>OX940870.1:29006554-30342281 GCA_954871525.1 Parietaria judaica
GGAGGCGTCAAACTCAATGTCGATGCGGTGTGGGACAAGGATACTGGACGAGCGGCATTCGGAGGGGTAGCAAGAGACAACCGGGGAAGACTCCTCGGGTTTACGGCAACGTCCATGGAGAAGGTAGACTCGGTCTTATCCGCGGAATGTTTTGCAATACGCCATGGCCTCCATTTCATTCTTGAAAGGGGTTGGACGGTGTCGGAGGTGGAAACCGATAGTTTAAGTGCAACTCGCCTTGTCAACGGGGGAAGTCTTAATTGTGTCCAAGGTCCGATTATAGCGAACATTAGGAACTTGACTAGTGTGGTCAAATGTCGTTGGGCTCCTCGTTCTTGTAATGAGGCGGCGAACTTTGTAGCTCGTTCCTGGCTTGCGGGACGTATTACCGACATGTGGTCGTGTGTTTGCCCGGAATGGCTTGTAAACACTATTCTTAGGGACTTAAATCCCGATCATTTATTTATGGCTACATTTTCTTCAAAAAAGAATCGCATTATTTGATTTTTGGTTTTGAAATAGGAAAAAAAAGTTGTACTTCTTTGAACTAGTATTGACAATAATTCCTCAGCGTATAATCGAATTCCTTTAGTTTATCGAATTCCTCGAGATCCCCACTAAAGAAAATTTCAATTCTACAGCTTATACATATTCAAGCGAAAAAAGAAAAAATAATTCTTTTCATTTGTATATTATAACTTTGGGGTATTTTCGTTTTGTACTCGACTTCTCCGTTAAAGTATCGTTCCAAATAACCATTCTTGTTCATATTTAAAAAGCGACATTCGCGCACAGTAAGAGCTTTTAATAAAACTAGACAACCTAAAATTTACGAATAAGAGGTTACTTCGATTGCCGATCACCATATTAAACTATCATTAAAGGCGACATCAAATAAAAGTTAGTATTATACAAAGAGCAGTTGAAGTTATATTGACACGATATTATCTTTCTAATACAAAAATTCTATTTATATGCCAAAACAATACAAATAAAAATGCATAAAGTTATATTGACACATAATATCTTTCTAATGCAATTTATATTCTAAAAAATACACATAAAAATGCATATAACTGTAACGAAGATTAAAAAAAAAACATGTATTTACAAAATTTAGAATAAAAATTTCATCATGCTCAAACACAAAAATAAAAAATAAAAATAAAAAACGATTAGTATGATTAGCTAGTAAGTACTCGAAAGTCGAAACTACAAATTGACCACACTGAATCTCGGAGAAATCCAAAGCAGAGTTGCGAAGGTCGAGTCCCGAATTCGTCAAAACCTGGTTGACAATAAAACAAAAATAAAAAAAAATAAACATATTTCAGATTGAAGAGCATAATTAAATCAACCCACTGGACACCAGGAACAAATAACAACGGAGAATATGAGAGGAATGACTTAAAAATAAAGAAAAGTATTTATATTAGCACATTGTTATTGTACGTTGTAGAATTCCAAAAGCCACGGGAGTACACACACATTAACTATAGCATATTAAATATCGTTTTGTTTCTATTTCTTAGATATACCAAAAGTGTTTTTTGAATCATATTTGTGCAGCTATGACCAAAAAATCTAACTCCTTGTTGTTGTTGCACACGTTTTTTTTTTCATGTTAGAAAGTGTGAAAGCCTGAAAGGTGATCCATGTGAGCATTGAGTGAATTAAACGCTTGATCACTAACTTAAATAAGCAATATTGTTCATCCATTCATATTAATATCTTCCCTATAAAAACGTATAGGAAATAAATGAATGAACTAAATTGAATGTGAGAATAACTTCATGTATTTATATTATTTTTAAGTGGGTGAATCTCACCTCTATCTCGCTGCGCCAACACACCTTTTAATAAATAAGAAAAAGAATAAAGTAAAGTAAGATTCGAACCCAATACATCGGGTAAACATTTCAATCATTTTGCCACTAAGTTACACAATATTCGGAATTTTGTTCCATAACAATTACAAATTATATATCGAACATTGTCCAACAATGCGTGACATAATCTTTTTCCCGATTATTATGGTTAATCGGGGTGACTTTTCCGAGTAGGGCTCGGGGTTGAATTTTCAAAGCCGGCCTTGGTTTACATTTTTCAGGCCAGGCACAAGTTGACTTTTTCGAGCCAGACTCATCTTGACTTTTTCGAATCGGGCCGTTCTCGAGTCGCCTTTCATGGTGAGACTTGGGTTGAATTTTTCGAGTTGGGCTCCGGTTATATTTGTTGTTCTACTAGTATTAACCTTTAAAGTATTTAAATTTTGGGAATTTTCGGGTTAATTATCTGCGAAATAGTTCACATAGAACCATTTTATAGCTCTAGTTGCGTGCTTGAGCTATTAATGTAGGCTTTGTGATTCCAAATGTTATCAACCGTCTTTCCCAGCACACAAGCTTCAATCACCGTATAAAGCCTCTATCGGTTTCATTAGCATTTTCAACTTAATGTGTATTAAAAAAAAAAAAGATTCTACTTCTTAAAATATTTATATATAAATAAAAAAAAGGTTGATAAGATAATATTAGTAGTTAAAAACTACAAAATCAGTTTGCAAAAGTGGGCTCTAGGCCTCTAGCCCATAGTTTGCTCAAGACTGGTCCAAGTTACTCAATAGCAGCCCATAGTTATGTGTAAAGCCTTTCGCTTCTAAAACATCCCAAACTTCAGAGGAATACTCTTATTTCTTCACATAGCTACAAAGTGTTGTATCGGTATTAGCCTTGGGGAAGGGTGATAACTTTTCATGACCCCTCTTCGTCTTGGTACCCTTACACATGTTCTACTAAATAGCTACATAATTACAAAGCAAAGAGACAAGCAAGGACCAAAATAAATAGTTAGGGATCAAATATAGAATGCAATTTATTTGTATATCTATTATTACTTTAAAGATGATATATAACACTACCTTATTAATTATTATACACTTATAGTTACTATTGTAAGTTTATCATCTATAATTTGACTAATTTCACCAACTTAACTATTGTTTAACTTACCACGATTTTTTTTTTAAACTTGTCGTTTATATATATATATATTGTTATGGGGTAATTTTGTAAAAGTTATTTAATAAAGAAAAATTATTTAATTAATTATTTCTTTATTAAATAAACCTATTTTTTACCAAAATAATCACTGGGAGTCCGATTTCAAAAAACAAAGGGTCCCGATGGTCCCGAAAATATCAAAACACCAAAAAACGACATAAAGTTTGCGAAAATCGGCCTCGGGGACCACCCGAGGCCTCCGAGGGCCCTCCGGGACCCCCGGGTGGGCCCCATCGCCCCTCTGCAGGGCCCACAAGGGTCAAAGCTGACCCAGCCACATGTCAACACGCCATTGGGCGCGAGGGGAACGCCTCAGCCAACCGCAGCGTGACACGTGGACGCTGAGTCAGCAAAACTTGGAGCCAAAGTTTGCTGAGCCCGCCGCCTTCCGGCCGCGCGTGAGGGCGCGTCTCTGCTCCAATCGCCGCGATTCTTGCGGCAATGGATCGGCCACATCCCGGGGAGTCAGAAAAACATATAATTTCCCCAGGGGGCCTCCCGGATGAAGAGATAAATTCAAAACAAGATCCGGGCTTTTTCCTATAAATAGGGGCTCGGATCTCCTCAAAACACAACACATTTTACTCGACCAAACACTTGGGAAACGCCTCAAAAGCTCCCAAAACTCTCTCGAGACTTCCAAAAAACCGATATTCACTCAAATACCCCGCTAATGTTGAGCGTCGGAGGTGAATCGGGGGGCAAAACCCTCGTTTCTCCCTGACCGCGGTGTTATTTTGTCAGGTCCCGGAAGAGAAAAATCCAACGAAAGCGGAAGCCCTGGTGAAATTCCTACTCGGTTCTTGGCCCGCCTGATAGGACCAGTTCTGCGCGGTGTCCAGTCCATTGCGCGGCTGAGGGTATAGCCTGGGGACACGAGCCTGGGCCCACAATTCAGGACGAGGGGCCCGACTTAGGGGAATTTCTGCCAAGGTCCACAAGACGACGCTGAGCCCGGCCCAACACGAGCAATTGGGCCGCTAATGGATTGAAGCATTTTTCTGCATCAACATATATATATATATATATATATATATATTATATGGGCTTTTCAAGAAATTCTTACCCGAAAGTAATGGGGAATCTATAAACATAAATCTAGATAAATGGACATAATTAAAAACTAAATGGTTCAGCTACCCTATTAAGAAATCAACTTTTTGCCAGTACTCCTAGACTTCTGACTTTTCGCCGGAACTTCTTCTCTCGACTTCTTATCTCGTCAGGGCTCATGATCACAACTCAAGTCCTTTGACGGCTAGAGCCTCTATCTCGTCCACAATGTCTCTTCGGGAAGGCTACGTCGATTCGGCCAGAAACTACCTCGTCGGACTACTAGATCCTCGTCGACGATTGGATGACGGTACTCGACTTGCTTTGGGAAGTGAGAAAATTCGACAAGGTTTAGTGAAGAAGTCTAGATCGAATTTCCCTCTCTTCCTCTTGGGATTTTGGGATGCTTAATGAGGTGTTAATTATCACTTTATATATAGTGATGACTTAATGGGTTTTAAAAATTAACTGTGTTAGCCTATTCGCTCATATTAATCTAATAACTTTTTTAATCTAATTAACATACGAGAGCTCAATCGCTAGTCTTTGGGCACACAGCGGTTAGCCCTTTCATATTTCATATGTAACCATTTATATTGGAGTTTGATACCATTGTCTCTATTTAACCCATCAACTGCCCCGTATAAATTTACAGATTCAGTTAAAATATAAAAAATAATATGATGGAATAAGAAAGAAATACACATACTCAGTTGCTACATATGTATAAACAAAGTTTTAAAATCGGTACAATAAGTTCTCGTTTTACCAAAACCGCATGCTGTATAAAAATCATAAAATGTCTCTTAAAACCACATAAAATAGTTAGTTGTTTTGGGAGACCAGTCTAACAAACCAGCTTTGAAAACTTAGTTTGTATTTTTTGAGCACTGTTTGATTAAATCTTTGTTAATATCTCTTTGATTAGAAAAAGAAAATGAATACAGTTAAATCAAACACAATTTACGTTAAAAAAATATGTTTAATTTGAAAAGTAACATATATTAGCATTATGTTTAAAAATACTTTTATTATTATAAATTATCTAAATTTAAATACTTTAATAACATGGTTTACCATGTCATATAAAGTATTAAGAAATTTAGTTACATGAATTTATATCGTTGTAATGAAGTTATTATTTAATAGTATAAATCATTTAAGTATATCAATTAACATGATACTAATATCATTATAATATATATATTAAATATTAATATATCATTAAAGTTAAACGGTTGAATTAAAGAAACAAAATAAATAAATAAATAGTTTAAAGTTTTTTTCTGTTTTTTTGTTGGAAACCTCGTCGAAGTTGAATATGTCGGGACTTGAATCACGCATGTGATGCGCTTTCCTAATAGTATTTCGAACACTCGGAATCGTCTTCGAGTCTGCTTGCAAGAATACCCAGGATAAGACAAGCCTTAATGATCGAAAATCACAAGACGAAGTGATCTTCGAACAGTAAGCAAGAACACGTTTCTGGAGAGTGTTTTTGTTGTATGAGAAAATGATTCAGAGCAGTTATACGTTTCTGCATGCAAAACGAAATTTTAAAGGCCCAAAAACAGTTACTTTGTGAAGGTAGCGACCATTCACAAGTAGCAGTTATTGGTCTGAAACGGAAAACCAAAAAACGGTCAGTAACCGCTCCCCAACGGCTAGTAACTGCAGCCGACACGTGGCGAGGCGAGAATCGCCGCGAGAAAGCCCGAGCCTACGCCGCTCGCCCGATGCCACGTGCTTAAGTGCCTCAAGTGCGCCTACAAGACGCCACTAGCGCCTCTACGCCCACGCACCCGAGCCCGAGCCCGAGCCCGAGCCGGGGCCGGTGTCGTCGGTGGCGACACCGGCGAGGCTGGCGGTGCGAAAGCGTGAGGTGGCATAGTCTTGCCACCTCGCCTCCACACGGCACTCATGTGGCATACTTATCACTATGCCACATGTTGAGATCACATCACCATTGGTTTCCTTATATATTGCACAAAGCCTTTGTATTTAATCCATGTGGGACTTTTGACATTCCCACATTTATTACCCACTCAACACATTCAACACATTACACTTGCTCACTTATTAGAACATTTATTGGTCATTTATTATCAATAAATTCCAACAATCCCCCAATGTTCTAATAATATAAGTGTAATTTCCAGAAAATTAGTAAAGCGTGCTAATACAGTTAGGTATCTTTCGATTTAAACCTGACCTTAGTAAAACAACACAAGATCTTATCGGAATCTCAGGTAGCTAGGCTTTGAACCTGTTATTCCTTGTGATAAGATCGGGAAGCCTTACACACACACTTTAGTAGTTCTTCGCCTACATCTCTCGCTTAGCACCGTTAATGGCCATGTGCTCTTCCTGTCTCGTGAATTTTTCATGAGAGAAACTCCAACTCTTACTTTAAGACGGCACCATCTCTAAATTCACATAGGTGAAGTTCTTACAGTATCTCTGTTGCTTTACAGATACATGTCCTCATCACTGAACTTCATTAAGAGTCATAAATAACTCAACCCTCTAAATGCAACAGCTAACATTGTAGTACAATGTTACACACATCCAAATCAACGATTTGTTGTTACCCATTGAATCTAAAGTTAAGGATTTCCTAACGTTAGATTGGGTTGCCACCGTTGTTGGAACTCTTATTCAAGGAGTTTCAGTCCCATACCTCTCGAGGTAGACTTTACTAAATCTCTGGCCAATGGTTTAGTAAAAGGATCAGCTAAATTATAGCTGGTACGCACAAACGAAAGAGAAATGATCCCATCCTTGATCAATTTCCTTACGTAGTCATGTCTTAGAATAATATGTCTAGACTTCCCGTTATACACTTCGTTGTATGCTCTAGCTAAAGTAGCTTGACTATCACAATGTATCGACACTTTCGATATATTGTCCTTAGCCAACGGAGCTTCTAAAAGAAGATCCCTCAACCACTCAGCCTCTTGACCAGCGGAAGCAAGAGCTACAAACTCTGACTCCATGGTCGAATGAGTAATACACGTTTGTTTCTTGCTCTTCCAAGAAATTGCACCTCCGGCAAGTGTGAAAACCCATCCCGTCGTAGATTTGTTATCTCCGACACTCGTTATCCAACTAGCGTCGGTATATCCTTCGAGTATGGCAGGAAACCTACCATATTGGAGGCCGAGATTTTTTGTTTTCATAAGATAGCCAAAAATCCTCCCGATAGCCTTCCAATGCTCACCGTTGGGGTTGCTAGTAAATCTACTCATTTTACTAACAGCGAATGCTATATCGGGTCTAGTGCATTGCATCAAATACATAAGACAACCGATAGCACTCGCATACTCCAACTGAGCCATGGCTCTCCCATTATTCTTCTCAAGTTTAACACTAGGATCAAATGAAGTGTTCACTTCTTTGAACTGCAAATGTTTGAACTTATCAAGCACTTTCTCAACATAATGCGATTGACTAAGTTCATAACCCCCACTGGTTTGCTTAACCTTGATCCCTAGAATCGTGTCAACTTGTCCAAGATCTTTCATCTTGAATGTAGAAGATAGAAACCTCTTCGTTTCTAAAATTCCGTCCATCTCGTTGCTAATGATCAACATATCATCAACATAGAGACAAAGGAATATCACAGTGTTTCCACGCACTTTTGTGTACAAACACTTGTCACAAATGTTGTGAACGAATCCATTTGCAAGAATGACCGAGTCAAACTTTTGATGCCACTGTTTAGGTGCTTATTTCAAACCATATAATGATTTGACAAGCTTGCAAACCTTTTCTTCATTCCCGGGAAGTACGAACCCTCTGGTTGCTCCATGTAAATCTCCTCATCGAGATCTCCATTTAAGAATGCCGTTTTGACATCCATTTGATGAACAAAAAGGTTATGCAATGAAGCTAACGCAAACAATATCCTAACTGTTGTCGTTCTCGCTACCGGTGCATAAGTATCGAAGTAATCGATCCCTTCCTTTTGCCGAAATCCTTTGGCTACTAATTTAGCCTTGTAGGTGTTTAAAGTACCATCACTATGATACTTTTTTCTAAACACCCACTTACATCCAATGGGTCTCGACCCTTTGGGTAAGTCAACAATCTCCCAAGTGTGGTTAGACATAATGGAATCCATCTCATCTTGAATAGCATCTTTCCAAAAGGCAGAGTCCCGTGAAGCTACAGCTTCCTTAAAGGTTTTCGGATCATCTTCCACTAGAAGAATGATAGGAATCTTACGAACAAAATTCTCCCTATCTCTTTCTACTAAGTAAAAGGAAATGAGTTGAGAATCTATTTCGTTTGGTCCTAGATCCTTAGCCTTTCGAATTCTTTTGCTAGTCCGAAGCTCGGGTTGTTTTTCAACAACTCGTGAAGAACTCTCCTCGCGAGGTTCTTCATTTGTGGTTATCTCAGAATCTTTATCCTTCGTGATAAGATTTTCAAAGAATTCCACATCTCGTGATTCAATTATCACATTGGACTCCAAGTTAAGAAGTCTATATGCCTTACTGTTGGCCGCATAACCTACAAAAGTACATTTAATCCCGCGAGGACCCAACTTGGTCCTTTTAGGATCCATGTTTTTGTAATAGGCAACACAGCCCCACACTCTAAAATAACCGATATTTGGTGCACGACCTTTCCAAAGTTCGTACGGAGAAATACCGGTCTTCTTTAAAGGAATCTTGTTCAATATATGACATGCACATAACAAAGCTTCACCCCACAAACTAAATGGCAATTCAGAATGCATTAACATAGAATTTATCATCTCTTGATACGTTCTATTTTTTCGTTCAGCTAACCCGTTCTGTTGTGGTGTACGTGGTGCGGAACACTCGTGTATAATGCCGTTTTCTTCACAAAACGCATTAAAATCATTTGGAAAATATTCTCCGCCCATGTCACTTCTAAGGACTTTGATTTTTATTCCCAATTGATTTTCCACTTCCGCTTTATAAACTTTAAAAGCATTAAAAGCTTCGTCTTTATGCTTTAAAAGAAAAACGTACGTGAATCTCGAACAATCGTCAATAAATGAAATAAAGTACCGATTGCCCCCTCGGGTTTTCATTCCGTTAAATTCACACAAATCAGAATGCACAAGATCTAATAAATTGGTATTACGTTCAACACTATGAAACGGTTTCTTAATCATTTTCGATTTAACGCAAATTTCACACTTTTCAAAATTTTCAACGTTGCATGAAATTAAACCGGATTTAATTAACCTTTTCATTGTGCTAATACCAATATGAGCTAATCTACTATGCCATAAAGTAACGGAACAATTGAAATACGCAGAAGTAGAAACTTTATTAATAACATTGTCAACAGTACAAAGCTTAACCATTCCGTCCGCGGAATACCCTTTACCAACAAACACACCATTGCGGGTCAAGATCAACTTGCCCGACTCATAAACAGACTAAATACGCGGTTTACCCAACAAATCCCCACTAAGAAGGTTCCTAGACATGTCCGGCACGTGAAGCACGTTGACCAGCGTCACTTTCTTCCCGGAAGTAAAGTTAAGGTCCACGGTGCCGGTGCCGACAATCTTCGAGCGCCCCTCGTTTCCCATCTGAACTTGTTGTCCATCGTTGACTTCAGAATAGGTCTTGAAAGCCGCTTTGTCATAGGAGACGTGAATAGTGGCACATGTGTCGTACCACCATCCTTGAACCTTGCCTTTGACCGCCATAATCTCGCTCACAGTAGCGATAATGTTGTCATCGGTCTTCGTGGCGTTGGCCTCGTTGCCTTGGGTCTTTCGTACGCGACAATCTCTCGCGTAGTGACCGGGTTTGCCACACACGAAACAGCCGGTCTTGGGCCCCTTCGAAGCACCGGAATGCTTGAACTTTTGATCCTTTTTAGGACTGTAAAAGTTCTTTTTCCCGTCGTGCTTTTTGCCTTTCGCGCTCACCGCGTTGGCCTTCGAATTTCCGACACCATCGGATTTCTCCCTTTCCTTCGATTCCTCTTCGATTCGAAGGTGTTTCTGGATCTGCTCCAGAGAGAAATCCTCGGAATTGTGAAGCAATTTCTTCCGGTAACTCTTCCAAGACGACGACAATTTCGCAATAATTGCGTCGACTTGAAAAGGTTCCGGAATCTCAATCTTCACGGCCCTCAGTTTGTTGACGAGCACTTGTAGATCGTGCTTACAAAAATATTTCTAAATACTCTCGTTGTCATGAAAATTCTTACGGTTTGCTAATCGATTTTGCAATGTATCAGTTGTAATTATTGAAAATCTTACAAATTAAAACTATTTCAGTATAACCGTTCTTCCCGAACTATACTCTTAAATTGAATTTAAGATCGGTAGTTTAACAAATATACAAACTTATTGATCACAAATGGTAGGCTATTATTATACCAACGTCAAGGGCATATCAGTCAACGAGGGAAAGTCATTTAGCTGCTTGGAGTTTGTACGGAGAAATGGTCCCCAATTCATGTCGTCGCGACACGTAGTTGCCCTAGAAGTTAGGAATATTTAGGACAAGACTTAACGAACTTAAATCACACACTTGTCAAATTAATTTCAACAAAAGTACTTAGTTTCGAAATGAATCGGTGTAGATTCAATTATCATGTCGAAATGTGTCAAGTTTATCATAATGGCGGATCGGTTGATGTCATCCACTTTTCTTTGAAAAGTTTACTTATCCGAAAAAAAAAATTGAACTTGAAACATTTTGCCGTGGATAAAAAGAGTTGGGTCTACGTCAACCTATTTCGAAACTACTTGGGTACTTTTGTGGCAATTAACCCAAAGTAAAGAAAAGCTTGATCAGAGAAGACCCATTATTAATCTCGCTCTGGACTTCCATGTGTTCCACTCAGATTCATGTGAAGCACAGTTAAAGGCTAAGGTGATCTCTTTTCGGTCAAACTATATGAATCGTACGTTATGCCGAATAAGAACAGCTTACCCTAAGAGGAAGATTGTATATATCTGTGTATGTAAAAGTATTGCCCTACGTGTATAGGCAGGCCATTAAATGGGGAGAGGTAAGGTTGTGCTGAAGAGAATCGAGAACAAGATAAACAGACAGGTGACTTTTGCCAAGAGAAGGAATGGGCTTCTGAAGAAGGCTTACGAGCTCTCCGTTCTCTGTGATTCCGAGGTTGGACTCATCATCTTTTCCAGCCGTGGAAAGCTCTATGAGTTCTGCAGTGGCCCTAGGTATATCTATCTATATATTTATATATGTGTATATAACAATAGATCTGGAAATCCTGCTTTGTATTTTGTTCGAGTTTTTTTTTGCTATAATGGTGTTAGTTTGTCAGCGTCCACTGATTCCTTTGACTATCATTTATTTAGTGTTGTATTTTGTACCAGCGTTAAGATCTGTCTTTTAAACGAGAAGATTTCTTGATTTTTATGGGTTTGTTAACAGATTAGGTTCTTCTGTCTTGTATTTGTATACAAGAATAGGGTAAGTTTGAATGTTTGATATAGATTTTAGGGCTCAAACACCAAGAGATTTTGAGTAAGTATATATAATTATATATATATATATATATATATATATATATATATCTTGGTTCACTAGGATTAAGTGATTGTGATTCCAACTTCTCTCTTTTGGATTTGCCCTAATGTTTAAATACACTGATTAATTGCTAAAATTGGTTAGTTACTTACTGCACTCAGCACTGCCAATTTGTAGTTGCCCTAATTAAGATTATTTTTATAAGATTTTCCTGAACCATTTTACTTCTTTTCGAGATTATTTGATCATGTATGTACATATATACATATATATATATATATATACTTTTATATATCAGCCTTAATACTTGAGAACAAGTTTCAATTTTGTTAGCCATAGAATACAATATATACATCTACTACAAGCTTTACACCATATATATACATGTATAAATATATATCCAATAATTCTACAGCATTACTAATGTAGGGCGTTATTGAATGATTAAAAAAACGCAACTATCAAGCAAAATGTGATTTATAATTTATTCATACAAACTACCATTACATCCATAGAGACTAGTATTTATAATGCATGAAATACCTTAGGTAAAATTAAGAAATACCAAATAGTTATTTACATAGAAATCAGAACTTATGAAATACCAAATTAACTTACAAACTTACCACTTACAAAATACCAAATATCATTTAACTTGGGAGCTCATAACTGGAAATGTCAAAAAATACTAGGATATATAAACCATTTATTAGCCGTTAATTAACAATGAGATTTCCGGGGTTTCCGGGATTGGGCGCGAGCGATCTCCAAAAAAACTCGGCATCAATTACAAAGTTGAGTTCAAGTACTAGATGCCGTTGATTATTATTTGAACCCAGTTGTTGCGTGTAGTCCTAATATATAGCTTCTATTAAATTCTAGTTTCCTAGTTATAGTTAATCTTAAGTAACATGATTATCGATCCAGTATGGCCAAGACTATTGAGAAGTACGGAAACTGCCGTTATGGACAGGAGGATGGGAAACAACCTGGAATGGACACACAGGTATATATATATATATATATTATATATATATATATACACATTTGTTGATATATATATTGCTATATCTCTATATGCAATAATATCATGATTTTAAGAAAATCCATACATAGCTACTGCTCTATTGTTTATTGCATAATCAGAGAAGCTACCAAGATTATTTGAATCTCAAATCGAACGTTGATCTCTTGAGGCGTTCCCAGAGGTAATGCAGGATTGTAAAACGGCTCGTAATTTAGAAGAAGATTATCATGTCAAAGTTACCTTGTGTTTATTTATAATAGGCATCTTCTTGGTGAGGACTTGGAGAGTTTGAGATTAAATGAGCTTGGAGAGCTTGAGACCCAACTGGCCATGTCTTTGAAGCAAATCAGGTCAAGAAAGGTACACATTATTCCAAGCTTGTTTCATGACCAGGATGAGTTGTGTCTCGTGTTGGATTATGAGGTAGCAGCGGAAATATAATTATTAATCGAACTAGATAAACAAAGTTATTGGTATACTCGAACTCGATCTTTGATTTACGTACGAATATTCGTTTAAAGAACCTTCGCTTCTCCTGTTGAGTCATGCACGAATGCTAGATTTGGCGCATCCAATCACTGTTGATTCGGGCACCAATGCAGGCTCTCGGGAATCAAATTCGATGCTCGCTCATGAGGCTTGGATTTGGTGAAAACTCCCAAGTCTTTCAATTTTTTCATTTCATTCTAAAACTAAGGAACTACAAACAAAAGCAAACAATATAAAGTCTTTTGTTTCCCGAAGTAGAAGGAGAATCAAGGCATAAATGAGAATTAATCATAAACAAATCATGCTAATGACAAAAAGTAAATAAACAAGTAAATGAAAGCTAATAAATGAAAGATTGCAACTGGTAAATGGTGGAATCTTCGCGTGTAATTCTCAATCTTTCGGTCCACGATTTATAGCATCCGATTATATTTAGGTTAAATAGCTACAAAGATACCCAATATTTTAGTTTTGCGGTTGTCTACTCAATCCTTTTTTTTTTCAGCGGAAATTTTTATTATTCACTTTTTTATATTCTCAGCAAAATTTGTCAAAATTTTCAATTGAAATAGAATTTTGAATGCATCTTAAATAAAATTTTAGAAATGACACGTGTCCGAAATTTTTAAAGCACATCTAAATTCTTTTTCACAACAAAAATTTTCATTATTCACTTTTTTATATTCTCAGCAAAATTTGTCAAAATTTTCAATTGAAATAGAATTTTGAATGCATCTTAAACAAAATTAACTTTCTTAGAAATGACACGTGTCCGAAATTTTTAAAGCACATCTAAATTCTTTTTCACAGCAAAAATTTTCATTATTCACTTTTTTATATTCTTATCAAAATTTGTCAAAATTTTCAATTGAAATAGAATTTTGAAAGCATCTTAAACAAATTTATCTTTCTTAGAAATGACACGTGTCCGAAATTTTTAAAGCACATCTAAATTCTATTAAATCAATTGAAAAAATAGACTTGAGTATTATTCAAGAGAAACAAAATAGTTAACATAACTTCCACCATAAAGAATAGTTAACATTGAGAATCGTAGCTGTAAAAAAAGATATATTAGGTTTTAGCCACAATAAAAAAAAAATAGTAGGTCAAGTAAACATGTATGCTTTTTACCTATGCACTTTCTTAAGTATAATCTCGAAGCTCTAAAGGGTTAGGCCTTGGATTTCTAAATATTGCATCTTTTATTCAGCTCTGCTAGGCCTCCGATCCTACTTAGATTGATTTATCGTATTTTGAATGCTATAATTATGGCTAGTTGTCCTTCCATGAGGATATATCTAACTCCTATTAGGTATAAGCTTGTATTTATCATCATTTTAACTGAAGATTGAATCACAAATATACAAGCTGGGATACAAAACTAGCATATTATTAAGCATATCTAATAAAATATCAGTTAAATCATAAATGTATATAATGTGAAATATTCGCTCATATAATTATTATTCATTACAAATCTCATGGATTTACACACGTATATAAAAATATGTAGAAATGTAATATATTTATATATATATATATTTTATATAAATGTAATTTCTACTTGGAATAGAACAGAACCAAGTCATGTAGGTCATATGAAATTGCAAAGGAAATTATACATTTAACAAGTTAGATAAAGTCTGTTTCATGATCTTCAATGCCCTTTTGTAATCCTTTATTGTTTGACTTTGCTATTTATAATTAGTTCATTACTACGTCCAATGATTGATTGCTAATTAGTCGCGAATTATTATAGATATAACTATATTTTCAATTCCTATTAATTATATCTCATAGTATTTTGAACTTTAGGTAGATGAAAATTTGTCACGTAAATTGGAAGTCGAATTTTCTTAGAAAATTCACGTTGCTATTCTTGATAGCTGAGTACTGACATATATAATAGCACAATGCTCTAAATCCTTACATGAGTATGTGTAGGAAATATTCTTTATTAAATGAAATTTAATGGCGTTTATGATTGTTATTTTCCAAAAATATAAAAGCGCTTTATTTAATTTCGTTTGTTTACTCTTTTATATGAAAGTGTATCTACTACTTATGCAGGACCAGTATATCCTTGACGACCTTTCTACTCTTCAGAGGAGGGTACATACGTATATATAATTACATAGTACTATTTTTTTTTTGATATATATATATATATATATATATATATATATCCTTGACGACCTTTCTACTCTTCAGAGGAGGGTACAAAACGTATATATAATTACACAGTACTATTATTATATGCAATATATATATATTCATATATAAAAAATAATAATTCATATATAAAAAATAATAATATTTTTTTTTTCTCAAACAACGAGTATCTAACTGTGATTCAACAATCAGGAAGCTGATCTGATTGAGACTCATAACGAACTGAAAAATAAGGTATATATACCTGAAACTCTTGCTACATTACTAATAACTATATAAATATATAATTCGACAATAAATAAACGTACGTCACCAAAAAGATATTTTCAGTTGTTTTAAATGTTGGCCCCTCAAAGTTGATCATGATAGGACCTAATAAGCATGCACGAGACGTGTAAATTTGGAAAAGGGTATATTTTTGGGGGCTCAATCGTCCACGCCCGTCGTTATTAACATACTTCTTACGTAAAATGTCATCCATCGACAGTCGCTCTCAAATCTTTTCATAGTGATTAATGTAACAGTGATGCTTTCAAATGGTTTCTCCATTGATATCGAGCAACTATCTGATTGATTTCTCAATGATTTGGTCATATATAGTTGGGCGAAATTAGTTCAAGTACGGATCAGCCAAATGTTCAGCCATTGGAGATCAGCTTTGAGCCTTTCGGACATTACAACGCGTTGCATATCGGGTAAGTAACGAAAAAAAAAGAGAGGAATAATGGTACATGAATATCTCTTAACCTTGTACTTTATCCTTATATAGTCAATTGTTTTGTAAAATAACTATATCACACTCTTAACTTTGTATATATATTTTTTTTTATCCCTATATATCACACTCCAGTCTCAACAGAGACTTTAAGTCAGTTAAAAAAGCACATTAAAAAATTTCTCCATATTTTATTTTTTTCCCTATATGGTTCCTATATTTTTTTAATATTTTTTTTTTTATCTTTATCCTAGCTCTTGATTATTATTATTTTAATCTTTATATAGTTTTTTGACTTTGTATTTTTATCTCTATAAATAGTATTTTGCAAATACCGTTGTGGTAGCTTACAAATATAACGTTAAGAGTTAGATATAGTAATTTTACACAAAGTTAAGAGCCGAACAAAGACAAAAAATACAATGTTAGTGTTTTGTCCAAAAAAAAAATCCCATAGGAGAATTGTATACACATTTGCTCTTTATTTTCGTAGATCAGCAATTCAATCCTGCCCTTTGTTTTCATTTTATGACCATAATATATTGCAGAAATTACAATCCTAGCTCAGGCGTAAGAAGAGACGAAGCTGTGAATGAGGAAAGCTCAATGCAAAACCTAATGGCGCCTCTCACTAATCCCTTTGATGGATGCTTTCACATTTGAAGCTTTTATATATATGATATATTATAGATTGCATATTGCTGTGTGAAAAAAGAAGAAAAGAACAATAAACTTATTCTCTACTTATGTATGACGCGGCTTCAATTATAAGAAGCTGATTAGCTGATCATCAAACTGCTGAAAATTGTCTCATGAATAAGGACAAGGTTTTCTTACAGTACATTATTTTTCTTTAAAGCTAGAAATAGGAACAAGGACAACGTTTGCTTACCGTACCTTAATTATCATAAGGACCGGTACAGTAGGAGATAGTCGTGAGACTCCTGAATGTTTAAACCCGGACCCAGACATGTTTGCGTCCGTTTTTTCCTGGACCAGATTTTTTTTTAATTTAAAAATATGTATTTGTGTGATTAGTCCCTAAGTTCGTTTTATTTATTCAAATCCAACATTTTTTGGTATTTAAGTCCGATTTTTTTAAAAAATTAAAAATTCAATTCTTCAATTTGTGTGTTTTAATATTTATAAAAAAATATGAGATAATTAAAAGCATACAGCAACAACAAAAAAGAGTAAATATGCGTCTTTTATTCAACAAACTCGGAAGTCGGATACGGAAAGTACAATCAAAGACTCGGAAGTCGGAGAGTACAACGAGAAAACTAACAATTAAAACGAATTACATTTGAATATTGCTAAAGTAATATGCCATTTCGTTGTAGATGATTTCATTATCTTGTTGTCGCTTTTCGACTAAAATCCAATCTCTAGAAAGCATAAGAATAAGAATAAGAATAAGAATGATAATATACATTTGAATTACAATTAGTGAATTTGTTGACTTGCGACGAGGCTCTAACATCCTTCCGGCCAATGAGAATGTCGCCTCCGATGATACCGTTGAGGCTGTGATTAGTAAGAATGTCCCGAGCCAACAATAATAAATCCGGATACTTAAATCGTTGTGCGAACCACCAGTGAAAGATGTCGAGGCCTAAAGCATAAGTAAACCATGTATATGTACAGGGGGAATTGGTTTAAACTCCAAACCACCCCCTCTAAATTTTGTTTTTTAATAATAATACTTTCTTTTTATTTTTTTTAGTATAAATTTATTCAAAATCTTAGTCAAACTTCCTCCTCAAATTAAATATGTGACAAAAAATATTATATCTAATCTTTCGGTAAGTAATTTCCAATTTCATCATTAGGTCTTTTTAAAGTAAAACTCGGATTAGATATGCGAGGGAGGGACCTACCTCACGCACGTGTAGATAAGTAAGAGAAAAGACTGATAGATCCAAGGCATACACGATGGGCAAACTTCCACAAGACTCGACCTAATTATCTACCTTGTCTTGCAAAAGATGAACAATGAAAAGGAAATAATTCCCTTATCTCTTATTAACACCCTATATATCATCTCACATTTTATATTAATATTCGCCCATCAGTAAATAAAAACATATATAATATATATATATAATAATTACGTGCAAACCAAAGAAACCAAATTAGTGACAGGCTGTGCGTTTGATGGACTGAAGTGCCAAGAGCAATACAAATACAACTTTTTATCCTACATGGAATCTATTAGACAACATTCTTTGTTGGAACACCTGTCAATTATCTCTTGAAGTCTGTTATAAAATTAAAGTTTTATAATTTAATAACGTGAGAGACTCAGACTATAATATTTTGTTACTCAGACTATAATAACATGAATAATAATTTATTAATATCAAATTGATATTAATATTATAAAAGTATCATTTGATTGAGATTATTAATTTATCGAGTACATTTAACGAGATTCTAATGCGTATATTATCTCTATACTTATGGTATATCTCTATACTTATAATATAGTATAGTAGAAAGATTGAAATCGGATACTCACAATGTTAACGACGTTGTCACGACAAGTATATCATCACACAGTAAAATCGCCCAGATTACCGAATATGCGTATAAGTAAAGAGACAAATGAACACGTGATATTTGGTAACGGACTTCGCGAACCCCTCGTGGGAACGTAATCTACGGGGCCTTGACCCAGATACTTTATAGCACAGGAAAAAATAAAAAAATGTTACACAGTTATACATGACATTTATTTAAGTTTTGCAAGGGAATAGACAACTCCCCCTCAAGACCAGGCGCAACTAGTGATCTAACTCCAGGGAAAAGACGTGGTGCTCATCTTTGGAAACAGCCTTAGATGCTTCAACCGTCGAATAGTTGGTTGTCACTATTCGAATGAGATCACAAGACCCTCTACCTTCCTTTGAGAATATTTTACATTTTTACGTGCTGGTTGATAACCACAACCATCAAAGGTTATATATATAGTCGGTCAAGATGACTTCCAAATAAGGCAATAAGGGCTCCGCGATCTTGGGTGATTGAAGGGATACTTGGCAATCTTCAATCACAACTATTCAAGGTGATGATGATGCAATCCACTCTGAAGATTTTGGACATTAACTCTGATGAAGATCTTGGTCATCTTTGATATTTGTTTCGACAACTCCTATAACAGCCTTATCCGGTCCGAATCTGGCAATCAAATCTCCAGCAATAAATGAACTCCGTGAATGTTATAATATCTCCTAACATCTAAGATATCACGTCCATCTGTGCATCTTGACGTTATTATAATTACCTTGATCTTGTTGATGATTGAGCCATATCTTTTGTGCGCGCCACATATGGAATGTCTTCCACACCACCCGTGTTACACATAACGACGAAACCGAACACAAACTGCGGAATACAATTTAATGAACCCGAGAAGCTCAAGAATTGAAAGCATATGTGTGATCACCTCATTGTTTTTATTTTGGACATCTTCAATGCTCTTATTTTTAAATGATTAAGGCATGGAAACTGAGTTCTCAACTTGGATAAGTAATACGTTTATGAGCTTTTTTAATTATCGTTAACATTATATATAAATGATTTGAAAGGAAAACTATCGTGGAAATATGCTGTATTTTATCAAATTAATATTTTACTTTTTAAATCAGAAATAGGAGTACATATAATATGATTTTAGGTAATCGGTATTTAGAAAAGCTTTTCAATGTTCTACTCGTTATGTAAACAAAGCAATTATACGATTCGCTTGTATAAAGGAACTTGGATTCGCCTGCATAGTTGTTCTTAAGATTTTCTTTTCTCTCGTTCAGGCCGAGGCCGACAAGTACAAACTCCAGTATCAATGATTTTGTTCCATTTATTTTTTCTGTAAATCTTATGATTGTTTATATTTGTATTAAGTTAGAGAAAAACGTGTTTGTCATTTCATATATAATTAATTAGAGACATGAAGTTGTACATACTAAGTGTTGGCTTTCTATTATCGACATCGTGGGTTTATACTATTTCTATTAAAAATTTAGATGTTGTATGAAAAAATGAACAATTAATAAGAATATTGAAGAACAAAATTCAGAAAAAATTTCCCAAAATTATTTTTACAAATAATTTCTGGATTTTTTAGTATTTTTTTGGGACTTGTGTGTAAACTTGAGTTCGCACAGCGGAATTAATTTCTATTGTGCAAGATTGCGCAACGATGCATATTGCAACGGTTATTTTCCGTTGTGTAAACCTTAAACAACACAAAAAATCCGTGCAAGCTACTATTTGTAACTAGTGTTATCAGATTGAATTCCCGTCTTGACGTAACCCTTCCCGACTTTTCATCCGATATGGGCCTCTCGAGAACGTCTTATTTGCTCTCCCTCGCGCAAATATATACTTGAAGTCTTTGTAATGGGTAGAAATTCCTTAAGCTCTTACGTGTTGCTTTTACATTCTTTCTCGTCTTAGCTAATTCCATTCACATGCATATGTTCCTCGCTTAAATTATATTTGGCTTCGAAAAAAATCAAGTCAACCAGCACGAAGAGAAAAACGCACTGATTATGTCTTAAATTCTCACAAGTTGATAAGAACACTCTCAAATCATGCGCAGTGCACTCCCTCATGTCCATATTTTTCTACGCACTAATCACCCTCCTCCTCAAACATATTTTTTTTAATATTACAATATATATATATATATATAAAAAAGAAATAACACGACAAGATGGTATTTTCAATGAAAATTAAAAATAAAATTAGACGGTGTATAAATACATATTCTATAATAAATTCAATGGGCAATTTTGAATTTAATAAAAATTCAAATAAATGGGAGCATATAAGAAGAAAAAAAAAGTATCATTTTACAAAAATTAAAAATAGAAATCTTACAAGAAATAAAAAATAGTTCTAAAAATTTATACATACTGATATTGTAGCCTTAATTTTATGCTGC
Source organism: Parietaria judaica (assembly GCA_954871525.1). Lineage (NCBI taxonomy): Eukaryota > Viridiplantae > Streptophyta > Magnoliopsida > Rosales > Urticaceae > Parietaria > Parietaria judaica. The sequence continues at coordinate 29,027,526 of OX940870.1, forward strand.
TCGTTATTTTGTTTGTTTCTTAAAAAAAGACATTTAATAGTTAACATTTAAGCTAAATAAGTCAAAGTAATAATATTTAATCTAGTAATAAATTAATTAATTTGGCTATCTTCCCACGGTACTGTGTACTTATTTTTATCTAGCGGGTCCTCAATATAAAGAGAACAGTCCTCTAATGGGACATGCATTTGACCATAATACAGCTATTCACAATTTTATTATATAATAATATAATACTGTAGGGACATATCTTCTGTTCATGACGCCATACCATCTATATATTGTATATATATTTAATTAAATGTCTATATCTTTCATTGTCGTTTACTTCATAAAGTCCCACGCTTGATGTAAGTTCACGGGCATATTGCATTAAACAGTCTTACGCAGATGCTCATGTGTGAAACTGAGAGGGAGATGATGTAAAGAAGCCATTTCTCTGCTGGAGGAACTAGGATTTAATCATAAGAGGCTGGTTTAAATATTTTTTTGGAAAGGAATGGCTAAATTAGTCTTAAAAAATTTAATACTTAAAAAATACAAAAATAGAAATTTTAACTTAAAAAGTGCAAAAATAAAAATTTAGGGGGGCTACAGTCCCTTAGCACGACAAGTGCTTCCGCCTATGCCTTTCTCGGCAATGGATGGTTCACGGCTAGGGAGAAGAACAGTCAGATAGCGAGGCGTGGCGTTGAGAGGGAGGACATATTGTAAAGAAGCCCTAACTAAAAATGACAGTACTCAAATATATAAAAAGACAATACATAATACTTATTAATAGAGCCTTAATTAAAAAACAACAATATATAATAAAAAAATCAATAAAAATGACATAATATATAATATATAAACTGACATTTAGTTTAGTTCAATGTAAAGACGTATTTTTGCGTTGCACATGTAATATGACGTTATGAACGTGAACGATATGAATAAAGCGAGTGCGGCAAAGTAAAGGAACACCAATACTGTTCGGACTTCTTGTCACTACTTCTGACCCAAATTAATCAACCAAGAGTTACAAGAGATGATTACAAACATTAAATCATACGAACCCAAAGTATACAAAAGAAACTCTCTTTTGTTGTCACGGCAACAACTTTGACATCCAGCACGTGAACTCTTAATGAAACGCAAGATCCTCTTGCACACAATCAGCTACGAACGTCCCGTCCTTCTCAACTTCACTCGTGAATGACTGATTGACTTCTTCCGAAGGCTTTTGAGACCATCTAGAGGACGCAAATCAGCTTCATGATTCTCTACACTGATTAGAATTATCACACAATAATCTTCATTAACTTTAGCGTGATATCCATCATTAACTGCAGGGAGAGGTCGATTCAATCACTCCTTGATTGAGGATGCGACTTAGATACTTTCCTGAAATACTTCACAGCTGTCATGACATCAAGTATGTCAAGACTTTCCATAAATAGACAAATCAAAGTCATGAATAATAAATAAGCAATAATCAAACTTCATGTTTCAACATTCACAACCGGAACCGATTATAAAAATCGAGAAATATAGTCTTAGTATCGGTTCTCGATATAGGTATTGGAAACCAAATTTATCAAAAAAAATTATAAAGAACGATACAGGGTTGATACCAAAACCGAGACAAAACCGAGAAAAGGTTACAAATATTTCACCCTTAATCAACGCTACGGCATACTATCCCGAACCATAGAAGTACGAAACGAGGTGGCCAAGTGTTAGGGGCTAGCGCATAAAATACTCGTAGAATATCAAATGGAACTTACGCTTTAATTTTTTTTTTTTTTTTTGTTATGCTGCCATTAACTCATTTAAAAATTACACTTCCTTCGATGTTTACAATCGAAAATATTTTCACCATAACTCACTTTATTTTATATATAAATTATATAATCAAACTTTGATGCGGGTTTGAGCGTTAATTTTAACTTCGAACTTTGACTTTGTGTGTCGGGCTTTAGTAGCATTTGCGTGTAATGTAAGATTTCACATTGGACAATTTATACGAGTTTGAGTGAATGAATGAATGAATTAAGTAACTTTCCTTAATTTATTTTATGCGCCTCTAGTATATATGGTATCATTATCATATTACATACCATTTAAATTGAAGGATATATGGCATTTAATAATAATAATAATAGAAGTACATGCAAATAGGTTATAAATATGAAAGAAATGACCACCAACCATACTGAAATCATTGAGTATGACATGACGAAGTTGGAACAATGAGTAATATCTAGATATTTTCTAGCCTATTTGGCATTAGTTGAGTTCCAACAATAACCAAATAAAACTATTTGACATATATAGTAAAAAAAGAAATTATGTTTCAAATTCGTTTATACATGAGCTTTTGTCGCAGGTGCAATGGAAAATTATCTGATTTCAACTAATGTGGTAAGTATGGCACTCAGAATTTTGGAATTTCGGTATAAATTTGGAATCTAGATAATTATGATTTTGATTTTTCTGGATTCAGAAGTTTTGGATTCAATTTAATTCAGAGCCAAAAAAATTTGGATCCATATTTTAAAAAAATCGGATTCCGTTTTTCTTTTTTCCAATCCGAACCGTTGATATTTTTTATCCGACGAATAATTTTAAAGTTAAGAGAAAATAAAATACGGTATGAAACCGGAACCAGATATTGAGTTCCAAAAAAAAAAAATCCATCAAGAACCTAAAATTTTGGTTCCATTTTTGCCAAACAGAACTGGATACACATTTTATAGCGTGGTTATGTCTGTCGTTTTCCACGTTGTTTTGCTCCCTCCATTTTACGGGAATGACGCATGTCGACGGGTATACTGATGGGAAAGTCCGAAAAAAGGGTATGCCGCATGCCGTAAATAATGTATAAATTTCACGGGCATACTGCACGCCGATGAAAGTATCGACGAAATTTTGGAAAATTATTTTAAGTATTCAGACAATATTTTTTCAAAATTAGTTTTTTATCTCCGTAAAACATAAATAACTAAAAAATCACATTAATAATAGGACATCATATTAATAGGTTATAGTTATATTTATAAATAAAATTAAGAGTTATACTTGTAACTTATAGAAAATATAAATTTAAGGTTACAATCAAAATAAGACCTTATATTGATAGGTTATAGTTGTATTTATATATAAATTTAAGAGTTATACTTGTAATTTATAGAAAATATAAATTTAAGGTTAGACGGTATATTGATAAGTTAAAGTTGTTCATGGGCATTCCACAACTCTAAAAAAAACAGGCATATTGAAGATATGTCGAAGGCATGCCTAAATATTTAAATCTTTTTTTTTATACCATGTATACAAGATTAATTTCAATAGAAGAAAAATAGTACTTAATGAATTTTTCGCATGCTAACAAAGTGACAATGGACCTACTAAGAACTTTAAAATGATCTCTTTCAAAACAAAAACAAAAAAACTTGAAAATGATTATAAGGAAAGGAAAATAGTTAAAAGTAGAAACTTAGAAGCCACGCCAATGCAAAACTATCTTTCTGTTAAAACTTCTGAAAACCCTAATGTAAGTTTTGGATGCCTTTGTACAAATTAATTTTGAAGAACCCATATTTCCATCCTAGTTTAATACCCGTTTTCGGACTGTTTGGTTTAATTCGTCTCTTGCCGGTTATATCTGTAATCTTTTTGAGTTAAACTAGTTCTGTTACTTTGTTTGGAGTTGGACCGTGCCCTTATTCAGAAAGAAAATAAAAGAATTTGTTTGCAAGTTTTTATATATATATATATATATATATATATATGTGTGTATATATATATATTGTCGTACAGGGCCAGAAAAACGTAGGTCTGGTCGTAAATATCAACAAAAAATCTAATTTTATGTATGAGTGAAAACGAAAACCCTAAAGATGAAGACATGTATATAATTGCATATTTGCAGTGTATTGTCAATTTAATTTTGCTGATAAGCTAGGTCATTGAAGGTAAAGGGTGGAATATATATGCATTCGTACAACTCTGAATATTATCGTTCAGATATATATATTTACAATCACATGATGTATGTACCCACTACTGCCCTTTCCCTTCCTTTAATGCCCATTACTCAGAGGACTCAAGCGAGCCTTCTATATATCACAACCTATTGCCCTCCACTACCAATAATTCTCAATTAAAGCAAGCACATCTTAGGAAAATATTACCCTTGACATACCAGTCTTTTGTTTGCCTCAAATAAATGTTCAGCTTTAACAACATTACTACGTTTGGTAGGCTAGATGGAGAGAGGGATTTATATTTGTTTTATTTTCAGTAATTATTACTCGTCTCTAATAAATACTTGCATTTCAACTAGTTTGGTTGATCGGTGCAATTATTATATTTCCATTTCAATATTGGAAGGTTTGCATGAACCCTATATTAATATTAGTTGAAAACTTGAAATAATTGATAGAGATTTTTATTACTTTACGTAATGGTGTGACAAAGATGAATAAACAACACGATAAAGTGGCTTGGATTTTCTCATGAAAATAGCCAAACATAACCCTAGAACCTAGGGCCATTAACATGGTGAAATAATGATAATAATAATAATAATAATAATTATTATTATTATAAAAAGAAGAATCTCCCTACAGATGGCTACGTGAGCGCCGTCAACAGAAGCAATGAATACCCTTTGGTGTTATCCGTACAACCAAAACCACTGGTTTCCCTCACCCAATGGGAAGTCGACAGCACAACAGCAAAGAAACCACTCCGGTATTCCCCAAAACCTCTCTCTCTCTCTCTCTCTCTCTCTCTCTCTCTCTCTCTCTCTCTCTCTCTCTGTGGTATCACCACCAAATAAAAAAGACAACCTTTTTGGGCATAAGAGTAAGCAAGTATATTAGCCCATTTCCCAATTAACAGCGGAAAGGAAAGCTCTCTATCTTGGGTATTCTGAGACAGCTTCACATTTGGAAAGAGGGCGTTCCATTTCCAAATAAGCTCAATCTTAGTTTCCGCTTTCTCTCTCTCTCTGTGAGAGTGAGGCCATTAATTGGATCGAAAAGGGAAAGAAAGGGAGATCATTCATCATGGGGAGAGGCAGGGTTCAGCTGAAGAGGATAGAGAACAAGATCAACAGGCAAGTCACCTTTTCCAAAAGGAGAAATGGTCTCCTCAAGAAAGCCCACGAGATCTCTGTCCTCTGTGACGCCGAGGTCGCTGTTATTGTCTTCTCCCACAAGGGAAAGCTCTTCGAGTACTCCACCGATTCATGGTATATAACTATCTATATACATACATATATATATATATATATCATTGATATGGTTTTGATCTCTTGGAGCTTGGATCATGGCTCTGCTCCTGCGATCTAGGTAGGGGATTGACTTGATTAAATTAGTACTTGGGTATGGTAATTGGTAAGTAAGATGTTCGTAGATTTCAGGGAAGACTTTTAGTTGCACTGATTAACATATATATTTCAGACGTCTTTAATTATAACTATTCAGAAAAAAAAAAAAAAAAAAACTGAGCTTATTATAGTAATATATGTTTCAAATCTCATAATATTAATATTATTACGAGAGTATTTGGCGATTTGCTTCAGAAAAACTGTGTGTGTGCATATATATATATATTGAGGTTTGAAATCCCTTATTATTTACAGGCTACTGACCAATTTGAAGAATAATATGTTACGAATATTTTGTAAATGTTTTCAAAATATTATTATTTATATGTAGGTAGTACAAAAATTATAAATTTAGGTAAATGCATTTATGTTTGTTTGTACATTCACAAAAATGCATCGAATTTAATTTACCTTATAGTTTGAATCGAATGCGCATCGAGTTATTCAAGATATACACTATAATTATGATCATGTATGCAATTGCTTTGTTAAGGACTTTTACATGATTAACATACCCAAATTAAACCTAGATATTGATATATTGACATTATGTATGTACATTAAATTTTGCTTTATACACAAAAAACAAGATCTTTTTATTAAGTATCATTACACTAACGGCCTTAATTTGAAATCTAAAACTTTTCTTTCCTATATATTGAATCCATAAGTTTGCTTCTCAATACTAAAATTAGTATCCTAAATTCAGGTTTTTAACGACTAAGTGTATGTTATTCACCCTAGATATATCATATGTTTAAATTCAAAGTTCGACAAACTACCATGCTCCTCCGCAAAAAAAAAAAAAAAATAATAATAATAAAAACGAGTTTTGAATAAACATGATACAAGATTAATTAGGTTTTATTTAGAGGAATGAATGCTGTTATATAAAAGAAAAAGAAAAGATCATGCTAAAAGCATTATAAAAGAAAATAATGGCAATTCAATTACCTTTTGATATATAATTGTATATATATATTACAAAAAATTCTAATACATTGTTTGCATATGGAATAACTGTATATATAATGAATATGAGATATTAGTACTAATCACATTAGTCTTTCCCTAGGTGATAATGAAAATCCGGTTACAAATGTTTCAAAACCTTTGCAGAGAATTCAAGAAATATTTACTTTGGTGATATATTCTTTTGTGAGTTTTTATTTATTGAATTTTGGACCTTAAATTGAACCACTAAGCTAAATTGGCTCTAGTTATTCTTAATTTGTAGTATAATTATTTTATATTATGATACTATCATATTCAGTATAAGTAAGCTTCAAAAGAGCTTTGGAACATTTTTTCCAACAGATTCGTGTATAATATGCTTAACTAATAATAATAATAAAAAAAAACATATATAAGTATGTAATACATACATGATTGCTTTTTCAAAAATCATAGAACAAAAACACATATAAGTATGTAATACATACATGATTGGTTTTTCAAAAATCATTGAACTTCCTCTTGCGGTTTTACGAATATCTATAATTTACGATTTCAGAGAAAACCCGAAACATTATACTAGTTGAATTTAATATGTGAATTAAATACCTAATAATTGTTCATTAATGACAAGTACATTGTGAAGAATGGTGCTCGAACATTGTTAGATTATTCATGCATGATTTGAGGCTCGACTTATTCAATCTAGAAAAAAAATTCTTACAAATACTCCCATTAAAGTACCTTGAAAGACAATCTGTTGATTTTGGTTAAATTTTGTGGGAATATATATATATATATATATATATCAAATTTTGGGTTAGAACAATTATAAGTTTTCACCATTGTGGTTGCATTAGGACATATATAGCTGATGATAGAATTAGAATATATATTTGCTGTTTCCTACTCACACGAGCGCTTTTCTATCAATCTCTAATTCTAATCTTCCTCTCCAATCTGATATTATGGTGCATGTATGGACCGAAATTCCTTTATGGTCCAACTCTAACCTGTAATAGATACCGGGGCTTTGCAATTTTTGATTGATCACAATTCTGTATATCCATTTACTAAAGAAATTCCTAGGGAATTCATAAATAGAGGAATGTGTAATAAAAATATATTTTTTCCACATTATATTTCTACTGGTTTACCAAATTAAACCCACAAATAGATAAAATTCAGATATGTGAGTGAACTAAGTTTAATTCTTACTGATACAAATTTAAAAAAAAAAAAAAACAGTTTGTATTTTTCTTTCACTATATGACATGCCCTTATGGTAAAGTTTAGGAGATTATATTTTTATTGCCTTGCCCTTATAACTATGATCCAGCTATTACATAACTATGTCTATGACTGATATTATATTAATAAATAATTTTCATATAAAGGCTAGAAAATTGATCATCAGCATGGTTATGTCTTGTTTGATTAGTTTTATGCCCAAATATTGTTTTTAATTTAACCTATTAGTTATAAATCGAATATGACGCGCACCTTGCCTCGGACTGTGGCATACGCCTCGGCCTATTGGGGCGGTCATAAGGACGTGTTTGCTCGTTGCATGTTTTGAGGCATACGCCCAGAGAATAGAGAGGTAAGGAGAGAAGGAGGTGAGTATTAGGATTTTTTAAGGCACTAAATTTATATAGAGATACAAATCCTTTTTTTTTTTAATTTGAAATATTAGACTTCTTTAAATCCTAGATTCTACTAATTTTAGTAGGAACCATGAATATAACTATATTATCTGAAAAGTTTGGACGTATTATGAGATTATAATAGGAAATCTGAATTTGAGTTATAAAACATTTTGTGATACGTTTTAAGTTTTAGGTTTATGAAATTATGTTGGAGGAGCACATAAAGATATATAATTTATCGAAATAGATATTTTATTAATTTGCCGTTTGCCTCATAAAGATAAAAGATGCCTCAAGGGGCCTAACTATGTTATATTAGACCTTGACTTAGACAAAATCATAGTTGACTTTTGAATTGGTCTTTCATATTATGAGAGATGGTATCATTTCATTATGTGTCACAAGTCACAGCTCAGTCTATGGAATTCAAGTATTTGATTTATCCTTAAGCAAGGTACAATGTAGCTTGCTGCTAACTTCATTTGTGATGCATAAATAAGCTAGCTAATTGCCTATGGAATAATTTTGGCCATGGTTTTCTGAGTTTCATAATCTGTGTGAGTAATATTGATATTGAGACATGACAGTATATATATCATTATATGTATATATAATGCATTTGGGTAGCTATAACTTTTGATAAAGCCTACATAGAGGCATAAAGCATCGATGAGACATTGAGGACATAACATCATATATATGCTTGTAGTAAAGTAAGAGGTAAATTTAATTGTTAGGTCATCAACAACTTTAAATTAATATGTATGTTCTTATAGTCAAGATTTTAAAAGATCAGTTTGTGTAATGAAATCAGGAACTTACTTAGTATCGCAAGGTGTACGTGTAAGCCTCGAGGTGCACACGTATACGCCTTAATAATAACAATAATTTCGAAACGATCATGCATTGCATACATATGATTGATCATAACAAAAACCTCATTATTCCGGTTAAACTCATAAATATACGAACTATGAGTTCTCAAATCATAAAATTCATTGAAGGTTTTACGAATTCGGGTGTATCACTTAGTGCAAGCCTCACATGCCTCGGGTTCACAAGTGTTAAGAGGCGTAAGCCTTGCAGCAAGGTGTTGATGCGTAGCCTCGGGGGCGTTTTTTCAGCGCCTTGCCTCGAGGCCGTAAGCCTTGTATTTTCAAGAGTGCATTGAGCAGATTTGTTAATATATTACCAGGGATAAAATAGTGGAATTTATAGTGTATCTCCATTAATTTAGCCCCTCCAACAATGTTGAACTCTCATGAATTTCATGATAGGACGTTGTCGTTTATGCTAGCTATATAGACTTGTTAATATATTTCGCCTATTTTTGCGTAGCATTTGAAAGCCACTTTTTTTTAGAGGACAAGGACACACATTTAAAGACATGACAATTCACCATATCAGAACATAGGACACTAGGTCATGTATATATTTACTCATGGCCTTGTGACCATGAAGGACATAAAATATATGACAAAGGGTCTTGTTATATAGGTTTATAGTTGTTTGAAATTTTGGATGTATAAGTTCATTATATTATATATTAAGTTGCTTCAAAATATATATGTATACATATATATATATGAGTGTATAGTTAACTTATTTGTTGGTAGGCTTTAAATATACAAGTTGATGATGAGAGAAACATGCTCATTCTATCAAAGTTAAATTTCCTCATTCATTGATTGTTATTACGACCCAAAATCGTAAAAATACTCGGCATGTATCAACTTTCTTGATCATGCATGTAACTTATTCTTATGAAGAATATTAATTGTTTATGCATTAAAATATTAAGGAACACACTGACTTCATTCTTCTTTCTAGTACCATATGATTCTGTGTAAGCATTTATTTTAAGCTCTCTTTCCATGTATAATTTAGATACAGATTAATTCAAGAAGGTGAGTACTTAATTATATATTAATTTGTGTGTAGCATGGAGAAGATACTGGAACGATACGAGCGATACTCCTATGCAGAGAGACAGCTGGTTACCATGGAGACTGAATCACATTTTCAGGTTTCTTTATTTTCGTTGCTTAATTAATTAATTAACCTTCAAATGTGTAGTGGGGATTCCTTTATGTTTTACATGTTCTTATACCCTACTCAATTAGCTCATTTGTTTTGTCAAAGGATTAGGTTAGTTTTTATAATATTTTTGCTCTCATGATTCATCTTGGATCAAAGTCAAACATTGAGCTATATACCCACTAATGAGTATATAGGTTTTTTGTTAAAGAAATATTAATTATAATAAATATATATGTAATTATGTATGTGTAGACAGTGTCCATTTGATTGTCTGTTTTTTAATGACAACCTTACTTATGTCAGTCAAAATTTATGATCCCCAACCCAATACCTTCATATCTTTTCGGTGGAAAAAGTACACATTTTCTAAATAATTAACAACAAGTATATGTGTATATATATATATATATATTTCTTCAAAGAACCAAAAGTATGAAAGAAGTATTTCAGTTTTCATAATTATTAACCTATTTCTAAAGTCCAATTGACAAAGTCATTTTTGTCTATATTTATTAAAAGAAACAAAATAAATCAATGAAACCCTTTGTATCACTTCACTTCTAAACTATACATTCTATACAGTCGTTTACTCCAAAACGAGGCATTATATATATTAGCTTTTAGCGATATGTGTGTCTTTGTTCTCAGGCTTTTTTGAAAAGCAATCTCTTTCCAGCTTCCTAACATTTTAGTACCTATGTTGTTACCAAAAGTAGGTGATGACTTGTGAAGTTTGTGTTAATTAATTGAGTAATAATGACGTGATTACCAGATACTGCAGGGTAATTGGACCGTGGAGTACTCTAGACTCTCAGCTAAGATTGAGTTGTTGCAGAGAAACCGAAGGTTAGTAATATATGTATATCAACTTACTGTTGACACATATTAGCGGCATATATATCCAAATAAGAATTGTTATATTTATATTTTTTCACGGCCCGTGCCCTCAAGTTCTTAATGTTAATTGACCGAGTTGAAGTGTGTAATGATGAAGAACTCGGTGTTAAGACTTAAAATCAGAGCAATCTAATAAGAAAATTATAACTTAAAGCATGTGTTGTAAAAATATAGTATAAGTGCACATATATTCATATTAAGAATATATGTTGTTATTATTATTATTATTTATAAAATTACTTGTACACCGACTCTTTATGACCTAGGCAATATCTGGGAGAAGATCTGGACTCGCTGAGCCAAAGGGACCTCCAAAATTTGGAGCAACAACTTGACACTTCTCTCAAACAAATTCGATCAAGAAAGGTACATATGAATAAATAGGATCACTAATCACATTATAAAGTTTTACAAATTATGGTCCTAATTAACCTTTAATCACTTGCAGAACCAACTCATGAACGAGACCATCTCTGACCTGCAGAAATCGGTAATATGATTAAGCCTCTCTTTGTAACGAAATTAAATTACATAATCATATTATTATTTGGCATATCTTGGTGAGACTAATACTTCCTGAGACATTTTGAAGGTGAAAGTGTCGGCAGAGCAGAACAACGTACTCTTAAAGAAGGTGACCGTCTACACTTAGCACTAGTACTTTAATTTATTTGGATATGTAAAAGATTATTTTTATCCTATAGTATAAATAACCTTAATTGTTCAAATTTCATAAATATTATACAATAAATAAAACCTTTATAAATTAATATTGTTGGGATTGGAGAATTCTATTATATTATCGAGTTTATTAATTTACCTAGAGATAACTTAATTAAAGTCGGAATTATAAAAAATAATATTTTATTAAAATTATTAATATAACGAGAGATTAAGTATGAATAAAATCACTGGCGGAGCCACTTAGAGGGGTGGAAACCACCCCCTCTAAATTTTTGTGTGTACATTATAACCACATTTTAAATATTTTAGTGTAATTCATATAAAAATTTAGTGTAATCATACTTAATTTTTAAAATAAAAATTAAATATAACTATATCAAATTTAAATGTTTGACAAAAAAAAAAGGAAGAAAACCTAATCTCAATGCGTAATTCCTAATTCCGTTGCTGACTAAAATATTATCTTTCTTTGGTGGCTAGAAGTAGAATACAGAAAGATACAAATTAACTCCATTTATTAGTATCCTGAATATAATCTGAGAGATTATCATAATGTGGTGATGCTCATACTGCTCCAACTAAAGTATATATAATAATCAATAATATATATATATATATATTATATTTGTTGAATGTTCTTTCTGTTATATTGTGGTGTAACTAACTATATATAAACATTGTTTTAATGAATTTTTTAGATAAAAGAGAAGGAGAAAAATGTGGGATTGGATCAGAATCAGATGCAGTGGGAGCCGCAAAACCTTGGTCCCAGTACCTCTTCCTTCATGCTTCCACCCTCACTTCCCTGCTTAAACATTGGGTACTTATCTCATCAATATAATACTTCACACGTGTGGCATGCCAATTATCCCTAATTAATTGGGTACCTTACTTAACCAAAATAAACACATCTTTATAGAATATCACACTACATACATGTTGTGATGATGATGACCTACAGTTGCTCTACTAATTTATAAGGATTAAATTGGCTATCTAGTATAAATATAAGGATTAATGGAGGTATATATACCTAAGTTGTACTCAATTGGAATGACCTAGTTTCAAGTTTCATTTACAATGACATATATACTCAAGCTGTGTTTTACTGCGACTTCGACAAATATATATATGGCACTAAATGTTATTAAGACTTAAGTACTTTTGGCGCTAGTAGCACTTAATGGCGTTAAAAATGAATCAATTTATGGCGCTAAGTGTTACTAAAACATAAGTACCTTTGACTCTAGTAGCACTTGAAGCCGTTAAAAAGAATGAATTTCATAACATTTTCGCACTTCAATATATAAAACATTGGAAATAAAATTTAAGTCTATGCCGCTCTAGTTGAGTACAACTTAAATATATATATCACCACTGACCCTAAATATGATTACCCTTCTAAGTCATTAAATAAAAAAATAAAAAAAAAAAAAAAAAAAAAACAAAAAAAAAAACTATTTTAAGGATTAAATGCTGAACCCTTAAGATTATTACTAGTATTCTGATAAGCTGTAGTTCTCTCATGTCTCTAAACATATGCAAGAAATTTTTGTAATTTTGACAAAGGGATATAGAAATTCAAATCCTTATGCTTAGTTGGTTAAAAATTGACAGTGGAAGTTACAACAACGAAGGAGAAGTGCACGAGCAAGCGAGGAGGAACGATCTCGACCTCACTCTCGAGCCTCTCTACTCCTGCCACCTCGGCTGCTTCGCCGACTGATGCGCGCACCAATCGATCACCCCTGCTTCTGCATTATCTAGGTCTGTACATTTTTGGCTTTTATTTATCAAGGAAACCTCTAATACTATTATAAACTTTAATATATTCAGTGCTTTATCATGATATGTATTTTGTATAATGTTATTTCCGACTTTTGGAACGTTGAAAGTCGGGCTTGTAAGCTAATGTAATGAATCATATCCATATCTGCTGCTTGTTGAAAAACTCAGACATGACTAAAGGAAGCTCGTTTTATTGCATGTCATGACTGCGTGTCTTTTAATTAATAGACACCAAATTTCGATCGATCTATTCTAGGTTTAGCCTTTTGCAGGAAAAACCAATTCATACACTAGTCCACTCTGCATATATATTTGCATGTAGATATCTTCTTAGATTTAAGCTGCAAAAGCATGTGTAGCTAGATATTCACCAGAATATATTTGCTAATTATAAGTGTTTTTACTTGTATCTTTCGTTAATAATCGTATCGTGTACGCATAAATATGTGTATACATATAGAGTTAATAGTGTCATAAGCACCCACCGAATGTGCATAATTTTTTGGTGATATTAACTCAAATTTTTTTTACGATCGAAATTTTCAATATTTACGGTTTTGGTTGCTAAATACAATTTTAATTTTTTTAATAAAATGTTACATATACCATTAAGCTTGGGCACGTGTCACTTCCAAGAAAGAGAGAATTTCGATAACAAGAAGTAATCTAAAACTATGTTATATCAATTATAAAACTGAATGAAATTTTGATGAGAAATAAAATAATAAATATTGAAACTAGTCGTAAACATGACTAAATTTATGTCACTTTTAAAATCAAAACACCTATTAACCCTATACATAGAAGATATTAGCGTTATTGTGCGCTCCATTTATCAAAGCTATATCACACAGCTCAATTTGCTGTGACAATAAGTACGATGAAATTTATAGCTCGATCTCCTATGCTAAATTGGGAAAGTGTATCAAATTATTATGAGCTCTACAAGTAGTACTCTTCTTCATGGCTTTATGTCTCTCGGAGCAGACAACTCTTTGATTTAGCCATTGCACAAAAATCCATCAATTGCAAATAGTCATCTCTTTGTATAGATGTCATTCTACTATACATATCTATGTAAATTTGCATGTAAAGCTCTTCGTTTGTTTAGCTGTATTATATATAGCTAGCTATCTCGGTAGTGTTGTCTTGAATTCATTTGGTGAGTGGTACGTACAACAGTTATATCCAATTCTGTACAAGTGTGCAACATATTTTTAATTTCCTTTCAGCGGTAATAGTAATTAAATGCCACAAAACATTATCGAACTTCATTGTAATGTGTAGTTAACATCCATTAAATTTAACATTCGTAAATCTTTAATTTAATTAAAGTGTGGAATAGTTCGAGTTTTCGGAGTTAATCATAGACTTACACATGTCTCTCGCGTAAAATACTTTACCGGGACATAGACGTTCATGAATTTCAAGCTTAATGAAAGATTGTGTATTTATGCCGTAACTATCTCTTTTATATATTATATATATGGTAAAGTTTAGCTAGCTGACAGGTCTTTCTTAGGTTTAAATGCGTGTATGTGCACCGTAATATATAGGATCACTGTGCTCACCATTTCTCTAGCTATATCATATAGCTCTTTTGCCGTGATGAAAATAAGTACGATGAAATATATATAGAGAGAGAAGAGAATCGGTGCGAGAAATTCGGAAATTGTATGAAATTATTAGGATGTCTAACACTAGAAGTAGTTGTGTTCATGGCTTTGTGTTCCTCCAATAACCCTCTCGGAGGAGACAACACTGAGAGAGTGTTGACCATGCTATCTTTTTTCTCTCTACTTTCATCATCATCATCATCATTTATTTCTTTTCTACTTTAGCTTTCGGTAAATATGTGTTGGTTAATATTCTCTTGTCTTCTTCATATGTACTATGTTGCAGCCAGTTGGATTTTGTTGTAGATTATGTGTGAATTATATAAGGCTATGTATAGGTAGATAAAGAGAGCATTGTGTAGTTATGTCAATGTGCTCTTTTTTGCTTGCTGCGAGTTGAAGTGGAAGTCAAGTAATGTCAAGTACTTGTTTCCCTTTTCAGTTTCACCATTCATATATAATACCTCATTCATATCTTTATTTAAAATTAGCCAAATTAATTATGACCTATTTGTTTAGTTAAAGAGGAAACTGTTCAAAGCTTGATTGACCAACGAAACTCTCAGAGAGATCGTGATCAGAACGAAAAAATTAAGTATATTTGTAATTTTGGCCAATAGAATATAGTACTTGCAACAAATAATGCCATCATGCTTTAAAATTACGAATATATTTGTAATGCGAGTAAAAAGCAACAGTTTATTAAGACGCTATCTCTTAGGAAATGTTGCATTAAGTTAGAAATTTAATGAAAAAAATAATTAAGCATGTCATATATTTATAAAAAAGAGGCAGTTAGAGACGTTTACTATTTTACAGAATAATTGCAAAAGTAGTCAATATAAGGTTTGTCTAGCCGTCCATTTTCCGTGATATGGTCTAGGAGCTAGCGTGTGGTTCCAGTTTTCGGGTTCGAGATGTGTCTCCCTGTAAATTTTTTTGCTTGCAACCAATATTCATGAAATTTAATATAAATATTTTGTTATTGTAGTCCATGTTCCATCCTTCATTCAAATCACATTATGTATATATATAAAGAAAATCAAGAAACCCTAATAACGTGACCAGATCAGAAAAATACCAGAACCGAGTTCAACCAGAATTACCAACTGATGAGACTATGTTTATATAAACAACCATGACAACGGAAATAATATATAGAAAAGTATAATTTAGATGAAGAAAAATTAGGGTTAGGGAAGAAGTAATGAAGTTTTCGAGTTTCGTAGCTGAATTTTCCGTCGAAATTTTAGATAAACAAAGAAACAGTCCCCCGGTTCAATCTTCGAAATCAGTATTAGAAAAGCCACCAGATGGGTGGAACTTGTATGTAAATCCTATCTTCACTGTTTCAAAGTGACTCAAATTTCATCACCTGAAAACAAAAGCAATAATAAAAAAAGTAAAAAACAAAGTCCAAAAAATTTATTAAATCTAATAAAATCTTTCAAGAAATAATGGGAAAATACCCGACTGCAAGCTGGGCAAAGATTGCTTCTCTCTTGCCACGCGAATATGCAAGGAAGATGGTAATGGTGACTACATTCCGCCACGATCTTCGGATTATCGGGTGTATACTCTACATGTGTATATATATATATAATACATATAATTAGCATTATGTTAATCAATAATTAAAAGTTAACACAAAAATCATCTATATATATATAATACATATAATTAGCATTATGTTAATCAATAATTAAAAGTTAACACAAAAATCATACCCTCTAAACAAGTGGGACAGCAATCTTCGTAGTCTTCGACGCCGCCTTCGTATTTGCAATGTTCTCGTTGAACAACTTCTTTTAATAGTACCATCTTTGCGTGTCCGGGAAAAGGCGCGTTTCTTGTCGGCCGCGAAGCCTAGGAAAATTTTAATAGAATCATTAACACTCTCCCATCCCCGGCCTTTCTTGAGAATAAATTAATTGCAATTTAAGAAAGAAAAAATAAATTGCTTACATTGGAGGTAGAGGTTAAAAGGGAAAGATCTTCGACTTGATCGTCGGCGTCGTCACCGTCACGGCGACCACAACAACACAACACAGCGCCCATATCTTCTGGTTTTTCACAAGCTTTGATTAAATTTAGGTGATGATAAATCTGCAAAGACTACTGTTAATGATCTTCTTATATTAAAATATCTTTGACCGTCGGAAACTTCTGAATAAATATGGATTTATTTACCGGCGAATTTGTATTTATTAGCAGAAACTATAGAATAATATATCTTAATTAAGAAGATATGATATCGTGGATTAGTCTATCAAATAAATAGAGGTCAAATTATAATTCCTATTCCTAATAGGAGAGAAATCTGACGTGGGTGGGACCCCGTTTTTTATTTAATAGTAATTTACGGGATAATTTCGAGTTAATCGCTATAATCGGTTTGATATCTCAAATATTACTTCATTGCAATTTTGTTTTAATTAAGTTATAAAAAATAGTGCTTTAAAAGAATAGATTTCACGTTCACTTGTTAATAGGGCTTGTACTTTGGGCCCATTAATATATCAATTGGTCTTGTTTATTGGATCTTCTAGGCCCACTAACTATTTCTATAACCTCTTTACGTAAAGCTCTAAAGGACCAATATAAAATAATTTCTTAAAACAAATGCCCAAAAACAAAATATCAAAAACTTTTAGGGCCAATATAAAATAATTTCTGATACAATATAACACCACGCGACAGCATGATAGTTCATAGTTTAAATCAAAGTTCAACTTACCGATGTTACCGATAAATCGATTACCGTTTTCGACGGATTAATCGATAGCTTACCGATTAACCGACAGAAAACCTATAATACTGTAGCTTACCGATTATCGATACTTTTCGATGATTATCGACGGATTATCGATACTTTTCGACGGAAAACTTATAAAATATTTTAAGCTTGTATTTGCCCAATTTAAAATAATGTTTTAAAAATACCAAAAATAAAAGCATGTCATGATAATTATTGATTCTATTTTATTATCTAATAAATTAATAATAGAATGTCATGATATAAAAAAGAGTTTCATACACAAACATATATATATATGTATATATATATATAATCATACACAAACACATATAATTCTCATCACATCAACTTAGAAGACTTTTGCCGCAATTATGAGAAAATTCAAATTAATCTCAAATATGAAAATAAGTTACACCAAGATTTCATATTATTTTTTAAAAAAATATTTTATCAATGAAAACACCAAAAAAAATGAAGAGATTACCTCACAAATCACAAAAGATAAACTTAGAAGACTTTTGCCGTAATTATGAAAAAATCCGAATTAAGCTCAAATATGCAAATAAAATATACCAAAATCACATATTAAAATGTCAATAAATAATTAATATACTAAAAACATTAAAATTTGAATAAATTACTTCAAAAATTAAAAAATATGAATTTTTAGACTTTTTACACGAGAAAGTCTTGTAATCTGAAAATTTAAGAACTCAAAAGCTCAAACATTCATATTTCTTTGGAAATATAATATTTTGAACCCTATACAATCAACAAATTATAACAAAGTATGTACATTTCGAGTAAATTCCTAAATTCAAAACTTTATATACATTTGCCTAACAAGCATGATAATCCGAATTTAACCTAAATCTAACAAAATAATTATAAAATAAGTCATCAAAACATGTTTTCATAAAAAAATATTCATAAGAATGCAAAAAAATAAACAAAAGATGATAAAGTTCCAAGCTTTACTCATTTCTAAACATAAATCTCATATAAAACTAACTATTTATATTTTAACAAATGAAATGCCCTAAAAATTGTATAAATGAGTACATATCAAAGAAGAAATGATTGATTCATATAGAGTTAACATTATATGTCATTAATTTACCAAAAACTACAAAAAATTCCAAGAAATTCGGTTAAAAATGAATAAATCAAAACTTTCGAAACTTATGCCAAGAATCGATTAATCAGTGAAAATATGATAATTTGTCGAAAAATTTGCAACTTACCAGTTCGAAAATCAAGTTTTCGTATAAGATTTGGTCGTCGGCTGTCGAAAAGACCGAAAAGTCTCGGTTTTTCACTGGTAAGCTCGAAAATTGTATAAAATTTGGTCATTGGCTGTCGAAAAGACCGAAAAATCTCTAAAAATTGATTTTTTTAATTGACCGAAAAGTATCAAATTTTTACACTAAAAATAGCGATAATCGGCTGGTCTTCGGTTTATTAAAAAGCTCGATAATCGTCGAAAAATGGATAAAACGGTAAGTATTATAGCCGGTAACTTACCGGTAACTACCGGTAAGCTCGATAATCGTCGATAATCGATGATAATCGTCGGTAATGCGAACCTTGGTTTAAATAAAGAAATATATATTTATATATATAGCAATATATGTGTGTTATTCAAAATTAACCAACCGAAGATGTGGTTAAAGATGTTGCATTAATGAGATACATGTATATATTATAATTATAGGCTATATGTATCCAAGTATAGTTTAATTACTTAATATGCACGTTCATATTATTCTGTTAATATTAATTATGTATATGCAAACTATACAATAGAATTTTTAAAGCGAAAGTAGATAATATGACGAGGTGTCGCCAGTGGCGGATCCAGGAATTATAGATAGGGGGCCGAAAAAATTTCAATAACATATAAACATAAATTTTATTATTTTTTAATATATTTTATATCCGTCGTCATCATAATTTTCTAGCTATATATATATTCAAATAAATTTTTTGTTATTTTTATTTATTTTTATATCATCTAATGTTTAAGAATCTTTAAACTGAAATCCGTTAAAAAATCTTTACGGATTTATAATCAAAGAGTTTACAAATTTTTCATTTACTATTATACTATAGCTATAAGCATTATGTTAGATATAAATATACAAAAAATCATTAACACAAATAACGATATTATAACTTTGAACTACACATTTACATAAATAATAATATAATAGGCAACTTCAATTGATTATTGTGTAATATCTTAAAAAAAAAAAAAAAAACTCCTAGTACAAATTAAAAAAAACTAGTCTATATCTATATATAGATATATATATATATATATAAGAAGAATCTCATGAAGGTGAGGTGGCAACATAAAAAATCAAGATTGCAAGTTTCCTATTTTTTTAGATTTTTTCATTTTTTTTTTGTTAAAAAAAAATACTTAGTGCTGATGTTCATTTGGTCTGTTGATATCACCCGTTCAGCTTTTTTATTTCATTTACACTCATCATTTATTGTCATTTATTTACGGTTGATTAATGTGAAATTTAATATTGTGGCCTTTCATTCCCGTTTCTCTGCCTTTCTCAATTCTCTTTTCGTTCGATCCCTCAATGTCTCACCTCCATTTTTATTTTGCTACTGATTCACTAGACAGAGGAAGAAGCATTGTGTCGCTGCTGTTGATGTTGATCCAAAGAAGATTGCTACCATCAGCATCAAGTTTGAAGGTAAAAACTCGATTTCTTTCTATGAGCAAATTTTGGTTGTAGTTTAAAACTTCAAAGCGTGGTTATTTAATTGCAATTGTAGTGACTCCTTCGATCCTGACTCCAATGTAAGAAAACTCTTTGTCTTCTCTTGGTGTTCGCGGTAAATATAGATTCATTTCTGGTTATTTCAATTGTTTTCTTCTTATTCTATCAAAATAAAAATTATTTTCTTCTTATCATCAAAAAGTTTTATTCATTTCTGGATTTGAATTTGTGGTTTTTCATTCGCTTCATCTTCGCAGCGTTGT
This sequence comes from Parietaria judaica, assembly GCA_954871525.1. NCBI lineage: Eukaryota > Viridiplantae > Streptophyta > Magnoliopsida > Rosales > Urticaceae > Parietaria > Parietaria judaica. The sequence continues at coordinate 29,048,293 of OX940870.1, forward strand.
TTCTGTCATCGTCCAATCTCATTCGCCCCTCCGGCTGCAATGTAAGTAATCCCATTTTATTTATAGATATTTTTAGTGGATGATCATATATAAAATGGCTATAGTTTTTTTTTTCTTCGGTAATTACCATTATTTTGTTAAAATGAGAGCTTTAAATATACCATTAAGTGAATGAATCGTTCTAAATTATCATTTTGGTTGTTTTTTGGCCTTTGGGTTCCTTCATCTCATTTTGGTTGTTCTTTTGACCTTCGGGTTCCTTCATCTTCTACTAAATAAAAAGATGAAATCATTCAAGTCCTTGGTGAAGAGACTTGAGACGCCTCTCCAATGATGATCTATGAACCAGCAGCGAAGCGTTTTCCAAATGCTCACCCGTGAATTGGTTGCGTTGTTGTGTTGTGTTTGTTGGCTGTTTTGGTGGTGGATTCAGTTGTCTGCCAACACTGCCATCATTCTCCAATCCATTTTCTAAACTTTGCTTCTCCATCGCTTCGTACGTTTCTCACACTCTCACTTTATGCTAAAAAAAAGCGCCTAATCTTTTTGCCATGTTGCACTGTTTAGCCTTAATTTTTTGATGACGTTGAGTATTGTTGAAAAGTATAGCATCTATTTTGCTGCTGAATGAATAGTAGTGCACGTATTAAAAAATGGTGAACCACTAGAGATTTTATCCTACAATTGCTTCTTTTTTATTGCGTTGTAACATCAGTTTCATAGCAGCTTCTGCCTTACCATCGCAGGATTTCGGTTTGGCCTATAATATCGCTAAGTATACGAACAGGCCTCCTCCGCGTCGAACTATGAAGTCCAAATTCAGGTAATAATACGTATTTTTTTACTGGATTCTTAAAGTAAAATTGGTTTTAATTCCTCGGTTGTGTTTCTTCTCTTTATTTTCAGGTTTTCTTTTTTCTTTTGAAAATTTCAGTTTTCATTTTCTCAATATAGGAAATCAAAGTTCAGTTGCCGGAAACTACAATACTTCAAACCACCTGGACAGTGATGAGAAAACAGATAGAACTTTTCTTTTTCGTTTCATGTTCTTGATGTTAATATCAAAATGTAAAAACTTCATATATCTAAACACATATTCTAGATAGTTTAGAGATTCTTTAGAGCTGAATATTTGGGAGATATATTTGAATCTTCACTACCACATAAAACTAGCAATGTTGAATACTAGCAAGTGCTGCGGAGTTTTCTTGGTTTTTAAGATACCAACCATAACTATTTTATTTCCCTTTCAAATGTGTTCAAGCGATTTTGGTCTGATTTTTTTTCTCTTTTAGATTGATGTTCATTTCTTCCCAGTGTTATATATACGTATATGCATAAAAGCTCCAGTCTCAGTCCTCTGGAGCAACAAAGAATCTGGCATAGCTCTTATCTTTGTGTTTGGGATGTTGATGAGAAAAACTGTGGAAGAGATTAGAAATATATAAGTTCTCCGTTACCAATGGCTGTGGAGTAGTTCTACATTTAATAACCAAACCTAGAGAATTTTTTCAAGCAATATAAGTTAATTTGTATCGAGATGGTACAGTTGTATTGTGTTGTTCATAGAGTTTAATCTTATATTTAACTCAATTATGTCGTAGCATAAGGTATGTTTAGATTACGTGAATTACATATCTGTTTACGTTTTTCTCTCTCCAGTAACTTCATGTGGTTACATGCATGAGCAATGGTTACAGACTACAGTAACCTTTGAATCCAAGGTTCTACAAGTATATATATATATATATATATATATATATATATATATATATATATATATTTAAAAAATATCAGTAATATTACAAAATATTGAGTAGTTAACGACTTAAATGGTTATGTATGTTTATCAATTAAAGCAGCGAACCAAATTGATCAATATATTCATCATTTTTTTAAAGAAAGTACGCCACCTCACGAAGCGCGGTTGGAAATTTCAACTGAGAAAATACACTTGAATTAGATATATATATATATATATATATCTTGAAAAGAAATTCTTTACAATTATTCAAACAATTAAATATCTCATTACATCATAATAAGAGCAATTATAAGTTTATCTTATTTTACTTTATAGTTTATATCATATTATTTTGCAAATGAATGATTTGTTTACGTTTTTATAGCATTTTTGGTAGTTATTTTATGTCATAGTATTATTTGTTTAGTTGTGTTAATATCTTTTGAAAAAAGAACGTCCATGATTTTTTGAAAAAAATAAAAACAACATTAGATTATTAACTGACATTAATAAGCTCTAAAATGTTTTTTTATTTATTATTTTTACTACTTTATTGTTCGATTATCGCCACCGCGCGAAGCGCGGTGCCGGTCCACTAGTATAATAGTATTGTTCGACTATCACCGTTGGTTGTGGATCCGCCATTGGGTGTCGCTAGTTTACTTCTAATCTTCTATAATAGTATTTAAAAATGGACTCTCTCAAGTCTCATGTTTTCGCGATTAATTACTCGATTATCTCGAAAATCGAAACACTGCATTAAATCATATATTACCATCATAAGATGTAACATATTAATTTTTCTAAATTACTTGTATAAGTTTTTTTTAATTATTATTTCTTTGTTTTGTTGTATGATACTTTTTAAATAAAAACGAAAAGAAAAAATCGAAGTTTTGCAAGACATCATTGGTGGATAAAATTAGAAAACTAAGTCATTAGTAAACATTGATGTGAAAACAATGAAGAGGAGCACGATATAACTTCTTGAAATTTCACTGATCTTCTTCATTATAATGGGTACATATATATACAATATTGTAGCACTAAATGTGCAACAACAAACGAAAGAAATGGAACTACATGGACTAGTCAAACTTGCTTAACAAACTAAGACTATACGATATATATTAAATAAGAAAAATGAATAAAAAAACTGAACTCCTATTTGTGAGTATTTCCAGCGTGAGACTCGGTAGAATACTGAGTGTACACGTTTATTCTTTAACACCCCCCGTCAAGTTGGAGTCGGGAGAGAAATATCGATCACGCCCAACTTGCTAAGTAGTCGTTTAAAATTATCAGCACCAAGTGGTTTTGTGAAGATATCGGCTAGTTGATCGCTCGAGCGAAGATAAGATGGGCATATAAGTCCGGAATTAATTTTTTCTCGAACAAAATGACAATCAATTTCGATGTGCTTAGTTCGTTCGTGAAAGACAGGATTAGAAGCAATATGAATCGCGGCTTGACTATCACAATGTATCGTCGTTGGTATAGATGGCGGAAAACCAAGTTCGGATAAAAGTGAATGAAGCCATTGTATTTCTGAAGTAAGCGCAGTGAGAGAACGATATTCGGCGCGGATGATCGAGAAACAGTAGGTTGTTTCTTTGATTTCCATGATATTGGACTAGATCCAAGCATGGTGAAATAACCGATAGTGGAACGTCGAGTCACTGGACATCAAGCCCAATAAGAATCAGCAAACCCAACGAGAGAAAGGGAACTAGATGCCGATAGAAAGAGACCGTTACCAATAGAACCTTTAAGGTAACGAAGTACTCGATGTGCAGCATCGACATGAGAAGAGTGAGGATTTTGCATAAATTGACTGAGATTATTGACCGCATATTGAATATCGGGACGAGTGACAGTAAGATATAAGAGACGACCAATTAGGCGACGATAAAGAGATGGATCAGGCAAAGGATTACCTTGGTCCGGAAGAAGTCGAAGATGTTGCTCCATAGGAAAAGGTGATGTACGAGATCCTAACATTCCAGAATCATTTAGAATGTCAAGAGTATATTTACGTTGACATAAAAATAGTCCCTTTTTGGAACGAGAGACTTCAATACCAAGGAAATAACGCAGAGGCCCGAGGTCTTTAATGGAAAAAGAGTTGGCGAGGAATTGTTTTGTTTTGGAAATAAAATCATCATTATTTCCTGTGATAATAATATCATCCACATAAACAAGAACAAATACAGAAATCTTGTTATGAATATATGTAAAAAGACTATAATCAGAGATAGATTGATGAAAACCTTGTTGAATTAAGGTAGAAGAGAATTTAGAGAACCATTGACGAGAGGCTTGCTTTAGTCCATATATCGATTTATGGAGCTGGCAAACACGACTATCACTTTGATCAGAAATACCGGGAGGGAGCTTCATAAATACTTCCTCATAGAGACCACCTTGTAAAAATGCATTATTAACATCTAATTGATGAAGAGACCAATTTTTAATAGTTGCAATAGAGAGAAGAAGACGAACAGTTACCAATTTAGCTACCGGAGCAAATGTATCATGATAGTCAATCCCTTCAACCTGTGTGTATCCTTTGGCGACTAATCGTGCTTTATATCGTTCGATGGATCCATCAGAACGATATTTGATCTTATAGACCCATTTACAACCAATTGCCTTTTTGTCAGGTGGTAATGAGCAAAGTGACCATGTTTTATTTGACTCTAGAGCACGAAGCTCTACCGACATCGCATCACGCCAAACAGAAGATTTAATAGCTTGAGAATAAGTTCGAGGCTCATTATGATCAACGACCTTGGACAAGAATGATCGGTGAGAAGAACTCAACTTTTCCAAAAGAAATATTTGGATAAAGGAAAAGAGGTAGATGAGTGAGCAACTGTACATACATAATCACTAAGATGAGAAGGTCGTTTCCGAATTCTCTTACAATGATCAGAATTGTTGGATTATGTGGGATTCAAAGTAGAAGAATTATCATCAAGCAAATCAATATTTGGATCAGTAGGGATATAAGAGGAAGTATCAGTAACTGGTACTGTTGGAGTATCTTGTAACGATGTTGGGATTGATGTTGAAACATCGTCTGATATTGTTGGACAAACTGGAAAAAAATCATCCAAAGCTGTAATAGAGATTTCATTTTGATGAGGAGATGAACTTTCCTTATATGGAAAAATAGATTCATGAAAAATAACATCACTTGAAACTATAATGTTATGAGTAGACGGATCGTAAATGCGATATCCCTTTTGACCATAAGGATATCCAACAAAGATGTACGGTTTACCTCGAGCATCAAATTTATTTTTAATATGCATGTTCTTGGCAAAACATAAACACCCAAAAACATGTAAAGAAGAATACGAAAGAGCTTTTCCGAACAATATTTCATGAGGAGATTTGAAATTCAATATTCGTGCGGGTAATTTATTTATGAGAAACGCAGCGGTGAGAATACGTTCTCCCCAAAATGATAGAGGAAGATTAGCTTGAAATCGTAACGAGCGAGCGACGTCAAGTAAGTGACGATGCTTACGTTCCACAATCCCATTTTGTTGGGGAGTGGCAATACAACTTCTTTGATGAGTTATACCGTGAGAATGAAACCAATTTTGAAAATCCGATGAAAGAAACTCGGTGCCATTGTCGGAACGAAGCACTTGAAGTTGGGGAATAAAAATAGCACCAGTGCCAGAATGAATGGTCGAGATTGATAGTTTGAATTGTCGATTAACTTGATTACAAAAATGTGTCATCATGTGATAAGTTTGAGACTTATTTTTCATTAAATAAACCCAAGTGCATCTTGAGTAGTCATCAACAATTGTGAGAAAAAAACGGGAACCATTTTTTGATGGAACATTGAATGGCCCCCATATATCAACATGAAGCATTTCAAAACATACGGAAGAACGAGATATACTTTACGGGAAAGCATTACGAGATTGTTTAGCTTGTGGGCAAACATCACAAATAAAATTTTTATTCATGGAGATATCCAAAAAATTATTGACATGAAACTTAAATCGAGAAGTACTTGGGTGACCAAGGCGAGAGTGCCAAAGATCAAATTTATTTCGAAGCTGAATTGAAAAAACAGAATTTAAACGGGAAACATCGTCCAAGTAGTAGAGACCTCGATGAAGACTACCCCGACCAATCATCTTCTTCTTTAGAAGGTCCTGAAAAAGAACCTGAGACGCAGAGAATATAACATCACAATTAAGTTTTTTTGATACTTGTGAGACAGATAATAAGTTGAATTTAAAAGATGAAATTAGAAACACATCTTCCAGAACAAGAGAATTTGAGTGTTTAACAACTCCAATATGAGTTACTTTTGCCAAAGAGCCATCAGGTAATTGAACAAAAATAGGTTTTTGTAACGGAGCATATGATGTAAACAATGAAAGTGACGTACATATATGATTAGAAGCACCGGAATCAATAATCCAACAAGAAGACATAAAAGAGAGAATTTTACCTGCTAAGTTAGCCATGGGTGCATCAATATTTTCTTTGGCTAAAAGTGCGACCAACTTGTTGTATTGATCACAAGTGAGTTGATTGGTGGTTGCAACAATCGGAGTTGATCCACGGTCGACGTATTTAACTTGTTTGTCTGGAAATCCATGTAATTGAAAACATTTGTCCCGAGTGTGGCCGTGTCGGTTGCAATAGTCGCAAAATGGACGCTGCCTTTTCATCGGCCCTCGATATGGTGGCAGCTTTGAAGCTTGAAAAGCGGGAGATTCAACAACAGGAATAGATCGGACATTCAACTCCTGTTGCTTTTCTTCTTGGGGCACGAGATTGTAGATGTGTTGGATGGACGAAAAAGGCTCCATTAAAAGGATTTGGCTTCGTACTGCAGAGAAACTATCATGGAGTCCTTGAAGAAACTCCATGGCACGGTCTTGGTTTTGTTGCTCAATAATGCATTTTCCATTTCCACAAGTACACGGAATAATCGAGATAATGCTGTTTAATTCATCCCAGAGAGATTTGAGTTGGGTGAAATATAAAGAAACAGTCATACCTTCTTGTTTGAGAGCAGAAATAGAGTGTTTGAGCTGATAAATCTTGGGCGCATTTGACTGAGAAAATCGATCTTTGAGATCACTCCAAATTTGAGCAGCGGTATCGGCATAGAGGATGCTTGGCCTGATTTCTAGGGAGACGGAATTGAGTATCCAACTGCTGACGAGATCGTTGCAGCGTTCCCAGTTGCCAATATCATGTTCTTTAGTCGGCTTTGATAATGAGCCATCGACGAAACCATATTTACTCTTTACACGGAGTGCCATTGTTATGGCGCGATTCCAAGAACCATAATTATCACCCGTTAGAAAAGACATAACGAGGACAGCAGATGGGCTATTAGAGTGATGGATAGCATAAAGATCAGATTTTCCTTGACCAACATCGGAATTATTTTCGGCAGACATGATGGCTGTTAAAAAAATAAGAGATGAAGTTGAAATATCAATGCCAAATAAAGAAAAAGGTAGAAAGAAAACAAGAAGCAGTGATCGAATTTCACCGCTCTGATACCATGTGAAAACAATGAAGAGGAGCACGATAGAACTTCTTGAAATTTCACTGATCTTCTTCATTATAATGGGTACATATATATACAATATTGTAGCACTAAATGTGCAACAGCAAACGAAAGAAATGGAACTACATGGACTAGTCAAACTTGCTTAACAAACTAAGACTATACGATATATATTAAATAAGAAAAAGGAATAAAAAAACTGAACTCCTATTTGCGAGTATTTCCAGCATGAAACTCGGTAGAATACTGAGTGGACACGTTTATTCTTCAACAATGGAAGATCATCTGTAATGCCCAAATTTTTGCCAAATAAAATCTTTGGGTAAATTGTACTCAATTATAAGAATATAGGGGTTGTTAGGCAATTTGTGTGCTCTATCTATTTTGTTTTGAGTCTGATATTTATCATTTTGGTGAGTCATCTAATTGGGATTAGTCATAGATAACGTGGCAACCTCATATTTTTTCCTAATATAATTTTCCATTTCTTTTCTTGCCTTTTTTTTTTCTCATTCTCTCACTTTCTCTTGAACTCTCCTCCCTCTCTGATGTCGTTCACCCATTTTGCCACCCAAAATCAGCACACCTCACTCTCTCTATAGTCTCCCACTTGGCTTGATAATGATAAAATAAAATCTGCTCATTTCTTGCTCAATCGAGAAGCGTTTTGGGACTGGTTGTCGATCTTTGTTCTAGGTAAACTTCTAAATTTTTTTTCCCTAATGTAATGAATAGATTTTAGGGCTTTTTACTTGTTCTTGTCCTAAGCTTTAATTAGGTGTTGTTTCTTCGATGATTTTATTAGAATCTTATTCTTCATTAGTTAGAATAGCTAGCATTGGTTCAAATCTGATTTTTTCATTTGTGTTAGGCATGTCATGATCCAAATGATATCATTATATTGCAAAAATTATTGGTCAAGAAGGTGTTTGATGAAATGCTTGATTGAGTGTGCTTTTTATATTTAAGACAAGAAGCAATTTGAGTTATTTAAAAATATATATATATATATTCTAATAAATTATAGTGTTCAAAATAATTATGATCTTAGCCTTTTCATTTTTATACGAGTTAATTGGAATCAAATTTTATTGATCTTATATACAATCATAAATATATATATGTTTGTAAAACGTTTTCTATATGTATATATGTTATTATACGATTACAATTTACTCATGACATTCATATATATATATATTATATGAATATTTATGGATAATAAGTCTTATAGGAATAGAGCAGGAGCTGCCTGCACATATAGATATAATATATAAAGCGTATGTTTGCATAAGTAATAAGCATAAAAGTATATATATATATATGTATAACACATATATCGATAAAGATATATAATAACACTAAGGTCATGTTCATGTAGTAGTTTCATAGTCATTTGAAATGATTAAGGGAGTATGTGTTGTACATTCAGGACATCGTATAAGCTTGGCCATATAATAATTTATGTATAACAGTAGGACACATGGCTATCCTTATAGATTAAAGTTCAGTTTTTATTAAAGTAAAAGTAAATAGTTGATTTTATTTTGTGACGTGAATTCATATCGTTTCCCTATGATTGTTGGAATATCATTAGAGTCAAAACCCGATGGTTTAAAATCAACATTTTCAATGTGCTTTACCTTATTTACGAATCATATTTGTGTTTTGGAATATTAAGGTCCATGGCATTTCGACTCTGAAAATCGCCATTATCCTTTAGCGTAGTATAAGAAATTAAGTATGTATATGAATGAGAGGAGTTAGTATACTGCAGTATTAAGGTTTTCAAATGCGGAATAGAGCCTTGTAGAAGTAGTAGTTATGCGACTATAATCTTATATGAAATCAAGGAACCGATATTTAGAAATTTAAATATCAGGTGACTTATTCTCCGGGGGTGCACCGTGCCGTGTACTAGAGAATCGTAAGGCGTAAGGTACGTAAAAGTACTCCCTAGGACACAATACTAATAAAGTATGATTATATGTTTCTGTGTGGTGTGAAATACGTGTTTGCTCAACTTGTGTGCTGGTTTGCATATTTTAAATGTTTACTTTTAAATCATTCATGCACATATTGCTATAGTAAAACTAGTAATATGAATAACATTTAAAAAAAAGAAAATTAAATAGCACCGTACCGAGACGATTAGTCTCATCGTGTTGTTGTGCCGGGACGGTTAGTCTCTTGAGGTACATTGTACGCGAAGCCGCCGATTGTACCGAGACGGTAGTCTCAGGAAAGGTACGTCGGAAGTGATTTGCCTCGGGCTGACTTGGTTAGGGTTGCGCCCCCGGTCCCTCGTAGGCTCTATAGGCTGAAAAGCGCTGGTACGGTAGCTGGGCCCAAAGATTATACTATATCTATAAAATATTTTCAGAATTATCATAAAATGACATTGCACGATATGCATTTTGGTGTGAATTGTGTAATTTATTTTAGGAGTAATAGAAACCTTTTACGTACTGAGCGTTAGCTCACGTATATAGTTGTGTTGTAGACTCAGGGAAGAGGTGCATAGATGCTTAACTTCGGGTGGAGCAGGATCGACAGTGCAGTGTATACGGTGCATACAGCGAACGACTCGGTCCGAGACAAACCTCTATGGGATTTTGTTGTATTACATTTTTTGAAAGCCCAGGAGCTCCGTTTTATTTTGTCTTTTAATGACACTTTGTAAAGGTCGTTCTGGTCATGGTTATCTTTTCACAATGTTAAAAATAAAATAAGCGCGCTATATTTAAATGGTTAGTTATATTTTTTTTACGGATTACCAAGTATTTTAAAAATGACCGGAACTTATGATGAAGTAAATAGAGGTTAACGGTCCCTCGGGAAAGAGGGCGTTACATCATCATATATCTATAACGTAGTTAACAGAATGAACAATTACAAGTAAACATACTAGCCCAATAAAAAAATTGAATCACTACTGCGAAATCATAACAAGAAATTCCATGTTACTTTCTCCTTAAAACCAATTTGAGTTATTTTGTATAGAGGCATACACACACAAAAAATATAAATAAATTAATAAAAAAAAAACAAAGCAATAAGAAGAATCAATCAAGGAGTACTGAGACTGAGTTAACTTTAACCTTTTTACTTTGGGTGTCAAACTAGAAGTTGGGAAGTCGCTTTCGCGATGCACAGTGGTAGAGCTGCAGTTGACGACGACCTCACGCCGATCGCGACGCATCGCGGCGTTTTCGGGGAATCGCGACGCATCGCGATTTGGAGGATGAAATCGCGATCAATCGCGAACCTGGAGCATCGTGGCGACGTGATGCCTCTCCCTCTCTCTCCGTCTCACGGTCTCTCTCTCTCTCTCTCTCTCAACTCCATCGCGATGCATCGCGACGTGCACCATCGCGACGTGCACTTTGGCGATCTCCGGCGATTTCACCGCGACCGGTCGCGACGCCGTGAAATTCAGCTCTACACAGTGGTCCAATATATGCACACACAAATATATATATTTACTTTTTTAGAATAAAATAATATAATGTTTCATAAAGCAAGGTTCGACTTTTCCACGATTATCTTCGATAATCTTCGATTATCAGTCTTGCTGATAGTTATCGGCAAGACGGCCATGCCAGTACTTTTCCATGATTTTTGCCGAAAATCAGCAAACATCTTGAAAAATAACAAAAATATATGGTATTTTTCAAGAAATTTTGTATTTTTCGGTGATTTTATTCGAGTATTTTCATATGTGAGAGTGAGACTATATTTTATTTACCTATGTTTGAGTATGAAATGTTTTTATTTTTGGCATTTTTAATGTTTTATCAACATTATAAACTTAGTAAATATATTCTTAGAAATATTTTGGTGATTTTTCGTCGATAATCATCGACAAGAATCGATAATCCGTCGATAATCATCGAAAAGTATGGTAATCAGTAAGCTACTATATTATTAGTTTTCCGTCGATAATCCGGTAAGTTATCGATTAATCCGTCGATAACGGCAAGCGATTTATCGGCGAGTTCGATAAGTTGACATAAAGATATATATCTTCCGATTTAGTTAAGCTATCTAATCATGGTTCTCTCCTAATGTGTAATCATATGTGCTTGTTTTGAACTCGAAATCTAAAAGTACCAAAATTTTACTTTTAATTTATTAAATTTGTAAATAATCCTCTAATTTCCTACTAAAGCTCTTCAAATTTTTATGTTAAGGTATTCTTGAGAAATCAGAAAATTCAGTAAGGCCCTTAATATAGTTTGTGTTAAGACATATTTTATCATTTTTAGCAAGATTATTATGTGACGTGCGTAAAACGTAAGGAAAGTAAAACGAGTGTCGAAAAGTAAAGAACACCAAGACTTTTTGTAACGTAGTTCGGACTATCCATTTCGAATAACTTACTCCGCGGGACTCTCACCCAGATGGATCAACCAAGAGATTACAAGAGATGATTACAAACAGTAATACATATGGACCCAAAGCATAAAGGAAACTCCTCGTTGATGTTAGACCATCAGCTTCGACATCTAGCACTTGATGATCGCAAGATCCACTTACACCAATTAGTAGCGAACGTCTCGTCCATCTTCACTGCACTCGTGAATCGCCAGTTGCCTTCTTCGAAAGGTTTTTCTCATAATATCATTGTAAGTGCTATCAATTTTGGACCTCAATGCCTATAAATAGTATAATATGTCCTTCACACGGTCCAAGGATAGCCAATTAAAAAATATTCACTACCAAAACGTACTATCATTAATCCCTAGAGAACATTCTCTTTTCCTTATCCATTTTTGCACTAAAAAATTCAACTTGTACTTTTTTTCTTTACATATTTGTATAAGAAAGGTAATGGATACAAGAGGATAAAGAAGATAACATACTCATTTGTCCTATTTATTTTCTCTCCCATTTCCTAAAATTGCTTATCATTTTGCATGCGATATTAACGAAAGCGTACAACTTATTTTGTTACCTGGAAAACACTCTTAAACTCAGTGTTGCCACGAGCGACGCCATGATTGTTGTAAAGCAGTTTTTACCTCCAAGAGATATCTTACAGCTGTTATGACGACAAGTATACCAAAATTTGTTTATTTTCCAGCATAATAAGTATGAAATATATAATAATTAAAACGAGATATCTATGTTCCAACAATTTAATTATGCATGCTTAAAAACGCTTCATAATTTGCTTATATTAGAGAATATATTGAAAATAAATATGTAGTTCATAGACATCATAGTTCATACTATAATTGTAACTAAACGTGCTTAGTTGACTATGTATAAAATTTAATAGCCATGTATATTTATTCGTGCAAAATCATAGTAGGAAAAATCAGTAAGAGTTGTTGGGATTTGTCGAGGTAATTAAAGTGTAATAACTGATACGATCCTTTGATTCATTTTCCTCTTCTCGAAAGGTTTTAGCAACCAATCATTTTATGAACATTTTCCTTTCCTTTCCTTTTTTTTTTTTGTCCTCACATGATTGATGCTTTTTTGTGCGTCAATAACAAGCTAATGGATACAAACACATAAAAAATAAAAATAAAAAGACGATAAAAATATCATATTTTTTTTTATATCCAGACTCACCTAACGCTTGAGTCCCTTTGCTCTAACTAATAATTCAAATAGGGTGAAAAGATTAGTTATTTAAATTCATTGATCATAACAAGGAGAAGAGACCTTAGCCAAATAAAAAATAAAATAAAATAGAAAGGAAGGGAAGGGAACTTTATTTTATAAATTTCACAATTTATAATTGTTTCTTACCTCACCCTATTACGTAGTATTATTTACTCACGGAATATGCTTACATGTATGGACCTTTAGGGTCACTGTGTTTTGTATAATGATTATGATTATGATTAGACTTTAGTATAGTAAAAGTCATTAGTTGTGCCTCCACTAACCATGATAATTAAAGTTAAATAGTCTAACCCTCATCAAATTCAAATATTTGTGCACAATGATATTTCACATAAAAAGTTGTTTCATTGTTTTCTCGTGTCAATTTATATAAGGGTTGGTGTGTTTGAGGAGGATAATCAACGAGAAAATAGTATACATGGACGCTGAGATTATAATTGTTCCACACTATTAACGACGTACATATTCAATTTTAGTAGTCCTTATGAGATTCTCCACTCGAAAAGTACAATCGATGAGCGTATAATCAATGATCGGAAAAGGTTTGAGCCCACTCGAAAAGAGTTTGGACGGAATAAATGCTCTCTCCCACTCCGTTTTCACTTTGAGATTTTTTTTTCTTCTGTTTCAAAGATGTACTATTGTCATTGTGCCTATGAACGAAGGGTGCTCGAGCTTGCGTGTGTGTCTAGTGTCTACGGCGCAGTAGCTGAGAAGGCCCTCGGCCTAGAGGGAGAGTGAGAACCTCTACCGAGTTGGTTGCTCGGTAATGAGAGGTTGTCAAGGGCAATGGTATTAGGGATAAAGCATCTTGTCATGTGCATCTAATCGTAGTTGAGAGAAGGCAACATTGGAGAGTGAGGGGTCCATTCTCCGGTGGCCGCGTGGGACTCTACTGTTGGCGGTCCTTGTGTAGGATGTAGAGCTGCAGTTGACGACGACCTCACGCCGTTCGCGACGCATCGCGGCGTTTTCGGGGAATCGCGACGCATCGCGATTCGGAGGATGAAATCGCGATCAATCGCGAACCTGGAGCATCGTGGCGACGTGATGCCTCTCCCTCTCTCTCCGTCTCACAGTCTCTCTCTCTCAACTCCATCGCGATTGATCGCGACGTGCACCATCGCGACGCATCGCGACGTGCACTTTGGCGATCTCCGGCGATTTTACTGCGACGGGTCGCGACGCCGTGAAATTCAGCTCTAGTAGGATGTAATTAAGTAAGCCATAATATATATTGAGCAAAATATTACGTATCCTCTAACAATTCAATAACATGAATATTTTTTTGGCCGTTAATTTTTCAAGATAAGTATTAAAATGTAAGGTTTTGGTCCCGGTATTCGGAGGCTCGAATCCTTCCGTCCCAGAGAGAGGGTATCTGTTCATACACCCAACAAAGTATGATATGATCGAAGCCTTAAAACCTATATATATATATATATCATATAATATATATATATATATATATGACATATATTATGATAGGTGGTTTCTATTTTATCAGAATAAATTAAAATTAAAGGTTACCTTTTTTGAACAACCTTGAGCTCAATCAGTACATAGATTTTTCGCCACCGATATCCCTAATAGAGTTTTGAAATAGAGTGATTATATATATATCATATAATATATATATATATGACATATATTATGATAGGTGGTTTCTATTTTATCAGAATAAATTAAAATTAAAGGTTACCTTTTTTGAACAACCTTGAGCTCAATCAGTACATAGATTTTTCGCCACCGATATCCCTAATAGAGTTTTGAAATAGAGTGATTAGATAACTAAAATAGAGTGTCGAAATCATAATATAAACTAGTGTCCAATTCTTGTATAATGTAGAAAAAAGGAGCAACACAAGACTGAAAAGAAATATGGCCTACAATTTCATGACAAGCACATTAACGAATACACCCCCACAAGATGAGAAGAACCTAAAAAATAAACGACACGAGAATCTGAAATGATTACAACAACCAAAAGGAAAAGAAGATTTAATTATACAGAAAAAAAAAAGTAAAGAAAAAGCAGAAATTATAGCAACAAACAATCCAACAATGGCCCAGACACAAAGCTCTACATAAATCTGTAAAGTCTTCAAAGACAACAAACACCACCACCAGTTCAGTGTCGTCTTTCCCTCAGGCATGGGCAGAGCAAACGGCCCGAAGCTGCCCAGCTTCTGCCTCAACAGAATCCGGCCTCTCGTCCGCGTCCGCTCGCCGACGTCCAAAGCCGAGCAAAGCAGCGCCGCCAAAGTCGGCAAGGCTGCTGAGGCCGGCGATAAGGCGGCGTGCCTTGGAAGGAAGGTGATGGTGGTGGCGGAGTCTAGCTTGGAGGCGAGGGACGCCCTGCAGTGGACTTTGTCTCACACCATTCAGAGCCAGGACAAGCTTGTTCTGCTTCATGTCACCAAGCCTTGTGGCTCAACCCAAGGTTAGTTCATGGAAACCGGTGCTATGTTCTACTTCTTAAGTGGGGTATATAATAATTGATGTGTATATATATATATATATATATATAGGAAAAGATGAAGAGTACTTGAGCAAGGAGAGAGCTCCAAGGGCGTTGAGCTTGTTAACTCACTAAGAAACCTGTGTCTCTCTAAGAGACCTGAGGTGCGTATGTATGACTATGATCTATGAATGAGCCATTTATGGATGTGTATAGAAACTTAGTGACAATTCTTTCTTGTTATTGTCCTGTTTTAATTGCTTGCTTTAATCATATGAATAAAGTTGTAAATGTTGCTACGCTATAGACGGCGATGGAATATGAAATTACATCCGGCAAGACTAGTTTTAGATTTTCGCCAAAAATTATACTCGAGAGGTTATATTTAAATTTTAGTAAGAGTTAGAAGGGGTTGAGTTGAAATTTAATATGAATTTTAGTTAGACTTGTTCTCTTTATAATTTTTTAATAAATGTTTTTATGATTTTGTAGAGGGTTACTTTTAATTTTCTACACTCACCTTAGCATTTATAAACAAAAGAATGTTTCTTTGCGAAACCCTTGTGTGCAGAGAAGAAATTTAACTTTGACTCTTGAGTATTAAATTATTAATTATCAATTCTCTAATCACAGTGATGTTTATGTTATATGGACTTAGGAATTAGTGAGGGCTAGCTTTTTCTCTTATATTTATCCACAATGCTTCTTTTATTAGAAAAATAATTGTTAATCTGACAGGTGGAAATTGAAGTTATTGTTATGCAAGGGAAAGAAAAACGGCCTACAATAGTGGAAGAGGCTAAAAAGCAAGGGATTGGCATGCTGGTTTTGGGCCAGAAAAAGCGGTCCAACGCCACGTGGCGGCTTCTCATGATGTGGGCCGGCCACCGCATCACCGGACTCGCAGAGTACTGCATTCAGAACGCCGAATGCATGGCCGTCGCCGTCCGCCAGAAAAACCGCCGCATAGGAGGTTACCTGATCACCATGAAGCGGCACAAAGATTTCTGGCTCTTGGCTTGATTTATTTAATAATTGAACAAAGAATATGGTTTGTTGGAATGTTAAAATTTGTTTATTGTTAGGTTTTAATGTTATATTTTTTGAGGGACTAACATTATCACTGGTGCTTTATAAATAGATGATCTATGATCCTTGTGTATTGTGTATTGTTTATGTACATCTAATAAAGCATATTGAGGAATGATATTTATTGAGTGAGATTTTTTTTTATTTTGGGCCAAAACATAGTATAAGAATTAATATAAGTAGAATTATATAATATTATTATTTTGTCGAAATTATTCGCTTATCAAGTAATATTATAATATTTTTATGATAGTGAATACAAAATTATACAAAATGCCATCATCTTTGTAATTTTTATTATTATTATTATCATAGTAATCTTTTCAGTAACAAACTTATGTCGCTTTGAAATATAACGACACACAAAGAAAGAAATGTCGTTTTGTCAGTATCAAGAAAAGGACATCAGAATATATTGATAAAAATATTGTCGTTTGAAGAAAATATAAACTACGTGTCGTTCATGAAATATAGCGAGCGAGTTTGATTAACCATTTTTACTGAAGAAACGAAGAACCTCTGCAAAACCCTAACTCAGCTCTTCTTCTTCTTCTTCTTCGAAGCTTGAAAGCGTTAACAATGGCGAAGACCTCGAAATCCGGTGGGCCCGACCGAAGCGGCAGTCACAAGAAGAAGGGCAAGAAGTTAGGCCCGGACTCCGTGGCCATGAAAACTCAGGCTCCGAAACGCGACAACCCGTTCGAGACTATCTGGTCGCGCCGGAAATTCGACGTTCTCGGAAAGAAGCGGAAAGGAGAGGAGCTCCGAGTCGGACTCGCTCGCTCTCGCGCCATCGACAAGGCAAGTTTCTCTTCGACCTCTCTGGTGCTCGTTTATTCTGTATTTTTTCTGATTGTATCCTTGCTTCTCCATTTTCTCAGAGGAAGAAGACGCTGTTGAAGGAGTACAAGCAGAGTGGGAAGTCTTCAGTGTTCGTGGACAAGCGCATCGGAGAGCAAGACGATGCTCTTGGAGAGTTCGACAAGGCCATTCTTCGTTCCCAGCGCGAACGCCAGGTGAGGAATCATCTCCATTGTTGTGCTTCATGGTTGGTTGTAAAGGATCGAAGGTTATGATTTCAGAGCCTTGTTTTTCAATTTCCAATAGTTGAAAGTAAGCAAGAAGAGCAAGTACAACTTGTCGGACGGAGAAGACGACGACGGTTTCGATATTCAAGGCTTGTCTGGGGTGTCTGAGAGGGATGATTTCGATGAGGAAATATATCCCGAGGATGACGATTATGGAGGGGAAGAAGGCGATGCCATCGAGAGTATGCATCGGTTACTTCTTTAATATGTTATGTGGTCCATTATAAGACACCTCGAGGCGACTGTCTGATTATGGTTTTTTTTTTTTCCGCAGAATCTCCGTTTAATCCTCGGCGGAATGCTCTTGAAAGAGGCCAACTCGGGGGAGACGATAACGTAAGTGCGGTTAGCTCGTGACATATTAGGCGTTCGTAATCGTGGAGAATGAATGGCTTTTTAGAGATGAGAAGTGTAACACTTGCTTAAACAGAGTGATTGAATTCTATTTTTGTAAGCTATTGTGAAAAATGTAATGTCCCGAAAATATCTTTTTCATATTCTTTGATGTGAATTTGTGTGTGATATGATGCTGTCAATTTATATCTACACATTTTTTCGCGCAGAAGCGCAAAAGCAAGAAGGAAGTGATGGAGGAGGTTATCTTGAAAAGCAAATTCTACAAGGTGGAGTTTCTTTATAAATATACAAGAGGTTCTCTTATATTTTTACGCTTTTTTTCTTTCTTTTTCTGACCTGTTATTTTTGCGTTTTTCCATTGCTATATGTTGGTTATTAGGCGCAAAAAGCAAAAGAGAAAGAAGAGAACGAGCAACTGATGGATGACTTGGACAAAAACTTCGCATCCTTGGTGCAATCAAAAGCACTGTTATCTGTTACTGATCCCGGGAAGATGAATGCTTTAAAGTCTCTCGTGAACAAGAGTATACCGGACGAGCAATTAAAGAAGGACGTTTTTTCTGCTCCTCCAATTGCCAAAACTTCTAATCAGGTAATTTTTCTTCAATGGAGGCTCTATTTTTGGTTCTGTCGAATTTTCTACTTTTTAATTTAATAGTCTTTGTCTTCAATGTCGGCAGCAAACTTCAGCTTTCTCAAGAAGGGCATGTTTGAATACTTGTAATGTTTTTCTTACTTGTAAGTAATACATTTTCCGTGTTTAGCAGGAAAAGGCTGACGTGTATGACAAACTGGTTAGTGAGATGGCACTGGAAATTCGTGCTCGGCCATCAGATAGAACTAAAACGCCTGAGGAAATCGCTCAGGAGGAAAGAGAAAGATTGGAGGCACTGGAGGTATCTCATTTGCCATTATTCACTAGTTGTTTACTAAAATGTTTAATCGATATTAAAAAAAAAGAAGAGTTTACTATGTTGCATCGTAATTATTCATAATTAGCAACAATTTATTTTATGTAAATTTTATATGGTTTAGTTTATCGCTTCTAATATTTATTTAGTCAGAGAGAGTAATTAATAGTATATTGGGAGTATTTTATAATTCTATAAAATTTGAGAAAGAGAAGCTCTATTTGTATAACAGGAAGAAAGACAGAAGAGGATGCTTGGAGCTGATGACTTGAGTGATGAAGAGGATGAGAATACCGAGAAATCATCTGCCATAAGGTCAAGAGCTATGTCCGGTGATGATCTCGGTGATTCCTTCACGGTTAATGAAGAGCCCAAGCCAAAGAAGGGCTGGGTTGACGAGATTCTTGAAAGAGACGCCGAAGACTCTGGGAGTGATGACGAGAGCGAAGAAAATAGCAGTGATGAAGATGAAGATGAGGAGGCACATGAGGAGGGTCCATCAATGAAGGATTGGGAGCAAAGTGATGATGAACTCCTCGAGAACTCAGATCAGGATGATGGAGAAGAAAAGGACGACGATGATGATGATGATGATAGCAGCGATGATGAAACGAGAGATACGGAAAATCGGGTGAAATCAACTGTTGAAACAAGTAAACAACGTAAAATTGTTTCCTCTGATGTCAAGAAAAAGAGTTGCGATGATGATAAACATCCTGTAAAGGGATTGGACATTCCCTTCTTAATCGAGGCTCCAAAAAGCTTTGAAGAATTAAGTACATTGTTGGAGAATCGTTCCAGTAGTGACATCAGCTTGATAATAAATCGTGTCCGGGTTAGCAATGCAATCAAGCTTGCTGCTGAAAATCGGAAGAAAATGCAAGTATGGAATTCCTCCCATCCCAATTATGTTTCAAAAGCAGTGCATTTGCATTTTTACCGATTATCTGAATGGTTTTTTGTTTTCTTGCAGGTGTTCTATGGTGTTCTTTTGCAATATTTTGCTGTCTCGGCAGATAAAAGACCATTGAATATTGAATTGCTTGATTTACTGGTGAAGCCATTGATGGAAATGAGTACAGAAATTCCTTACTTTGCCGCAATCTGTGCTCGTCAAAGAATTTTGCGAACTCGGACTCTGTTTTGCGAGAGCATCAAGAATCCCGGTATTTCAACGAAATTGATTACAGTTCCTGTTCAATATTATTATAAAATATATTGACTGTTTCAGCTGATGTCTTACCAATTCGCACAATTTGTACTTGCAGATAGTAGTTGTTGGCCTTCTTCAAAAACATTGTTTCTCTTTAGGCTTTGGTCCCTTATTTTTCCTTGTTCCGACTTCCGTCATCCGGTGATGACCCCAGCAATACTGTTGATGTGTGAATACCTAATGCGTTGCCCGATTGTGTCCGGTCGTGATATTGCAGTTGGCTCTTTCTTGTGCTCTATGCTTCTCTCTGTGCGTATATCCACAACTTCCTTTTTCCGATACAAATCAATTGCATTATTTTTAATAACTTCTCCTGCTTGTACTTAGTTGTTAAATTTTTTAATCTGGTCACCCAATTTTATGTGCAGGCTGCTAAACAATCTCAGAAGTTCTGTCCGGAGGCCATTGCGTTTCTGGGAAGGTTGCTGATGGCAGCTAAAGACGGGAAACCGATGCCAAATGAAGACACTCAAGTATGGTTATGGTTTGTTCTTTATGTTTATATAAATATTGCTGTAAAAATGTATTGATTGTGCGTCATACCTCATAGCGGTTTCTATGTGGTTGCAGAACTATTATCTTATGGAACTTAAGGCGCTCGGTCCCTTGCTTTGCCTACGTGGGTGTGTAAGTGAGGTTGAGCCTCTGAATTTCTTCAACATAATGGACATGCCAGCAGATTCTTCACTTTTCGGGACAGACGAGTTTAGGTATAATGTTTTCCTGTTTTTTTTTTTTTTTTAACTAGCTGCGCGAGCAATGGATGGATTGTTCCTTAGCTTCTGTTTTGTTCTAAATTTAGTCAAATTGGTTCCAGATCCTTTTGGTTCTTTCTTCTAGGCACGGGTCTGGCTTTTAGTGATACTCGCATCTGTCAAAATGCAAATACAGATTGATTTTCGAAGAGAAAATATAATATTTCTCTTTGATAATTGAATAGCAAAAAATATCAACTTAACCTTATAAAATTAAATCTAAACTGCCTTTTTAAGAGTATGGGATTTCCAGAATTAGTAAAATAACTAGAGAATAACTTACAAGAAATAATAGTTTAATAATAGAAGTGCTTATAGACAAATAATAACGATATTCGACGATATATGTATATGTGTATATATAAATTGTTTTGATGTCTAATTCAGCTTGACTTTCTGAAATGGCAGGGCTAGTGTACTGATGACAGTGATTGAAACTGTACGAGGATTTGTTAACATCTACGAAGGCTTAAGTTCGTTTCCTGAAATTTTCTCGC
Organism: Parietaria judaica; assembly: GCA_954871525.1. Classification (NCBI taxonomy): domain Eukaryota; kingdom Viridiplantae; phylum Streptophyta; class Magnoliopsida; order Rosales; family Urticaceae; genus Parietaria; species Parietaria judaica. The sequence goes on from OX940870.1 coordinate 29,069,608, forward strand.
CCATTTCGGCTTTGTTATTTAAAGTGGCAGATCAAGGAAACATGGCCGGTCCACTGCGTGACCAATTGAACGAAGTTGCTCAACTTATTACGACAAAAGTCGAACAGCGCTACAAATTGAGGAAACCGCTTCAAATGCGAAGACATAAGCCTGTATCAATCAAGTTGCTTAATCCTAGATTTGAAGAGAGGTAACATTTTATAACGTCTGCGTTTTCTTGTTTCTCGGCTACAAAGACTTCGTAACGAATATTCCTCTGCAGTTATGTCAAGGGTAGAGACTACGATCCGGATCGTGAAAGGGCTGAACATAGAAAGCTGAAGAAGCTGCTGAAACAAGAAGCTAAAGGGGCGATTCGGGAATTGCGCAAAGACAATCACTTCTTGCACGAGGTGAAAGCGAAGGAGAAGGCGGAAATGGAAGAAGAAAGAACGGAGAAAAGGAACAAAGTGAAGGCTTTCCTTGAAGAACAACAACACGCTTTCAATTCCGGGCAATTAGGAAGAGGCCGGAAAAGAAGACGGTGAAGATGAACGTTTTTTGCTCTTGTCTACACATGATTCAATTGAGGTGTGAAAGCATCTTTGAAAGACTTTTTTCTGTTGAGAAATTTTGTTTAACTTTATTTACTCTCATATGTTAATAGGCAGCAACAACACATGCATGCTTTTTCTTCCGATCTTCTGTTTCAATTCCCATCACCCAACAAGGGCAATTACGGAAATTTACTACATGTCAGGTTTGATGTGCTGCTTCTCGTCGTTTTTTATGGACTGTCAGTACAGTCTACATGTAGTTCTGGAGTTTAGATTGAGTAAGCTGTACACGTAGTTCATGTCAAACGACATATATTGAGTTTAGATAATCATCATAAAAAAGACTTGAAAATTTCTATGATATAACAATCAAAGGCTGTAAACATAACATGAAAACACTAAGCAAGTACAAGCTTTTTACATGTACTTCACTGCTAACTGTCCGGATCGGGCCTCTGATACGGAACCCTCTGCTCGGGAACTCCGTCTTCGACGCGCCTGTCCTCGAACCACTTCACCACTCTCTTGCGGGGCAGCTTTGTCACGTCCACGACGCTCTGGATCATCGCATTCTGCAGCATTCATCACCCGCACAAACATTAGGAGGGCATTGCATTTATTTAACACCCCGAACACGGAGAATTCCACTTACCATAGGCCGCTTCGACCTTCTGTAAACATCTTCGAGGGTTAGAAGGTGGGCTTTCTTTATTCTCTATTTAGACGCGAACTTCTGCTGCAATTCGTGGACGGTAAGCTTCGCACTGCGAGGAGGAGCATTCATCACCCGCACAAACATTAGGAGGGCATTGCATTTATTTAACACCCCGAACACGGAGAATTCCACTTACCATAGGCCGCTTCGACCTTCTGTAAACATCTTCGAGGGTTAGAAGGTGGGCTTTCTTTATTCTCTATTTAGACGCGAACTTCTGCTGCAATTCGTGGACGGTAAGCTTCGCACTGCGAGGAGGTAGTTCGGGCTTGGGTTCGGGGATTGTCTCCACCTCGGCTTCTATTGTCTTTGCTTCTGCTGTGGTGATTATGGGAGAAGAGGGTTCGGCGTCGGGTAGAGCAGCGCCCAGCATTAGAATACTCGGAGGCGGATTGCGAAGCAATTCGAGCACGACGGCCCGGTCGATACACAGCTCTGCTGCGAGACTCTTGATCTGCACAACTTCTTCAATTACAGCTGAATTCATTTCCTAGGTAATCGCCAATGGCCTCAAATTTCTTGCTCGTATTAGAAATTAGCATGACATACATTGGTATTGCGGCGACCGGTTTTGAGAGCCACGGCCAGTCTCCGAATCTACCAATTCCGCAGCTGCAACGGCTCTTCCTCTTTCTCCTCGTCCTCGTCCTCATCGTCTTCCACCATAATGTCGTCCTCTTCGACATCTTCAGGATCGTAATCCGCCATATCAATGACGCCGGCGATCTCTTCGTCCATGGCGGCGAGCTCTTCATCGAGCTTGGCGAGGTCCTCCTCGGATATCTCCTCGAGGCATTCGAACAGAGATGGGTCGTTCTTCCCCAAATCCTCCTCCAACTGCGCAAAGAGCGCCTCCAGAGCATCACCGTCAATGTCCTCCTCTTCTTCTTCTTCCTCCTCCAGAAGGTTCCTTTTTCTCCAATCTCTGCAACTATCACATGACAACAAGCGACTCAGTTTTGGAGATTCAGAGTTCAAACCTTGTTGGCTTTGTTTTTGGGAGAAGACGCAGACTGCGTCGTTGCTGTTGTGGCGGCGAGCGAGGGTTAGCGGCGGCGTGGTGCGAGGAGTAAGGCGGAGCGGCGGCATAAGAAAGGCTAATCGGCGGCGGCCGGAGTCGGAGAATGGGGCCCACCGGGTGCCCATGGCGGTCGGAACCAAGGTTTTAAATACCGCTTGCCGATGTCGTTTCGCACTTTTCATTTTACGGATATATCGCTTGTCGATTGGTATCTCATATAGGTAAATCGATAGTTATGTCGATGGATATATCGTTTCGCATATCCTCGAAAAAAGATTTTCAATAGACATGCCGATGGATATTCGAAAAATTTAATACCTTGGTCGGAACACCTTTACTATTTACCTCTCTAGTCCAAATTTGTATATAAGTGCCCATCTTACCCACTAACTTTTCTAATTTACTAATTTATGACCATTATATTCATAGTCCAATAATAATATCTTAATCAAAATAAACTTTATGTCAAAAATCGCGATTTTCGTTCGATCATAAATAGCTTTAATATACTACTCATCTCTAGTAAAAAAAGCGGATTTAGTATCCTATTTCCGCTTTTAGAGCACTTACGGATATTACATTTTGACTTATAGTTAAAAAAGAAAAAAAAGAGAAAAATTGTCAATATTTATGTTGTTATTTTCTCATATATAAAAATTTATAGAAATTGTAAAAACAATAATATATGATTACAAAAATAATATATGATTACAAAAATCCGGACTCTTATATCCACATGGCTAATCCTATCTATGTATAATCAATTTAATTGGAGTTTTCTTAAGTCAGCAATTTTGCTTGTTGCTAAATTATTTTTTTTTACCATAAGGGTCATTTTTTTTCTTTTCAAAATGCCCATTGACCTTCAAATTTGATAGTTGAAAAAACTCCTCTTTTTTTTTTCACTATCAACTCTTACGTGATCTTTCAAGACCCCTCAAAATCTTATCTTGGGGTAAGAAATTTGAATTTCCTTGTCATATATTTTTTAAAATTTAAAATTTTGAGACATATATATATATATATATATTTTCCAAAAATTTCATCAATTTTGCAGTGTACCCATCAGATTTACATTTTACCCATTAATATTTATTAACTTTTAAATGTTAACAAAAACTTCACCAGTACATGTGAAGATAAGCTCTGACTAAGTTAACTTGTCGTAGATATATATTCCATTGCACTTGATTTGACAGCAATCTCGTTTTCTTTGGGAACAACAGTATATCCTTTGCTATAAGGAGATTAAATTATAATTCCCAACATCGACTTGTAGGTTAAATAAGATGAGAGAGACACGCATGCTTAAGAAGTCAACATCTTTGAGTGCATTTGGCCTAAACACGTAACGTATCAGGAGTGCAATTTCAAACCAAATTGATGTGGTGGGAATGGAAGTGATAGCCTAAACAACTTGTTCATTTATTTTCGTCCCGAAGAATATGTTAACTAATTATATCAGGACTTGTGTATCAATGACTAGTCTCACAAATATTTACCTGTTGCTTCACCTTATATGGTGTAACACGTAGCATGGTGAAAAGATTCTCTCTCTTTCTTCTTCTTTGATCTATATATTGGTTTATGTGATTGGTCTTTATAGTGAAATATAAAGTCGTTTTACAATGGGAAGGGCCACACAAGAACAAAAATATAAAGTCCAAGGCTTCCTATAATATTTATCCTTTTTTGTTATTAGGAAATAATTTTCTTCAGTGGGACGGCTCTCAGGCTCAGTTGGTGGTTACGGACGCGGGTTTGGTCAAAGAGGTGTTGACCGACAGAGACGGGGTGTACTCCAAAGGGAAACCAGATGGACTCATGAGGAGATTAATAGGCGATGGGCTTGTGGTTTCGGAAGGGAAAAAGTGGGCAAAAGTCAGAAAAATTTCTAACCACGCTTTCCAGGCAGACAGCTTGAAGGTAATGCAGCTTAATTATGAGCCTAAAATTCACATTTTATTTACAAACATTTCACACTTCTCTATGTGTTTCGAGTGGACAGAGGATGTTTCCGGCGATGATCGAAAGCGCGGAAACAATGTTGGGAAGATGGAAATGCCACGAAGGAAAAGAGATTGAGGTTTACGAAGAGTTTAGAATGTTAACTGCGGAGGTGATTTCCAGGACCGCGTTTGGAAGCAGTTACTTGGAAGGCAAGAAAATCTTCGAGATGATGGCGAAATTGGCCCGGTTGGTGTCATCGAACTCGTACAGAAAAACATTTTCCCGGCCTCAGGTATAAGTTCGTCTCATCTAAAGATATTATGTTAAAAACTGTGAATGGTAGAAGGAAAAAAATATATTGACACCAACAATATAGTGTTTGCTTCATCCACTTAGTTTACAAATCTCGATGCACTATAATCTCAGAGTTCATGGTTTCTCTCTCTATGTTGCATAGTGCACAATAGACGTTCAGAGTCATAAAATGTAAAACCTAAGGCAACAACATAAACAATGTGAAAAGTCTAAAATACCATCGCTGCATAACTCCGTAACTTTGACAGCTCTGCGTCAGGTTCTGGTACTGTTTCTGTTGATTAGACTTCACACTCAACTGCTCAAATTTTGCAGTAAAGTGTACAAAAGTGAAGACGAGATTGAATCGGCTAGGCTCGAGAAAGCAGTGCGCGAATCCATAATCGAGCTGGTGAGGAAGAGGGAAGCGAAATCCTTGAACGGAAATGAAGGAAGTTACGAGAGTGATTTTCTTGATCACTTGGTGAAGGCTCACCGGGATGCGAACGAGTGCCAGAAGCTATCGATCAACGACGTGATCGACGAGTGTAAGACGTTCTTCTTCGCCGGACAAGAAACCACCAATTCCTTGCTCGCCTGGACCGTACTTCTTTTGGCAATCCACGAGGACTGGCAGGAAGCCGCTAGAGAAGAGGTCGTTGAGATTCTTGGCAAGAGAAGCTCAAGATTCAACGACCTACCTAAACTTAAAACTGTAAGAAGCCGCCATTTGCTACTTATTTCTAGTTAAGTTTGTTGAGTTTTAAACAAATTTGGTCTATATCCGAATTCCTGCAGATGAATATGATTATTAACGAGTCTCTGAGGCTATATCCTCCGGTGATTAGCATATCAAGAGAAGTCGAAAGGGACACGAGGCTCGGAAAGTTTGATATTCCGGCGAATGTGAAATTGTTCTTATCGAATCTCGTTGTTCATCACGATGTCGAGGTATGGGGACAGGACGCGAGTCTTTTCAGACCCCAGAGGTTTGCCGGAGGAGTGGCTAAGGCCACAAACAATAACATCGGAGCGTTCCTGCCCTTTGGCTTGGGCGCGCGCAATTGCGTCGGGTTCAGCTTCGCCATCGCTGAAGCGAAGATTGCCCTCGCAATGATCCTACAGCGCTACGCCTTCAAATTGTCAAGTGCATACGTACACTCGCCGGTTCAGGTACTAACGGTGCGGCCACAGCACGGCGTCCAAGTGGTTCTACGGTCAATTTGATCCGAAGCTTTTGTGATTATTATGTAATCTTAATTTTATGTTTCACATCTTGGAAATATTTCATATATAGATTTTCGAGAGGGCGTATGTTTGTAATAACTAATGATATGCAACTTCTATACGTGTTTCTAATAATATGAGTTAGATTGATAATATTAATTTAGATTATTTGTGAAAATGATATTTTTAGATCGATGATGATCTATTTTTATCGAGGATAACCAAAACTTTATCGAAGATTATTCCAACTTTCGGGAATGATCCTTGGTCAACAGGCCCGGTCCTGAGTTTGTCATTTTTTGTTAGGACCCAAGGCTAATACAAATTTTGAGGCCCTCAAAATGTTTTAGAAAATAATTTTTTCATATTTAACTAAATATAAAATAATATATATAAAAAATAAGGCCCCTTAATTTAGGGGCCTGAAGCGCCAGACTTCCTGCCTAAAGTCAAAACGGACCCTGTTGACCAAATTTAATAGATAAAATAAAACAGTATTTTGGGAAATGCAAAGTTTAAATAATAATTTTACAAGTAAGCAATATATATTAAGGGGTACACAGATTTTAAAGCCATCTAGTTTTTTTTTTCTTTTTCTTCATATATTATTGTGTTTTTATGACATCTAGATATTTTGTTTTAATAATAGATTTCTGTAGGCTCTACAATTTTGATGGAATGCCCAAATTCCATACACCTAGTTGACATAATAGAAATAAATTCGGTATGGGATTAATTATAGTTAACCGAACTTTTCTCTTACGCCATCATTGACTTCACACTTTAATAATTGAGCTAATAATACCCAAAAAGATTCTGTAAGTGCTCCTTCTAAAAAGAAGTATGTCCTTTTTGCAGATGATCTTCCACTTCCAGTCATGTTAAAATAAATGAAAATATGGATGACTTTCTAAAGCGTTAAAAAGCACCTCGTTTGGTCTGGAGTCTGGACTTGGTAACGATTAACACAAAGAAAAGAAACATGGTGACAAGCAGAGACTTTCTGACGGTTGCTTCGTGGTCTCTCTGTGCGTGCTTTCTCCTCGCTCTGCTCCTCAGGCTCTTCCATGGACTGTGGTGGGTCCCTACCCGGATGCAGCGTCTGATGCGTCAGCGAGGAGTCAGAGGCCCACCTTACAGATTCATCCATGGAAGTTCCAGAGAGATTTTGGCCATGCGGAAGGAAGCCATGGCCAAGCCTCTGACTTTGTATGACCACCGCGTATACCAGAGAATACAGCCTCACATCCACTGTTGGGCCCACTCTTACGGTGAAGACCCACGAACCCTTGTCTTCTTCTTCTTCTTCTTCTTCTTCTTCTTCTTCTTTTGTGTTTGATGTTTGTTGGGTTTATCAGGAAAGAGCTTCGTTCAGTGGGACGGGTCTCAGGCTCAGCTGGTGGTGACGGACGCGGGGTTGGTCAGAGAGGTGTTGACCGACAGAGACGGGGCGTTCTCCAAAGGCGAAACGAAGCCGTTTCTGAGGAGATTATTGGGAGATGGGCTTGTGGTATCGGAAGGTGAGAAGTGGGCAAGAGTCAGAAAGCTTGCCAATCATGCCTTCCATGGCGAGAGCTTGAAGGTAGTATGACTGACTTCACTCTGTTCAAAGATCTCATCTTTAATGTATATTTTGCACCGGAAAGAGATGATATGTTATCTCTAATTCGGGGTACATAACTGCGTTGAAATCGACGTCTATACCACAATAATACCAATAAGCATATAAGCTTAATTTTAAAATCCATGTAATCTGTTAAGAAATGAAGCTTCATTAATAAAATTTAAATATCATCCATTCAAGAATAAACGGAGTACAAAGCATACAAACAATAGACTGGTATCAACATAATCTGTTATCAAAATCAACTCATAAAATTTCAATGTAATAGTAATAGATCTGTATATTACTTCAAACATATACAAATTTTTGCTCATGTGATATGTACTTATGTAGTTCTGTGCATTACTGTACTTACCAATATATTGAAGAAGAAAGAACCAAGTTCTTAAATTTAAATCTCTGTATATTTGGTTGAAAATCGGCTCCAAAAATACACCACATAATCAGAATTCGTTCAAAAAATGACAATCAAGACCAAAAATAGCCAAATTGTGGAGAAGGTAAAGCTTCTCTTTGAGTTCTAGGGCACAAAAATGAGACTCGAACTGAGAAGATAAAGGAGTCGAGTGATTATTCATGGGACTGTCCATAGCCAAAGAAAATCGAACTTGAAGTTCATCACTATTATTTCCTTCCTCTAGAGAGAGAGAACGCACCTGAGAGTCACGATGTTTGGAGGATCGCCGCTGGTCGGAGAATCGCCGTCGGTCGGAGGAGCGCCGTCGGTCGGAGGTGCGCCGCCAGTCGGAAGAGGTGACGGAGTGCAGAGTTGTCGAGCAGTCGAACTTCGAAGGAAAAAGAGAGAATGGAAAAAAAAAAAAAAAAAAAAAGAAGAAAAATAGGTCTGAACGATTAAGCTAGGGAATTGGGTCTTACCGAATAAGAGGGTATAAGAGGTATTAAGATGTTAAAATTAAAATAAAACAAACGCACTTAATGAGGCAAAATCTTATTGGTTAAGATTAAGAGGCTAAATAAGAGGAAACAAACAAACCCTAACAAACAGTATAAGGTCAGATTGGTCTTTTTACTGCCAATTACAGTTGACATGATATAGGAGAGAGAGAGAGACAGTGGAACTTTTGTCAAATGATTGAGATGAAACTAGCGGCAAATGTATTTAAGTTTACGCAAAATTAGCCGTCATTTACCGAAATTTTATTGGTAAAGGTTGAAGTAACCTAAGTTGTGTAAAAATGTAGAGTCTGAGTTTTCACTCTTCATTTTGCCGCCCCCGATAGTTTATAGTGATGTGCCGAATCGTATCTTCATATACCACGTGTAATATGCAAAAGGTTAATAAAATGCGTGTAAATAACACGTGGTGACTTGGGTAATTCGGCCTACACAAATGTACAAAATCGCTAATTTCACTGGCTAATTTTGTCGCTACATCTCGACAGGAGGCATAAGATCATGTCATTTTGAGAAAGTTTTGTTTATGTTTTGTGGGGGTAGAGAATGTTCCCGGCGATGATCGAAAGCGTGGAAACAATGCTGGAAAGATGGAAACACCATGAAGGGGAGGAGATTGAAGTGTTTGAAGAGTTTAGGCTCTTATCCTCCGAGGTGATTTCGAGAACCGCGTTTGGAAGCAGTTACTTGGAAGGCAAGAAAATCTTCGAGATGATGATGAAGATGACATTGTTGGCCTCAACCAACTCCTACAAACAGACTCTTCCTGCTCTCAGGTAAGTTTGTCACATCGAAAAATTGCGGTCTGACTATAAAGAAAACAGAATGACAGGTTTGCTTTGTAATCAAATTCTGCAGTAAATTGTTGAGAAGCGATGACGAGATCGAATCGGAGAGGCTCGAGAAAGCAGTGCGCGAATCCATAGTCGAGCTGATCAAAAAGAAAGAAGAGAAGGCGATGAACGGAGGTGAAGAAACTTGCGAGAGCGATTTTCTTGGTCTTTTGGTGAAGGCTCACAAGAGCAAAACTATATCGATCGATGACGTGGTGGACGAGTGCAAAACGTTCTTCTTCGCCGGACAAGAAACCACCAACAGCTTGCTCGCCTGGACCATGCTTCTCTTGGCGATCCACGAGGACTGGCAAGAAGCCGCTAGAGAAGAGGTCGTTGAGATACTTGGCAAGAGAAGCGCAAGATTCGACGACCTACCCAAACTCAAAACTGTAAGAAGAAGTATATATGTTCTAGCTTTTGATCACAATCAAGAATATTATTAAAGTTTAAGCCAAAATGTAATGGAATCCATTGCAAAACTTTAAGCCAAAAAGGTATATTTCTAGGGGCATTTTACGTCATTTACTATTTAAGTCACTAGAAAACTGTCTCTAGTTTTCTCTTTTACGGAGATTTTTGGAATAGAAGTCTTTTCATGATTTGATCCAACAAAACTTACAAGATAATGAAGAAAAGCTGTGATAGTTTCTTGCGTTTTCTGATTCTGCATCAAATGTGCACAGATGAGTATGATCATCAATGAGTCTCTGAGGCTATACCCTCCAGTGATCAGCATGTTGAGAGAGGTGAAAAGGGGCACGAGGCTTGGAGATTTCGACCTCCCGGGGAACATGAAACTCTATATATCGAGCCTTGCGGTTCATCACGATGCAGAGGTGTGGGGACGCGACGCACATCTTTTCAGACCCGAGAGGTTTGACGGAGGAATAGCTAAGGCGACGAACAACAACATCGCGGCCTTCCTGCCCTTTGGCTTGGGCCCGCGAAACTGCGTCGGCTTCAACTTCGCCATTGCTGAAGCCAAGATCGCTCTTGCGATGATCTTGCAGCGCCACGCTTTCACATTGTCGAGTGCGTACGTTCACTCGCCGGTTCAGGTCCTTATGATTCGGCCGCAGCACGGCATCCAAGTGTTGTTACGATCAGTTTGAAGGCTAAGCTTCTGAGTTAGTTTCCATGGCAATAAATCTAGCTCAAAGCTTAAGTGGTTGTATTGTTGAAACTCTTATGGGACTTAATATATAATGTGTAGTTAAGAAATATATAATGTATGCTCTTTATACTTTATCTAGTATATTAACTATTAAGAAAATTGATTTTAACGTTCTTTTTTTTCTTTGAAAATTCCCCCCTACTCGTGAAAATTTCTGACTTCCCCGATAAATTTTAGCCCGGAAACGCACAAGACGAAATAAATTTCGACAATAAGAAATAATTGTGTTTCGCTGCTTTCTTGGGCCGTGCTTCGTTTGTCGATGCGCGAAGATTGGCAGTGTTAAGTATCATGGGGTTCCACCTCAAAACCAATTGGCAATGAGGGGAGTAACCCATGACCTTTTAAACCTTGCTAAGTCCCCATGTCTTTTCCATGTGGGACTCAACATGCCCCCTCGAGACGGTGACTCTTTGGCTCACTCGTCTCGGGCCGAATCCTTCTTCTTCTTCTTTTTTTGGACCGGTGCTCGTTTGAGCTTAATGGGCTCTGATACCATGTGAAGTATCATGGGGTTCCACCTCAAAACCAATTGGCAATGAGGAGAGTAACCCATGACCTTTTAAACCTTGCTAAGTCCCCATGTATTTTCCATGTGGGACTCAACAGGCAGAGAAGGAAGGAAGCTATTGATCTCTTCGGAGAAGGAATCCCGAGCCTTGATGGTCTATCCAAACTCAGAATTGTAAGAACTAAGAACTCAAGGAGACTTTTTTAAAAATATTTTTTAGTATTGAAACTTTATTTTTCCAAAATTATGTAGGTAATTTTAATATTTTAATTTTAAAAAATTGGATATATTCTAGTTGAAAAATGAAAGTTCAAAGTGATAATGATTACTACATAAACTTATGTAGCAAGAATTTTATTTAATTCCATAAAAGAGAGGTGTTTAACGATAATGAAAGTTCAAGGTGTTAATTATTACACCAAAATATAATTTCATACATCAAAATATAGGGGTAAGTATAATTTGCAGATTATTGATATCAATTACTCAAGTCTATTCTATAAATCATTTTGACTACTAATAATAAAACAAAAAACAAAAAATTGTCCCTTGTAAATCCTGCCCGGATGAGCGTGATCATCAACGAAACATTGCGAATATAAACATTGCGTTTAAATCCTCCGGTGGCGACAACATTTCTCAACACCTCGATTGTGGCGTCTCACGACGATTGTGGCATCTTGGGAAACACGCAGTGTTTCAGACCAGGGAGGTTCGCGGAGGGAGTTGCAAACCACCACGGTGCTTTCTTACCCTTTTCGGAGGGGTCCCTGCACGTGCCTGGGCTTCGGCTTTGCAAGGTTGGAGGCGAAGATCGCTCTCTCGATGCTTCGGCAGTACTTCTCGCTCGCACTCTCACTTGTTGAGGTACAATTTCGTCCACGACAATTTGTATTGATATGACGAAATCTATCTCTGTCATTTATACTTTTGGGCTACAATCATAAAAGCTCAATACCAGAAAAGTCCGAACTGGATAAATCAAGAAGGGTCAACCAAAGGAGAAGTCAAGATGCATGACAAGATAGGCGACGAGGATACTCCTCGACGAGGAAATGTCCTTTTACACAAACCTCGTCGATGAAACCTCATCAACGAAGCCCATCGCCAACCAAGAAGGAGACGAGCCAAGTCCAGCGACAAAGCATAATCTCACGACGAGACCAAGAAGTAGACAACAAGGACGAATATAAGCGTGGGAGCAATCAGCGTAGCACGAGCTCCGCATTAGGGCTGACGACGACAGTTACGCCCATGGCCGGTTCTGAGTTTTTGTTGGCCGTAGGCGAATTTTTTTTTGGGGGGCCCTTCAATGAATAATTTAACCGATTTTCATGCAAATTATAATAATTGATATATGGAGAAAAAAATTGAACTTTAAATTTTCTACATGCTTATACATTTATATTTGGACAAGAATTTATAACAAATTGATACAATGAAAAAAGAAAAAGAAAAAAGAAAAGTAACAAAAACTCTTTAGTCTCAAGTTTTTATCTCGGAGGAAGGAAGAAACAAACTTAAACTTAAGTATTTAAAATAATTAAAACAGTTAAAAAAACAAGAAGATTTATTAAAGAACTTGTCAAATCAGCAAATAAAAATAAGAGGGCCCACTAGCAAATAAGAAATTTAAAAACAGTAATAAGACTCCACTCTACAAAAGATATGCGACAAAAAAAATGTATCTCAAAGGCCTACAGCAACAACAAAAATGGCCCCCTGATTTCATCAATTATTTTTGGGCCTAAGGCCTGCGTCTAGTTGGACTTAGCCCAAAACCGGCCCCCGTTACGCCCACGATTATAGCTTTATAACTAAGGCAATTATGAGGGAATTAAACGCATTTGTAACTGACTATTTATGAAGTCTGATTTCAATTATCAAGCTCTATAAATAGAGCAAAAACGATGTAATAGGGACCGAAAAATCCTTGTCTAGAAATACGACATTCTCACATTGGAAGCCAAAATTATCTGACTCATTTTAAAACACTATTTTCTTCAGTGTGATCTAGTTTTAACGGAAAGAACCGAACTCTGAGATAATATCTTAAAACAGAATTACACCAATCGTAACCTCGTGATTCCGGAGGTTATTTTTCACCTCAACATCACCCGCCTACTTTCACTCGCCCGTTCAAGTGCTCACGGTTTGTGACAGTCACTAATCCCGTGAGCCACGAGGGCAAGACCGGGTAAGCTGTGCAATCCCACATCGCCTGGGCAAGGGGATGTGCTGATGGGACGTTCCCGAGACTGTGCAGGTATGGGACTGCACGGTTATCGGAGATCATACAGGTATGTGACTGTGTGATCGAAGAGGCTTAAATGAATTGATTGGTACTACCTATGTCAACAAGATGCATCTTCTTTTCGGTTGCCCGTTCATAGGAACTCCAAAGTTAAGCGTGTTTAGATTGGAGTAGTACTAGGATGGGTGACCTCCTGGGAAGTTTCTCAGGAAGCGTGCGAGTGAGGACAAAGCACGCCGGAAAGACTCGTGTTGGCCTGTGGGGACAGTCGTGGATTCGATTGAGCAGCCGGGGCGTTACACGGTTCGCCTAGAGCATAGGGTTCAAGTCGTGCCGCAGAGACAATAAAACACTCTTCACCAACGGTTTGAAGTCGATACACCCGACACACTGTTGAAAACTTGTGTCCTCAGATATCGATGTTGTATCTAAGTTTTTAATGCTTCAAAAATACGTACTTATCGACATATATAAAATGCATAAAAACAAATATATTTTCTTTAATCGTGAGTATACGGGTCTTATCATGTTCGCGCCATGTTCGCCCAGTATATACTTATATTATCGACTTATTGTACTCGACATGGCTAGGCTTACACCCATATTCATTTAGGCTCGATCCAAATCCACTTATACTTGTCATAAACCGTGTCTTGTCACGTGTTCGGTGTGGATAGCCAGTGTTGTTGATTGAGGATCTTGTGTACCTGTCACCTGATCTTATCTAATGCTGTAGAATCCAGAACCGCTCGCTTTCATGAATGAAGGAAAAGATGCCAAACATTCGAGTAATGTCGTCGAGCACTGTGAAACCCACGAGTGGCGATCATCATCACCTCCATCGGCTTGAGCTGACCCCATGCGATCTGCAACATCTCTTGTTCACTCTGCAGAGGGGTCTCATCTACCACAAACCCACATCCCACTTTGCCCTCGTCGATCGCCTCAAAGCCACTCTCTCCCAAGCCCTTGACATTTTCTACCCTCTCGCCGGCCGCCTCGACGCTGTCGAAAGCGACCCAGATGGAGATGGGACCGCCTCTTTCTCCGTCGACTGTTGTGGCGCCGGAGCGCTTTTCGTTCACGCGGTTTCCGAGGACGTTGCCGTCGCCGACGTTCTCGGCCAGCCCATTGGCTGCCTCTTTCCGATGACCGAAGTCGCGGGCTATAGAACGGTCACTGATCCGTTCCTTGCGGTTCAAGTAACCGAGCTGGTGGACGGAATCTTCGTGGCGGTGTCCATGGGTCACGTGATCGCCGACGGCACGTCGTTCTGGCATTTCATCAACACGTGGGCCCACATTTCCGGCGGCAGAGATTTGTCTCGGAGGTATCTGCCGCCTTCCTTCAACCGCGGCTGCTTCCAAGACTTGTTTAACCTCCCGCTTCGCATCCCGTTCTCGTACCGGAATATCCCAAGCCAGACTTGGAAGCCGGATTCGCCCACCGTGCAGACGAGAATCTTCCATTTCTCGAGGCAGACGATCGCGCGACTGAAGGCGGAAGCCAACGCGGAGGTCTAATTCTCATTGTTTTGATTTGTTTTCTCTCGAATCTGACTATGAATTCAGAATTAGCTTGAGTGCGATCTTGTTCTTCACTGAATAAGATGTTTTAAGTTGTGTTGTGTTTGCTGAGTGTGCAGGCTTTGAGTGCACAGGTGGGCCCCGCCATCTCGTCCCTGCAAGCCCTGATGGCCCACCTGTGGGTATGCGTCACGCGCTGCCGCGGCCTCGCCGGAGACGAAGAGGTCACGCACATGTTCGCGCTGGGACTGAGAGGGAGAATGCAGCCTCCGCTGGCGAGCGAGTACTTTGGCAACGCAGTGCGCAACACCGCAGCCACATCCACTGCCAGAGAGCTGCTCGGCCCCAGCGGGTTCGGGCTGGCGGCGAGGTGGATCAGCGAGGCCGCCGCGGCGCAGACGCCGGCGGAGCTGAGGAGATTCCTGGAGGAGTGGGTGCTGCGGCCTGTCTACGTAGGCAGCGAGACACTCCCGAGGAATCTTCTTTACACCGGAGGTTCACCGCGGTTCGATGCGTTGGGCAATGACTTCGGGTGGGGACCGCAAGTCGCGGTCCAGCGCAACAGGTTCTTACTCGACGGGAATCTGACACCATCGGCAGGGGCCGAGGAGGGGAGCGTTGACTTGGAAGTCACCCTTTTGGGTGACTCTCTGCAAGCTTTGGGTGAAGATCCAGAATTCAGAGGGAATAAACCACTTTAGCGAGTGAGAGTGATGGTAGTCTGTTGGGGATTTCACCCAGCAACCCGATAATCAATATCGATGAACACGAACAACGAACAGTAATGCGGAACAACACGATAGAATTGAACGGCAAAGACGAACACTTTATTGATCACGATGATGTTTGAATTACACAACCGGTTACAAAAGACTCTATCTTCCTCTGGAAGATAATCTTCCCGTTGAATCCAAACTCACAGCTCTTCCACAGCAGTCTCCGATGACCCTACTGTATGCTGCCTTCCGATGACGAAGTGATCTCTGTCTCGCAGCACCCTTCACGGTGGTCGGAGATGACCCAGACCCCAGAGAATGCCGGCGAACAGAACCCCGGTGCGAACGAACCCCTTTGACGCCGCGAAGAAGCTCCGACAAATCCTCAGAGTGTTCGCCTCTGTTTGTCGTTCTCCACGATGTCCTTGACAAAATGCAGTCTGATGTCGATATGCTTTGTCCTCTCGTGATACATTTGATTTTTACATAAGTGTATCGCGGATTGGCTGTCGCAGTGAAGGTCGAAAGACCTTTGCTCGAATCCTAGCTCTGTGAGAAACCCTTTCAGCCAGAGCCCTTCCTTAGCAGCCTCAGTGATCGCCACGTATTCAGCCTCGGTGGTCGATAAGGCCACGATGTGCTGAAGCGATGCCTTCCAGCTGACTAGATTCCCGAACACCTTGAAGTTGTATCCGGTGAGAGACCTTCGCTTGTCGAGGTCTCCTGCATAATCCGAGTCAACGAAGCCTTGAATCACTGATTCCTTTGTCTCTTCGCTGGAGTAAATCAGGCCCTTGTCGGAACTGCCCGCCAAGTATCAGAGGATCCACTTGACGGCATTCCAATGCTCTTGCCCTGGGTTAGCCATGTACCGGCTTACCAAGCTTACTGCATAGGCCAAATCTGGTCTCGTGCAGATCATCCCGTACATGAGACTTCCGACGGCACTTGAGTATGGGACAAGTCCCATCCTATTCGTCTCCGCCTCAGTCGTCGGGCTTAACTCATTGCAGAGTTTGAAGTGAGGTGCGAGAGGCTGTTTCGAAGGCTTGGCCTTCTCCATTTAGAACTTCTCGATGACCTTCCTGAAGTAGTCCGTTTGTGAGACGCTGAGGTAGCCTCTCGCGCGGTCTCTTCGGATGTCCATGCCGAGAATCCTTCTCGCTGGCCCTAAGTCCTTCATCTCAAACTCTGACTTCAATGAGTCCTTAAGCTTCCTGATTTCTCCAGTGCTGCTGGAAACGATGAGCATATCGTCAACATATAGGAGTAAGTAAATACTCACACCGCTGCTTGTCGTTCTGAAGTAGACACAGTTGTCGTGTCTGCTCCTCCGATAGGAATTCTTCTGCATGAATGTGTCAAACCTCTTATACCATTTTCGAGGAGATTGCTTAAGTCCGTACAAGGACTTCTTAAGAGAGCAAACCCAATCCTCTTTTCCCTTCTGCACGAACCCCTCGGGTTGTTGCATGAGGATTTTCTCCTCGAGTTCTCCATGTAGGAAGGCTGTCTTTACATCCATCTGTTCAAGCTCCCAGTTGAACTTCGCAACCATCGAAAGTAGCACCCTTATCGATGTATGCTTTACCACTGGCGAGAAGACTTCATTGAAGTCTATACCTTCTCGCTGTGTGAATCCCTTCGCCACCAACCTGGCTTTAAACCTCGCCGGCTCGCCTCCTGGTGCACTTGGCTTCACCTTGTATAGCCACCGACAGCCGACGACCTTGCAGTTCTTTGGCTTTGGAACAAGGACCCAAGTATTGTTCTGGTGAAGAGAGTTCATCTCTTTGTCCATTGCCGCTCGCCACTTCTTCTCGTCGCTGGACCTGATGGCTTCACTGAACGAGTGAGGCTCGTTGTCGATTTCGACACCTGCAGTGTTGAAAGCATAAGCCACCATCTCGGCGTGGGCGTATCTTATCGGCTTCCTGATAGCCCGTCGGGGCCTATCCCGAGAAAGTAGGTATCCCTCGTCGGGATTCTCCTCTTTGGCTCCGAGAGCCTCTTCCTCGCTGTCCTCTTCGCTGGACACCTCATCGCTGTTCGATGAGCCCTGCTCCCGATGATCTCGTCGGCTGGAATCTGCTCGATCTCTTCTTATCGGGCTTCCTTTGCTGCCGCTCGATGAAGCTTCATCGCAGGTACCTTGTCGGAACTTCGGAAGTTCCTCATCGCGGGATTCTCGTCGCGGTTCCTCATTGCGGGATTCTCGTCGCGATAGCTCTTCTCGCATACCTTGTCGGGTATGCTCATCGGGAATTCCTTGTCGCAAATTCTCTTCGCGATCATCTCTTCGGGCATTTTCCTCTGGGTTTCCGATAAGAGCTCCTCGGGTAATAAACACCCGATGAGCCTCTTTTCGTGCTGGCTCATCGCAAAGCTCCACCTCAAGCTGAAATCCGTCTCCTTCATAGAGATCTTCTGGGCTTGTCGGGGTTGCCTTGCCTTCCAAGAAACTTTCTTCGTTGAAAGTGACGTCTCGACTGATGATGCACTTTCGTGACTCCGAACACCAAATCCAGTACCCTTTAACTCCGTCGGGGTACCCCATGAACAGTCCTTTCTTGGCCCTAGGTACAAGCTTACCATCGTTTACATGATAGTAAGCGGTACAGCCAAAGACTTTAAGTTTGGAGTAGTCGGTGTGCTCTTGTCGATTTGTCCATCGCTTATGAGGAACTTCAAAGTCTATCGCAGACGATGGCAACCTATTGATCAGATAGGCCGCTGTATGGACAACTTCTCCCCAGAACCGCAATGACAAATTTGCCCTCGAGAGCATACACCTTACTCGTTCCATGATGGTTCGGTTCATCCTTTCAGCGAGACCGTTCTGTTGAGGCGTGTTCCTCACTGTCTTGGATCGTCGAATGCCTGCCTTCCGGAAGTAATCATTGAACTCTTCGGACAAATATTTTAATCCGTTGTCCGTCCGAAGATGTTTGAGCTTCTTCGCGCACTGATTCTCTACAAGTGCGCGCCAATTGACAAAGGCTTCGAAAGCCTTGTCCTTTGATCTGATAATATAAACCCAGAGCTTCCTCGAGTAGTCGTCGATGAAAGAGATAAAATATATGTTTCCCCATGCGAATCTACTCGTGACGGGCCCCACAAGTCAGAGTGAACATATTCGAGAACTGACTTGCTCGTGTGAGACCCCTTGCCGAATTTCACCCGATGTTGCTTCCCAAACACACAGTGTTCGCGGAAGTCGAGTTTCTCCACCTTATCGTTTCCGAAGCAGCCTCCTCGCTTGAGTATATCAAGCCCCTTCTCGCTGACATGCCCCAGTCTATCGTGCCATAGAGTGGTCTTCGACACTGTCGCTGAGATATTTGCTGCTTCCCCGATTGCAGTCTCACCCTCCAGGATGTATATGCCATTGTAACGATAAGCCCTCATGTATGTCATCGCACCCTTGGTGACTTTTAAGCTACCCTTGCATGACTTCCATGAGTATCCCTGTTTTTCGAGGACACCCAAAGAAATAAGATTTCGTTTGAGTCCAGGGACATACCTTACTTGGTTTAGGGTCCTTCGTGTGCCATCCTTGAGTCTTAATGTTATCGACCCAATCCCCTCGACAGCGCACATCTCCTCAGTGCCCATCGATACTGGCATGACCTCCTCGTCGGCCTTCATCCCCTCGAACCAACTTTGCCTGAGTGATCATGAGTCCGAGCTGCTGGCTTGATTGTTCTTTGATTTAACCGTTAAAGAACACAAGATATTACCGCTGTTCCCAACACTATTATTTTGGGAACATGATAGTCAGTAGTAAGGATTGCTTGATCATAGACATGGGCATCACACAACCCTCTTCAGAGTCATGATGATTCCCTTGGTTGTCAGTGGTGAGAAGTGAGAGGTACCCGTGCGCAACTTATGAATCGAAACCATAAGTGGGTTTCTCATAATATTACTGGCTGAGTCAAGGATGAAAATGCATTGAGGGGCATTACGGTATAAACCGCCTGCTCATGTGTGGGTCATCAAGTGAAAGGACAATAATCGGTATTTGATTGAATCTAATGGACACCCTGCTGTTATAAGGGAATAATATATACCGTATCACTAAAGAGTGCAGCCTCGGGTCTATAGTGGAATCACTTCGAGGTTTGACGAACACCTAACAGTTCGTTGGAGCTTAAGTGATACGGGTCCATGGTCCCCAGGATAGCTCCGTAACGGATGATACCTACGTGATTAAAATATATTCTGGATAATGTTTAATCATTTGGCTCGACTTATAAAACTGACAAGTCTGTGTCAAACGTCAGATAGTTTTATCGATAGCGTGGCAAAAGTATCATATTTTGGTACACTGAAGTAACTGATAAAAATAAAGTTAGAATTTAGATTTTCTAACAACACCATGTTGTTCTAAATTAAATTCTAAGCAACTTTGCTTTTTGAACCAAGTCATTCTGACTTACGGTTTGTGATTTATGAATTTTCTAAGTTTATGACTCGGTTCGATAAACTATGAAATTAAATCACATGTCACGAATTTAAATGATGGTGTTGCACCATGACATTTAATGTGTGATAAAGAGATCAGGCTTTATTAATATAATTTAATTATTTGGATTTAATTATTAATATCTTATTAATAATTAATTAATAATTAAAGCATTTATATAAATAAATAAATAATATATTTATATATTATTTCATGTGTATATTCGAATTAGGGTTTGGAGATAACATACCCTAGTTAAATTCGAACACTGAATTGAAGATTTTTATTTTTGCGGCAAAAGTACCTGAAGTTTGGTATCTTGGCAAAAACCCTAAAATCAATTTAATCCATTGGATCGGTTATGATTTAGTATCAACCGTTGGATTGAGATAATTGATTTGAACCCTAATGTAATTCAAAATTGAAACTTGGTGACCAAGTTTAGGTATTTCGAATTTGCTTGATTAATTATGTCCATTGGATCGATTTTGAGATTTTATCTTTAAACCGTCGGATTAGAAATTAATTAATATTATATATATAATATTAAATTCGAATAAATATGAGATAAACGTTCGAATTAGGGTTTTGTAAAACCCTAGGATATTTGACTTTATCCCTAATTGATTTGATCCATTGGATTGGTTTAAGATTTAATTTTAACCATTGGATCTAGATAATCATTAACAAATTCGAAATTAAATATATGTATATAATATAATTCAAAAAAATATAATATGATGATAAGATTAAATGTTTTAATCTTATCTTGTATTATTTAATTAATTAAATCCCTGATTAATTATATCCAATGGATCTAGATGAGATTGGATCTGGATCATTGGATTGAATTAATTATTTATATTTAATTAAAAGAATTCGAATATTGGGAGGGAAAATCTCCAAATCGGTTACAGCTTGAGCCTATAAATAGGAAGTTCATTCTACGCATTTTATACACCTCTCCCCAGAGCAAAAAACTCGAGCTCTCCCTCTCTCTCTAGGGTCTGCGAGTTTTCTGCTTCTGATCTCTCTTCTGGTTCGGCTTAGGAGATATTTTCTCTGGTAGCTTTAAAAGAACCGTCAGTTAAATTTTGCGACGGAGTCCTGCCAGCGAAGCCCACGCTTCGGTAGCGAGGAATCCAGGAGAATATCCCGGAAGATCACGGGAGTTTCCCTCAGCACCGGCGGAGCCCTGCCCAAGTCAGAACGCGCAGCCGGAATCATCAGTTGAGGTACGGCCTTATGCATTGGGTAAATAAATGCAACCATTTACTGCTTTCTATTTATTTCCTGTTCGACTAGATTATTAATAATGAATATGAAAATATTAGATTCGAAATATTTATCAGATCTCGTTTTTGTTGTTACCCGATATCCGTGTCGTCGGTCCGATAACAAGATTTCCGCTTTAAAATGAATTTTTTAAATGTTACCGGGATGGCGCGGAGGCTATTATCGTGGTAAGGAAGTCGACTTGATACCATCGATTTCCATCAAATGGTATCAGAGCAAGGTTCAAGGATAAATAATTTCGAAATTTAATTTAAAGGTTTAAAAAACGAATTATTTGATGAATAAATTAATAATTAAAATTGAAATTTATTTCTAGATATTTTAATTTTAATTTAAAATTAGATTATTTCCCGACCCGAGAAATCGTGACGGGAAAATTGGGCGGGCTGCTAGGCGCAGCCCAGCTCATGGCAAGAGGTGACCAGGGGCTGCCGCTGCAGCCCCAGGGTCAAAACCCTAAGTGCCACGGGCCAGGCCCGTGGCAAAGCCCACGCCAGGGCGAGGCCCAGGGCGAAACCCTTGCGGGTTGCCTTGGCGCGCAGCGCGAAGCGGGCGCTGCCCTAGCCTCCCTGAATGGCTGGGCGTGGCTTCTCCTAGGGACGTAGGCCCGGGTTTAGGCCCGGAGGGCCCACGTACATAATTTTAATTATGGGTCAGAATTTATTCCGACCCGGTTCCCTAGGAATAATTAAATATTAATTATAATTGAAATTAAACAATTATGAATTAATAAAATATGGATGTTATTTATGGATAAATAACATTGACTTATTTTAAATAATTCATAAAATTAAATATGGATATTATTTAGTGAATAAATAATATTGTCCTATTTAATAATAAAATATGGATGATAATTCTTAGGAATAATATCATTGACTTATTTTAAAATTTCATAAATAATTAATTGTAAGCCATGATATAAATTAATGATTATTTTTAGAGAGTGGGAATCATTAAAATCTAATTATATATATTCATCATAGATATAATTTGTTATAACCTATTTTCATAACCCGTAAACATAGTGCTTATGTTTAATCATTATTAATATGTCGAATTAAGGATAGATATGAATAGTAAAGAGTAAATGTAAAGTGGTCATTATTAATCGGAAAAATCTCAATCATACAATCTTGTCTGAGGAAGAGGGAATCAAAAGTGGGGCCGGTTCACCATCCACTTCTGGGTGACCGGTTAGGACCCCTCCCATCTACCTGGAGAAAGTATGATTGACCTATCACTACCGATAAAATAATGAACACTATAATCACTGAGGCCTTATATATAATTACGTGTCGTAATTAATAAAGCCAAAATATAAACTTTTAATGTGTCATTAAAGGAAAGTTTATAATAAGTTTTAATTAACTTATGTTAAAGTTAAAAACGTTAATTTATCAAAAACAATGGCAAGTATAAAATTAATGATAAAAGGTCTCCATTATTACTGTCACAAGGTCTGCTGACCACACCGCCTCGAGTCACCCTAGAGTGACCACTCCTCTTAAGGAAATGTGTGCTTGTGGAAGGTTTGGCACCGTGATAGTTTCAAAAGAATATGGGGATGGAGGAGTCTTGGAAATGGACCGTGAGTCACCTTAGAGTGACCATTCCTTAAGGACGACGTTTCCAAGAGGATTTCGAGAACCGAAAATAATGGGTTAAGCTTGCACGAAAGTTGGTACTTCCCGACCGTCTATGATGATAGTTAATAATCATAAAGAACTGTGGTGGTTCTTAATTTGAGAATTAATTAAGTTTATGACTAAAACTTAGTTTAACCAAACTACACAATTGATACCGCGAGTCACCTTAGAGTGACCATGCCTTAAGGACGGCAACGATGTGTACAGTCGGTTGAATTATCATGAAATAGTCAATTGGTTTATTAACGTTTTCCCGAGAACATGTTTGCATCATGTGACTATTTCGAACCAACTTAATTACCCAAAACATTCTACCTATAATAAAGTTTAATAAGTTTCTTTTTCAATGCCAGTTAAAATGTCCGATCCAATTATCATCTCTGATGATGAACAAGATTCTATTAACTCCCATTCACCTCTTGAGCAAGAGTCTGAAGAGCCATTGACTATCTTTGAGAAAGTTACGGAATGGTTCAAATATGATGTTGAGTATGATTTACTCACTCACTATTTCAGCCAGTATCATCTCAAAAATCAAGCTTTCAAGAATGCTATGCTCAAGACGTCTCATGATGAAATTGAGAGACTATTACTGAAAGTGAATAAAGTAACGGGACTTGTCAGTGAGGCTGTTGCAAAGGATAACAAAAGAAAGATTGAATCGAAAGCCGAACCTGGAAGGAAAGAAAGAAAATTTGGTTTGTCTGCAATGTGTTTCCAGTGTGGAACAAATCCGAGAGTGAAAGGCCAGCTTAGATGCAGGCAACACCTCAGTTCATCTAAGGGTAAAACCTTTTCTGAACTATACATTGAATTTTATTGGAAGAGACTCATGTCTCAGTTCCATAGATTAAAATTACATAACATTGCGAACATTTTTCAATGCAGAAGTGGCTTCTTCTAAAATGAAAAATGAACATGGAGCGTTATGCATTGAATGCTGGCTCAAACCAAGAGCAAATGGACATACTATGTGCCGGAATTGCTTGCGGGCTTGGAGAGGTAAAGACTCCCCTGTTAACCCCAAAATTAGTTTTTTATTGGTGAGATTATTCTCGGATCCATAGATTAAAAATCTAATATACTTTCTTTTTCCTTTTTCAGGTGGCGGGAGTTCCGGCGATGGGAGCTCAGTTGCAAACGATAGCGAGTAGTATTCGAGTGACTCGAAGAAGGGAACTTGTTATTTTTAAGTTTGAATTCGATTTAAGTTTGTTATTACAATTCTTGTAAAGACCTCAGTTCATGTTAATAATTCTTTATCAATGAAGTTATCATTTTTGAATTATTCATAAACACCTGACATGTTACTTTAATAGTCTTTAATGAATCTTTTTTTTTTCAATTCACGTGTAATTGAATATCATTTTTATAAGATGATATAAAAGATTATCATTATGTAATTGATAACAGTGATTGTTGTCAAATGGAGAGTGGAAACCACGGTCCCAGGATCAGAACCAAGTGATACTCAGACGTAGTGGGAGGTTAATATCACTACGAGTAGTCACTATAAGAGTTTCATTAGAAACTCTGGGAGTACTCAGACGTAGTGGGAGGTTCCTGTGAACGGTTAAACACTACGAGTAAACCCAGTTGGTTTTTGACCTAGATGTTTCAAACACTAGTGTTGAAGATCCCATAAGCTTCAAGGAAGCTATGATGGATCCTGATAAGGGAGAATGGCAGGAAGCCATAAACCAAGAAATAGAATCAATGGATTCTAATGAAGTCTGGGAGCTTGTAGACCTACCTGATGGCTTCAAAACCATTGGGAATAAATGGGTATACAAGAGAAAGATAGGAGTGGACGGGAAGGTTGAAACCTTCAAGGCTAGACTAGTGGCAAAGGGTTTTACCCAGAGAGAATGTATTGATTTTGATGAGACCTTCGCTCCAGTCGCTACGTATAAGTCCATCCGGATTCTCATGGCCATATCCTGTAGTCTCAATTACGAGATATGGCAGATGGACGGCAAAACCGCATTCCTGAACGGGTACATTGACGAGAACATCTATATGGACCAACCAGAAGGGTTCGTGCAACAGGGTCAAGAAAGGAAAATTTGCAGGTTACTCAAGTCCATTTATGGATTGAAGCAAGCTTCCAGATCCTGGAATCTAAGGTTTGATGAGACCATCAAGACCTATGGGTTCATTCAGAATGAAACTGAAGCCTGCATTTACAAACTCAATGATGAGTCCGTGAGATTTTTCTTGTTCTATACGTTGATGATATTCTTCTCATTGGAAACAGTGTGAAAAGATTATCAGACGTGAAAGCGTGGCTATCTACGCAATTCCAAATGAAGGATATGGGAGAAGCCAGTTATGTTCTTGGGATCCGTATCTTTAGGGATCGCAACAACAGGTTTTTAGCCTTATCACGAGCAGCTTACATAGATAAGGTGCTTGAACGTTTTGCAATGACAAACTCCAAGGGTGGTAATTTACCAACCAGGCATGGAGTGTTCCTAAGCAGGAACAAGTGTCCAACTTCTCCGGAAGAGCAAGACGAGATGAGCCGGGTACCCTATGCTTCAGCAGTGGGAAGTGTGATGTAAGCTATTCAGTGTACAAGACCAGACATCTGTTACGTTGTGGGAATGGTTAGTAGATACCAATTCAACCCCGGTATGTCTCACTGGACTGCAGTGAAGAACATTCTCAAGTATCTTCGGAGAACGAGAAACTATATGTTAGTGTTTTCAGGTTCAGATCTGAATCCACTAGGATACACTGACTCAGATTTTATGTCTGACAAAGACGCGAGAAAATCGACGTCGGGAGCAGTGTACACCCTTGCTGGTGGAGCGATATTCTGGAGAAGCGTAAAGCAATCCTGTATCGCAGATTCCACAATAGAAGCTGAATATGTGGCTGCATGTGAAGCAGCCAAGGAATCAGTTTGGCTAAAGAATTTCTACATGGAACTGGGTGTAGTCCCAGATGTAGATGGACCACAAACGCTATACTGTGATAACAGTGGAGCTGTGGCGAATTCGAAAGAGCCCAGAGACCATAACAAGGCGAAACATATAGAAAGGAAATACCATCTCATTAGAGAAATAGTACGTCGTGGGGACGTACGGGTTGTGAAAATATCTTCGGAGGACAATCTGGCTGATCCATTTACCAAGACGTTGCCAGAGAAAATATTCAGGAGGCATCTGGATAATATGGGCGTGAAAGACATGAGTCATCTTCTTTAAGTACAAGTGGGAGATTGTTGGACATATGTGTCCTTAAACAAGATATTTATCCATTTGTAAAAGATTATGACAAGTCGTTGAATAAAGATGGTACTTATTATGTTAATTTATTATAGTTTCTGTAGAGTAAAATAGAATGTTTGATTCCTTAGTTCATAAAGGATGCAATTATGTTATTATTATCACAACTGAGTCATGTGAGGAAGAATTAATAAGCATAATAAATGAACTTAAAATGTCTGTGACCTGATTAACTGGGTGGGAGCCCATTAATCGGTAAGGTCATTAATGTGACTGAAGTGACAATCCTATTTTGGATTATGTGTGTGTCAACACTCACTAGAAGTGCATTAAGTATGAAGCGTCTTCATACTGGACTGGACCTGACTTAAACTCGAGAAGTTGTCATATAAGACCGTCACTGACAACTTGTAGTTGAGTCGCAAAATGATGATCAAATGGATATTAGTTCTAAGTCCTGAGTGATCATGAGTCCGAGCTGCTGGCTTGATTGTTCTTTGATTTAACCGTTAAAGAACACAAGATATTACCGCTGTTCCCAACACTATTATTTTGGGAACATGATAGTCAGTTGTAAGGATTGCTTGATCATAGACATGGGCATCACACAGCTCTCTTCAGAGTCATGATGATTCCCTTGGTTGTCAGTGGTGAGAAGTGAGAGGTACCCGTGCGCAACTTATGAATCGAAACCATAAGTGGGTTACACATAATATTACTGGCTGAGTCAAGGATGAAAATGCATTGAGGGGCATTACGGTATAAACCGCCTGCTCATGTGTGGGTCATCAAGTGAAAGGACAATAATCGGTATTTGATTGAATCTAATGGACACCCTGCTGTTATAAGGGAATAATATATACCGTATCACTAAAGAGTGCAGTCTCGGGTCTATAGTGGAATCACTTCGAGGTTTGACGAACACCTAGCAGTTCGTTGGAGCTTAAGTGATACGGGTCCATGGTCCCCAGGATAGCTCTGTAACGGATGATACGTACGTGATTAAAATATATTCTGGATAATGTTTAATCATTTGGCTCGACTTATAAAACTGACAAGTCTGTGTCAAACGTCAGATAGTTTTATCGATAGCGTGGCAAAAGTATCATATTTTGGTACACTGAAGTAACTGATAAAAAGAAAGTTAGAATTTAGATTTTCTAACAGCACCATGTTGTTCTAAATTAAATTCTAAGCAACTTTGCTTTTTGAACCAAGTCGTTCTGACTTACGGTTTGTGATTTATGGATTTTCTAAGTTTATGACTCGGTTCGATAAACTATGAAATTAAATCACATGTCACGAATTTAAATGATGGTGTTGCACCATGACATTTAATGTGTGATAAAGAGATCAGGCTTTATTAATATAATTTAATTATTTGGATTTAATTATTAATATCTTATTAATAATTAATTAATAACTAAAGGATTTATATTAGTAAATAAATAATATATTTATATATTATTTCATGTGTATATTCGAATTAGGGTTTGGAGATAACAAACCCTATTTAAATTCGAATCACTGAATTGAAGATTTTTATTTTTGCGGCAAAAGTACCTGAAGTTTGGTATCTTGGCAAAAACCCTAAAATCAATTTAATCCATTGGATCGGTTATGATTTAGTATCAACCGTTGGATTGAGATAAGTGATTTGAACCCTAATGTAATTCGAAATTGAAACTTGGTGACCAAGTTTAGGTATTTCGAATTTGCTTGATTAATTATGTCCGTTGGATCGGTTTTGAGATTTTATCTTTAAACCGTCGGATTAGAAATTAATTAATATTATATATATATGATATTAAATTCGAATAAATATGAGATAAAAGTTCGAATTAGGGTTTCGTAAAACCCTAGGATATTTGACTTTATCCCTAATTGATTTGATCCATTTGATTGGTTTAAGATTTAATTTTAACCATTGGATCTAGATAATCATTAACAAATTCGAATTTAAATATATGTATATAATATAATTCGAAAAAATATAATATGATGATAAGATTAAATGTTTTAATCTTATCTTGTATTATTTAATTAATTAAATCCCTGATTAATTATATCCATTTGATCTAGATGAGATTGGATCTGGATCATTGGATTGAAATAATTATTTATATTTAATTAAAAGAATTCGAATATTGGGAGGGAAAATCTCCAAATCGGTTACAGCTTGATCCTATAAATAGGAAGTTCATTCTACATATTTTATACACCTCTCCCCAGAGCAAAAAACTCGAGCTCTCCCTCTCTCTCTAGGGTCTGCGAGTTTTCTGCTTCTGATCTCTCTTCTGGTTCGGCTTAGGAGATATTTTCTCCGGTAGCTTTAAAAGAACCGTCAGTTAAATTTTGCGACGGAGTCCTGCCAGTGAAGCCCACGCTTCGGTAGCGAGGAATCCAGGAGAATATCCCGGAAGATCACGGGAGTTTCCTTCAGCACCGGCGGAGCCCTGCCCAAATCAGAACGCGCAGCCAGAATCATCAGTTGAGGTACGGCCTTATGCATTGGGTAAATAAATGCAACCATTTACTGCTTTCTATTTATTTCCTGTTCGACTAGATTATTAATAATGAATATGAAAATATTAGATTCGAAATATTTATCAGATCTCGTTTTTGTTGTTACCCGATATCCGTGTCGTCGGTCCGATAACAAGATTTCCGCTTTAAAATGAATTTTTTAAATGTTACCGGGACGGCGCGGAGGCTATTATCGTGGTAAGGAAGTCGACTTGATACCATCGATTTCCATCACGCATGATGGTCGGCATCATCGCGAGAACCTCAGCGCTATCGTACCCTCCCGATACCTGGGAAGCGTTCGATGGACCGTCGTCGCTATTCCTTCTGAACGGCTTTCCCGTTCTCTTCTCGGGAAAATCTCTCTTGAAATGTCCTTCCTTGTTACAGTTGTAACACTTGCCGCTTCTCGGCCTCGATGATGATCTCCTTGGTGAGCCTTTCCTGAACTTCTCTCGCTTAGCCGATCTTTCTCGGTTAACGATGAGGCTCTACGCTCCACCTGATCTTTCATCGAACTTGCCCTCCTGTTTGCGCTGAACCTCCTTGGCTAGCACTGCCGTCTTGACATCGTCGACGGTAAGGGTCTCCCTGCCACTGAATAGCAGAATGTCCTGGATCCTGTCGTACATCCCCGATACTGAATTCAGTAGGAGGAGTGCTTGATCCTTCGATGGGACCTCCACATTTATCGTCTTCATATCTGTGATGATCTTTTTGAATTCGATAAAGTGTTGCTTTAGCGATGATCCCGGAGCCATCTTGAGGGTATACATCCGTTGTTTGAGAAACAACTCGTTCGCCCAGGACTTCCTGTTGTACGTCTCATCGAGACGCTTCCAGATTCCTGCCGCTGTCGTCTCGTCTTGGATGTCTCTGATGACATCATCGCTGAGAGCGAGAATAATGGTGCTTCTCGCCCTCGTCATGATGTCTTCCTTGTCCTCCTCGCTTAGCTTCTCCGAGAATGCCTCCTCGCCCTTGAGCGCCTTGTCGAGGCGCATCTGGCACAGCTGTGCGTGCATCTTGATCTTCCAGATGTTGAAGTCACCATCGCCGGTGAACTTCGCGATGTCTGTCTTGTCTGGTCCCATGATTCCTTATCGCGTCTGGCAGGAGTGACTCTGACAATCTTTGTCAAGATTCAGAATCTTGAACTCCTTTACTTTCTTGTTCGGTTCTTGAACTCGGATCTTGATTCTCCGATGAACCCTTCCTTTATTCACCGAGAGAAGAAGCTCTGATACCACTTGTTGGGGATTTCACCCAGCAACCCGATAATCAATATCGATGAACACGAACAACGAACAGTAATGCGGAACAACACGATAGAATTGGACGGCAAAGACGAACACTTTATTGATCACGATGATGTTTGAATTACACAACCGGTTACAAAAGCTCTTCCCGTTGAATCCAAACTTACAGCTCTTCCACAGCAGTCTCTGATGACCCCACCGTATGCTGCCTTCCGATGACGAAGTGATCTCTGTCTCGCAGCACCCTTCACGGTGGTCGGAGATGACCCAGACCCCAGAGAATGCCGGCGAACAGAACCCTGGTGCGAACGAACCCCTTTGACTCCGCGAAGAAGCTCCGACAAATCCTCAGAGTGTGCGCCTCTGTTTGTCGTTCTCGAGCCTTCCCTCTCCGTACTCCGTCGTCACCTTCGTCGTCGTATCCACCGTCTGACTCGCCTGAGAAATTCTGTCTCTCAAGAACTCTCTCTCTTGATTCTCTCTCTTTGTTGTTATTGTCTGGTGTGTTTCTAACCGCTTCAAGGCTTCGCTTATATAGCCGTTGAGGGTGTCCTTGTCGTCCCCGGATGGTGACTGAAAGTCATCACCCGATAGGCTCCTTATCTTTAAGTGACTGTGACACACATGATCTTGTGTCACCGATGGGTGATCAACATAGTCCGTAGCTGCTAAACGGGTTACATAAAGGAAAATAATAAGTAAAAGCGACACTCCTGAGTTTCACGTGATTCAACCCGTTAACACGGGATGCCAACATCCTTGGGATTCGGAATACTTTGGGAGAATTGTCGCTTTTTCGCAGATAGTTAAGTCGGGAATCTTGGCGAGGGCCTTGTTAATAAACCGGCATAATGCATGCATAATTAGTGGCCAGGGCCGGTCTTGTTAGCCATGCACTGAGGTCCTATGCTTCTTCTTTTTTACTGAAGATATAATGCATAGTTAGTTGATAAATCTCATGTTAATGTATGAATCTATATTTTATATATTTATGTTGCATATAAATACACCAATGTAAGTATTAAATATGTTTATTGTAAAATAATAATAAAATTATATTCTATATAAAGATTTTTTGTGTAAAGTTTATTTATAAGCTTGAGTTGTTGTAATATTAAATTTTGTGTTTTATGATCATAACTATAAAATAAAAATAAAAATGATTATGCCCCTTTTTAAGGGGAGAGCTGATTTCGCCACTACCATGATATTTTGGACAAAAATTATCTTCAATTTTGAAAATTGTCGTAAAAAATATCAAATAAATAAACAGGTAATCTTTGTGACAATGGTTGAATTCAATTTCTCATCTTTTTACACCCCCAGATATTTTTGTTCACCCAAACGATCATAGGCTAAAAATGGTTAACAAATTGAGAATTTTTTTCTTTCATTTCTTTTCACTATTGCTATTTGCTAACACAAAAAAGACACAGCTTCACGAGAAACACCGTAAAAAAGAGAAAAAAAAAAGGCTAGCTAGTGTAGCGTGTTAGACGTCAGCAACACGATGTCGACATAAACTTTTCCTTCATACGAGAAATTAGCTTGAATTTTTCCTCGGCTTCTACCTGCCGCCGAATACCGAATTTCGCTGATCTGTCCGGATGAAATTTTAGC
Organism: Parietaria judaica; assembly: GCA_954871525.1. Taxonomy (NCBI): domain Eukaryota; kingdom Viridiplantae; phylum Streptophyta; class Magnoliopsida; order Rosales; family Urticaceae; genus Parietaria; species Parietaria judaica. The sequence continues at coordinate 29,100,958 of OX940870.1, forward strand.
ACCGCCTGCTTATAAGCCGCGTTTATCTGCAACGATCATTACCAATATAAATTATTAACCAAAGATCAGAGCAATAAAATGCATAAGGCAATAAAGAGAGAGATAGTGGCAAAATATGATACATATTAGGAAGGGTTAATTGCGGCATAAGCACCCCTTTTTTTTTTTTGGTGATATAAGATAAACCTATTGTTTTTTCATGGCCGAAGTTCTCAATGTTCACTATTTTACTTCTCACTAAAGTTCCTTCCATTTTTTCAATTGTTTTAACCAAATTTTGGATGTGCCTTTAGAAAAATTTCCAGTCTCTCAAAAGTAATGTGTCCCAAGACCAACGGCACATCTAAACGTCTATTTATTGATTGAGAAAGTGAATGGAGTTCTGGACAGATGCAAAATAGTGACCGTTAGCCATGAAAAATAGTGAACATTGGGAACTTCAGCTTTGAAAAGAAAGAAAAAAGTTATGACACCATAAAAAAACAGTAGTTACTTATGCCGCTATTAACCATATTATTAAATACAATATTATATAGTTTCTATTTGCACTGCATCTAAAATAATTAGAACTACGAATAGGACAAAATTATCGACAGCTTACATCTTGGGACACGGGAAAAAAACCACCGCCCACTTCGATTCCTAGCCCGCGTAGTAGTGACGCCATATCGATGCATGTTATTTCCAACAGTTTTATCTCTCTCATGATTTCACCGCGAAAATGCTCCTTCAGATTTGAATCTTCCGCGTCCTGCATATTGGCATTGTTACATATTTAGTCGATGCCCCCAAAATAACTTAATTGACATTGAAAGCAAGAAATCAAGAAAAACATAAACATAAACCTTCTGTTGAGATTGTCGAACTTCTTCAACACGTTGTTTTTGTCTTTTCTCGATGTCACATAAGCGAATGCTCTCAGCTTTCCTTCTCTTGCGCAATCTCTGTGCCTCCTTTGACTGCAAGAACACAAAAAACTTAAATTCCACAAGAATATTTAATAAAGAGACAAAAAGTATTGATCGACATCAACAAAGCCAATTGTACCACATATTTGGCAGCTAGAAGAAAAGAAAAAAATCTTCGGTGCACATTAAGGGTAAAATAGACAAAATGACAAAAATAGTCTTAAATGTTCATTAAAACATTTATAGAGGAAATGTATAATTTTTCTTACATACAATACAGACCACTAAATCGACATCTTATCCTAGCTAATTTACACCTCTATCAAATAACCATTACAAGTATTAAAAAGGCATCATGCCAATTGATCATTCTTACAAAAATGCTTTAAATTGTTACTTACTTCGAAGTATGACCTCTATCCAAGAACATTCGAGATATTATAATATTATATATACATATATGAGTTGAAACTTGTTAAAAAAGCTCAAACGAAATCCACCATAAAGTATCAAAATGATCTTATTTACTTAGCCACCTTGGATTTTAGTAAAAACATTTCTCATGTGTACTCAAGAATAGCACAATCAAATTGGACACACACAAACACACTATATATATATATCAGCGATGAACAAGTATATATAACACATATGATGATGAAAATAATTCTTAAGCATAATACAAACCTGAATCTCTAGCTCTCGCTGCCTGGCTGCCCATTCTTCCTCTTCCGCTCTCTTGTATTCATCAGTATCCTTGAGGTTTTCCCGAACATTTATTATACACTCTTCGGAAAGACCAACTTTTCCTTGTATAAACTCAGTGTTCTTCTCGACTCTCTCTTCTCTCACTTCATCTTGATTACAAGCTTTCAAGCTTGTGCCTTCTGAACGGACCCCGTATCCAATTTCTTCATCTGAAAGAGAATATGGATCATCAAGCTCCATATTGTCATTCCCTGAGGGGTTCGGAGCAGAAGGTTGTCCATAATCTGATTTCTCCTTTTCCTTGGAACTCAATCCCGGATGTGTGAATTGCTTATCTCCCACGTCTTGTTCAAATGACATAAAGGGAAATCCTTCGGGCCTGAGGTCTTTTTCGTTAAAAAGCGCAGGAATACCATTACAGACATCTTGATAACTTTTGCACTCATTGCAACAATCCCGATCTTTTGTGCCACGGCAGCCTCCAGGATTAAATGATCCTTGGGGACTCGGTTCTTTACTCGCATAACAGGGGATCCCACCATTAGCACCTTCTTTACTACCATGAGGGTTGCTTGAAACCGAACCTTCTCCACGCTGAAAATCTGTATTTATCTCAAAGTGTACAGAGGCGGAATTTTCATGTTCGACTTTCTGATCAGCATCAACGAATGTGCTTTCTGATTGTGGTTTGACACTATTCTTCGTGTGGCCTCCACTACGTTGATGGTCACTGCGTTCTTCTCTAGTATATCTCTGAGCTTCATTATTGGACTCAGAAGCACTACCTTGATCCTCTAAATCTAAACGGCGATTTCGGAAGGCATCTTTTCTCCTACCGGCAGCTCTCTCCCACTGCTCGCGTAACTTTCCCAGACGATCCTCGATTATCTCACAGTCGGAACAATCGCTATCACTTGAATCGCTTTCCGCCATTCCGTGTCGGTTTCTTCCTGGAGTCGTGGTGCGATAGGTTTGCTTGCACTTAGAAAACTGGAACCCCGAGGTTTTTTTCCTAACCTCGAATTTTTCCTTACCCGAGTTGGCATTAGTCCGTGTGGGATGGAATTCTTGAAAAAGACATTTGCTTGAACTGGCATCACTAAACAATTCCCCATCACCATCAGGACGTGTTGCAGGTTCCATGCTACTATCCTCATCATCATCGTCGTCATCATCATCGTCAATGTTGATAACACCTTCGCCTGAAGAGTTCCCGCGTTCACACTGCACATCGGAGGACCGGAGCTCCGGCTGTAAACACTCTGGGGCATCATCAATGATGACAACACTGTCGTCGTCGCTGTCATCCTCAAGATCAATCAGCACGACATTAGCAGGTCTCGCTTTGACATTTGCCGCTTTATATCTGAAAGAACTTCTGCTGAAATCTCCCTTCCCCGTCATGTATCTCTTCATTTTCAGAAGGAAAAGAAAAAAGAAAATTAGCTACACACAAACACATATACACAATGCTTTCGCACACAACCAGAATAGCATCCAAACAAAACAAAGAAACAAAGGAACGAGTTCCCACCGAATACGAATTTCCCACCGAATTTTCATGGATTAGCACGAATCACACTCAACCCCAATTGAAATCAAAGGGCGAAACGAGTTCATGCAGCAGAAAAAACCCTAATTTGAATCGCACCGGCGAGATAGCAATTCGATCAAGCAATTGGGAAATTTCCATTGATTACCCAAATCAGAGGCGATTACAGAGAAATCCAAGCGATGGGAATCACATCGACATATGAAGAAGGACAGAAAATTGATGCTTACCGATGATGAAACCGCAGGGAAGAAGGAAGATTACAAGTACTAGCTCTCGCCAGATGAACAATCTCCAGCTCAGAGTAAGCCAGAGCTTTATGGAGACGATGAAGAGGTTGAAGATATGGAAAGAACAATTCGTTTTCGCACCAAAAACAAATGCAATTTGGGGGAAAATTTTCGAACTGGTAATTTAACCTAGAGATATTTTTTATTTTTATTTTGTGGATCCCGGATAATTAGTTATCCAAATTTTGTTGCAGTTGACTAAACTCCAACGAATTTTTCTAACCGCATTAATCTCTTTTAAATAATATAAAAATTGTAATAAATGCCCATTTCTCTAACCGAATTAACCCTGATTTAAGAATTATGATATAATGTATAAGTTGATTAAAATTTTACGTAATTTTATATCTGCGATATAATTCATGTTTTCTTGTAATTTATTTTATTTTAAAAAAATAAATATACTATTACTAGTGAACAAATTTACAGATAAAATTAAATTAGTGCCAGTCTATATAAGGCTTGTAATTTATTTTATTTTAAAATAAATAAATATACTATTACTATTGAACAAATTTATAGATAAAATTAAATGAATGCCAGTCTATATAAGGTCTTAGGCCGGATCAACTTTGAGACTCCTAATGAAGATATAATAAATAATTTTCATTAATTTTTTATATAGTATGAAATAATCGTTACCGCACTCAAAAAAAAATATCGTCACACAAATTATAAATATGATTTTAAAAGATTATCACAATCAATGTTAAAAAAAGTGTGAGATTACATTAATTTTATGTCAACTACTTATCTAGGGTTGAAACCGGGTAAAAAAAAATCGTTTTTTTTTTAAATAGCCAAACTCGGATATCCGGGTTTTCACTTTTCAAACCCGAACCTGGATTTTAAAAGGAAAATCCGGAAATCCGGGTTCGGGTAATTACCTTTTTTTTTTTTACTCGGATTTAAAACCCGGGCCCGAATTTTAATCGGATTCGGATTTTAAATACGGTTCCGGGTTTCTACCCGGATTTTAACCCGGTTTAAAAAAAAATGAACAGATGCAATCCTTAATTAAATAAAAATACAACGAGACATGTGTATCTAAATAACGACACAGCAACCAAAAGATCTTCAAAACACAGCAAAAGATCAGAACAAACAATAACCAAAATAAAAACACAACAACGAATTACTATCACGACAAACACAGTAACAACTTCCGATCACAACAAACACGTCCAAGTCTTCAAGCATCGTCGACACGTCCACTTCCTCTGTAAACACAACAACACAAAGAAAAAGACTAGATCACAATATAAAAGTATCAAACAAAAAAAAAAAGTAAATTGATTACCGAATCAAGGTTCCTCTTCATCTGCATCTACTGATTCCGGATCATCACTGTAATCATCAAAATCAACACTAACAATAACAATGTAAACATCAAATCAACACTCTAATTAACAAAATCAACACTCTAATCATCAAATTTACGATTACAATAATCAAAAGCAGCTCTGTAATCAACCAAAATTAGTACTTTAATTATCAAAATCAGGATTCCAATCATCAAAATCAACATTGTAATTAACAAAATAAGAAATTTAATCAACGAAATCAGGATTCCAATCATCAAAACCGGAACTGTAATCACATCATACGCGTGTTTGGTAATCTCCGCGATTTAATTGTGTGTTGATAAACTTGTCGTGACAATATCACCAATATCGTTAGTATCTGATTTCAATTGGTATCAGAGCTAGTTCACCTATTTATTCTAGATCTCTGAAAAATTTGATCTTGGGTAAATGTGATACTCCAAATGTTGGTTCGTCGTCCACTGCTATAAGAGAATAATTATGCCTTTTGGAATGCGATAATGTGAGACTTGATCAACTCCCTTGAATCGAAGACTTGGTCATGTGTGCGCGAAGGTTTTCTGGACTCAAATGGTGAAAATGAAACGATGATACTGAAATCCAAGAGTTACACGAAAGTTAGATCTTTGTGCATTATTTTTTCAAAATAGTGGTTTATTCTTGGATGTTTTTAATGACGTTTATGGGTGTCAAAGATTGTGCAAAATCATGGCTTTTTCAACGGGCAAATTAAAGTCTAATTTCAAACGAGAATACTTGAAATTGACTAGCAACAGAATTCCAAAGTATAATATAGCAATGAAATTCAATAGCAATACTCCTTAATTTAAACATACATTGCAAGATTGCCACTTTTATTCCAGTTTATATCATCCGTTGATTGTCTACCATTGTTGATGGTATATTCTTATAACGTTGGTTTACATAGATAGAAACGGTCCCTCAAAAAAAAAAAATACATAGATAGAAACGGGATATTTCATGGCGTGAAACCAACATTTTTCGGAACATGTGCTTCTAAATCAAAAGCACGTGCTATTTTTCAACCGGAATCACGATACATGATTAATCCTTACGAGACATTTTAAAGTTTTTTTTTTTTTTCTTCTTCTTAGTGTCATCCTTTTTTAGGTAATATTTATGTATTTGAAATGAAAGACTCTCAATGAAGGAAGAGTCGCTTGAAGATTGTAAGCAACAATGGCCTTGTTCTTTTCGTTGTGATGAGAAATGAGAGTTGTTACAGAGGTTCTAAAAGTCCTTTAGGCCACGTACACTTGGATGTAATCAAGCGTAATCGGGTGTAATCGCTGTTAGTGGAACTACCTATTGCAAGTGTCATTATGTACCCCTGTCCGGTTGTTGTTTCACTCCGTACGGGGCGTGTTCCTCTTGTCGTAAATGCTTGGAATATCCGACTAGCACATTCAAAATGCATTTAAGTGATTCTTGTTCAAGCAAGACGAAACAATAATATGCTGCGAGAAAATAAATAAATAAAAATAAATACATGTTCATTATATTACTTGACGCGACACGCGTAGTTAATAGGTTCACGATTCACCCCGCAATAACAAGATTCCAAAAACCGGGGATTAGATTCAAAATACAATTAGTTGATTCATGTGCTAGAAACAAGAAACCAAAACATACTAGCCAAAAAGAGCTTCCAATAATGAAAGCAAGTGAAATACCTAAAGAGAAAATCCATCTTCAAGCTGATTGGTATTCAACCTCAATCTTCTTACGCCTTCGCCTTAATCGCGCACCGATACTGTCTTCGCAGAGTGCGACATCTAAGGCGCGCTTCTGCTTAAGCTTCGGAGAGTTCAACAATGGAGTATTTTCATCATCATTATTCCGTTCCTCCACTCCAGTCCCTCCCTTTTCATTCAAAACTGTCTCTCCTATTTCAGATGCAATACTCTCCGAAAGCAGCAATGTTCCTTTGACAGACTCTCGAGTGTCGTTGGTATTATCACTTTTGTCCTCGAGTTTTTTCATGTTTGAGAAGGCCAATGATCTCTTAACGGAACCCATTTCAACAGTCTTCAGCAACTCTTCATTCACTTCCATACCGATCAACACTTTCTCTTCTATTTCATATTCCCGAGCGCCATTGTCTAAATTATTGTCTCTTTTTGCCTCAGATTTTGGCGATGAACTGAGTTGAACATCTTCGACAGGGAGTTTAGGTGGCACAGCTTCCATATCTGAGAAGGTGAGCGACCGCTTCACGGAAACTTCCTTTGCAGCATCGTGATCGGTTTCTGGGTTAGCCACTGAGCGACGGGTTTGAATGAGATAGTGTGCAACCGATTTGTAGCCCAACTTTGTAACCTGGTGTAGAAAATGTAAATGTAAATACACTTTCCAGGATTAGAGATATTGTTAGTATATTTTTCTTTTATCAATAGCTATTTCAGTCCGGTTATTTGAGGTGTAAAACCATGCCACACACTTTTCTCCACGCTTTTCGAGGTCCCATTTTTTAAACCGAGACCGGGTTACCTCTAATCAAATTTTTAAATGGTTTATGGAAAAACATTTTATCAACTAGTCCTGGTACCGATTAACGGTTTCGAAGACCGGAACTAATACTATGATTGATCTTCAGAAACTCGGAAAAGGAAACTATCATCAAAACATCAATATCCAACATATTATATAAAATTGACTAAATTCTACACTAACCTTCTTGTAAAGCATTCCTGTGGGGGCCCACCCCTTTGAAGTCCGACACAAACTGCAGTTGCAAATTCCACGACAAACCGGGCAAATCCATTCCGCGTTCTCGATGGCTTCGAGCACATGCTCACCATATCTACCAATTTAAAGTGACGATTTATTGATATCAGCCAAATGTAAAATAAAAATAAAAATGCATAAGTTGTCGTGATGTATTAATAAGTTGAAGGGATAATAGCGGCAAAAGCACCCAAGTTGTAGTCAACTGCGCCAACGGGTAATCAGGTTCTTTTTTCATTGGAAAAGGACCCGAGTTCAGTAAAGTAGTAGCTCCGTCAAATTTCCTTAAAAAGCATTAATAGAAGAGAGACCCAAATAATGGAAACAAAAAATAAGAAAGATAAAAACTAAATTAAAATTGTGTGGAGGTGACACATAGCCCTCCATTAACGTTTCTTTAACAGAAATTGGACAGCCCATTAACATTTTTTAAAACAAAAAATGAACTTGGGTACTTTTTCAACTGCAAAAAGAACCCGGTTGCCGGCCGGTGCAATTCTTTACAACTTAGGTACTTTTGCTGCCATTATTCCTAAATTAATAATAACAAAACAAATCCAAATACTTCAAAACTTACCTCATGTACAAGCAGTCTCCACAAAACTGTCCTTGCACTTTATTGCATCTGATGCAACTAGTGTGATGGCCAAGAGTTTTCTGCCTGAAAAGTAATATCGGTGTAATCGTTTTAATGAGTCCGTTTGGATTGCTTTAATATTTTATATACAAGATCTTCAAAAAGTTTTATTAATCAAGAATACAATGTACAGATAATTATCTATTGAAATGAAATTAGATTATCATACAAGCCTAAGACAATTAACGGTCGAATTATGTTATTATGGAACCGTAACCCGTTTAAATAGAATTAACATAAATTTTTCTATTATAATTCTGTCCCTATAAAATTTATGGTTATTCTCACGGACCACGGTATCTACAAGATAACCCCGCGACATATAAAAATGAATTATCTTTTCATTTCCTTGTATGTATGTCCGAATTATGCGATTAGTGTAAAAATTGATCGTAACAGAGAATTTTCATTTATATTCTTGGGTTTAAAGTCAACAATCTGACCTGCATTGATGGCAAGTTTGACCTTTGACCGGATCGTAGATTCTCTTCCCGTTGGCCCCATAACCATCCACAAACAGCGTCCAACTCTTCTCGGTGTTGCCTAGCATTTTCTCGTGCTCTTCACTATACATCTCTGGCCTGGAACCCGAGTCATCCAAAAGATCTTCCTCGTCATATAATGCCACTTTGTTCTTCTTCCCCATATCCACTTCCGAGTAGCTTACGGGAGCCCCGCTCTTCAACCTGACGAACCCCACAGAAAATAGGATCATCGTTAAATCACTATATAACGGTCTTTTATGAGGCATAACACCCTGGAAAACCAAATACGCCATGAAAAGACACTACAATGTCGATCCTTGCATGCTTTTAACTGAGATAAACCAAATCAAAAACACAATCAGAAAGCGGAGGAATCACGAGACACCATTATAAAGAGTGGTTAAGCTGGAGATCGAAACCCGATCAACGACGTAGATCCATTATTGCTCAGGCGGAAATTCCGGAAGCTATGCACTAGAGACCCGATCGTCTACACCAACTTTATCAAAAGCGATAAATGATCAACCGATAGATGCAACAATTTCTTCAACAAACTTCTAGAATGCAACTTATTCCGGAGCTTTTACATGTCCAAAGAAACCCGGTCGGATTCGATGCCATTCGATATACCGGTTCAAATAACCTAATAAACATCTTCAACGAATTTTCTGACATTAAAAACGAAATTTATCATTTTGATTTGGGGATACCCTAATCCTAATCATGTTCTTCACCAAAAATCAGCCATTTTCTTTTAAATTCTCCAAAACTACTGGTAATAAGTAAAAGCCAATCGAAAGAGACGACCTCGACGATCGCCTGGTCGGCCCCGATCGCAGCAACGGTGAGGCATTAGGAGGGGTTTGGTCGCCATTCCTCTGCCTCTGCTTCGCGGCGCGAGAGCCGAGACGACTTTCGTTCGAGCTAAGCTTGAGTTTGAGCGAGAGGTCGAAAATTCCGAGCTTTTGCATGGTCTCGATGTTTGCTCTGATCCTCTCCTCTCTCGACTGCTCGTACGCTGACATGGCGTCGGTGCTTCTTGGAGTTCCGGCGAGGCCGCCATTGACGGAGGCATGGTCGTGCAGAGTGGTCATCGTCAGAGCTTAAACCCTCGCTCTCTCACTAGGGTTTCGGTGAAGTCCAACGGTCAAGTTTGTAAGTGTAACGGTAAGATTTTGGAGAAGAAGACGAAAGACTGTTAATTCTCTTGTTTGGCTTGGGCCTTGGTGTGTGTGTTTAATATGTAGCAAACTAAATAAATTAAAAATAAATTTCTCCTATTAATCAGTATTATTTTCTATTAACATTAACAAATCACGTTTAATCCTCTTTATTTTGACTATTAAAAACAAAATCTTATTTTCAAATTTTTAGTTCTTATTAATCAGTATTTTTTTTAATATTTTTTCTCCCCTATAAAATTTCAAATCAAATCTCTGTAATTTTTCCGCCATTTTTATATTTACATAACTATATTTACGATTCTGTATTTTTATGTAACTATATTTACGATTCTATATTTATGATTCTGTATTTTAACATAACTATATTTACTATTCATCGTCCCATGTACAAAAATCAAAGACTTAAAATGAATTAAACTCACAATAATCCAATGATCTCACACGAAACGTAATTGTTGGTGAGTATGTTTACGTATATTTGAAAATCAAAATTCTTTGTAGCTTTATGATTCATGAAAGCTGAACCGAGTGTGAAATTTTCTCTGCAATTTAGTCTTTTTTTTTTCAGCTTGTTTTTGGTCCTCGAAACGTCTCTTCTACGTGGTCTTCTCGTCTGTTTTTGTCTTCCTGATTTGGGTTGTTATTGCTTCGTATTCCTCGCATGGGTGTGTGTTGTAAATCAATGAATTGCTGATATCCAAATTTTGCATATGATATCTGTATTCTAGGGCAGCTTCGGCAATGAAGCTGATGGCAGAGAAGATCAAGAAGGATGTCACGAACGTATGATCAAAACTTGAAATTAGTCTCTAGGATCTATGATGAAGAGGGTACTGGTTTTTGAACTTGTTATCAAATTATAGTTACTCCCCTGACTTGCTCTCATGTATGTTTCTCAAATTAGACGTTTTTCCAAACTATCTGTTTCGATATATGAAATTTTTCTATTCAGACAATTCAAATTTGACTCGCACGAAAGACAGTCGATCGTGATTCCGATCATACAGATTTGCTGCTGTTTTACGGTTACATATAAACCAATAATGCTTTGCGTTGTTTCTTAAATGTGTTGTTTCTTAAATGTGCGAACAATGGCGGTTTTTCAGGTCAACGATATCAAAACCAAAGACCGAGGTTCGATACCAGAATTTGAATTCTATAGATTAAGAAATCTTATTGTTTACACAATTTTAATTCTAGTTGTTATATAATTGTAACTTGTAACTTCAGATACAAACGTGTAACTTCAGTTACATAAATGTAACTTGTAACTTTAGATACAAACGTGTAACTTCAGTTACATAAATGTAACTTTAGCGATAAAACAAAACGATATTAAAAGTGTATCTATTATGGAATCAAATTTCAATATATTTCTTAAAATAATAATTAGTGTTTTTTCTTCATTGGAATTAATTTGGAAGTATTAAAACAATTTTTGTAACCGAAGTTACACTTTTGTAACTCGAGTTACACTTTTGTAACTCGAGTTACACTTTTGTAACTAGAGTTACAATTTCGTAATTCTAGTCATATATAATTACACTTATGTTACATATATAGATATTCTACATAAGAAATTATGCAAAGTTTTAAGTCAGAGAAACGATGTGTTTTCGCTCTTTTAGCGATAAAACAAAACGATATTAAAAGTGTATTTATTATGGATCAAATTTCAATATATTTCTTAAAATAATAATTTAGTGCTTTTTCTTTATTGGAATTAATTTGGAAGTATTAAAACAGTTTTTGTAACCGAAGTTACACTTTTGTAACCGAAGTTACAGTTATGTACTCGAGTTACAGTTATGTAACTGGAGTTACACTTTCGTAATTTATTGCTTTTTTTATTGGAATTAATTTGGAAGTATTAAAACAGTTTTTGTAACCGAAGTTAAACTTTTGTAACTCAAATTACACTTATATAACTGGAGTTACAATTTTGTAATTTAGTGCTTTTTCTTTATTGGAATTAATTTGGAAGTATTAAAACATTTTTTGTAACCGAAGTTACACTTCTGTAACTAGAGTTAAACTTTTGTAATTGGAGTTACAATTTTGTAATTTAGTGCTTTTTCTTTATTGGAATTAATTTGGAAGTATTAAAACAATTTTTGTAACCAAGGTTACACTTTTGTAACTCGAGTTACACTTATGTAACTGGAGTTACAATTTCGTAATTCTAGTCATATATAATTACACTTATGTTACATATGTTACATATATAATTACACTTACGTTACATTAGTGCTTTTTCTTTATTGAAATTTACGAAATTGTAACTCCAGTTACAAAAATGTAACTCCAGTTACATAAGTGTAACTCCAGTTACAAAAAGTGTAACTTCGGTTACAAAAATTATATAATTACACTTATGTTACATATTAAGAGATTCTACATAAGAAATGGTGCAAGTTTGTAAGTCACAGAAACGGTGCGTTTTCGCTCTTTTAGCGATAAATGTAAACATAATTACACAATTGTAATATGAGTTATATAAAGATAAATATAGTTACACTTGTGTAACTACAACTACCTTTACGTAACTCCATAACTCCAGTTACATAAAAGTAATTGTAGTTACATAATGATAGCTGCAGGTACAAAAAGGCATTTGACAGGCCAAACCCAAATTTGTCTTCAGAAGTGTTATATGCATACTTACCAGAGATAACAATAGTTGATTAAAAAATATTGAAAGTTTATGATTTACAAGGCAGAGATAACGAAGAAGAAAACAGAAAAAACCGAAACATGTCATTGAAATCCACTATACAAAAAATTTCATTTACACTAACCTATGTGCAACAAATGAAAAAAAGCTACGAGCACTACTTCGAAGAAGGGAACCAGGTTCCGATTGAACTCACCAAGAGGTGTCGGTGGAGGATTTCTTGACGGCGAGGCGAGTCCACGCGAGAACCTTGCCGGAGGCCAACTACTTGCTCTCCACCGGAACGCCGACCACGCCGATGAGCTGCACGGCTTTGCAGAGCTCTTTCTTCCACTCGATCTCCGCCGGCCGAGGGAATCCCCCTTTCGCCGCCGCAGTCGACGCCGATTAGACGAAGTAGTCTCGGTTGTACTCGGCGGAGCACTTGAAACAGCGGCACGTGAAGCTCAGTCGATTGGCGTAGGCGGTCAGGGAGGGAAGAGGGCATGTCACCTTGGGGTTGAGAAGAGCAACAAGAGCACGATGCTCGCTCTCATCCTCGTTTCACCGACAGCTATGCTTTCTCAATGCAGTAAGAACACGATTACAAATTCCAGATTTAAAAATACTCAAAATATCAATAACTTCACAAATTTTCGCTTCGAAACACGCAAAGACAGAATCTAATACGGTAACGATTTCCCCGAATATATGATAAAGTAAGATCGTTCATGAATGAAAATTAAATTCGAAAGAACACACACTCTTATGCCTAATTATAAAGCAATGGCTTTTATGGTAATACGAGTGTTTTTTACTCAATAACTTGATCATTAGCTAGCTAATTCCTGCATAATGAACAAGATGATCTCTTAAACAAAACTTGTTGGGTATTACTTAGATACCAGAAAATGGAAACCGATTAGAAATTAAATAAGTAGAAGTTTGTTTATTCAATGAGGGCCAAACAGAAAACCCAACTCCAGATATGAACGTACACAAGTGGCAGAGGGAGAGAGAGGATTAATTTAAGGCATACTCTCTGCTCAAATATACGTAAACATACACACAAATCACAGAAATTCAAACTCATACATGGATTAAAACTTAATCAAATAGAAGAATTGAAATTCCCTGAGCAGCGATACACCTGAGCGAAACGATCGGAGCGTATGTACTCAAGGGCCGAACCTGACGGAAAGCGGAGGCGATCGAATGAGCGAATTGGTTAATGGCTTCAAACGGCCCCGCGGCGAATCGAGGGCGGCGATCGGAGCGGCGACGATCGGCGATCGGACGGCGGAGAGGAGAGAGGAGAGAGAAAGAGCGAGAGAGATGGAAAATGTCGGTCGAGAGAGAGACGAGAAGGAGCAAGAAGGAGCAGGGGTGTTTTTGGATTTTTTTTTGGAAAATAGCCTTTAAATTGAGTATGATTTGGATTAATCAAACCTTGAGTAGTTTTTAAAATAGTTTGATTCTAATTGAGTATTTCGCTAATAAGCCCTTTATTGTTTAACGTGTGTATATTTGAATTAATTGTATACAGATCAAATAATTATTTGAATTAATTAAATTAAAACACAACTCTTTCCTTAAATATAGGTAAATACAATAACGATTTAAAATTCTCCCTATTAATCAGTATTCAAAATTCAAATGATTTTATTTGGAAAATTAAAAAATTAAATCACTTTAACGATTCATGTTTTAAACTTGTATTCGATGTTAGTAAGATACTTATAAGATGTATATATTAATTTGTAATTTAAGTTACGAATTACTTATAGTGTTATTTGAAGTTAAGTTACAAATTATAATTGTAATTTAGTTGCAAAATTATAAAAGTAAATCAGTAAACATGTAATTGTAATTTAAATTACGAATTTGTAATAGTAAATGACTATGTCTGTATTCGTAATTTAATCTACGAATTTATAATAGTAAGTTATAGGTTACGAATTTATAATTGTATAGTAATTGTAATTTAAGTTACAAGATTATAAAAGTAAATCAATATACATGTAATTGTAATTTAAGTTAAGAATTTCTAATAGTCACTATGTCTGCACATTCGTAATTTAAACTACGAATTTATACTAGTAAGTTATAGGTTACGAATTTATAACTGTATAGTAATTGTAATTTAAGTTACAAATTTATAAAATTAAATCACTATACATGTAATTGTAATTTAAGTTACGAATTCATAGTAGTAAATAATTCTACATGTAATTGTATAATAATTGTAGTTTAAGTTACAGATTTATAAAATTAAATCACTGTACCTGTAATTGTAGTTTAAGTTACGAATTCATAGTAGTAAATCTCTTTACGAAAATGAAATGGGGTTTCACGGAAAGTTTGGGGGTTTTGCAGGAGAGGAAGAAGAGTAATGGTGAGAAGACGAAGAACATCATAAGGGTCTTGTCGAAGAAGCCAAGAGCCTGGTCTCCATATCTAGAATCAGCAATAACTTTATAGTGAAGAGCTTGAAGAGAACAACAATGGAGTTCTTACCTTTAAATTGCGACGAAACTGGAAGAAGCGATTTGGAAGAAGGAGAAGGTCGAAGCTTTTTCCATGGGAGAGTTGTGTCAGGGTTTATCTCTAGTGACAAAGCTCACAAACCCCCCTTTATAAGTTTTTGGATTTTTTTTCATTATTATATAAATACATAATATGGTAATTAAGGAATTTGTCAACCACAATTTTAGGAAACATAATTTCGAATTTAATATATATAATTAATTATAATTAAACGAAAATTAATATTAATAACTAATATTAAGGGTAATATGGTCCAAATAAAATTATTAGTGGGTATAAATTAGTTTTATGAAATTATGTTTTTTGGGCATTTTGTGGGTTTTTCTAATAAAATATAACATAATAACTATGAAATCACATTAAATAAAAAGATAGCATTACATCACTAATCATGTAGTCTTCTTAAAATATATTTATATAGTAATTTGTTTTTTCTTGAAATTGATGTCCTTTTGAACTTCATCTCTAAGCTTCCGAAGAGCATCAAAAGGTCGGCTATGATATTCTCATGTTGGGCTCTTTTATATTTCAGACACTGGTACTCTAATAAAATCTTTTTAAATCATAATAATCTCTCTTGATATTCTTAATATTGATACTGTAATATTCTCGATATAATAAATTGAAATAATTTTTCGTTAGTACAGATGTTTATATAATTATAGCTGATTAATAATTTTTTTCTTCACTTAATGTATAAATTAATAAATTATTAATTTATATGTTAATTAATAATCTGCTAAGATAATATTTTTTGCCAGTCCCAACAGTATTAATTTATATAAGTTCTACTGTATTTGAAAGAATTTAAAGGTATATTTTAACCCCATCTCTTAATAAGACCGGCGTCCAATGCATATCACTCACATTCTTCAATAGCATTTTTTTAGAAATATGTTTTTGTCATGACACATTAATGATTTATTTAAAGGGTAAATGAGCCAAATGTCAATTTTTGACGCAAGGTTTAAAAAAAAACCCAAACTTATTTATAGTAATCAAAATCACCAATTAATTGAAATATGAACCAATTTACTCTTAACATTTTTTATGTGTGAAATTAATTATTTCAATTACGATTTAGTTAATAATTTAAAAATCAGATTATATTTTTTTCCCTTATAGAATAACTACTTAATCTTAAAAATTCCCAAATGGTTTTTGAAATGTTTTTTTTTTGTTCATATTAATTAGGATTTTTAATGATTTTATATTCATAATTACAAAATCAATTATCAAGAAATTGGTGAAATTTTCAGCCAAATCTGTATATGTATATACACCAATATTTAATACGGGGACTGTTTGTAAAAATCATAAATATCAACATGAATTTGGTATATGTATATACCAATAACAAACTGTAAATTTAATTACCAAAATTGTATATGTATATACCAATACTTAATACGGGACTGTTTGTGGAAATCGTAAATATCAACATGAATTTGGTATATTATATACTAATATCAAACTGTAAATTTGATTACCAAAATTGGATATGTTTATACCAATACTTAATACGGGAACTGTTTGCGCAAATCGTAAATATCAACATGAATTTGGTATATGTATATACCAACATCAATCTTTATATATATTTACAAAATTTTATTAATGTACGTTCACCATCAGCGACCTGCACAAGGAAGTGGTTCACAACGATCTCGGAGAGGGTATTTCCGGCGAGGGAGCGAAACTCGGAGCGCGTCTACTCGCCGTGGGAGAGCGGGTCGACCTCGCCGAGGATGTGGTGCGGTACGCTTCGGCGGTTGGCGACGTGGAACGAGAGAGAAAGGTTGAAGCTTCGCCGACACGGCGACGGAGAGAAGACAGCGCGACGACGGCGGCGGAAGAAGGAGAGAAGACGACCTAGAGGCTTGATGAATGTCGACCCGGTAATAGGGGAGAGAGAAAATAATGTGATAAATAAAAAAGAATTTTTGAAAAAAAATAACAAAATTAAATAAAAACGTAATTAATAGGGGAAGTTGTCAACCATAATTATATAAATATATTTAATATAAGACCGGCGTCCAAAATAGACGGTAGTTATATAATATATGAAAATGAATAAATATATTTAATATTAAGGTTAATATGGTCAATATATTAATAAATGAATTGTTTAAACGTACGAGTAATTTTTTAAATCTTAAGCGCTTTTTAAGCATTTAGTGAGTTTTTTTTTTCTTTAATCACGTGTCACATTTTAACATTATAAGTTTATAACTTTAAAAAGGGTAAAAATAATGGATTTTCATAATATATCGTATCCATGTAGGATTAAAATTTTAAGTATTTTAGTTGTAAATATATAAATATATATATATATATATTAATAATTTCAAAGTCTAACCTTAAAATACAGTAGTGTTTCTCAGATGTGCTGAGATAGTCGTCGTATGTTGCTCATTTGAACTCATCCAACACAAACGACAATTAAATATTTAAGTCTCAACAAAATTGTGACGGTTGAGACTCGAGAATCGAGATATACACAAGCCGTAACTTCGCTCGTAAGATATATACTAAAGCTAGAGCATAGGTATATAGGCTTTGACGGTCTAGAAAGCACACGTGTAATGTGTACCTCCCAAACTATTGCGATTCTCGACGTGCGAATTACTGTGCACCTTTACCATTCTAATTATGTTCTTACAGAATGAAAAGGGTAAATGAAAAGCCAAGCTTTTACAAGAAAAACAAAGGGTTGAAAGTGAAATTCACTCCAAAAATGGGTAACTTTGTAAGTAGGGTTGATAAAATCATTCAGGCTCCTCAGGTATGTGATATTAGCGTCTTTTGTGGATTAACATGCATGCATGGAGATTAAGAAGTAATCTCACAGTCACAGTTTCTTCCTCTCCTCTAAACAGGATTGCGAGGACATTTCCAACGACACTACTCTGCGAAGGAAAACGATGATGGCGAGTTTAAGCAGCATGCTGTTTTCATGGTCACTCCATGACATTTCCAACGACACTCTATACACACACAAGGTTGCTTCTTTTTAATGTCTTGCATCTTATCTTAAGAAACCCCCCCTTTTTTTTTAAAAGAAATTTTGATAAAATATTATAGTGTTATTTTTTTATACTAAAGCTTTCGTGCAAACGTATATAATAAGTTCGTAAATGTTTTTTTTTTCTCTCTTTTGTGCTATTGTCCTCTTTTGAAATGTAACAATCTGACAAACAATAAACATGTATGTTATTGAGATTTTCCGAGTAGTAAGTGAGTATTATATGAGTGTTTATTTTGAATAAAAAATCTGAAATGGTTTTGGAAGTTTATGAAATTATCTCTTTCAATTATCTATGTATTTAACATTGTTAATATGATAGATATGATACGTATAAAATTCTTAATCTAATGGTATTAAATCCTATTTATATTTCTAATAACAGCTATTTAATCCGGCTAGTTGTATCAAAACCGTCGGTCCATGTATAATAATTTCTTTTAAACGGCATCGGTAATTCGGATTCTATTTTTTTTTTTTTTTTAAATATGATATTGGAATTTTAAATCCCCTGTTGACAAGATTATAGGATTCAGCACATATTTGCTAAAAAACTATATACGAAAAGAATCGGAAATCTGGGCTTGTTGTTTGTTCTTTTTCGTGTGTAAGAAGACACCAAACACGACAATGTTTGGAAAACTTGTTGATCTAGACAAAAGAATCTTCCATGTCCTTTTTTTTTACCGTTAGATATTTGAAGTCTAAAACAATTATGTGAATAGATTAATTGCTTCGGTGTTTTCTTTTTTCGAGTGTGTAGTGTTACTCCTAACTCGAAATCAATCATAATTAGATTTTTATGTTTTCTGATTAACATGTAGCATAAGCTTTTTTTATAGATAATTTAATCCTCTTGATATTATACCAACCAAGTTACCCTATTTTTTTCAGGTGGAAAAGATTCCCGAATCTTTTGAATCTGCAGAGCACTATTTGGGGTCATATATGTACCCTTTACTGGAAGAAACCAGAGCACAATTGCTCTCGGGTATGGAAATTATGTACCGAGCTCCGTTTGCCGAGGTGGTTGATATCAGAGAGATCGAACCTCATGGAAGAATGGTGTATAACATAACAGTGAAGCACTGGAGTAACCGTCAGAGAGGCCGTAGCAAGGAGCCTTACAAAACTCTGCCCGGCGATTTCATGATTTTAGCAAACGCCAAAACCGAGTCTCTGTCCGACTTAGAGAGGGTGGGAACCTTGTGGGCCTACTTATCCGTCAATAAAGTCATCGATAATGGCACGGAGAGTCCGGATGAATTTCGCTATTCCGACTTTGAGGTTGAGGCGTCACAGAACCTCAAACAAGAATTTGAGACGTGTTCATCGTTGACCGTTGTGCATGTTGAGAATCTGACGACTAACATTAGAATGTGGAAGGCATTGCAAATGTCGAGAAATCCCACGATTCTGGAGAACATTCTATCCGTTAATTCCGTGGTATGTTCATGATTAAGATAAACTGTTTAAAAAAATTGGTTAATTAGTTGAAAGTGTTTAAACTCTTTATTAAATAAATTTACAGGTTAGGGATTCTTGTGATTCCTGCTTGGACGTGGATGACAGCATCGTAAAAAACTTAACTTCAACTCTCAACGAGTCGCAACGTGGAGCTGTTCTTGGGTGCCATCACATGCTGTGTTGCAAGAAGAACAAACCCGGAATCGAGCTGATATGGGGTCCGCCTGGGACTGGAAAAACCAAAACCACAGCTACTATTCTCATTTCCCTCTTGAATATGAGGCGCCGAACCCTTGTTTGCGCCCCCACCAATGTTGCTATATCCGAGCTGGTGTCTCGAGTCATGAAAATGGTGGCTTCTACCGGTAATGGAGCCTCGTTTTCTTCATTCGGAGATATTATTTTGTTTGGAAACAAGGAGAGGCTCAAAGTTGGGTCCGAAACAGAACAAGTGTTTTTGGAATTCCGAGTTCAAAAGCTTGTCGAGTGCTTAGGACCACTCGGTTTGCTTACTGACTTAACTTCCATGATCAGTTTTCTCAAGAATTGTCTTTCACAATATCATATTTCCGAGGAAAATGATTTGATCAGAGAGCAATATGAGAGTGGCGCCACAAGGGAAGATAAAGACGAGAGTTCCAAGAATGAACCTGAATCATTTCTCGAGTATGTCAGACAGAGATTTGTTCTCATCGTGAGGCCACTTCAACAAAACATCTCTGTATTCTGCACTTACGTACCAAAACATTACATTTTAGAACAGAATTTTGAAAACCTGATGTCGCTTAACTCGTTGCTTGATAGTTTAGAAAGGTTTCTGTTTCAAGAAAATGTGGTTTCAAAAGATTTGGAGGAACTTTTCTCTTGTCCCGGAGTCGGTGAAGACATGTCATCCTTTCTTTCCATGAAAAGAGACTGCCTTTCCTTGTTGAGATATCTTCAGAGCTCTCTTAGAAAACTAACGCTCCCGAGTTCCAAAGACACGGAAAAGATTACCAAGTTTTGTTTTGAAAGAGCTTCGTTAGTATTTTCAACTGTCTCCAGCTCGTTTAAGCTGCACAAAATGTCAATTGAGCCGATTACTGTTGCGGTGATTGACGAAGCTGCGCAGCTGAAAGAGTGTGAATCAGCAATATGTCTTCAACTCCCGGGGATAAAGCATGTCATTCTCGTGGGCGATGAATGCCAATTACCGGCCACCATAACAAGCAAAGTAGTACATCAGTTATTTTTTCTTGTCTATTTATAATGCGTTATTTGTCTCTTTGACGTCTGAGAAATTGGTTGTTAATCTGAGACAGGTGGCCGAGGAAGCTTGTTTCGGGAGAAGCTTATTCGAGAGGCTGAGCTCACAAAATCATCCAAAGCACCTGTTGAACACGCAGTATCGAATGCATCCATCAATTAGCTGCTTTCCGAACTTGAAATTCTACGACAACCAGATTCAGGATGCTTCTATGGTCCAGAAGAAAAGCTATGAGAGGCACTATCTCGCGGGGCCAATGTTCGGGCCATATTCTTTTCTCAATGTGAGTGGCGGAAGAGAGGAGAAAGATGATGATGGGCATAGCCGGCTAAATATGGTTGAGGTTGCTGTAGTCTTGAAGATACTGCACGGCCTGCACAAAGGTCTGTGAATGCCATTGATCAATGTGTTTTATATATTTTTCTTATCGATTCAATTACGTTCCCCCTGTCGTGTTTAGCTCTTACAGCAATATGAGACAAAAAAAACATCTTTTACTAAACTTATTCTTTTATGTTTAGCTTGGCTCGAATGCCAGGACGAACTCAGTATCGGAGTTGTGTCTCCGTATGCTGCTCAAGTAAATGAAATTCAGGACAAACTGGGGAAGAAGTATGACAAACTTGACGGGTTTCAAGTGAAAGTCAAGACAGTCGACGGCTTTCAAGGCGGGGAGGAGGACATAGTCATCGTGTCGACAGTAAGATCTTGTGGCCAGTCACTTGAGTTCATATCCAGTCCTCAGAGAGTTAATGTTTCTCTCACGAGAGCTAGGTAAATTTTTTAATTGTGATAGGTTTTTTTATTTACTATATTTGAGCTCAGAAAGAAGAAGAAAAATCACCGTTTTTGCCTTTCGGTCTCTGCAGGCATTGTCTTTGGATACTAGGCAATGAAAGGACTCTTACCAGTAGTCGGTCTATTTGGGGTACAATAGTCGATGACGCTAAACGCCGTGGTTGTTTCTTTAATGCCGACAATGACAAGGGTTTGGCTAAGGCTATGTTGGAGGCCAAGAAACAGGTCGATCAACTTGATGATTTGTTTAACTCCGGTAGCGAGCTTTTCAAGAGTTCCAAATGGGTGGTAATTTTCACTATTCAGTACTTCTCTCTACTTATCATATCGCTTGACGCCAAAACCTACCTTTTCTCTTTTTTGCATTATCATTTGTACAATTCACTTACCTATCTTCCTGATCATTTTACACCGAAATTCTCAGGTTCGATTCAGTGATGTCTTTCTGAAGTCATTTAAAAAGCTTAAGTCTGAACGGCTCAAGAAGTTGGTTGTGAACATTCTACTGAAGCTCGCCGGTGGATGGAGACCAAAATGGCCAATATTGGCCTCGGACAAAGAATGCTCGTTGGAGATCTCGAAATTCAAGGTGAAAGGACTCTTTGTTATAAGCACTATCGACGTTGTTAAGTTCTCGTTGAACTCGTACAAGCAAATTCTGAAGATCTGGGACATATTGCCTCTGGAAAGAGTTCCGAATTTGGTAAATCGCCTCGATGCTCTATTTGAAAACTACACAGATGAGTTCATCGGCCTATGCAATGAAAAGGCTTTCGAAGGGTAAGTACCAATCTGTTATAGTAGCTCCTTTTATTTTTTTGCGCTTTGTATTCAATGTTGATTTACTTGTCATGGTTGTTTCTTCCTAGGAATTTGGTAACCCCAATTCATTGGCATCCCTCTACGGATATCGTCCGGGTAAAGGATGCTAGTGCCAGTGAAGCGAGAAGGGATTCGCCGGAAGGTGGAAGTTGCGTTGAGAATTCAAAGGTGAGCGACAGTTTGTCGCTGATGAAGTTCTATAAACTGTCCCATCCGACAGTGAATCACTTGTTCTCTGACCGCGACGACGGAGAACTGGACCTGCCTTTCGAAGTGACAGACCAAGAGTTGGAGATCATCCTCTTCCCGAGAAGCACATTCATACTCGGGCGTTCAGGTACTGGGAAAACAACCGTGTTGACACATAAGTTGCTTCAGAGAGAGAAATTGCACCTCAAGGCCACGGAAGAACTATGTGAAGACTTGAAGAGTGAAAGTGGTTTGGAGCAGGAGTGCTCAAATGCGAATAAGGTTTCCGTACTACGTCAGGTTTTCGTGACCGTGAGTCCCAAGCTGTGTAATGCCGTTAAGAAACACATATCCAACCTCAAAAGGTGTGATATCAAAAGTGTAATAGTTTGATTCCTGCTCTTTGATTTTAGCATAATATATGTTCTGATTTTTTATATTTCTGCAGTTTTACATGCTCTGATAGCAATACAGATAAAAGCGGCACAAGTGAATTGGAATGGATCACGGATGAAGAAGCACAGTTCAGGAACATCCCCGACACTCTCGTTGATATGAAGCCCAATTTGTATCCTCTGGTCATAACATTCAGTAAGTTCTTGATGATGCTCGATGGCACATTAGGCAAATCGTACTTTGAAAGATTCGTTGGTATGTCTACTCACAATCAGGAGCAAAATTCGATAAGATCGATTGCGCTGCAAACATTTTTAAGGACCAAGGAAGTCAACTACGACAAGTTTAGTGTCTCGTATTGGCCTCACATCAACTCAAGGTTGACAAAGAATCTTGACCCCTCGAGTGTCTTTACGGAGATAATATCTCATATCAAAGGTGGCCAGAAAGCTCTGGATTCATGTAACTTTAAGCTCGGTCGGGATGAGTATGTCATGCTTTCGGAGAGGAGTTCCTCCAATTTAACCAAGGAAATCAGGGGGAGCATATACGACATATTTCAGATGTACGAGAAAATGAAGATGAATAACGGTGAATTCGATCAAGCTGATTTCGTAATCGATCTACATTCCAGACTCCGACATGAGAGATACAAAGGAGATCAAATAGATTTCGTATATATTGACGAGGTGCAAGACCTGACAATGAGTCAAGTCGCCTTGTTTAAGCATGTTTGCAGCAATGCTGAAGAGGGTTTTGTTTTCTCCGGAGATACCGCCCAAACAATTGCACGAGGCGTTGATTTCCGATTCCAGGATATTAAGAATCTTTTCTACAAGAGATTTCTGTATGAATCGAGAGGTGTACAAGAAGACAGGAGAGAGAAAGGAAGAATGTCACCACTTTTTAGTTTGTCTCAAAACTTTAGGACACATGCTGGGATTCTCAACTTGTCACAAAGTATTGTGGATTTACTCTATCGTTTCTTTCCACAGTCAATCGATGTTTTGGATCGCGAGACGAGTGTGATAAACGGCGAGGCACCGGTTTGGCTTCAGTGTGGAAGTAATGAAAATGCCATGGTGAAAATTTTCGGGAATGCGAAGGATGGCCGAAATAAATTTGTTGGCTTTGGAGCCGAGCAAGTGATTTTAGTCAGAGATGATTCATCTCGAGAAGAAGTTTCAAGCCTTGTCGGAAAATCAGGCTCTCTTGTTGACCATTCTTGAGTGCAAAGGCCTCGAATTTCAGGTTCCCACAGTACCTTTCTCGTGTATATCTTTCTGTTCCACGTTAAGAGATAAAATACTCCTCGTGATTAAGAAATTTGTGTCCAATGAACTGATGGGAAAAACATATGCATTCCACTTCAAGCTTACGATTAATATTGTCTTTGATACTGTAGGATGTTGTATTATATAACTTTTTTGGATCGTCACCACTTCAGAATCAATGGAGGGTGGTATATGAGTACATGAAGGAGCAGAAGATGTTCCAGTCCGAATCGCCTAATTGCCCGGAATTTTCGGAGTCGAAGCATAAGCTCTTGTGCTCTGAACTAAAGCAATTGTATGTTGCCGTAACTCGAACGAAACAGAGGTTATGGATATGCGAGAGCACCGATGTGGCTGAGCCCATGTTAGAGTACTGGAAGAAGAAGAATGTTGTGCAAGAGAAACAGTTCGATGACTCATTCGCACAGGCAATACAAGTCGAAAGCAGCTCTCAAGAATGGAGATCACGGGGCATCAAGGTTCATTTTCTTTTCTTTTCTTAATCTATTAGTAAGATGTGATTGGCCGGCTGAATTAGCTCCGCTTCTTTTTGTGTTTCTTATGCCAGTTATTTTCCGAGAGAAACTTCGATTCTGCAATGATGTGCTTTGAAAGAGCTCAAGACAAGTATTGGGCAAGGATGTCGAAAGCATCTGGTCTTAAGGCTATGGCTGATAGTAAGCGCACCTCGGATCCCTACGAAGCGAACTGCACGCTCAGAAAGGCTGCCGAAATATTCGAGGACATCGGCGAGGCGGATAAGGCTGCCAATTGCTATTCTGATTTGGGAGAATATGAAAAGGCAGGCATGTATCTCCTTACTTGTTCCGATCTATTTTATGATTTGTTAACATAATATTTTATTTTATTTTTTGCAGGAAGGATCTACTTGGAGAAATTTGGCGATACCGAGCTTGCAAGAGCAGCAGAGTGTTTTTCTCTGGCCCGCTGCTATAAGCTCGCTGCTGAAGTTTACGCAAAAGGAAACTTCTTTTCAAAATGTCTGGATGTTTGCTCCGAAGGGAAATTGTTCGACTTGGGTTTGAATTACATCAATGAGTGGAAACGACATTCGAAATCAAACAGAAGCGGACAAATAGAGAAAGTGGAACATGAGTACTTGCAGAACTGCGCCTTGCATTACCATAAGGCTCAAGACACACGGTCTATGATGAGGTTTGTAAGGGCTTTCAAGTCTATGGATCCGATTCGCAGCTTTTTGAGGCCGTTGGGTTACCTCGATGAGCTCATGTCACTGGAAATAGAATCAGGAAATCTATTGGAGGCGGCTATTATAGCGAAGGCGAGAGGTGATGCTCTACAACTTGCTGATGTTCTTGGCAGGGCTCAGAAGTACAAAGATGCAGCAAATATTATCCTTTTTTATGTTCTGGCCAAATCACTCTGGTCACCGGGCAAGGGCTGGCCCTTGAGAGAGTTTGAAGACAAGGAGGAGCTCTTGAGGAAAGCGAAATCACTGGCCAAAAATGACACCGAGAATTTCTATGAGCTTGTGTGCGTAGAGGCTGATATTATTTCGAATAGCGAGAGGGAGTTGGCCACGTTAATGAATCAAATGATCACTTCTCAGAAACACCAGGCTCTTAGAGGTGAAATCTTATCCAATAAGAAGATCCTCGAAGCTCATCTATCCTCGGAACCGAACATGTACCTCTGGGGAGAGGAAATGGTTCCTGATATGAAGGAATATTCAGAAGGCGTGATGTTTCAGAATCGGGTGTCGGTTGAGTCGCTAATTTACTTCTGGGATACTTGGAAGGACAAGATCGCTAATATTTTCAAGTATCTTGGGTGTCTTGTGAGCAAAGGCGCTTATCAGCTCTCGAACTATGCAGAATTCTGTTTGAATTTCTTAGGCGTTTGGAGGCAGTTCCATAATCTGGAGGCAGTGTATCTGTTGCTCAGCTCCGATGCGGATTGGGCGAGAGGAGTCTCTAAAAGATCTCTCGGGACTAATGGAAAGCTGGCCTCGATTAGTGCCCGCCAGCTAGCCTCTTCGGCTCAGGCCTACTGGAGTTCTGATGTTTTGTCGGTTGGTACGATGGTTTTAGATAAATTGCAAACCGTCTACAACTACCAAATAAAAAACAATTGTTCGCGATTCTGCAGAAGTCGTATTCTTACCTTTATCTATGAGGTTGCCAGTCATCTTTTAGAGTCCAAACATCTGAGCCTTAGCCGAAGCAATCGAATTGCTACAACTTTGAATAGCTTTATCAATATGGCAGCTTATAACTTTGTCGATCACGCAATCCCATTTGATTGTCAAGGATCAATGACGTTGGGCATGGCTTTACTTCGCCAAAAAGACGTCTCCAAGAAGCTGCTGACACAGTTCTTAGTTAACTATGTTGGCGAAGGAGATCTCTCTTTTCAGCGAATCGGAAACATTGCTATGGTTATTCTGGGCTCCGGAGGGGTTGGAAATCAGATTCATGAGATGATCAAGGGAAAGTTAGAGTGGAATGAACCTTGGAAGGCATTCCTCGATAGTCTCGGTGGGAGCGAAGGCAGCCTTCCTTTGTGCAGATTCCTCGAATCTCTGAAGCACACGTTCAACGTCAATAGGAAGAAGGTAAAATATTATATATCTCCTCACTGTTTCTTGTATCTCGTTGAGAACCTTCTCAATCAGACGGCTTCGGTCCAAGGCTACATTGTTACCACAAAGTCAGCTTTCATCGAGTGGCTGATGTATCGACATGGTGTTGTCCCACATCTAGAAGAGTCCCCAGAACCGGTTCATGGGTTTTTGATCGATGCAATTACAGAAATCCTCGATGACCAGAGGGATATGGCTGATTGGACTGGGAAGAAGCACGAGAACAGCCTTCCTTTGCTTGTGACTCGAATGATTGTTATCTTATGCTTGCTGCAAGCAAACTTTGGTAGATATCTGGACCGTATTTTTGAAATTCTTCAAAGGAATGACATCACTAGACAGCTTCCCTTGGAATTTTGGCACGCTATTTTGAAAGAGGGGAGGCACCATTTTCTAAGCGCGATTTCTAAAGCCTTTATGAAGATCGACAATCCTCTGGTCATTGTAAATTTGGGTGGAGACTTCCCGGTGACATACTGTCCGAACACCGTGTTTGTTGATATGAAAGTGGAGTCCTGCAAGGATGACATACTGAGGAGGACGCTGTTCCGAAAAACTCAAGAACGTTCTTTAGAGAGTTTATTCACAGAAGCTGCTGCTGAGGAAGCTCGGGATTCTTGTGGTGCAACAGATTCTGGCTCGGAGACGGTTTCTGCGACAGCTTTCCTGGACACAGAGACGAACTACATTGACGAAGAAATAGTGAAAGGTCGGAATCCACTCAAAGAAGTTGCTGCTGCTAATACTATCAAGGAGGATTGGGTTTCTTGTCGGGCAAATGATTCTACCACGGGAACTGTTTATGAGGCATCTTGCTTGGAAACCGACAGGAACTATAATGCCGAAGAAGTATGCAATGTAGATAGCAATCCACTCAAAGAACTTTCTGCGGAGGAGGAAGCTCAGTTTTCTTGCCGGGTAACCGATTATGGCACGGAAAAGGTTTCCGAGTCAACTTGCTTGGACACTCAGGAGAACTCCAATGCCGAAGAAACTCAGGTTTCTTGTGAGGCAATTGTTTTCACTAGTATAACAGATTCCATCCGGGAAACGGTTTCTGAAACTCCATGCTTGGAAATTGATGTGTCACCTGCCAACGAAAAAGGACAAGAACGTGACGCTCCAACTGATTCCGGCTGCTTTTGGAACGTTTTTGAAGCAATCTCCGGTTTCCTAGAGGTCTATGGACATGAGAAATCTTATGCAAAAGAATACAAGGTAATATCTGTAATTTTTTCTGCATGACTTTAACTGGAAGGAGCAAAATTTATTATCTTTTTTTCCTATATATTCAGGTGAATGTGGACAAATGTTCTCTTTCAACCGGTGGCGATGAACCGAAAATACCAATCAACACAACAACGGTAGAAGATATAAACCAGCTTGTCAACATGTTAGACGAACTAAAGCAATCTTATGCTCAGAAAATTAAGGTAATATTTGCATTTTGCTTTGTATAAATTCACCTCAAGTGAGCGAATATAGTAACGGTATATTCCCTTATATATTCAGGTCATTGTCGACCCTCTTTTGACCGCTGATGTCAAACCGGAAACACCCATCAAGGCGACAGAAGACGATATGAACCAGTTTGTCAACATGTTAGACGAACTGAAGCAGATTCTGTCCACTTTTGATTCAAGGTGAGTTTCAGTAACTATTTGTTGTAGCTTTTGCCGTCTGATAGAGTAGACGAATCTTGGTGAATGAATAAGTTCGAAATGCTAGAATCTTGGAAGCAGTCGCTTCAGTTTTCGGTATCTTAATATTGATATGTGGTATCTTTGCGTCAGTGAGCCGGGAGTTGCTGGCAAAGCGTCTTCCATCAAAGAGATATGCAAGAGGCTGCTATCAAGAAGGACGGAGATGGATCGGCTGCTTAGCCAATTAGGGAGCAGTACAGACGGTATCGCCTCTGGTGAATCATCTAGTCGGCAAGATTGCGGTGTGGTTTCGGAAAGCGGAGTGGATTCTGAAGAGAGTAGCTCGGAGGTTGAAGCCATACATGTGATTTCAAAGGATAACAAGAAGAAGAAGAAGAAGCAGAAAAAGAGCAAGAAAAGGAGAAGGGACTAGTTTTTTAACATAGTATATATTGGGTTTAGGGTTTATGCCAGATCGAGTGGCTGGTTTTGTTGTATATTGTAACTCTGTTGCTCTTTCGTTGTTTAATGTTGCCCTGGTTGATTCCATGCAGATGTCAAATTATGGAAGTGAACTAGTATATTACTAAGGATCAGTTTAATCAATATAAGATTGCCCAACTCAAAAGCATAGGCCTTTCGAAACCTCAATGCGATTCCGTTGTCTTTTCTCGATGAAAGCAAGTATATTTTAGTAAAGGTGGCATTGTAAAAGGAGACGGTAACGGAGTTGTCTTTTCTCGATGAAAGCCGGTATATTTTAGCAAAGGCGACATTGTAAAAGGAGACGGTAACGGAATTGGATCTTTGCTATGACAAAAGCAGACTCAACGATGATGTAGACGAAGAGGTATGCCATTAGGAAGCACCTCTTCAGAACAATGTCACCATCGTAAGCGTAAGAGTGTGTTTGGAAGCCGGGAAAATCCTCGCCCCTACAAGCCGGGAAAAATGTTTCGGAATGATGATGTTTGAAATTAACAGTATACATATGCATTGCATGGTGCAATTGTTTGGCCATTCTAATTGCACCTGCTTGGACATGCATGTGTTTTTCAATATTTATAAGGGAGGTTAAGATAACTAGCCATATCAACGTTTTAAAATTGGTGAAATAGCCATTGTTTGATTAATTTTGTAACATAACCAATAAACCACATTAACGTATATAAAATGATGATATTAACCTTTATAATTAATTAGTATTATAAATTAATTATTAGCAAATAAACACATTCTGTTAATAGAGTTCACGTAAAACATTAATTATTAGTCGAGATTTGCGTGATCAATTCAAATAAATACAGATTATAATAAATATTTTATAAAAAAAATCCTATAGAAAAGGAAACTGACCTATTGAGAATTATACCACGATTATTGAAAAATTAAGCTATAAATAAGGAAACTAACCATATTCAAATTATGCTAACAACGTGGCAAATATACCACGATATATTTTGATCCCATATATCTCCTCATTTATTTAACCAACAATATGACCATTTTGTCTTCATTAATTAACCAATAATACTTTGACTAGAAGATCACGCTAAGTAGGTAATGAAATCAGAGCATTAACTATTATATCATCAATTAACCAAATATTCAAAATTCAAAACAAACTCTTTGTATGCAAAAAAAAAAAGGAACGAAGAATTCTATTGAGAACGAAGAAGAAAAACGAAGACGAAGCAACGTAATAGGTAAACGAAATAAACTCAAACTAATCCTGTATTTTGTGGTTTATTTTGGTTTATGTATTATTTGTGTGGTCGTTTTGATATCGGAATGGTAAAATCCAGCTATTGGTTTTACATCATTCTACACTTTTTTTCTTTATTCAATATGAAGGTTGTATTTTGTGGTTTATATGAAGTATTAATTTGAGTTTATTTCGATGTTAATCTAACATTATAAATCAATTAATTTTAATTTATTTTGTGATTAACATTGACGAATTGTCTACGATGTTACAATATTGAATGTTTATTCATCTCGATCATTATGGTTTAACTCTTAAAATCTACACTATGACTTCTTTATCTTGGTTATTTTTTTCTTCGTTCATTATGGTTATGTTTATTTCTGAATGTGTTGACATGTAGGAAACAACTTGAAAACGATATGGCAAAAACATGATCAACTGTAAAGAAAATATCAGCGGCGAAGAAGGGGAAATCAATAACATACATTTACACAAATAAATACGAATAAACTAATCAACATACATTTATAATTCGAATTATAATTACATTTTCACGATTAAACCAATAAACTTACATTTACAATTCAAATTAACGTACAATTACAATTCAAATAAACACGAATAAACAAAAATTACACGACAAAATCAGAGAAAAAAATTGGAGCAAACAAGATAAACCAATTAACACACATTTATAATTCAAATTAACATGCATTTACCTTCGAATAAACCCGAATAAACAAAAATTACGCGAAGAGGTTGTACCCCTCGCTCACCATCGCCTCCAGCGCCGAGGCCTCGCCGCTCTCATCGCCGAAGTCGTAGCTGTGACCGAACACGGTCATCATGCCGTTGTTTAGTGACCCGAAGTGAAGCACTCTTCCGCCGGCGACGAAGCATCCTTCCATTTTCATCGAACCCTAGATCCGTATCATCCTCGTCAAACACGCCGAGGATCTGCTTCTCGACCATGGATAAGGAATACGTTGCAGCGATGACAGCGAGTCGCTGGCCTCCGCCGATACCTCGCCGGAGAGTGATCGAGCCGGCGTCACCAGGAGCTCGACACCGGAATCAAGCTCTCCAACATCAGAACACACACCCATCCCGCCGAGATTCGCGCCGCCCATCTCGTCGGATAAGTTGCAGGTCGTGGGAGAGAAGAAGGAGAAAAAAAGAAGAGGAAGAGAGGTCGTAGGGAGCAGAGGAGAGAGTGAAAAAAAGAGAGAAAAGCTTCGTCAATGAGAGAGGAGACAGAGCTGGTCTACTTTTTTGCGTATAAATTTTTTAAAATCAGGTATAAATTTATCCTAAAATTATGCATAATTAATAATAAATTAAAAGTTTAATTAATTTAAAAATAAAAAAATGAATTTTAATAGGTTGAGGGCAATTTTGGTATGAAGAAATTGTTTTTAATGCCACATCATCCTGATTGGCTATATTTGAAATTAAAAGCATACGTTTGATAAATGTAAATTTAAACGTTGAAAGATGGTTATCTACTATGATTTCTCATGTGAGTTACTAGAATCATATACTTAAAAAAAATTGCTTTTAGTTTCAATTTTTGAATTTTTCATTGAATTTTTTAAAAACTGACAGGTGTTTGGTACCCTGTTTATAAAACAGTTGTTATTGGTAACAAAAATTGATTTAGTGTTTGGTAAAACAAATATATTTAGGGTAGAAAGACTAAAATTAACTAAAAATCGTGTTTTTGTTTTTGGAAAAAATCAAAAGCTACGAATCCTAGCTTTTAAGCATGATGTACAAAAATTTAAAAGCGCTTTTGTGATTTTTGTAAATATAATTTTGCCAAACACATAAAATAACATTTTAGTTTATTTTAAAAAGCAAAACAAAACAAGACTAAATGTACCAAATGGAGGCATTGTTGGCACCATATAAGTTGACCATAATTGAAAATTCAAGCCTAGTTTGACCGTCATACAAATAAATGACCGACCTAACTCACAAAAAAGTGAAGAATCAAGTTTACCTTAGTCATCAAAGCAGCGATGGCCCAAAGATTTGAGTCACTAGAACGTTTGTACATTTTCTACATCTACACATACAAAATAAGAGTATAAATGGTATGAAATAGTCGAATATATTGATCCCATCTCTTAATAAGACCGGCGTCAAATGCATATCACTCACATTCTTTAATATCATTTTCTTAGAAATATGTTTCTGATTAGTCATAACACCTTAACAATTTATTTCAGGATAAATGAGTCAAATACCAATTTTTGACTCAAGCTTTTTTTTAAAAAAAAAAAGCTCAAATCTATTTATAATCATCAAAACGACCAATTAATTGGAATATGAACTAATTTACTCTTTAACATTTTTTACGCGTGAATTTAATTATTTAAATTACGATTTATTTAATAATTTAAAAATCAGATTATATTTTTTCCTTAAGTGTAGCTTAATAGAATAACTACTTCCCTAATTATTTTTTAATATTATTTCCATATCAATCAGGAT
This sequence comes from Parietaria judaica, assembly GCA_954871525.1. Classification (NCBI taxonomy): domain Eukaryota; kingdom Viridiplantae; phylum Streptophyta; class Magnoliopsida; order Rosales; family Urticaceae; genus Parietaria; species Parietaria judaica. Next base: position 29,133,682 of record OX940870.1, read on the forward strand.
TTTTAACGATTTTATATTCAAGATTACAAAATCAATTATCAACAAATTCGTGAAATTTTTCACCAAATCGGTATATGTATATACACCAATACTTTATACAGGGACTGTTTTTGCAAATCGTAAATATCAATATGAGTTTGGTATATGTATATACCATTATCAAACTGTAAATTTAATTACCCAAATTGTATATGACTATATGTATATATCAATACTTAATACGGGACTGTTTGTGCAAATCGTAAATATCAACATGAATTTGGTATATTATATACCAATATCAAACTGTAAATTTAATTACCATAATTGTATATGTATATCCCACTACTTAATACGGGGACTGTTTGCGCAAATCGTAAATATCAACATGAATTTAGTATATGTATATAACAAATATAAATCTTTATATATATTTACGAAATTTTATTAATGTACGTTCACCATCAGCGACCTGCACGAGGAAGTGGTTCGCAACGATCTTGGAGATGGTTTTTCCGGCGAGGGAGCGGAGCTCGGAGCGAGTCTACTCGTCGTGGGAGATCGGTGTTGGAAATTGGATATAGCTCCGACGCCATTTATTGGAAATCGGATATATTAATATGCCAATTTACCTTAAAAATAACGAAATAGCTTTGATTGCAAATTCATTAAAAATACTTTTAACGTCCCGTCCAAATTACCTCGAATATTCCGCTCTCATCAGTCCGTCCGGGTAACTTCAAAAATAATTTTAAGACGGAAAAGTTACACCGTAACAACGTACTGACATCGAGTAATTTGGATAAAGCGACCGGATAAATAATTGGCAATTTAATTATCACAATTAATTTCATAACAACATTATTAAATCTAATGTCTATGGAAAATAAATAAATACAATAAAAGGAATTTTGCATTTATTGACCCAATGCATAAGGCCGTACCTCATTGACGACTTCCGGCTGCGCGTTCTGACTTTGGCAGGGCTCCGCCGATGCTGAGGGAAACTCCTGTGATCTTCTGGGATATTCTCCTGGATTCCTCGTACCGAAGCGTGGGCTTCGCCGGCAGGACTCCGTCGCAAAATTTAACTGGCGGTTCTTTTTAAGCTACCGGGCCGATGCTGAGGGAAACTCCTGTGATCTTCCGGGATATTCTCCTGGATTCCTCGTACCGAAGCGTGGGCTTCGCCGGCAGGACTCCGTCGCAAAATTTAACTGGCGGTTCTTTTTAAGCTACCGGAGAAAAATATGTCCTAAGCCGAACCAGAAGAGAGATCAGAAGCAGAAAACTCGCAGACCCTAAAGAGAGAGGGAGAGCTCGAGTTTTTGCTCTGGGGAAAGGTGTGAAAAATGTGTAGAATGAGCTCCCTATTTATAGCCTTAGCCCGTAACCGAATTTGAGAAATTCACTCCCAAATTTCGAAATTATATATATTAAATATAATTAATTATCTTAATCCAAAGGTTTAGATTCATTCTCATCTAAATCCAATAGATATAATTAATTAGGGATTTAATTAAATAAGAAAGACTTGGTAAAATCAAAAACCAATCTTATCATCTTATTTAAATATAATTCGAATATATATATATATATATATATTTAATTTCGAAAATAATTATTAAATATAATTAATTATCCTAATCCAAAGGTTTAGATTCAATCTTATCTAAATCAAATGGATATAATTAATTAGGGATTTAATTAAATAAGAAAGACTTGGTAAAATCAAAAACCAATCTTATCTACTTATTTAAATTTCGAAATATATATATATAATAATAATAATAATTTCGAAAATTATTAATTATTATATATTAATTAATTTCCAATCCGACGGTAAAGATTAAATCTTAAACCGATCAAACGGATACAATTAATTAGGTCAAATTCGAAAACCCTAAGCTTGGTCACCAAGCTACTATTTTCGAATTAGGGTTAGGTCAAAAATCAATCATCTTAATCCTACGGTTGATATTAAATCATTTCCGATCTAAAGGATAAGATTGATTTTAGGATTTTACAAAAGTGCCAAACTTTAGGTACTTATGCAGCAAATATGGATTCTTCAAATCTCATCATTCGAATTAGCTAGGGTTTCATTTACCCAAGCCCTAATTCGAATTTTACACATTTAATATATATAAATATATATTTTTATTTATTAATATAAATCTATTAATTATTAATTAATTATTAATAAGATATTAATAATTAAATCCAAATAATTAAATTATATCAATAAAACATGATCTCAATATCACACATTAAACGTCATGGTGCCACACCATCATTTAAATTCGTGACATGTGATTTAATTTCATAGTTTATCGTACCGAACACAAACTTAGAAAATCCATAAATCACAAACCGTAAGTCGGAATGACTTGGTTCAAAAAAGCAAAGTTTCTTAGAATTTAATTTACATCAACATGGTGCTGATAGAAAATCTAAATTCTAACTTTCTTTTTATCAGTTAATTCCGTGTACCAAAATATGGTACTTTTGCCACGCTGACGATAAAACTATCTGACATCCGCCAAAGTCTTGTCAGTTTTATAAGTCGAGCCAAATGATTAAACATTATCCAGAATGTATTTTAATCACGTACGTATCATCCGTTACGGAGCTATCCTGGGGACCATGGACTCGTATCACTTAAGCTCTAACGAACCGCTAGATGTTCGTCAAACCTCGAAGTGATTCCACTATAGACCCGAGGCTTCACTCTTTAGTGATACGGTATATATTATTCCCTTATAACAGCAGGGTGTCCATTGATACAATCAAATTCCGGTTATTGATCTTTCACTTGATGATCCACACATGAGCAGGCGGTTTTTACCGTATTGCCTCTCACTGCATTTTCATCCTTAACTCAGTCGATCATATTATGAGCAACCCACTTATGATTACGAGTCATAAGCTGGCCATGGGTAAATCTCACTTCTCACCATTGACAATTAAGGGAATCATCTTGACTCTGAAGAGAGCAATGTGATGCCCATATCTATGACCAAGCTACCTTACCGTTGACTGTCATGTTCCCAAAATAATAGTGTTGGGAACAGCGGTAATATATTGTGTTCTTAAACGGTTAAATCAAAGAACAATCAAGTCAACAGATTAGACTCAAGATCACTCAGGACTTAGATCGATATCCATTTGATCATCTACTAGTGACTCAACTTCAAGTTATCAGTGACGGTCTTATATGATAACTTCTTGAGTTTAAGTCAGGTCCAGTCCAGTATGAAGACGCTTCATACTTAATGCACTTCTAGTGAATGTGACACACACACTTAATCCAGAATAGGATTATATCACTTAGTCACATTAATGACCTTTTCGATTAATGGGCTCCCACCCAGTTAATCAGGTCACGAACATTTTAAGTTCATTTATTATGATTATCAATTCTTCCTCACATTGACTCGGGTGTGATGATAATAACATAATTGCATTCCATTATGAACTATGGATCAAACATTCTATTTTACTCTACAGAAAGTATAATAAGATTAACATAATAAGTATTATCTTTATTCAACGACTAGTCATAATCTTTTACAAATGGGTTAAAACAGCTTGTTTAAGGACACATGTCCAACAAGCGGGTCGACCTCTCCGAGGATGTGGTCCAGGACGCTTCCGCGGTCGGCGACGGGGAGCGAAAGAGAAATGTCGAAGCTTCGCCGGCACGACGACAAAGAGAAGACGGCGCGACGACGGCGACGGAAGAAGGAGAGAAGACGACCTAGAGGCTCGATGGAATAAATGTCGAATTGGTAATATGGGAGAGAGAAAATAATGTGATAAATGAAAAAAAAAATTGAAAAAAAAAAACAAAACCAAATGAAAACCCAATAAATATAGAGGAAGTTGTCAATCATAATTATAAAATGAATTAATTTCGAAATTGGAATATTTTATAAATAATTAATATATGAAAATGAATAAATATATTTAATATTAAAGTTGATTAGGTCAATTTTTTTTATATATTTCTGAGTATGAATGAATTGTTTGAAAGTACGAATAATTTTTTTTAAATATAGCATTTAGTGAGTTTTTGTTTTCTTTAATCAAGTGTCACATTTTAACATGTTAGACTTTAACTTTAAAAACAGTAAAAATAATGGATTTCCATAATACATCGTACCCATATAGTATTATTAAAATTATGGATTTCCATAATTTGCTAAAAACTATATACGGAAAGAATCGGAAATCTGGGCTTGTTGTTTGTTCTTTTTCGTGTGTAAGAAGACACCAAACACGACAATGTTTGGAAAACTTGTTGATCTAGACAAAAGAATCTTCCATGTCCTTTTTTTTTACCGTTAGATATTTGAAGTCTAAAACAATTATGTGAATAGATTAATTGCTTCGGTGTTTTCTTTTTTCGAGTGTGTAGTGTTACTCCTAACTCGAAATCAATCATAATTAGATTTTTATGTTTTCTGATTAACATGTAGCATAAGCTTTTTTTATAGATAATTTAATCCTCTTGATATTATACCAACCAAGTTACCCTATTTTTTTCAGGTGGAAAAGATTCCCGAATCTTTTGAATCTGCAGAGCACTATTTGGGGTCATATATGTACCCTTTACTGGAAGAAACCAGAGCACAATTGCTCTCGGGTATGGAAATTATGTACCGAGCTCCGTTTGCCGAGGTGGTTGATATCAGAGAGATCGAACCTCATGGAAGAATGGTGTATAACATAACAGTGAAGCACTGGAGTAACCGTCAGAGAGGCCGTAGCAAGGAGCCTTACAAAACTCTGCCCGGCGATTTCATGATTTTAGCAAACGCCAAAACCGAGTCTCTGTCCGACTTAGAGAGGGTGGGAACCTTGTGGGCCTACTTATCCGTCAATAAAGTCATCGATAATGGCACGGAGAGTCCGGATGAATTTCGCTATTCCGACTTTGAGGTTGAGGCGTCACAGAACCTCAAACAAGAATTTGAGACGTGTTCATCGTTGACCGTTGTGCATGTTGAGAATCTGACGACTAACATTAGAATGTGGAAGGCATTGCAAATGTCGAGAAATCCCACGATTCTGGAGAACATTCTATCCGTTAATTCCGTGGTATGTTCATGATTAAGATAAACTGTTTAAAAAAATTGGTTAATTAGTTGAAAGTGTTTAAACTCTTTATTAAATAAATTTACAGGTTAGGGATTCTTGTGATTCCTGCTTGGACGTGGATGACAGCATCGTAAAAAACTTAACTTCAACTCTCAACGAGTCGCAACGTGGAGCTGTTCTTGGGTGCCATCACATGCTGTGTTGCAAGAAGAACAAACCCGGAATCGAGCTGATATGGGGTCCGCCTGGGACTGGAAAAACCAAAACCACAGCTACTATTCTCATTTCCCTCTTGAATATGAGGCGCCGAACCCTTGTTTGCGCCCCCACCAATGTTGCTATATCCGAGCTGGTGTCTCGAGTCATGAAAATGGTGGCTTCTACCGGTAATGGAGCCTCGTTTTCTTCATTCGGAGATATTATTTTGTTTGGAAACAAGGAGAGGCTCAAAGTTGGGTCCGAAACAGAACAAGTGTTTTTGGAATTCCGAGTTCAAAAGCTTGTCGAGTGCTTAGGACCACTCGGTTTGCTTACTGACTTAACTTCCATGATCAGTTTTCTCAAGAATTGTCTTTCACAATATCATATTTCCGAGGAAAATGATTTGATCAGAGAGCAATATGAGAGTGGCGCCACAAGGGAAGATAAAGACGAGAGTTCCAAGAATGAACCTGAATCATTTCTCGAGTATGTCAGACAGAGATTTGTTCTCATCGTGAGGCCACTTCAACAAAACATCTCTGTATTCTGCACTTACGTACCAAAACATTACATTTTAGAACAGAATTTTGAAAACCTGATGTCGCTTAACTCGTTGCTTGATAGTTTAGAAAGGTTTCTGTTTCAAGAAAATGTGGTTTCAAAAGATTTGGAGGAACTTTTCTCTTGTCCCGGAGTCGGTGAAGACATGTCATCCTTTCTTTCCATGAAAAGAGACTGCCTTTCCTTGTTGAGATATCTTCAGAGCTCTCTTAGAAAACTAACGCTCCCGAGTTCCAAAGACACGGAAAATATTACCATATGAATGCGTATAAAATAGAAATGTCATTATTGACTACACAAAGGAATAGCAAGATTACGCTTTTGGATATGCTATACAAGCAAACGTGTATATACAACGAGTTATTCCTTGGCTGCAATGACCACAAAAACATCCTTGCCTGACCAGCTTCGGGTTTCGTTTTTTGAAGGGGGATTAATGACCGCTCTCTCTGCGTTGGCCGGCCGGTAGCCGATCACTATCTCTCTCCTCTGCCGCGCCCGTAGCACTATCTCGTAGAAGCTCAACTTTTCCCCTTCGCGCAGGTACAGATCCGCCTGTCTTATCTGTAACTCGTTTCCCTGACCCAACATAGACGCGTTAGATCACGAGAAAACTTTGCTAGAAATGCCATACCGGTTTATAGGGATAGAAAGGGTGGTACCTCCTCGGCGAAGAGCTCTTCCAAGACATCGTTTATTTGGCGATCCTCTGCGACCATTGCGAGAGCCATGCTCACCAGCTCATTGGACAACACGTAATCGCTGATCTTCGACATCGCTAACAGATTCTTTGTCCTGGGATCCAGGATTTCACTGATGATCACTGACTTGTCGGAGGCTTGCTGCATTTCGCCCATCCAAGACCCTTGCGAGAAGCTTCCCCCGTCACCTTCCGCCACCATCGGCATTCGCTTCGCCTTCAAAAACAAAACAGCTTCAGGATTGACAAGCAAATGGAAACCAGAAATATTACTAAAAACAGTTGTCTTTCCGCCCTCAGGTTGGTTACGGTTGCATTTTCCCCCTTTACATTTGTTTTATTGCATTGACAATTTTGCCATATAAAAATTAATAAATTGAATAATATTATAATAAAAAATGAGTTTTCGCAACAAATCAAGCGTGAAAGGGGGGAAATGCAACAAAACAAAAGTAAGGGGGCACAAAGCAAACGTAAGGGGCCAATTACTCTAGTATTATTAAACAAACACCACCAACAAGAAGTACCTGAATATCACGAATTAACAGTAGTGTGGCTAGAGATCTTGAATCGGCTTGAATGGCGGAGTCCTCCACCGACTCATCGGCCAAAATTAAGATCTATACAGAAGATTAACTGAAATTGCCGTCTTTACTATGGTTCTTGACTTGGCTAACTGTTACAAAATATTCCAAATATGTGACTTACCGAGTCGAAAGATTCCAGAGGAAGGCTTTCCAAATTACGCCGTATAACAGCATTTCCCTCGCGATGAACCAAGGTTATATTCTCCAACCTGTTTGTGTCAAGGCCACCATTAACGAGCTTAGTTTCCCTTTCCGCCTCAAGAACCTCGTTAAACATCCATAGCTCCGAACCGTGCGCAAGAAACGCATCCAAGACCTACATACCCACACAATACAAAGTCACATCCCCAAAACATTAAATTTATTGTCCTTCTGACACGGTTCGGGAAGATATCAAGTACAAGGAATCACAGAAAAACACTCCAGAGAGAAATGAAGTATCAACAGACGCCCCACAACTGCGGAGGCTTTTGTTGAAGATTACCATAATCATATCCTCCATATCTCGGCGCCAACCACAAAGAAGTATCTTTTCGTCTCTCTTTCAAGCTGTAAAGTCTCTCGGTAAACTTCCTCTCCAAACCTGCAGTTTTCAGCCCCAGAATTAGGAGGTCAACGGAAATCACTCACCACAATCATATCATCAATGTTCCTCCTCCACCCACACATGAGAATCTTCTGTGGTATTATTGCTGGCCAGATTATGTGTATGAACGATGCCTCTTTGACCTGAATATGATCAAATTTGTTAAGACTTGTGTGAGTTTCACGGCATCCACATTCCCCACCAGCAGACGACGGTTTCCTTTCTAATTCTTAGTTTTCAAAACTTTGGCATTTTCAACTGACAAAGCGGGGCAACTTTGCCTATACCCATCGTCCTTCTGTAAGAATGTGGAAGCTAATCTACAGCCAATTGTATATTTGAAATATCAAAAGGGAATGTGGAAAGCACCATAGGCAATGTTGCAGGAGCGTACTTGTCGTCGTCCTCGGCTATGACAATAACTTCATCACCTTGTTGTACCACATACGAATCCTCGGGATTCAGAAGAATCTTACCACCTAACGATGCAACTTTGATTCCACAAGGAATGGCGTCGGGAAAGCTGATCAAAACATCCTCAAAACGCATTCCGTTCAATTGTGGCCATCCCTTGATGTAGAATTCACAATTTTCAAACCCGAGAATATCTTCCCAAATCTGCCATAGTCAGCTCAAGAACATTCAGACATATATTAATAAATATAAATACGTAGCAGCAATCTAAACCGGTATCAGAACGAGAAGCGACCTGAGCAAGTCCGGGTTGTCTAGCACATTGAATCATCAAACGACCGATTACATCATGAGCCACAACAGTCTCAACAAGCTCTCCACCAACAAGTTTAACAAGAACCTCATTGTCAAGATCACTAAGTTCGACAACGATATGACCTCTTAAGCCTTCTTTTACTCCAGTGAGACTTAAAACCGTCCTCAGTGCTCGAGCATCACTCTGCGTTGGTTTGGAAAAAAAAACCTAACTATCAGCTCACAATAAATCAAAAGAATAATGAAATAACAAAAAAAAAATTGGAGACCGAAGTGGACCTGATCAGCGTTTCCATCCTCGGCTAGAATTACTATTGCACGAGCTTTCGAGACCGATACCTGCAATGTTAAAACCAATTATATCATGAGCAAGCTTCCAACTACTAGATGAAGTAGTAGATTTTCACACATTCATCCAACGTTAAAACGGAATTTTCGATTCGGTTTTCTTCTCATACCTTCTTCAAGTCGGCATATATAAGGGGGCTCCCAGTTCTGCATATGACAGATGTTCCTTTGAAATCAAATTCCATTTTCGCAATATCAACTTCCATTTCTTCCTTGTCTCTCTCAGCCATCACCACAACCATTCCTCCGCCCAAACTCTCATTTGCTATCGCAAGCTGATTCAGTAGCGATCCCTATATTTAGAAAGCGAAAAAGCAACCACCGAATATTAGAGAGAATGAAAATAACGATCTCAGCCTAGATTAACCAAAGACGCAAGAGCTTACCAGCTTATCACTCCATCCAAGAATCAAAGTATGGTTCTGCTCAACTACTTTACTTCTTCCTTTCCTCAAAGAATCGAGCTTCTCGGAGATCGCATCAGAGACGAGTCCAAGCATCATTGCAAATATAAGCATACCCCCGAAGCTAATAGAAACCGAAACTAATCTTTCGCCAAACTTTTCGGAGCTGGTATGATTGCCGGAATCCGCCACGTAAGTCCAAGATAGCCATAGGCATTCAGCAAAGTTGTCGTCTCTCACTCCATACAGGGCCAATCCGCCCACAAAAATAAGTAAGAGAGTCGCTATTAACAATCCCAATGGCTTCGCGTAAGGGTGGACCGATAAAAACGCGTCCACCCGGTACGCTAGCTTCTTGTTTAGAGAAACTTCCTCCGAACTATTTTCCGACAATCTCCCTCTTGAAATATAGTCTATATACCGAAGCACAAGGATGGGAACTAGTATAAGTGTGACACAGACGAACAGAGCTAATCTTTTCAGCCGTTCGCTAGGCCGATCATCAATCTCCCCTGTTACGGGACCGATAGAGTCTATGGTGGTAGACAGATTGTGAGCTCTAAGTATACATTCAAGCTCACCAATGTGCTCCTGTGAAATCAAAAGAATAAGGTACAAGCCTCCTCCGTGATAGAGTGAAGCGTCCCAGAATAATATAACGACAAAAACGCAGTGGAATAAATTCTACCAAACGGTAATTCACAAGAACACGAATCCCCGTTATCTTTATTGCAAACAACCAACGAAAACCAAGTATGATCCTTCGAGAGCACGGACGTTGCTCTCCCGTGAGTCTTGATGGCACAAACCAATGCAAATAAAATACTCCCCAACCAAAGCATAATTGACGCCTTTTATAATAGGTCATTTTAATTTGGACCTACCGGGATTTTTACGGGCTTCATTAAAATATTAAAATAAAGGCCTAAACTGAATTAAATCAATAACTAATAAAGAGCAATTAAAATCAATAACTATCATAGAGCTTCAATAACTTTGGGTTGGGTTCTGGACATTAGCATTGTGCTACATTTCTGTATTTTATGGACTTTTCACGTTTTGATCCATGCAAAAATATCAATTGAACTTAAGTTCACATTCTTGATAATTTCGGACATACAGAGAGAAAAGTCGAATCCTTTATACTAGACATAAAACATATTCGAACAAAAAATCGACAATTAAACATTTTTGAAGCAAATTATTAATCCATAATAACGAATCATCATATTCATATATAAGTATATGTCATATGTAAATTTACCGTATTTACTGCGTTTGATCAAGATAAAGCAAATTTCAGTACCACATTATCGGTAAATTCGGTTTTTCCGTACTAAATTCGATATTCCCGGTACTTTTTGAATACCGACACTGGAAATTGAAGAAAGGTCAACGCGTTGACTTAAGTACCTCCAGCTCGTTGACTTGATTGCGCAGGGAGAAATTTTGGTAGAGCAGCGACGAGAAAGCTGCGATCAAAACCTGCATTGATCAGAAACTCCGAGATTCAAAAAACTCGGCGTTCGTCGAAATGGAAGAGAAAATTCGAGAGAAAGTACCGCCACGGCGGCGACGGCGAGCTTCCAGCTAACGCGGCTTTGACCGAGAAGGCCTGCGATCTTCTTCTTCGCCGGCGAACCGTCAGGTCCCGGCGGCGGAACGGCGACGCTTGGTTGGTCCGCGAGAGGGAGAGGGCGGTCGGCCCGGCGAGAGAAGGCGGCTCTCCGGCGAAGGCCTGCATTGTGGAGCGGTCGCGAGGGCGGCGAAGAGAATCTGGGGCGCGGGGGGTATTTTGGGGAGTGGATGAATGGCGGCGGAGGGAAGTACCAGTCTCTGGTGGACGATGGTGAGTCGGAGTCAAGGGACATATGTGTAATTACCTTAAAACACGGAGGGTGGATTTGGGAGTAGAAAATAAGAATCTTTGTTAAGGCGACGAGACGATATATGCGCTGTTTGCGTGGCTTGTATTTGTTTTTTTGGGCAGGCGTGACTTGTCTTTTAGTCTTCGGAATAAACTCAAACTAGCTGCACGACGTGGGGTTAGAGCGGCAAGTGGCGATGCATCGCGACTCGGATCGTCAAAATGACCGCCGCGATGCATTGCGATTGTGCCAAATCGCGATGCGTCGGATTGATGGCGTAGTGAGGTGGAATTGGGCGAGAGAGTTTGGCGCGGATTTTCACCACAAATCGCGACCCATCGCGATTTTGACCAAATAGTCGCGACCCATCGCGATTTTGACAAAACCATCACGATTCATCGTGAGTGTATGTTTGGAGTCGCCACTTGCAACTCTAATTGGGATATTTCCGACGAAAGTATTATAAATTATTTTTCTATGTAGCATATTTTAAATTTCATTATATTGAGGTAAAATTTTAAAAAGTTATGGTTCAAAATAATTTTAAAATTTAAAAATAATTTTCTATTTAAAAATTTGAAACTTACAACAAGACTGTGTTTTAATTTTTATCACAATAAAAATAAAATTCAGAATTTATAATAAGACTTTTTAAATTTTTGTAAACTTTACCATGTGAAAATAAAATTTGAATATTTGCGTACATATAGGTACTCCTTGGTAGTTTTACACTTTTACCACAAATATTTTTATTTTGTTTTAATTTTTCTTCTTTTCTTTTCTCAAAAGTCAAGAGGAAAATTTTGAATATTTGCGTACATAGAGGTACTCTTTACTTCAGTAGTTTTTTTTTTTTTTTTCTTTTCTTTGCGCAAAAGTCAAGAGGAAACCAATTTTATTAATTGATATTTTCGGAAAAAGTATAAATTTTTTTGTCAACAAAAGCGACACATATGACAATATTATTTTTAAACGAGATGATGTATACAATGTATTTTAACAGTAGTAAAAGAATACAAAGTTAGAAAATTTTGGAATGATAAGCAAGTTTATTTGGCCTAGTGGTAACTCCACTACATATCTCTTCGAAAGGTCACTTGTTCAAACCTCACGGGACGCAAATGTATGCCACATTTACATATTGTAAACTTGGTCAATAGTGTCACATATTCTTAAATTGAATATATCTAGAAACGTGAGAGTGCATTGTAACATTGGCCAATAGTGTCACCCATTAAAAAATAAAGAAAAACTCATGAAATGCCCAAAAACCACCTAAGGTTTAAGGGAATTGCCCATACTTTCAAACAATTCATTTATGCCCATTTTAAAAATATTTTGGACCATATTAACCCTGATATTAATTATATTTATTTATTTTCGCATTTATTATTTATTATATATTTTAATTTTCGAAATTAAATTAATTATCCTAAAATTTTGGTTGAAAACTTCCCCTATTAATTACGTTATCATTTAATTTTGTTATTTTGACCTAAAAATTAATAGATCTCTCTCTCTCATTCCCTCCCCTTTCTCACACGTTCGTGCCTCTCTCTCTCTCTCTCTCTCTCTCTCTCTCTCTCTCTCTCTATCTATCTATCTCTCTCGTCGGATTGACCACCATCGCCGGATTCGGGCGCGCTCGGCGACTTCGAGCGTGGCTTTGGCGACCATCGGCGCGGCTGCCGAGGAGGCGACCGTGGCCCCTGTCGCGGTCGCCCTCCATCGCGCCTCCTTCCTCCGTCGCGGTCACCTTCCGTCGCGCATCCTTCCTCCATCGATCTCCGTCGCGGTCGCCCTCCGTCATTCTCCTTTTGTTCGCCGTCTCTTGCTCGCCGGATCAAACACGGTAAGATTTTTTATTTTTGTAAATGGGTTTACACGATTTTGGATTGGTAATGTTTATTGGATTGGTAATATTTTTTGTAAATAGTTTTACCAAGTTTTGTAAATGTTTACGAATGTAAATCTGTTTACGGTAATGTTTATACAGTTTTGTAAATGATTTTTGTAAATGGTTATACAGTTTTATACAGTTAATGATTTTTGTAAATGGTTTTACAATTTCATATTTGTAATTAAAATTTTGTATTTATAGTTACGGATTCGTAGTTGTAGTTACAAAATTAACTTTGTAAATATTTTATACAGTTTCATTGTTACACAAAACTTTCGTAAATATATTTACAGTTTTATAACTACAGTTTTATTGAAGGTCGATTATGAAGGTCGAACGATTCGGGGGGAGAGAGAAAGAAAGGTCGATACTAAATTTAAAGCAAATCGTGATAAATGATTTAATTTTTTAAAAAGTAACATAATTAAATGAAATTATAATTAAGACGTGGAAGTTGTCAACTATAATAATAGGAAAAAAGAAATTTGTAAAATATATTATTAATAATTATTAAACGAAAAGTAATAATTATAACTACTATTATGGTTAATATGGTCCAAAAGAATTTATTAGTGGGTATAAATTAGTTTTATAAAACTATGGACATTTCTCTTAAATTTTAGGTGCTTTTTAGGCATTTTGTGAGTTTTTCTTAAAAAAACACAAAAATGTGGACGAAATAACCGAAAACATAAGCAAATCATATTTCACCGAGTAAAATTTCACTTTAGGCGACCACGAGTAGATGGAAAAAAGCAATATTATTTGCACTAAAAAAATTATATTATTAAAAATGGGCTTTATAGCCATATAGCCAAACTAGAAAAATTATTTTGCAAATTTGATTAATATTGTCAAATAGCCAATCAACCACATTAATAAATCACGAAAGACCATATTACCTTTGTATTAACGTGTATTAACTATATTAACATGTATTAACTAAGTTAATTTGTTTAAAAATAAACTAAATTTTTGTTAAAATTTTAATCACGTTTTTTATTTTTAAACAAATTAACTCAGTTAATACACGTTAATATAGATTTTCTGTAAACACAAGTAAATGTTCTTATTTTTAAGAAAAATTAACTTTGTTAATACACGTTGATATGTTGAAAGGGTATTATAGGTATAAAATATGTTATAAAATAGCCACCTCATCAATTTGGCTATTTTGCAAAGAAAAATAAAAAGTTGGCTATTTGACTAATCAAACGTTTCAATTTGGCTATTAAGAGTCATTTCTCATAAAAAATTTATGCCATTCAAAAAATATTAAAAATATGTCTTTTTTTTAAAAAAATGTGTATATTATATAATATCGCTTATTATTATGAGTAGTTTGGTATTTTCTCATTATTGCAATAAGGTTTTGTGTTTTGAGCCTGGGTTTTAATTGACCAAGCAGCCGTCAAACTCTTATGCTTAGTTTTGGATCAGAATATCTCTAGGAGAAATCGGACTTTGCTTTTAAGAATTGGACTGTTTTTTTCTTTTGGTTTGATCATTTTTATTCAATGAAGAAGGAGATTATCGTCTTGATAATCTCTGTGGGTTGGAATATTTTCTACGAGCATTTTTTTGTGATTCTAACGGATCTCATTAATTTGATATCAAAACACACGATTTGCAGCATCAATGGCGAAAGAAAATCAATTGCATTTGGAGATACTAGCTTCCAACAGTGGGCCGTTTTACATACGTATATTTAAGATTTAATATCGTTAGTTAATTAAGTAACTTAAGGTGTCGTTAAGAAGTGTCAAGTGGGCCGGGCCAGCCGTTAAGCCCGTTCAATGTGCAGGGTGGGGCAGCGGCGGGTTTTAGAATAGCCTTCAAGGCAGGGCCTATGAACCCAAACCCACAATTTCATGGGGCGGAGCGGGACGGGCTTTTACGAGTCAAATTTTGTGGTCTTTTTACGGGTCGAATTTAGTGGGTTTTTTACAAACCAAAACGGGTTAGATTTTTACGGGTTGATATGTGATTATCTTCTACATTTTTTTAATGGAACATATAAATGAAATTCAATACAAATTAAATTAATACAAACATAGAAGATAATAAATTGAGTAACGAACAATAATACATTTGATTTCTTTTGTGTTTGCTTGATATTCAAATACTTATTTTGAAAGTCGAGTAATGTAATGCAAATAAAATTCAATCATACGTAATTATACTTGAATCATTAGACGTTGTAATTGATTATTTCATCATAAAACTAAAATTAAAATCAGAGAATGTTCAAATCAATTAGCGAATTTCAAAAATTGATTAATGAAGTTATTAATTGAAAAATTAAAGAGGATATTCACAGCAAAAAGGTAATAAATTATGCAATATAAAGATAATTTTTAAATTCTATAACAATAAAATATTTAGGATATTTTTTTAGGGTTAATTGCGGCAATAATGCACAACTTTTGGTCAACAAGGGTTTTAGGTCCCCAACCTTTCAAAGTGTGGGCAAAAATACACAGCGTTTGTTGAATGTAAAATCCGTTGGTCCTTCCATTAGGGATGTTAAATTCTGCTGATGTGACATTGTTAAATTGCCAAATGGACTGCCAACTTGTAATATTAATTACATAACCTAATTAATAAGAATAAATTAAACCATATTTTAATTATGACTCAAAAAATAGATTAAAACTTTAAATTTACGAACAATACTTATTTAACTCGTAGTTCCTATTTTTAAACTAGTGCTTCAATATTATTCACATCTTTACTATATCGTTTTTTAAATTACAGTTGTTTTTAATAATCGGTCGTTTTTCCAAAATTTTAGTCGTTTCTAATAAACTGTCGTTATGCAATCTTTGCAAATTTTAGTCGTGTTTAGTAATCCGTCGTTTTTCAAAATTTTAGTCATGTTCGACGAATAGTCTGTTAGATTTTTAAGGGGAGTAAAAATTATTTATTTAAATTAAAGTATTAATTTGTTTTTTGAATCATAATTAAAATCTGATTTAATTATTCTTATTAATTAAGTTATGTAATTAATATTACAAGTTGGCAGTCCATTTGGCAGTTTAACGATACTACATCAGTAGAATTTAACATCCCTAACGGAAGGACCAACGAATTTTACATTCAACAAACGTTGTGTATTTTTGCCCACACTTTGAAAAGTTGGGGACCTGAAACCCCTGTTGACCAAATGTTGTGTATTACTGCCACAATTAACCCCCTTTTTATATTTTCATTAGTATTAATAATACAACTTAATAGTTTTTTTTTTAATATAAAAATATGATTTATGTGAGCTTTTAAACGGGGCGGGGCAAGGAGGGTTGACCACGGGGTGAATTTACGTGGGCTTCGAGACGGATATAACCAAGACTGACCCTTTTGACAGGGGCAAGCCTAGCCTGACCCAAAAAAAAACGAGCAGAGTGGGGCAAGCCTGCTTTTTTTACAAGTCATCTTCTATCTACACTCCCGCATGTAATGTATTACAGAAATCATAGTCAATGAACTCTGTGGAGTGAGCATTTTGTTAACGACCCAAATCATCTAATACTCGCCTTAGCTAATGTTCATATAAATGTTTTCTTCACATTCTAAACAAGTTTGACTTTCAGCTAAAAATCTAATCAACAGATCTCTTAGTGAAGTATTTGATTCAATTCCTTTTATGGACTTTCCTCTTTTGGCATGAAATAGTTGAAGTGTTGCTAATTCTATTAGGCAATAGAACCCGAACCCGAACAAGGTCACGGGAATAGAGGGGCCCAGGAAAAACAAGTTCCGCAAAATCATTAACACAAAATCACATTTTCCAACAAATAAGAATATTTATCCAAAATTCTTTAGATTTTTCTGAGACCGAAATGTGGGGCTGTGATAAATGAATTCGGTTATTTAACAATGTTGGCTGTGTACCCCCTTAATTTTTCAACTTTTAATTTGTATCTTATGTTCTGAAGTCTAAGATTTGACAGTGCCTTGGTGTGCAAGTTTCCTAGAACTTGATACCTTTAAGAATCAACGGACCATTTCACCAATAATCTCCGCAAGAACACAGACCATCTTTAAACCGGTGGAATCTTGCTCGATCCCTCACGATAATTTCTCGATCGAAAATCTCTGACACGAGCTTCATCACTGCGTGACAATCCTCGCAGATCCTCAGATTCTTAATCACTTGAATCGGAGTCCCTTCGCCTGTGCTGATCAACCCGAATGCCACTGCCAGTTTCTCGCTGTGGTGATACAGAGCGTTCTCCTTGTCTTCCTCGCCAATATCGTGCAACACGATGCTCGTCTTCTCCGAATGTCCGTATGATACCACTTTGAACCGAATCTCCTCGAGCTTCGCATAGATCTCGCGCCGTTTATCATGAGTCTGATCACCGTTGACGAACTGGTGGACGACGCCGTTTACTTCGGTGTAGCTGAACCCCGGAATCTTCTTCACGTCGTTTTCCCTCATCGCTTCCCTCACCTTCCTCACATCGTCCCATCTGCCGTACGCTGCGTAGACGTTCGAGAGCAACACGAAATCTCCGCAACTGCTCGATCCCATCTCTGTGATCTTCTTCGCTGCGATTTCTGCCATTTCCACGTTCCCGTAGGTCTTGCAGGCTCCGAGCAAGCACAGCCAAAGAACCGCGTCCGGGACCGTAGCCATGGAATTCACCATCTCATAAGCTTCCTGAAGCCGCCCAGCTCGGCCTAGCAAATCAACAACACTTCCGTAGTGCTTAACGTTAGGGGATAAACCGAGTTTCATCATCGATTCGAACAGTTCGACCCCTACATTCACCATCCCGGCGTGGTTACACGCGCAGAGAGCTCCAAGGTATGACACCGAGTCGGGACGAACTCCCATGTCAGTCATTTCACCGAATAGCTCGAGCGCTAGATTTGCTTCTCCATTGAAAGCGAAAGCCATGATCATGGTGTTCCACGTCACGAGGCACTTCCTGGTTCTCATTCCCCGGAAAACCCCGTACGCCTTCTCCAAGAACCCACACTTCGCGTACATGTCAATTAGCGCATTGCAAACAACAACTCTCTCGTCAAGCTTTGCGGATATTACGTAGCGGTGAACCTCCTCGCCTTCCCTCGCGGCTCCAAGCTGCGAACAAGCCGAGAGAGCCCCAATGATAGTGACCTCATCGGGACGAAGACCCTCTCCTTCTCTCATCCGCCAAAACAACCCTAGAGCTTCTCTGGACTGATTTCCCTGCGCGAGCCCGACGATCATCGCATTAACCGCCGCGACGTCTATCTCGGGCATTTCGTCGAACACCTTGCACGCTGAGTCCAGCTCGCCAACCTTAGCGTATGCATCGAGCAACGTCGTCGCAAGCAGGCGGTCCAAGCCGAGCCCGAGCCGCGCTACCCGTGCGTGAACCTGGCGCGCTTCGAGCACTGCCAGCGCACGCGCACAGGCGGTCAGCGCAAAGGAGCAGGTGAGCGCGTCCGGGCGTTGGCGCGCGCGCGCCATGGTGCGGAGGCAGCGAATTGCATCGGCGGGGCTGGGGCCGCGGGCGAGGCCGCGAACGAAGGCGTTCCAGTGGTTCGTGGAGGGCGCGTGGGGAAGAGTTTGGAAGAGGCGCGTGGCGTGGGGGATATGGGCGGAGGCAGCGCAGAGCTCGAGGAGTTTGGCGGCGGCGGGGACGGAGAGGAGGTGGCCGGCGATGAGGAGGTGAGCGTGGAGCTGCTTGATGTGGGGGAGGGAAGTGCATCTTCGCCATTGCCATTGCCATTCCATGCGCTGCCCAAAGATTCTGCTCTTCACTATCAGAACTCGCAACTTCTCTGTTTCTTGACTTTGACCACCACTTCTTTTCATAATAGAATCTGCAGCAATAATCAGATTCTCTCGCTCCTCCTGCTAACTTCCAAGTAGCCTGCAAAACAAAGTCATGTAGTGAATAAGTAGATCAATATATAGCAC
Organism: Parietaria judaica; assembly: GCA_954871525.1. NCBI lineage: Eukaryota > Viridiplantae > Streptophyta > Magnoliopsida > Rosales > Urticaceae > Parietaria > Parietaria judaica. The sequence goes on from OX940870.1 coordinate 29,152,562, forward strand.
TCTGCATTTTAAGAAAATCAGTTAAATGATAAAAGAAGGTTATGCATACTTTAAACATATGTTTAGAGCGGCATACATGAACATACGAAGAAAATTACGCTTTAACCGGACTTCATTAGTAAAAAAAAAAATCAACTAGTAATTCTTTCATTGACAAGCTGAATCGTTATCATTCAGTTCTATAATGATAATGAACTATTGATTTTCCATTCTGTTCATTTATGCTACAAGAACAGTCATTTATATATAAATGGTAACATGTGCATACATTACTCAAGCCATGTCTTTTGGTACTCTCTTTTTTCGTGCTATTTTCTTAAATGGTATATCCTAGGACACGCCGTTAATACTCTCTAACACATCATTGCTTCATGCTGCAATACCAGGACACGTCAGTGATAGTGAGAGGTAAAATTGGATCAAGTAAAACAAATATATCGCAACTACATTGCAAACTGGGATAAAAGTGCATTGATTAAAGACACCTATGGAGAGCTTAGCCAACAAGAACAGAGACATCGATGGCGTAAAAATTACCTAAAATTCCATACGAGAAGTTCCACTATGTCATACTTACCTAACTGATCACGTAACTGACGTTTTGGATCCGACAATAACCTTAAATAAGCTCAATAGAACACAAAATAGAATAAAACGTTACTCATTTGAGCTCGAAATTTTGATTTTCAGATAAGGCGACATGAGGAGCAAAGATCAAGTATGCTTTTAATTACATAAGAAAAAGCAAGAAAAGAAAATTAAAGAAAGTCGATTCGAAACTCGGATACATCAGCCGAGAAAGACGACAATATCATTCCTCCTACGCTCTTTAGAAAACAGGACGGTGACAAAAAAGGTACCAAATCTTAGATGCCATTGTCCTCCTTATGCTGACTCAAAATAAATAAATGCCAAGCTAAACACGTCAAAACATTCCTTAACGGCCAAGCATATCCATAATCAGCAAGCAAAAATCTTCTTACAACGTAAGATTACTATAAATTGGAGGTAGGTTTCCTCAATGCACAAGAAGCGAGAGAAGAAAAAAAAAACCGCGAACGTGTAGGGTTAAAGTTTCACACTACTCAGATTATCCAACTACTTAGCAGAACTTAACTAAGTGAATATGTGTTCCAAACCCACATTCCTTAATTTCCAAAACCACCATAATCTCATGCTTTCCAATGTCGACCCCGTGAAATCAATCTCGTCACTGGCCTTGAACCGAACGAACATCATTCCCTAGTTTAAGAAACAGGTACCCGATCTTACGGGACGTAACATGAACATCGATCCAAAAAAACCAGGTTCAGGACTACCTTGATCGCCATAAAAACATTTGCTAACCTATCTTGTATTGCATGTACGAAAACTATGAGACCTAGCTCAAACACATTCAACATACTATAGATATTGAGTTAAAAAGAAATTCCCACACATTCAAAAACCCATCAAAGTTTACCCATTCCCCAAAATTCCAATTGCAATACACAAACATGGAGACATGCATCGATATGTATGAATATACACAGTCAAGAATTCGAATCCGAAACACATACCAGGCTCACTCAAGAGACGCTGAGTTTCCTGAGTGATCACAAAAATTAAACGGTCAAAACCAATCTCAAAACTACAAATCCATCGCAACAAAAACCCTAGAGCTTCAAGATTCCTTTTGGTTCCAGATCAAGATCGCAGAGTACACGAAGTACATCGAGAAATCGGCGAAAGCAAAGAATTGAATCAAGCAGAGAGCATCAGAGCAAAAGCTGATGGTCTGAGAGAAGGCTCGGCGATCAAAAGGAAGCGAATCAATAGAGAGAGATCGGGAAGAGGAGTGAACCTTGATGATCCTTCGGGGAAGTTTACTGTTCGCCATGGCTGGGTCGATTGAGAATTACGCAAAGAGAAGAAAGAAAATGAGGTTTTCGGAGAGAGAGAAAGAGCGAGCTTGCGTTCTTCCACTGTATATATAGAAGAAAGAAAGTCTGTATTCTTTGACGAAATATAAAGGCTTTTCATTATAATTATTTTTATTATTAATAAGTTGAACCTCTATATATTAATAAGGTTGGGACCCAAGAAATTTATTATATTATTAAGGCTTTTCATTTATCTTGGGTGTCATGTGAGCAAAGGCGCTTATCAGCTCTCGAACTGCGCAGAATTTTGTCTGAATTTCTTAGGCGTTTGGAGGCAGTTCCAAAATCTAGAGGCAGTGTATCTGTTGCTCAGCTCCAATGCGGATTGGGCGAGAGGAGTCTCTAAAAGATCTCTCGGGACTAATGGAAAGCTGGCCTCGATTAGTGCCCGCCAGCTAGCCTCTTCGGCTCAGGCCTACTGGAGTTCGGATGTTTAATCGGTTGGTATGATGGTTTTAGATAAATTGCGAACCGTCTACAGCTACCAAATAAAAAACAATCGCTCGCAATTCTGCAGAATTCGTATTCTTACCTTTATCTATGAGGCTGCCACTCATCTTTTAGAGTCCAAACATCTGAGCCTTAGCCGAAGCAATCGAATTTCTACAACTTTGAATAGCTTTATCAATATGGCAGCTTATAACTTTGTCGATCACGCTATCCCATTTGATTGTCAAGGATCAATGACGTTGGGCATGGCTTTACTTCGCCAAAAAGACGTCTCCAAGAAGCTGCTGACACAGTTCTTAGTTAACTATGTTGGCGAAGGAGATCTCTCTTTTCAGCGAATCGGAAACATTGCTATGGTTATTCTGGGCTCCGGAGGGGTCGGAAATCAGATTCATGAGATGATCAAGGGAAAGTTAGAGTGGAATGAACCTTGGAAGGCGTTCCTTGATAGTCTCGGTGGGAGCGAAGGCAGCCTTCCTTTGTGCAGATTCCTCGAAGCTCTGAAGAACACGTTCAACGTCAATAGGAAGAAGGTAAAATATTATATGTCTCCTCACTGTTTCTTGTATCTCGTTGAGAACCTTCTCAATCAGACGGCTTCGGTCCAAGGCTACATTGTTACTACAAAGTCAGCTTTCATCGAGTGGCTGATGTATCGACATGGTGTTGTCCCACATCTAGAAGAGTCCCCAGAACCGGTTCATGGGCTTTTGATCGATGCAATTACGGAAATCCTCGATGACCAGAGGGATATGGCTGATTGGACTGGGAAGAAGCACGAGAACAGCCTTCCTTTGCTTGTGACTCGAATGATTGTTATCTTATGCTTGCTGCAAGCAAACTTTGGTAGATATCTGGACCGTATTTTTGAAATTCTTCAAAGGAATGACATCACTAGACAGCTTCCCTTGGAATTTTGGCACGCTATTTTGAAAGAGGGGAGGCACCATTTTCTAAGCGCGATTTCTAAAGCCTTTATGAAGATCGACAATCCTCTGGTCATTGTAAATTTGGGTGGAGACTTCCCGGTGACATACTGTCCGAACACCGTGTTTGTTGATATGAAAGTGGAGTCCTGCAAGGATGACATACTGAGGAGGACGCTGTTCCGAAAAACTCAAGAACGTTCTTTAGAGAGTTTATTCACAGAAGCTGCTGCTGAGGAAGCTCGGGATTCTTGTGGTGCAACAGATTCTGGCTCGGAGACGGTTTCTGCGACAGCTTTCCTGGACACAGAGACGAACTACATTGACGAAGAAATAGTGAAAGGTCGGAATCCACTCAAAGAAGTTGCTGCTGCTAATACTATCAAGGAGGATTGGGTTTCTTGTCGGGCAAATGATTCTACCACGGGAACTGTTTATGAGGCATCTTGCTTGGAAACCGACAGGAACTATAATGCCGAAGAAGTATGCAATGTAGATAGCAATCCACTCAAAGAACTTTCTGCGGAGGAGGAAGCTCAGTTTTCTTGCCGGGTAACCGATTATGGCACGGAAAAGGTTTCCGAGTCAACTTGCTTGGACACTCAGGAGAACTCCAATGCCGAAGAAACTCAGGTTTCTTGTGAGGCAATTGTTTTCACTAGTATAACAGATTCCATCCGGGAAACGGTTTCTGAAACTCCATGCTTGGAAATTGATGTGTCACCTGCCAACGAAAAAGGACAAGAACGTGACGCTCCAACTGATTCCGGCTGCTTTTGGAACGTTTTTGAAGCAATCTCCGGTTTCCTAGAGGTCTATGGACATGAGAAATCTTATGCAAAAGAATACAAGGTAATATCTGTAATTTTTTCTGCATGACTTTAACTGGAAGGAGCAAAATTTATTATCTTTTTTTCCTATATATTCAGGTGAATGTGGACAAATGTTCTCTTTCAACCGGTGGCGATGAACCGAAAATACCAATCAACACAACAACGGTAGAAGATATAAACCAGCTTGTCAACATGTTAGACGAACTAAAGCAATCTTATGCTCAGAAAATTAAGGTAATATTTGCATTTTGCTTTGTATAAATTCACCTCAAGTGAGCGAATATAGTAACGGTATATTCCCTTATGTATTCAGGTCATTGTCGACCCTCTTTTGACCGCTGATGTCAAACCGGAAACACCCATCAAGGCGACAGAAGACGATATGAACCAGTTTGTCAACATGTTAGACGAACTGAAGCAGATTCTGTCCACTTTTGATTCAAGGTGAGTTTCAGTAACTATTTGTTGTAGCTTTTGCCGTCTGATAGAGTAGACGAATCTTGGTGAATGAATAAGTTCGAAATGCTAGAATCTTGGAAGCAGTCGCTTCAGTTTTCGGTATCTTAATATTGATATGTGGTATCTTTGCGTCAGTGAGCCGGGAGTTGCTGGCAAAGCGTCTTCCATCAAAGAGATATGCAAGAGGCTGCTATCAAGAAGGACGGAGATGGATCGGCTGCTTAGCCAATTAGGGAGCAGTACAGACGGTATCGCCTCTGGTGAATCATCTAGTCGGCAAGATTGCGGTGTGGTTTCGGAAAGCGGAGTGGATTCTGAAGAGAGTAGCTCGGAGGTTGAAGCCATACATGTGATTTCAAAGGATAACAAGAAGAAGAAGAAGAAGCAGAAAAAGAGCAAGAAAAGGAGAAGGGACTAGTTTTTTAACATAGTATATATTGGGTTTAGGGTTTATGCCAGATCGAGTGGCTGGTTTTGTTGTATATTGTAACTCTGTTGCTCTTTCGTTGTTTAATGTTGCCCTGGTTGATTCCATGCAGATGTCAAATTATGGAAGTGAACTAGTATATTACTAAGGATCAGTTTAATCAATATAAGATTGCCCAACTCAAAAGCATAGGCCTTTCGAAACCTCAATGCGATTCCGTTGTCTTTTCTCGATGAAAGCAAGTATATTTTAGCAAAGGTGGCATTGTAAAAGGAGACGGTAACGGAGTTGTCTTTTCTCGATGAAAGCCGGTATATTTTAGCAAAGGCGACATTGTAAAAGGAGACGGTAACGGAATTGGATCTTTGCTATGACAAAAGCAGACTCAACGATGATGTAGACGACGAGGTATGCCATTAGGAAGCACCTCTTCAGAACAATGTCACCATCGTAAGCGTAAGAGTGTGTTTGGAAGCCGGGAAAATCCTCGCCCCTACAAGCCGGGAAAAATGTTTCGGAATGATGATGTTTGAAATTAACAGTATACATATGCATTGCATGGTGCAATTGTTTGGCCATTCTAATTGCACCTGCTTGGACATGCATGTGTTTTTCAATATTTATAAGGGAGGTTAAGATAACTAGCCATATCAACGTTTTAAAATTGGTGAAATAGCCATTGTTTGATTAATTTTGTAACATAACCAATAAACCACATTAACGTATATAAAATGATGATATTAACCTTTATAATTAATTAGTATTATAAATTAATTATTAGCAAATAAACACATTCTGTTAATAGAGTTCACGTAAAACATTAATTATTAGTCGAGATTTGCGTGATCAATTCAAATAAATACAGATTATAATAAATATTTTATAAAAAAAATCCTATAGAAAAGGAAACTGACCTATTGAGAATTATACCACGATTATTGAAAAATTAAGCTATAAATAAGGAAACTAACCATATTCAAATTATGCTAACAACGTGGCAAATATACCACGATATATTTTGATCCCATATATCTCCTCATTTATTTAACCAACAATATGACCATTTTGTCTTCATTAATTAACCAATAGTACTTTGACTAGAAGATCACGCTAAGTAGGTAATGAAATCAGAGCATTAACTATTATATCATCAATTAACCAAATATTCAAAATTCAAAACAAACTCTTTGTATGCAAAAAAAAAAAAGGAACGAAGAATTCTATTGAGAACGAAGAAGAAAAACGAAGACGAAGCAACGTAATAGGTAAACGAAATAAACTCAAACTAATCCTGTATTTTGTGGTTTATTTTGGTTTATGTATTATTTGTATGGTCGTTTTGATATCGGAATGGTAAAATCCAGCTATTGGTTTTACATCATTCTACACTTTTTTTCTTTATTCAATATGAAGGTTGTATTTTGTGGTTTATATGAAGTATTAATTTGAGTTTATTTCGATGTTAATCTAACATTATAAATCAATTAATTTTAGTTTATTTTGTGATTAACATTGACGAATTGTCTACGATGTTACAATATTGAATGTTTATTCATCTCGATCATTATGGTTTAACTCTTAAAATCTACACTATGACTTCTTTATCTTGGTTATTTTTTTCTTCGTTCATTATGGTTATGTTTATTTCTGAATGTGTTGACATGTAGGAAACAACTTGAAAACGATATGGCAAAAACAAGATCAACTGCAAAGAAAATATCAGCGGCGAAGAAGGGGAAATCAATAACATACATTTACACAAATAAATACGAATAAACTAATCAACATACATTTATAATTCGAATTATAATTACATTTTCACGATTAAGCCAATAAACTTACATTTACAATTCAAATTAACGTACAATTACAATTCAAATAAACACGAATAAACAAAAATTACACGACAAAATCAGAGAAAAAAATTGGAGCAAACAAGATAAACCAATTAACACACATTTATAATTCAAATTAACATGCATTTACCTTCGAATAAACCCGAATAAACAAAAATTACGCGAAGAGGTTGTACCCCTCGCTCACCATCGCCTCCAGCGCCGAGGCCTCGCCGCTCTCATCGCCGAAGTCGTAGCTGTGACCGAACACGGTCATCATGCCGTTGTTTAGTGACCCGAAGTGAAGCACTCTTCCGCCGGCGACGAAGCATCCTTCCATTTTCATCGAACCCTAGATCCGTATCATCCTCGTCAAACACGCCGAGGATCTGCTTCTCGACCATGGATAAGGAATACGTTGCAGCGATGACAGCGAGTCGCTGGCCTCCGCCGATACCTCGCCGGAGAGCGATCGAGCCGGCGTCACCAGGAGCTCGACACCGGAATCAAGCTCTCCAACATCAGAACACACACCCATCCCGCCGAGATTCGCGCCGCCCATCTCGTCGGATAAGTTGCAGGTCGTGGGAGAGAAGAAGGAGAAAAAAAGAAGAGGAAGAGAGGTCGTAGGGAGCAGAGGAGAGAGTGAAAAAAGGAGAGAAAAGCTTCGTCAATGAGAGAGGAGACAGAGCTGGTCTACTTTTTTGCGTATAAATTTTTTAAAATCAGGTATAAATTTATCCTAAAATTATGCATAATTAATAATAAATTAAAAGTTTTTTGTATTTATTTTTTCTTAGTTTTTCAAATCGCCTGTCGGTTAAAAAATATCAACTGTTCAGATTGGACAAAAGAAAGATTTGGTTTTGGATTGTTTTCCGGATTTATGAGTACCGTATTTACAGGATTAGTGTCGGGATCATACAAAACTTATTTAATTGAGGTTATAATTTATCGAATATTAATTTTAAAAAATCTCACACACATTGAGTTTGACATGGAATAGTGGTTTTCTTTATAGTATGGGATTAAGAGATAAGAGGAGAATAATCTTACACTAATGGTCATGACTATTGATGATTTGTCACGCCAGCCCAGCTTATATGTTGGTTAATTAATAGGTAATAGTTAATTAAACCTGATTTAGCATTTTAAAAACGAGCACGTCCACACAGGCACAACACGACATGTTACGAATATTGACTTTGACTGGTCCAACTCCAAACTCAACAAACAAAATCATATCATAAAAAGGGTTTGGCTACTACTGGTTAACTTGTACTGACGAATGAATATATATATATATATATATTGCAAATTGAAAGTGAAAGTTTGAGAATGAAATCTATATATATATATATAAAAGCAAAATAACTTCATGTCCAAAAAACACCCATTTTCACGTCATTTTTTTTTTCTCTTTTTTTTGAATTATTTTTAATTACCAAAAATCATAGATGAACCTCGCTCGCTCGTTGTGTCTTTTGAGAGCACTCCTCTTCCCGAAGTGAAGTGAGGCGTCTCCTCACGGCCAATATCAACCGCCATTCGATTAATAAAATAACCTCTCGCTCATTCACATTTCACTCAATCTCGCTCTGTCTCTGGAATCACTCTCTCTCTCTCTCTCGAGATCAATATGTCTTTCGGTAAAGAGGAAGCGGTTGCCGTGGAGTCTCAGACGATCGAGGACGGTTGCGCCGACAATGGAATCCCCATCCCCAACGTCTCCAACAAGATTCAGTCCAACGTCATCGAGTTCTGCAAGAACCACGTTGATGCCGCGCTGCCCAAGCCCGCCTCCTCTGTCGCCGCGCTGACCCCCGAAGACCGACACCGCGCCGATGACCTCAAGAGTTGGGACGCCGACTTCATCAATTTTGACCAGGCCACGCTCTTCGATCTCCTCCTGGTCAATCCATCTTCCTTACTATTTTTCCGTTTTTGATTTCATGAAATTAATTGGTTTTGGCAGTTTTAATTTTAAAAATTTATTTAATTCTTCAGATATTTTTTATTTTTAATTTCTGTTAGGTTTTCGAACTTCAATCAGTCATCGACTCATCTACTTCCATTGGCTTGATATTCTTCTCTGGCCCCCATCGGTGAGCTCTTTGTCATTGTTATTATTATACAATCTATGCTTATAGTTTTATGATTAGTTTTACTGTTTTGAGTTTGATCGATTAGTGTTACTCATAGTTTTGCTATTACACTTTGATGATCGATTAGTTTCACTAATAGTTTTACAATAACGAAGATGGAAATCAAGCTGGAAAGAGAAAGAAAGGGGACAAAATCAGTTAGACAGTTATTCATTGAAGAAAAGGGACAACTTTTGGTGAAGAGTTTCTAATGATACTTTATTATTTGTGATTCTTGGTTCTGGTTTTTATTGATGAATACGAGTTTTTCGGTCGACTTATTCCGATATGAGATAAGAAGCAGACGGAAAAACCAACGTCGTTTCTCTCTGTTTTCACAATTATACATTTTTAGTGCAGTTTGATATAGGCAATTTATATTTTCCTATAGATACTATCTATGTGCTTACATGCAGATTTGTTCTTCTAATTTTTCTGAATCATAATATAGATCATTCATGTTTTTTAGATTATAGTTTTTGATGGATAATTGAAGTAATGCTCGAGTAGAAAAGGTCAGACTTAGTTCAAGTGTTCAATATCCATTTTATCTTTTAATATCTTGTATTTTTGTCTTCAATTTTACAGATCAGGAAGATAAATGAAAAATGATCTCGACAAACAAGTTATACATAATCTACGTCAATCACAACTTCTTGAAAATGGATCTCGATCACAGTTCTAATTTTTTGGGTTAAAGAGTCACAAATTTTGATTAAGTTTTTCACAATAGAATTTCAGTTAGGTTTTCGAGTATGAATCACTCATCGAATCCTCTGCTTCCATTGGCTTGCTCTTCTTCTCAGGCCTTCATCGGTGAGTTTTTTGTTACTGTTACAGTTTGATCGATTTGTTTTACTCATAGTTTTACTATTACTCGTATTTTTATACTAATCTGATGCTATTTGATTATTTCTAATAAAGATTTGCAATATTTCTATTTGATTGATTATCTATTGCTCCTTAATCAATTATTTAAAGTATTACTTTTTGATATATTAAAGAGACATGGTATGGTCGATTGTTTTTCAGCGAGAACTATCAACAACACGTTTTGTCTTAAAGGGTCAAATTACACCTAGATGGTTTAGCGAGAGGGTCTACTTTAGCCAAAAATGAAACTACAAGGTATGAAAAAAAAATCCCTTCTTTTATCGCCTCCATAAAAATAATGTGATACGCGTCGCATCCGCTTCACGTATCACCGTCGTCAAAAAGGCGGCGCATCAACCTCACGTGGCTAGGAACAAGAGACTTCGGGAATTAATTTATTTATCGCTTTAATTGAGTCCAATAAAATTAATGTCGTATGTCGTTTTTGTCGCTTTATTTCTAGAAGACTTTTCATGTTAGTGTTTCCCGTTTAGTCGGGGTTTCCCATTGTAAGCCTATTTATAGGCTAATGAAATTAATAATAATTAACTTCCAAGAATAATCTTAATCCTCTCTAGGGATTAGGGTTACGGAAGGTTCTCTCATTCTCTCTTGCCCGTCTCCTTCTTCCCTCAGAGAGACCCTCACGGTCAACCAAAAGCATTAGGTATTGATCATCAGCTGGGCTTTCTTGAGTCCTCTTTGATCGACATCTGGAATTCCACCGAAGCTGACCAAGATTCTGCCTCCAGCAGAATTAGCTTCTCTAGATCTCATTCCCGCTGAAATTCCGTAGGAACAACACGGCGCGAAGAACCTCTTCCCGCGACGAACCTCCGATCACTCGTTCACGATCCCGGGCGCATATCAATTTGGTATCAGAGCCAAACGAGATGGAGGACAATATTCAGGAAGATCCTATCGAAAAAATTGCAGAGGCGAGTAATAACGCAGAAAATATCGGCGAGAAAGGCGTGACGTTTGTCGATCCGGCAAACATCCACTCAGCGATGAACCTGCACGCAAATCGCACACGGACAGACTTTGTCGAGGTCGTAGCTGGATCTGAATCTCGTCTTGGTGAACGACTGGAGAAATTGGAAGCTATTGTGCCGGAGATATCGGCATCAGAGAAGAGGCAGGCAGCCTTAATGGAGAAAATGTTCAAGGATCTTGAAGAGCGCATGACAGTACGTTCCAAAACTGGGGACGACTTCAGAGAAATCTCAGCCCAACACCATCGAGAGGAGAATAGTGCATCGAGGACAACGGCGTTCAAGCCGGGCGATGTTCGGTACGATGACGCGATGAGAAACCCGAGGAAAGGGAAGGAGCTAGGTGGGCCATCGATGAATACTCGAACGGGCTTTGGACCACACGGATCTGACGCAAATGATCCTTGGCCGATTAAGCCCATTGGCGTGGGGAGTGGCTCTACAGTGGGGCACAACGGAGCTCAAGCACAGGCGGAGGTACCGCGTGGCGACTTTCCAACTTTCGACGGGGAGCCCGGAAACGACCCGGCACGGTGGCTTAGAAAATGTGAACAATATTTTTCGGATCAACGCGTTGGAGACGACGACGTTAAAGTTCGGCTCGCTCGAGGAGCTTTGACCGACACGGCCCACGAGTGGTACGAGAACGTGAACATGCTCGTAGAAATTTGCCTCTCATGGGAGGAATTCAAAGAATTTTGCAAGGATCGATTTGGGTTGCCCGAACTCTCCAATCCCCTTGGTGAGTTAACCAACCTTCGACAAACCGGTTCGGCGGATCTCTATTGCAAACAATTCGAGAAACTCACTAATAAGAGCCACAAGATTCCGAGTCAAATACAAGTTTGGCAATTTTGTGCCGGTCTTTCGGATGAACTACGGCGCGTGGTGGAGTATAACAAACCGGGAACGATTTTTGCAGCAATGAAATTAGCTCGAAACAACGAGTTTCATCTTCCGGCGGACAAGGGACCACGTACTTATGGGGGTATGGCAGCCCCTTACGTTCCAAAGACGAGTTTCACACCGCGGGACCGAAACAGTGGCGCGACGAACAGTGGAGGAACAACCCGAACAGCAGCTCCACCTCTCAAGAATATTGAAGGGAAAACGAACGAAGGAGGAGCCAATCTCCCGAAACGCGTGTGGAAGAAGCTCACGGGTCCGGAACAAGTAGAGCGGAGGCGCCAAGGCCTTTGCTTTAATTGTGACGAGATGTTTCACATGGGTCACGTGTGCAAACCAGTATTGTTTCACATCCTTCCCTTGACAGAAAATGGTGAACCAATGAACGAAGAGGATTTCACCGAGGAAGAAATAGCCTCGGCTTCGATTTCAGTTTGTGCCTTCCTCGGGAAAGTCACCGCCAAGACATTCCAAGTGCGCACGAAGATTAATAGCGGAAAGGGTTGGACGCTCATTGACACCGGAAGCACGCATAATTTCATCCGCAAAAGCTTCGCCGAAGAACTCGGTTTGCCGATGATACGTAAGCCGGGTCTCTCAGTAGGTCTTCCGAATGGCGGACGACTCACCATCGAAGGCTACTGCAAAGGGGTTCCAATGGAGGTCCAAGGCCACAAGTTCAAGGTGAATTGCTTCGTCATTGCTCTAGACGGGTTTGATGTGATCCTCGGAATGACGTGGCACAACGCTCTTGGACGAGTATTATGGGATGGCAGTGCATCGACCGTTTCCTTCACGGTTGACAAAAAACCAGTTTTGTGGACGAGCGAGACGGCCACGAAGGACGAAGCACCACGCCTCAACCAAATCGGAGACACCGAGGTCGACATTGAGCAGTGGTTCGATGATATCGAGGAAACGTTCACCGTGCCGGGGCCACACGTTATAAACGAAAGTCGGGCAGCGGCTAAACGAGAGAAAATCCGCCTTTGGGCGTTGAGCAATGGCGGGTTCGAGTCGATCTTAGGGAAGCTCATCACTGAATTTGACGATGTGTTTGCCATTCCTTCCGGACTACCTCCACAACGGGATTGTGACCACCGTATTCGCCTCCTCACGGGGACCGACCCGGTGGCGGTTCGTCCGTACCGTTATCCGCACCTACAAAAAGACGAAATTGAAAAACAATGCACGGAGATGCTACGTGCGGGTGTGATTCGTAAGAGCACGTCCCCTTTTTCTTCGCCGGTGCTCCTCGTAAAGAAGTCCGATGGCTCATGGAGGTTTTGTATTGACTTTCGCGAGCTTAATTCGGCTACCGTCAAGGACAAGTACCCGATTCCGGTGGTGGACGAACTCCTTGATGAACTTCACGGTGCGAAATACTTCACAAAGTTAGACTTGACCGCGGGATATCATCAAGTTCGCATGCATGAAGACGACGTGGAAAAGACGGTATTTCGCACACATCACGGGCATTTCGAGTTCCTCGTGATGCCATTCGGGTTGTCCAACGCCCCGTCCACTTTCCAAGGCCTTATGAATACGGTATTTCATGCTATGTTACGTAAAAGTGTTCTTGTTTTCTTTGACGATATTCTCATTTATAGTCGTACATGGGAGGAACACCTTGCACATGTTCGCGATGTGCTCTCCAAATGTCGTGAAAATGGTCTTCGCCTCAAGAAGTCCAAGTGTTCGTTCGGGCGTGCAGAAGTGGGCTACCTCGGCCACATAATTTCGGGCGCCGGCGTCCGAGTGGATCCGTCCAAAGTCAAGGCCGTTGCGGATTGGCCGCAACCACACACGCCTCGAGGAGTTCGCGGATTCCTAGGGCTCTCGGGTTATTACCGTAAGTTCATTCGAGACTACGGGGTAATCGATGCCCCTCTTACGAGCCTCCTTCGACGAACCGGGTTCAAATGGGACGACCCGGCAACTCGGTCTTTTGAGACGTTGAAGACAGCGCTTTCCGAGTCGCCGGTGTTAGCCTTGCCGGATTTTACAGAAGATTTTGTGGTGGAATGCGATGCCTCGGGAACCGGTATAGGTGCGGTGTTACAACAAAAGGGCCATCCCATCGCTTTTTTTAGCCGAAAGCTTGCGGACCGGCACATGAAACTTGCAGCTTATGAGCGGGAATTGATCGGACTTGCCAAAGCCATTATTCATTGGCGACCGTACCTTTGGGGCCGCCGTTTCCTTATTCGTACGGATCACTCGAGTCTCAAGCACCTTCTCGAGCAACGTTTGACGACTTCGCCGCAAATTCATTGGATTAGCAAGCTATTGGGATACGATTTCTCCGTAGAATATCGCGCCGGGTCTTTGAACAAAGTCGCCGATGCACTATCTCGCCGCGATGAGGAAGAAATTACATTACACGGAACTCTAAATGTGATTGGGTTTCACGACTCGATCTTCGCCGATCGCCTCCGCCAAGAGATTACTACGTCCACCACACTCACGGAGCTTCGGTCAAGGATTGAATCCGGCGAGGCGCTGCCTTGTTGGACACTTCGAGATGGGATCATTCTCTATAAGGGCCGTGTTTTTCTAGAAGGGTCTTCTTCCTTGATTCCGGAGGTAATAGAGGGCTTTCATAACCTTGGCCACGAGGGAGTTCAAAAGACAATGGCGAGAATTCGGCGAGATTTCTTTTGGAAAGGTTGGAAGCACGGCGTTCAGGACTTCGTGGCCCGTTGTCAAACGTGCCAACGCAATAAATGGGAAGCTCTTCAACCCGCTGGACTTATGCAGCCACTGCCCATCCCGGACCAGATTTGGAAGGACATATCAATGGATTTTGTGGAGGCCTTACCAAAGTCGCACGGGAAAAGCGTCATTCTTGTGGTCGTCGATCGCTTTTCCAAGTACGCCCACTTCATTCCGTTGAGTCATCCTTTCACCGCGAGCTCCGTGGCAAACGCCTTCTTTCGTGAGATTGTTCGTTTGCATGGCTTCCCGGCTTCGATCGTTTCCGACCGAGATAAAGTCTTCCGAAGTGCCTTTTGGAGGGAATTATTTCGGCTTGCCGGGACTTCCTTGAATTTTTCTACGGCTTTCCACCCGCAATCGGATGGCCAAACGGAAGTAGTTAATCGGACGTTAGAAATGTACCTCCGTTGCACGACCGGCGACAACCCACGGAAATGGCTAGCTTGGTTACCGTGGGTAGAATATGTACAATACTTCGTTCCATTCCGGACTTCGTACCTCGCCATTTCACGTGGTTTACGGGCGCGAACCACCGAGGCTTTTAGAGCATTCGGCCGGGTCTACGAACGTCGAGGAGCTTGACGAGGCTTTGTCGAGACGCACAAAGTTTGTTGTGGAAGTGCGCGAGCGCCTTTGTGCAGCCCAAGAGCGAATGAAGGCAGTTTATGACGAGAAGCACCGGTTTGTGGAGTTTGCGGTGGGCGATTGGGTGTGGCTCAAATTGCAACCATATCGCCAGCTTACTGCAGCAAAGGCATCGTTCTCGAAGTTATCTCCGCGGTTTTACGGACCGTTTGAGGTACTAGATCGTATTGGTTCAGTTTCGTATCGCGTTAAGCTTCCGGCGGGGTGTAGGATTCACAACGTCTTCCATGTATCACTCCTCAAGGCGCACAAAGGAACCAAACCAACTTCCGAGGGCGACATTCCGGAAGTGTTTGAAGGGCGGGTCTTGTCGGAGCGTCCCACGAAGCTCCTTCGTGCACGCGTCCACCTCGGGGAGCGTGAAGTGTTAGTCCAATGGAGCAGCGGCGGGGTAGAGTCGGCTTCGTGGGAGAACGCGGCAACCATTCTCGAGGCATTTCCGGAGTTCGAGCTTGAGGACAAGCTCTTGGACGAGGAGGGGAGTAATGATACGCGTCGCATCCGCTTCACGTATCACCGTCGTCAAAAAGGCGGCGCATCAACCTCACGTGGCTAGGAACAAGAGACTTCGGGAATTAATTTATTTATCGCTTTAATTGAGTCCAATAAAATTAATGTCGTATGTCGTTTTTGTCGCTTTATTTCTAGAAGACTTTTCATGTTAGTGTTTCCCGTTTAGTCGGGGTTTCCCATTGTAAGCCTATTTATAGGCTAATGAAATTAATAATAATTAACTTCCAAGAATAATCTTAATCCTCTCTAGGGATTAGGGTTACGGAAGGTTCTCTCATTCTCTCTTGCCCGTCTCCTTCTTCCCTCAGAGAGACCCTCACGGTCAACCAAAAGCATTAGGTATTGATCATCAGCTGGGCTTTCTTGAGTCCTCTTTGATCGACATCTGGAATTCCACCGAAGCTGACCAAGATTCTGCCTCCAGCAGAATTAGCTTCTCTAGATCTCATTCCCGCTGAAATCCCGTAGGAACAACACGGCGCGAAGAACCTCTTCCTGCGACGAACCTCCGATCACTCGTTCACGATCCCGGGCGCATATCATAATGCCACTTTTTCTATACCAATTACTTATCTAAATATGTTTGGTCTGTCGGGTTATCTTTCTTGTAGGTTCAAAGTGATCATATTGAGGTTGTTTCTGATTTAAGACAGACAAGTTTCTTTTTCTTTATTCCTCCCGATGGACCGATGTTGTTTTCCACTCCCCATGTTTCGGTGTTGGGCCTTTAGATTCGAATTTTCCACCACTCCAAAAAATATTGATTGGACCAGGTTTGTCATAGGTTTCAACCCGATAATACTCACAAAATAAGCCAATAAATAAGTAAAGATCAAAAGACATTACAAGACAAGAAATTGATCATACGAAAAATATTGCATCATCTTGTGCTTCTTAATCAAGTACTCGATACATATTCTTATGCAACATATGCATAAGTTAGAGCTGAAAAATATTCATGCATAAAATTATACATGTACAGATTTTGATATGATTATATTTGGCTAAGTGATTGACACTTACGCGTATACATGCACAAAAATCCATATGACTGCATTTATCTTAAGTGATCAACATCTTCTTGATCATATATATACGTGTGTGAATAAATATACATTTTCAGTTTATTAATATATTCATTTTTTTAATCTTTTGTTCTAGCGTGTTCTCCAACAACGACTCCTCTCCAAGAGCATGCAAACAATTTTCCGGAGACTCAGACTCCTCTTCCATCGGCACCGCCATAGCCAAGTTCGTCAAGTGTCGCCACACCATATAGCCTTCCAGCCCAACCCTGCCACCTGCTACGCCTACGAGGCCTGGCTTACGGCTTACGGCCCCTCAACTCTCTTCATCTCTCTCTCCACCACAAGACTCTGCTCTTTGCCGATATGGTACACGATTGAGAAAAAAATTGTGTTTCGAGTATTATTGAAGGTCTACTTAGATTACAAGTATCTGAGTAATCGTTAGTGATATTTCTATGGAGTTGTATTTTATCTATTATTCTTGATTTTTTATTTATGTTAAACTTTAAAGCATTTCCACTAATTGAGAAAAGTCCTCAATGAGATATTTTATTTTTTGTTCTTCATCTCTACAGTCCTAATTCTCTCTCCCGACTCCGAGGTTCGGTTTCAAAACCTTCAATCCTTGAGGACTCTTCAATCCATCTGCAACTATGGATGGTGCCTTGTATCCCACGGTGGGATGAATGATGATGCGAGACCGAGTCCGACTACCAATGTCTTCAACACCTCCCATTGTCCGGTTCTGATTTAGGACATTAATTATTTGAAAATTTTAGTTAATCTCATGTCACAATGTTGTATATTACTAAATGTCGTGAAGAGACATAGCACACAATTTTGTAGACGTGGGAATCTCATTTGGGAATGGAAGAGACAGGGTGCAACGGGCCGGACAAAAGTTGCAGATTTGGATGGCAAACTTTAACACTAATTGTGTTTCTTTTTTCCTATTATTTGTTTATTGGCTTGCAGATTGTCTCGATTGCCAGCTACATACCCTTTTTTCCTTATCTAGTCTCTCAGTTCGATAGGCTCGATCACAAGTAATTCAATGTTTTTTTTTTCTTCCTAATCTTTCAATATCATGATGTTATAGTGTCTCTGCATTTATATTTTGTTATGTATTTACTTTTTGTGATGTATATTGAGTTAATTATTATTTTTAAACGTTTAGTTGAAACCGAATTCTTTAGCATAAGAACACTATTTACTCTGGTTTGCACTGTTTATATTACTATTAGCACCTTTTATGTTATGAGCTTTATAAATTATATATAGACCTTATATGATTCTTCAAGTCATTGTTAGTGTATTTGAAGCTATAATTTGCAGGGAAGTGGAGTTCACATGCATGAAGATAGGCCACCAGTCACCAAGTTTTGTACGAATCCGAGACTCCCAATTACTCTTCATTCCGAGAAAGAAAAAGTTTTTGACTTTATTTCTATCGTTGCTTCCAAGGTTTAAAATGTCGCTTGCCGATGTCGTTTCGCA
The DNA here is from genome assembly GCA_954871525.1 of Parietaria judaica. Lineage (NCBI taxonomy): Eukaryota > Viridiplantae > Streptophyta > Magnoliopsida > Rosales > Urticaceae > Parietaria > Parietaria judaica. Next base: position 29,170,733 of record OX940870.1, read on the forward strand.
TTTTTCGTTTTACGGATATATCGCTTGCCGATGGGTATGTCGATGGGCAAATCGTAAAAAAAGGGCATGTCGCATGCCGCATATATCGCATTTTTCGCATGAGCATACCGCATGCCGATGGGGTTTTCGACGGATATTTGGTAAAAAAAAAATTGAGTATTTAAGCAAGATATTTATATAGGTTCAAAATGATATATTTAATAAATACAAGACATAATTGTATACAACAAAACACAATTGTAGCTTAAGGATGTAGGTGAAATGTATAATATTATATTAAGTCACTTTATTAGTGAAGCGTATAATATTAAGTAAATTTATTATGCGAAGCGAATATGTATGTTAACTAAGTGTGCAATATTAAATGAATATGCATGTTAATTATATATGTATGTTAACAAATTTAATATTAGTTGAAGTGTATAATATTAAATGAATATGTATATTAAGTGTATATGTATGTTCGGTGAAGTTAATATGTATGTTAAGTGTATAATATTATTTGAAGTGTATAATATTAAGTTAAATTACTTTTGCCGAAAGTTTAATTGGTATTTTTGCCAAAATATACCAAAAATATGATTTTGTGCGAAATTCCAACCATTTTTCGCAATTTTTACTCACAAAAACGAAAAACGATATTCCACCCACTTGCCCATGCGAATTTCGCGAAAAATGGTAAAAATCCAGCGAAACGAAAGGGTTTTCCTTTCGCATATCATCAAAAAACGAAAATCGGTCGATATCTCCATAGAAAATCGCAAAATTTAACACCTTGGTTGCTTCTATATGCATACAAATTGATTGGCTTTAGATTCAATAATGGTGCTTCGATGTTGATTGATTGGTGTGTGTTATATTTTTGTTTTTCGTTTTTCTACTTTGTTGTTTTTCCTTGAGTGGAAGAGTACTTGATGAGATGTTTTAATAGATCTGTAACCAGCACCTCTTCATTCCGGGAAAGAATAGGCTATTGGCTTTTATCTAGTCGCTTATATATATATATATACAAATCGGAAATTACTCGACCTTAAAAAAATCGTTGCCACATTAACCGAATTGCCTTCTTTTTCTTCCTTCCCTGCGCTCTATTTCTTTCTCGCACGAATTTCTCAGGCCATTCGGGTCAAGCCATCTAAAGGTCGGCGACCCAATCTGCATAAAGCTCTCTCGTTCATATTTGTTTCTTCGCTCCATTTCTCTTCGCCAGCAACTCCGGCGACGCCTCTACGGTGCGACAGCGACCGAGCGAGCCAACCCACGAGTCCTCTCACGCATGTGTTTCGTCGACAATAGTCAAAGGTCAGATCCAAATTTAAGTGTTCTTCATCTGTTTTTTTTTATTTCCACGTTCGACCGGAGAATGCGATTGCATTATAAAATCGCGAAAGAATTGATTTTTCAGGGATACTGCTTACGCTTTTATTGATTTTTCAACCCGAATTCTTTAGACTTTCATCGCTACTACCTACTGGTGAGATTTTCTTTTTCTTTTTTGGTTACAAATAGTTAGAGTTAAGTTTTTTCTTTCAATGTTAGTTAGATCAATTTATTGATTCGTCAGGGGTTTCCGGGGTTTGTTAGCCCTCTCCAGTGAGATTCTTTTCTTTCAGATTCTTGTTTTCAACGGTTATTCTCCACGAATCAATTTGTTCTCCTCCATTCAGAACAATTGATGTCTCTTCTCTGTGTGGTTCGATTTGAAGAATCGATGAAGCCCTCGCCTCTGACTCGACCAGCGATCCAACCGACGTTCATCGCTCTATGTCACTCTTCACCGCTGCTTCCATTCCATATATCGGGTATTCGGGTTTAATACGAGTTCTCTTTTATCTCTCTGATTTGTGTACTTAAGTTGTTTTTTTAAGTTTTGTACAAATGCATGGTCCGATTTGAGCCGAAATTGGTTACAAAATTGGGTTGGATTTATGATTAGAATTTGAGGAGTGTTCTTATTGATAAATTTGATCGGTGGTGTGGCGAAAAAAATTTAGAACCTTCAGATTTGATGTTTGATCGACTTATTACGATCGATGTCTCCCTAAAGGCCTCGGGACCTTGGCCCGGTTCATTCCTCTTCTTCTTCTCCTGACGTGATTCGATCTCCATCCCTGTTCGTGGAAGATCTAGACAGTAATGTATCTACACGATTTTTTATTTGTTTCTTATATTTCTTTTCACTTTTTTAATTTGAGATTTCTTTTCCAAGGATTTCAATTGTGATTAGTTGGGGCTGAATCGAGTTTTTGATCTTATTTATTCTTTTCATTCTTTTGCAATTGAACAAATAATTTTTATGATTTTATCAGATTATTCGTGACTATCACAAAGTAGATTTTGTTGATTCATAGGTCTTCCAGCAAAAAATTAATGCTTTAGTTTCAATTATATTTTGGTTTTTTTGGTCCAATCTAATTTCCGTCGAGATCAAAGAAATATATGAATACATTGTTTGATATTAGAGAAACAATCGCACTAAAGCCAATAAATGTATTTAGTATTTAATCTGCGAAAACGTTAATAATTATTTTTGCTGAAAGTGGATTTAGATGCAATTAAATTCATGGTGAGAACTTCTATCAAGCAATCAAAAGCCTACTAATGATCTAATTTTAAGTTTAATTTCAAGGGATATTTGCAACATAAGTATCAAAAGAGTTTAAAAAATCAAGTCTTCGTCTTAGTTGAATAAAATACCAATTATTTTGAATTTTGTGTTGGAATATTTTTTATTAAAACAATAAGTAATAATTGACTACATACTCTTAACATCACTGCGCGAAGCGCAATGCCGGTCCACTAGTAATATGAAAAGGAGAGACAAGTTGAAGTAGACACGTCGAAAACAGTAGTATTTGCTGTGGATGTGGTTTAGGCCTTTTAGAGTCGACATATGAATATGGTATCACCAAAATGGAAATACACAACAAAAAGCATTACACGCTCAAATCTTTTGTGTAAATTCACATAAATATCACTTTAATTTTCTTTAGCCAAGTACATTTTTACATAAAAAAAAATATAATAAAAAAAATTGATAGTAAAAATAATATTTTACGTAATTTCATACTCTATCCAAAGTTAATTTATTTGGAACAAATAAAAAAAGAGAGAATCAAAATCTTTTTGGTGAGAAATGTCGCAGAAAATAAAATTGAAGGATCATAATCCAGTGGTGCCACGTGGCACCACAAAAAGCGGCCAAGTGGTGCAACCCCGTTGACCAATAATAATGATAGAGGCGATGACCCATTTTTGTGCGTTTCATTTCCAGTTCCACAAAGTTTTTGGATTGCCATTTTGTTTGTTTCTTTTCTTGTTGTGGTGGAGCTTTCAGCTTTCACTCACTTTGGTCAAAAGTCAAAACAAAGGCAATGAATGGAATGTTTGTATTGCTTCCTTTTGGACCATTTCTAATGGTTTTTATTTCAAATATATTAATATTGTCTAAACCCAGTTGGAAAGTGAAACAAAAACGAGATTGGCTCAATCCCTAATCGTAATTTGTGTGGAGCAAAAATTAATTCATATCCACTTTACGCATAGTAAGTGTCCACAAACACCAGACGGATTGGATTTCCTCAAAGCCAGATATATATTTAACTACTATACATGCATACAGTATACATCATAAATTAATTATTTAGTAAACCTAAACGGAGAATATGATAAAATGATAAATTCATTTATGGTATCGACCACAATTGCTATATATCAATATAATATAAAAAACAGATAGTAAGCTTGATCTAGTTGTAATTTCGCACTTCTTCTATGATAAGATCACGAAGCCTCTTCCGATGCAATTTCAACTTAATGCCCTAGGCCATACCTAAAGAGAATTTCAAAAAACAAAAAACAAAAAAACAGAAAATGAGTACCAAGAGAGATAATTTTTTTTAAGAGAAATTAAAAATTAATGAGAACATTGAATGTTAAAGTTGAGGAAAAGATAAGTCTTATCTTTAAATTTGAATAGAATTGATAAATGTATAGCAACTAGAAAAATATTCTGACCCTAACCCCAAGCCAACCGCAAAGTTCACACGTAAAATTGATACCCGATGGTAAATTACGATTGATATAGACTATAAATTATAGGAGATATTAATAATACTAGATAATTGTGGCATACTCACAAATTACTCAAAAGACTGATGTTTTCATTTTTTTTAATCTCGGCAAATATATACTATCTACAAAAATTGTTTTACTATAGTATTTCATTTCTTTCTTTTTTTTTTCATTACATTGTAAGATGCACGTTTTAAGTGGTCCACGTGTATTGTAAGCCCAACCGCTCTAAAAAAAGTTATGTGAAGAACTCCAACAGTTCAAAGCCGATCCTCACACCCAACGTTACAAGAAACTTGGGTCGGCTTTTTAATGAATGCATTGCAAATATTGACAATACTTTAATACCCTAATCCTAATATGTTGAGGTGAGCATTAGCATCCATGTCAAGCAAGGAAATATACAGATTTTCCCAAGAAGCCTTACGCTCTTCCACCACACCCCGATCTAGCGCCATTGTTGGAGACGCTCCCGATTAAGAAAGTTTTCAAGAGTTTAAAGTCAAGTCTCAAGTATAAATCTCCGAGCGAACGAAAGACACTTTTTTTTACATCGTATACTTTTGCTACCAAAAAAAATATTAGGAGAGTATAAGTTAACTTTCGAACAACTTGTCGGTACATTTGCCATAATTAATCCTAACAAATTGTGATAGAGTTGAGCAAGTTTGTGTTAGGGTTTAGGTTGCAACTTGGTGAGGCGCCGCCCTTTGGTCTAGTCAACAAGTGATCCTAATCTCTATGACTCAAAGTCAATGGACTTACCTCATAATTTTCTCATTTAATAATTACCTCCATAATTGGCGTCAAACGCTGCTTCTAATTTCTAAGTTCTAACCCCCCCAAAAAAAAAATGTGTATATTTATACACATTGATTGATTCAACTTTCAAGTCCACTGTACAGCTACAATCCCTTGCTAAAATAAAATGACTCAACTAACAAATTAAGACTATTTACAAGCGCTACTTTCCGACTCTTGTTGCCGTGTTCCTAAATCCCACTAAAATTGGGCTCCAACTTCCCACTTGTCCTTTTTATGTAGAGTACAACCGAAGCTAGCCCGGGTCCGTCACGAGTAAGACCGAACCAGTCCGAAGTTCACGAACGACCGGGACTTGAAGAGACCGCCGAAGAGTTTTCTGGTCGGGGACTCCTGCGAAAGTGACTTCATGTCCTCGCCGTTGCCCTTCACTTTGAGTATCGTCTGTCCAATGGCTTGTCTGATGCTTTCGATGGTCTTGGTGTCGACGGTGTACCCCGATGCGTCGCTCACGTAGAACGTGTTCATGGCTTTCCCCCCTTTCGTCGTCACTTCCGCTCGAGTCACCGTGAGGCTGTTCTCGCGGAAGATGCGTGTCACGTCCGACAGAAGCCCGACTCTGTCCGTTGTGCACAGCTCTAGCTTCAGACCCTGAATGCGAGGAACACAACGCGATTAAGAAAATAACGATTCTTAAAGAACACAATGACTCGCTTCAAAGACCAGACAAACAGACCTCTGAAACTCTTCTTTCAATGGCTGCTTCAAGGCATTGTATGACTCTCTGCCTCTCCGCTTCCGATTTCACAGGCGACCCGTCTACGTGCCTCACATAATACTCCTGAAACCGACCAACAAGACGGTCAAGCAACAATAACAGCATAGACTAAAATCGCTGCGAACTACAATGAAAACTAGCATACCTGATAAGCCTCAGGGCCGGAAGCGTCGATGTTTGCGTGAAAAACGACATACATCATGTCGGTCAAAGTGCAGACCGTGTCAAAGAGAAGCTTAGGCCTGTCCTTGCTGCAGATAGTGACCACCGAGTAATCCTTGTCGTACCAATTATCGACACTCACTTTCGGCCTCTGTCTTCCCTCCAAGGCATCGCCTTCCGAGCGCTCGTAATCCCTGTCAGCGAACATCATCTGGTGCAGCCGCCTCTCGGTGTGCGTCACGTCATGCGAAACCACCATCTTCGCGCCCCGGGATTTGTTGCTTCCCTTGAGCACATTGCACAACAAAGCCTTGATTCTAGCCAGCCTCTCGGGATCGCTGATGGCCAGACAGGTGTCCTCCTCGGTCACGTGCATCACGGCCGCGGCCCGCGTGTTGTGCGTCCACACCTCAGCGCTCAGGATGTTGCATTTGAGGTGCGTGAGAACCGCGCACACCTCGGAGAGAAGCCCCGGCCTGTCACTCCCCGTGAGCTCAATGACCGTGTGGTTCATGGATTGCGTTACGTCGACGGATCTCATCGAAGACGTGAAGCAAGATTCCGGTCCAAGCGACTGCAACTACCGATATCAGCACCGTAATTTGTAAACACAGATTCATTTCCGGGTAGGGAAAAAAAATCACACACCTTGTGAATGTAGTCCAAGACCCCTTCGTCCGTGACCTTGTTTCCGTCTTGATCGGTGACGTTGAAAACTGATTTCAGAAGAAATTCATAGATCAGATTGTGCTCATTACAAAGAAACAACGATGTTCGTTCTCAGAGTTCTTACCATCCATGAACCAACATCCATCAGAGGATATATAAGCTTTGTTGATTATAAGATTAAGATCAGTGAGAATCTGAACAACTTCTAGAAGAATCCCGTGCTCATTCGCACTGTCGACCTAATCCGCCATGGGAGAGAAGAAGAAGAACCAGAGTTAGAGAAAATTAGTATAAAATAAAATAAAATAAAAAAAATCAAGAGCAAGACAACCGAAACCCAGATTGCATACCCGTATGACAGTGGCCTTTTTGCAGGAGTCATTGTCAATCTCAACCCTGAGCGAGAAGATTTGAAGAATAAGAGATCACATTCACACACATCAACACAAGCAAATCTGTGATGAACAATCTGAATTGAGCGTACCTGGGTGGGTTCATTCTTCGGATGAGCTTCTCGTATTCATCATCCATGTCATTGGAGAAGCTCACGTTCACATCTGAGAAGAAAGAGAATGCTTATCCAGAGAATACAGAACTAGAAAGGCCATTTATGCAGAACCAGACAGACCACTATCCATCACTGCAAAGGGTCTTCCGGGAAATTTGGAATTCGCGTGTTTCACGAGATTTGAAACGAATGCCAGAAATTTCATGGAGAATCGTTACTGGGTTTCCTTCAAATTTGATTTAAAAAAAAAAAAAAACTTGAAATCAAGAAACATGATGAAGAGGTGGAGAAATGAAGAAGTACCCATTGTTGAGGAAGTTGTGAAGCTTGAATCGGCGGAGAAGGGAAAGAAAGAAAGAAAGAAGAGATGGTTTCGTCTTGGTTGTGTAAACGGATTATATGAAGCTCAAGTTGTACTTATTTATGTGTGTGTATATATATATATGCACAACAGCTCTCACTCTCTCTCTAATGAATTAATGTAATTCTTTAATTAGAAACTGAAATAATTCAATAAAATAAAAATGGAAATAGAAAAAAGAAAGAGATCCTACAAAATCAGAATCAGACCCTCCCGACACGATACTCCAAAAACCAGCAAGTATTTTATTTTTATTTTTATTTTTAATGCTTTCGAAAATGACAATTAAATCAAACTATATTAATATTTGGAAAAAAGAGCTTTAAGATGTCCTAGAGGTGTCAAGTGGGCCGGGTCGGCCCAGGCCCACCCGCCCCGACTCGTAAAAAAAGCGGGTTCACCCCGCCCCGCCCCGTTTTTTTGTGGGCCGGGCTAGACTCGCCCCTATCAAAAGGGTCAGGCTGGGTTATGCTTTTCTAGGCCCGCCTCAAACCCGCCCCGCCCCGCCCCGAAGCCCACATAAGCCCGCCCCGTGGCCAACTCGCCCCGCCCCGTTTAAAAAAGCCCACATAAACCATATTTTTACTTGTTTTACTGTTAATTTTTTTTGGTATTGGTCGCTTTCAAATGTTATTGTCGTTTTAACATATTCATTTAGATTTTATAATTGATTAGTTTCAAGTTTCAACTTTAGAATTTATAATTATTAGTCACGTTCATTATTCACTATTCTAATTTTATTATTCACTAATTAATTTCAAAATCACGTATTCTCATTTTATTGTTCACTTTCATTTTCATGTTCACTATTCAATCTTTACATCTTGAAATTCATGAATCAATTCAACATTCATTCATGCTATACTTTCAAGTTATAATTTGTTATTCATTCATTCATGTATTTACTCTCCGTAAAAATCCAACCCGTTTTGGTTTATGAAAAGCCCACCAAATTCGACTTGTAAAAGCCCACTAAACTCGACTCGTAAAAGCCCACTAAATCGACTCGTAAAAAGCCCGCCCCGCCTTGCCCCGCGACATTGTGGGTTCGGGTTCATGGGCCGGGGTGGGCCTTGATGCCTTTTCCAAAACCCGCCCCGCCCCGCACATTGAACGGGGCGGGTCGAGCCCGCCCCGTTTAACATACGGGTTGTGGGCCGGGTTGGCCCACCCCGGCCCACTTGACACCTCTAAGATGTCCGAAGGATTGGTACGTCTGAAAAACTAAAAAATCGTGGCTCAGTTCAAGGGGAGTGTGATTGAAGAAAGGCGAAGAACTTAAATTCGATAGCCAGAGTTCCTAATTTGATGGTTTTCGAAAACCGAAGAAGCCCGCGGGTCAAGAGCCGGTAGCCCGTATTTGGTGGGCTTGCGGTCGATTTGCGGGCCCAAGTTATATCGATTTTTAGTGATTATTTAGTGATAAAAACTCATTTTAATAAGAAATTGATTTTTTTTCTTTAATTTTTATTTCTAAGAAATATTTAATTTTGTTTATAAAAACCTTATTGAAATTCTTCTCATTTTTGCAATATACTTATAAAAATTGAATTACCACGATCAACAGTAGTTTTGGTTGTCAAATTTTTACATGACTTTATCGTTATTGTTGATACTGGAAAATGGATCAAACACTGTAGCAGCTCAAAACTTGATATTGGGTCCGATTGTCGCCGTTTATTGACTTTCTTGGGCAAGAGGCTTGATTCACTGTTCTTTGTAGAGTCTGGCGGATAGGACCCTCCGCTAACTGTTTGAACCGGGAACTCCGTGCCTGTTACCGCAAAGCCTCGAAATTGACTAGGCTCGGGTAATAAGTTAGTGACCGCAGAGAACTAGAACCTCCGTAGGGCAATTCGACGATCGAGCCCGGAGTAGTCGATAACATGGTGAGTCTGGGGTGATGATATATGATAGGAGTCGGACGACGCTCGGACCTTCCTATGGGAGTCGCCCATTCGTTCTGTGAACTGGGGATTCCTCTGGCACTTCCGCTCTAGCTACCTCCTTCGCTATGACGTTAGTCGGAAAATGATGATTTATAGCTATAGATAGCGTTAGAAACCGATGTTGTTTGAATGAAATGAAGCTCCTATAGGAGGGTTCAGGTCCGTGGCACGCCTGTTGACACCTTGCAAGTGCATGCGTTGTGGCCCGCATGTGCGCGCGCCGTGGCGCTCGTAGGCGCACCGTGGGTGCCATCGGGCGCGATATTTATTTTCTATTTTTTTGGTCTCACGATGTTGAAATATGAACCTCAAAAGACTTGGGCCAAAATTGATTTTATTAATTTCGAAAACATCCATAACTAACAGTCATACTTATACCCGTATTATTCTTAATACAAATATAAATTAGACTTGCATACGCTTTACCGGACTTTAAAACACTGATATTCATATTCTTTACACGTATTTTCATAAATGTTGGGTTTTATCGGTTATTTTTCTTATATCTGATTAACGATGAATTATATGTTTCGAAGCGTAAAATTTGTAATTCACTGTACAATTTTAGATTTCAAGAAAGAATCAGTTGAATAGCGGTTCGGTTCGGTGGGAAATATATTGAATAGAAAATTCTATGCTAATGTATAGTGCAATAAATTTGTAGTGTAGTAATTATTAATCATAATATTATTAGCGACAAAATTATGGAGTAGCTGTTAAGAGTTGAATAAACAGTACATATTCAATCTGATCAATACATTGGAGGAGTTAAATTGTGTAATGATAATGTTTGGCCACTTTAGAAAATACTATTTTATTACTTATACCTATTTTCAGTTTTCTCCATCTTAATTTTTATTACATTTAATTTTTTTAGTACTTGAAAAGGTAAATTTTTGTTTAAATTTACTCTCACGATAACACATGACCAACAGCATTTTTCTATTCGAGCTAACCCTCTAAATATTAACTCATATTTTTTACTTAGTAAATTTCGAGTACGATTTTTTTTTTCAAAATTAAAATATTTAGATATGGATTTATTCTATAAGTAGTATATTATTTCTTATATATAATTATAAGTTGTTGAATCTTTACTCCGGATAAATCACAACCGTTAGATATTAAAAATTTAAAATAATAATGATGTTTTGAAATTTTGAATTATCTTTTTTTTTTCTTTCTATTTTTCATATATATATATATATATATATATATATGAATCTTTGGATTTCACCCCTACTGTCATGGTGACTCGAATTCAAGACATTTAATATCCTAAGTGATGTGCTTGTTACCACTAGACCAAGCACATCTTGTTTTGGTTTTTGATTTTCCTGAATTTGGTAAAAGCTAGAACCAAAATTTCTTGTTTGTGATACATTTACATGGTTCATTGGAATAACCCGAAGGTAAATAAAAATACAAAAATAAATTTTTATTAGGTTTCAAAACTTTGAATTAATTCATCATGAACTCAAAAAATCCTTTATCTAATTTAATTTGACGAAGAAAAAAATGACCTTTAGACATTCAATTGATTGATTCATCACGTACTTTTGACTCGGTTTTTGTTCCACTAATTTCATGACGAGATTAGGCACAATAGTGCTGACACAAAAAGTTTTACATGGTTGAGGTCTATAAACGAAGAACTCAATTTTTTACCAGTATACCGACGAGATATTTATTGGGTAAATTTATGCGCTGATCGATAATCAATGGGTAAATTGACGGGTATTGTATGAGATACGATCTTAATAAATACTAAATAAATATAATGGGTTATAAGTATTTTTTTTACAATTATAAAAGTTATTATTTGTATGAAATGAAAAAAATGCGTAATAAGTTGTAACATTCAACTCCCACGTGGCATGTCGCCCTAGCCATGAATATCAATTTGCGGTCCGAGCAGCGGTGTCGTCGGGGCTGCTGCTTGTGGCCTTGATGACAAGGTTTAATTTTATTACATTCTCTATCACAAAATTAGGGTAATTAGCGACATAAGTGGCCAAGGTTTTCGAATTTCCTTAGGCATGATGCCAATGCCTAAAAACGACGGCAAAAGTCCCCAATGTGCACTAATCACTCTAATCACAAAATTTTATCCAACTAATTGGATGGATGTTAGTCAACTGATGATGTGGCAGTATTGACCGCCACGCGGACAACCACATGGCATGCCACGTCATTTTTAATTTTTAATTTGTTTCCACGTCATATTTTTTTTTTTGCAATTCTTTAACCTGGCCCACTTTTCTTCTCGCTTTCTCTCACATTGCCACGTGTCCATTCTCTATCTCCCAAACTATGACATGTGTCATCCAAATAACTAGCTTTTTTTTCCTGCATTTATAAGGTTGAAACCCAAAGCCCAAAGAAACAAAACACTAAACCACCGAAGTTATTTGGTGACAAATTGTAATGAATATAACAATTTAAATAGCAAACATATTAAGAGATTATCAAGATAAGTATAATTAACTAAACCAATAGGAAATAATCTTGTATAATTAGCATAACAAGTAATCTAAAGTTTGGTTTTATATAGTTGGACTTTATCAAGATAAGTATAAAATTTCTGAACAATCAAAATGGTTTACGTTAGTCGAGTCACATTATTCATATTTTATATTTTCTATAGATTTATGATCATCATGTTTATTAACTAATCATAATAAGCTAGCTACAGTAGTTATGCTAAACTCATTTTATTTATTTAATTAGTCATGATATTGTTAATAGATAGATAAATTTATTTCATATTTATTTTACTTTATTAAATTATCATAAGATGTAAGTATTTAAAACTCTTAAGAAGGATAATATTTACAATTTTAGTAGTATTTTCAGCAACTACCACATCATCATTTGACTAACAATCATCCAATTAGTTGGATGGAATTTTGTGATTAGTGCACATTGTGGACTTTTGCCGTCGTTTTTAGGCATTGATATCATGCCTAAAGAAATTCGAAAACATTGGCCACTTGTGCCGCTAATTACCCTTATAATTATTACATTCTCTGTAATTTTTAATAAATTAATGTTTAAAATAGTAAACTCGCAGCAATGTAGGTGTTGATTGTTTGAAACTAGTACAATCAACTTGCATGATTTAGGAAATAAAAGCTGTATTTTGCCTATTGTCCTACGAAGCAGCTCTGCTTTATCTAATCGCCATCATTTATGCGTACACATACAATACATATAAGGGTACGTAAATAATTATTTTTTTGCATTGTCAAGAGTTATACGAGTGTGACTATGTGTGAGATAATATAATAATTCATTATTTACGAATAAAAACAATAAATATTAATACTTTTGAATTTTTTTTATTAAAAACGTAAAATTATATACGGATAATATATATATACATATAAGATTTAACTAATTAATAAGAAAATTAACACATACATATAAAGAAAACCTCCAAATGCCCCAAATACATCAAAAGTTTAAGAGAAATACTCATAATTTCTTAAAACTCATTTATACCCATTAATAACTTTATTTGACCATATTAATAATATCAGCTATAATTATTAATTTCTATATAATAATTATTAATAATATATATATATAAATTAAAATTTATTTCTTTTAATTATGCATTGACTAGTCATATTCAATTAATTCAAATCTATTTCATATATTTCTTTTAATTAAATTTCCAATTACCTTTTTTTCCCACTCTCTCTCGTGTAATCCCGAAAAGGAGTCGATCATATTGGAATGTAGCAATTCCTTGAGGAGTTCCCTGCTGAAACTTGGTTGGCATTAGAAAATTCACAGCAATCCATGAACTCAGAACCACCCACATTGCGATTCGAAGCGTCAGTTTCATCACCGAAATCAACGACGACGATTTCCCGGGTTTCGCTACCTCGCTCAAAATCATAGGTCGCGAACACTCTTGCTCACATCCATGGCGGTCTTGTCCATAATCACACTCCAAAAGAAACAGAGTGTCTCATTCTTCTGTCGCGCTGTCGCCTTACTGCACCAACCGCCGAAGTTTCGACCTTTCTCTTTCGTTCCCCGTTGCCGATCGCCGAAGCGTCCCGCACCACATCCTCGCGCGAGGTCTACCCGCTCTCCCACGGCGAGTAGACGTGCTCCGAGTTCCGCTCCCTCGCCGAGAAAACCATCTCCGAGATCGTCTCGAACCACTTCTTCGTGCAAGGTATTTGATGTTACTGATCTGTGTTCGGGTGTTTAGGGATCGAAACACTATAGTCGTAATTCTAATTACACAGTCGTAAATGTAATCAGGGGCGGAGCCAAGGGCGGCCGCTCCCACTTGATCCGAGCATGTTATTTTTCTTTTTATTTATTCATATTATTATAAGTTTATACATAAATAATAAACATAACATTTGTAAACTAAATATCACTGCAGTGTAGTGGAGTTTTGTTACTCATAAAATTCCTCTCCAAATTATAGCGCAAGTTTCAATTCCCAAACCTACCATATTTTTTAAATTTTTTTAGCAACACTTTTTATGATTATAATTTTTTTTCATGATATTTTGTACTTTACTTAATTATAAGTATACTAAAATGATTACAACTTACAAAACTAGAGAATAAAAACCACCATAAGACATGCACATATTTAAATATTGAAAAAAAAAATATATTAATATTTTGAGAATGTAACATGTAGATTTTCTAATCACATAGAGATCCTAATGAACTATTTTCATAAATCTAGAGTTCACTAAAAAATAGTTATAATGCAATGTATAACAATAGTTTTAATGTTTCATTTTATTATAAAATTTATATCCAACTAATTTTCGCCCCATTTTAATCAAAACTCTGGCTCTGGGCCTGGATGTAATTATAGTTACAATTACGTAACGATACATAACTATAATTAGGAACGAGTAACTCATTTTACATATACATAACTATAATTACGAATAAGTAAATATAACTACAGTAACTAATATGTAATTATAGTTACATTAATTTACCAATGTGTAACTATAATAGACTTTTTTCTTCTCATTTGCTTTATAATTTTAAGCGCTTATATATTAAAATTAATTTAATTTTGACGTTGAATTATTATTTCCAGGGTATAATTCAAAAAGTTTAACTAGAAACCTTATTTTTGGTATAAAATATAAATACAAAATAGGAAAGAAATTTGTGTTCAAATAACGTGGTTGAATCCTTGTTGTTGCAGTGTTGCTACAATTAAGGATGATTAATTATCTGTTAATTGTTTGATATTTAAAAAAAAAAAGTTATATTGGTCCATATTTCAATTAGTTAGTGGTTTTAATTACTGAAAATAAGTTTGGAATTTTTTTTGAACCCTGGGGTAACAAATGGACATTTGGCTCATTTACCCATATAAATATATATATATATATATTAAAAAGTTGGAATTTAAAGTTAAGGATAAAGTATATCTAGCAAGGACATTAAGTGATTAAACTAACAAAAAACAATTTGAGAAGTTTCGTGCAATATTTGGATAAATGTACATGACTTTGCGTCAATATCTCAAAAATAAAAACATTGTTTATAAAATGTATTGGCGGATTTAATAAAATCTTAAAGAAGATATATTTCGAAAACATTCAAATTCTATTTTTGAATTTTATTCCTTTTGAGTTTTTATTTTTGATTATACTTGATTAGTCACTCAATCATACTTGGTCCTTCCAAAAATCATATTCTAGATAAACAATGTAATGTTTTTTATGAGATGCCAACGTGCTACAAATATGTAATCTTTAGAGGTTTTGCCCTTAGTGTATTGTTATTTGTTAGAGATTTTTATGCAAAATTTGGGTGATTTAAAGGATTTTCCACTCGAATGTGTTTTATATATAATTTAGTAAATAAATGTAAAGGCATAATAATAGGAATAAAAAGATTGTTGTCACTCACATCACATGGTTTGGCAAAAGCAAGCAGTACAGAGGTGGGTCTCCAGATTTGCAGGGTGAGTGTAGTTACTGTATTGGGTGCGCGCCCACAGAAGCGTGTCTTGAGGCACATGCCGGCCTCGCACGCACGTGCTTCAGCTCCCCTGCCCTCTCTCTCTCTTCTGTTTTGCCATATTTAATAAGGCACTACCATTCTAAGTCGTAGCTCTTGTTCTCCTCATTTTGGCACGTCTTTCTCTCACGCATAGGCCTCCTGGCTGTCACTCTTTCACACGCCCAATTAACTACTACGATGGTTAATCCCTACGTGTGGTGCTCTTATTGGCTTATTAAGTTGAAATATTTAGGGGGGAAAAAACGTGTTTTAACTTTACTCGCTTGTACATTTTATTTTTCTTCTACCGAATCAATATACTTTTTTTTTTAAAGAAAAATGAGTTTCGTTAAACTCTTTGAGTTCCCAAAACAAGTGCGGCTTGAGGGAAAAGAGTACTCCAAATCAAATTATCGTTGCAAACAACCAAATGATCGTTCGGAATTCTCTCTTTCCAACCAGAATCACGCAAATACAAGAATCCAATATTTGACGGAGCATACTTCATTTTTAAAAAAATTAATCACGAGTTTAGCAAAGCCATGTGCAACTTTATTACAGCACCTCAGATTGAAATAGAAAACTAAATACCCAATCCGACTAGCTAACCGATGATTATCTGAAATGATAGAGCCCAGATTAAAAAGTTAAAAGGACTTGTTGTTAATAGTTTTAAGCACCCCTAAACAATATGCTTAACTGCAAACCTTCAACCATCCCTAATCATACGCACATTCAACCCCCCACTAAATAGTCACCTCCGCAAGTTGGGGGGACAACATGTGCCTATTAATAAATCCCGATGCAAGGACTTGATTTTTTTGTAATTACGAGACGCTAAACCAATACCGTAACCCTCTCACGACCATCGATTGCGGCATCAACACAAATATCAAACACAACCTACCTTAAGAGGTTTCTAGGGCAGTGCATTTTGAATGGTCCTTCTTCAAATTCTTAGGCTTCTGGGCCTCATTATATTCCGAAAAGTAGGTTAGCGCTCCCTCAATAATATTCTACCGAGTCCTCGAATTAGCTCCATTCACCATATTATTTCTATTATTCCAAACTTGCCACGTAAGAATATAAAATAGTACAGACTCACTTGAGTTGTGCGTTCGAGGAAATGAGGCACATAGGATCAAATTGTGGGTTCGATCAATCTAGAATACCGACGAGACTCGCCAATATCTAGATTCTTTGAGAGAATTTACACCCCTAGATACAATGATCAAGCGTCTCATGCTCAATATGACAAATATGGCACCAGGCACCGTGTATTGATATGAATTCCTCGACGAGTATGAACAATGTGAGTTGGCACAATATTTTTATAGTAAACACAATTAGATTTTAACTTTAGGAGGGACCGCAATCTTCCAAATCTTGTTCCACCAGGACGTTTCATTCCCGAATGAAGATGTTGATCCTAGATCATACGTCAAAGCGAAAAAAAATTCTTGTTACACTTTAGCTCTTTAGGGGGATCTTCTTATTGATATTTTAGTTCACATGGATATAAAATCTATTAATTGACATTCTTGTTAAGGCCATAGGAAGAAACTCAACAAATTTGTAAAATATTGACTATTGAAAATTTTGTACATCCAAAAAAATCTATCAATTATTCTAAAGTGCATTTAGTCATCTTGAGAAGAAAAAAAAACGAAAATAATATTTCTATTACAATTTAGTGGCATATATATTTAATGAATTGAAAAATAGAGTAAGAAAGTACAAATATACTTATTAATTGCAGCATCATTTGAAGTTGAACCATTAATTTTAAAGAATAAAGAGCATTATTCTTTATGTAAATCTGATCAAGCGTCAAAATATTACAAGCAAACACAAAAAGAAGAAAAAAATTGCACTCGAAAATTTATACCTATAAATTTCAGCTTATTAAATTTCAGATTAGTCATATTAATATCTACTTGTTTTTCTTATTTAAATATAATTTTGGAGGTTAAAATTCTAAGATACGCTTCTGAGTATAATTTTTTTGGAAGGTTGATGTTATTATGATTTTTGGCATAAAGTGTGTGTGGTGATGATACTTTCTCACTACATGTTATGTCACGTAAGTCAACCTTAAACTCAAATACCAACAAACAACTTGCATACATATATATTGTGACATTGGCAATTAATAAATCTCGAAACAATTACACAAAATGTGCCACCATTTCCGAACATTGTGCCACCAATTCAACCCTACATTTGGTGTCATCCACATATAGTTGGTCACCAATATTTATTATAATATATGAAAATTATAAAAATAGTAAAGACACACACAAAGTTCAACTCTTGGAATGCTGTCTTAAGATTGTCAAAAACTGTCTCAAGAGATTAATGTGTCTTCACAATTGTCTTGACAATTTCCCTACTTTTTAGTATTATTTTTGTCACTCCAACTTTTAAACGTAGTATAATTTGGATGAACATTAGAGGAATTCTATGAACGGAAATTCTGTTTTTAAAAAGAAAAAAGAAAAAACAAACAATAGTACCGTCGGTATGATTATACATTAATAAGATTTATATATATAGATAATATTATTTTATCAGTAACACCGCCGGCCCAGTTTGACATTGTTGAGTTGCCTTCAGAATTGCTTTAAAAAATTACTGTCAGATGAAGTGCTGTCAGAAAAATTAATTTACTGTTTGGTTAATTAAAATGAAAAATAATTAATTTTCTTAAAAGTTTCAGTTTAGGGTTTGGTAAGCACTTTTACTTAATTAGTTTTTAAAATTAAAAAAAAATATTGAAGTAGACATAAATAATATAAATTACATTTCAATATAAATAAAAAATATAAAAAATTAATTAATATAATTATTCAATAAATAAAATAAAAAATCGTTCTTAGTTTGTTCAGCCTTTTGTGCTTCATATTGACAATAATTATGGTGAAAGTACTAACTTTTTACATCCACATTTCTATCATACAAAAAGAATTGGTACTTTTATCACAATAATTTAAAAATATGAACATAAAAATTGATAGTTTGACCACTTGAAAAGAATTAGAATCGTAATCGCAATTATAATATATGTTTTTGGTACTTTTACCATTCCAAAAACATATTTTTTAAGATAAAAAAGAAGAAAAACAAATTTAGATTTTAGCAAAAGCACGTATTACTTGCTTTTGAATTTTGCCTATAAAAAAAGCTAAACTATGTATTGAATTGCTTTTATAGTAACTTACTAAACATAAATATTAGCTTAAAATTCTTAAGAAAGCAAAAGCGCCTATAAATAAGCAATACCAAACGGGGCCACCATATCGATAAATTTATCTATAGGAAATATGTTCGCAGTTCTTTAGATCAAGTGAAGATGTAATTAAGGCAAGGCAAGGCAATTTTCTTCAATGTTATACTATCTACAAACAATGTTTAAAATGATGATTTCGATGCTCAACGATCTTAAGTGATGTTCATATATTAAGGAGTAATGCGTGTTGTATTTTTTTATTTTTTTTTTACTTCTTTGATTTTTTTTTCTTTCCCAAATAAATATTTCTGTTGAAGTTTTATTGATATCCAAAAGAGATATCATGGATTTCATCCATGATAGTTAATTCTTTAATAATATTCTCATTAAATATTTACATAGCATGTCGTTAAAGTAATACTCAATAAATTAATAACCTCGATAAATTAATAATTTTGTACAATAGATTAATCAATACTCTATAAATTAATAATCTCGATAAAATATTACTTTTTTATGGCACCGAATATGACTAACATGAATATATTTTTCCTTAATAAATTAATAAAATTCTTCGGTCCCAACAATATTAATTTATAGAGGTCTTACTATATGGTCACGACTCTAACGAGAAATTAGTGACCTCCATAACATAATAAAATTATCTTGTCCGAACAATATTAATTTATAGAGATTTTATTGTATTCTCATAGAAGCCTCGTAACTGGAGACTTATATTTTATTACAATGATACATGGTAATTGAAAATATATACATTAACAGAAAACACATAATAGAATTAAAAAACAGATTCCACATACTTTTATACAACTTGAGTACTTAAGCTTTTATAGATGAAATTCATGTATATAATTGTTAATTTAATCTAATTTAAGTATATTTGTCGCCATTTCCTCAAAATAATATTATTTATATAAGAAATTTTTTTCCTAATTCTTAAATCAGAAAACGATAAAGCAATAAACGAAATTGAAAAATTGACACCAAAATTATAGTGGTCCGCTCCCAGTGTAGGAGGTATGTCCACTCGCAATAAAAGTTTATGGTTACCCCTCTCTCTCTCTGCTACAAAATCGCACTAATGCATGCTGCCTTAACTGCTCTGCGTTGAATTTCAGTATTATAGTGTTTTCGTGTAAATTAGACTTGACACTCAACAATTTCGACACCTAATAAAATAAACCTTACCATATTCACAATCTACCGAAGTGTATTCCTTTTTGGACGTGCAGGAAAGTTGATCCCCACACCACAATCATTTTGATGGGCTGTGTGACCAAAACGCCTCCATTTGCTTGCATTTGAATCAAATCTGAGTGAGTGTGACATTGCTCTTTCTATAATTCATTAATTATTATTTCATGAAACATCCTTATCATTAAGCACAGTTAAACCACGTGCAAACAATCCATGACTTCACTAACTATTTTCTTCACGTGTAATAATAATACTTGAATAAGAAGGAAACGAAAATCCATGAATTAATTAAGGGACTAACCTTGGTTAATTAACTACTCCGGATCTAGTAATACACCTATCTATGATCCTACTCAGTCAAGAGTCAAACTAGGCTCTAGACAGTTGGGCCAACAGTTTTGTTTGTTGCTTTAGAATAGATAATCTTCTTTGGGGTTATAATAGTAATTAATGGGGTTATAGAGCAGACTCGCACGTGACAACTAGCAGATCTGGGAGCAGGTTCATACGTGTTAACGTAATGGGACTGGCATGGAAGTCACGCACGTAGCACGTGCGCTCCAAAGCTTTTTACATTTTTCTTCTTCTTAAAGTTGTGAGTGATGATTAATTAATATAATATTAAAATAGAAAGCATTGAACTGATAGCGTCTTTTGGGCATTATTTAAGAATTATGATAAATGTTATTTGCGCAAAGCTTTTGGAGGCAGCGAAGAGGCACTGCCACGTCACAGCCACGTCGTAAGTCTGTGCGATTCTGACGCCAACAAACCGACCATCATTTCCTTTTCATTTATCTCTGTTTCCTTTTTATTATGTAATACAGAATGAGTTTTAATGGATTTACAGTAGACAGTGTGTATAGTTAATTATTTGTATAATCGAATTTCTCAACTTTTTTTTTCATTAGACAATGTATATAGTTAATTATTTAAGAGAAATCATAGCTAATAGCCATGTTCCTACGTTTAAATTGTATTTTATTCAACGTATAGTTCTAATTTCAAAAATAGCTAATTAGGACGATGTGGCATTGAAAATTATTTTTTTCATACCGAAATCGTCCCTAAACCTATTTAAATTCGTTTTTATTTTTTAAATTAATTAAAATTTTAATTTATTATTAATTATGCATAATTTTAGGAATAAATTTATACTAGTTTTAAAATGGTATACCCAAAAATCACGTTTTATTTTCTGTCCCTCTCCCCCTCTCACTCAATCCCTAAAATCATCCATTTCTATTTCCATGTCTGCCTTCTCTCATTCTTACGCGTGCTTCACCACTTCCTTTTCACCTTGCTTCTCGATCCGCCGCATCTTCCCCTCTCCGATGCTTCTTCGACGACCGGATTCTCTCTCTCATCGGACCCCAAAGCCTGGAGATGAATTGCTCTCAAATCTTGTGTGCTTCTCGAGCTCCGTCCATGGTGCATCGGAGCATATGATGGCTCCGCCGAATGTAGAAACGCTGAAGAGAATCTCGAAGGTTTAGTTAGAAGAGCACGAGCCCGGCGACTAGAGGCGTGAGGATGAAGCCGATGACGAAAGAGACGCAACCGAAGAGCATCAGAGTCAGCGAGATTACCAGGAAGAGCGACACAAACGTCGTGGGGGAGCTCGGCGTGGTAGACAGCGACGCGAAGTGAAGGGACGATGAGATCGGTGGAATTGATTTCACCATTATCGAGCTCAGATCTCGCATGACGCTCGATTGCTCGTATTGATGACTCCCCAAATCCACAGACTCTTCTCGGCCGACTGGATTCTCTCCTCAAGGTTAGTCGATTTCCATACTCACCGCGATGACGAAGCTTAGCTTCTGTGTCCTTATATTCCTATAGCACTTTAATTGAACACTTGATAGATCTTTGCAAGATTGCTTATGAATTTGCAATCTGATTTAGACCTTTGCAAGATTGCTTATCAATTTGCAATCTGATTTAGACTGATCTCCATATTGTATTTTCTTTTCGGTTTTCTTGTTGATTTGTGAATTTACTTGTGGAAAATCGTTAGGTTGAGCTGAGAGTCGACGGAGATTGAAGTCTCGGAACGGGGAATTGGGTCGGAGCGCGGCGGCGATGAGCGGCAACGTTGGTTCGATGGCGATTTTTTCTCTGATTTTTTCTTTTAATGTATGTTTATTCGTGTTTATTCAAATTGTAAATGTATGTTAATTCGAATTTTACATGTAAGTTTATTGGTTTATTTGTGTAAATGTATTCGTGTTTATTCGAATTGTAAATGTGTGTTAATTCGAATGTAAATGTAAGTTTATTAGTTTATTCGTGTAAATGTATATTAAGTCGAATTGTAAATGTATGTTATTTTGGTTTATTCGTATTTATTCGTGTAAATGTATGCTAATTCAAAATGTTAATTTGATTAATGTTTTTTAAATTAACATGCAAAACCAAAATAAATAAAAAAGATTAAATATTTTACCTATTACGTTGCTTCGTCTTCGTTTTTCTTCTTCGGTCTCAATATGGAATTCTTCGTTCCTTTTTTTTTTTTGCATGCAGAGTTTCTTAAATTTTTTGAATATTTGGTTAATTGATAGATATAATAGTTAATGCTCTGATTTCACTACCTACTTAGCATGATCTTCTAGTCAAAGTACTATTGGTTAATAAATGATGACAGAATGGTCATATTATTGGATATATGGGATCAATATATATCGTGGTATATTTGCCACGTTTTTAGCATAATTTGAATCTGGTTTTCAAATAAGTCAGTTTCCTTATTTATAGCTTAATTTTTCAATAAACCAATTTCAATATATCGTGGTATAATTATCTTGAAGTCAGTTTTCTTTTTTATAGGTATTTTTTTAATATATATATTATAATTTGTATTTATTTGAATTGATCACGTAAATCTCGACTACTAATTAATGTTTTGCGTGAAATATATTAACAGAATGTGTTTATATGCTAATAATTAATTTATAATACTAATTAATTATAAAGGTTAATATCGTCATTTTATATGCGTTAATGTGGTTTATTGGCTACAGGGGCGGACCCAGGCCTTACTGAGGGTGGCTGGTGTCACCCCCAACTTTAGAGTGAAAAAAATTCTATTAGTATCTTAATTATTTTAGTTAAAAAAAAAAGAAAGTAAATCGCCATTAGAGCGAGCTTTCAACTGTGTTTGTATTTGCAGAACAAAGTTGAATAGAGATAAATAGGGAAGATGAAGAGTGGGCCCATACTGACACTAGTACGTCTTGTTTTCTTTTTAAGTTATTAAATTAATATTATATAATGCTTATTTGTTTAATAAGGGCTATATAGGCTATATCGTAGGCCCATCTTCTCTTGTGGTGGGTCTATTTTCTCATGTACATATAGTTTTAAATTTTTACTACACAAACTTATTAATATGCTGATTATTAAGGATAATTTTTAGCAAAAAAATATTCGTACAAACGTTTTTTATATTTGTTAATTATAAAATTATAGGGTAATTATGATATAAGTTATATAATTTGAGACATTATCTATTATCTATTATTAATTATAATATAATTTATTTATTTATATGTGTCGTTCGTCACCCCCAAAGTCATTTTCTGGGTCCGCCCCTAATTGGCTATGTTACAAAATTAACTAAACAATGGCTATTTTACCAATTTTAAAACGTTGATATGGCTAGTTATCTTAAGCTCCCATTATTTAATTTAATTTAAAGTAATTTTTAGGTCCCTTAAATTGAGTTTTTAGGGCCCTTATTTTCCTTTTATTATAGTTGGAGTTTACTCCACCTCTCCTCAAGCACGGTTATGTTCGAGGGATGAATTTGGCACATCTCATTTAATGCCCGAGGGCGATATCAAAGTTTACCTATGTCCACAACTTCTTACTCACAATGTTTAGGAAGGGGACGAGAGGAGAGATGAGAGTTATCAAATAGGACGGGTCAAGCCTTTACGGGGCGCAATAAATTTGGTTGTGAGAAATGACATTTTTAAGGATAAAAGTGCTAAGAACGATTAAAGTGGGTTTATTGACGAGCAAAATGCCAAGATTTTTTTAAAAAAGATTTCAAGATATTTATATCTTGCAATTGGGAGATTATTGGGCTTAATGCTAAGACTTTAATTGTCATAAGAAAGTGCAATCAAAATAAGCACATTTGGACCATGGAGGCAGAAGAGAAAATTTGTGTACACTTTACCCTAGGCACACATCAATATTACCACATTAAAGTAAAAAAAAAAAAAAAAAACTTTCTAAAACTGAAAGAAACAATGGGTGCGTTTGGCACAACTTATTTAGCCTTGTTTTTGTTTATAAAATAAACTTAACCGCTATTTAGGTGTTTGGCAAAATTGTTTTTCCAAAAAACACAAAATCGATTTTGAATTTTTGTACATGAATTGTAAAAGCTAGGATTCGTAGCTTTTGGTTTTTTCTAAAAACAAAAATACGGTTATAGTCTATTTTAGTCTTTTTAGCCTAAATAATTTTTTTTACCAAACGCTAAAACAGTTTTTGTTACCAACAACAACTGTTTTATAAACAATTTACCAAACACCTGCCGGTTTTTCTCAAAAACAATTTATTTTTTAAACTAAAACTAAAAACAATTTTTGTAAAAATTAAGCTGTGCCAAACGGGTCCAATATCAAACAACTACAAATCACGCTACCTTATTTATCTTTTATCGTAACTTTTCTCTGGTTTATTCTTTACAAAGAGATTTGAGATTGTAGAGAACAAAACATAGAGATAAGGATCTTTTCAAGATGAACACGTTGTTGCGAAGCTGTCATCAATTTGAAGATGAGTTCCGATAAAACTTTTGTTCTGCAAAAGCTATAAATGGTGAGTTTAATCTACACCGAAGCACAAATCAACATTTTCCTTGCAACAACTTTCGCCCTCTCTCGTGCTGGAGGATTCACGGACGTAGCCTCCAAGGATATAACAGCAACACGGCGGTTTTGAGCACTCCAAAAACGCTGACGAAAGGAATCTGTAAAATCTATTACCCAAGTATTTTGAAAGAGCGAATTTTTAGCTTGTAAGTTGTATCGGAATGAAACTGAAGATCAAGCTCGATAGAAAGTGAGGATGTTTTGTAAATGATTTTCAGTGTGTCAAAATAAAAAATAAACTTGTTGAATATGTATAGGGAGATATATTGTCGTTTTGTATTGATTAACAATACCAAATTACCAACGTTCATCCGTTTTGATTTACATTTAAACCTGAAGAATGTTTTTGAACAGCCATTAAAGCTTTGTCGAACTTTTTCAACCAACTTGCTTATTAACATCTCTTCGAACATTTTCAACTTATTGTTAATTTAATTTAATGACAGTATTTTCCAACACCAACAACCATATTTTTTGGGTGTTTCCTAGGAACATGGATGGAGTGGATGCAAGAGCCTCTAAGAGAGATTGGCGCACAAATACCGTGGGTGGATTGGTGCTCATGTTTATTCAAAATTATAAGTAAGTTACAAGGGTAATGGTTCTTTTAATTAATTCATCTTTGTTGTTTTCTAGGTCTTATAGTGTTTTCGAAGATGTTAGGTATATTTTCAATAGATGATAAATAGATGATAATAATGAGAAACAAAAATAAGGAAAAACAGTAGCAAATAGATTAGATGATACATATCGTTGCGGATTCTCGGATTTTGACGAGCATTGGCATGTCGCCTTGATCCGTAAATAGGTTCTTGATATCTTGTAAAACAAAAAACGTTAGCGGCTGCCAAGACGCGTTTGACGCTCTCCTTAAAGCTTGATTTACCTCCTCTACGTGTTTGAGCTTCGTTAGGCGACTAGCTTCCCAGGATACAACGGGACGACCGCGAACTTCGTAGCACTTCGAAGTCCACCAGACCACCGGCAAACTGAAACTTCTTGAACTCTGTTACCGAAAGACCCACGACATAGGAACTATGGGATGCATGAAAAATGAATTTGCGGAGAGAAAAATGAGAAGCAAATTCATAACATTTAGAGAGTTTTCATAAAGCATTTTAATTGTGGTCTGTCGAAAGGGTTCGAGGTCACTTCAATTTATAGATACAGGAAAGAGACACTGAATTGACTGTCAATAAATTCTATAACGATTAATAATAAATCACAACTTATCTATAACGTAATAAATTGAATTCAATATTCACAACGGTCATAATCAATATAACTATTTTATGTAACGTTCAAACGTCGTGATAAATCCCGGTAATTTGATAGAGCGTTCGTCTCGAGTATTCGAGTTCTACATTTCGACCCGCTCGATGCTATTTCAATTTTATTTAACCGTAATATTTTCCATCAGAAGATTTCCAAAAATTCCGAATTTTGTGATCATCTTGTTTATGTATCAGTAAGACATATTTAATTGTATCATAGATACTATAGATAGAAAAGAGAAATGAAATCAAAAGTAATACAGGTTTATTTTGATATTAAGAGCGTTACAAGCACCAAATTGAAATTATTCGAACTCTTCTTAACTACAATTTGAGACGCTCATATTTTGGCTGAACACTGGTTATGGAAATTTAGAATATTAAGCCAGAACCCTGCAGTTTGTCCTCAATGATGCCGTCTAGCTTCTCGGCCATCTCCGGCGTGAGATGATCTACCCAATCTCTAACCGATCCCGCCGGAAGAATATCTTGTTATCCTCTCCGGCCGGCAGCTTCTCGCTCTTCTTCACCCCTAGATTGCTCAAATTCTCGAAGCTACACAACCCTATGATGTTCTCAACTTCACCATTGGCCTCTTCCTCCTCGAAAAAAGGGCAACTGATGAACTCGGCTAATCTCTTCACGTGAAAACACGTCTCTCTCTTCATGTCGTCATAGCTGGAAGAGCACTTTCTCCGGAAGCCGCTTCCAGTAGCCCAAACAGTGGTCCCAGAACGGCCCGTACAGCTCACCCCGGCAGAACACTTCAAACGCCTTGTCAACCGGGATATCACCCTAGCTCTCATGCTTGATCTTGTTGGTGAAGTGCCAAAGAGACACGAATGTGTCTTTAGGATTCCTACAAAGGTAGACCAGCTTGCATTTCGATGTCATGACCGATTCGGGAAGTGACACGTAAGGCAAATGGGTCGAAAACAGCCTCGGCTGCGCAGGCGAAGAAGCCTCAGAGAGGTTTGGCCGGTTACCGTCCCCGTAGAGGTCCATCTCGAAGTAGGGGGCACGAGGGCGTGAGGGTGCGAGGTGAGCAAAGGGTGTCCGTTTTCAGGATCGGGGAAGAGCGAGCGGTTGAAAAGAGAGAACATGAGGGCCTTGAGCCATGTGGTTCCTGATTTCGGAGTTGTAACGAGAATGGTGTCCGTTTCGTTGGCTTTGAAGTACTTTAGACTCGCCAAAGCTCCTGGTACGTGCCTTCTAGTGTACCAAAACCCTAGGTACTGGTGAATATCCGCCAATAGCGGACGTGTCTCAGTCGGCAGCGAGCGAGAGCACTATGTCTCTGAACTCTTCGGAGACTTCGCTTTGTATGAACTGTGGGAGCTCTGAAGTTTGAGCAGCCATGGAAGATATTGGTATTTATTTTTTATTTATTTGAATGCAAGTCTAATCAAGTTGTTGGCTTCATATTGAACCTTAGCATGTTACTAATTGGGCAAAGACATTGTATATATGAATAGCAAGTTTTACTATGCTTATGTGAGTATTTTTGAACTTTGAATATAAGGATTAGGGGGAAATGAAGATACGGACTAAAGTGAGTGTGTATTGTCGTTATCGCAAGCATGTTTACAGAGAGATTTATTGCCGTATTCTCACCCAGTTTATGTTATATTATGTTATACGTAATCTTAGAACATGAATTTAAACATAAACAGAACACGGGAGCTTTTGATAACCGAATTCGTAAAATCCCATGTTGGATAGTTTACTTTGTGGAGAACTTGTTCGGATTAATCAACAAAAACGTCTATAGAAGATTGTTACAGTACGAATATTCAAATTAAATAATCATAAATACGCTCTCGCTTAATGTTGTATCATGTTGAATGACAACTCTTCTTCATCTTTCGATTGATTACGGTGTCCGATCCCCTTGCAAGAAAGTCTTGACTGAACTCTTTTTAGCAGTCTAGTGCTTGAACGACGTCCACCTTCTCCCAATGATTTGTCAGATTTTTTTTTTTTAAATGAAAGAGTTTTGTTCGATGAAGCTCAAAGCTGAGATATATATACCATCATTTCTTCTCGCTTTTGTCATTTAGCTCCACGGCAATCACAAAACGAGAAATTAGAAGGCTAAAATTGACAGGAAATGAACTAGATTAGTCCAAGATAAAGTAAAAAGTCCATCTTAGAAGTAATAAGAGCAAGACAAGAATCGGTCCGAACCGAATCTGAATAGTACAAGGTACACAATACAATCTTTCGCTATAACATACGATGCAACATGCCATGTTCGTGAAAATAACTGAGGGTAGATCCAATATGATGTATAAAAAAATCAGACAATAAATCAGTTGTTTAAAGTTTACGACGAAGGTTGAGCATGAAAAGATCGGAGATTGCTTTTGGAGTTAGAAATTAGCAAGAGTCGATCCTTTGTGCCTCATTATCTCGGCATTCACCTCTCTCAACCCAAGTGAGAATACATTAAATTTCTATTCTTATGTGGCAACGTCACCAAATTGCTTAAAATTGTCGCTAGGCGGAGTTTAAGTATTGCCACGGTAATGTTAAATTTAACATAATTTAATGAAACTTTAAGACCACCGTGCGTGCACGTTTTTGAAAACCATCGTGCAGGATCGTGCGACGGAAAATAACCGTCTTGCAGTTGCAAGCATGTTGGTTATTAACCGTAGTGAAGCTAAACTTGAAGTTTCCCATACACGGCAAAATAAAAGTAATGGAACTAAGAAAATCATCCAACTATTTCATATATTTATAACTAACTGATTAATCATCTCTCTTACCAGAATTTGTTCATCAATAAATAAACCTGCCATCCTTGATTATTTTCAAAATTTCAACCCCGAACCCTGTGACTTTTCTTCGACAATGCTGTCAAGCTCCTTGGCCATCTCTGGGGACAGATAGTTCACCCAGTCTCCGACTGAGCCCCGCCGAAAGAACGCCTTCTTCTCCTCTCCACCGTGCAGCTTTCCGCTCTTGTTCACCTCCAAATTGCTCAAATTCTCAAAACTGCATAGATTTATGATATTCTCTACCTTTCCCTTGGCCTCTTCTTCCTCGGAGAATGGACACCCCATGAACTCGGCCAATCTCTTCACGTGGAAACCGGTCTCTCTTTTCATGTCGTCAAAGTTCAGAAAAAGCACCTTCCCGGGGAGCTCCAAGCTCTGCTTCCAGTACCCCAAACAGTGGTCCCAAAACGGCCCGCACAGGCTCACCCCTCTGCAGAACTTCTCCAGCGACTCACTCATAGAGTTCTCGCCCCAGCTCTCCGGCCTCAGCCTGTTAGTGAAGTGCCAAAGGGACACGAACGTGTCCTTAGGGTTCCGACAAAGGTAAACCAGCTTGCAATTCGTCGTCTTGACCGAGTCGGGAAGCGTCACGTAAGGCAGATGCGTGGAGAACAGCCTTGGCCGCTCCGCGGAGAAATTCGGCCGGCGGTTGTCCACGTAGAGGTCAACCTCTAAGAAAGGCACGAGGACGTGAGGGTTCGTGGTAAGCAAAGGGTGTCGCTCTCCGGGGAGGAGCGAGCGGTTGAGAAGAGAGAACATGAGGGCCTTGAGCCACGTCGTTCCCGACTTGGGAGTCGTGGCGAGAATGATGTCCGCGTCGCAGGCTTCGAAGTACTTTTGACAGGCCAAAGCTCCCTGAACCAGCCTTGTGGTGTACCAAAACCCTTGGTAGTGGTGAAGATTAGCAGCAACCCAACCCTTGTGAGTCGGCATGGAGAGGACCAAGTCTCTGAACTCCTCGGAGACTTGCTCTTCTTGCAAGTACTTTGGGAGCTGATCGGCCATGGTGGATGATTTGCGTGGTTTTGCTGTATATAAAATATCATATATATATATATATATATATATATATATATATATATTCATGGCTATAGCTACCAAGAGCCAACATGGGAGGCAATCATTGCATCGAAATATGCGTATTATAAAACGTGAGTATATTTTGTGATATGATCAGCTTTTGAGAATCTCATGATGCCACACCGCTTTCCAGGATGGGGACCTTTCTTGCGTGCCTATTGAAACTGTGGGACCAATTCAATGGAGTGTTTAAAATTTACACGATTCAGCGTGTTCTTGTCTGGTCGTTTTCCTCAGTGTAAATTAGGGGTGCAAATAAAATCCGGAAATACGGGTTTTAAACCGCATTCGGACCGGAACCGTATTTAAAATAAACCGGAACCGGTTTATTAAAAAAACCGCATCCGGATTAAACCGGTTCCGGGTACCGGATTTAGAGAATAAAAAACCCGGAACCCGCATAGTAGCATACTAAAACTCGGTTATTAAATATATACATAAAGATATTTAGAATTTCATACCAAAAAAAATACATATTGAATTTATATCAAGAAAAATATTCATTTATTTGTTTCTCATCTAACTCCAAACTAATGTTGTAGATTAATCATTTGTTTCTTCTAGTCCAATTTGATATAATTTTTTTCTCTCATAATACTAATAGTATAAAACATTACATGTATTTATTATGTTAATTACAAAATATTTTTTGTAAGTATATATGTTATGTTTATGATATATTTTGATTTTTTAATTTTAGCTATAATTAATTACTCCAAGTTTTTTTTTTAAATATAAAATTTAGGTTCTAATCCGTATTATAACCTGGAACTGGATTTTAAAACCGAAAACGGATAACCGGATCCGGATTTCCGGGTTTTTTATGTAAAAATATCCGGATCCGGGTTTCAATTTCAGAAAACCCGGATTCCGGATCCGGGTAGCGGGTATGACAAAAAATCCAGGTACCCGGTCCGCTTGCACCCCTACTGTAAGTATTATAATGCCACATCCAATAATAAAATTGCATCTCCAATAGCGCAGCTTCAACACTCTTCCCCCACGGCTCCCCGTCTACGAAACCGCCGCCACCGCCACTACAGCCGTGGTACTTTGGGAAACTCCCGAGTGAGCTATATTTGGGGTTTAATGATAGATTGCTAAAATGCAATGTAAAGTTGCTATTTATTATAATTTTTCTTTAATGTGTTTCTATTTAATTACAATGCAATCATTACCATAGCCTCTTGAGTAAGTTGGCTCGTTTGCCCCCTCAAACTTTTTAAATAAATAAAAAAAATTGCTCTTGGAACTCAAAATTCGGCACAAGTAGCACATGAATTAATATCTTAAAAAGCTGAATGCACCAAAATTTGTAGTTCAAGGCTTACGAATTACATGCAAATTAATTATTTCAAATCCTCCTATAACCTGGCTTTGTCGTGGATTAGTAATTAAACATTTGGTAACTGCATTTTATTGACTTTTAAGTTCTATAAATACTTAGTGATCGAACATTTGAAAACAGAACACACAAACAAACAATATATCACCATTAAACCAACACATATCAGTACTCAGCGAACTAAAAAATCCATGCATCACCAGTCAGTTAGGCCCACATCGAGGATGAGCTTTCCCTAAGGTTTCCGTCGCCTCTTAGATCAGAATCTCGGAGATAATAAAAGCGGTTTTTTTTACAACAGGGGAAAAGTTAGATAGGAAACCATGTGAAATGAGCGAGGATAGGAAAGTACGTCATTGCTCAATGTCTGCCACCCCAAGCAAAATAGAACCTGGGTCGTTGGATCCGATCAGTGGCAGATACTCGGATCCCCTTACGTGAACGCTGAAGCAAGCTACAAAAGAACCGACAAAAACCAATAAGAATTTATCAATACGAGACTTATCATAAACCTTTATAGAAACTCCTGGCTTAGTTATACAATGGAAGATGAAAGAATATCAGTTTGAGAGTTCAACAATCAAATGGCAAGTTCAGATTAGTTCAATTCCCCTTAAAGTTCAATGTAAACACGATTTTTGAGACATTAATAGCAGTTGTCACTACTTCGAAGGATAACGATGTTAGGTATGATATGTTAAAGATACCATTCTCAATCTTCGTTAGACTTTGAAGCATGGTTTCCATCTTCGATTTCATATCGTGACTTTCATCCATGCTCGGAACAACAAGAGTGAGCTCCCTGTAGATGTCCCGAACAAATTTGCATATCTTCTTAGCATATTCAACTTCGCCATCAGAAATACGACCAATTGCCAGCCGCATCAGCTCTCCAGTTAAATCAGCAAGCTGCAATTAAATCGAGCGCCATCTTTTACTAAGTAACTTTCAAGGGTATGGTTGTCTACAAAATTTCAATTAAATTTTCAAGTGTTTGTTGTGATGTTAATTCCGTCTTCACGTTCTTATGCATGTTCGATGATAGAACCTTGTTCGCAATTAACCATTATACTCTCTGCCAATACAGTCCCACTTGCTCACGGAAAATCAAATCAATTCGATAATTCCATTAGATAACAAGCTAGGTATTGTAATTTTAATTAAGTAAAACATTCATGATATAGCTACTAAGAATTTTTGATTTCAGGAATTTACCCCCAAGAGATAATCAAGGACATTGATTTGCAGAGGCACCAGCGACGGGTCGCTAAGAGGCAGCAAAGTAGCATTCATTTTGTCAAGATCCAGAAGACTCCCAGTCCGACAGAACTTACAGAAAGTTGCAGCTTCCACATATTCTTGTATCTGTAAAGACCCAGAAATAAACAAGCCAACATAAGTATATATATATATATATATATATATATATGTATCCACTGTAATCAATATATAAGAATAAGGAACCACCCCGGGAGAGTAAGCTCGTCGCAGCTTCCAAAAGTCACTGCCTTGCAGTTCTTTTATCAGTCGAGAAATGTGCTGATCCGCCACAGCTACTAAATCCTTTTCTGCTTTATCCAAAACTTCGTCTCTGTTCGATTTGCTGATTCTGTTCATAAGGTGAATTAAAGAAAAACATTTCATTTTCAATGCAAAACGAAAACGGCAATTGGATTTTACTTAGCTTCTTCGCGATCTTATTACCTGTGCACCTGAAAAATGACTTTTTTGCTGTTAATGGTGATATCCCGGCTCGCCTTGACTACTCTTTCCCGTTTGTCGTTCTGAACCCGCAAAAATCCACGAAGCACATTACAACCAAACCACCAAAGTAAAATGTTTTGAATCACATTACTCAAGAAGGAAATGCTAAAAAGTCTAAGATAACAATGGAAATCTACCAACTCCTAGCTCAACTTTGCCCAGTCAAACCCACCACAAAAGAAACAAACCCTAACTCGTCACAAAAGCTCGGTCCAGAAACTGAATGAAAGAGTAAAGGAAAGAGAGAGCTAGTTTGGTTACAAGAGCATTGAGATAATCGGCGTATCTGGAGAAGGAGTCGGACATGGAGGACATCGTCCTCGCTCTCTTCGGCGTCGTCGGAGCCACGGCACCTGACGCTGAAACTTCCACAACAGAGCCTGTCAGTGTCAGGCATGAGAGGAGGAAAGAGAAAGATGATAGGTACTAGAGAAGGGAGAGATTACCGTGGTGGGAACGAAGGGGTTTGGTGGCCATGAGAGACTTGGTCGCTGAAGATGTTGAGAATGAGAAGAGTCTCCGAATGGGTAGACTAAACCGCATCACTCTCTAAGTCTAACAAATGACAACAGACACCGACCATCAAACTAGCTCGCAAAGACGCAGACAGTCGCGACACATGTCATAAACGACGTCGTTTTGGAGTTGTAAAGTCAGTTTACGTCTGATTCATGCCGAGTAACAAGATAGTAAAAATACAACGCGAAAAACAATAAAAAGACACACGATACTTTGGTAACACAATTCGATACTTATCTCCATCTGCGGGACACTCACACAGATTAATCCCCAATAAAGTTTACAAGCACAAATTATTAGGTAAGTTATATAGCTAAAGAAAAAGGGCTCCCCTGAAGCTGCAGCCTGCTACACAGTTGGTAACACGGCTTGACCACTTCCCTTCAGGAATCGGACTCACCAAGATCCCCTTGCTATAATCGACTAAGCTTGAATCCCTCATACTCGTTCTGTGAACACGGTCAATACCTCCTCCCGAAGATTTAAGTTTGAGCTTCGACTTGTGACGGTGGTCACTTCCCTTCTGGAATCATACTCAACAAGATCCCCTTGCTATTGTCGACGTAAGACTGAATCCTTCAGTCCGGTTCTTCACAACATTGTCGACACCTCTCTCGAGGCAGGATGTTCGATGATAAAACATAGTTCTGTGAAAGCTAATAACCTTGATGACACCGACGACAAGGTTAAACTTTGAAGGGACAACGTGAACTTATCTGTGTAGCGTGTAGACCTTGTGTAGCGTCCCTTCGAATATTCTTGACGAACAACAAGCTTGGTCTTGTGGATGACGTGAAAACCGTAAGCTTGATTTTGGGTTGTATATGGAGAACAACTTTCGTGAGCACTCTGTGTATTTTCTCTGAACTTTAGGCTTGGAGAACTGAGGAAGAAGGCAGCTAATAATACGTAATTAATAGGTCAAATTCGTAGTTCCCATTATTTTCTCTCAAAATAGCAATTAATTCCCAAGATTTAAGGAATAATAAATATAAATATAAATCATCAATCTTGGAAATACGCTTAATGTTTAAAGACAATCCAGAGAGAATATAGCACATGAAATTTGCTCAAATCTGTTGAAGAAAAACGTGTAAACTCTCATGAAACTCGCAACAAATTGAGACGATTTCGACTGCATAATGTAACTGTAGTTAGGACTGTACCTGACGATGTTTCAACTGTTGTCACAAAAATAACAACACAAGAAACTATAGCAGAACATGTTTATTCAGGAGCTAAGAAAGAGTTTTGATACACATTAACGTGTCTTTTCTTATAAAATTCAAGTGCTAACATTAGTTTTAGTCACGAAAATCGAGCATATACCTAGTCTCGAGGACTCGAGGTATTCGGAGTCTCAAAACAAGAACCGCCCGATAATTAAATTTTAATTTTACGAGTGAATCGACGTGTTGTGGATTATTTATAAATACCAGTATCGTCGTTGTAATCGATATATTTTTATCAATTTCACATTTTCTTCAACCCTTTTATGACAGCAGAGCGTACAATCTCTCTCCCTCTGTGAACTATTTTTCTCTCACCTTACGAATTGAAGAATTTTAATGGATAATGCAGTCAAAGAATCTGAAAGTTGAAGATCTTGACAAATTGTTTCGTTTCATCACTCATTGAGCGTAAAGCTAGAAGAGTAGAGAGGTCATTTATTTTTATTTTTTGAGAAGTCACTTATTGCTTGCAACTTCTTAAGAATGATTTTACTCTCTATCGAGCTAGGAAAAAGTAGAGCCTAGTGATCATTAACAAAATGCAAACAACATAATGGAAATAATCACTTATTTTTTACAATTTCATTCCCACATACAAATTGCCTTTTCGTTATTATAAATTTCAGAATTTTAATCCCGAACCCTGCAACTTCTCCTCCATGACGCTGTCAAGTTCCTCGGCCATCTCCGGGGACAGATGGTTCACCCAGTCTCCGACCGCGCCCCGTCGAAAGAACACCTTGTTCTCCTCCCCGGCCGGCAGCTTTCCGCTCTTGTTCACCTCCAGATTGCTCAGATTCTCAAAGCTACACAGTTGTATGATATTCTCAACCTCTCCTTTGGCCTCTTCTTCCTCAGAGAAAGGACACGCCATGAACTCCACCAATCTCTTCACGTGGAAA
The DNA here is from genome assembly GCA_954871525.1 of Parietaria judaica. Taxonomy (NCBI): domain Eukaryota; kingdom Viridiplantae; phylum Streptophyta; class Magnoliopsida; order Rosales; family Urticaceae; genus Parietaria; species Parietaria judaica. Next base: position 29,206,243 of record OX940870.1, read on the forward strand.
CCAGTCTCTCTCTTCATGTCGTCGAAGCTCAGGAAAAGCACCTTCTCGGGGATCTCCAGGCTCTGCTGCCAGTACCCCAGACAGTGCTCCCAAAACGGCCCGTACAGGCTCACCCCTCCACAGAACTTGTCCAGCGACTCGCCCATCGAGTTCTCGCCCCAGCTCTCCGGCCTCAGCCTGTTAGTGAAGTGCCAAAGGGACACGAACGTGTCCTTCGGGTTCCGGCAAAGGTAAACCAGCTTGCATTTCGAGGTCTTGACCGAGTCGGGAAGCAACACGAACGGCAGATGGGTGGCGAAGAGCCTCGGCCGCTCAGGCGAGGAAGCTTCCGAGAGGTTCGGGCGGCGATTGTCAACGTAGAGGTCGATCTCAAGGTAAGGCACGAGGACGTGAGGGTTCGTGGTAAGCAAAGGGTGTCGTTCTCCGGGGAGGAGCGAGCGGTTGAGGAGAGAGAACATGAGGGCCTTGAGCCACGTCGTTCCGGATTTGGGATTGGTAACGAGAATGATGTCCGTGTCGCGCGCTTGGAAGTGCTTTCGGCAGGCCAGGGCTCCTTGAAGCAGCCTTGTGGTGAGCCAAAACCCTTGGTACTGGTGAAGTGTACTAGCAATCCAACCCCTCTGCGTGGGCAATGAGAGGACCAAGTCTCTGAACTCTTCCGAGACCTCTTCACGCAAGTAAGGAGGTGGGGTTTGAGCAGCCATGGCCGATGACTATTTGATGGAATGGAAGTTGAAGTATATTATAAGCTGTTCTTCTTTCAGCATATATATATGTATATGTATAGAAATAGAATGGAGCTTTTATTATCAATCATCAAAGGGATATAATATTCTTAGGCTACCAGTCAGACAACTCAACATGTGAGGCCACGTTAGTCGATCTCGTCAAATGTGAGGCCATGTTAGTCGATCTCGTCAATCATAGTGAGGCTCTAATCATCAAATAATAAAAAAAGTGAAGTTAGTCTAGAAACTCAAAACATGAGGTACTTTCGTGGCAAATTACTTTTTTCAATCATTATAACAGAAAGAAACCAAATAAACAATGATTTCGTAGCACTGACTGACTAAACGCAGGAAAACGACGCCGCAGAGAGAAGATGGTGACGCTGGTGGTGGCGACGAGCAGCGATCCGGCGTCGATCAACCCGGCGAATGCGCTGCTGTCAATGCCCGGGTGGGACCCACTCCCTTCCTCGCTGCAGGTTCACCTCCTCGCTTGCTCTCTCTCTAAAGTCCAGTTTCCTGATCACCAGATGGCAATCAGGATATGAAGAGTTACGTAAATGGAGGAGTGAGGCTGGTGGTGCATGGGAAGAGCATAGTGAGAGAGGATTCCTTGGACGAGCGATGGCAGGACCTCACCGGCGAGGCCGTCGCCGAGCTCATCTTCCTCAGCCGCCACACCGCCGTCTCCAACCGCCCCGCTCTCACCGTCCACCCCATCGGTGCTCACCCTCCCTATATCTCCATTCAATTTGTCTTCTTGTATAGTGTTTCAATATTGAGCTGCTTCCGTACTCATTCCATAAGAAGTTGCATATATTTTGAATCAAATTTGATTTTTAGTTTTAACTTGTATTCCATTCGTTCGGAGAGCCGTCTCTTAACGAGCGTGTAGTTATGACTGAATTTCATAGGAATAAGAACGGGATTTCGGGGTGCCAGGACGACAAATTGTTTCGTGATTTGAGAAATGAGCGAGGGTGGAGGTTATAAATGGCTCGCGTTTTGGTTCTATTTCGAACTTTCGTTTGATATGTATTCTGTTTTTTCGGGGCATTGAAATAGGCGTCCCTCATTTGCGCGAAGGGGATGCTGCTCCGCAGGGCGGCAAGGCTGGGTGGGCTTCGCCACCCAATCCAAGGATTGGCCCGTGGCTCAGACTCCTGAAGAAAATTGCGGAATCACATAATCTAGTTCCCGAGTTTGAGGTAGTTTTCTTTGACTGATGCTCCGCCTCCTATTATACCTTCTCTTTGCTGGGTTTTAATTTATCACTTAGCATTCTTGTTTTGCTGCATCGCAGATAACCTTGGAGGCAACTCATCATGGACCATTGACGAATAAGCCGGCAATGTTTCTGGAGATCGGTAAATCTTCTATTAGTGTCATGATTTCATTTTTCTATGATCAAGTTGCATTTCTCCATGATCGAGTTCTTGTGGATTTAGGAAGTACGGAGGAGTACTGGAAGAGGCAAGATGCAGCTCAAGTTATTGCTCAGGTTTGAATAGACCGTCTTCGTTTCCAGATTTCTTTCTTTCTTTCTTTTTTCTTTTTATAAACGAGGATCGACTTTTGCGTAGCACGTCGCTTCTTTATTATGAAAATGGCAATATTTTCTCCGTAAATTCTTCCCGTCGATTCTTAGAATTATTTGTATTAAATGTTGCTTTTGATTTTTGATGACTGCAGCTGATTTGGGAAGGACTCGGACTTGGAGGAGAAGCTGATGTGGGAAACTGGAGCAGGTGACATCGATAAGTATACATCATATGACCGCTTTGCACGGGAAATCTCTAGATACTTAAAAGGCTGCTTAATTATATATTTTCTACATTCATCAGCTTTGTTTTATGTGTTGTTTGGGCAAAATTACTTTTCACTCATCATCACGCTGTTGGGCATTAATCTTTAACTCTTTGAGCTGTAGGGAGAATGATAAGAAGAAAGTCCTTCTCGGTATAGGTGGTGGACATTATGCTCCTCGACATATGGACATAGCTTTGTAAGTTCCGATACCTCAAAAGCTTTGCGCTGATATTCACATCTTCTATTGCTTTCCCTGTACTCTGTTTATTCTTGGAGAAGAATTGCTGATTTTCTCATGCCGTTTTTAAATTTTATTAGGAAAGATGGTGTTTGGGTGGGCCATCTACTCTCAGGATATGCGCTGCCAATGGAAGATCCGGACCAATCAAAGGCGGGAAAAAGCGGCGAAAGCATCGGCGGGACTTGGAGGGAATCAATCAAAGCGGCCTTCGACACAACCAGAATGGGATTCCCCGGTGGCGAAGTCATTGCTCATCTTGATCACAAGTAAGTTCTTCAGAAACCTAATATCATTGTAGTTCTAATAAGCATTTCTTCGAAATAAACGGTACTGTAAGGGTCATAACAAGCTTATTCTCAAAACATTCTCATGATGATTGTTGCTCAAGAATCAGCTGTATCTTTTCGGGTGCAGGAGTTTCAAGAGCTGGCAGAAGAATGCCATAACCGGTTTTCTGGGAGAGCAGAATATCAAAATCGGAAAACCGAATGATTTTTACTGAACTCGACAATGTAAGTAGAATTTATTGATATATGATTGCCTCAGCGTCAGGGTAAAAGAGTTCAGAGTTAGATCATGCTAGTTTAGGTTTACATCAGCTGCTAAATTGTATTAAATTTGAATAGATTACTCAGTAATTGTGATTATTAATTGATCATAAACAAGTACTTGTCTTAAGCTTGGAGACTCCCTCTAGTAGTGGTGAAGCCGTGAGACTAGTACCGTGCCTCAATCTTTCTTTTCCGGGCTGGTCTGGATTTGGAAATAACAGTTTCTTTCAAAATCGAGAATCAGACCCGGTTATTAACATAACGGGGCTGGGTACAGAACCTAGCTGAAGCAGATTCCCTTTTCGGAAAGAAAAAAAAGAAGCAAACTGCTACTTTAAAAAAATCATGAAATAAAAATGCATACGTATAAAACATGTTTATAGTCCAAACTCATAAAACATAATCCTTCTATGAAAGAAAAAGGGAAAATAAAATAAAATGGATGCATTAACCGACACCGATTCTCAATGTCTTGCAAAAAAATCCAGGTTTTCGGGCCGGAAACAGAAGAATGGAATTTCTCTATAGAATTGTGATTCGCGAAATTGATCTCCATTCAATTTCATTTTCCATTCACGACATTTGGCACCTTTAGCCGCTACATTTGGCACTTAGATACAAAATTGCTACTTTTACCAAAACCCGAATATATTTGTCGCTATTATTTCTCTTCAAATTCATTTTCCGTTCACTGATGATGACCACTTATTATTTTATTTTGTCTATTTTACTTTTTGAGTTGTGTATATTATGATTTATGAGGAAGATATGTCATTAATCAGAGCCTAAAAGGCAACTTAATGCACTCTACTCCACTTGGACGTGCGACCATTTCTTTGGGAATTTACACAAGCATAGTGGTCAAAACTTATTTAAAATAAACAAGGGTAAACTGCGGCTAATGTACCCAATGTTTGATTTTCTGCGGATTATGTACACAATGTTTATTTTCGGCGTCTAATGTACCCAATGTTTGATCCGTTAGATATTTTCGTGTTTTCCGTCAGTTGACCGTTAGAGATGATTCCTCCTCTATAGGTACACTTTTCGTATTTTTGACATAACTCACTCATTTTTTGTCCAAATTTTATGCACGACCTATTGATGGAAAGATAAGAGATAGATCTACAACTTTAGTGTTTTAAGTTTTGTAAAATCAGTTTTAAAAAAATACGAAATTTCAAATACAACGTAAAACTGGACATTAGTTTAATGCAAAATATTTGTTTCGAGCAAATTTTAATATACTTAATGACTTTTTATGATGAAACGTAAAACTAAAAAGTTGTAGATAAATGTTTTATCTTTCCAACGGGTGTTTATTTATAAATTTTGGACAAAAAATGAGTGAGTTATGCCAAAAATAGGAAAGATTATTTCACATCACATCTTTCATACTTTTGGCATAACTCACACATTTTTTGTCACAAATTTATAAATAAACACCCGTTAGAAAGATAAAAAATTTATCTATAACTTTTTAGTTTTACGTTTCATCATAAAAAGTCATTAAGTATATTAAAATTTTCTCGAAGTAAATATTTTGAATTAAACTAATGTCCAATTTTACATTGTATTTGAAATTTCGTATTTTTCTAAAACTTATTTTACAAAACTTAAAACACCAAAGTTGTAGATCTACCTCTTAACTTTCCAACCATAGGTCGTGCATAAAATTTGGACAAAAAATGAGTGAGTTATGTCAAAAATACGAAAAGTGTACCTATATAAGAGGAATCATATCTCTAACGGTCAACTGACGGAAAATACGAAAATATCTAACGGATCAAAGATTGGGTACATTAGCCGCCAAAAATAAACATTGGGTACATAATCCGCAGAAGATCAAACATTGGGTACATTAGCCGCAGTTTACCCAATAAACAATGACATGACTAAACCATGAAATAATAAGATCAATCAATGTACCTCTTAAGTAACCTGATTGTGGACCAAGATTTGTTCAAACCAAGAAATATGTATGCTGGAATAGGCTGTCAACATGTTTTATAGATATATATATATATATATATATTATATCCTCAAAGTAATTATTCACTGTAAGCAAAAAGCAATGTACTCATGAAATCGGATTGATCCATCAATCCTTCAAAATCTTACGAAAATCTCATCGGTACTATTACTCCAAACGCCTCTTTATATCTGATTTCTAAGAATCTGAATCAGAATGAGTGAATAAATAGGACATCATTGTAGATAGTTTAACTTGCATAATAGAATTTGTGTGACAAATCAATCTGGAAAGTGGAAACTGATGAGCAAGACAATAATATTACCCAAAAATAATAATCAATTATCTTTTGCATTATTGGAGTTGGTGATAAAATCTTGTCATTATCTTACAGAGTATATAACTTGAAGTTAAATCATAAAGTATAACCCAAAAACAGGATCAAGTAGCTTCTTCAGCTAACACTAGACAGCTCATTGACTTGCTTTGTGAGACATACACACACACTGACATCAAAGTCAAAACCCCAATCTAACGGCTGAAAATCAATATCTCCCTTCCAACAAGCTTCACAGCCGTTTGATTCCAGCTTGGCGTTATATATATATATATATATATATATATATATATATATATTATCTTTAGTAGAGTGAGAATTGCACACGTAGGCGATCGGATTTCTTAGAATATAATGGGGATTCTATTTTTATTTATTTATTTATTATGTACAAATATGTGCTTATATTAACACACATATGTGTTAGTTTGGTCGAAATATTTTGTGAGATTGTGTTTGTTTGGGCACGTGAATGATGATGAATACATTTGCTTTGATTTGATAAAATAAATAAAGGAAGAAGAAAATGGAATTTATAAAAATAAAAGTGAGACATATATTATGAACGAGACACTTGCCGACCAAGTCCTTTTCACACAAAACCTTTGTTTTGAACTTGAAAACTTCCGAGTAGAGTGCTTGTGTTTTTCGAGAGGAGAGTAGTTGTATTGTAGCCACTAACCAAGGTATTAAATTTCTCGAATATTCATCGGCATGTCCATCAAAAATCTTTTTTTGAGGATATGCGAAACGATATATCTATCGGCATACTCATCGATTTACCTATCGAGGTACCCATCGACAAGCGATATATCCGTAAAATAAAAAGTGTAAAACGACATCGGCAAGCGGTATTTAAAACCTTGCCACCAATATATATATATATATAATGTATTTTTTGGGGGAAATAGAGGTTCAAATACTTTAGTTTATAAATTGAGACACTTTAATATTATTTTTTTGGGGCGATAATAATACTTAAGTGCACGTTTTGTTAGCACTTAGGTACCCTCAACCCTTAAATCTAACTTTTGAATTTGTTAATTAAAAAAAGAAAATAACGGTGTAAATACTTAAATTTTACACATTGGCACACTCTGAAACATAATTTTAGGCCTAGAAAGAAAAATTGGGATCGGGGAAAACAGAAATTCGAGTAAAACGTTATTGAATCCCTAGCCTAGCTTGGATGCCTTTAGAAGCACTCGACATTCTTCGGTAGGCGGTCTCGTCGACAATAGAATTTTATTGTTTTCTTTATTATTGTTTGAATGATGATAATTTTAAAACGTGTGTCTTTTGAGATAATGATATTTGAGAACTCATCGTTACGAAAAAATTACTTTTTCGACACAAATTTTGTGAAGCCTCTTCTTTTTACAAAAAAAAAAAACCCTACTAAAACTTAAAACTCCATACTCTTAAGTTTGATTTTTTTAAGTATTCAATATTTTATTGTTTAAAAAATCTCAAAACCCTACAAAAATTCCTTAAAACACCAAAATCTCCAAAATAACATAATTTTTTTCATTAAATTTAATATACAAAATTTCCATCGATATATGCATCAGTTTTCAAAATACTCATAGAACTTGATCGGCGTAATCAATATCTGTTTCTTAAGACTTACAAAAATCTTATCAGTATAGTATATGTAAAATTGAATCACCGGGCAGCTATCGATTTCCGAGCTCTCAAGCCTTATTTGAGACTGCTATATTGATTTGTTGGCTCTTCGTCATCTTTTTCTCTTTCATTTATGTAGTATAATCGTCATTATTGAAGTACAACAAATTAGTTAATAAAAATGTGTCAACAAATAGTTTTGAGATTGCTAAATTTATATTTGATTAGTTGGCTCTTCTTCATCTTTTTCTCTATCATTTATGCGCTATAATTGTCATGATTGAAGTATAACAATGTGTCAACCAATAGTCAGATTATTAATGAATCATACATCTGAGAGTATGAAGAGGTGGGATCAATTTTGGTCCTTTGTGTATGTATAGTAAAAAGTATTCAAATCCTTACCAAATGTTGTATTTATAGATGATTTTATTGATCACTAAATGGAGAAGAAAAAAAAGAGAGCATATATACATGAGAATATGCTACAATTAATGACCCTTAAAAATGAATAAACATAACAAGCTCTTAGAATGATTTATTCATACAGGTTATTCAAAATCTTCAACAAAGAGAGGTGTAATGATGTAAAATTTTGCACCTTCCTTGGAAGCACTACACAAAACTATCCTTTCCTTTTAATGTGTAATTAATTTAACCATATGTACATTTTTTATATATCATCCTCCATCACCATTAATTTTACATTAAATTTGAATCCCTCCATGGTTCGAATCCCTCCATCACCATTAATTTTGCATTAAATTTGATGACACGAGGATGACGTGTGTGGTGACATGTCGGATTATGTGGCGTCCACGTTGACGAGAAGCTGACCACGCAAACGTTGACTACTTCCGTTAGTCAAATATGGACGGAAATCATCTTTTGGTACTTATACCGCTATTAAATGAGGTTGGAGCTATGCCGCCCCAGTTGAGTAAAGGTTAAGGACTTATGCCGCTATTATCCCTAAAAAGTATAAACGTGTACGTATTGTTCTTTATATTATAAAAAGTAGAGATAATGAGTTAAAAACTTATAATGACACTCTTTATATTATTCTTTCATATTAAAAGATCATGAAAGGTATTCCTTCATAACTAGTGGATAATTTTGAATCGAATTAAAGCGATATGGAAAAAAACAAAAGTAGAAAAACAAAAAAGCTTATTTGGTGGTGTATGGATATAAATTAATTCATTTGAATCCAACTCATATTGAAAGATATGAAAGGCATATCTACCTACTCACCTACTCATTTATTTATAGCTTATAGTCCAATCGTATGCATTTCTTCCCTATCTTCTTCGTATCTCTATATAATACTAAAAATTAATAACCTTGTACATTCATATATTTCTTTATGTATTATATCCGTGATAATTAATTAGTAGGATTAAACTTTAATTCTAGTCTGTTTAAAACTTTATTCTCAAATATAAAGCTTAAAATTCTCAATAATATCTGTCCAAATTCTTAAATATAAATACATTTGAGTTTAGATCTGTTTTAGGCTATTTGACTTTGAATAATTTAACATTTTGGTCATGGTATATTGGATTTTTTTTTTTGACATTTTGAGTTTGAGTTTGACTTTGTTTTTTGTTTGTTTGTTTGTTTTTATTACATTATGATTTTGAATTATGCCGTTATGGTTTTTATTGGACTATGATTTTACTCTTTTGTTTATGTATGACTTAGATCGTCTCAAATATGTAAAAATCAAGATTTTAGTTCCTGTCTGGACTCTCAATTTTTAAAAATATCAAATATTTCAAATTGAGATCATGACCGGGAAATCTTTTTTGGCGTCTCGATATTTCGTAATTGAGGCACCAAAAAAAAAAAAAAAAAAACTAAATGGGGAGTCTTGATTTGTGATCCCAGTTTCCCCTTGGTGATTAGTGGGATATTGGAGGCAAAAACATAATTTTAGATCAATTAGGACAGACATGTATACAATTTTTTTTAAAAAGAAAGTATATAAGGTTTGGTCAACTGGGGCAGCATGTATGCAATTTTTTTTTCTACAAAAAAAGTAAACAAGGTTAAGAAAATTGGAGTGAAATGAATATACATTTTTTTGTAACAAATTTATATTACATACATGTTGCTCTAATTTTATTTTTCTTGCAAATACTCCATAATTAGTTAATGCTTTTCTTTACTATTCATTTTTCTTCCGCATTTTTATTACTAAAGAAACACTAAAACACAACAAAAAATAGAACTAAACACACGGGTCCTAGCTTGCATGACATCTAACGGCTAACGCCATGGAAAAGACACTTTAATAATTTAATTAATATACAATCGTGGCATTTGTTATGCCCATAAACAATCGTATGATTATATATGTTCCATACATGATATGACTAAGTTTATGGGAATACACACATACATATTATATTTATATATATTAAAATGTTGCATTGAATCTTGATAAAGAGCACGTCTTGCTTGATATATAACTATATTTTATAAATGGTAAAGCTAGTTTTGCTTATAAGATAATACAGCTGGTTATTATATAGTCCACAATTAGCAATATCATCTGTCCAAAAAAAAATCATCGGCATCAAAGGAAAATATTAAAACAACTGGATTGACATTGATTAGCTTCTGGATAAATTAAAAAGCTTTAAGTATTTATTCTTTACGAGGGGACCAATGTTAAAAAAAGTTTTGGCTTGTTTATAAATAGGGTAAACTGCGGCTAATGTACCCAATGTTTGATCTTCTGCGGATTATGTACCCAATGTTTATTTTCGGCGGCTAATGTACCCAATGTTTGATCCGTTACATATTTTCGTGTTTTCCGTCACGTGACCGTTAGAGAGTTATCCTCCTCTATATGTACACTTTTCGTATTTTTGACATAACTCACTCATTTTTTATCCAAATTTTATGCACAACCTATGGTTGGAAAGATAAGAGATAGATCTACAACTTTTGTGTTTTAAGTTTTGTAAAATCAGTTTTAGAAAAATACGAAATTTCAAATACAACGTAAAACTGGACAATAGTTTAATGCAAAATATTTGTTTCGAGCAAATTTTAATATACTTAATGACTTTTTATGATGAAACGTAAAAATAAAAAGTTGTAGATAAATATTTTATCTTTCCAACGGGTGTTTATTTATAAATTTTAGAAAAAAAATGAGTGAGTTATGCCAAAAATATGAAAGATTATTTCGCATCACATCTTTCATATTTTTGGCATAACTCACTCATTTTTTGTCCAAAATTTATAAATAAACACCCGTTAGAAAGATAAAAAGTTTATCTACAACTTTTTAGTTTTACGTTTCATCATAAAAAGTCATTAAGTATATTAAAATTTGCTCGAAACAAATATTTTGCATTAAACTAATGTCCAGTTTTACGTTGTATTTGAAATTTCGTATTTTTTTAAAACTGATTTTACAAAACTTAAAACACTAAAGTTGTAGATCTATCTCTTATCTTTCCATCAATAGGTCGTGCATAAAATTTGGACAAAAAATGAGTGAGTTATGTCAAAAATACGAAAAGTGTGCATATAGAGGAAGATAACTCTCTAACGGTCAAGTGACGGAAAACACGAAAATATCTAACGGATCAAACATTAGGTACATTAGCCGCCGAAAATAAACATTGGGTACATAATCCGCAGAAGATCAAACATTGGGTACATTAGCCGCAGTTTACCCTTATAAATATAATAAACCCAGCTTTATGATATATAATCATTACTCTTAAAGTTGATCACGGAATAATTACCACAAACATGAATTTATTATGTAACTCTCGACTTTCTCATCTGAATTTAAGGAGTAAATAGTAAGATGACTATGAAAATAATTGTTTCATCATGTCTGGTTGGTTGGTGAACAATTTTTTTTTTTTGCCAAAGGCTACAGTTATATTGAAATGAATTAATTGACATTCTTAAAATTCTTTTGACTCCTCAGTTCTCATTTTTTAATTATATTTGTTATTGTTATACCAAACAGAATCTGAATGATAATCAAACACTGAAAAGTTTAAAGCCCCAGTGACGTAGATATTTAGAGCTTTTTATTAAATTAAAGTTGTTCATTAAATTTTAAGTCTTTGAAATCGAATAAAGATTTTTCTCTTCCGTTTTAATTGATTGGTTACAGAAGTTATTTCAATGCCTCAGAATGTAATTAAGTCGAACTGTTTACAATTTATAATGTTTTAATTTAAACTGAATTATAAATCATAATGTACTAAAAATAAGTCAAAACGAGTTAACCTTTTGGGGTTGAGAGGAGTGGACCCTGATTTGTTCCCTCACAAATCATAACAGTTAGTGGCCCTAGAGTATTTAAATTACATACTAAGTACATAGAAGTCAATACTACCGAGCCACCCAGGTTTAATTGACCGCGGCGACCGGAAATGCCATTGGTCATCGGTTTTGGTTGTAATATTACCACGTTTATTAAGGTACGATTTCGTCGTATTGACTTTGTATCAATCCGAAATGTATTTTCATCATCTATAAAAATAGCCTCAAATTAAAGGTTTATTGGCAAAGCCATAACTTATTAACATAGTCAAAAGAGCCCAATCAAGGGAAGAAGTCATATGATGAAGGCAGAAGAAGCTCGTCGAACAATAAAGAAGGTGAGCGACGAGGACAGGAAGCAAGGAGAAAGACGAAGCTCATCGATGAGGCTTCCAAAAAATGAGTCATCGATGAAGTCTCATCGCCAGAAAAAAAAAACATGTTCTACGAAGACTAAGGCAAGGAGCCTAGCCTAAGGACGAGAAGATTAGCGAGGATAAGGTCACCGACGAAGCGATGAAGCAGACAATGACGGAGAGCAATAAATGCAACGAAACTGACGCCTAAGCAATTAATAAGGATAATATTTAATCGTTTATTTTATGTAATAAAGTCTAATAATTAAGACAATTATGAGAGATTCAAACTCAATTGTAACCGCCTATTTATGAAGATGGAAGAGAATCTTAGGTGAACGAGCTCTATGAATAACAAGCTTGGAGATGTAAAAAGGGGACCACAAAATTCTTGCAATATACAAAATATACACACTTCCAAACTCTAGAGCACTTTTTCTCTTTCGACCCATTTTTTGATTGCGTGATTGAGTTTTAACGAAAGACACGAGTTCCTAGGTAACTTAAAAAATGAAATTACACCATTTGCAAACACGTGATTGTTGTGGTGATTTTTCACCTCAACAACATTGTTGATTAAATTTTTCGTCGACGTTGAACGACTAAGGATGAGGAGAATATACACATGAGCGGAATATCTAAGGTAGACCTAAAGTAAAGATACTCTACTCGGACCGCGAAAAGGTGTGGAGGACCTCTTCTAGGGAGACTTCTTACTCGCATGGAGCGAATGCTAAGGGGTGGGTGTGGTTCTAACCACCCTCTTAAAAAAATTGTAAATTAATACTTCAATTTTATTTTTTTAATGTAAATTCACATATAATTTTAGCTTGACTCATATAAGTTTTAATTGAAATTTAAATATAATCCTCCTCAAGGTAAATTTTTGGCAAAAAAATAAGTTCAACCCCCTCGTGATACATAAATCTTTGTTCCGTCACTTATTACTCGGGTATAGGGTATTTTGATGGTCTAGATCATCACAAAGCCCAATTGTTTTCTCTTCTCTCAAGATTTCTTGTTTGAAGTCAACCAGCTTCGTCTTCCGGAGCCAACCCTCTATCTTTGGATCAAAACATTCTTTATATCGAAAGGGGTAGTGATTTACACTGAGCGGGAATAGTATCTCATCAGAGGACCGTTTTGTCGAGTCTAATCGGATGATTTTTCCTTCTCACCATGCTGCTTGGTTGGACCCGTTGGGCGGTTGGAGAGCTAGTTGGGTGGTGGCGAGATCACAATCGGCCAAATAAAGTCGAAATGGCTTCATGCGCGTTGTATGCCATTAATCAATAATGATAGTGGGGCTACAAGGTCAACTCTTTGCTTCTAATTATTTTATATTTCTTCCACGTTCTTCGTCAAAAGGGCAAAACAAAAAGTTACCTTTTTGCATGAATTTTATTTCAGAAAATAAAATAAATTTTTTTTAGTGGATTGTCTATATAAACATGCAAAAAAAAAAATTAATGATCTGCAAAAAAAAAATTAAATCAGTCGCGTATTTGAATTTACCAAATTTTAGAAACTAATTTATGCAATATAATTAGCAGAATTTTTCACATTTGGGTTTCTATGGATGCTATTGTAGTAATCTTGGACATGTTCCTACTGACAATTCATTTGTTTAAGAGTAGGTTTACCGAAACCGTCAAAATGTTTGATTTTATTAGTACAGGATACTGAAAAGTGTATTCGTGTATATATAGTCCTCGTAAGATTTTAAAAATGATAATTTATTGTATCGATTCAATTTTACGGACATACCAGAACTCAATGCATAAATAAATAATTTTGTTGTAAATAATAATATTTAGACATATTTAATAGGATATATCTAAATTGGATTGAACCAGTTGAATTCTAACTTCTGAAAATTTGTTGAAGGTCGGACGAATGTAATCCGACAACTCTGATATATCAAGCTTGTTTAGCTTAGTAGTAAATGATATATATATATATAATTTTAGTTGATAATATATGTGGCAATAATATCAATTATTTTACAGTATAGATATAAATATATTATATAAAACGAGTATATATAAATATAATCTTGACCACTACTGGTAAATAACAATCACTAACTATTGAAACAGAACATTCGAAGAAGAAAAAAAAGGAGATATTAAGATGAATGGTAATTAATCCTATTATATGTGCATGCACGGGATTTGGGGGCGCACGGTAAGGTCCATGGTAGCGCGCCGTGGCGAATCCCGGCCCCGCAATGCATGAGTGGGAAGGATGAAAGCACACGGAGCAAGGTGGGACCCACCCCGATAACATAATAGGAGAGAATAAAAAGGCGAAATGAGAGAGAGAGAGAGAGGGGCATGATCATTGACGATCATCATGACGACGATCATGGATTGGTCAACGCCAAAGCCAGCTCGACCTCACTACCAAACCGGAAAGAAAGATCTCTCCTTTTTATTCTTATTTAAATTTAATTTAAAATTGGAAATTCTCTCCCCTTTCCTTCATTTTGCCGTCTCTCTCTCTCTCTACGTGCATACGAGCTTCTCCAGTGGGTCGAGGAAGGAGGCTGTGATTTTCTCGGGAAAGTGACGGAAAGCTGAGGTGAGGTTTGTGTGAAGCTTGAGAGGGAGAGGGAGTTGTTTGTTGGCGAGAATTAAAGAGAAGAGAGAGAGAGAGAGAAGAGAGTGGGTTTTCGTATTGAATGCAAATATTAATTAATTGAAAGAGGCCGTTTGGTTCCTGTCTCTCTCTCTCTCTGTGGCTATCCAACAATTTATTGCACAGAGTTAGGAAAGCGGTGTTCCCAGTTTCAATACATACATGAATATAAATATATATACTTACACTCCTACCGGCTCTCTCCCTCTCTCTAATTGAATTGAATTCGAAAGACTCTGTATTTCGATCGGAGGCAAGCTTGGGCTGAAGCGTCTTTGGCTCGTCAGGTAGAAGAGACAAAGAGAAAGGTGTTGGAAGCTGATCAGAGAGAAAATCGAAAGGTGCTACTATTTTATTATTATTATTATATATATATATATATATGGTGGGATCTGACTGATTAGATCTTTCTTATTCTCTGAATTTGGTTTCTACCGACGAAAACATCGAAACCCTTTTGTTTGTTTTCGAGCTCCGAGACATCTCTTTCTCTGCCCACCTTTCATGGCGTTTCGGATCTGAACCAAAGCTAGGCGACACGAGGATGGGTTCGTTCCGTAACAAGACGAGCTCTCCAATGGAGTTCTTCATTTGTCCTCCAGATGAGACACTGACAGTCTAGGTTTTGTTTGGTAGCTTGTTAGCTGGGATTTGGGTTTGGAGTTTTCTGGTCAATCATGGCTTTTGGGTTGGTTTTGGTCCGAGTCGTTCTTCAAATTGGTGATTTAGTTGCAGAGATGGCAATTGGGACTTCTGGTATTTTTGCCCTTTTGCATTCTTGGTTGGTGTCGTGATCCATAAAACAGTTTTGAAAATTGTATTGTGGTTTATAAAAATCAGATATGAACTGGACTGGCAATAATTAAGCTTTTATTTTTCATTATAAACTTGGTGGTGGTCTTCCTTTCTCTTTTTATTGGGTAATTTCTTTATATAATACTGTATATGTATATCCTCAACTACTACTTGCCATACTTTGGAAGATAATTCTGGTTACATGTCTTCTTCATGAGATCACCAGAGCTAGTGAAGAACATATCTCTACGTGGTTGCGTTTTTTCATCAAACTTGAAAGCTTTATGCGAGCTACGAAGATTGCTTGTAACCTGTTCTTCTTGCATTTTGTCGAACAGAGCGAGGCATATGTATTGAAAGAGATTCTTGTTGCGACTCCAAAGATTGCCCCGTGTTCTTACCAGTTGGTCAACCATGAAACTTGGTAAGCGGCGTTAATTTCAGCTACCGCAATTTTTTTTTTTAATAGCGCTTATGTAAAAGGCTGTTTGGTTAGTAATTATGGCTTTGTGAATTTTGAATTTTCCTGCAGAAAGAGAACCGGTGTTTGGTCACAAAACTCCAAACCAAAAGCTGGATCCTAAATCGTTTGACTACACAGAACTCTCTCTTGACTCAGACGGGATAAAAAAGGCGGCGAGTGAGAATCAAATTGAGCAAATGCATGAGTTTAAAGACCGCCAGAAAGACACCAATTCTTTATTGTGTCTGGCGAGTGATGGAAATGAAGTTGCTGCATCCGAGCTCGATTTTGTGAAGGACGAAACTGCAAAATCCCAGCAGGAAGTTCGGGCCAATGATAAGTCAGAGATTGTATCCCTAGAAAGGGACCCGGACTGTTTTATAGACAAAAGCGCCATTGAGTGTGAATTGCCGGAGTTTCAAATTTGTTACAAGGAGAATGGCTTCAGTTCGGTCAAGGACATCTGCATTGACGAGGGCGTGGATTGCCAAGACAAAATCAAGTTTCAGAATAGCGTGGATAGTAACAAAAGTTTATGCACCTTTGTTTTTCCCGATCATGATACGGATAAAGATCTCAATAAAGATCACAGAGATGGTAGATTTGAGACGGGCGACTTGGATCTTTCTACTGAAGATGAATCAAGTAAGGAATTTGTTTGTGAGTCCAAGAATATGGTTCCGGGAGTTGATAATAGTACAACCGATAAGATTGCAAACGATATTTCTCAAGACAAGACAGTTTCGAAAGACGCGAGTTTGGAAGAACGGCTGGGAGAAGAAGAGCCTCAATTCAAATCTCCTTGTAGCAGTGATGCCGTTCAGGTACGCAAAATGTTTATAAATAAGTATCGAAGAACTCGGTTTGTTATACTCGGTGTTGTAATCTTACAAAAAAGTCGATAGTTCAAGGTTCGATGAAAACGAGTTTTGTAGTTACCCATGTAACTTTTTTAACCAAACATTTTCAAGGCAGTGAAAAGAATTTATCCTTATTATTTTGTTTTCTCGTGCTTTTGTCCTTATTGTTACCAGAGGCTATGATTTTCGCTGACATACATATATATACATATATATATATATATATATTTTGCCGGTCATATCTTAACTATTACTGAATTTTGCTACTTTGTACAGAAAGTAGCTTGCCAATCATATCTTGGATTTTGTTTGAGATGTTTTTGTTTGTGATGTCAGATTTCCAACGATGGAGAAGGCGATGATCTTGATATCGTAACTGAAGAGTCAAAAACTAGCGGCATTATCAACGAGCTATCTTACTTCAGCAAGGTCGAAAAAAGAAGAATCACCTTCGACTTTGATTCTTCGGCTTCGATAACCAATGCCAAAGATCATCTCCAAAAGAGTATTCCCGAATGTTCTAGTACCGAGACTCCACCTCAGGAGGCGTGCCCACAGAACGACATATGTGGCTGCGATGACACTCCAATCATCATCGACGACGGAATTCGCAACGCTCCGACCGAGTCAAACGAGACTCAACACGATGCCCATGATGTCTGCGATCAACGACCAGTGATCATCGACAACGGGATTTGCGACGCACCGACTGCGTTAACCGAGACTCAAAACAAGACTCATAATGTCTGCGATCAACGAACATCGATCATCGATGACGGGATTTGCGACACGCCAGTCATGTCAACAGAGATTTCCACCGTCAACGATGAGATCTTGGCGACGCATAATCTGGCAATCCAGCTTCGCCACATCATGGCAGAGGATGACGAGTTCGGAATTGGCAATCCACAGTCCGTGTCGAGCCATTTTCTGTGTGGTGTTGGAGAGTCCAGTTTCTCGGCAGCCGGGCCCGTACCATATTCTGGCAGCGTTTCACTCCGGTCAGATAGCAGCACGACCAGCACTCGCTCCTTTGCCTTTCCAGTGTAAATCTCCGAAACTCTAGTCTTGTGAATTGCGTTTCCTTATTGCAAATAAATTACTGACAAATTGGAACGTTGCAGATTGCAGAGTGATTGGCATAGCAGTCCGGTGAGGATGGCGAAGGCGGAGCGGAGACATTTCCGGAAGCATAGGGGTTGGAGGCAGGGCCTTCTGTGCTGTAGATTCTAAGCTCATACAAATATATAGTATACAGCAATTGTATTTTTTTTCGTTGATCCGTTTCAGTGATATAAATATATATAAATATATATTTATATAATATACACCTCATCTCTGTCCTTGTGCAGTAGCTTTGTAGTGACATGTAACGTCCTCTCACATTGGAGATATTTGATTTATTGTTCCTCAGTTCATCTCCAGGTTGTCCGTACTTGCAACTTCTTCTGTGTAAAACTTAGCGTGCATTAGGACGAAATAGTTCTGCGACATTCCGTCCCTTTTTAACGAGCATTACGAAGAAAGAAAGAAAAATCTGGAGAACATTTTCAAATTTTCGACACTCTGATTTTTAAGACAACAATCCGCGAAACACTGCAACAAGTTCGATGTTTAGGACAACAATTTGTGTTGAAACAGGTTCTGATTTTTGGGCTGACGAAATACCAATTTCCGGACGAAATTTCTTCCAAAATCGTCCTGACATTTTCCCATTATTTTGACGAATCCATGAACGACTGTGAGACGCTAATGAACATTGAACATTTGGGCTGAACAGTCGTAACCATTTGACGCAGATAGACACCACGACCTCACCGAGATTGAGTTCGAGAGCAAGACGGAGACCAATAGAGCAGGAGAGACTTCAAGAGAATAAGAAAGCTTAAATTTCTTGTATGAAAAAATGTTTGGAGTAAAAATATATTATGAATCATAAAGATCATTTATTCAAGTTACCTACTAACAATTTGTCCTTGGTTAGTCAGACTTCTTTTTTTAGTTTATCACAGGATTATATGAAATTCAATGCACAAGAAATCTAGTCAACATGGTTAAAAGAATAATCCTTATAATTAAAAGCTGGATTAATGTTTCCAAACTTTCCTTTTTCTCGCTCTCTTTTACTTTCCTTAATTATTTATCTGTCACACATTCGTTTCATAAAAACACAATTAAATAAAGGGTCAATTATTCATTTGTTTTGTGGTCACACTACATTAGTTTCATCAAAATCGAATTAAATGACTTTGCTAATATGTATGCAAAACGCATGAAAGTCACACTCAACCACACATTTAGTTAAAGAATGGGTCTTAATCAAAAGCCTGCTAACTGTATTTTATTTGTTTTTCATTTATGAAAAACTAATTTTATTTATTTATGATAGTGCTTACTAGTAATAAGCACAAATTATAACTGAATTTCCACGAAACAAAAAATGAATTATAAATCTGATAAAAGTTCATAACATTAACAAACAGGGCGGGCCCAACCTATGGGCGAGTTGGGCGATTGCCCAAGGCCCCTTTTAGAGTAGTATATTAATGCGATGTATAAGTTTCGATATATCATACAGCTCCTGCAATACCGTAATAGCTCCTGCAATATTGTATTACAGTCTCTCAAAAAAATTCTCATATTAATGATTCGCCCAAAGCCCGGAAAATTGTTGAGCCGGGCTTGGTAACAAATATTATCGACATGAAGAATAGATAGCATCTGTACGGGCTCGTGACTTGTGTTCGGTTCATAACAGTAACAAATACTACGATAAAATGCATCTGTTCGGGCTCAAGACTTGTGTTCGGTTCATAACAGTAACAGATACTACGATAACTGCTGAAATACACGCCATAATCCAAACACGACCCCAGACGTCGAGAACAGAGTTCCCATGGCCCACTTTATGACATCAAGTTTTGCTATTTCTATTTTCTCCCTTAAAGCGTGATTGTCTCAATCCATGTTCGCGCTTAGAGAATTATAATCTCGATCCATGTTGCTTTGAAGCGTACGAATCTCACTCCGTATTTTCTCGAATTCAAGTTGCAGTACCATGAAGTGATGATCCTGCAATATTTTTAATGAATATTAAACTTCCAAAAAAAAAAAAAAAACTAGCTTGCTGATTTATTAAACGTTTAAAACACTAAAAAGGAATATCGTCATTTGAATATCGTTTGAATATCGTCATTTGAATATTAAACTACCTGTTTTGCTCTGAACATCGGATTTGAAGATCGTTATATTTGCCTTTTGCTTCATTTCCATCTAAAAAAAAATAATTCAGCTAAATATTGATAGAATACATATACTCGGATTTTGGATACCGATTCCGGGTATCAATTTTTGTATACTAGGATTCCGGTTTCGGGTATCGGGTACCTCGAAAAAATCGGGTACCCTACCCTGTTGCACCCCTGTTGACTGACACCGCGCTTCCCGCGGTGGCGATAAAATATCATTTATTTTTTTTAATTGTGATAAACGAAAGACCTATTTATTTTAATAATATTCTTTATTAGTTATGAATAAGCATTTTAAATTTTTAAATGTTTATCCAAATATCATTTGTTTCATGGCTCTCCATCAATCTTTGTTGATTGCATTTAAACAAGCATGCTTTGTTTAGAGCATCATTAAAGAAAGAAGAAATGAACTCCGGGTGCGAAGGCCACCAATGATGATCCAAAGTTTGAGCACCAAATCTAGCAAGGGCATCAACGGCTCGATTACCCTCTCTATAAATATGTGTGACTCTAAAGTTGATAAGCTCCAGATAGCTAATGCATTTCGACCAATGAGCCCGCAACCTCCAAGGCACCAAATGAGATTTCTTCTGAAGAGCCAAATTGTTGATATGACCGCAGTATTCCAGAGAGCAAACTGTCGCAACAAACTGTTGGGGATCACATCCTCAAAAACACAGGCATTCCTAGCACGCCAAATGAGCCAAAATGTTGATATGACCGCAGTATTCCAGAGAGCGAAGATATGAGAGCTGAGATGCACGGAAGCGGCATCCGAAAGCAACAATGAAAGCGACCCTCCTCTATTGATTGGCTTTCGAAATATATCTGAGATAGCCCGCCAAACAAATCCTGCAAAGTTGCAATGGACAAAAATATGGTCGGTGTCCTCCACTTGTTTGTTGCAAAAGTGACACATTGAAGCTAGAGGAAATCCTTTTCCCTGCAAAGTAAACTCAGTAGGAAGGAAACCTAAGAAAGCCCGCCAACATGTAATAGACCTCGAAGGTGGAAGAAATTCTTTCCATATAAACTTCTACCATTGAGGAAACAAATTATAATTAGCACAAAACATATTATAAACCGATTTCACTGAGAATTCGCCATTATGAGAAAGATTCCAAACACAAACATCATCAACTACCTCAATAAATACAAAATTTGTAATATCCTCAGTGACATAAGTCGATAAAGTAGGTGGCAAATTCCATTCATTATTAACTCGAAACTCAGATATTGTAGCTGTGAGATTTTCTCTATGTCGCAAAGCAATATTTTCTCTATCAGCTACACACGGATATAACCAATTATCAAGCCAAAAATTTCTATATGAGTTCCTAGTAATCAACCAACGAACATTATCTTTTACCAACAAAAAGAACGGGTTCAAAGAACGCAAAATCGATGATGAGTTCACGCTGAGTTTCAAAGATCCACTTGGATTAAAAATCCGAGTTTTTATCAAATACAAAGGGAAGGAACTTGTACTAATAAATTGCCAGGAAAACTTTCCAAGCATGCTTTGTTTAGAGCACTCAAGTTTTTAACCCCAATACCCCCAACCAAAAATGCAGTTTCGGGTACTAATAGTTTGGAAAACTGAACAAAAGACATAGTTGTTCGCCCTTACTCTTTTCTGTATAGGTAAATGAGTGATAAGATTTTGAAGTTTTTCTATTAATTTATTGGCGGATAAAGTCACTAAACTTGTTTATTTGTAGCATGGTTATTACCGGCATATGTTCCTGTTCTTTTGTAAATATCCGACTTATATTCCCGTTCTTTTTTTTGCGGCATATATTCCATAAGTCTTAAAAGGTAGTCAAAGTCAACCTCCGTTAACACTTCCGTTTATGTCTGTTAGTTTGTCACGCCCTTACTACCGGCATATGTTCCCGTTCTTTTGCAAATATCCTACTTATGTTCCCGTTCTTTCCATTTATGATTTTTTTATCACTTAAAAAAAAGTACTAATTTTTTCCATTTTTTATTTTCTTAATAATAATATTTTTAGACGATAAAAGTACCATTTTTTTAAAATCTTCATTCTCTCGTCGATGTAGAATTGATCTTCCTTTTTAATCCAAAAATCATCTTTCGTCGTGGAAGTCTTTGATATCCGCTTCTAACAAGCTCTCAAATCCTTAATTACCAACCCTAACCAAAGCTCTCAAATCGAATTGCCACATCCGCGAGCTTTCGTCGTGGGAGGGTTCGGTGTCGAGGAGAATTGGCATTGGGCAGAAGCAATAAAGACACAAAGGAGGTTCTAGTGGACCGAGGTTGGGATCACCATCCGATGACTAGGAAAGCCATTAATGATCTGTCTCCGAAGTGTTGAATTTTTTTGCAATGAAAATAAAATTGAGATAGCGTCAAGTGGGTCAAAACGTTGAACACCCGAGTTGAACGCTTTCTTCAAAACGAAGTATCGAAAGCTATCTAGATATTAAGAGTTTTCTTCCCATTAATTTTTCACTCTGTAATTTTATTTTTTATAGCTTCCCATTGTTTTATGCTGTGAGTCTTTGGGTAACGAAGTTCAATGAGTCTTATTTCGCTAGCGAACTTTTAAATGTTACGAAGTTTGGGGTTGACCGATTATATCCTAGGAAGCTAATTGCCTAACGAAACTCAAGCACGTAGATGAGGAGAATCAAGCCTTAAGGAGAGATTCCAACGCGTCTCGGGAATCACTAACGTTTTCTATTTACAGGATATCAAGAACATTTATTCGACAAAAGATATAAGCCGATGCTTGTCAAATTCAATAACACATCGATATGTATTTTGAATTTACTCGCTACTATTTTTTTATAATTTATTTCCCATATATTATCATCTCTCTAAAATATACCTAGCGTTGCAAGGCTGTGAAACTCGGGCTCTGCTCGAACCAATCGGTGAAGATGATGAAGTTTGTCGAGGTGTCCATGACACGTGGCAAAAACAAACGGATATAGACGGAAGTATTAACAGAGGTTGAATTTGAGTATGTTTTAAGGCTTATGGAATATATGCCGCTAAACAAAAAAGAACAGGAACATAAGTCGGATATTTGCAAAAGAACGGGAACATATGCCAGTCTTAAGGGCGTGACCCATGGCAAAAACTAACGGACATAGACGGAAGTGTTAATGGAGTTTGACTTTGAGTACATTTTAAGACTTTTGGAATACATGCCGCAAAAGAAAAAGAACGGGAACATAAGTCGAACGTTTGCAAAAGAACGGGAACATATGCCGGTAATAACCCTTTGTAGCAAGAAAATAAGATATTATGTTTACTGTGTTCTGTGTTGTTTTTTTATTATTAATGCTTTAACAACACAAAAAAGGACCAATAAAAAAAAAACACAAAAAAGGCGTATATTATTTTACAAGTTCTGGTCCTTTTAACTTGGTTCTGGAAGGATCAAAACGACAATCATTTCATGATAAATTTTTCTGTGTGTATTAACGACATGAAACGTTCTATTGACTTATTTTCCCAAAAAAAAAAAAAAATCTCATTACATTTGTTGTCGTTTCAAACAGAAATGACGTTGATTTTAAAAATACCAGAAATCAGTTGTCTAATAGAAACGACAAATCGGTAGCATTCCTGACATGGCGTTCAATGTCGTTTGTGTGGACAGAACACGTTCTTTTTAATTAAGCTAGTTTCCTCTAGCTTTTTCTAGCATATAGCCCAGTAAACATTGATACATGCACCAATTAAAATAATGAAAAATATTATGCCGGTATCACACCCATGCTTTTGTATTTTTCTTTTATTCGTATTTAAGTAATTTTTTTAATCTCTATTTGATCTTTTTATGAGTACCACGGTAAGTAAAAATAATATAAAAAAGTGAGTAATGTGATATAATCTTCTTACTAAGAGATGGATTACGTACGAATAAAAACATGTGGGATTTAACGACGTCATCCTTAGTCGGACCGATTAATTGAGGATTTCCTCGAGCTTGGGAAAGAGAACACCGAGAAGGATTTGGAGCCTCTCTTGTGAGACTCGTGCTTAAACAATTTGTTATTTTGCTTTGTTGAAGCTTATAATAATATGCTTTTTGTAACCAAATAATGTGTAGAAGAAGAACAAATTCTATGTCACCACTCTCATCATACCCAAACAGGAATCCACTTCCCGCTCGGTGAGCACTGAGCATTCTGAGTCTTTTTAATTAGATTTAATTTGTTAAGAGTAACTTCTTACTTTTTAATATTGAATTGTTTCATCAATTTGTGTTTCGAGCTTATCACTTTGTATCAATTTGCCACTGGACGTGTAAGTAGTAATTGTTTATGCTGGAAAAATCGTGATTCAAAACCGGCATTTTCCCAGATTAAGTGTAAAACCAACATTTAATTTTTTGTTCTTTGGGATCGTTTTCTCAATTACAGCTCGGCAATCTGGTTTTTGGAGTTTGCCACTGACTTCAACTCGAGGGCCGATTTCATGTGGTCTCACGGGTTGATATCGGATTCCACGTACAGAATGTTCACTTCGAGCTGCAATTATTCCCGATAGGTCTGAGAATACTACAGAGGATCGGTTTCACCTATTTGTTCGAAGGTTGTTGTGAATCGGTGCCGATTCTCGCCGATTGTTACCGATTCTTGCAAGTACATGAAGCACGGATTAAGTATCGAATCATTGCCACAAAACTGAAACACAAAATAAAAGCGGAAAAAGAAGAACGAGACAACCAATTTTTGAGAGTGGTTCGGCCGAAGATCAGAACCCGATCTCCGGCGTTACATCCACTCTTTGCTCCGGCGAATCTTCCCGGAAGCCATGCACTAGTATCGTCGATATTTACACCCTCATATCTCTCTTGGTACATTCACTCAGAGAAACAATAACAAAGAAGAAGAAACCGAAACCTAGACTAAAGAGTGACCTCCATCAAAGAACTCAAGTTCTTTTTCTCTGCCTGTGTAAGTCGATTCCTCCAAGGAAGAAGAAGAAAGGCATCTTTCCATCTCAGCCCTCTAATGATTATCTCATCTAACGGTTGAGAACATCCCATTATTAACTCCAAGTGATATGTCGTTTTGACACCTCCTTTGTCGTTTTCTACGGGCTGAAGCAGTGGGCTTTGTTTGTGGGCTTCAATACTCAACAATCTCCACCATGAAGTCCACTCTTCAAATGAGTCTGCTCAACTTGCTCGGTAGCTCCACCTCGACGCTTCGACTCTTTCTTTACATTATCCTCACTCTAATATATTCGTCGTATACCTAAGTGCATTACTTACGGAGTTTTTTCGCCATCCTCGCGGTAACCGAAATACTCACCGATACCTCATCTTCACAAGGTTGGCGCCTTCAACACTCATCATGTACCTACAAGTATTACCCTCCTGCAACATCTAAAACGCCACACCAACCAAGATCAAACGTACCAAGTATTTCATAAATAAAAAACTGCATCCAACAGTAATATATAAATCGTAGTCACATGATCAATCATAAAATCAAATCATAAGTTTTCATAACATCGATATACCCGTAAAAGAACCAAAATCGATCTAATACAATCATAGCATGCATCTATGAACTCAACATAATCGATAACGTCGAAACTAGGACAAATAGACAAAACTATATGAATGCTAGAATAAACCAAATGATATAATGAATACGTCTATTCACATATAATATAACAGTCTAATTCTAAAACTAAAAATAAATACTCCCAAATCTAATTTGACCTATACGAGTTCAACATACTAATCATGGATATAAACCATATTCCCCGATGCTATAAAACTCACGATCAATGAGAAGGTCTAAACAAGGTTCATCTACCCGAACCTAAGGAACAACAAACTAGTTGAACACACTAAGCTTGTATAGGAATACCTTCAGGACAGAAACACATCACACTCCCTACCATACTCTTTGGCTGCTTAGACATCTTCCTAACTCTCTATAGTTAGAAACCAAGCTGGTATACCATCTAACTCTCACTAGTTAGAATCCCCGAAACCTACAAACACTAACATTCACCCGGATCATGGTGTTTCTCTCCAATAGGTTCACTACCACCACCTGTATTGGTATACAAGACTTAGCAACCCCCTTCTCACATAATATTCATGACTCATGGACTCCACCTAAATCGAGGTATAAATGAGAACGCTCGCTTCATGGACTCTCTAAGTTTCTTCTCTTTTCTTCTCACGACGACCGCCCGGAGTGTTTGGCGGCAGCTAAGACAATCAATTAGCGGTATATGGTTTAGATAATAAAATTAAGGTTATCTAAGTGTAATACCTTTTTAAGTTGAAATAATCACGAGTTAATCGAGTGAAATATGCATCTTTTCACATATGTGTACGGTTGAAGGAGACTTGTTCTATGATCCAACAATCTTGTTAGTTCTTTTGTTGTTCCCATTATCCTCCCATGACCCATCTCGATTACCATTAGTTGTTACGAAGAATTTATTTACCCACACTTACGGTGAAATGAATCAAACTAATGGAAACACAAACCTTCCCGCCTCTATTTTCTTCCCGCTATGTAACTGGTAAGTGTTGATTAACCACCGCTACTAGAATACGTAGCGGTATACTAGCACGAATTAATTACTCGAATTAGCGGGTGGTCAAACACATTATGTGCCTTTATTGCATGCAGGTGGTATTAACTACTTGTCCAACTCCCTCAAGGCGTTTACAAAAAGAGCAATCCCTAACCCTAAACCATAGAATTATATCCATCATCTCTCTCCATGATAATATTTGATATTCGTGGCTGCTCGTCGACAGTCTTTTATACCGCCGTGTATTCATACAATATTTCAAGGAGGTGAAAGTTCGCATCCAAGCATATTTAGCCGTGTACGCTTCGTTTCCATGATCCTCTTTGTTGTCGACTTCTTGTTTCTTCGCCGTCGTGCTTCGACTCTGCAAGCTTCATTTCCAGCTATGATGTAACACATAGCGGTATTCAATTATTGGCTCATTAAGGGATGTACTTTAGAATGAAGAATTTCAGATTATTTATTATTTATCTTTGTTTTGTATCTGATAATCCCGCTATTATGTAACGTATAGCGGTACTCAATATTTACTCTTTGTGTGATGTACTTTGAATGAAGAATATCTGATTATTTATTATTTATCGTTTTGTTTTGTACTTGATATTCCCGCTATTATGTACTGTATAGCGGTACTCAATATTTACTCTTTGTATCACATATAGAGGTAGGAATATTATAAGTACCAAAATACCCTTTAATCGATATAGAGATAAGAAAACCCTAAAACGAAGCACAATTTGCAATATATACTTGTCCGCCGCCTCCTCTCCTTATATCTTTCTACATCCTCCATGAACTGCCGAATCTATGAGCACCAACTCCGGTATCGCATTACCAAAGTGTTAGCTAACTCATCTCTCTCAGTTAGTGTCTGACGTTTTGGTGATCCGATACCGGAGAAGGTGCTAGCGGTAATTAATACCGGTGAACATGTTTGATTGTCATATACGATATAATAGCTGTAACATGACGGTAAAGATTGAAATACATAACGGTTTGATTGAAATACATGTCTTTGTTACAAAACACCATACCGCGTACCAGACAAATACTCACTTAAAGAACATCTACAAAATGACAAAGAAAGTTACGAACATTAGCTTTCCCCAACTGATGAAGTCATAGTAGTTTCGACGTTCCAGTATGTGAAATGGTTGAAGGTTATTATTTTGTGGAATTGGTTCGGGATCTACCCAATCAAAGTATCCACAACTATCGTTTCCCCGATGGCAAGCAAAACACCCAAAATCACAATATTATCGAATTTTCAGAGATCAATTATAGAGTCGTCATCAATGAACGTACCTTCATCTTCGAACAACACCTGAATCTTCTTCCTGGATTCTTCCACATGTTTGACGTTAAGACTATGGTGTTGTTTCCGCATTTGCGAACACACCGTCGATCCTTCTGATTTGGAGAAGTGCTTGAACTATCGGCGAGGTCGTACATTGTAGAGCTGCTATTGCTAAGGTCGAAAGTAGATCTACAATTTCTGGGCTTTCTTGTAATCTGGTGACGTTGGTGACTTTACTTTATAGTCGATTTTTTTACCGTTGGTGACTAAATTGGATTCTGTATATAAAAGTACCAGCTGTAATAATTAATAAGTAAGAAAAATATAGCACAAGTAGTAAACAATTAAAACAATTAAGAAATACTACTATCAAGTATAGTAATTTGTATTGAAAAGAAATACTACTATTCGTACCGATAGCGGTAAGGAATTAAAGAAATCTAAATAAGTAGCGATAACGAATTGAAGCAACTTATAGTAGCAGCGGTAACGAGGTAAAGCAAGTTATATTAGTAGCGGTAAAGGAGTAATGCAACTTATATTAGTAGCGGTTACAAAACTAAGTTATACTAACTTCTATGCAAATCAATCGGAAACTTCCGCCAGCTCCAAACGGTGCGACAAATGTTAACGCCATTCGCCGGCCATACAGTGCCCGGCGGAAAAGTTGTCATCAGTATCGGTCCCTTACCGGTTTATGAAATGGTCCATGGATGTCGTAGGACCTTTTCCCTTGGCACCCGCCGGGAAAAGATTTCTGCTAGTCATAACAGACTATTTCTCGAAGTGGGTGGAGGCCGAATCCTATGCATATATTAAAGACTCGGATGTAGAACACTATGTGTGGAAAAACATCATAAGTCACTTCGGATTGCCGATAATGGACCTCAGTTCATATCGAACAGATTCCAGAATTTCTGATACAACTGGAAGATTTCCTTGAACACATCCACCCCAAGATATCCACTAGGGAACGGTTAGGTGGAAGTCTCAAATCAGACTATCGTGGATGGTATCAAGAAAAGACTCGATACCAAAAAAGGGCGATGGGTCGATCGACGTTCTATGGTCATATAAAACTATCCCGCCGAGAGCAACTGGTGAGACCCCTTTCTCAATGGTATACGGCACCAAAGCGGTCATACCAGCTGAGATCGAGACCCCTAGTCTCAGAAAGGAGTACGCTCCCGGCAACGCAGAAATTAACGACGAGATGAGATTAGACCATTTGGACCACATAGACGAACGACACGAGCAAGATTTAATTCGAATTGCCAACTACCAAAACTCGGTAGCAAGATTTAATTCGAATTGCCAACTACCGAAACTCGGACACAACCTTAATAAACCTAACAGCCTCATACACCCCCGGCACAAAAAAGGGAGATTCCGGACTAAAGAAAATGGATCACAGTCCAACAGGACTGCAGAACAGTCGCCAAGTGGTCGCTTTAAATAAAGGTAAGTTTACTCAATTATTTTATTGAAAAGAACTCACTTTGTTTCCATTCTAATATAAGCGCCGGTAAGACGAATACATCAAAATTCACAAAAGCAGTACACCACAAGCCAGCGTCTAATGAAATTCTAGCAATTACCTCGGGTACCATACCCTTCCTTAACAAGTAACATACTTGATCGGGTACCATACCCTCTCCCGGCAAATAACATATTTGCCCGGGTACCATACCCTCTCTTAGAAAATAATATATTTGCTCGGGTACCATACCCTCTTTAAGAAAATAACATGTTTGCTCGAGCGTCATGCCTTCTCTTAGCAAATATCACATTTTCTCGAGTACCATACCCTGCCCTACTATACTTGTGCACCCAGTTTATCATCAGGTACTTCTGCTCGGCTACACGAGTCGTCGAGGAAGCTGCCCGGAGAACGGTATCAAGCGACCAGGCCTAAATATCAAGGTACCAAACTAACTATGTCTATTGATTTTTTGGATAACCTATAAAACAAAACCTAGAACCCTGGCCGGAACATTCATAAAAATTTAGCCAAAAATCCTCTGGCCGGGTACGTCCCAATATCTCTCGCAATCATATCAAGTCATTTTACTTACGAAAAATATATATTCGGGCAAAGAAAGAGTGCAATCTATAAATGAACTAGCAGTTTATAACGAAAAATAGAAGCCCTAGTCACGGCTAGAGTATTCGCAAAAAAGAAAAACAAAACAAAAAGCAGTTACAAAAAGGGTTCAGGTCCCACGACCTGCCCGAAACAAAGAGCCCTAGCCACGGGCAAGTAAATTGTTCAAAGATTATTATAAGCATAAAAAAGAGAGCAAATAGCTCGGTAGTGCAGCGCCTTCTTCAGGCAGCAGCTCCAGATATATCCTCCTGCGGGGTCGGGTCAGACGGGTTCTGCTCGAACGGCGTCGGCTCGGTCGGGGGATGAATGTTGGACTCGGTTGGGTTGGGCTCATCTGAATTCCGGGCCGGCTCGGAAGAGGCGATCCCGGGCGCAACAAAGGACGGCTCGGCAAGGTCAAAATGATCCACCTGAGTTCCCCAATATGCATCACCATCATTCTCGGTCAGCTCGAAGTCTGGGGAGAGGGCTGGGGAATCCACCACAAGCACCAACTTCCCGGTCAGAAAATCCTCGTATTCAGACCTGTCTTCCGTAAGGACATCCAACTCGATTTGGAAATCGGTGACCTTGCCCTCAAGGATCTCACCGACAAAGTCAACATTACCTTGGACCTAGTGGAAAAGTTTGGTCTGGTAGGCGACTTCCTTGTGATGAGTTATCACCACGTCCCTCTGCTGGATCCGCTTCCTATACTTGCGCCGGGCAGCCTTGGCCGCCTCCTTCTCGGCAGCCGCCTCCTCATGGGCCTTCTCTAGCGCCTCCAAAGCACAGTTGTGCTCGACTTTTATCAGCACGAGCTCGTCGTTGAGCGCCCTCAGGTCCATCTCAGCCAAAGCCAACTTAGCGTCGGAAGCAGTGAGCATCTCTATGACCTTGTTCTCATTTGCCGGGATTCAGAGACCAAGATTGAGGCATTGGCGAGCTTCTTTTGGAGATCCACCTCGGTAATCTCCAAGGCTTTGATCTTTCTCTCCCGAGCTGCGACCAGACGCTTCAACTCGAGGATCTCCTTGTTCCTCAAAGCCAGCTGCCTAAAGCTCTTCTCGAGCTCAGCGTTCACGCGAGCAAGTTACTTCTTCTTCTCGGCCAGTTCGGCCTTCATCTCGTCCCTTTCCGCCACCGACAGTCGTTCTTTAAGCTCTTTCAGTGAGTCCTCGTAAGCCTAGACCAAGTCATTGGCGTATGCCCCGAGCTGCCAACAAAACAAAAGAATCATTTTAGAAAATTTTGAAGGAAAATTGCAAAAGCGCGAAAGCAAAAGCCAAGATTAGGCACCTCGTTTACCTTGGCATGCATCGAAGCGAAAGCATTGTATGCTCGAGACTGGGTGACCTCACTGTCTTTTACAGGAGAAATTCCCCCGCTCGTCAATTGCTTCAGCAGGTTTCTGGCTATCTTAGGAGCATCGTGAAGACCTTTGTCGTCATACCAAGCCACCTTGGCTGCCCTCGAAGGTTCGGATTGAACCTTCGCACCCCCGGCCAACTTCGAAACAACCCATCGAGTAGGTTCCTCTGTCCTCTGCTCGGTAGAACCCCCAACCGTAATTTGGTCCCGTCCCGCCGTCTTTTTTAGAACGATCTTCGGCTTCCCAGGACCCTTGCTCGGCAGCTTGGAATCGCCAAGTCGAGGCGTCTCGGAAGATGACCGAACTCCCTTTAGCGCAGGCTCTCTCCCGGACTTCTGAGAAGGCTTGTCCCCCTTCGGCCCATTACGCGCCGCCTCCTCTTGAGCAGACCGAGCTCGCTTGCTCAGGGAATTCGTAACCCCCACAGGGACAAGGCCGGATGAGACCAGAGGCTGTGGAGTCCCCGAGGCCAGTAACGTGGGCTCTTCATTAGAGGTCTCGACGAACTGTCTCTCGGCGACAACACGAGCAGCCTCCCGCTCAGCGGCAGAGAGAATGGTCTTCCGAGACCTTCGTGGCAACCTCCGAGCTGGGATTTTCCGAACGCCCCTCCACGGGCAGAACGGGATCCGACCTCCAAGTCTCTCCCCCCTCAAAAACCTCCTTGCCCGCATCAGAGGCCTCCTCCACTTCCTTGTCGCCCTAACCCAACCAGAAGTCTCCTCGTAGACTTGAACCACCTTTCCCTTCTCCTTCTCAGCAGCCTTGGCGGCTGCACGTTGAGCCCTGATTTCCAGATAGTTTGGCTCCATCGTATCTTCCCACAAATTCCCTTAGTAACTCCCCGACCAAGAATCAAAACAAATTCAAATGACAATACTTACCGTCCTCGTCGTTGCTCGATAATAACAGACGCGCGTAGTAGGGGACAAAAGTACTCTGGGGACCAAGCGTCCACAACCCGGCAGCAAAAAATCTCTCCTCGGAAAGTTCTTTCCACTCAATCCCTCCGCCCGGAAAGAGAATCTCATTCGTAGCTTTCCACCTGGGCCCAAGTGGAACCGACCTCACCTTGTTACACTTGCGATCTGAAACACACCGAGGAATACGATCACAAAAAAATATCAAAACAGAAAAAAAAAACCCGAGCAAAATAAGCAAGGAAAGTTACCAATCTCGTGAGCCCATCTACTAATATAAGCAGTCCATGTATCAAAAGACTCTATACACGGCTTGAAAAAGATATACTTATCCTGCCAATTATCATTCTTATTCGGAATCCCCCGAATAAACTCACCCGAATGGCCCTTAACCGAACTATAGAACCTAGCATCGGCTTTAGGATTTTTCTTGGTCGTGAAAACTTGAAGCATATCGAGTAGAGAAAGCTCGATTTCCTATATGAATTCGTGCTCAACTGAGCCAGAGTAATGTCCATCTAATTGACATATCTAAGAATGGGCCTAGGGATTGGGAATCTCAGCCCGCAATCCTGGAAATACCTCTCATATATGCAGACCCGATCGTCCCTGATCGAGTCTGCAAACTCATCGGAATCTGGCACCCGAAGAGGGACAGACTCCGGAATAGCGTAGTCCGACCTGAGCAGATGAATATCCTCCTCTCTTAGTCGGGACCTAAGAGATTCGGTCCGGAGAAACTCCGAGACCAGAACCAGACACTTAGATTTACCCTTCTTGGCTTTGCTACTCTCAGCCATATCTACGAATCTCTCAAGGGAACCTAAGCAACAAAAAAAGCTAGATGTTCAAGCCCTCGAAACCTCGAACCCAGAAATCCTAACCTGAAACTCGAAAATACGCAAACCTAGCAATGCTTACCCAATTTGAAAACAAGAACAGAACCTATAAAGTGGAAAGCAAAAGCAAGAGAAGAACCTTAAAACCTAGACCAGAGCCTGGAAGGACGAAGCACAGTACAACAATGGCGAGAGCGAAGGAAACTCTATTCTTTCCTCTCGAATGCGAAAATGAAGACCAGAGAAGAAGCATGGCTTAAATATAGAAGAGATGAGCAGTTACCTGGAATGCGAAGAGCCGTCCGAGCAGACCTGACTGATTGGACCTCCACTGACAGCAATCGAGTGCATTTATACTTGAGAATTGACCCGCATCGCAAGGTTAGGGTTCCCTCGAATCTCGTGCCTGATCTCATCCAACAATCGAGATTGAGCTCCTAGTCGGGACACGTCAGCAAAAGTCAAGCTGACCAAGTCAGCAGAAGTCGAAGAGGTTTTAACCTTCTTCGAAACTCGGGCAGAGCGACACGTGTCGCAATTGTTCCCTCCAAAAGGTTCGAAATCATTTTGATTACGAGATATTCTCAGTTTGGCCCCTGAAAAATGCGATATTATCATAAAAACAGTTCTGATAATCCCCAATTGAATCGATTTTGCGGCAAAAGTCATGAAAACTTCTGATTTTGCAAATTTAATTAATTTCATCACGAATTTTTAATTGATTATATCAACTTTGATACTATAAATAATACTTCATATTTTTTTTTACAGTAGGGGGATATCTGTTGATGTGTAAATTCGTTCCTCAATCAGAATTATGAGGTCATTAATTAAATTTATAGTTTAAATTGATTATGGCCTAAGTTATGAGTATAATTGAATATTCATATATAATTGGGCTTATGAAATACAAAGCCCAGAAGTCCACTATGCACATAATCGTGTTCGGGGCCGAGCAAAGCTAAAAGTCCAGAAGGCAAAATGTTCACCCGAGCAGAATATGTTCAATAGAAGACCGGACAGAGATTCTCAAAGGATAATTCCGAGCAGAACTCAAAGTCCCACTTCAAAACAATACTTGGTTAAATCCAACACCCAAGGCTCTTCCCAGACTGATTGTCTCAAAGGGACCCGAGCAGAAGCAGAATAAAGTTCCCGGGCAGAAGAAAGCCAAACATCCGAGCACGAGCAGACCAAGTCAACCACCTCAATTCAAACTCCCGAAGTCCGACCAGAAAAATCGCCACGATTCAAATTCAAACCCCACGACGACAAGTCAAGGTCCACCACTGCACAAATCTCGCAGAACGTGGCCCACGTGTCAACTCGGTAGCAAGGTCAAGCCCCGAACTCGGAGCCACTACCAACGTACACTTCCAACCGGCAGAAACTAGACGCTTATAAAAGCAAGAAGGCAACCCTTTATACGCACGCAAGCATCCATTTTGAGAGAAAAAGATTCTGTGAGATTTCATTACTTTGACAGTGTTTTTTATTCTTTTGATTGATCAGGAATTGGCTTGTGGTTCCGATCGATCCCCATTTTCAAATAAATAAACATACAGAGGACGTAGTCAACTACTGCATTTGCACGAACCTCTCTAAAAAAATCTGGTGTTTTTTTGTTACTTCCTTATTCATTATTCGTTTGTGATCGTCTGAAGTATTGGCGACGCGGAGGTCAAGATCCACAAAATTTTAGCATCTTCATTTCAAAATCCCATTCACAACTCACGAGATCGTTGGCCTGCGAAATCACGTCAACACACGGCAGGGTAATGCAGTCAAGTTTGACGCTTCTAAAATCCAAGGGAAGTAATCCTCTAGATCCTGCAATATCATTGACATTATATCTTCACCATCGTAGTTCGACTGAGGAAAAAATAGGTCTAACCGCGCTGTTTCGAAATCGGCTCTGCATGTTATCCATTGACCGTCAAAATAGAACGGGAAGTACATCTTGTCCACGTTTTTTCACGCTTGACCGTAAAACCTTGGGTTTTCTCCTGATACTCAATCTATAGACCAAAAATCTGATACTTCCAGTGAACCGCTACGGATCTTCCCAGCAATGATAGTCAATTGGGTCATGAAGGAACTGTCGACAACAGCGATTGCATCAAAATTGGGAATACTCCCGGGAAAAGTAGCAAGTCGCTTACGGAGTCCGTAAGTGATCTCGTTGATGAACTGCATTTAATATCAATGAATTGGTAACAACAAATAATAAAAAAAATATAGAAATATTGCCATCTAAGAAATATTACCCCGTCGTCCAGCCACCTATCACGGTCGACTAGAGTCTGAAAAATGGCCCGTTCGTATTTTTCGATACCACATACGACGGGCGTGGAAGCTTCTTGATCCAACCACCGAGTGAACACACGTTCGAGGTCCTTCGGTGCTGGTGAGAGTGGCAATAGATCCGGGTAACAAGCTTTATCTCTATCCGAGTACGAGTCCGAGTCCGAGTCCTCGTCCTCGCCAGCCTGAGCGCCAGGCTCAACATCTGACCCACCGCCTGGCTCAGCATCTTCACCTCCAGGCGCAACATCTGACTCACCATCAGACGCACCATCTTCACCTTCAGACTCTCCATCTGCCTCACCTTCATCCTCACCACCGTTGTCACTTTCCACTGGCATCTCCAGGTCATTATCCACTACTTCCATCTCGTCTTCATTCTCCTCTTCAAACCCTGGTGGCGGTGGCAGTGAAGCTGGTTGGGGGCTCCCCCGTCGCTGCACGATCACGAACCACGTTGTTCATATTATACATAGCAGTAAAACTGTATATAGGGAGAAACGGTACACCTCTATCGGTAATATACAACGGGATGTAAATAGACAGCTAACGGCAATTCTAACCAACATAGCGGCAATGCAGTATATTCGGACCAACGACGAAATGATAGCGGTATTATGTGAACGGAGCGTAAATAGATAGCGGTATTGCTTTCCTAGGTACAGAACAACTCCTACACTCGTCCTTCTTCGTAAACCACACTGTATAGTATATTGCACGTAAAATAAGTAAACCCTAACATCAATACGAGTCAAAACAGTCGAAACAAGCCATGGGTTTCACAAACAATAAACATTTACCTCCATTTTTTTGTCTTTGGGGAGGATGAATACGATGACCGGAGAAACTCGTCGCTGAAAGGATCGTCCTTCGCCGGAAAAACAAAGAGAAGAAAGCCCAGTTTCTCGAAGTCGTTCTCGAACTGGAATGAACATAACAGAAGAAAGAGGAGTACGATGGTGAAGAGAAAACGTTCGGAGTCTGAAGAGAGGATCTTGGGAATAGAAAACGTCAAAGTGAAGTAATCACGTAGAAGAAGAAACGATAATATGATTGAAAAAAAAAACCTAAATGAAAATGTAATAAATAAACCGCTCAACGACCAAAGGGCAAATTAGTAATTTCGCAAAATACTGGGTAAAAATAAATGGTAACTCGCAAGTAGTATTTATTAGAGCACAAAATAAATGTAAAAAAAACATAACTCGCAATTAGTATTTATTAAAGCAAAAAAAAAAAATATAAAAGAAACAAAAAATTATAAGGGATAATAGCGGCATAAGTCCTCAACCTTTACTCAACTAGGGCGACATAGCCCTAACCTCATTTAATAGCGGTATAAGTACCAAAAGATGATTTCCGTCCATATTTGACTAACGGAAGTAGTCAACGTTTGCGTGGTCAGCTTCTCGTCAACGTGGACGCCACGTAATCCGACATGTCACCACACACGTCATCCTCGTGTCATCAAATTTAATGCAAAATTAATGGTGATGGAGGGATTCGAACCATTGCCCTCGCATGTGGTGATGGAGGGGATTCAAATTTAATGCAAAATTAATGGTGATGGAGGATGACATGTATGGTGACATGTCGATTACGTGGCGTCCACGTTGACGAGAAGCTGACCACGCAAACGTTGACTACTTCCGTTAGTCAAATATGGACGGAAATCATCTTTTGATACTTATACCGCTGTTAAATGAGGTTGGGGCTATGCCGCCCCAGTTGAGTAAAAGTTGAGGACTTATGCCGCTATTATCCCAAATTATAACGAGCTCTAATGAGGTCTTTTAGCCAACTCTTTCGAAACAAAAACTTTGCCCGTCTCCGAGGACCAACGGATTTGGACAAAGAGCTCAACAGATCGAGCAAGATCGCAACAATGGAGGACTTCTGGAAGCGAGCCAAGGGATTCGCGGAGGAGGCGGCGAAGAAGTCTCAGAGTCTCACCAGCTCCTCCGCGTCGGCGAGGATCACCGACCTCGTCTCCGAGACCGCGAAGCGCTCCAAGGAGCTCGCCGCCGAGGCCTCCAAGAAGGCCGATCTCCTCAAATCCGCCGCGCTCAAACAGGCCGATCAGATCAAGTCTTTCTCCTCCGACCTCATCGACGCCATTCCTCCGCAGCTCTCCAACCTCTCCATCTCATCCGCCGCCGCGGCCGTCGCCGTCGCGTCTTCCTCCTCGCCGGAGGCTTCACCGCCCGACCTGCTCAAGTTCGGAATCAACGACGATCTCGCCGATTTCGTCAAAGGACTCACCGCCACAACTTTCCAGAGCTTTCCTGTCCAAGGTCGGTCGAAATTGTCAGTCACATTCTAAGTCTGATCTCATCTTTCGCGCAATTCTGGTTCTCTGATTCCAGATTTTGACTGCGCTTCAGATGAAACGGAGAGCTCCGAATCGGAGGTCGCGGCGACGACGTCCAATGTGAGGAAAGATCTGACGGAGTGGCAAGAGAAGCACGCTACATTGGTCCTCACCTCCGTTAAGGTCAATTCTCCATTCACATCCGTACCAAGATCTAGTGCTTTTGAGTTTCGGTTTCGTGTGTCTTACTTTGTGTATACTCTTCCAACCAATGATACCAAGTATTGATAAACCTGAGTGGCTTCAAACCAAATGTACCTTAGAAATGTTAGTAGTTTTTGTTGATAATTCATTTGTTCTGAATGTTAACTATGTGTATTGAAATACTACCGGTGCCGAATTCCCGTTTTTGTACCTTTGAATTCGGAAACTATGGATGACAATACCATAATAGTTTATGAGGGAAAGAGATTCACGCTTGGACAGAAACATATTTCTTTCAGTTTATAAATTTGTGATCGACTAGGATGTCGATGAAGACTTGAACGGTTGCCATCGGGTTACCGATTCGATACTGTTCTAACTAGTATTTACAATTTTGCAGCAAATGTCGAAATTGAGATACGAACTGTGCCCTCGTATCATGAAGGAGCGGCGCTTCTGGAAGATATACTTCACCCTTGTCAGCAGCTACGTGGCTCCGTAAGTAGAAGCTAGCTACTGTCCTAATATTATATTACCTATATCTTGTTGTGAAATTTCATTTTATGATTCTGGTCTGCACTTTGAGAAATCGGACCTCCATCTTTTATTTTTAAAATTTCGTCAATCTGTCAGCAAATAATTTTTACCAACAATTAATCCGAGGAAGTTATGGATAGGTTATTTATATTGAAGCTTTAATTCGGAGTTTTAGGATATTATTAGCATCTTAAGGAAGTGATAAAGAGTTGTGGTACTTGTAAATGGTTGAAATTGGTTTCAATTTGTGGCCACTTACTTGCATACATAGTTACGAATTTCGGGATTTACTATCAGATTCGAGAGGCGATATGAGGAGGAGCTCAAGCTCAAAGAAGCAGAGGAAAAGAAAGACGACGACACCACCCGAAAATCTGCCGGAGGAGCCGAGAAAGAAGAAGGGGCGGAGAAGAACCTGAAGAGTCAAACTTCCAAATCCTCTTTAGCTGAGCAGGACTTGGATACTTTTCTGTTGGGCGATCTCGAGGACAGTGACGGTGGGCCAGGTATCATCTGATCCATTTATTTTTTTGCAAGATGAGCTGAAAGCTGTAATGGTACATATAATCAGAATGTTCTCACAACCATCAATGGGATTCTCAATTTCCGATTATGTTGTCTTTCAGATGACGATGGTGAAGAGAGCTTCGGCGATGATTTCGACAAGATTGATAACTCGGTAAATCCTAACCATCCACGGACTCTTTAGCGGGTGAAAGTTCATATTATCTTTGCTACTAAACATGTGCTGATGACCATTTTTGCAATTCTTCGAGAAACTGTAGGATGTTGAAGACGAGAAAAGCTCAAAGAAATGACGAGCGCTGTGTGTCGGGAACAAATGGTTTGTGCAGACGATGTAAAAGCAGAAGCTGCTTGCAATGAGCAAGAGAAGAATGGTTGGTACTTGGTATATCACCAAAGTGATCCTGTTGTCTGACTCTGTTCAGTATTAGTTTTGGCTGACTTTGTATACGAAGTCATCCGAGTCTATTCGTTAATTTTTGTGTTCGATTTTATAGTATAGTATAGTGTCGATTGTCGGACCATATAAGATCAATTCATTTAGCCTCTGCATTGTACAGCGGACCAAAAAAACGGAATTATTCTATCCTACTCGATTCAACGGATAATTTATTGTATCATCTTCCACAACGACATGTTCTGGAAAGTAGAAACTCTCTTTTGTATGCATATATGTTTGAATATGAAGCCCAACGTTGCAAGCCATAAACAAAAGTTTAACATGCATGAGAGATCAGTATTCGATCTCTGGTCGAAGTGCTCTCCGGGACTGAAAATATCAAACTCGATATGGGGAGCGGTAAGATCCGTTATTTTCTGGTTTAAAATCCGCAAATACCCATCGTCGTCGTTTATATACCAAGATCTTAAATATATATTATTACAATATAAACAAATTTATTCAAAAATGAAAATAAAAAATAGTAATCTGGTGTGAATTATCAAAAATCCCGGTCAACTGTTCTCCGGCAAGAAAATAAAAACCCCAGTTTTAAGTTTTAACCGTAAATATAAATTATATCGAGAGCTCGATCGTTCAGAGAGAGTGTCCCAGTCCCAGCTTCCTCTTGGAAGCCAAGCAATGATGCTCAAAGTCGTTCCCTTCTCCTCACGCCGCCAAACGACTTCCTTTTTCCTGTCGTTTCGCCGCCGCCTCTCCTCGCCGTGCACACGCCGTCGCTTCCACCAACCGCCCTCTCCCAAGAGAATCCCCTTCCGAGTCTCCGCTCACGGCGTGACGTGGCACGACCCCTACCATTGGATGGCCGACCCCGACGACCCTGACCTCCCCCACCACCTCGCCCGCGAGAACTCCTTCGCCGAGGCCTTCATGGCCGACACCACCAGCCTGCGGCGACGGCTCTTCTCCGAGATGACCGGTCGAATGCCACCCACGATCTCCACTCCTCCCGAGCTCTGGGGAAAATGGTTTGCTCACTCTCTGCTCATTACTGTATACAACAATGGTTCGCTCACACCTCACATTCGTTCGTTCAGGCTGTATTACCAGTACGTTCCAGAGGGGAAGGAATATCCAGTTCTGTGTCGGAGATCGAAAGCCGAGGGAAGGAGTTGGGTTAAGGCTGTTCAACGCTATGTCAACGGAGAAGAAGAAGAGACAGAGGAGGTTTTGCTTGACTGGAACCGAATCGCCGAGCAACATGGCAAGATATCCCCCCCAACCCGGTTTTTGCCCGGCCCCGGTCTGAAAACCGGGCCAGCCTGGTTTTAGTATTTTGTTGGCTTAACTTATTGCACTGTGTGGCTGTAGGTTACGTGCACGTGGGGACTTGTAGGGTCTCGCCTAGCCACGGTTTTCTTGCGTACACCATCGACGTGACGGGGCGTGAAGAGTTCGTGCTTCAAGTTAAGGACTTGAGAAGTGGACGTGTTGTTCCGAATCTACAAGTTCAGGGAGTTGTGAGCCTAGCATGGGCTCAAGATAGCACTACCTTGTTCTACACTCAATCCGACGACAACCAACGGCCTTTCCGGCAAGCTTAAACTTTACCCGTCGGTTTTCACCTTTTCGGTATAAATGTGGTCTCTAAATAATGTGTTTTATTTGCAGGGCTCTCTACTTAAAAATAGACTCCGGTCATACAAATGGTGTCACTGTATTTACGGAGAATGATCCGGGCTTTTGCGTCGACATAACAAGCACGAAAGACGGCAAGTTCATAACTGTGAATTCAAACTCAAGGACTTCGTCAGAGGAAGGAAAAAT
Source organism: Parietaria judaica (assembly GCA_954871525.1). Lineage (NCBI taxonomy): Eukaryota > Viridiplantae > Streptophyta > Magnoliopsida > Rosales > Urticaceae > Parietaria > Parietaria judaica. The sequence goes on from OX940870.1 coordinate 29,247,348, forward strand.
ACACCTTACTTAAAAAAAATTAAAGTAATGCATCTCTCTCATGGTTCCTTACACATTGCAGTTGAACTTACAGGTTTATATAGTAGATGCCGCAAACCCGTGTGGCGGTATACGTAAGATTCACGAGCGTGTTCCGGGGGTACAGTGCTTTCTTGAACATCACCATGGTCTGTTTTATCTCCTTACGAACTCTCCGTTGGAAAATGAGGAATATTCGGGCGAGAATTATTACCTTGCAAGATGCCCCGTTGAAGATATTAGTTCGGCGAAGTGGCAAGTCAGTTTTCGGACTTTGTATCGATATATGAATGCTTCTATATATACATAATTTTTCTTTCTTTGGTGGTAGAACGTCGTCCTTCCGTCTGGCGATTTTAGCATACAAGATATGGACATGTTTGATGGATTTCTGGTTCTCTTTCTCAATATGAAGGGCAATTCTGCCTTCTGTTCCATCAATTTGCCTATAAATGTTGACTTTGAGGTACTTAAATTCGGCTTTCCGAATATTTGATTTTCGTTATTGTTAACCCCACGGTAACAAAAAAAAAAATCGTTTTTTTTTTCCTCGCAGCAACCTTTGGAATTTGACGATCTTAATCCATGGTTTTTCCCTCTGCCCTCGATTTCATGTAGTGCCGCCCCCGGTTCAAACAATGATTTCATGAACTCAGTATTCCGAGTCGTGCTTTCATCTCCAGTGGTGTGTATATCTTTAAGTCTTATTACGAATCGAAATAAAATTATTCTTGCTTGATCTAAATCCTTTTCATTTTACGGAATGTACAGATGCCTGATATGATCATCGACTATGATATGTCAAGAAGACGGTTCGAGATTGTACAGCAAGAAGTAGTGAAAGGTGTTTCTCACGCCGAGGAAGAACGTGTCGAGTGTGCCAAAATGCAGGAGTGGAAGGACCTTTGTAGTGCCTACTGCTGTGAAACGAAGGAAGTTAGATCGTATGATGGTACCGCAGTTCCTCTGACCCTCCTGTATTCTCGGACAGCCTGGCAGAAGGGTCGTTCACCCGGTCTATTACAGGGATATGGCTCGTACGGTGAAGTTTTGGACAAAAGCTGGTGCTCGAATCGCCTGAGCTTGCTCGATCGCGGTTGGGTTGTGGCATTTGCGGACGTCAGGTGATCAATTTGTTTATAATTGCTACAAAGTAACTAAAAGTTTCGAATAATGAGTAGTTTGCAGCTATGCCCTCCGAGCTTCTAGTCTTATTGATATTTCCCTTCTAAACGTTTTTGCACTGGTTTCTCTACTTAAGATGTAAATTGTAACCGTTACTCCCTAACCGTTCAATAATCTAGGATATTTGTTAAATGTTAAGTGTCTCTAATCGCTGTGCGAATTGCACATGGCTTAAATTTGAAAAAACCTGTTCATTTTTAACTATCAGCGGAGAAATTGATACAATCTACAAGTTGAAAGGGTAATTCTTACTTAAAAAAAATTCAGGGAGAAGCTGCGTTAGTCAAAGTGTTTGCTTGACACGAGATTTTATCAATATGAATTGGCATAGTTTGAATTTGCAGAGGTGGTGGTGGGCATAGTTCATGGCATAAAGCTGGTAGCGGGTTGAACAAGAAAAACTCGATCCATGATTTCGTCTCGTGTGCTAACTATCTGGTCAACGAGGATTTCGTGCAAAGAAATCAACTTGCCGGTATGGGGCAAAGTGCAGGTGCTCTTCTTCTGGGAGCAGCCATCAACATGAATCCCGAACTATTTTGTGCCGCCATTTTGAAGGTAGGTTCCGTCTTTCACAAATTATGTGTTTTTATTAGTCAGTTCAGCTCGATTACGAACTCATCTTTCAATATGTTTACGTTAAGGTTCCATTTCTCGATGTATGCAACACTTTGTTGGATGAGAACTTGCCTCTCACCGTTATGGATTACGAAGAATTTGGCAATCCTCGGATTAAGGAAGATTTCGAATGTATTCGTAGTTACTCTCCTTATGATAACATCTCTCGAGGAAGTTGTTATCCGTCAATGCTCGTCACTGCATCATTGAATGACACAAGGTGAATTTCTTACTCGCATCCTTTTGGTCAGTTTCTCACGGCACATTTGCTCGCATCTGATCGTTCTGAACGGTTCTTTCTTACAACAGGGTTGGTGTCTGGGAAGCTGGGAAATGGGTGGCAAAAGTCCGGGAAACAACATGCTCTGCTTGTTCATCATCTGTAATTCTGAAGACGAATATGAATGGAGGTCATTTCAGGGAAGGCGGAAGATTTGCGGAATGCGAGGAAGCGGCTTATGATTATGCTTTCTTATTGAAAGCAATGGGAATGTTGAATCAATGACTTATCATTGTAGATAGGTCGAATTTTAGAAGAATGAATAATTGCAGTAGAAGTACCCAAAGTTTTTGAAATTAAGGTGGCATATTCCCAAGCCTCAAATCCCGCTGAATAAATAAAAGAGTTTATTCTGCTTCATTTACTCCGCGAAACAAAATTATAATAGAGTGAAAAAATAGAGTAACAAATAATGTTATTTACCATAAAGCTTTTTGAGCATTAAATAGATATGTAGTATTTGACATGAGAAACCAACTTATTTACCATGAAATTGGCCTCTTTAATAAGGCACAAGAGTACAGCTACCTAATTTACACCCACATATAATGACACCGCCCAATCCCAAAGGAAACATTCCAATAAACATTAAATGAGAGGCCAGTTAACAGGGGCATAATCGTCATTCAGCTCTTGACGCGCTTCTGAGCTTGATCCGAGTCCTCCCCGCTACCTGTATCTCTGTAATGCGTGATCTTTTGAATGCCGATTCGGGGATTTTCGTAATCCTGGAAACCATATTCAAAATCACCATATTATCGAATTTCACGGGCAGCGAGTTTTAAATTTTGTTAAGAATACGAGTAATTAAGATTTTATGGTTGGTTCCGCTTCCGCCTATAAAGCTGTAATGTTAAAATTCGGCATATTAGTCGTTATTTAGTTAAGCTCTTCTCTGGACTTCAAGAGTACTCGGTCACCATAGGAAAAGAAAGGAAAAAGAAAAAGAAAAAAAAAAGATTCACCCGTTCAAGAACCGTCACAACATCGATATCCCGGGATTGTAACAGATAAAAACATAAGCACATTGTGATTAGAAGTTCGCGTTGTACCTTCGCGGCGGGCGCCATTCCTGATTCTGGCAGTTTCTTAGCACGCTTGCCAAGATCGATCTGCACGGAGATGCTTGCCTGCGACAAGTCCAGCCCCGCATTTTGTAGTGCTTGAGAGACAGTGTTCAATAACCTGGTCACGATATATTATTAAAGCAAGTGAAAGTATAATAAAAAACTTGATGAAAAAACATATAATTCATAATAAGCACTCACCCTTGAGTGTACGTGCTTTTGATGCTAATTGTTCCTCCTTCAATCGCGAGCTCGTCCTGCTGAATTGACTGTGAATCCGGACCTGGCGTCTGAAGAGGATGCGCAAGCACACAATCGCTTCTTCCGGGGCCGGAGATACTAGCAGACGTGGCAGGTGGAAGAGGGATTCTTCCGGTGTCAGAGATGCTTGCTGTTGTGGCCAGCGGTAGAGGGCTTCTTCCGGAAATACTAGCTGATGTGGAAAGTGGTAGATGGATTCCCTTGCTAACTCTGTCTTCCCTGCTCGGGTCGGATTCAACCGGGCTTTGTGTGGCTGGTACAACTGAGATGATATTCTCGTCTAGTTTACCAGGATATGCCGAACCCGTTCCATTCTTTGCCGCTTGATGATGACCAACAAAGCCCTGAACTCGCCAATGACTATTCCTCTGGTTCATGCAAGTATAAGAGATGTTACCTTCAAACCATGCTCAAAAACGCCAAATTGAAATAGAAAAAGTGAAACCGCTCTTAAAACAAAGTTGAAGATTCCGTACAAAAGCTCAAATATACAATTACAAAGAAAAGACATTCTGCCCTAAACATTTGGTTCACTCATCTTAACCGATGCTCATTCGGGATTTCATCTCAAAAACAAATTTGCGAGATGAGCAACCCGTGACCTAATATACCTTGTCATGACCCAAAATTTATCTCATAACGACTGTGCTTTGAGCTTAAACTTATAATTAGAGTGTTATGACCCAGAATCTATCTCGAAACGAGAGCTTCGACAACCTTAACGGAACTTAGTCGCCCCTCTATACTAAGTATTATACATGTAACATAGAGCTTTTTTTTCTAATATCAATCATATCACACCCATACTCCTAAAGAAAAATGATGGACCCTTATTATTAATATTATAATTCCCTAATTAATGGTATTCCCATCTAGAATATGTTCTATTATGCATTCTTGTACTAATTATATCACGAAGTATTAGGGTAGGTATTAATGGTTGTGGCTTAGCCTTTGTATTTAAACGCCATTACGGCGGCATTTTAGGTTATGTTTTGTCTGATTGGTTTTGTACGAGTTTCCTAGTCAAACTCTGGAGTTAGTGACCGGGGTTCCGATTATCAATAGAGTTCCCATTTCAAGTTTGACTATCAGTTCAGTTCCTATCACTAAACACTACAATGATCCTCCTGCCTAGCCATAAAACTAAAAATTCAAACTATTGTTACAGTAGGCTCGTCTCTGCCAAATTTATTTATACTATTCAGAGAGATTCTTCAAAATTGAGAATTTTACCCAAGGTATCAACTTGGTCGGCTCCGAATTCCATCCTTGGTAAGAAGAACCTTCGTATTTCTGAACCTTTTCCTGTAAATACTGAACGTAGTCGATTACCTGCATCGGAAAACAACGGGTTATTATTCAACCGTGTCCAGACATAACAATATATACCTTATCCCACAATCACAGAAGCTACCTCTAGAAGGAACGAGGCCGTATCTCGCTTCTGCTCGCTATGAGGAACAAGATCTCTCAGTATCTGGAATCTGAACGCAGAAACACGATTTACTCTTTCAATTTCCATCCCAATTATATTGAACTCTTCAGCATTCAATCGAAATCGCGAGTTTACCGTACCTCTCATTGATCTTGCTCCTCCTTCGCTGCTCCGTCACCGAATGCTTCGATCTTATGGCGCTCGCCTTGTCGTTACTCTTCACATCTGGGTTTTGAACAATCCCACAACACAATCAAGCGAAGTAAAAAAAAAAAAAAAAACATGCATCGATGTCAATTCCAACTTCATGAATCAATATATATCGCCAGAATTCCAAACAAACTGAGCTAATTTTATAAAAAGAAACATTAAAAACGCATCGAAAGATGATATTTTTCACTCGGATCTGCACAAGCCCACTTCACACAGCTCTTTGAAAAATAAAATAAAAAATAATTAAAAAAATCAGACCTTTATTGTTGGAAATGGAGGAAGGGCCTTCCTTCCTTGCCCCAAAATCATCGTCCTCGTAATCGTCTTCTTCTTGATTTCCCTTCGCCAGAGTTCTCATCCTCGTTTTCACGACAGTCCGAAATTCCACGTCTCAGAGAGAATTCTGAGAGTGCCCAGATGAACTTGAACAATGGGTTTCTACGAAGAAATCGATGGGAAAAAGTTGCGTCCGATTTCGTTGACGGTCTCTCTCTCTCTCGAGCATCAACGACAGTGTCTAGTGCTGTTCTTGCTCTGAGTCAAGGCTTGTTTAATGACTCGTGAGTTTTCGACTCGTGACTCGGTTTGGCGGAGTGGGGCCGTGTCACGTGTGGTGGATGGACCTGCACGTGATCTCACGTGGTGGAGTGGAGGTAGAGGGAAAACTTGACTCGCGTCACGTACTGTCGTTTCTCGAATACTTGCGTCGTTTTTATGTTCGATGTCGTTTTCGTATGTGTTTCAGTTTTTTCTCTCTGAGTTCGGTTGTTATTCTCTAAAGAATGATATCGGTCTTGTTTGGCATTGCTTATTAATAGGTTCTTTTGCGTTTTTTAAAATTTTAAGTCAATATTTGTGTTTGTTAAGTTACAATAGAAGCACTTCACTAAAAAATTTAGTTTTTCTTTGGGCAAAATTTAAAAGCAGGTTATACATGTTTTTGCTAGAATTCACTATTGATTTTCTTCTTCTCTATCTCCATAAATATTTTTTTTTGTGGTAAAAGTACCAAAAATACATTATTGCGGTAAAAAGTCTAATTCTTTTTAAGTGGTAAAAGTACCAGTTTTTTTTATGTCCATATTTTTTAATTATTGTGATTTAAGTACCAATTCTTTTTGGATGGTAAAGATACCAATTTTTTACATCCATTTAAAAAAAAAAAATCAGTTGAAGTACCAATTCTTATTGGGTGGTAAAAGTACCAAAAATATTTTACCATTGCAGTTGAAGTTCCAATTTTTAAGTGGTAAAAGTACCTTTTTCGTTCACATTCGTAAATTATTGTAGTTAAAGTACTAATTCTTTTTGAAAGGTAAACGTATATTAAAAAAAACAAATTATTATTATTGCAGTAAAAAACATTAATTCTTTTTTGGTAAAAGTACTAATTTTTTTACCGTGGGCAGAAGAAACATGAATCTAAAAAAATGACATTGTCACCATAATTATTGTCAATTAAAAGCATAAAAGGCATAACAAACTAAGAAAGGTTTATTATTTAATTTATTGAGTAATTATATTATTTAAGTCCTTTTTAATTTTTTTATATTAATATTGAGATTTAATTAACATTATTTATGTGTACTTTAATATTTTTGACATTTAGAAGCTAATTAAGTAAAACTGTACTAAACTGGAACTTTTGAAAAAAACCAATTATTTTTTGTTTTCATTAACCAAACAGCGCATTACTTTATCTGACAACACTTTTTTAAGTAAAACTGGTTACCAAATACTAAACTGGAACTTTTGAAAAAACCAATTATTTTTTGTTTTCATTAACCAAACAGTGCATTGCTTTATCTGACAGCACTTTTTCTGACAATAAATTTTAAAAGCAATTTTGAATACAGCACAACGATACCAAACTGGGCCGATTAATTTCTCTCCATGATTTTCATTGCTTAAACTCTTCAACATTATCATCCTGTTTTGTCGTTCTTTGTTGTTTTCAACTATGTTGTTTCCCATTAATTTGTTGGTTCACTTGCTCGTTGCTATGCAAACTTTTGGCGAGACGGCATAACCGTTGAATTAATTCGATGCATTATAACGAAGTTTGAAAACTTGTAGATTTATTTAGAGCTTTAGAATGTAAAGATTGTAAATTGATCTATCAGATGAAATGACTTTATGAGATTGACAAGATAATGAATTGATTATGAAAATACTTTCTCACCAATCGTGATGCTTAAATTCATTTCATTTGGACTCTCTTGAATAGAAATCTCGACGGGCAAATATATGGGCTCAACTAGATAGGTTCGTAGAAAAAAAATGTACCAAGAGAGAAAAATTTGTGAGTTCCTTGAATCCATTTACGAACTTAAAGAACCATCGCAATCCTGACAATTACGTTCGGAGGGATTGTAAGAAACTTTGCGTTCGAACCGTCCAGAAATGCGCTAGGTGTTTATAAGTTGACAAAACAATGGCAGTGGTTTTCTTCTAATCTTGTATGTAGATGTACTATTCATTAAAAATCATGTTCGTAGTTTATCAAAACTCGAGCTTTAGTTGGGACAACAATATAACATAAAAGATCCATGAGAAACGACTTATATTCTAATTATTCGTAAGATCTTTATGGATCCAAAGAATCATACTATAATTCATTCACAAACATCTTATATTGATATGTTGATAACCGCTTCACCATGCAACCGTCCAAAAAGGAATTTTAACAATTCTACCCTAGAGTGCATATTTCTAGAGTAATCTACTGAGACAACTCAAGAGAAAAAGGACATGAGACTCTATCTTAACGCTTTAGTCATAAAAAGCCTTATGTATGTCATGCGATGCAGTGAGTTGTTAATAGTCGAACCTTGTACTCTAGCACTGGAATGCCGTGAAGAAATCTCTAAATATCTTTAAAGACAAGGATTACATGCTTACATACATAATTTGGATTATACTATTATTGACGTGGATCTTCACTTCAATTGTCTCGAACTAAGTTATTAGCTCGGTTGATTTATATGTCTGTGAAGTTGCCGTATGAATCCCGATCTCGCGTCTTGTAGCTACTCTCCGACGTTACGATATAATATGTATATATATATAGTTGACACAAAGAACTTTTAGAGAGGTTAGTCCCAAAGCGGTAGTTGACTACTTCCTCTAGAATTTATTGATGGAGTTTGAATACATAAACGAAGAAAAAGAAAGTGTTTAAAACACCATCTCAATTTGAATGTCAGACTCGATGATATTGTGTGCTTGGATCCCTCTTTCGTGCCTCCTTCTCCTGCTTATATAGCCTTGTGGGTTCAGGAATGTCTTCATGTGCTGACAAGTGGTTGGAGGACCAGATCCATAACCACCCCTTTAGCAGTTTGAATTTTGTTTCCGTTAGAGAGTTTGAAAGTTGCTTTTTGTTGAGCGAGCTACCGGGTTGATTGGGTCAGCTCGTGGAACCTTGGGATGTTTATGGTGGTTTTTGGATTATATTCCGAGATCCGGGTTGTTGGGCCTTGATTGGTCCTTTGTTCCTGGACTCGTGCTTGGGGGTATTCGAGTTGGGTTGACCTGAAGGTTTTGACTGGGCCGTTTGATTAGGCGGGTTTCGGGGTTTATTCGTGTTTTTATTATTATAAAGTATAATTCTCACTATGTGACACATAATTTAATATAATTACGTAAACGCACATCAACAACTATGTTGGAATATATTGACGCTGACTTTCCGACTTATAAGGATTACTATAAATTCAATTTAAGATTTCTGTTAATCCTGGATGTTGATTCTATGAACCAATTCAAATTTGAATTACCATACATTTTTAATTAATATCACTATTTAAATTTAAATATCAAAAAATTGAGCATGATAGTACGACCCAACGAGACACAATTGGCCGCAAAGCTATGCGTCTGGGTTTCGATTATCCTATACATGTGACGTCAGCGCCGATGGTAGGCCGATGGCTCCGTGCATTATGTACGATAGCGGCCTGCTTCCATGTCGCATTGCACATGGTAAGCACCTAATCACTTATTGTTGCACTTGCCCCGGCTAGGCTTCTACTTGCAGCATGGCCCTCTTTGTTCCCCAAACGTATCAAAAAAAGTTTTTTTAACCGCCCTTCATGTTTTAGGGGCGGTAATATTTTCCCCAACCTAATGTTTTGGTAAACTCATCATTAACCCAGCTTGTGTACTTACTCGATCATTTGGAATATATATTAGAGTATTTTTCAATATACCCCCAACAACTATATGAGTTGGAAATCGGATTTGGAGATAACATTAAAAAAAATTTAGATAATTATATTGGATGAGTAGGCTATACGTAATACATGCATAGTTTATATTTACTTCATGATCTCATCATGTATATATGTAGCAGCTAGTGAAATTTTTACAATCAAATTACTCTCAAGAAAAACTGAAGAAGGCTTTCTCAAACCCTTGTCCAGATGCTAAATTAACATCACTTTCGAAGAGAAATGTTTTCCAGCGGCAATGATGGCGGCTTCCGGATCAGCTGCCGCTGATCCCGCTAGCTTAGCCGCCGTTACTTTGACCGGCCATTTGTCACTTTCTGTAGAGGCATCAAAGCAGAAAGCAAAAGGCTTTGTAAAAATGCTCTTACACGCAGGGACGGACCCAATAAGGGCCCAAAAGGAGCTATAGCCCCCACAGCCCAAATGAAAATTAGCCTACTAGATTGGCCCATCTCAAGCTCAGCCCCTGCTAGCAAATATTGCTTAGCCCCCACACTTCAAAGCCTAACTCGATCTTAACCTCTCAATCAAAACCCAGCCCTAATCCCATTCTCTCACTCCTCTCTCCCTCGCTCTCTATTAGCAGAGCCCATTTCTTTCTTTCTCTCTCATGCGCACGATACAAGGCCCCACTCCATTTCTATTCATAAAAAAAAATATCCAAAGAGAGCTTCACCCTTAGAGGCTAGAACAATGGATTTCGATCACTCGCCATCGCCGAAGAAGGCGACTTATTTCTGCAATGCCATTGCCGACGCAGTTCCGAGCCTCGGCGCCTCTAATCACAACACATATGGGCTCTGTCTGCTCTCCTAATCACGTTCGGGGATCAAACTCTAAGCCACTAGATTTGAATTTTTTTTTCCTTTTGGATTTTTGTTGAAAATTGTTGTTAATCTGTTTAGTTCTTCGCTTTATTGCATTGTCCTATTCCATTTCGCTTCTTTGGTGTTTGTCTAGGGATTAAAATTCTTATTCACAAACTTCGTTCCTTTTATTCTATTCATGTCAAGAATACGTGTATATATATGAAGTTAATAGTCTACCCAAATCTCAAATCTTGAACACCATTGTTCAATTTGAAGTTAAGATTGTGTTCATTTTGTTCAATTTAACTAGTAAAATTGGGCTGAAGAGATTTTGTGACAAATGCCCCATTAGTCTATTTGAAGAAGTTTCTCGACAAGTGGAGATTTAAAAGACTTTTTGCTTTGTTTGAGTAACATTTAGGGTATTTTTTTAGCTCTTACCCCGGCCCGTTTTCTGACCCGTATACGGCCCGAGAACTAGGATTTTTTGGGTCAAAAACTAGGAAGCCGGCTTGTTCTGTTTTTCGCCTTGAAATTATTATTTTTTAGCCCCTCTTAGTCGCATTTTCTGGATCCGCCCCTGCTTACACGCTTACCTATCTATGCTCCTTTGATGAAATCAATTTTTTTTTCCTAAATAATTCAGACCAAACCAAAGCCTATTTTACTATCTGATTAATGAAAGAATAGTAAATATGCTTGCGAAATCTTAATTTTGAGCTCTAAATTATATGGAAGTACATTTCATGATGTTTATTCATGTGTATATATAGCTGAAGTAACTTGATGATAAAGCAAAAGTCAAAAGTCAAAAGTCAAAACTTGAAAGATAACAGAAATATTATGCAGATTCTTGGAACCAAACATTGGTTAACTATTATAAATAATTTTGTATGAAGTTGGGATTAGAATTTAATATTAACAGTTTGTGCTTCTCAGGATTTCGAATGTTGTTATTAAATTCAATACTGAGTTAGGAAGCTATAATACGCAAATTTGATTTGGACAAAAGTTTCATAACGTGTATTGTTTCAAATTTCAATGCCACGTGTTCTTTGGTTTTCTTTACCGTAGTGGCAAAGAAACAGTCGTCATTTTACGGATTACTATTTTTTTTTTCTTTACTTGAGCGTCTGTGTAAGGCCGAATTTACCGATAAATCGTTTGATGTTTCCGACAGATTTATCATTTACTTGTCGATTAATTGACGGAAAATTAATACACTGTAGATTATCGTTACCAACACTTATCGAGAATTATCGGTAGATTATCGACACTTATCGAGGATTATCGATGAAAAATTAATAAAAATATTTTTAAGAATATATTTACTAAGTTTATATTGTTGATAAAGCATTAAAATGCAATAATAAAACCATTTCATACTCAAACATAGGTAAATAAAATATAGGCTCACTCTCACATATGTAAATACTCGAATAAAATCATCGAAAAGTGCAAAAATTCTTGAAATTTTATTATTTTTCAAGACGTTTGCCGATTTTTGACAAAAATCATGGAAAAGTACTCTTGCCGATAACTACCGGCAAGACGGATAATCGAAGATTATCGAAGATAATCGTGAAAAAGTCGAACCTTGATCTTACACTTGCTATCTGACTTAGTTTTTCAATTAAGGGTTAATCCCGGTAACAGTTTCAATATTTTCAAAAAATGGATTTAATAAGTGTTAGTTCTTTTTTTTCGAATAAAATTCAAATTCTTTAGTTTTGTATCCCCATAGGTAATTCATCGAGTCGTCGTTTTTATTCGGTTGTCGAACACTTGTTCTAACATATAATAAAGTTTTGTAATCATGAACTAGAGCCGTCGGTTTTCATCAAGTCATATAAAATTCTCAAGTCATTAGTTTTACCATAAATTAAAGTCATCAATTTTCCTTCGGTAAAAGTATTTAGAACACTTGTTATCTAACATTATCATCTTCCTCTAAGTCGTCACCCGACCGAAGTAAACATGGGTCATGAAGTCATATACTACCCAAATGGTTGGGCCTCAATTAAGATTGATGAACACCATTTTTTCGTAAAAATAAAATAAAATCCTCTGTCATGATTTAGCTTAAATTGCATAGTATTATTTTTTTTCTAATTAATTGATAAAAAATTGTACGCTACAAATTTTTAAAAAACTAATCATTCTTACTTTATTATGTTTGCATTTCTGTTTGGCTGCACAAAAGAAGGGGGAAAATGGTATTATTAACTCCGTGGTTGTTAATAAATTTGTTTTCCCTAAAAAAAAAAAACTCCGTGGTTGTTTAAGATTACGCATCGCTGCCGTTTTTCAACAAGAACACTTCACTATTTTTCTTTACGTCACAAAAACTAAAAGTGAAAAATAATCAAACATAAAGTAAAATGTAGTAACGAGTTGTCCCAAATTTGACCAGATTGAAAGAAGACGAGTTGAATGATTCAAAAAATAACACGATGATATATAGCGTGTTTATTCTAAAATTTATTTATAGCATTATCATTACTAATATTTGCATCTTCCTTTTATCATAATTCAAATCCTCAAAATTGAATTCTCATGTACATATTGTAGAGCAACAGCAAAGCAAATAATCAAATATTTAGTTGACCAATAAATCGGACAAAATTACATCCAAGCAAAACCATAAATGTGCAGCAAAATTCATTCTGCTAATTAGTCAAAATAAATTGTTCAGTACGAAGCTAATGATAAAGATAAAACTATATACAAACACACGACTACTATAATGATCGGGGCGTAACTGTATATATGTGGCCTTATATGACCATTTTTTCGTCGTCATATCAACCGCACTTTGTTGGAGAAATGCTTGCCGGCGGCAACCATGGTCGCCTCAGTCACCGATGGTGGCGCCTTTTTGGTCTTTTCAGATATACCGAACCATGAGGAGAATAGCCTCGCAAACGAACTGTACTTCTTCACTTCTGTCTTCTCACTACCCATTTTCACTCTTTGAAGCTTTAGTTATACAAATCCGAAGTAGTCACTGAAATAGAAAGTTGACTTTGCTTTTGCTTTTGGTTTTGCTTGTATGAGCTTCTTATTAATTTTAATGGTTGTTCGTTATATATAGCTGAATATTACTTGATGAGAAAGTCATTGAATACTTTAAATTTTAAAAGTTAAAACACTAGCGAATAATAGTCTTATGGGCACTTTCCAAGAAAGTAAAGTATGTTTTTTTTATCATCAACATTGATAGTTTCTCGCCATAGAGTTTGACCAAGAACATTCTTACTTGGGCTATAATTTAAAAGAAATTCAATAATAAGACTATGGTCTTTTTCAACGTTGATTTCTTGGAAGGAACTAGTTCAAACAAAAAGAAAATATTAATATATGAGAAGATGCTTGAAAATAGCTACAAGTAAAACCTACAACGTCATCGTGATGTTTAATTTCAAAATGAGATCATTAATTAAGAAGAGATTTTAGACAAACAAACATTTATATTGCATTAATAATTTATTACTTTTCCACTAAAATTATTATGAAAAGTTTATTTTTCTTTTCTGCAAGTAGGTTCGTTAATTAAACAATATAAATCCAAATGTTTTCTTCCTAGGTGCTGTTTAATTTCTTGTACTGCTGGTTTGGTGTAAGTATGTCGTTTCTTTGTATTGTCGTTTTTCAGAAATTTATTATTTTAGCTAGGTTATCGTCGTTGTTACCAATTGATAACATTTGATACTGAGAATTGCTTCTTCTGAGTGTCGTTTAAATGCCTTATTTAATGTTAAGATCTCCAACCATTTTTTCTTGTATGTAAGACGACGTTATGATTGTCGTTTTTCTTCTGTAAGGCATTTTTTTGTTTAAGTCGTTTATATTCGGATGTGTTTATTAATTTTTACAAAATTATGTTGTACTTTTATCAGCTCTGTTGATTTTTAATTCGTTGACTTTTTGGAGTCAACGTTCTAGTTATCTTGTGATGAAAATTATCCGAGTCTCTTTGTAATTACTCATTTTCTTAATGCATTTATCACACTTTGTCAAGTCATTTGTGTTTCTTTTCTTTTATAATTTTTAGAATACTAATAAGGAGGATATATGATAAATGTTCCGATGAACACTAAAACCTCTTATTATAAAACAAAAACATCTATACTTGTAGGTTTCCTCCTTTATTTTCCTGTTTTGCTTCGTTGGACTTTGGAAACGCAAGTCTCTCTCTCTGTAGGCTCCGACTAAGTTTATCTTGTCCTTATATAGCAATCCTTTGTTCTTCACCGAGGAGTCGACTCCGACGGTGCCCCCATCCTTGCATTTGGTTTCGACCGAACGAGTGGCCACTTTGCTTTCGGCATCGGGTGTTTGTTCAAAGGGAAAGCGTACGAACCCTGAGTTAAAAGTGTAGTCCATTAGCAATGGAGCTGATTTTATTTTGGAATATTTGTTCGAAGGTCAAATGGTTTGTGAGAATGGTTCGGATCCTACGTACTCTAATTGTGGAAGGAATGACTTGTGAAAGTACTTCATCTATGGATTGTCCCAAAGAGCTAGGTGGATGAGAGCATTGACTCAACTAAATCTTTAGTGGCGTATCATGCGGACCAAGGTCGCCAAGCCCCATAGGTGGAAGTAGTATATGAGTGGGTGGGGCTCTGGCCGATTTAACCTATAATATCTCTTTTTTGTTTGATAAAAACAATTTTCTCACAATTCAAGATGATTAGTGTAGAGTTGTATTTTGAAGTGTGTTTTAGGGTGTGTTTGTTTGTACTTAATAAACATCTTAATCTTAATGGGCAAGATTTAAATCTATTAAGTGCGTTTGTTTTTTTCTTTTTTAAACATCTTAATGCCTCTTTTTGCCTCTAAGTGAAACAGATTTGCAAAATTAACTTAAAGACATTTAGATTCTCTCTTCTATTTACTTTCTTAATAAAAAACTTCAAAACTCTATAATTTTATTTTTATATCTCCAATGGAGTCATAAAAAATACCACTGGAAAACTTGAGACAAGAGGAATCCAATGATAGGTGGCAAGATATATTTTCGACATTTATAAAAAAATATATTAATTTCGATTTTTTAATAAAAATATATTAAAATATAAAATTATCTTAAATTTATAACTAAAAGTTATAAAAATATATTAACTAGTTCATATATTTAAAATTTTATATATAATTTTACGTTTTATAAATATAAATTTACAAATTTATTAATATAAATAAATCAAATAATGATTAAAATAAAATATATAAAAAATTGATTATAAAAAAATGCTATTATATTTAAGAAAATGTATCATTTGACATCATGCTATTATATCGATTATAAAAAAATGCTACTATATTTAAGAAAATTTATACAATGTATCATTTTCAAGTTGAAGTATTTAAGAAAATGTATTATATATAAATTTATTATAAATTATTATTATTAGTGCTATTATTAAAAAAATCTATTAGTGTTTTAAAAAATTATTTACATTTCATCAGATAATTAAATAAATTTTATGTTTGTATATTTATTTTAAAAAAATAAGCATTTATTAAAGCTAATAAAAAAATTAGTTCGAAAAAATAAAGATGCATTCATATCTGTATTCAGATATAAAAAACAAACAGACTTAACTTGTATTCATTCCGATTCAGATGTCACATCTTAATATTCAGATTTGCATTTACTTTCAGTCGTCTTAATCTTAATGTAAATAAACGCACCCTTAATGTAGGAAGAGTTGGTATGAACAAGGGTATGTTGTTTCTATGGCGGTATTCAATAAGGTTTTCGTTAGGATTCTTCTCTATGCTCCATATCGAAGGTTTTCAATATGATGATGAAGATGATTGGAGATTTACGCATTTACGGTAGGTCGATTTCTACTCATTGAAAACAGAGCTAATTCGGGGACTTTTATTTTGTAACCGGGTCCTTGGTTATGCGCGGGTTACATTAATGAAATTTCTCTAACAATGAAATCAAGGGTTGTTGCTCGTGCAAGCCTTACTTGATTGAGAATTTATTTAAACGAGTGTGATCTCCATGACCTGGGATTCGTCGGGGAACACTTTCATGTTGAGGCAAAGTGTAGGAATGGTTGAGAACACTTTCAAGTCGACTTCCGGTGCTTGAACCATTGTAAAAAGTAAAGAGTATTTTCGAGAGGGTCTTTATCTGAGGATGTTTTTCTACAAAGGAAACAAAACAAAAAAAAAAAAACCTTGGGTGTTCAATGAAGAGTGTGAGGAAATGATCCGAAAGGTCATGGGTTTATCTTGATCAAGGATGTGTCTGTCACCATTAGCATTTTTCGGGTGAACAACAATAAAAAAGACGAGATTATGTGGCATTTATTATACAAACAACGAGTCAAGTCAAAAGCGCCATTTTGCTTCGACGTACGACTTAAATCAAACAAACTACTATTTAATTCATTTACTAAATAATCATAACGCGCCACTACACTTGGTCAAACATTTGTGCGTGCCCGCATTTGGTAAATGAAAATATTTGGAACATGTCTTTTTTACCTAATTAAAAAATAATTGTCGCTTTAGTTGAGATATTTAATTTTTTCTTTAATTTGATTAGATTATTTATTTTTATTTGTATATTGAGTGATAAATGGCAATTACAAAGACTTCTAAATTATAACGTGTGATGTTCTTTTGATTTCTTTAAGGAATAGAGTATAACATAATATATATATATATATATATATATATATATTAAGTATTTATGTGGATTTTTATGTTTTTGCTATCAGTATGGAGAATTTAATTGAGAAAGAAAAACGATGATTTTGACAACTTTTATTAGTCTTATATGACGTCGCTGTGAATTTTACTCTCGAAAAAAGATTAAAATTTCACCATTATATTATTAAAAACTTTTATCACTAACATTATATTAAAATTTCATAATGATATTTACAAAACCAATCAACATATATATACATGCCTTCATTACATTAGTATTGTTAGTTAATAATATCACATATTATATATCTTGCAACGTGAGTGTATCTTAATTTTAATTAAAAAAATATATTTTTCAAATGTTATTTACTAGAATAGTCAACACTCAACAAATATATTAACAAATAAAAAGTAAAACAATATCTCTAACATATTTAATAACACAGTTTCCATTTTGATTTTATAATGATATAAAAAAGCACCTGAATTCCTTCCCGAAAATACCCCCACTAGGCCACAAAAGAGCTCTCCCAGGAAAAGCGGGGTCCAAAGCCCAACGACATGCGCACGTTAGCACCATCCCCTGTTTCACGTTGATCCCCAATCCGTGTGCCTTCACCGCCCACCGGAACCGTACCGGGTCTCCTAACCGCAGAGAGCAGAATCTGATCCAATTCACTCAGCCCGATCAAGACGTGTCGTATTGTCCGTACCCAACAACTTGCTGTGGGACCCTCAAGAATATGCGGTGCTGACGTGGAGGAGTGGCGTACCATTCATACAATACAGTGAATCTGGTCAATAGTATCGCTCAGATTCTAATTCCATGGGAATTTGTATACTATAATAGTTTATAAAAATAAATCGTAATTTATTTTAATTTGTAATATAATACGAGGCATTCGTTCAGATATGATGCATGAATTCATAGATATGCGACAAAAACATATACAAACACTATCAGTGTGCTATATCGTATAATAATACACAGCGAGCAGTTAGTTGGAATAATTTAGATATTTTATACTATTTATCTATAATATATTATATTAAACAATTAGCTCCACTTTACGTTTTTATTTTATGAGTAAATTATTAATACCATAAAAATTTATCATTATTTTCAATCCATTTTTCTTTGAATTTATAATTCTATATTCATCGCGGTTTTTTATTTATTTATCAATTTATGTTTTATACGTATCAGATATTACCTTTTCGTTAAATTTTTATATAAATTTGTCTAATATTTTGCATTAATTTTTCTCCTTAAATTTTATATTTAGATGTATCATATGCTACTTGAGAGGGAACGATGGAAGTGAAGAAATGATGGGAAGTAGAATAAATTCAAAGAGTTATTTGTGACAAAAATATTAGAAGTGCAAAAAAAAAAAAAAAAAAAAAACAATGTTATCTACATGTTCTTTGTTTTAGCCACAAAATACTAAAAATTTTCTCTCACGTTATAGACTGGTATATTATTTCGGGGTTGTATTGATATTTTATCTGATTAAAATAAAAATTGAATATTTAATGTTAATTTTTCAAATACTTTTAGTATTTATACGGCTAACATCCCTAAAATATATGGGCAAGCTTTTGAGTTTTGACTACTTTTATAGATTTGGTGGAAAAAAAACTGTCTTATATATTACAAAAAGGGGGTATTTTAATATAAATTACAAAAAAATATTTGAAAATAAATTAAGACATAATGATAAATTTTATAAAGCAACATAGTAAAATGTTAAAGATGGCCGTAAATTGATGCATGAAGAAGTTCATGAACAAATTGGTTCATAAGATTAATTAAAAAAAAAAGATTAAAAAAAATAACAAACAAATTGATATATATGTTGTGGGGCAAAATCGTTTGTTCAACAGTCACGATGCCATACAAAACGACACCGTTTTTAGAGAGTTTTACGATGAGCAATTTGGGTTGTGTGACTCCGTTAATATTGTACACGAATGATAATCGATATCATCCAAGAGAAAATAGAGAAGAAAATTATAATAACCAGAGAAATTGTAAGGAATGCCTCAAAACTCTTTGTATTTCTTCTGCCTTAGTACGCTGAATTGCCCAGGAGGCCAAGTACAAGCTCGGATCCTCATTCGTACATTAATGACGAAAAAGGAAAAAAATAACGTTCTTGGGGCTTGTGTATTCGTACTATTTTAGTAAGAATGACTTAGTACTTTTTCAATTTGGCTATCATTGGCTTATCTGTTCCATGTACTAGTCTATTTATAGGTAAATGATTGAGCCTCATCACGGGCTCTAATTATAAAGTATTAATTAAGAAACTCTAATTTTGTGGTCCCCATGAAATCCGTTGGGGTGAGCTGGAAAGGGGCTCAAGATGTTGTCGCCGCAAGGGAGACAAGCTTCTCTTTGAGCAAGTCGTTGTCGTCGTTTTCCTCCAGGGGACGTAGCACTTGTTTTGGTGTCAGAACGGGTAGGTCGAGCTTTCCCCTTTTCTATTAACGAATCCGACCTGTTGGGTTCTTGTCTCGGACTGGAGCGAGACACGCTCGCTTGTCAATACCTAGATGGGCCTCATGCCATTTTGGGCTTTCGGTCAGTTTTAAAGGTCTTTTTCTCTGTTAGCTTTTGTTAAGTCCGGAATATTTATCCAGATGACCCATTCTTTTATAGGAGCCGATTTCGACACAACATTATATAAAGTAATAAGTTGAGGATTCTGGCGTTATTTGTCGTAGTATAACATTATCTACTCTCTAAAATAAATAGGATTTTGTCGAGCTCAAGCTTCGCAATCGTTATCAATTATATACAGTTGTAAGATTTAGCTCAAAATTATTCTACAATGCACAATTATTCTCTAGTTTATAAATTTATAAAAGCCCCAACTATAGCTTATGTTATACATATTCATATTTATTTGATTTTTAGTCTTAACAAAATACTTAATTTTTTTTTATTATCGTATTTTACTATAAATACATCGTTTAAATAATTTGTATGTGGAGTGTGATTACTTTTGTATATCTTATAATATATGGTATGATTAATTGTGTATTTGTTATTTTGTTAATTAATAATTGACGTGACATTTTCAATAATAGTTTAACTTTCTAATTAGAATTTGATCCAATTTTCATATAAGTGATATGTATTAATGGATTGCAAATTTCACGATTTGACGACTAAGATTGAAGAGCCATCGAGTGATGAAATCTAAAATTTATGGATTTTAAAAATAAAAATTAAAAAAAAAGTAATAAATTAATACATTTCGCATTTTCTTTAAGTTAGATGACATGGTTTTGACTTTTGTAAAGAGATGATCTCCCTAGATAAACCAAAATAATAATTTTACTATGAGATGAATTTAAAAGACTGCGTGGCAGGATAACGCTGACAGGTCACGTGCAAGTGCCAGATTAGTTTGGAAGTGCATGGTAATTAGTAATTACCGTGGACACAGCACCTTTGAACATTAATTCGAAGTAAATATGTGACCTTTTTTTTTTTTTTTCTTTCGGTGAACGAACAAACAACCGACCGGCCAGAACACCCACGTGCCACGTCGCACGTGCCCTTTGAATTTTTATAATACCATGCACGTTCTATCTTTATTGTTGGACCCAAGGTTTTAAATGCCGCTTGCCGATTTCGTTTCGCATTTTTTGTTTTACGGATATATCGCTTGCCGATGGGTATGCCGATGAAAAAATTGTAAAAAAAAAATACCGCATGCCGCATATACCGCACTTTTTGCATGGGCATACCGCATGCCGATGGGGTTTTCGACGGATATTTTGTAAAAAAATATTTGAGTATTTAAGCAAGATATTTATATAAGTTCAAAACTACATATTTAATAAATACAAGATATTTGTAAATTAAATATGTAGGTGACATGTATAATATTAAGTCACTTTATTAGTTGAAGTGTATAATATTAAGTCAAATTATTATGTGAAGTGAATATGTATGTTAATTAAGTGTGTAATATTAAGTGAATATGCATGTTAATTGTATATGTATGTTAACAAATTTAATATTAGTTGAAGTGTACAATATTAAATGAATATGTATATTAAGCGTATATGTATGTTATGTGAAGTTAATATGTATTCTAAGTGTATAATATTATTTGAAGTGTATAATATTAAGTTAAATTATTAGGTGAAGTGTATGTGTATGTTAAGTGTGAATGTGTGATATTAGTTGAATGAATAACAAAAAGTCCCACATTGATAGATGGCAAGAGTTTAGTGATGTTTATATACCAAATATTCGGGACAATGGCTTGGGCCCTTTGGGTCATAGGATTTTGTGGATGGGGGAGGACTCACACAAATGTTACACCACCACACGCGCGCACCGTCGCCGAGCCAGGGTGGGGTGGGGTGCTCTAGTGTGAGTATAATTATTTTTGCCAAAAGTTTAATTGGTATTTTTGCCAAAATTTACCAAAAATATAATTTTTAGCGAAATTCCATCTAAATTCGCAATTTTTACACTACAAAACGAAAAAAGAATTTCCACACCCGTGCCCATGCGAATTTCGCAAAATTTGGTAAAACGAAAGAGAAACGATAGGGTTTTCGAACCGCATTTCTGCCAAAAACGAATTTCGCACGAATTTCGCATGGAAATTCGCAAAATTTTAAACCTTGGTTGGACCTAAAGAATAAATATAATATTAAATTATGTGCCTCAGTTTGTTTCTAATTCTTAATAAAATAATGTGCCTAAGTCATCTCCGTCCATGGTACTAAATATCTCACCGCGCTACCGATATGCCGTCGATATATCTCTTTCTCGACATATGCGAAACGATATTCTCTAAAGGTCGATACTCTTAAATATCACGGGCATGCTGTTGGAATGTCCATATTTTCCACCCGAATTCTATTTTAACACTTAATGAAATATTATTTTTATATTAAAGTTTCTCTTATTAATCTTCATACCCTTATATCAATATAACATTTCTCATTTATACCATTTAATCATTATTTTAATAATTAAAATTACTACATATATTAATTCAAAGTATAAATACATATATACTAAAATAACTATTTATAATAAACAAATAATTATGCACAAATAAAATAAAATACAAAACAAACTAAAATTATAAATTGAAATTAGCATATTCTTCCCACAAATAATCGATCAATGCATTTTAATTTTTTATATAGTGCATATATTATTGTTCTATTTTAAAATATTATGGTCTTATAAATTATTTAAGATAATAAATTTAAATAAATTAAACATTTAAAATGATTGATATTGTATATATAATTCAAGGGTTGAATACTAACGAATGTTCACGAAACATAACACTTTGTGTAAGTATTAAACTTTGAAAGCACTAAAATGTAATATAATCAAATAAATAGTGTAGTGAATAGTGTCACGCCATTTATAGTGTCGTGGCGTTTAAAAAGTACATCACACTCTATTTTGGAGTGGGTTATAGAATTCAGGTGGGCTCCAAACTTGCGTTATCTTGTGGTCTTAACGTTTGGGTAGAGTTGGTCTAAATGTTTAAAAATTAAAGTGGTAAATACACTACAGAACAAACTAAAACTTTTAATACTTTTAAATAAATTAATGAATCAAAACATTCTGATTCCGAATTTAGTTAGAGCCAGAAGTTCTAGATTCCGGTTTAAATCCAGAACAAGAGTTTCTGGTTATGAATTTATTTGGAAGTTGGAACTATATTTTTTTATCCAACATTTAATCTAGATTGTTGGTTCTTTTGATCCAATGACCCATTTATTTTACCTTCGAAAATAAATAAAGTAAAATTAAATTATTAACATTGGAATCAGACTGTGCTTCTTTTTACCGTTATTTGGCACTAATATTTTAGAAAAATTGTGGTAAAAAACATTCTTTTTTATCATAGTAAAAGATTATTTTGAAGAATCTTAAAACAAAAGTTGTAATATATCTCCTTGATTAGAATGAAAGGTTATTAGTATAGTCATTTTTATTAGGGTTAATTGCGGCAATAATGCACAACCTTTGGTCAAGAGGGGTTTTAGGTCCCCAACCTTTCAAAGTGTGGGAAAAAATACACAACGTTTGTTGAATGTAAAATCCGTTGGTCCTTCCGTTAGGGATGTTAACTTCTGCTGACGTGGCATCGTTAAATTGCCAAATGGATTGCCAATTTGTAATATTAATTACATAACCTAATTAATAAGAATAAATTTAAATATTTTAATTATGATTCAAAAAATAAATTAAAACTTTAAATTCACGAGCAATACTTATTTAACGCGTAGTTCTTATTTTTGAACTCGTGCTTCAATATTATTCACATCTTTACTATGTCATTTTTTTAAAATTACAATTGTTTTCAATAATCGGTCGTTTTTTCAAAATTCTAGTCGTTTGTAATAAACCGTCGTTATGTAATCTTTGCAATTTTGTCGTGTTTAATAATCCGTCGTTTTTCAAAAAATTTACTCATGTTCAAATGAAGATCCTGTTAGATTTTTAGGGGGAGTAAAACTTATTTATTTAATTTAAAGTATTAACTTTTTTGAATCATAATTAAAATACGATTTAATTTGTTCTTATTAATTAAATTATACAATTAATATTACAAGTTGGCAGTCCATTTGGCAGTTTAACGATGCCACATCAGCAGAATTTAACATCCCTAACGGAAGGACCAACGGATTTTACATTTAACAAAGGTTGTGTATTTTTACCCACACTTTGAAAGGTTGGGGACCTAAAACCCCTCTTGACCAAAGGTTGTGCATTATTGTCGTTATTAACCCTTTTTATTAAATTGAATTACGGAAAAAACACAAAAACACAGTTAGAAAAAATTAAATATAACTGAGTTCTCTTAGCGAGATTTTGGATCTTTATTTTTATTAAAATATAACTGAGTAATATGGTTTGTGAACTTTCTTGTTAAAAATAAATTTAAGAATTTGTCATTGTTTTAATTTTATATTATACCACAAATATATATATATATATATATATATATATATATATTAGTTTTATGTGCATATAAATAATACATGTAACGTATATTTGCGAAATTAAAATTTGAAGCACAGTACCACTCGCCATTATTAATTATTTTCTAACCCATAAATTAATTTGTTATTACTGTGTTTTGATTGGGACCTTTTGATTTCTATAATTGGATTAGTGTATGTATTATATTACGTGGTGTTCACTTAGGTAGCCCATGACTACAAATATCTTTCATCGAATTATCATATACTAACACTTTGAAGATATCACATACATCCCACTTAGCGTCTTAGCCTTAGGTAATAGTTTAGTTTAATTATAAAATAATCATTATAATAATCCAGAAAGGTAAAACGATAACGCTTAATGTAAATCTATATTCTGTTAGCTAGTGCATTTATCTGAAATAGTCAACTAAATACTCCTAACTTTACTCAAAGTTACATGCATAATTTTAAAGTATAAAAATGGTAACAAAAATATCTAAATTGTTATTAATTAGACATACAGTAGAACCTTGATAAATTAATACTGTTAGGACCGGCAAATTTATCGGATTGTTAATTAATATATAAATTAATAATTTATTAATTTATACATTAATGAAGAAAAAATTATTAGTCAACTATAAGTACATTAAACATCTTTCATAACAAATAATTATTTCAATTTATTATATCGAGAATATTAAAGTATTAATATTAAGAATATCAAGAAAATGCTATTATTATTATTTAAGAAGATTTTATTATAATACCAATGTAAGATATATATTAAAGAGCTCAATGATATTATAGAGGAATGACAACAACTTCTTAGAGTTTTTGATAATTAAAGCTGTAATAATTACTATAGAATCATATTCGAAGTAGACTACATAATTAGTGATGTAATTTTATCTTTTTATTTAATGTGATTTCATAGTTATTTATATTTTATTTTATTTTATTAGTAGTGATTTTATAATTTTTTATGTATTTTCTTATATTGAACTATTAATTTATATATCACTTGGGACCAATATACTTATTAAAAAAATTAGTATCTTATAAATTTAGCGAATTATTAATTTAGCTAGTTAGGCCCGAGTCGGGACCTGACAAAAATATTATTTAATCGCAACTATTAATTTATCGAGTATTAATTTATAGAAGTTCTATTGTATGTTGATTCCTCTTTTACGTCGTTACTGTTTAGACATTAAATGACACGTGACACACGCTAATATTTTGCCACATCAATATCTCATTTCAACCCTTCATTTTACCAACGGGTACTATCATCTCAGCCAAATTATCATGTGTACTTGAATCGTTGAGATTGTGAAGGAAGATAAATTTGGATGTACACGTTTACGTTTAGAAGAAAAAGAAGTTACTAGTTTACAGGTTGACAAAATATAAAATTTTAGCTGAAATGAAAAAAAGTGGCATCACCAGTGCTCCACATGTATCATTTAACGTATGAGCCGTGACGGCTTAAAAAAAGAACCAAAGAATTTCTAATTTTAATACTTTTAAATATTTTTGTCACTAATATTAATTTTTGAGAATATACTTATAGCAGTAGCTAAAAAGTGTCTATGCCTCTTGTTATTTGCATTTTTCGTAACATATAAAAATTGGGCCCATTTTGGCAAAAGTCAAAGCCCACTAAGGAAAGTCAAAGCCTGACATGGTAATTCGAGGTCCATTACCAACGCCAGAGGACTGGGACCGAAGAACTAAGACATTGGCGAGGCCCGGGGCCCAAAAAGTGACGAGGCGACAAGCCGACGAGGCGACAAGCTGACGAGCCGACGAGCCGACAAGGCGACGAAGCGACAAGGCGACGAGGCGACAAAGCCCCTCGCCGGAGCTTGGAAAGAGCACAACTTGCTATTAGCCTACAAGACGAGAAGATCCGAGACTACGAAGATCCCCGGGAAATCCTCCGGATTTCCCCGAACACAACCTACGGACTCGCGGACAACCCGAAGACATCAAAGACAAATCGAGAAGCATCGGAGACCCTTTTTGCAGACAAGGGGCCCCGACAACCCCCCCTGTTGCAGGGAGAAATTCGCAGGACCCCTGAAGGTGCAATATTCAGGGAAATGGGAGGCCCCCAGGGGTGCAATTCCCAGAAAATTCGCAGGCCCCAAGGGGTGCAATTCCCAGGGAATTCGCAGGCCCCCAGGGTGCAATTTCCAGGAGTTGCTTTCCTATAAATAGGAGCCTTCCCCCCCATCATTTTTAGACTCACTCACAGCTTTCTCCAGAGCATCTCTCTCTAGCTTTCTCTCTCTAAAAACTCGTCTACTCTTAAGGAGGAAAGGACTTGAGTTAAGAGCTGAGATCGATCTAGAAGCAGAGTCTTAGGCCTGAGAAGAAAGGTTGTTCGACGGGTCAGCTAAGGCGTCCCTTGCTAGGGGGGAAACCACGCCACCACCTGTGAGGTCGACAGAGACGGAGCTTCCCTTCGTCGGGACAAGGCCCCCCGTCGTACGAGGCCACCTACCCCAACAAGGTCGACAGAGACGGAGCTTCCCTTCGTCGGGATAAGGCCCCTCGTCATACAAGGCCACCTACCTCGACAAGGTCGACAAAGGAGCACACCTCGTCGGGTCAAGGCTCTCACTGTAGTTCGCCAACACGAGGGAAGTTCGACAGTGAGCTTGCCAGCACCCACAAGATCGACGAAGAGCACATCACGCCGGTAATACCCAAGCCAACGGGCCACGAGTCACCCCCGCACCGCCAGTAACGGCACTTCCGACGAGTCAAACCACATCGTCATTCACCCGCCGTTTATCACTAACCCCGAACTACGTGGGACCTGATTCTCTTAAACTGAGATGCGTAGGCAGCCTCGCCCAACCATAAGCGACGGGGCACGGGCCCATTCTACCCCTTTTTGCAGGTCCTCCCTCACCATAGGAGCTCGCCAAGGAAGAAAAAGCACGAAGAATCATCAAGACTAGCTCGGAGCTTCATCAAGACCGGAGTTCGCCCTGACGAGGACATCGCGAAGACAAGGACTCCGCCTAGAGGAGGAGCTTCGCCGTGAACCGGACTTCGCCACCACCAAGGAAGTTCGCCGAGAATCGTCAGCGACAGCCCGGAGACTTGCCCAAGACGACGGGATCGTTTCCAGCTTTGACGATCATCAGTCAACCCGCATTGACTCAGCATCAAATCATCCTTGTGTTCAGCGGGTCAATCTCGGGACCCGAACCTTGGATCCGACTCTAAGTTGAAGCCATTCTTACGCATTAACACCTCTATTTTCTTTATATAACTTTCAGACTATTATTTCTTCGTATTATCGAGAGAAAAAAAACTATATTATATATTTTCCTATATATATGTAACAAGTGCACTCTGGTTATTGCCATTGGGATATGTCTTGATGTTCGATCATTAGCTAAAACGGTTACGTCGATTATGAATGTTACGAAAATTAATTTTAAATTATTAACGACTTTATAAATTAATATTTTGTCAAGCATTATGAAATTGATTTAAAGTCGATTTACCATCTCATCATTTTGTTTATAATTTGACAGTGAACTCAATCTCTTTCACTTGCTATTTTCAAAAAATCAAATGTGTTGGTTGAATTTTTTTATGTTTGTTATACGTAAACGAAAGATTGAACAGTGCCCAACCCCGTTAAGCCGTCGCGTCGGAGAACCACAGCAAAATTTCCGTGGTTCTTTATTCCGGGCTTGCACATGTTTTACCCCACATGTTTGGATGTTTATACATATACATTGTCGCATAGACTTGGAAATTGCAAGAGAGACAAGAAACCAATTAGCTTATTGATAAATCTTAATGGAACTCTATTGCCAAAGGAAAATAGCCAAAGCCTATGGCAATAGTTGAAGACTGGAAGGTTTGTTGACAATATTATTATGTTCTTATCCAAAAAAGCAGCTGAAATAATTAATAATTAATAAATGAGATTAAACGACCCATGAAGTGCTTTTGATCTGTTGAACTAGCCTTTCTCATATCCCAAATAAAAATATCAATGACAACATTTAAGCAATCCACAAATGTTCATCATGAACATGGCCTATATGGGTCCCTAACATTCCAATATGAATTTTCTGTTATTCCCATTTCTTTATGTTATCAGATCATCCATAAAATTAAATATATCTGACAAAATAAATTACTATACTCGTTCATCTATACCACTTTTAATTGTGATATTTAATTAAAGAAAAACTCAAGTAAGATTATGAACCTTATAATTTGATATTTTTATAATAATATTCTTTTTATTAGAAAAATAAGCTTAAGCGGGTTTGATCCGAAGCCGAGGTGACTGGGGCAGAGATAGGGTGCATGCAGAAGGCCGCAACCTCATAATAGAACTCGAAAATACAAAAACTCATTATATATATATATATATATATATATATATATATTACAAAAATTAGATACGTTTTAATTTAATTTATTTGCAGAATTTATAAGAAAAAAATCTATCTTAAATTTCAAACAAATAAAAGGTTATTTTGGTTACAAATATAATTTTTTTTTTTTTCAATTATAGGAAATTTGAGGTTTAAACTTTAAAGTATCAGATAGTAAGTTATTGAAACTAATTTATTCAATTCATGTTTTTCTCTAAAAAAAGTATATTTCAATACAAAGTTTGATTTATTATACTTTTATTTTTGGCGAGATTGATTTATTATACTTTGACGTAAATATTAGTGATCTCTATCAGAAACTTTTACAAAATAACCCGTGATATTTCAATATATGTCAAAATAATATCTAAGCTCTCCTAATCGGGACATTAACATTTTTAATCGTTCTCAAGTGTCTTAAGTTGCGTCCTATAGCGTGTTTAAATTTGTCTTACAAAATTAAGTTATTTTGATAAATAATGAAGTACCAAGTGTTTTTTTTTTTAAGGCTACGGAGTGTTATTTTGTGAAGATTTTCATCTTCAAATTAGGGCTACATTCTTCCTCAATTAGTAAAAAAAAAAAAAAGGTATAGATATTATAGACTATAATTTATAGTCTAATACTAATAGCTTAGATTATTTATAGGGTTGCACAATAAAAAACGTAATGTACCCAAAATAGGAGGGCTCTTCACAAAATTCAGGAGGACAAATATGTACTTCCGAATCAGATTAGAGCTTTCTGCAACTACCAAACAGAATAAATCTGAGCCGTTGGATCATTTCTTGCCTTTCCTATCGCGAGATCTCAGCCGTCCGTTTTGTTTGAGGCAATCATAATTAATCGTGGGTCCACCATCGTCTATATGACACACCGTTTGACGCTTGGATAAATATTATTAGCATTTATCTCGGTCGTTTACTTATATTTATTATTTTTAAATAATTATTCACATTATATCTTATCTCCTCACAAATCCTTACCAACATTTTGAATTTATTTTAAAATTTAAAAAAAAGAACAAAAAAAAGAACAATTATAAATTATGAAATTCCTTTGGGGGTAGTTTGGGTAATATACTGCAGGAAGTGGATATCAATTAAGGCCTAAACTAACGGGACTACTTGGATTCTTGATCGGCTCGGCGCAGAAGTTAATACGAAATAAATAATAATAAATAAATAAATAAAACGCGGAAATAGGCTTCTTGGCTCTTGCCTTACCTGCTTCCCTAGTGGCCAGCCTCGCCACGTCACAGCCCATTCCCTTATCTCCACGTCACCATCACCCCTCCCTGCAATCCACGGCTCAGATCTTCCCACATTTCCTCTCATCGGACGGCCCACACTGCTTATTCTAGACCCTTCGAATTACGAGCTGAGAGGAAAGGCGAAGCCTAACTAACCATGGTTAATTCCCCCTCTTGCTCGTTGAGTTAAAACAGAGGTTTTTGACGGAGAGAGAAAGCGGAGCTTCAAGAGAGAGAGAGAGAGAGAGAGAGGGTTTTGTGGCTTGGACAAGAATATATATATATACACACAGATTTATATATATAACTCTATCCGAGTCGACTCGGACGATTCCTTCTCCCTCCGAACGAGCAATCGTGGACTCCATCACATACAGAGACCGTGCTTCACTGAGCGTCTGGAACTCGCGGTTCTGCAGATCTAGCATTTCGGTGAGTCGACGAGTCCGAGAATTCGCTTCTCTTGATTTGTTGATGTAGAGTTTGTGTGGATTGAGGTTTCTTCATCGTCGCTGTGCGTTTTTGTTGCTGTTTCCTCTCGGTCAATGGGGACTGAGAAAGTGGGTGACTGTTTGGACTTTCGGATCTTGTATCGCCGTGCTTCGTACGTAACTGATACAGCTCAGACGAGTGATGTTTTGTTTCTCACCGACTCTTAGTGAAATCTCCGATGTTGATTGATTTTGATTCTGTTTTTTTTTTTTTGGAATCGGAGCTGAATCATTACACGAATCTATGTTGTTGAGGAATTTCTATAATTATACAGTGAAGATCTGTGGTGTATCACCCTAGAGATTTACTGATAGCTTGATTGATGTAGTTCTTCTCCATTTATGACTATATATTCCTTGATAAGACTCTAGTAAGTTTATATAGTCTTTGCATTTTCGTTTTCTTTGGGTTTTTATGTATTTCGTGATTTATTGCAGATTCAGTTCTTTCACTGAGCTCAATGGCTCCTTCTGCAGACCATTAAGCGCGCTTTTGTTAAGTCGGCCTCGTTGAGTTCTTCTGCTGTCCTGAAGAATTGGGGTTCATGGGAGGTGATTGAGGCTGTTTGATCCTATTAATGATTGTTTCGGAATTGGATTTGTCACCGCTTCGACCGTCCGCGGCGTTGGAGTTTGGTGTCTCCTCGAAAGGGAAGAAACTCTCCTCCCTCGCCATCATTTTTGGTGGATCTCGCATCCTTTTCCTGCCCAATGTCTCGTGAGTTAAACAGTCCCGTTCAGACGCAGATGGCAGTTGCGATTTTCAAGAGCCCGCTCGGCTCCGAGTACCATGGGAGCCAGAAGATGGAAGCGAAACAGCCGGCTGGGAGGAGACGAGTTTTCGTGCAAACTGAAACTGGTTGCGTCTTGGGGATGGACTTGGATCGCGGTGACAATGCACACACCGTCAAGAGGAGATTGCAGCTTGCTCTCAATGTCCCTACCGATGAGAGCTCACTGACGTTCGGGGATATGGTATTGAAGAACGACCTTAGTGCTGTGCGAAATGACACCCCTCTTCTCCTCACCCGGAACTTTTTGCACAGGAGCTCGTCCACACCGTGTCTCTCGCCTACTGGGAAGGATCTTCAGCACAGAGACAGGAGTGGCCCTATCGAGGTGTTAGGGAAGTCAGATAGCTTCACTAGAACAAAGGTACTGGTCAAAGATATCGTGAAGGCCATTAAGATGGGCATCGAACCAATCCCTGTTCACAGTGGCCTCGGAGGTGCATACTATTTTAGGAACTGCGAAAGTGAGTGCGTTGCTATTGTGAAGCCAACGGATGAAGAACCTTTTGCTCCCAATAACCCGAAGGGATTTGTCGGCAAAGCTCTTGGGCAACCGGGGTTGAAGCTGTCTGTTCGGGTCGGAGAGACAGGGTTCAGAGAGGTTGCAGCCTATCTTCTTGACGAGGGGCACTTTGCAAACGTGCCTCCCACTGCCCTAGTGAAGATTACTCATTCAATTTTTAACGTGAATGACGGAGTGAGTGGGAACAAGCCACCCAAGAAGGCGCTGGTGAGCAAGATTGCGTCTTTCCAGCAATTCATACCGCACGATTTTGATGCCAGCGATCACGGGACATCGAGCTTCCCAGTGTCTTCAGTGCATCGCATAGGGATTTTAGACATTAGGATTTTTAACACAGACAGGCATGCAGGGAATCTTTTAGTAAAAAAACTCGACGGTGTCGGGAGGTTTGGTCAAGTGGATCTCATTCCCATCGATCACGGTCTCTGCCTTCCTGAAACCCTTGAGGATCCATACTTTGAATGGATTCATTGGCCTCAGTCCTCGATCCCATTCACCGAGGACGAGATTGAGTATGTAGAGAAACTCGACCCATATAAGGATTGTGAAATGCTGCGAAACGAACTCCCCATGATTCGAGATGCGTGTCTCAGGGTGTTGGTCCTCTGCACCATTTTCCTCAAGGAAGCCGTAGCATATGGCCTCTGCCTTGCTGAGATCGGCGAGATGATGAGCCGGGAATTCCGGAGTGGTGAAGAGGAACCAAGCGAACTCGAGGTCGTTTGCATGGAGGCAAGAAAGATTATCAGAGAGAGGGAGCAGTTGACTGTGGTATCTCCCAAGGCCGACACAGAGCATGAGGAGTTCCAATTCCCCTTGGACTACGGCGAGTGGGACCTGGGCGACTCACCAAAACTGTCTCCTGAAGAAGACATCATAACCCGATCACCTTTTAATCTTGGGAACGTGAATACTCGCTTTCAGCTTCCGAAACTGGAAGAGAGAGGAGAAGAGGACGAAGAAGAGGAAGAGGAAGACGGGTTTGCGGTGTTTGCAAATAATCCATTTAGCCAGAAGAAGCAGCCGACAATCTCAAACCTTTCGGTTTCGCTGAAGAACACGAGCCTCGGCGAGAAGAAGCTGAAGTATCCGATCTTCCCTGGATCCAGAGCCGAGAAAGGTTACGTCCTGAACTCGTCATCCGGGCACAGGAGTGCGAACGAGCAGCTTCCAACGAGCGTGAGCTTTGTGAAACTTGCGGACATGAACGAGGAGGAGTGGGGTTTCTTCCTCGACAAGTTCCAAGACCTTCTCTACCCAGCATTTGCAAAGCGCAAGTCCATCGCCCTCGGACAGAGGCAGAGGCAGCGGCTCGGCACTTCGTGCCAGTTCTGAAGTGCTCGGCTTCGACAGAGTGGGAAATTACTACAGTAGGTTTCTGAAGCTTGTAAGGTTTTGGTAATGGTAGGTCTCGGTTGATGACGTGTCATCTCCATTGAAGGAGTTGGGGCTTGACGAGTAGTAGTACTAGGACTGTAAATATTCTTTAGTGTCTGTCTGCAGTGAGGTGTTCTTTTTTTCTTGTGTTTGGTATTCTCTAATTTTTTCTTTCTTTGGCTCCTTGTTTGATAAATAATTTGTGGACTGCGCTTTGAGGGAGTAAAAAAATATTATATAGATTTTGTATATACGGAACTACTATCTCCATTTACAATTTGTCAATCTTATTTTAGCTTTTGGGACATTTTTGGAATCTTTTGATTTGAAGTTTGAACCACCTGGTTTCCTGATTTTAAGATTCCTTTATCCATAATTGGGACTCTGAAGGCAGCAGGCGCGATGGCCCGTACCGGAGGCAGCTAACTTGCTTCTCCGGTCACTCACTGAGGCCACGAACACTTGTGGAGGGGCCTGATGCAAACTCGTAAACAGCAAAAAAATATGCATATTCACGGGCTCGGTTGCGTAAGCATTGAGCTTGTTAAGATGCGTTCGTAAGCAAATATGCACGAAATCGTTTGTTATGTTGGAAAGTATTTGTCTCATCAAATATGCCAATATTTCTCTTAAGTAATATCGTTTGACAACTCGTTGAAGTATTGGTGTGTTTTCTTTTTTCATTTGTATTTAATGAAATTATTGTAGGGATTGAATTATAGACTTATAGTTCTATTTGCCATTTAGATAAATTATACCATAGAAAAAACGAGATATTATTGACTAAATTTAAGTGGAGTTTGAAATTGAATGAAAATTAGGTTTAGTATATCACTACTACCGAATGCGTTTGAATCTAATTTCTTGTTCAATTGGAACAGCAATTGCGTTGTGTGTCACAAATCAGAAATTGTTATGAGATAAGAAAATTCTTGTCCTCGCTCAAAAGTAAAAAGAGAATATTGGGTCCCACTTTGGACCCAAAATACTATTTTTAAATGGCCTTTCCACTATATGGAGGGTCGACGTGATCACATGACTTGTCCTTTTATTTATTTTTTCCGCAATTTAAATGTCGCTTTCTTTTACATATTAATATAAGCTTCCTTGATGCTCATAAACTCTCTCATTATTATTTTATAAAATCTTTTCCTGAAGTGATGAGGTAATCCATATTAGATGAAACCAATCTAGTACACTTAAATAGCTGAAATGACACTTGTGACTTGTGTTGAAAAGAAAAGTGATAAATTTAGCCTTTCAATTTGACCAAATGAAAAAAAAAAAAAAAAAGTGAAAACTGAGGGAAGGGTTAATATTCCTTTTAAAAATACAATTTAGTGGTGAAAGGTGAAGAAGTTGAGTGAAGTTGCAACACAAAGACAGAGAGAATGTCTCGAGACGAAAAGGGTTTGCTTGAAAATGGGATTTCGTTATCTTAGTTAACAAACATACTTCAATCAGACGACAGTTTCATTTCATGTCATGTGAAGGAATAAAGATAGACATGAAAGTTGGTGGTGTGCTCTTCAATTAATCCATGACTCATTCAACAACTTGACTCTAAATTTAAATACCCAAATAATTAAAAAAAAAAAACATGGGTTCAATAAATCGACAATAAAAAGTGCAGTCTTCGTGGCAGCCTAGTCCCAAAAGCGTTCGGTAGGGTTTTTGTATTTTATGGGCAACTTTGCCACTTGTCCCCAAAGTGGGGCTCAATTCTTTATCTTGAATAATTTATTTTTTTATATGAGTATGTATATGTGTGATGTGTCTAGTATTATTTGCAAAGCAAGGAACATTGATGGCCTTGAAGAAACGGGTCCGAGGGAAAGACAAAAAAAGGTGTTAATACGAGCACACGTTTATTTATGGATTGTCTTTAGAATAAGACCATTACATACATTTTTACAAACATTTGAAACAAAGTTTTGCACATGGATGTTTATCACTTTATCTATTAGAGAAGATTAATAACTACAATAATTCTTATAACTTTTCAAGAGTGCCAAAATTAATATATTTTGGCAGTATTATTATAATAATTGAGCTACGATGTAATCTGACCGGAAAATCAGAAAATACCGACGGAATAAAAAAAACCAAGTCAATATGCAGCAAAAAAAAAAAAAGTACACTGTTTTTATCGAAGTGTCACGGTACGAGAAGTAATGTTTACAATTTCACTGAGGGCCGGTAGATAAATTATAGATATTTAAATATCAATATTGTTATTTGTATCGATGATATAGTACTGAAATCGATTGCCACGTATATTTTATGAAATAATTGATAATGGTACTAATAATTAACACTATTACTACACGTGTAAATAAGATGCGTCGTATTTCAATTAATCAAAACAAGCTACAGAAGGAGTTGCAGCTTGCTGTACAAATTATAACAATATCTATTAATTTAGGGACATATATATCTAGATTTCTAATTAGGCAAATTTATTTGTATTTTGCATAGATTTTGTTAATCACTGAATTTCTTAAATTTGAATATCGTGCTAGTTCGTAACGAACCATTATCATTGAAGATCCGATTCTTTATCAAACGTAAGGGAATCGAATAAGAACTTATAAATTGTCAAGAATGTTTTCCTAGCAAAACTTTATAAAAGAGGTCAAATTCTTTATCCAATACCACATTCGGAAACAAACAAACAATGTGATATATCCCACAATAACTATATTTTGTTACTGCTTTTTCTAATTTCAAAAAAAGATATTTTTGGCCAAGCATATATCAAATATGAGTGAAGAAAAAAGCTTTGAATGACAGAGTTAACCAAAATAATTCTACCAACCAAAGACAAAGTGGATTTTTTCTAATTAGAAAACTTACTCAAAATTTTATCCGCTACAGATTAAAACTATTTTTTTCCTTGGAACACCCTTAAATAAAAGAACTCCAAGATATTGCACCGGCAAAGAAATCTGTTTGAACTTCAACGACTTAACTATGCCTAACTTCCTGTTAGTGGAGAGTTTATTACTAAAACAACCCCAGACTTAGACCACTTAACGATTTACCCTGAAAGAGATATGTAAATATCAAAAACTCTAGAAATAGCATGCACATTACTCATCGAAGCGGCACCGAATAAAAGAAAATAATCGGCAAGTATTAGGTGTGAAGCGGAAAGAGTGTTACCAGTGTATCTATAGTAGCTTGCCATTTATTTTCATCCACGTATTTGCTAATGAGGCGGCTAAGAAAGTCTTCAGCATTGACTAATAGAAGAAGGGAGAGATGATATCCATAACGAAAACCACTTCTGCACCAAACAGTGACGGAGCTAACTCTCAAACTCACTTGGGGCATGATTGAATTTAGAAAATAATATCATAATATTCCAAAAAAAATCTCGTTTATAATATGTCTTATACAATATGTAGGGGAGTGGATGTTTTTACTGATAGTGAATAATTAATTAATATAATATGTTTTTTTAAAAAATCTTAAAATTTATTAAAATGATTGATTTAGCAGGTTAGTGATTTAACTTGAAAAATGTTAAGAGTTTATTGTATAATTTTACTCATACCTTTTAATTTCAAATTGTTATGTATAAAGAGAACTACATTAGTCAACTTTTCTTTTTCATATAGTGTTTCTTTCTTATAATTTTATATTTATTTAAAGGTATCTCATAACTTCAAATTGTA
The DNA here is from genome assembly GCA_954871525.1 of Parietaria judaica. Lineage (NCBI taxonomy): Eukaryota > Viridiplantae > Streptophyta > Magnoliopsida > Rosales > Urticaceae > Parietaria > Parietaria judaica. The sequence continues at coordinate 29,283,669 of OX940870.1, forward strand.
ATTATTTGAATTAAACATCCTTTCGTAGTTATAAGAAAAACAAGTAAATAAGTTGGTAACAAGGATTCGAACTCTGCTCGTTGGAAGGTCAGTGTATGAAAATAAAACATGGTAACCACTGAGCCACTATCAAAAATTTGAGACTGCAGTGAATTAAAAAGAAATTATTTTAAAATTGAGGATGGGCCCCTGCCCTTTCTCGGTCATTGCTACCTCCGTGCCTGGCACCAAAAATAATCTTTTGCTGCACCATCAAACATAATTGCGATCTTAGCCAAAGAAAAAATCTCGAGAATCCAATCCATGAATTTCAAATAAAATCTGAAAGCATATAAAATATCAAGAACAAAGTCCCAATCCATAGTATCAAAGGCTTTCGTAATGTCAACCTTCAAAGCCATATGACCTCCAAAATTCTTTTTATCCATCACATTGGTTTTCTCGGAAGCCACAACAATACAATGTGAAATATTTTGACCCTTGACAAAACCAAACTGATTTTCAAAGATAATTCCAGATGCAATGCCTGAAAGAATTTTAGCTAAGATTTTAGTTATTATTTGGAAACAAAAGTTGCTCAAAACAATAGGTCTAACGTTGTAAATCTGCACAATGCCTTTAACCTCGGGAATAAGTACCATTGAACTTGAGGTTAGCTCCGTGGAAATCGAGCCACTAATGAAAAAACTTTGAACACATCGACAAACATCAGAGGCAACAATATCCCAAAAAACATGATAAAATTTTCCGTTAAAGCCACCTGCACCGAATGTATTATTACCGAATGTATTATTACCGTCCATACAAAAAGCAGTAACACACATTTCTTCATTAGATGGTATGGCAATAAGCATGTCATTTGCGATATCACCAAGCAAAGCGGGAATGACATTTTTTACGAGTTCAATATTTGAAGAAGTACGAGAAGGTGAACATAAAACATCTTCATAAAATTTGACAATATGTGCAGTAATATCATCGTGATTCACGGAAAGCACTCCATCTATTAAAAGAGAGCTAATGGAAATACCTGATTTCTTTATTGAAGCGAAGCGATGAAAGAACGTATAGAGTTTCGATCTCCGGCCTTCAACCAATAGTTAAGTCAAGCTCAAAGTGCATTGAGATTTCTTTTGCAAATTGAGATTCTGAAAATCCTTCACTGGCAATTTCATTTTGAATATTCAGAAGAACAGTTTCGGAGGCAACAATTTTTTTTCCCAAGATATTCGAAAACGTCTCTGTTCCTAATATTTAAAGATTTGCGAAGAAGTTTAAACTTAATGCAAAGCGCTTGCATAGGAGCAACACCCATGATGTTAGCCCAATTAGAAGCAACGAAGTTTCTCAAATCTGGATGAGTAAGCCACATACATTGGAAACGAAACCGAGAAATATAATTTTGTTGTCCCTGACGACAATTGATAATTAAAAAGGTATGATATGAGTGATGTCATGGAAATGACGAACGAGAAACCAAATTCTAGCTAGTAATCGATACATTGTTTATTAATTATCGCTCTATCAAGTAAACATTCAACTCTCTCATCATTTTGCCTTCAGACATTCATTGCATCAAGTTTAAACCAACTTGGTGCTATTTTCTCCATCATCCCAGTTATGCCTAGTTTTGTTCGATTGTGCAGTACGTGAAAGTCTTTTTTCTTTCTTTCGTAGTTATCCCACATATAGTAAAACTAACAAAACTATAAATATTGAATATATAATTTAAATATATCTCAAAACGATAAATATTGAATATATAATTTAAAAATACATAATTTTAAATACTCAACCACGGGAACTTAAATCATTTAACAAAATAGAGCGTAGTTGGTGATCAAATGTGCCTCCAGGGCCTCTCGGCGAGGGCGACACACTGCTGATGTCGGTAGCAGTCAACGAGATGGTCAATGGTCAAGCCGGCGGCTTGCATGAAGGAGTGGACAATGACGGGCCCCACAAAGCGAAAGCCGCGCTTCAACAAGTCCTTGCTTATGGCCTCAGCCTTTGGGCTCCTCATTGGCACATTTCGTGGGTGTCTGTATCGGCTCATCAACGGCTTGTGATTCACGTAGCTCCACATGTAGTTGCTCAATGACCCGAATTCCCTCACCACCTATACACCAATTAATTAAGTAATATAAAACTTGCTTATACTAATTTTAGTTGATGTAATTTCTTTTACTTTTGTTTACTTTCACGAAGTTTGAATTTCGGACCTTAAGAATACAAGTTTATAGACAAACGTTGACCAATGTCTATCTTCATGTACAGTTTAATCCTCGCAATTGAAGATGTTGTAAGAAATTTTGTGATAAAACAACTAAAAAAGTGGAAAGATTATTAAGCAAAAGCTAAATAGTTGACATCGAGAAATTTTAATGTGAAAAATAAAATATAAAAAATTATGCCACACAAAAATCAAAACATTAGATTCTCAATGCTGATATTAACCCAAAATCCTATTTAATTTTATCCCCTTCCAAAATTACAAAACTATGTCGACTTACTAGACTTATTTTACAGCAACATAAAAGACGAAGAACATAGTCAATCACGTTTTTATAAGTTGTTATACACATATAAGTTGCTATACACCCTAAACCCTAAAACCGCAGACCCTAAACCCTAAACATCATAAGTTGTATTTATTTTGGGTTTTTTTTTGCATAATGACCTTAAGTGAGATTTTTGTGCACTCCATACCCTCTCTTGGCACCATTCATGTTTCTTAGCAGTGGGTTCAAAAAGGGCATGGAGTGCACAAAAATCCCAAAAAAAGTCTTTTAGCAAATATTTAATTTACTTTTGCAAAATAAGTTTTTAGGTTTTAGAACTGTTGGCACGAAAAAAATATATTAAAATATGCCGCGTACAATGAGACACTTTGCGGTATGTTTACCGCAAATATGTTATGACATCGCTGTGCTATATGTGTATAACAAATATTGTATGATATAAGGTTGGAGGGGTTGCCTTGAGGATGCAGTTGGCGTTGTGGACTATGCATCTGACCCTGCTCTCTGCCAACATTATTGCTTTGTTTGCCGCTATTTCTTCCATCTCCTTCTCTCCCATTTTGGCCACACCGCTTGGATCAAACCCACCGAAAGCTTCCCTGTTTTCAATTATGTTAACATCTTATATACTTCCTCCTTCATCGTTACATCCCTATTAATTCACTTTATTATTTATGGAAGTTATAAGAGATATCTTAAATCCATGATGATATCTTAAGTTCTTAACCCGTATTGGTTAATGGCATTGAAAAAGTACCTGAATAAGTCTCTTCGCTTCAAAATCTCAGTCCAGTTGTAGTCCATCAACATTCCAGACATCGCAAGAAGCTCGAAAAGCAGGCTGGTTTGAAAAAGTTCATTAAAGTTGAACTGTATAATCTCGATCTACTATATATATAATTATATATAGCATGAAGAATATTTCATTTGCAACTTTATAAATATGTTATTATTACAGGCTTACTTGTCATCATAAACCGGAACTCCCCAGCAGTCATCATGAAATGCTACGTAAACTTTGTCTGTGTCAAACATATTTTTCAATCAGAAATATAACATATAATTTATGCATGACTTCTGAATTATGATTATAAATTATTTATGTTTTTCTCTAAATTCAGCCAGTCAACAATCTAATGAATTAATATATATATATAGATAATACTATTTATATAACTGTTTAAGAGTTTTATGCATAGATATCCATTATATCCAACAACCTTCGTACATTTGACTGACCTCTCTTAACTGCCAATTAATTTGGCAACATTTCTCATGTAAATGTTTCTCTTTTTTTACTTGTAAACTAATCTACGCAATAAAAAAGTTAAGTTTGGTTGCATGAATCGATCAGTCATCTTTAATAATAAATCAATATGTAACCAAGAATAATATAGCATATACTAATTTGTAGGGGTACCGAAATACCGAATCGGTGGAGCGGCAACCTTATTAGTTATTACCAAAGAGCAATATAAAGACCGAATAATAAAGGTTAATTCGGCCCAAAAACACGGTCTTCGGTCCAACAAAACCAATTTTTCTTGGTATTTGGTGTTAACTTTGAATACACTAATTTACACTGAATATTTTATATTTAATAATTTTTAATTTAACATTATTATATTAACTAATTCATCCAGGAATCAGTTTTAAACTACTATTATACCTAATAAATCAAACAATTCATGATAAAAGTCTTTTTATGTATTATTAATTTAGATTGAAAAGTTAAAAATACTAAGAATAAAGTTCCATGTATGACATTTTCTTTTACTACATATAATTAAATACAGGCTCCAAAGCGGTTTCTTAGGTAGAAGTGGTTCTTGGTCCGAAAATGAATATTTTTCGGTTTACAATCTTGAAAACCCGAATAACAGGGTCTAAATCTAGGTCTTTTTAATAGTAAAACCGAGACCGAACCATGTTGTAAATTTTCCTTAATTTGTTTCAACCATCCATTTTTTTTTTACGCATTTCTTTCTTTTGCATGCACGTTAATCAAACAAACATTACACATAGCGTAGTAAATAAATTAGCATCTATTGGTTTACATATATATATTTCAAAAATATCATTAGATACATATAAGTGTAATCAAACTTGGATAATAATTTTGCTCTTTTAATTGGTATCAACGGCATAAGACATTTCCCGGCCGGTGTATATTGAGATATACTATATCAGCATGAAAAGAAAATTATATTTTAGGAAGATATACTCAAAATGATTCATTTGACAATTTTAATGACTGACTTAACTATATAAGAGTTATCATTTTACATGAAGTTCACAAATCACAAAGGTTTTTGTGTTCCAAACATTCACATGAATAATGATTTCGAGTTTATTTCTTATTATATAATGTTGATTCTGTCATATTTATTTGTTTCCATTCCATTATATGGGTTTTCCACACACGATGATCTTGGCAAGGTAATAGATGCTTATAATTTCAAACACAAAATAATAATAAATATATGACTTGAGTAGAAAGACTATTGAATAGTTTTTCAAGATTCAAATATAATTATATCATATTATATTAACTGTTGCATTAAATTAAACGGCCTTATACGTACCACTATTCTTTGTTATCCAATTGCACCTCTTTACTTCCTCGGGATTATTAGAATCTTGACACTCAAGCTGCTTTTGGTTAACAATATCACTCTTCGGGGCCGGAGTTTCTCCCCTTCTCGGTGGGGCGATGAGTCGAAGAGCCAACGAGATCTTCTGCTCGAGAGGAGAGCTGAAATCAGCGAGCGACGAGTCGTTCGAGTTCTCCGACAAGGATATGGAGAGAGATGAGAGGGACAGAGAGGAATCGCTCCTCTGAAACCCTAGCGGGTAGATTCTCTTGAGGTGTTTGGACAATAAATTTTGATTGGACATGTTGTTTTCCTTCTTTTCCCTCTCTTTGAAACTGCTGTTTCTTTCAAGTCTTCTCGCATTTGCCCTTGACATGTTACAATGTTTTGATGGTGATGACTGATGAGAAATAAGAGAAAAGCCTTGGCAATACTAATGATATATATTAGACCAAGTTTGGCAATATATATAACAATAACATGTGTATATATACACATACACATTTATAATATAATTACTAAGAGGTACATGCATGTTGATGTTATTATAAAACTAATGTAATATAGGTGACTGAAAAGTTGGTTGGTGAAGTGTGAGTTTTTTAATTATGGCTTAGCAAATTAGTTCAATGTGCAGTACCGTGTTCATTTGTTTTCAAGCTAAATTTTGTAAAGACGGTATATACTTTGTATAAAACAGACTTTTAGAAATTAAATTCTTCACAAATTAATTACTTAGCAAAACAATATACCATTGCTAGTATTAGCAACAAAATTTTCAGTTGTTAAAGTGAATGTGGGAAAAAAATTAGAAGTTATTTTTCAAAAGTCAATTGTAAATTATACTTTTTGATTTAAATTTTTAGTGTTTGTCATTTGCTAAAGGTATAATATATATCAAATAAGATTGTTACATTTCCAAATGTATTTCATCCACATCCATAAATTAACCACTGATATACAAAATTATTTTTCTTCAAAAGTGAATTAAAAAAGGATTTTAGAGGCCGAACTAATTAGGGCTTGAAAATTTTCTAGATTATAAACAAATGGCATGATTGGCTTATTATATCGATCAGTAGAATCTACTAATAGAATATCATAGGAAGAAAAAAAAAAGACTTATGTATGAATTAATTTATCTTGCCCAAATGCCAAGCATTAAATACGTAATGATACTCGATGAAGGCTATAATATCTTAGATTTTTACTTAATAGGACCTGTCAAACTTATCCATGACAAATAGTAACGTTTGAAATAGTATTTGTTATATGTATTATAAGTCATACTCAGCTGAATGTGATGTATCAACGTATTGGCAGGTTATGACTGCATTGGATACAGATTGACGAAGACTTTTCCGCTCCCTTAATTACTTTATAAGTTTTACTTAACCCTCTAATACAGGCAGGGGCGGGGCGACCGCACCCACTTGGTCCGAGCTCGTTTTTTATTTTAATGTATTCATATTCTTATATAAGTTTATATATAAATAATTAAAATAACATTTGTAGACTAAATTTCACTATAGTGTAATGGAATCTTGTTGCTCTTCCAAATTAACCCAAGGTTCAATTCTCAATCTCTACAAATTTTTATTTTTTTAGCAACAATATTTATGACTATAATTTTTTTTGTGTGAATAAAAGTAGTTTCAATGTCTTGTTTTATTTTGAAATTTATGAGAATTCTAATCATATAGAGATCCCATGAATTATTTTCATAAATCAAAAGTTCATAAAAACATAGTTGTAATGCAATTTATAATAGCAGTTTCAATATCTCGTTTTATTTTGAAATTTATGAGAATTCTAATTATTTAGATCCTAATGAATTATTTTCATAAATAAAAAGTTCATTAAAAAAATAATTTTAATGCAATGTATGTATAATAGTAGTTTCAATGCTTCTTTTTTTTTTTTTTATATATTTATGGTCTATAAAATTCGCCCCCTCTTAGTTAAAGTTCTTATTCCGCCCCTAAATGCAGGTGGAAGCTCGAGAAATACGAACAATATTCGCCAATTGGTAATCTGTGCATGATTATTAATCGAGACTCTTTCACAACTTATTTCTTCACTTGTCGATTTAGAATTCGGGTTTCATATTTCGAATTCTCTGAACAAAATTTCTTAACAGTTAGCTGAAATAAGACACATATATAGACCAACTAAAGAAGCTCTAAATGAAACGATAAGAAATGGGCAAATTAAACGACATGAAACGCATAATTTATTTTTTTTAGCAAAACAAGGTAAAACAGAATTTTGAGGCCTTCATTCTTTTGACTCAATAAGCTGTACATTTAAATCGACCACTTGAGCAAAACGTTACGACCAAGTAAAATTAGATTTAGGCGAATGCATCTCTAAATGCTTAGAAGAAAGAAAGAAAAGAAAAAATATAACAAAGTCCGTCCATTAAGAACAAAAATTATAGTCATATTTAAGTGAAAATGCAAACTAATTATTAAAAGGAATCGCCATGCATATGCAAATAATATATAACCAATAGTGACGTAAAGCTTTGTAACTTATTGGTTGACTGTTGTAGGTAATAGTGTTGGCGAGTCTTTAACAATGAGCACACCACGACAACTTTCACATATTATTTTCACACATATGCAATTATCATCTCCAAATTATATTTTTGTTCATATCATATAGTCTATGTTTAATATATTCTTCATTAAGATTGAGAATGAGAAGTTACAACTGCAAATCCTTGTTGCTTAGGAAAATGGAGATGGAATTAGTCCAACATATCTAAGCTAATGATAGATAGACTTATTATAGTTGCGGTGTTTGTCTCAATGCAAGTGTAATGGGTCCATAAACATTCTTAACCCCTACTCATATATGCCCTTAAAGTTCCGAGGCACACCTTTTGCCTACAAGGAAAAAGATATCCCAACATTAACTTCTTTTTTTCATCAATTGGTAAAACAAAAATTAATGTCTCCTACAAAAATAATAGAAAAACAAATTTCTAAAATTTTCTTTGAGTAATTTTTGGAGTTCAAATTAAGAGTAATGTTTCACCTTTAATATTTGTTGGAAATTTAGTTTCTAGTAATCTCTCTCTATATATATGTGTGTGTTAGGGGGCGACTTTCACCGCCCTTTTCCAGTCACAGAAATAAACACCAAATAACAACTCAACAACAACAATCAGTGGATATCTCTGTTTTATTATGTTTTCCAAAAAAAAGGGCTCGGTTTTCTTCCGTTGAATAGCTGGACATATGAAGGATCGTGAGCCAAAACAATCTCTTTGGTTTATTTTGCCTCTCTTTTACATGGTCTCTCGCTCCTCCTTTCTTCCCCCCCCCCCCCCCCCCCTCGCCATGGGGCTTATCTCGCCTTTTATAGAGTTTACATTAAGTCCCCTTTGTGGTTTTCCCGCCCTTTCTCTCATCATTCGCTTCCTGGAGTCCTTCCAGGGGAAGCGTGACCGTCCCTTGCTTTATGTCACTTCAGAGCAGACTGCCCTTTTGGGTAGGTGAGCCTCATTAAATGCGCATCTCTTCGGCCGTCATTCGGCTCTGCGATCCTCGTTGCTGGCGCTCCTCATCGAGTGGGCAGGTCGGCTTCATTAAATGCACGTCCTATCAGCCGTCACTTAGCCCTGCTGCGATCATGATGACGAACCTTATCTAGGCGGTAGGTCGGCCTCATTAAATGCGCGTCCTATCATACGCCCCTTAGCTCTGCAGCGATCATGATGACGAAATTCCCCGCCGCGCGCGATGGGACGCTTCATCGCAGCTGATTCTTACGCCAGCCATACTTCCTCGCGGATGATCCCCCTCGGGAGTAACTCTCCTCGGATGAAGACCTCATCGCCTTCCCTCATGTCGTTTATGAATTAAACGACACGAGTTGTGTTGAGGATGCATTTGGTGAAATCTGACCTTAACAATATTATATATATATATATAAAATAATGGTGACAAAGTTTTCTCAAGAAAATTTTATTACATAGACATGCTCAAATGCTAATTTTTTAGAATTTTGAATTAAAATAAAAATTAGAGAACAAGTGGACTGGCACCGCCCTTCGAGCGGTGGCGTAGAAAATATCAAACAAATCGGTTAATTTGATTGTGTTTTTTAATTGAAAGATATACAACAATGCAATTAGCAATTACTCATTTTGTTCAATAATGTGTTGGAAATCATAAACAGGTCGCTTGATGGCTATTTCCGGTTAAATTGATAATTTTTTCTTTTCGAAAAATAAAAATAAATGTTTAAAATTAATATTGTTCCATGAAGTGTTCATGTGGGAATTTTTCGAGCATGATCATGCATTCATAATAAATAGTTGTAGAATTAAATTTATAAATTCTAAATTGTATTTTGTGTTAAGTAACATCTTTGTGACCAGCCCTAACCCTAGCGGATAACACCTTGCTTCTAGATGGCAGAATATACTAAATATAAATTCGTATGAACATAATAACACATTTATGTTTTAGATTGTACATTGTAATAAAAATATCGTATAAAAATATCGTTTATAGAAGCAGTTGCTGATTTTTTAAAGTAATATACTATGGTATTTTTTTTATATTAAATATGAGCAAATATTGATTTTAATTTTTTTTATGAATAAATCGCTTACATCAGTATCCTCAAATTAATGAGAATGTAAGAATACAAGAGTTGTTCAAAGAAAAAAAAAAATGAAATGTTCAAATTTAATAATAATCCTTCGCAAGTACTAATTGTGCTATCTCTTCACTACGTTGCACTATTTGAAAAAGAGTTATCCCCTCTTCAGGATTAACATAAACATGCCTTTGATTCTCTCAATATTATGTACATCAAACATTTTTTAACACTTCAGAGTTAAACCTGAAAAAAAAAAAAAAAAACATACCAAACAAAAGTAAACTATCCAAAGCACACCTTTCTACTGATAATATTCTTATAAAGAAAAGAAAAAAAAATAATTTTAGCCCACTTCAGAGACATTGTTGCCTCCGTGACAGTGTAGAGTTGCGCCACAGAGGAGTGGTGGCATCGATGATCTTTCCGTTCTTGTTTGTGTCAATGCAGTGAACTTTGCGGTGTCGATCCCAGGGAGCATTGTGACTTCGATGTCAGTCAATGATAAAATTTACGTCCTTGCTTAGAGTAAAATATATCATCCATTGTCAACCTATGGTGCTTGTCCTAAAAACAAACTAACCTTTCGATTTTCACGATATATATTACTTTCGTCATGAATCATAAAAACCAACCAAATTTGATGAAGAATTCTTTGATGCGATAACTAATATATGAAAACTGCATCAACTTTCAAGTTTGTTACAATTTCATAAATATAAAAGATAGAACCGTAACGAAAGAGAAAGCGATTAGAGCAATAATGATACCTTGAAATTGCATTTGGGCATCTTTGTGATTTACCGCTTCTCGGAGAGTCTTGATCATGCTGAGAAAACATCCAAAAAGAACTAAAGAAGAATAAAAAGGTACCCTTGCTTTGCATACAAAAAAAAGTTCTATCAAACATAGACAACACAACAACGGAAGTAAAAAAAAATTAAAAAATTAACAGAATATTAAAGTTCAATAAAAAAAACACAGCTAAAAAAAATCAGATTTTTTAAGCTATATATCTTCTTGATACATCATCCTGCACATCGCTCACCGTAAACACAATGATTCAATTACTTCTCTTTCAATCTTCTTCGGAGACTACGTGGAGCGACTACTAATCCTATGCAAAATGTATGTTATGATGATTTAAATATTGGGATAGGGAATCCAAGGGTTTAGAAATTGCAAAAACTTATTATAAATGCAGTGCATTAGATTGATTAACTTTTCAGCTTTCCATTTCATATACAATTACAGTTAATTGTAACAGTTACATTGGACATTTATTAATAATTAAATGCATGCAATTACACCAAAACGATTAGATACATATTTCATTTTGTTGTCATATGTTGTGGAAAGAGACTTTGTTTAACCAAAAGAGTTTTTATTTAGAATACAAGAATTCTCAAATCTAGTCTTTTGTGTTGCCATGTCATCAACCAAAAAGTGTCCTTTATATGTTGTTGTTATATGTTGTTGAAGGAGACTTTGTTTAACCAAAAGAGTTTTTATTTAGAATACAAGAATTCTCAAAATCTAGTCTTTTGTGTTGCCACGTCATCAACCAAAAACTGTCATTATAATTATATATATATATATATCAAGATTTAAAATGTCGCTTGCCGATGTCGTTTTGCATTTTCCGTTTTACGGATATATCGCTTGCCGATGGGTATGTCGATGGGCAAATGGTAAAAAAAGGGCATGCCGCATGCCGCATATATCGCATGGGCATACCGCATGCCGATGGGGTTTTCGACGGATATTTTGTAAAAAATATTTGAGTATTTAAGCATGATATTTATATAGGTTCAAAACTACATATTTAATAAATACAAGACATAATTGTACACAACAAAACACATTTGTAACTTAAATATGTAGGTGAAATGTATAATGTAAAATCACATTATTAGTTGAAGTGTATAATATTAAGTCAAATTAATATGTGAAGTGAATATGTTAAGTGTGTTATAATAAGTGAATATGCATGTAAATTGTGTATGTATGTTAACAAATTTATTATTAGTTGAAGAATATAATATTATATATTAAGTGTATATGTATGTTAGGTGAAGTTAATATGTATGTTAAGTGTATAATATTATTTGAAGTGTATAATATTAAGCTAATTTATTAGGTGAAGTGTATGTTAAGTGTGAATGTGTGATATAAGTTGAATAACAAAAGTCTCACATTGATAGATGATAAGAGTTTGGTGATGTTTATATACCAAATATTAGGGACAAGGCTTGGGCCCTTAGGGTCATAGGATTTTGTGGATAGGGGAGGACTCACACAAATGTTCTACCACACACGCACGCCACCGCCGTCCGTCCGGCCGAGCCGAGACGGGACGGGGTGGGGTCTTGGGCAAGTATAAATATTTTTGGCGAAAGTTTAATTTTTTGCGAAATTCCAGTCATTTTTCGCAGCTTTTATGAGTAAAAACGAAAAAATGACATTCCTTCCACGTGCCCATGCGAATTTCGCGAAATTTGGTAAAACGACAGCGAAACGAAAAGAATGTCGTTTCGGTGTTCCACTGAAAACGAAAATCGACGAGAATTTCGCGAAATTTTGCACCTTGATATATATATATATATATATATTTATATTGACAAACTTTTACAATTATTATTTCATTTAATGTCTCTAATAAATATTAATTTAATTTAAATGCTTAGAGAGTGAAAAATAAAATCTATCTTTCGATAATGTCTTTATTATATTCTTTTTATAATTTTGTTTATCATTTTATTTTTCTACTTTTTTTTATATGTAATTAATTATTTTCGACATTTTTTTATAATTTCATCATTTTATGTAGTATACATAATTTTAGTTTTGTACGCATATTTTTTATGCATCAATCTATATTCTTATGTATATATGTGTGTACGTTTGTCAGGCAAAGATGAAAAGGTTGATGTGGCAAACACCAACAACGCATAGGCGGAACCATGATTCGAAAGAAGGGGGGCTCAAATTTCTTTTTTCATGAATTCATATAATAAATTAAAAATCAAAATACAAAACTGAATATTGTAAAATTAAACCCGATTTAAGATATATCGCCGACTTAGAGAATTTCTTGATTCAAGATATATCATTGATGATGAAGAAAGAGAAGCGAGTGAAGCGAGAAAGAGGATACACAAAACCCGTGAATAGAGTCGATACAGTCAAACATGAAAAGCTTAGAATATTTTGTATAGAATATAGAATAACTTTTATAGATCATAGAGATATAAAAATTAGCAAGAGAGTGATATAAAAATTAGTATATGATATGTGTGTATATAAAGTTTGTGTATGCCTATAGAATAACTAAGGCTATAATGAATTGAATGCATAGAGAGATGAGGGGGCTTGGATGGTTGAGTAATTGAGTTAGTGGGAGACAGAGAAAGAAATGAGGGGGCTGGAATGGTTGAGTTAGTGTGGTTGGGCATTGGATTTAGTCTCATACTAATAAAATTTTCCATTGTCTTGGGGTGGCTTTAGTCACTGTACTAATGTGCTGAGTTCCGCTTTTGCAACAACGGATTGTGATTTGAAATATTCTTAAATTTTAGATTTAAGTTTATTTATAGAGTAATTTTTAAATAATATTAACCCTTCAACTTTCAAGCTTTTCACCATGAAGTGGATAATGAATTATATCATAAAGAAATACACGTTTTGGTTTTCAAACAATAATGTTAAGGTAGAGCAAGGGTTTAAACGTTTTGTAATGTTTTAAACTCTATATATAACACCAATATAAAAAAAATCTTTTCAACTGCTTTTGATCTTTTTATTTATTTTTTGTTTATTGTTGGAATTGTTTTCAAGGTATGATGTTTAGAATTATTTAGACTTTCTCTCATGATTATGATTTGCTAACGATTTTTTTTTCTTCTTCTTTCCAGCTACTCATTACATATACTAAAGGAATAAGCTTTTTCCTCACAATTGTTTCAATATGACCATGATAAGTGGTGCAATTCAATCAGCTATGTTTTCATTGTTTTTTTTTTTTAATATATCAATTGCTTAAATGTATGAAATCTTTTATAAATTTATGTACTCTCATGCAAGTTTTGTCAAATTTTTATTCTATATGTACTCTTCTTTTTCTATCGTTGAGTTTTTGTTTTACAAATATTTGCGGGATCGCATGTCTTTGACAAGTTTTTTTTGTTTGATGCTTAACAACTCGTATGTATATCTTTACATGAAAAATTGCTTTGATTTAAAGCTTCACCACATCTATATTATTTAATAATATGCATAGCTATACAAATATGCATGTTCACCAAGTAGTACTCACTGAAGAATGATAACAGAATAGTTATACATAAGATCGTTAACATTATTTTGTCGAAGTTTACTGATTTCACGTAACTTTCTCATTAATACAATATAGATATAACACAGTTGTGCATACATAAGCTAAATAAATAAATAAACTTTATGCTATTTTGTAAATTGTTTGTGTTACTTTGTTTTGCTTTGAGTAGAAAAAAATTGTGAAATTCAGTTACCCACTTCTTTTATTTTGTTACTCTTCGATGAACAAAAAACGTAACAACTTTAATTGTCAAATCTTCATACGCTAAAAGTGGTTAAACGGTTTTTACGAATGTCCTGAGATTTTTTTTTTGTATATATATATATATATATATATATATATATATATGTGTATGTAAACGTTCACATGAGAATCAAAAGACAATGAAACAATATTAAATACATTGCACCAAAAACAAAGTATGTGGAAAGGCTATAGCTTATGCAGATTTATAATAACTGCCTCTTCAATAGTAACGTATATTGGCGTAATGATACAATAGGTGGAAGGGCAATAGCGTGCTTTTTGGACTTTTTTTTTTCTTGAACTTTCCTTACATAGTTTATCATGTGCTATAATATATAATACAATCTTAATTTTTTATGTTTCTCTGTCTCTTTATTGAGCACATTCTACCGCGTTTGATTTTTCTTGAACAAACTGTTTGCGGGTACAAATGATGAATAAGTGGAACATATCATGATTAAACTCGCTTTTTTTCTTTCTTTATTCTGGTTCTTATATTATTCGTATTATATTAAAGAGAACTTTTTTTTATTATTATTTTATTTTATTGAGTATACTTTAGATGAGTCTGCATAGTATATAATATGGAATGGCTATTTAGTGGACATATCATGGCCCATGGGTATACTTTAGATGAGCCTGCATAGTATATTTAGATTTTGTTTATCGCCATTAGGGGTGAAATTTTTGTACTCGCTTCCCGGTTTTGTCCCGGTTCCGGTCCCGGTACCAGACCGTTTTTAGTAAAAAACCAGTTTTTTATAATAAAAAATACCCTAAAAAGGGACGTCCCGGTCGCGGTTAAAAAAACCAGAACCAGTCTAAAATATGAAATTCCCGGTTTTTTTGTCCCGGTTTTGGTTTTATGTCGTTTTTTAATTTTTATGTCGTTTTTTATTAAGTATGTCATTTTTCCAATGTCGTTTAGTGCCATTTTAGTTTGTTATGTTTTTTTTTCTTCCCATTTTCCAATAACTTCAGCAGCCTCCCTCCTCCCTCCCTCTTTGCCGTCTTGTGCGACTCGCAGCCTCTCTCTCTCTCTCTCTCTCTCTCTCTCTCTCTCTCTCTCTCTCTCTCAGTCTATAAGTCGAACCTCTCTGTTGCTCTCTTCCATTTCTCTTAGCTCTCCGACGAGCTTCTTCTACGTTCGTCGGGATTTTCGCTCGTCTCTCTGCTCGCAAGTCGAACCTCTCTGTGGTGCGTTTTCAACACTTTGGCTTTCGATTGCGATCTCGTTGCTTTACCCGTGACTGTTTGCATTTTTCTATTTATTTAGGGCACGATATGATCAAGTTACTGCATTGCCATGGACAAAATAAACTCTCTGTGCTAGATTCTTAACTTAGGCAATAACAATAAAACACGAAATGTGAACTTATATTGTTGTTTACTTGTGTTTTTTGCAGCTGAAATTGTCTGGAGTAAGTATGTGTTAACACTTATGTGTTCAACCTTGTCCCGGATTTGTCCCAGTTTTTGTCCCGGATTTGTCCCAGTTTTTGTCCCGAATTTTGGTCCCGAATTCGCCACGGCGCGAAGCGTGGTGCTTTTCCACTAGTATGTTATAATATAAATAAATACTTGCATTGCATTGTAGAGTGTGAGATTGAATAAGAAGAAAAAAGTATTGATTAATTATAATTTTTGTTATGCGTATTTTTTGGATTATTAAAAATATGGGCCCGAAAGGTAAAACTCAAAGTCCACTGAGAAAGGTCAAAGCCCACGAAAGAAGGTCAAAGCCCGGAGGTCCAAGACCGTTAGACGTAAAGCGGAAGGAAAGGCCCAAAAGACGGAGCTTGAAGACCAAATACTATCCCTCACGGGAGATCCCACATCATCCTGACAAAAGAAGCTAAAGGGAGAATAAACAGCACAACGACATTTGCAAGACTCTCAGGAGCGTGCAGGATTTAGCAGATTGGAAATCGAATTCCCGGAAGACCCTTTTCGGAGCCGCCAAAGCCCGGGGTCCCTGCTAGGTCCCGAGGACGCCCCGAGCTCACCCAAGGCCGCCTAAAAAGTCCCATAATGCTCATGAATGAAGCATTCGGAGTAACTCAAGACTATAAACTTGCAGCTTTTTTTCTTTAGAAACACGCTTCTTGCTCACAATTAAAATTTCGCTCCGTCTTGCAGTATCTCGGCCAAAGACTTGTCTTATCATGCGTGTTTTTGCTTGCATATTCGAGGACAATTTTTAGTGTTCGACACACTCTTAGAAACATGATCATATGCACCATTCAACCTCGATATTACAGTTAGAAATCATAAGAGTATTGTCACTTAACGTTAAGAAATAGTTATCAAAGAAAGTCCAAATTTATATACTTGGAGAATTTTCATTGACTGGAGAATATGTTGCTAACTTTTGTTCCAAATTTCTCTCACTCTCTTAAGATAGAGCACACTTACCTTAAAAGTGGCTCATTATAGATTTTGGGTATTTTTTCCAAGATATTTAAAATTTTAGAATATATAAAATTAGAAATGACTTTTGCTGATTTACAAAATCCTTATGTCACAAATTTATAAAACAGTAACATTGAACGATGGTTGGCGGGGTAAGGCAAGCACGTGCAATTGTGCAAAGCATGGCGTCCTTCGTAGGCCTGGGCCCATTTCTTATAGAAATAAATTTAATATAGCGTCAGCCCATTCTATAGCAAGCTATTGTAACGGGCCAAGCCCACTATCAAATATGAAGTTGATAATAACAAATACGAGGAGGTTCATCAATCAAGTCTGCTTTGTATAGTCATTATATTGGGATCTCCTTTCGTGTCTCAACGATGTGGGGACTTAACCAGTAAATCCAGCACTTGAACATGAGGTACTTTATGAATAAATTCAAACATCAAATAGTTATGATTCCTAGATTAAATCCAGAACCAGAGTGTTCTGGTTCTTCTTTAATCCGAAAATCAGATTCTGACCCATCGGTCAAATTATCTAGAATTGTATATAAATTGGTGTAAAAGACACATTTTCACATTTCTCAATCAATTCTCCCATTGAATCCTGATTATCTAATTTCATGGAAAAATAGCAAAAAGAAAACAAAACCTGTTTGAATCCTCGAAATGTGCATCTTTTGCATATTTGAATATGAATCGTGAGACTAGAAGTAGCATTCTGGTGGATCTTTAGACTTGTTTTCTACATTATATATGTTGCAAATTGTTAAATTATATGGCATAGAATTAGAGTCATTATATTATATATAGCTAGTTCTAGTAAATTTGACCTGATATTCAGCTTTCAAGGAGTACCACAGAATCTCTCAAAGACCACAATACACATTGAAATTCAATTATTAGCTTTCAATATCCCCACTCATTTCACTCTATTTTGCAGAGCCCACAGGCTTAGGCAGCTCGCTTAGCTCTCTAACCAACTCATCCAGCTCACTCAAAGAGCTCCCACCTGGCCCCACCGCTGCCACCGCCTTGTCCCGGAACTCCGCCGCCCTCGCCTTCTCCGGAGCATCCCCGGCCATCACTCTACCGATCGCATTGGCCAGCGAGGCCGGATTGGGCACCTCGTCGGCACCCTCGCACACTCTCGTCGCCACTCCGATGCCCTCCACGAGCAGGCGGGCATTGATGTGCTGGTCCGCCTCCATCGGCCACGCCAGCATCCTCGCCCCGGCCGCGATCGCCTCCAGCGCTGAGTTCCACCCGCAGTGGCTCAGGAAGCCGCCCACTGTGCGGTGCTCCAGGATATCAACCTGCGGTGCCCACCCCCGGACCACCAAGCCCCTCGTCCTGGCTCTCTCTTCGAACCCCTCCGGCACGGCGGTGTCCGTCTTCACCACCCATACGAACCTCACTCCGCTACGTTCGAGCCCGGAAGCTAAGGCCTCTACTTGCCGGCTGCTCAGCACCTTCTGACTGCCGAAGCAGACATAGAGAACAGAGTCCTCAGCACACCCGTCGAGCCACGCTGCGATACGGGCATTGTCGTTCCGATCGCCGGGTTCTCTGGTACCGGAGGCGAGCGAGTTCAACGGCCCGACCGCGTAGAATCTCTCCTGCCCCATCTTCTCCCTCAGGTGGGTCAGGTAATCGGGCTCAAGAGCCTGGAACGTGTTGAAAACGCAGCGCCAGGTGGTGGAAACTCCAGCCTGCACGCTCTCGGTAACGAAGTCCGTCTCGGCGTTGCGCTCCAAGCTGAGCCGGAAGAGGGACGGCATATGCTCGTATCGGAACGCAGGCGATCCGGGGAGGCTTGGGAACTCGATTCGCGGTGGGAGAGGCCCCGAGATATCGCGCAAACGGAGCCAGGCGTCGTTAATCACGGCGGAATACGCGGCGTTTGAGGTGGAGAAGGCGATTGAGTGGATGCCGAGGTGGCGGGCGAGGCCAGCCGTCCAGCCGAGGAAGAGGTCGGCGACGATGGCTACCGGGGGATCGGGATGGGCGCGGAACCAGTTGGCGATGGGGTCGCGGAGGTTGGCGAGGGCGTTGATGACGGGGACGTTGCCGTGGTTGCCGATGTGGCGGAGGTTCTCGACGCCGGGCGGGATGGCGGGGTGGGCGGGGAAGGGGAGGACGAGGGGGGCGGTGTTGGCGGGGTGGGCGGCGAGGAGAGGGACGAGCGTGGGGAGGTTCTTGGAGGTGACCAAGAGGGTGATGGTGAGGTTTCGGAGGGCGAGCTGGTGGGCGAGGTCGAGGAGCGGGATGATGTGGCCCTGCGCTGGATACGGGAACATCAGTATGTGCCTCCTCTCTGTCTTCCGCTCGCTGTTACAATTAGTATTACCGGTAGACATGGTCAGAGAGAAAGTGTACGTGATGTGTTTCTTCGTAGTTTGTTTTCTACTTATAATACTTACTAAATAGAGTGGTTTTGGGAAATGTGACGATTGCATTTTCATGGACAGCTGTTAAACCCCACGAGCAAAACATGAAGGCACTTGATTACCTCCATTTTTCCTTGGAGACAAGTTGCGTTTTTGTAACATTTTACCTTTTTGGGGAGTAGGAGTATCATGAGTTAAGCAGTGACCTGCATGATTATGTATCTAACCTCTTTTTATTAGTGTTTATCAATTCAATTCGATTCGACGAGTGTTGCAATTCATAAAGATTAGCAATGATTCTCTGTCTTTAATGTTCTCTTTATCAAAATTAAAAAATTAACCAACCTAAACTCTAAACCCCAAAACCCATAAATCAAAATGCCTAAAATAAATAACACAAAGTAACATATTTCGCTTAGGTTCAATGAATACCGACAGTACAGACACTTTATAATTTATTTCTAAATATTTATCTTCTCTTTTTAAATTATAATCATCTTGCAATAGATAAGCCTGTAAAAAGGAAGCAACCTTACCCCAGTTACATTCTTCATGGTACCAATACTTTTGTTGGTTGGGTGTTTATACTTGTAGTGTAATATATATATATATATATATATATGATGAAGAGAACCTCTTGGCCAAAGAGCTGGAAAAACCAGTGGGCAGAGGAAGTAGTCGATTGACCGTATTACCCTTCAGATTACATCCTTCCCATATCACACTAAGCAAAGGTGTCAATATCCTCCTTTAGCTTACAATCTTATCCAATGATCAAGATTTATTTTCTTGTAACTCAAGCTAAGTCTCTTTAATTGTGATCAATCCATAAGAACTTGCGCCAAATGTTGTTTTGTCATTACTAGTCTCATGTCATGATCATTTATTCGGATTCATAAGAACTTGTATTGTTGATTTCACAACAGAATATATAATATCAGATAAATACAAGCTCATACCCTTCTTCAGTTACTGAGCTTTGCCACCGGCTTTGGTAACCCTCGCAAATCCATTTCGAGACGATCCAAGTCAAAGGCAGAGCTCCCTCCGTGCCTCACCGCCGCGAGAGCCTCCTCTCTCAGCTTCTCGGCCCTTCTCTTCTCCGGTGCTTCCTCGCTCATCACCTCAGCGATCGCCGCTGCTAGAGGGCCCGGTTCCGGCACCGTGTCCACCCCCTCGCAAACCCTCACTGCCACGCCGGTTTCCTCAACGAGCAGCCGGGCGTTGACGAACTGGTCGGCCTCCATCGGCCACGCCAGGATCCGCACTCCAGCGACCACCGCTTCCAGCGTAGAGTTCCAACCACAGTGGCTCAAGAATCCCCCAACCGCTTTGTGATTCAGTATCATCACCTGCGAAGCCCAGCCCTTAATCACCAAGCCCCTCGTTCCCACTCTCTCTTCGAATCCTTCCGGGACGACTCCGTTCCCGTCACCAGAGCCGGGTTTCACAACCCAGAGGAATCTCATCCCGCTCCTCTCGAGCCCAGAGGCCAAGGCCTCCATCTGCCGTCCGCTAAGCAACTTCTGACTCCCGAAGCAGACATACACCACCGAGCCATCGGGACACCCGTCGAGCCACGCAGCGACCCCAGCAGAGTCGTTCTCGTGGGTGGCCGCGGCCGGGATCTGCTCGGAGCTTAGAAGGCTCAACGGGCCGACCCCGTAGACTCTCCCGTGCCCGGCCTCCTTCCTCAAGTGGCTCAGGCAGTCGTCTTCGAGTGCATTAAATGTGTTAACCACACAGCCCCAGCTGGTGAGGTTGTCGAGCACGCAGTCGCCAACGAACTCCCTCTCCGGGTCGGACCCCCTGCAGCGGAGAAACAGAGACGGCAGCTGCTCATGCTTCAAGCTCAAAGCCCGCGGCAGATCCGGGAACTCTAGGATGGAGAGCTGTTCGGGGAAGCCGCTCGGAGACCTCAGCATTCTCCAAAGGCTGTCGAGCAGGGTCGGCAGAAGTGCACGGACGGAGAAGAAGGCGATTCTCGGGATGCCGAGCTGGCGAGCGAGGTGCAGCGTCCACCCGAGGAAGAAGTCGGAGATGATGGCGGAGGGAGGGTTGGGGTGGGAGTGGAACCAGCGGACGATGGGGTCGTGGAGCTTCGCCATGGCGTTGATGATGGGGACGTTGCCGGCGTTGCCGAGATCTTTGACGTTCTCGACGCCGGCGGGGATCCCGGGGTGGGAGGGAAAGGGAAGGACAAGGGTCTGGATGGCGGGGTTGGCGGCGAGGAGGGGTACGAGGAAGGGGAGGTTCTTGGGAGTGACTAAGACAGTGAGGGCGAGTTTGCGGCGAGCGAGGTGGTGGGAGAGGTCGAGCAGGGCTAGCATGTGGCCCTGCGCCGGGTACGGGAACACCAGAACGTGCGGCTGATGGTCGTCGTCGCCGGACATGGCTGCAGATGGAATCTTATGGGAAAGGAGATGAGAGAAAACGGTCACTGAATTGAGTGAGTGATCTCTTCTTCTTCAACTTGGCAAAGCCACGACCCCACCACTCACTAGTCACTATCACTAGTGCCAAATGACCATTTGGTGGTCAAACTATAAAGTCCGCATGCATAACGTAAATCATCCGCAAGTCTTGACTTGTCTAATTTACAGACGGTACGAGTATATAAATGAGGATACTCGTAAGTTTTTTTTTTTTTTTTAATTGATACCGATCTAATTTTACGGGTTTACTATAAAAAGTTGATGGGTGTACTGATGCGATTTTCATAATATTGTAAAAAAGTTTATTAGAAATTTTTGGTTCGATTTTTGTATAGGAGACTGATTTGTTTTTAAGTGCGAAGAACAAATAAAATTTTAACGGAATAAAGCAATAGCGGAGAACAAACACTTGAGAATTATACTTGGGTCAATCAAGATGGCAGATGGGAGCTGAATCTGATAGCTAAAGATGTGCATAAGTTTTGCCGAGAAAAAAATGTTTAGAATTCTTCAATTTGACTTCAAAATTTGTTCCCGCACGAGGGCAACTTCATCGTCAAGAAAATGATATACTACAACTTTGATGTAAATTAAAATAAAATATGTAGCAGTTAGCATCAAACTACCTTAACTGCTACCTCAAACATAAATTAAAGAACTAAATCGAGAGAAAACTTTATGTTTAGATAGTTCTCTTCGCTTTTCATTTCTATTATTCCGAACCCCGATTCTTACTTTGCGTTCCTTGAGTGCCAACCTCGTTGGGATTCGAGTTCGCTTAGCGAGATTTCAATATAGATACTAAAAAAAAGAACTAAACTAGTGGAAATGATTAAAACGCTAACAGTCTCTAAATATATTATATAATTATATATCAGCATGCATTTACATACAACACGGAGCAAACACAACACTGGCACTAAGAGCAACACTACAACACGAGCATTAAAATAAAAAAGTGAAACAAAAAGGAAATAATTAAATAAAATAAGGGTAAATGAGCCAAAGCACATTTGTGATTCAAAGTTTCAAAAAAAATACCTAAATATATTTTTGGTAATTGAAACCACCAACTAATTGTAATATGGACCAATTTACTTTTTTCAATATCAAATAATTAATCATCCTTAATCGTAGCAACAATAAGAATTCAGTCAAGTTATTTAAATACAAATTTCTTTCCTTTATTATAAATTAATTAGTCTTCCTATTTTGTACCAAAAATAAGAATTGTACTTATACTTTTTGAATTATACGCTGGAAATAATAATTCAATGTCATAATTAAATTAATTTAATATATAAGCGTTGAAAATTATAATGCAAATGAGAAAAAAGTCTAATATAGTTACACATTGGTAAATTAATGTAACTATAATTACACATTGGTAACTGTAATTATATTTACTTATATGTAATATGAGTTACTTGTTCGTAATTATAGTTATGTATGCGTAAAATGAGTTACTCGTTTCTAATTATAGTTACGTAATTGTAATTATAATTACATTTACCATTATGTAATTAGAATTAGGATTATAGTGTTTCGATCCTTAAATACCCGAACACAGATACATTTACGTAATTGGAGCGGGTCTACTCGTCGTGGGAGAGCGGGTCGACCTCGCCGATTATGTGGTGCGGGACGCTTCGGCGGTCGGCGACGGGGAACGAGAGAGAAAGGTCGAAGCTTCGGCGGTCAATGTGGAACGGCGACGACGGAAGAAGGAGACACTTTGCTTCTTTTGGAGTGTGATTCTGGGGAGGATCGCCATGGATGTGAGCAAGAACGTTCGCGAGCCTATGATCTTGAGCGAGATAGCGAAACTCAAGAGAGAATCAGAGGCAGCGATTAGACTCTGATCGGAGACACCATTGACGAGCTTGAAGGCTTCATGGTTTGTGATCGTGAAGAAAAATGAGAGAGTGATTAAATAAGAGGATTTTTTTTTTTGAAAAGTATCATAATTATATGATATCCTAATTAATATGTATTAATTGTCAATCATAGTTATAGGAAAAAGTAATTTCGAAATTAAATATATTATTAATAAATATTGTACAAAAGTTAATAATTATAATTAATATTATGGTTAATATGGTCCAATTTTTTTATTAATGGTAATAAGTTGATTTTTTTGAAATTACGGGCATTTCTCTTAAACTTTAGGAGTATTTTGGCATTTGGTGAATTTTCTATTAAAGTAAAAACCAGCTTAAATTTCTAAGGTTACTCTATGATCTCGTTATGATCAATTGTTCTTTGGCGAGTGGCGGTGCGGCGCGCCGTAGTCGGCGCTGACGGCGACGAACCCCGTGTCGCCGTAATAACCGCCTTTTTCGTGTCGTTTGACATTTAATGGCTCTTTGGCCCATGCTTGCCTCATAGCCTTGCGTTGGGCCATTTTTCTTCCTTCAACAATTTCCACAGTGTTCGTCGTATCAGCTTTCGCATTTAGTTGTCTTCATTTCTTGAGAGAAGATAATACATATTTTGCTTTCAAGCGACACGCGTAATTATTGATAAATTACTACGTATACGTCAGAGAGATTTTACCATTAGACGTAGATATACTCAATGTTTTAAAGACACCTTACAGCAAATCGGATGCGAGACTAATTGACGGGTGTGGTACAGGTATGCCGTAGGTTTATTTATTTTAAAAAAAAAAATAAACCTATTGTTTTTGAAGACGACAGATTGATATCAGAAAGTTAAAGTATCATGTGGTTTTCTTGTCAATAAAAACGTCTTTGTGACCAAAATGCAATATAGGAAATAGAAAAAAACGAGCCCTCGTTCTTGTGACAAATGCCCGCACTCCGACGGGTTTCCAGCGGGCTCTAATACCTTGGATATACTTGATATAGTAACAGATTATTAGACATAGGCAATTTTGATCAGTTAGAATTAAGCAACAAATTAACGCATAATTGTCATTTATATATGAAAAACTCTTACCTTCTAAGACAAGGAAAATTGGCTCATCTCTTTGCCAGCTTGACCATCTTGCAAGACCAAAGAAGAGCCCATATGCATTATAGCATGCAATGATACATCAGCACAAATAAGAATCATCATATGTAATACCTTAAAATATATCCCACAATACATAATCAACATATTTATACATATACATATCTGTATATACCTTGGTAGAGTTGTAGAGTGAAAATCCATATAGAAGAGAACATTATAAGTAAGCAATAATATAGCTTGATTGAAGCAGCCATTTGTAGATACTTGACTCAAGAATGTTCCTTATATATATATATTCTAAGGTATTTCCTATTGGTTAAGTTAATTAACCCAAGTCAAAAATAACTAACTGATTTATGAGGCAAAAGACGAGGAAGATTTGACACTTAAGCTAAAGAATCAGTTTTCAAGGAGCAGGCATCATAGGATTTATATGATGTTTGGATTGTCTTTTGTCTTGTAATAATCTCTTGAAAAGAAGCCATCGTAGCTCTCGAAAAATTGACGGGGTTCGGGCATTTTCCGGTTAGTAGCAATAAAATAATCATGTCATCGCATTCTTCACGTTTTGGTGCTTATCAGTGGCTTTGGCTAAAAGGGCTTCACTTTATGAATGCTGTTGAGAGTGAAGTTCTGAAGGTTTTGAAGATTTGAAACAAGCGAAAATCCCAACCGGGATTTGAAGAAGCTTGGAGTTGAGGACATTGCTTGCAACAAGGAGTGGAAATGAAGAAATTGAAGATGAAAATATTGTTTCCCTCTATTTTAAATCTCTTGTCAAGCTGAAGATTGATAGCAAATATGACAATGCGATTGCATTAGAGGATGACGAAAATGCCCTCGAATTGGGTAAAAACAGAAATTCAATTCTGTTCTCTCTTTTGGACACTCTTATTGCTCTTGTTGCTTGATGAAGCGTACATTACTAGTTCTGGAAATAACGGTGTTCTTGAACTCGAAGAGGATTTCCGAGAACCCGTGAAGAGGGTTTGGTTTGCGTCAAGTGTTGTTTTCTCATTCATAGTCTCATTTCATGATCATTTATTGGATTCATATGAACTTGGATTGTTGATTTCTCAACAGAATATATAATATCAGACTGATGATGAACTATGAATACAAGTTCGTACCCTTCTTCACTTGGTGATCTTCGCCACCGGCTTCGGTAACCCTCGCAAATCCTGTTCTAAACGATCCAAGTCAACGGCAGATCTCCCTCCTTGCCTCACTGCTGTCAGAGCCTCCTCTCTCAGCTTCTGGGCCCTTCTCTTCTCCGGCGCGTACCCGCTAATCACCTCAGCGATTGCCACTGCCAGAGGGCCCGGCTCCGGCACCGTGTCCGCCCCCTCACAAACCCTCACTGCCACGCCGGTTTCCTCCACGAGCAGCCGGGCGTTGACAAACTGGTCGGCTTCCATGGGCCACGCCAGAATCCGCACGCCAGCCACCACCGCTTCCAACGTAGAGTTCTAACCACAGTGGCTCAAGAATCCCCCAACCGCTTTGTGATTCAGTATCATCACCTGTGAAGCCCAACCTCTGATCACCAAGCTCCTCGTTCCGACTCTCTCTTCGAATTCTTCCGGGACGACTCCCTTCCCGTCGCCGGAGCCGGGTTTCACTACCCAGAGGAATCTCATCCCGCTCCTCTCGAGCCCGGAAGCCAGGGCCTCCATCTGTCGTCCGCTCAGCAGCTTCTGACTCCCAAAGCAGACATACACCACCGAGCCATCGGGACACCCGTCGAGCCACACAGCGACCCCAGCAGAGTCCTTTTCGTGGGTGGCTGCGGCAGGGATTTGCTCGGCGCCTAAAAGGCTCAATGGGCCAACCCCATAGACTCTCCCGTGCCCCCCCCCCCCCCCCCCCCCCCCCCCCCCCCCCTTCCTCAAGTAGCTCAGGCAGTCGGTTTCCAGCGCGTCGAACGTGGTGATCACGCAGCCCCAGCTAGAGAGGTTGGCAAGAAAGCAGTCGCCAACGAACTCCGCCTCCGCATCCGAGACCCTGCAGCGGAGAAACAGAGACGGCAGCTGCTCACACTTCAAGCTCAAAGACCGCGGCAGATCCGGGAACTCGAGGACGGAGAGCTGGTCGGGGAAGCCACTCGGAGACCTCAGCATTGTCCAAAGTCTGTGTAGCAGGGTCGGCAAAAGTGCCCGGACAGGGAAGAAGGCGATCCTCGGGATACCGAGCCGGCGAGCAAGGTGCAGCGTCCATCCGAGGAAGAAGTCGGAGATGATGGCCGAGGGAGGGTTGGGGTGGGAGTCGAACCAGCGGACGATGGGGTCGTGGAATTCCGCCATGGCGTTGATGACGGGGATGTTGCCCGCGTTGCCGAGGTCTTTGACGTTCTCGACCAGGGACGGAACCAGGAATTAACCTAGGGGTGACGAAAAAAAAGACATAAAATACTATAATATATGCTCGGCGAACTCCATCTAACCATGATAGAAATCAGTCGAACAAATATGATTGAAAACTTCGAGATTGTCTTTATTATCTTGATTTTGGTACTTAGGAAGTCTAAGCTAATTTGGACCCAAATTAATATAAGCTCGGTGAACTTCATCACGCTTATCGGTCGGATATTTCCAAATTTTTTATCGTAAAACCAAGTCACATTCTACTTTGCCAATATCAAAATCAACATCAACTTCAACTCTTCGTAACTTTGACATATGATAGAATTCAATTGTCGGCACTTGAATTGGACTTGAATTGGCGTATCAACATTTTTTTTACTAAAAAACAATCAACCATCGGTGTTTTCACTAAACCAACCCAATTTCGTTTTTACATCCTATAATTAATCTATCATATGATCATATCTGATTAAATCAATTCAACCAAAAATTATTCTCTTATCATACTCAAGTAATATCAGGGTATTGTTGGTCTACTCTAATAATGAGAACTATTATCGAGTGGAAATGAATCCTTCGACTTCTAACGTGGCAAGGGCGCTTTCCCTCAATTCTTTCTCACTATTAAGTCTTAATATTAATTCTGTGAACTTTACACACTTCAACATCATTTTTTTATTAAAACAATGTTATATACATAATAATAATAATAATAATAATAATAATAATAATAATAAAATTTTGCTGAAAAGTTGGGGGTGACATTTGTCACCCCCATTATCTAATAGATCCGTCCCTGTTCTCGACGCCGGAGGGAATCCCGGGGTGCGAGGGAAAGGGAAGGACGAGGGTGTGGATGGCGGGGTTGGCGGCGAGGAGGGGCGCGAGGATGGGGAGGTTCTTGAGAGTGACTAGAATGGTGAGGGTGAGGTTGCGGCGAGCGAGGTGGTGGGAGAGGTCGAGCAGCGGCAGTATGTGGCCCTGCGCCGGGTACGGGAACACCAGAACGTGCGGCTGCAGATCGTCGTCGCCGGACATGGCTGATGGAATGTTTTGGTAAAGGAGATACAGAAAGCGGTCTCAGTGGAGTGGTCGCGAAGATGGGACGAGTTACCTAACTATTATTTGGTGCCACTTGAATGGTGGGCTATACATGTATGGTCGAGTAGTTTATAAGTGTAGTGCCACACAATATTTTAAAGTCAACATGCGTATTGCAAATCGTCCGGAAGTCTAATTTACATATTTCGATGGCGGATGAGTATATAAATGAGGATATTCGTCATTTTTTTAAATTGGTTCCGATTGTACCGATTTAATTTTATGGGTTTATCTCAAAGTCGATAGGTATACTGATGAGATCATTTTCGTAAAATAATAGTATTTAAAAAAGTTGATTTGAAATTTCTTTTTTGTCGTAGACCAATTTGTTTTAAAGTGCGAGGAACAAATTCAATTTTAACGGAATACAACAATAGCGGAGAACAAATCCTTAAGAATTTTACGTGGTTCGTTCAAGATGGTGGACGAGTAGCTCAAGATGTGCGTCAATTCTGCAAAAAGAGTTTAGGATTTTCCGATTTTACTTTCAAATATGTTCCCAAATGAGGGCAACTTCATCATCAAGCAAATGATGATACTCTTGAGTATTATTACAAATTCGTTGTTTATTGTGCCGCAGGTTGTGCGATAGATGAGAGAACACTATTCAAATTAAGACATTTTAATATAGTATTATTATAAATTGTTCTGGGTTTTGTTGAATGTAATATAGCAATTTTATCATGTGCTATTATAAATTGCTATATTACATTCAACAAACACATGAGAATTTTACATGTCCGATCTTAAATCACTTTATTTTTTATTTTATTTGAATCAAATTCGTCGCTGTATTTACTGTACTTTTTTTTCTCCGAGCACGGGCTGGAACACGTGTTTCTAACACATTATTTATTACATTGCTGCATATATAGTTCTGTTTTGATGTAAATCAAAATAAAATCTAACAGTAAGCGTCTAACTTCCATAACTACTTAAACTACATCAAACATAAATTAAAGAAATAAACTAGTGGAAATGATTAAAACGCTAACAGTCTCTAAATAAAAATAATTATATATCAGCACGCATTTACATACAACACGAGCCAAACACAGCACAACACTGACACTTAGAGCAACACAACACGAGCATCAAAATAAAAAAAGTGAAAGAAAAAGGAAATAATTAAGTAAAACCAGCTTAAATTTCTAAGGTTACTCCATGATCTCATTATGATCAATTGTTCTTTGGCGGGTGGCGGTGCGGCGCGCCGTAGTCGGCGTTGAAGGCAACGAACCCCGCGTCGCTGTAATAACCGCCTTTTTCGTGGCGTTTGACACTTAATGGCTCTTTGGCCCTGGCTTGCCTCATCATGGCCTTCTGTTGGGCCATTTTTCTCCCTTCAACAATTTCCATACTGTTGGTCGTATCAGCTTTCGCATTAATTGTCTTTATTTCCTGAAAGAAGATAATACATATTTTGCCTTCAAGCGACATGCATAATTATTGATAAATTACTACGTATAAGTAAGAGAGATTAATTTACCATTAGAGTAGATATACTCAATGTTTTAAAGACCACTTACTGCAAATCGGTTGTGAGACTAATTGATGGGTGTGGTACATGTATGCCATATGCCGATGATAAATTTTCGTATAATTTTAAAAACCGACACAAAAAAACGGATGGGTATATACCGAGCAGGTTTTCATTAAAAAATAATAATTAAATATTACTCAAATTTTAAAAAATCATGGATTTTAAAAAATAAATAAATAAAGGGTGTTTGAAGACTACGGGTTGATATTAGAAAGTTAAAGAAATCATGTGGTTTTCTTGTCAATAATAACTTTATGACCAAAATGCAGTATAGGAAAGAAAAAAAAAATGAGCCCTCGTTCTTGTGACGAATGCCCGCACTCCGACGGGTTTCCAGCGGGCTCTAATACCTTGGATATAATTGATAGTAACAGATAATTAGACATAGAAAATTTTAGTTCAATTAGGATTAAGCAACAAATCAACACATAAAATTGTCATATATGAAAACCTCTTACCTTCTGAGACATGGAAAATTGGGCCATCTCTGTGCCAGCTTGACCATCTTGCAAGACCAAAGAAGAGCCGAAATGCATTATAGCATGCAATGATAAATCAGCACAAATAAGAATCATCATATGTATATGCCTTAAAATATATCCCACAATACATAATCAATATATTTATACATATAGATATCTGCATATACCTTGGTAGGGTTGTAGAGTGAAAATCCATATAGAAGAGAACATTATAAGTAAGCAATAATATAGCTTGATTGAAGCAGCCATTTGTAGATACTTGACTCAAGAATGTTCCTTATATATATATAGTCTAAGGTATTTCCTATTGGTTAAGTTAATTAACCCAAGTCAAAAATAACTAACTGTAACAAATAATATTAAGTACCAAGTCAAAACTTGGGAGTGGGATATTAAATAATTCCAACACTTTTTGGTGCCATCTATTCTCTCAGATTCCAATGATATTTGCATGGAAGAGGCTGCGATGGCCATGTGTACGTTATGTGGTGAATCGCTTACGAAAATCTCAAAGCATTTCGGCAAGAATTTGATGTAGTAATTAAAAATAGAATATTTAATATTTAGAATCACCAAACGAGGCATTGTTTTGAGCGAGAGACATCGCAATGGGTTTGTGCTAACGTGCAACGCAAAACACGGGTGTTCTCCGCCTGTCCTCCGCCGCCCGTTCAACGAGAATATCAACTTCACAAATGCATATATATTTTTAATAGGGTTATCTCGGATATATTCCGAAAGTCAATTAATAGAAGAGGGTCGGTTTCATTGTTGCTTTCGGATGCCCCTTCCGTGAATCTCAGCTCTCATATCTTCGCACTCTGGAATATTGCAGTCATATCAACAGTTTGGCTCATTCGGCGTACTAGGAATGCTTGTGTTTTTTAAGATGTGATCCCCAACACTAGCAACCTTTTGAGACAAGTTTGGTGATGTATTAAAGAAGCGAATTTCTTTAAGCTAGGAACCTCAAACGCTTTGGAGGATTTACAAATCTTGCAGTTTTTTTGTTTGGAAATTAATTCTAGGAAAGCTCCAAATATTGTTTCTTTTATATGGCGCTCTCCTCCTATTGCTTGGTTAAAATGCAACACTGACGGTCAATTGGTACTCTGGGCGGAGCTGGTGCGGGAGGTATCTTCAGGACTTATCGTGGATTTTCTCATGGTTTGTTTGCGGTCCATATCGACTCTTTTTATGCTTTTGAGGCTGAATTGTCGGCCGCTATGTTTGCTATTGAGAAAGCAAAGGAATTTCATTGGAAAAATATTTGGCTTGAGTCCGACTCTACTTATTTGGTTCAACTTCTTCAGAAGAAATCTCATTTAGTCCCTTGGAGACTGCGGGGTCAATGGTCGAAATGCATTAGTTATTTGGAGCTTATCAATTTTAGAGTCACACATATTTATAGAGAGGGTAATCGAGCCGCTGACGCCCTTGCTAGATTCGGTGCTCAAACTTTGGATCATCATTGGTGGCCTTCGGACCCGGAGTTCATTTCTTCTTTCGTTAATGATGATATCTGTATGAAAGAGAACTTTAGATTTTGCTAGTTTTATTCGTTTTTAGTTGTGCTTTGTTAGAGAGAGATCTTAGGTTATGTTAGTTCTTATCTCTTTTTGTTTATTTGTAAAGTGTGATATTTTTCATTTATCTTATCATGAGCCTCGTTTCTTACTTTGTGTTTCTGGGTGCCAACCTAGTTTGGATTCGAGATCACATTGCGAGATGTCGGGGCTTCATCTTTTACTTAAAAAAATGCATATATTTAATATACATAGTTCATCGACGATGTTTCGGATGCGTGCTTGCGGATAGTTCATCTACGATGGAGCTCTCATGTGTGTCCCATTGGCCGTCCTCTCTTCCACGTGTGCTGGATGATCGGACCTTGCTCGGGAGTCGGGAGTGTGGCAGGCTAAGGTGAGGTCATAGGCCAGTCAGAAAAAATCAACCAAGTCTAACCCAAAAGGTCAACTTGAACTCGGTCAGAAAAGTCATGCATGATAATTGAAAAAAATATATATATATTGTACAGTAATTGTTAGATAAGTTTTTATATATAAATATTTATTGATATGAATTTAAATCACGATTGTTGTGTAGCTCTGTGGTAAAAGACCTAAACCCTTCCCCTGAATCCCCTTCTCTCGTAACTATGATAATCAAAATTCAAACGGAATACAAAGTGATCTTTCCTTGTAGAACAACACACAATAACGAACCCTTGCTTCCTAGCATTGCAAATATAACATCGACAAGTGCAACCTAGGAGTTAGTTCCTAATTATTTTAATTAAATACATAAGTTAAATGTCCAAACTAGCCTTCCTCGTCTAATGGACTAACGTACGGGCCTTTCAGTTATCGAAGTACATAGTTTGTGACATCCAACTCTATGTAACGAATCCTTAAAATATGTTTAAATATGGTGTGGTCCGAGAGATTTCATATACTAATTGTCGGAATCATGTGTACCCTTTTCCCAACTTGTGCATCCCTAAGTGCCTACCATCGAACTTGTTGATGCCGTTTTTTGAATCAAACACTATTGAGGCCCAAGTTGTTTATTTTGGGCCTGGCCCAATGTCGTTGGTGACGTGGCGGACTTCTGTTTACTTTTGGATGGGCCTTGGATGGCCCAGTTGTGGGGATGACGGTTTTTGTTGTCAATGATTGTTCCCTCTGACCCCGTTGACTCCGGGACGATTGCCGCTGACTTCAGGGTGAGGTTTTAATCGACCGATTTGGGGGTCCTGAGTAGGTATTCCTGGCACTAGTCTGGTCAAAGGTCTCTTTGCCGTTCGGGGTCCTAGGCGACCCGGGTTACACACTACCTGTTACCTCAGGGCCAGAGGCCGGGGTTACAGGTCTGGGAACCGCTCAGATCGTAGGTACGAGCGAACGGGGGAGTGCTTTTGACCAGGGAGTGAATCCTGAGAGGTTAGACTCTCGTCCTGAAATGGGTTGCTCTAGTCCGGGCAGGAACTGTCCTCGGAGTCCCGGTATCCTATTCAGATCCGGGAACTAAGAGACAGAACCAAGGCCGCGCAGATCTTTAGAACAAGGGCAGGCGCGGTCATGGACCTTCCCTAGGATTTTCTCCAGGTGATTCTTCTCAGAACGATCCCTCAGCCGTCCGGATCTTAGTGGGAATTCCCCTAGGTCGGACCCCTCGTCCTGAATTGTGGGCCCAGGCTCGTGTCCCCAGGCTATACCCTCAGCCGCGCAATGGACTAGGGAGATAGACTGGGCACCGCGTAGAACTGGGCCTATCAGGCGGACCAAGGACCAAGAAGGAATTTCACCATGGCTTCCGCTTTTCGTAAATCTCTCACTTTTTGGGACCTGAAAAAGGGAACACCCGAGGTCAAGGGAAACAGGGGGGGTACCCCCTGATTCACCTCCGACGCTCAACATTAGAACGGTATTTGAGGGGAGGCGAGTATATCGGGGGTAGAGAGAGAGAGAACTCGAGTCGAGTTAGTTCGAATGAGTTACTGTTTAACTGAACTGAGCTTCTATTTATAGTAGGGTCCGGGGGCCCACGTGTAATAAAATATTATCCCAGGGGTCCCCGGGCAATTATTCATTTATTTTCAGGTCCCCGGAAAAAGATGGAGCGATCCCGGCCGTCCGAGCGGGATCAGACGGCCCACATTTCTCCCATGTGGGCTACTTGCGTGCGGCATCAAAGGGCAGGGGTCATCCCCGCCCTACACGTGGCTACCGAGGGCCAGCCCCTCGCAAGTGGGCGAGATCGGGTGCCCTCGGCCCTACGCGTGGCCGATGATGGCCCGCCCCACGCAAGTGGGCGAGGGGAGGGAGCCCACAAGTGGGCTTCCACTTGCAGGTGGGTCCCGCGGGGTGAGACAGCCCCTGGATGCGCCAAGTGGCGCGATCCTAGAGGCTGTCGCCTCTGTGGGTCCCACCGAGGGGTTTTGTGCCTTTTTTGCTCCCGGGCCCGTCCCGTGTCCGTTTTTCACAAATTTTATGTCGTTTTTGGGTGTTTTCATATTTTTACGAACACCGGGACACTTTGTTTTTCGAAAACAGGCCTCCGGGGGGAGTTTTGGGTTTTGAGATTGATTTAATTAATTCATAATCTCAATTAAAGACTAATCGAATTAATTAATTAATTAACATAAATTATTGAGATAATTTCCGTTTAATCAATTTATTTATAAAAAATCAATCCCGTTTTTACCCGTAACATTAACCCCCCAGTTTTACGGGAATTCGTGATTTCCGTGAAACTTCTATAAGTTCGAGGTGGGCCCTCTCATTTTTTCCGTTTCGAGACGGACGCGGCTCGAGGAATTACTTCGAAGTAAGTTTTTCGGGCCTCCGTAACTTTTTATTCCGTTAGCCTTTTTGCGTGCCGTTTCTTCCGTTGCGTAGTATTTTCAACGGAGTTTAGCATAGCTCGGTTTTTGTATCTCGATCTTTGGGTCAATTTTCGTGAAAATCGCGTGGAAGTCGAGTCAGTTCGTGAAAAACCGAGTTCGAACTCTCTCTGGAGCCGATGGAGAACCAGCCAACGGGAGCCCCTGCCGCCCAGCCAGCCACCGCCGTCACCGGAGAAGACCACCGTCGGGGTCGTCGTGGTCCGGCGACGTCATCGGAGGAGGAGGGAGGCGTCGTGGAGGCTTGGAGGAGCGCGGGCTCGCCTGCGCGTGGATCTGGCGAGGTCGGGCCAACCCTAGGCGGCGCGCCGCAGCCCGTCGTCGCCGAAGGAGGCTTCCAGGAGGTCCAGGAGGTTGGGGCGAGTCCAACGGTGGCCGTAGCGCGCGATGGCGTGACCGGAGGAGACCGGTCGGAGTCGGGGCCCTCGCGTGGGTCTCGCGAGGTCAGCCTTGCTCGCGACGGCGCGGGAGGCCCCCTCGTCGCCGGCGATGGGTCCCGGGAGGTCCGGGAGGCCAGGGCGAGCTCGGGGGGTGTGGTGGCGCGCGACGCCGTGGCCGGAGGAGGCCGGTCGGGGTCGGGCCCCTCGCGTGGGTCTTGCGAGGTCGGCTCTGATTTCGACGGCTCGGGAGGCCCCTTCGTAACCGGCGATGGGTCCCGGGAGGCCCGGGGTGTTCGGGTGACCTCGTCTTTGGGGTCGCCGCTTGTAGTGGTGGCCGGAGGCGCCGGAATGGGCCGGTGTTCTCCGGGGGGTCGTGGTCCCTCCGATTTGGAGACGGGCGTCATGGCGGCGTCTGTCGCCGGCTAAAGGAGGTCCCCCGACGTCCGGGGGACCCGGGCGGTCTCGTCCGTGGCGGTCCCAGCCTCCGGGGAGGTCGTGTGTGGCCGGGGCGCTCCCGCTCCCCGGGAGGGATCGGCCGGGCCTCGGGGTTCCTCGGCGGGCCCGGGCCTTGCTGGACCGGGTTCCCGTGGGCCCCACGTCATTAGGCGCGCGTCGACCTTTTTCGTGTCCCATCCGGGCGGGGTCCGCGTTTTAGTTTTTGGTCCAAGGTCGAGGGCCGGGAATCCCGCCTCGACTGTTTCCCGAGGATCTCCTTTCTCGGGCTCTAGGTCCGACAGTCACCCGTTGGCGGCCTCCGCGGCTGCCATTATTCGAGCTCTGTCTCCGTCTCCCAGGGGGGTTTTGGGAGACCCGTCTGGTGGGGTCCCTATCCGGGACCCGCTTACTGTTATTGAGTCGGGTCGGAGACCCCTGCTTTAGATATAGGTTCTCCTTTGGCTGTTGCAGGTACCCGGTCGGTGGCCGTTGACGCTGGAGGACCGCGTCATAGAGCCGTTACAGCAGGCGGGTCATGCCCGATTTTTGATCGCCATGGTGGGGCGTCGCCTGGAACTGGACTTCAGGCCCTCACCAGATCCTGGTTTGATCCGCCGCTTGATTTTTTGGACGTTAATGTCCCGAGCGACGTCACTCCTTGCGATCTGGAGACCCTTTTTCGAGACGAAGGGTTGGCCCCAGTTGCCGGGGTTCATGCCCCGGCGGAAGACTCGGTGCCTAGCCGGCCTCCCGATGGGATGGTGGCAGTTCCCCTGGAGATTATACGCCGGGGTTTCACTCTTCCGATCCCTCCTCTGTTGGAGGGGCTATTGGTCTTTGCCGGCTTGCACCCGATTCAGTTAAGTCCGGGGGCCTGCCGGTTCATTGCTGGCTGTTATTCGATGTGGCGAGAAGAGCGTGGTCAGGAGCTGACCGTCGATCAGTTCTTCCAGTTCTTCATGTTCCGGCTCCATTGGGGAACACGGGGATTCGAAAATTGGTGTGACCTTGATTCGGACCAAGGTCTCCGGGTTTCCGGTTTTCTGCAAGGTTTGGACCCCATATGGCATAGCCGCTGGGTGTGGGTCACAGGCACTTTATTGGGTTCGGTGCCCCAACGTCTGGCTTGTCCCTCGGCACGTACTCGCCAGACTTCCGGGAGTTACGACTTTGGCAGCCTTTTTATGGCGAAGTTCGTGTCTCCCAGAAATTTTGCTCCTTATCTGGAGCGGTCGGCGTGGGTTCGATCGGGATGGGTCCCAACCGATTGCCTTTTTGAACCGTGCTGGGATTCCTCGATGGGGTCCCCGACCTAGAACGGTGTTTTACTCTTTTTCTTGCATTCGAATAGTAATTCCACCATTTTTGTTTGACTTGACATCTGACACGTTTGTTTCTTCTTTGCAGGTATGCCAGGCAGCAGGGGAGTTTCCAGTGGAGCCGGGCCATCCACGGCGGCCCCTTCCAGGGGACGTGGCCGTCGTGCCGCGCCTGCTTCGTCTGGCGGGGCAGAGCACTGGGCTCCGCGCCGATATGCACGGAGGGCCTCCCCATATCACGGATCCGGGTCCTCACCCCGGGTCGGGGGGGAATCCGACGGTGCTCCCCGGATTCTCTATGAGCCGTCCGTCTTTGAACACGCTCCGCCAATGGCAGAACTTTTGTCAGCGGGGTCAGTCCCGCCTCCGGTACGTCTGCCTGTGCTGCGCGTTCCTTCCCTTTTTTGGGTGTGTTCTCTTGTAACTGTTCCTTTGACTGTTTGCAGATCTCTTCGGTCTTTGGCGCCAATGCTCCTGGGGTTGCCGGCCCCGTTCGCGACCTGCGCGTTGAGGGCCTCCTTACACAGGAGGTCGTCTCCTTGCGGCGGCGGCTCGCCGCAGTAGAGCGGGAAAATCAAGAGTATCGGGCTCGGACCGAGGTTGCCCAGCAGGGCATGTCCGTGGCTCTTCGCCTTCTGAGGGAGGCCCAGGAGAGTCGGGAGAGGCTGGTACATCAGATGACTCGAGGGTCATCTGAGTATCACCAGGTTTCCGCGGCCCTGATGTCATCGCGGGCCCTGCTCGAGGCACTTGAGGCGGAGGTCGAAGGTATCCGGAGCGGTGCGGCTCAAGCGGGCGAGACTCGCTTCTGTGACGGCTTCTCCTCGCTTTTCATTGATTTGGTGATGGAAAACATCGGAGTTCCATTTTCCGTTGCCTTTCTGACCGAGCGTTTCGCTCTGCCTCCGGCTATATGGACGCTGCTTGCTCCGTACATCGCTGCCATCCCTGGCCCCGGTCCGATGATGGATTTTGAGTTCCCCGTCCCTATCCCGGATTTTGTCATTCCGGGGGGCTTTCAGGAGGATTTCGGGATGGCCGCCGGTAGTGCTGTTGCTGGCAATCAGCAGCCACCAGAGGGCTTCGGCGCTCATGTCCCTCCGGAGCATGACGGCGGGGGGCACGACGGTGGGGAGCAGTCCGAGAACGGGGATGATCCTGCCGACTGACTGAAGTTTCAGTAGCTTTTTTTTTTTTTGTAGTCCGTCGGCGTTTTATTGTATCTCCCATTTTTGTATGAGATCCCGCCGTCTGTGGCGGATTTTTGTACGTGCCCTGCGGGGCACTAATTGTAAATATCTGACAACTCTGATCTCCTTTGGAGATATATCGGCTTATATATATGATATCTTCCGCGCGCCGGTTTGAGCGTGCCGGCTTTTGTAGCGTATTTAAGGGTTTCCACACTTTTCTTGGTTTCACCCTCTCTTTCGCTTATTGCAGGTGTTTGTTCTCCCAGGCAGCTTGGTTCGATTTCGACCCTTTCCGTTGGCGGACATGTTACCGCTTGGTGCGCTTTGTGCTCCGGGGCGGACCTCTACTCCCCGAGTTTCTTGTCGGGTATTTGGGGTGGTCCCTCCTGCTTTTAGATTTTGTGCCGGGAGGACGCTTGTGAGGCGTTTGGCTTTCCGAGGTCAACATTTTCGAGGCGGCTTACTGTTTTAGGTGCCGAGGTCGGCGCCTGGGAGGGCGGCTTAAGGTTTTGGACTTAGGGCCTGAGCTGACGGGATCGATGTCCGGATCATGCTAGGATTTTGTGCCGGGAGGACGCTTGTGAGGCGTTTGGCTTCCCGAGGTCAGCACTTTCGAGGCGGCTTACTGTTTCGGGTGCCGAGGTCGGCGCCTGGGAGGGCGGCTTACGGTTTCGGACTTAGGGCCTGAGCTGACTGGATCGATGTCCGGATCATGCTAGGATTTTGTGCCGGGAGGACTCTTGTGAGGCGTTTGGCTTCGCGGGGTCAGCACTTTCGAGGCGGCTTACTGTTTTGGGTGCCGAGGTTGGCGCCTGGGAGGGCGGCTTACGGTTACGGACTTAGGGCCTGAGCTGACGGGATCGATGTCCGGATCATGCTAGGATTTTGTGCCGGGAGGACGCTTGTGAGGCGTTTGGCTTCCCGAGGTCAGCACTTTCGAGGCGGCTTACTGTTTCGGGTGCCGAGGTCGGCGCCTGGGAGGGCGGCTTACGGTTTCGGACTTAGGGCCTGAGCTGACTGGATCGATGTCCAGATCATGCTAGGATTTTGTGCCGGGAGGACGCTTGTGAGGCGTTTGGCTTCTCGAGGTCAGCACTTTCGAGGCGGCTTACTGTTTCGGGTGCCGAGGTCGGCGCCTGGGAGGGCGGCTTACGGTTTCGGACTTTTAAAACTGGAAACGAGGTTCCGGTTTTTGCCAAAGTCTGCGTTTTATAAACGACTTATGGACTTGGGCCTTTAATGCCAGGTTTTGCGCCCCTGGTGCTTTTCCGAAGTTGGCGCTCACAGGCGGCTTACTATCTCGGAGTTGGTGCTTGGATCGGCGGGATCGAGGTCCGGGCCTTCCAAGTATTTTTGTGCCAAAGTAGGCGGGATCGAGGCCCGAATCCTACTAGGTCTTTTATGCCAAGTGGCGTTGCTTGGTCTTTTACCAATTTTTGCGCTTTGAGCGGCTTACTTATTCGGTTTTTTTTTTTTCGTCTCTGCCTATTCCGGTAACCCCCCAGTTTTTGAGTAATCAGTTAGGGTTAGGAAAAAACTATACAAGTAGAGACAAAAGTGATAAATAGAAAAAGGGAATTCTATTAATTGGCACTTCTTGTGGTGCCTTTTTACATAGGTCGGTTTATCGGGGCTATTCCCGGACCGACTGGAGTGCTTGTGGTGACGACGTTTCGGTTTCGGGCATCTCCCCGTGAGCTCTTTGCCTGTGCAGGCGCCTTTGTTTTTGCTTTTTCTTAGCTTCAACCTGGATTGGAACATTCTAGGAAAGATTTTTCCTTAGACAGTCGTATCCCGAGTCGTTGCTTTGACTTGGCAGGCGTCGCGTTTATTCTTCAGGCTTAGCTCCGGGTGTGTGGCCCGTACTTGTCGTGCGTCACTTATTGATAATATTGCTTCAGGTGTTCGACGTTCCAGAGACGGGGGATTTCTTTACCCCCCATCTCTTCAAGTCGATAGGTTCCGTCTCGTATAACCTTAGTGATGCGGTAGGGGCCTTCCCAGGTTGGTCCTAGGACGCCAGCCCCTTGGACTTGTGTGTTCTGCCCCACTTTTCTCAGGACCAGACTGCCTTCGAGAAAGCGCCTTTGACCTTGGAATTGTAGTAACGCTCCACAATCCGCTTCTGGGCGGCTAGGCGGGAGTAGGCTTCGATCATTTTCTCTTCGAGGAGGTCGAGTTCGACCCTCAGGGCTTCGGAGTTTCGTTCGGGGTCGTAGAGTTCGACCCGGGGAGATGACACTATGATCTCTGCAGGGATGACTGCCTCGACACCGTATGTTAGGGCGAATGGTGTTTCGCCCGTCGCGTTTCTGGCGGTGGTGCGGTATGCCCAGAGCACTGCAGGTAACTCCTCGGCCCATCTTCCTTTCTTGTCGTCGAGCTTATTTTTCAGGATTGCTTTGATGTCCTTGTTGACAGACTCGACTTGGCCGTTGGCTTGTGGGTAGACTGGGGAGGAATAAGTGTTGCTTATCCCGAGGTCCTGGCAGAATGATCGGAGGTCCAGGTTGTTGAACTATTTGGCATTGTCGGTGATGATTGACTCGGGTATCCCGTGTCGACAGACTATGTTACGCCAGATGAAGTTCGTCGTATTTTTTTGTGTGATCTTCGCCATGGGCTCTGCTTCGACCCATTTTGTGAAGTAGTCGATGGTGACTATAGCGTACTCCACTCCTCCTGGTGCTTTCGGAAGTTTTCCGATCAGGTCGATGCCCCACTTTGCGAAAGGGCGAGGGACTATTACCGGGCAGAGCGGAACCGCCGGTTGCCGCGGGATCTGTGCGAACCGTTGGCATTTGTCGCATCTCCGTGCCATCTCGGCGGTGTTTTTTCTGAGAGTTGGCCAAAAGTATCCCTGCTTTAGGGCTTTCATTGTAAAACCCTTATCTATAAAAAAAAAAGAGGATCGCATGCCCCCTTTTTCCCCCCTCCTCTCTTTCCTTCCCGTACACACCACCTCGTCTCTCTCTCTCTCTACTCTAAACTCTCTCTCTCTCTCACCAAGTCAACTTTGGCTCGCGATATCTCGGTCACCGGAGCTCCGATCGACGCATATTTGGTACCGTTGGAAAGCTCTTGACGAGACAAAGCTATTGATGTGTGGATTGTGGCCGGAAGTTTCAGATTCTGGTCGAAATAGTTAAGGTAAGTTTCGGTTGCAAGGTTTTAGATTTAATCCGAATTAGTTCGAGTTTGGAAAATCTAATTGCGGATTCGTGTTCGGGAAAGTTGCTAGTGTTTGGTAGAGGTGTTTTCCGCCGTCGCCGCCGTCAACCACCACCGCCGGTCGCCGGAGTTCATCGCCGATCTGGAAATTAGATTAGGGTTTTTGAAGCCCTTGCCAAGGAGATTAAAAGCCCTCGACTAATTTCATAATCCGACTTCCGGTAAGCTTCAATTCCCTTGCCCTAGTTTCAGAAGTTAAACGGATTAAATTGAGTGTGTTTCGGGCTTTGATTGATGAAATTGACCTCGCCATTGTGTTTAGAATAGTCGAATTAGACTAGGAGAGGTATAACATTGTCGAATTGATGCCCGTTTTGCTGCCTCGTTTTGCGTGCCTGACGGGAATTTGGCCCGGGTTAAATTTCAGCGTATCGGGTTTTCAATTGACAAATTGAATTCCAATCTTAGTGATATTTCGACTTATGAATGATATCGGTATTATATTAAAGTTTATTGTCATTCCGTGTTAGTCTTGGAGACCGTGCGAATCGTATTGCCCGTTTCGGACACGGTATCGGAACCTCAAGTTGCGATCATCGGGCTCAAGGCCAAGACGAACCCGCATCTTCGACTAGCTAGTCAATCGATCAAGTTTCCACAAGTCGAGGTAGGGGCTATTACCTTTTCTCGCAATTTAAAATGAACGTAGAAACCAACATTTAATGGAGATTGAACCGGTTAGGTTAAAAATTGGAATTAATAAAATGTTGTTTTAATAAAAAGGTAAAAGTTAATATCGTGATTGTCATCGCTTGATGGCGAGGCTGGATATCAGGTATGGTTGCATCGGATTGATGCTCGTTATTACATTGATGTTTATGGTTACGTCGGTATGACGTGTGATGATATGGTTCCCGCTTCGGGCGGATGATGATTATTATGATATGGTACCCGCTTCGGGCGGATGATGTGTGTGTTGATACGGTACCCGCTTCGGGCGGATGAGCTGCTGACGAGCAGCTGGCTACTGCGCAGTAGGCCGGACATGGATATGGATATGGAAATGGATATGATTGGACCCAAAAGTCAACATTTCGACCCATGGCGAACTGGCCGTCTTTGGTGGTGATTAGGATCCCGAGTCGAGGGCGAGTTACGGT
Organism: Parietaria judaica; assembly: GCA_954871525.1. NCBI lineage: Eukaryota > Viridiplantae > Streptophyta > Magnoliopsida > Rosales > Urticaceae > Parietaria > Parietaria judaica. The sequence continues at coordinate 29,325,751 of OX940870.1, forward strand.
TAGGGACTTCAAGTCCACCTGTGCTCGTGCCTTGAGGACTCGATGGGATATAGTGGAGAAAAGGCGCGAGCTGACTCGGCATGGACCACCGAAATGATTTGACTTTTGTGGAGTATATTTATTTATTTATATTATTGTTGAAAATGATTGAAAATGACGATTAAATGGTTTATGTTGACATTTAATTTGTTTAATTGTAATTTGACTAATAAAGGTTCGGTAAGGAGAATTGGTAATAGATTCCCTACTGAGCGTGTTGTGCTCACCCCTTCCATATACATCTTTTCCTTTCCAGCTTCAGGTGGTGTTCAATATCAGACTTCGGACGAAGAGTAGTTTGACTCAGGAAGTCTACGTGTTGTTTTGCTTACTAATACCTTTAGCGTTCGCCGTGGTGAATTCCGTATTTAGAGTTGATCTTTTATTTCGGAAACGTAATGGATTAAATTAAGGATATTTGTGATGGTGATACTTTGTATTTGTCGTTTTATGGTGTTGTATAAACTGTGGTCGTTTGTGTTTGTTTTGTCGCTTTAAGTCCCATGGGCAGAAACTATGTGTTTGTTGACGTGGAAGTTGAATATTCCATGGTATAATTTGAATGATGATGTGTCGTTGACAAGTCAAGGTTTAAAAAGTCGTGGTTTTTGTCTTATTCTCCTAACCCCCAATTAGGGGCGTTACAGTTTGGTATCAGAGCCTAGGTTACGGCACCTTGGGTACAACACCATAAAGTTATAATTTTAAGTGTTTTGGGTCGTGTTTTATTTTGTATCACCATCCATAATCCTTACATTTTAATCTTTTTACAATTGATCAACATGGTCCGGAATTCCTTAAGTAATCCTGATCAGCTTTCCTAATTCGATAATGATTTAACGGTTGTCGTATATGTTGTGCAACAAGTCGCACAAATTCTAAATTATATTCCTGGAATAATGAGAACCATAAGGATTACGTGTTGTAATACCCTCCAAAGTTTGAAGGCTTTCCCGATGCAATTATTGCTAAAAAAAAAAAAATTGATTGAGAAAAATTTGAAGTGCTTGATTACGATTGGAAATTGTGTTAGTTTTGCCACCTACCTTTCGAGGGCCTAGTTGCGTAATTGTGGAAAATGTATCAAGACGATATCGGAGTGGATAAACAGACGTGGCCAGAATTAGTTATTACGTTCAGGGTGTGCTATGCTTTAAAGGATTATTGTTTTAACGAGATCAATGAATTCTCCCTGTTGACTCAAGAAAATATGACTCTGGTCGAGTATCAAGCAAAGTGTGAAATTGTCGCGTTGTAATCCTGATGTCGCAATTGCCCTTAATCTAGAATGGTGAAATTTTGTCAAGAATTATATGCGCAATGGGTTCATGAGACCTTGGCGCCATAGGGGTTCTTTGATTTCTCAGAACTGATTGTTTCAGCCAAAAACCTCGAGGCATGTACTATTCCTTCAGCGTTATTCCCTCATATCGGGTGAGTGACATAAGTTTTGTTGATATGCTAGTCAAGTAAGCCTGTCATTGAGGAGAGTGAATTCTCATCTGACGTATGTTAAGGTCAGATTTTGTCAAATCTTTCCCTAACACTACCCTTTGTCGTTTATGAAGTAAACGACGTAAAAACAAGGGAACGACTGCCTAAGTAGTTCAGGCCCATCAAGGAGCAGAAGAAATAAGGCCCAACAAGCGAAGCCCATGGAAAGTCATCATCCGACCAAGCCATCCCAACACCTCATCACGAGAAAGGAAGCTCATCGGAGAAAGCTCTTCGAGAAAGCCTACTCGTATTAAAAGATATTCATTCGAGATCGCGAGAAAGAAGGGAAGACTGGGTTATTCGGTTGAAGATTTCGTGGGATATCCAACGCAAAATAAGGAAGTCAACCACGATCATAGCGAAACAGAAGGAAACCCTAGCAAGATTTGAGGAGTATTCTAGAAGACTTTCAAGCCTATATATACGAATGTAAACTTAGCATAATTGATTTATTGAGTATCCAGTGTTCAATATCCAATATTATCGTGAGTTTTGAGAGAATAAATCCTTGAGTCTTCGAGTCTGATTATTCATATTATTCTCGATTTCCCAAGGGTTAGAGAGTGTAATCTTCGATTGTCCAAGCTATCAAACGGAAGAAACCGGGTCCTCTCGAAATTATAATAAATCAGAGATATTCGTATTATTTATAATTATCTATTATTTCCGATTATCTTTGTGACTGCACGGTGAGTAAAATCGCCCTCTACAGTTTGGCGCCCACCGAGGGGGCTTTGTTTCTTTCTATCGCACAGCCAGGAAATCGAAGGGAGGAAGGAGGATGTCAACCGAGGAAGCCAACTCCGCCCAGGAGCAAACCATGCAGCGAATGCAACAGCAACTGGCCGAGGCCATCGCAAAGATGACGGAGGTCACAAGAAAAGCCGAGGAGTCCGCCCGAAAAATAGAGGAGCAGGCCGCGGAGAACAGACGCCTCGCAAGCCTCCTAGAGCGTGCGGAGAGACCGCGCCCGACGAACCAGATAGCAGAATCGGCCGCACGAGCTGCTGGGGGAAGCGCCAGCAGAGACACGGTGACGACGGACACACCGGTGGGCATGTCAACCCCCTCGCTCATCAGGAACCTCTTCGACACAGACGCAGCCCAGCCAACCACGCCGAATCGAGCGAAAGACACGCCGGGGAGCACACAGGGCAATGCAACGACGGACGTGGCGGCGAGAGTGGCCGAAGAAGTGGCCAAGGCGATGGCCTTAATGTCAGCAAAGATGGAAGCCAAGCTCGGACAGGTCGCTTCACAGGTGCATCAAGCGACAAGCTCGGCGCCAGAAATCGACAGGATGGTGCGAGAAGCCAGAATCACCCCGTTCACGACGAGGATTCGGGGGATAGAGCTGGAGGAATTACCAAAGATCAGACTCACGCCGTACAAAGGGGATACGGACCCCCATACACACGTGAAGTCATTCCGAATCGCGACGGACCACATCGGGGGCGAAGAGGTCCGGAAGGAAGCCGTCCTGTGCAGACTTTTCATCGCAAGTTTGCAAGGCCGCGCCAGCGACTGGTTCGCGAGACTGACGCCGGGTTCTATCAACACCTCCGACGAGTTGGTCGCACTCTTCCTAAAGCACTTCTCCATCTACGTACAGACGGAGCTAACGGTGTCCAACCTCTTCGATGTCAAGCAAGGGAAGAACGAACCTCTTCGGCAGTATATAGAGAAATTCAAAAACGTCATGTTCCGAATCCCGAAGATCGAAGACGTCGTCTCGGTCCAAGCTCTAAAGCATGGTCTATACTACCAGTCCCCGTTCAACGACGAATTGTGCGTCTCGTTGCCAAAGTCGATAGAAGATGCGCTCCACAAAGCAACAATCTACATGGACATGGAAGAGAATAAGGCGATCAAGAAAAGGCTAGAAGAGGAAGCTGAGGGCCGAACGAGGCCAGACAGGAAGGAAACTAGAGACGGACGAGAGGGATCGTCGTCCAGAACAAGGAGAGAGGGAGAGCGACGAGATCGGAGAAGCAGAGACGGGGCCGACGAGCGAAGGATCAGGGAGAACCCTGGACACGGAGTCTATCAGTTGGACGGAAAGAAAGAGGCGCTCGGCAATCACGAGGGCCATCGGCAGGAGGCAGTCCCGCAAGGAAACTCACAACCAGGGTACTTCCCGAGCAACCAGGGAAGCTTTCCGGAAAATCGAGGAGGTTACTCGGGCAACCGAGGAGGCTATTCTGGAAGCCGAGGAGGATTTTCGGGTGGCCGAGGAGGTCATTCCGGCGGTCGAGGCAGCTACGAAAGGAAGCCCTGGCCGAGGGACATGAGCAAGTACTGTTCTTTCCACGAATATCACGGTCATGCAACCGACGAGTGCGCCACTCTGAAGAAGATGATCCAAAGAAGGATCGAACAAGGGGAATTCCAAGACGTCTCCCAAAAGAACTCTCAGCCGTGGAACAACGAAAACCGGTCATGGCCGAACAAGCGGGAGGCACCAGCTCAGCGCGCGGGAGGAAACCAGGAGGCCCCCAAAAGAAGCCTCGCGATCGAGGAAGCATCGGGGGAACGCCCGACCGATGGGAGGCCAGTTGCAAGACCAAGGATCGACTTGATCATGGGAGGATCTCGCCTCTGCGAAGATTCCATCAACAGCATCAAGGCCTACCAACGCAGAGGGAAGGAGTCCGCCCAGGAAGATGCGCGGATGACCGGTCCGAAGACGACGATAGAGTTCGTCGACGAAGAAGTGTGCGCAGACGAGCATGACGATGCCCTGGTATTGGAGCTCAACATAGGAGGATGCGACATTGCTCGCGTCCTTGTCGACAATGGAAGCTCGGTCGACGTCATCACTTACGACTGTCTGACGCGGATGGAGATCGAAGATTTGGTCATCGGAGGCCGTCCGCGCAAGGTGTCTGGTTTCAACGGAGATGTGGCTCTCTCGCTGGGAACGGTGAATCTCCCCGTCTACGCCGGAACCGTCCATCGGATGACCGAATTTATGGTGTTGAACGTGCGATCGCATTTCAACGTAATCCTCGGGAGACCATGGATTCACTCGATGAAGGCCGTCCCGTCCACCTATCATCGATGCATCAAGTTCCCCGGACGGATAGAAGGAACCATCGATGAAATCCGAGGAAGCAGCGAAGCCTATCGCATTTGCTACATGATGCACTACCGAGCGATGAGCGCGTCCAAGGACGTCGAGAAGGCCGAAGGCAGCGGCAGCAAGCCAGCCGCTCAATAGCAATTAGCCGCGTCTGCTCCGCCTCCACCATCGACGATCAGGAGGAAGCGACGCAGGAAAAGGGGAAAAGGAGGACCCCCGGGCATCCCCAAGATCCTCAGCGCAGAAGACATGGAAGACCAAACTGCCGAAGAAAGGCTAGGAGGCCCGCAGCTCGAAGAGGTGGAACAAGTCTGCATCGATGATTCCGACCCAACCCGAACCGTCGGTATAGGCGCGGGACTCGAACCAGAAATCAAAGCTCAGCTGGTCGAATTCCTGAAGAAGAACCGAAGAAGCTTCGCATGGTCTCACGAAGACATGCCCGGGATCGATCCGACGATGGTCACCCACCGGCTCAACACGGACCCCGGGCACAAGCCCGTCATACAGAAGCGAAGGAAGATGGCCTCAGACCGGAACAAGATCATCAACGACGAAGTGGACAAGTTGCTCGCTATGGGAACCATCAGGGAGGTGAAATACCCCCAGTGGTTGGCCAACACCGTCGTGGTAAAAAAGAAGAACGGCAAATGGAGAGTATGCGTCGACTTCACGGATCTCAACAAGGCATGCCCGAAGGACAGCTTCCCAATGCCGAACATCGATCGCCTCGTCGAAGCCACTTACGGGTACGAGCTCCTAAGCTTCATGGACGCCTACTCGGGCTACCACCAGATCCGAATGCATCCAGACGACGAAGAGAAGACAGCCTTCGTCAGCGAAAGAGGAACCTACTGCTATAAGGTTATGCCTTTCGGTCTGAAAAACGCTGGGGCGACATACATGAGGCTGATGACAAAGATGTTCCACGAACAGATCGGGAAGAGCATGGAGGTGTATATCGACGACATGGTCGTCAAGTCTCTAAAAGCGGCAATGCACGTGGAGCATCTGGAAGAATGTTTCGGCGTCCTTAACAAACACCAGATGAAGCTGAACCCCACGAAGTGCACTTTCGGCGTCTCATCCGGGAAATTCTTAGGACAGATGGTCACCCGACGAGGAATCGAAGCCAACCCCGAGCAAGTCGAAGCCATTCAGAGCATGCCATCGCCAAGAAATCGGCGAGAGGTACAGAAGCTGACGGGAAGGATCAACGCGCTGAGGCGGTTCATCTCGCGACAAGCAGACCGAACTCTTCTATTCTACGAACTGCTGAGGAAAAACAAGAAATTCGAATGGACCGACAAGTGCGAAGAAGCTTTTCAAGCGCTAAAGGTATATCTGTCATCACCACCAGTTATGACAAAGCCGGAGCCCGGAGAGCCGCTCTACCTATACATCGCCGTGTCCGATCAGGCGATAAGTCAGGTGCTAGTTCGAGAAGAAAAAGGGGAGCAAAAGCCAGTCTCGTACATCAGCAGAAAGCTCCTCGACGCCGAGACGAGGTACCCCACCATCGAGAAGCTAGCATTGGCCGTATACGACGCATCGGAGAGACTACGTTTCCACTTCCAAGCCCATACGATCATCGTTATGACGGACAGACCGATTCGCTCCATCATTCAAAGCCCGAACCAATCCGGCAGAATCACGAAGTGGAACATAAAGCTAGGGGCGTACGACATCGAATATCAGCTGCGGACGAGTCTGAAGTCGCAAGTGCTAGCCGATTTCCTCATCGAGCTACCCAGAGAGCCCGTGGAGTTGAGCGATGAAGCCGGCACTTGGAAACTCTGCGTCGACGGATCGGCGACTTCGATGGGATCAGGAATCGGAATCCGGCTCATCTCTCCAATGGGAGAAGTGATCGAGAAAGCCTGCCGCCTTGCCTATCGCTCCACCAATAACGAAGCGGAGTACGAGGCACTCATCATCGGGATGCAATCAGCCATGGCCATCGGGGTAAAAAACTTGAATGCCTTCTCGGATTCCCAACTAGTCGTCAAGCAAGTCAGTGGAGAGTACGAGACGAACGATGAAAGGATGGAGGCCTACGCTGGGATAGTCAGGTCCCTCGAGAAGAAGTTCGATTTCTTCACATTGACACAGGTGTCCAGAGGAGATAACAACCACGCAGATGCCCTGGCGAGCTTGGGGTCAACTACCCAAGTGGGAGAGCTCCGATCGATCACAGTGGAGACACTACAGACGCCTAGCATCAAGAGAAGCGAAGAGCCCGATGAGAAGAAGCTAAAAGTGAGCAAGGAGGAACAAACCAACGAAGAGGACAGCACTCGTAGCAGTGACGGAATCCCGAAGGGAAACGATGAAGAAATTCAGCTCGTAGAAGAAAAAGAGAGCGAGGGCGAAGAACCCGGAGTAGTAGAAGAGACAGAAGACGAGGATTGGCGGACCCCCATCCGAGCATACCTGGTCGAAGGAAAGTTACCCGAAGATCGACAAGAGGCGCGGAAAGTAAAGTCAAAAAGCTCTCGATACACGATCATAGACCGAAGGCTTTACTTCAAAAGCCTTGTCGGCCCCTACCTACGCTGTCTAGGCAAAGACGAGGCAGACTACGTCATGGAAGAGATCCACAGCGGAGAATGCGGAAATCACTCAGGCGGACGCAACTTATTAAGGAAAGCCAAGTTACAAGGGTTTTTCTGGGAAACAATGCGAGCGGATTGCACCAACCACGCCAGGAAGTGCGAGAAATGCCAGCGACACGCCCCAGCAATCAACTGCCCAGCCGAAGAGCTATCGGTGGTGTCGGTGCCCTACCCATTCATGAAGTGGTCAATGGACATCGTCGGTCCAATGCCAATCGGAGCAAGGCAGAAAAGGTTCATGCTGGTGGTCACAGACTTCTTCACCAAATGGACCGAAGCCGAAGCCTACGCCAACATCAAGGACTCCGATGTCGATAGCTACGTTTGGAAGAACATAGTCACTCGTTTTGGACTCCCTAGGGAGATAATCGCAGACAACGGGTCCCAATTCATCTCGAAGAAGTTCAAAGATTTCTGCGCACGATGGAAGATAAAGTTAAACACTTCGACGCCAAGATATCCTCAGGGAAACGGGAACGCCGAAGCAGTCAACCGGACGATCACCGACAGCCTCAAGAAGCGGCTCGACTAGAAGAAGGGTCTATGGGCAGACGAACTCCCTGGAGTACTTTGGGCTTACCGAACAACGCCACACTCAGCCACCGGAGAAACTCCTTTTGCCCTAGCATTCGGGGTGGAAGCGGTAATCCCGGCGGAAGTAGGAGTTCCCAGTCTCCGGCGATCCTGGGCACCGAACCACGAGGAGGACAACAACCAAGATCTGCTTCATCAGCTGGACCACATCGATGAAAGACGGGAGCGAGCCAGAATTCATATAGCGAATTACCAGAACACCATCGCACGCTTCTACAACAAAAGGGTGCGATCGAGAAGGTTCCGGGTCGGAGAACTAGTCCTCAGAAGGGTGTTCCAAAACACATCCGAGCTTAACGCGGGAAAGCTAGGAGAAAGCTGGGAAGGCCCTTATACGATGACCCACATCGTCAAGCCAGGGGTGTACGAGCTCAAAAACGCCGATGGAGTCAAGGTCATAAGAAGGTGGAATGTCAAGCACTTGAAGAAATTCTACCAGTAAAGAGCGTCATCGACGCCTTACGTTTTCGGTTTTTAGTTAAGTTTTCTTTTCTATTTTTCTTAAGTTTTTACATTCCATTTTAAAGTTTATTTAACAGGGGACTCCCGACCCTACTTGTTCGGGATCCGCGCGATTGGCTCCGGCCTTATTCAATACAACATGGAGTACTCTTCCCTCGCGAGCCGCACCCATTGGGGGACTCGAAGGGTTTAATGAGGCTCGTCTTTTAAGACAATATACTTCAAGAGAACAGTGCCCAGCACTTCATCGCGACAGAGCCCGGTGCATACCGACAAGCTCATCGCCGACAAATCAAAGAAAAATACAAAGCCGCTCCGGCGCAAATTTCGATCGATACATCGCGACAGAGCCCGGTGCATACCGGCAAGCTCATCGCCGGCAAATCAGTGCCAAGTACTTCATCGCGACAGAGCCCGGTGCATACCGACAAGCTCATCGCCGACAAATCAAAGAAAATACAAAGCCGCTCCGGCGCAAATTCCGATCGATACATCGCGACAGAGCCCGGTGCATACCGACAAGCTCATCGCCGACAAATCAGTGCCAAGCACTTCATCGCGACAGAGCCCGGTGCATACCGACAAGCTCATCGCCGAAAAATCAAAGAAAATACAAAGCCGCTCCGGCGCAAATTCCGATCGATACATCGCGACAGAGCCCGGTGCATACCGACAAGCTCATCGCCGACAAATCAGTGCCAAGAACTTCATCGCGACAGAGCACGGTGCATACCGACAAGCTCATCGCCGACAAATCAAAGAAAATACAAAGCCGCTCCGGCGCAAATTCCGATCGATACATCGCGACAGAGCCCGGTGCATACCGACAAGCTCATCGACGGCAAAGCAGTGCCAAGCACTTCATCGCGACAGAGCCCGGTGCACACCGACAAGCTCATCGCCAAAAAAAAAAAAAAAAAAAAAAAAAAAAAAAAAAAAACGGAGTACACATACTCCCATACATCATCGATAGTATGCAAAAGTCAATAGATTCCATTGATGAAATTTCATTACAAGCACAATAAATTATACAATTTATTCAAGATACAGCAGGGGAAGGCGAATCCTCCCGAACTACCCTATCGGCAATCTGTTCTATGACGAACTCCCCATTCTCGGAGAGGACGTCCCGAAGAAGATCTTCTACGGCGGCATAATTTACAGGCCTCAACATCATAAATTCGATCACATAGGCCGAAGAAGGACTAAGGGGCGTCTCGTCGAACGCAACTCCGGAAAGAGAGGCAGCCGCACGCCTTATCATATCTTGGACAAACTCCTCGAGGATGGCGGGATGTTCATCGTCGACCGCGAGGAAAGAAGCTAGCACATCTTCATAGTAAAACAGCGGCTCCGAAGTATAGAAGAATTCGTCACCCTGAGAAAAGGAGTTTAGCCAGGAAATAATGACAGGAACACAAGAGAAGCAACAAGTACGGAAACAACAAATTGAAGGGAAATCGAAGTTCTTTTCATTAATAAAATCCGTCGAAGAAATTACAAAGACAATGCGAATAATGTACATAGGAAAGCTACAAGAAAAGGCCTAAGAGCCTTCCTTCCCCCCTACCGCTTCGTTGGTAACCCCCTCGACGGTAGAAGTGACCGCTTCGGTACCAACCGCTCCATCGGTAGAGGTGACGACCCCATCGTTGGTCCCGTACTCATCGAGGCCATCGGAGTCCGAAGAGGCAGCCCCAACTACGAAGCAAGCCGCCCAATCGATACCAGCGGAAGAAGGAGCACCGGGGGTGAGCGGAGGAGAGTCAGGGTCAGGTAGAGACTTGTCGTCCAGCTCGCGGGCTTTAGCCTCACTCTCTTCGGAGATAGTCTTGTATTTCGGAAGACGAGGCAGAAGACTCCCAATGGTCGCCGTGGGAGGAACCTTCTCAAGAAGGCTAGCGTTGGCCCCATATGCGGCGGAGCGACGATGGAAATTGATGGACTCCTCCAGGGCCTTATACCTTGCCAAGGCACGTTGCGCTTTGTCTTGAGCCCTCTCGAAGAGGTGTAGGCGTGCTTCGCGCTCAGACTTCACCTCCGTCTGCGATACCTCGAGCTCTTTGCCGAGGCGTTTTAAGCACGAGGCCACTCGCGAGGCAAGCCGACTCTCCTGCTCGACAGGCACGCCCACCGCTTCGCTGATCTTAGCAAGCCGCCACTTCTTCGCTTCGAGATGCTTCTCGTAGCTCTCCACTATCATGGAGTGACGCCTGTGCTCCCCATCTAACTCGGCCTTCAGCGCCGCAACCTCTGCCTCGGCCCTAGCCTTGCACTCGGCGAGTTTTTTTTCTTGAGCTTGGCGAAGCGAAGCCTCCTTCGCCAATTTGGCCTTCGCGACCTCCAGCTCATCGGAAGTTCGCTCGGCCGCTTCCCGATATTTGCGCTCTCCGAGAACGGAAACCCCGAGGAGCGATTCTGTGTCGGCAAGTTTAGCCCGGAGGTCGTTTAACTCCTGAGCGCTCTCGCCTCTGCCGCCATTCTCGTTAAGAATAATGGTGTTGAAGCGGGCAAGAGCCTGGAAAAGAGTAGAGGCAGCCCGGCCATAGCCCCTGATCTGGCTCAGAGACAAGCCGGTGTTCCCCGAAGGCTCGGGCCAAAACAGGTCCCGAAGGACCCGGAGCGAGTATGCTTTCCACTCTTCCGGCGGAGACTCCGAAGTAGGAGCTGCCGGAAATCGCTCCGGGAGAGAAAAGCCTCCCGGCCCGGAGTTGGGAAGAAACTTCGGAAGTGGAGAGAATGAAATCCCGGCATCGTCGGGAGAGGAGGCACTAGCCCCAGAGGCGCCGACAGCGTCGGTCGGCTCCAAAGCGCCCTCCGGACGAGGCACTTCGGGATGAGTAGATACGCCGGGATGAACGACGTCCGCAACGAGGCCATCCCCTCCCTCGGGATGGCCCCCGACCAAAACCTCTTCGGAAGGAAGAGAAACCCCCTCCGAAGCGAAGGGCCGCCCGACGGGCTCCAGGACAAGGGGCGCGTCGGCGGCATCAAGTGCCCCTTCGAGCGACAAGCCCTCCTCATCAGCCGTAGGAACGGCGACTGAAAGTTTTTCCGCGGCAGGTGCGGGAGGTATTGAAGAAGAAGCCTCCAAGCAAGGAGGCGCGTCGGCGCGAGCCGGAATCTGAAATTACGAGAAAAGTATATACCAAAATATGCATTAGATACCCGAAATGTGCAAGCATCATGAAAAATAAAGAGGGAAAAGGAAGTAAAAGCTACCTCGGAGGCCGAGAGATCCATCGACGACACTAAATCGATGAAGTCATCATCAAAGCGGAACCGCTCCCGAGAAGTGGGAGAAGGACGAAGGGTCCCATGAGCCCCATCGATGCTTCCACCGGTCTCGGGCGGAGGAGTCGAAGCAAGAGCGGTCGACGCGATCGCCTCGGCGGGAACAGTCCCCTCGCGAGAAGCGACGGTGACAGTCTCCGGAGCCAAAGGAGTTGCATCTATCTCCTTAGACGACTCGGAAGTCTTATTCCTCTTCGGAGAAGGAGCGTCGCGTACCCCTTCAGCGGTTTTCCTTTTCAGAATAACTTTCTCGCGAGAAGTTTCCCGCGAGGAAGTCTGGGACTCGGATTCGCGACGGCTCTCCGAAGGACGAGATGAATCCCGAGGGCGAGTCGCCCCCGAGGAAGTCGACATCCCCAAAGAGCGAGAAGCACCAGCGTCGTGCTTATGCTTTGTCCGCCTCTCCGAACTGCTCTTCGGAGGAAGAGCTTTATCACTTGAAACAAACCGGTCAGCACCGGTCCGAGGGCCGATGCCCATGAAGCCAGCCTTCGACAGATCCCGACGAGAATCGGAGGACCCACCTCCTTGTCCTGGATCTTGGCCTTGTCTTGGATTTTGGCCTTGTCCTGGATCTTGGCCTTGACATTGCCGTGGCTCCGATGATCCACGGGTGGACTTTTGAGTTCTCTTCTTCGGCTTAGGAGATTGCCGAACAGCGGGGGACGAGGGGTCCGCGTCTTTGACCTCTTTGAGGCGGAATCCGACAGGCCACAAAGATGCCGGTGGTCTCCCCACGATGTGGCAGAGCTGGTAGAGCCCGGACTCTTGAACGCGGGTCCCGTAGAAGTCCGTCGTCCAATTCCGACGAGGATTTTCCAGCAGAGCCCGAACGACCCCAGCGAAGCGCTCGTCGTCCTCTTTATTCGCGATGGGCCTGAATCTCGGCACTTCTTTCTCGTCGACCCACTTGGTGGGAAGCGCTTCCCAATGCGGCCCGAGGGTGCGACGGTCGAGATGCGCGAAGAAATACCTATTCTCCCACCCGGACTCATTGTTCGGCGTGTGGGTGATGACGTGGACACCCGCGGCGGAAGAGAGGAAAAAACGGCCCAGATTCTTTGAATTCTTCGACCACTTGAAGAGCCGCATCAAATCCTCCAGGGTCAGAGCCACTTTCTGCTCGAGAGCGATGGCCATGGTGCAGACGAGAAGGCGAAGAGAGTTAGGGCTAACCTGACTGATCGGCATATTGTATGCGTGGAGGAAGCACACAATGAGATGAGGCAGTGGAAGATGCAATTCCACCGACCGGAAGAAGTGCTCATAAAGCGTGATGTACCCTTCCGGAGGCTCGTCGCCAAGCTCGCCGGATTTGGGGAGACGCAGGTAGCAAGGATTGGAGTCCACATAGTGCTTCTTCAAATCCTCGAGATGCTTCTCCGTCATTATAGACTTCGGCGACCGAGTCTTGAAGATCTTTCCCGGATTCGACATTTTCTTGATCGAAAAAGAAGAATTTGGACGGAAAGAGAGTTCGAAGATTTTCTGGAGAAGAAGGAAGCCGGGAAAGAAAGTGGCAGAGAGGATTTGGAGAGAAGTTTTGAAACGAAGTGTTTGAGTCAAAGGCGAGGTTTTAAATTTATAGAAAGAGGCAGGCGGAAGTTGGAAAGGCACATCCAGATCCGACGGCCCAGGTTCGAAGCGGGAAAATTCATCCAACGGTGAAGATTAAAAGAATCGGTGCGAAGCTCGAAGGCACTCGAGTGCGAAAAAACCCCGCATTTAATGCGAAATGATTGACGGCGATTTCCGAGATCTGACAGCCTGGAGAATCGCGCCCAATCAGCGCTACGTTGGAACTCGAGGACATCCGTGAGCGTGCAAGAAGTGGAAGAGTCCCCGAAGGACACAACCCCTTCGAGGGAAAACCTCATCGAGGAAGAACCTCTTCGAGGAAAAACGTCATCGAGAAAAATACTTCATCGGACAAAAACCTTATCGGAGATAAATCCTGTTTTATTTTATCAACTGCTTCACACTCGATAAAATAGGGGACTAACTGTTAAGGTCAGATTTTGTCAAATCTTTCCCTAACACTACCCTTTGTCGTTTATGAAGTAAACGACGTAAAAACAAGGGAACGACTGCCTAAGTAGTTCAGGCTCATCAAGGAGCAGAAGAAATAAGGCCCAACAAGCGAAGCCCATGGAAAGTCATCATCCGACCAAGCCAGCCCAACACCTCATCACGAGAAAGGAAGCTCATCGGAGAAAGCTCTTCGAGAAAGCCTACTCGTATTAAAAGATATTCATTCGAGATCGCGAGAAAGAAGGGAAGACTGGGTTATTCGGTTGAAGATTTCATGGGATATCCAACGCAAAATAAGGAAGTCAACCACGATCATAGCGAAATAGAAGGAAACCCTAGCAAGATTTGAGGAGTATTCTAGAAGACTTTCAAGCCTATATATACGAATGTAAACTTAGCATAATTGATTTATTGAGTATCCAGTGTTCAATATCCAATATTATCGTGAGTTTTGAGAGAATAAATCCTTGAGTCTTCGAGTCTGATTATTCATATTATTCTCGATTTCCCAAGGGTTAGAGAGTGTAATCTTCGATTGTCCAAGCTATCAAACGGAAGAAACCGGGTCCTCTCGAAATTATAATAAATCAGAGATATTCGTATTATTTATAATTATCTATTATTTCCGATTATCTTTGTGACTGCACGGTGAGTAAAATCGCCCTCTACAACGTATTCATTCTTCATATGATCGAGTTTGATGTAACATTAGGAATAAATTTATCAGCGAAGTATCATGCCATAGTAGATTGCTAAAAAAAAATAAAAATGGGCTGGTACTGAATGGGCTGGTATTGAATATGGGCTGGTACTGAATATCAGTATAAGGGTGGAATAATATGGCTATCTAATCCCATCTTGAAGTATGAACCTGGAAAGGTCGAGAGTCAATGGTGTCATTGAAGATGTGGGGTATGGTGTCATGAACCCCTACATCCCTATAGTACAAGATTTTGATGATGTGTTTCCATCAGAGCTTCCAAGATTTCCTCCAGGACGTGGATTGAGTTTGGCATTGACCTAATTTCTGGGAGTTCACCGATTTCTATGGCTCCTTACCGTATGGCTCCAGCAGAATTGGCAGAATTGAGGGAACAATTAGACGACTTGTTAAGTAAAGGGTTTATCAAACAGAGTACATCTCCGTGGGGAGCGCCAGTCCTATTTGCTAAGAAAAGCGATGGTAATTTATGCCTTTGTGTGGATTACAGGCAGCTCAACAAGGTAACGATTAAGAATAAATATCCTTTTCCGCGTATTGATGACTTATTTGACCAATTGGGAGGATGCAAGTACTTCTCAAAGATAGACTTGCGGTCGGGTTACCACCAGTTGACGATTCGAGATGCTGACATCCCGAAGACAGCGTTCCATACGCAATATGGTTACTTTGAGTTCACGGTTATGACTTTTGGTTTAACGAACGCTCCAGCGGCGTTTATGGACTTGATGAATAGAGTTTTCCGACCATACTTGGATCGATTTGTTGTTGTCTTCATTGACGACATACTTATCTATTCAAGAACCTTGGAGGAACACGCGGAACATTTGCGGATTGTTTTGCAGACTTTGCGGGACCATCGTTCAAACGCGAAGAAAGAAAAATGCGAATTCTGGATGACCGAAGTGAAGTTCTTAGGCCATGTGATCTCGCAAGAAGGTATTGCCGTAGAACCGTCAAAGATTGAAGCTATCTTGAACTGGAGGCAGCCAAGAAATGTGGCAGAAGTTCGAAGTTTCCTAGGGCTTGCGGGCTATTGCAGAAAGTTCGTGGAGAATTTTTCAAAGATTGCCGCGCCCCTAAGCAAGCTCACCAGGAAAGATGTTCAGTTCAGATGGGGTGATAGATGTGAAGAGTCTTTTTCAGAATTGAAACGGCGATTGACTAGTGCTCCTGTCCTTGTTGTTCCCAATGTAGATGAAGTGTTTACAGTGTATACTGATACATCTAGAAGTGGACTAGGTTGTGTGCTCATGCAACAAGGGAGAGTGGTGGCATATGATTCTAGGCAGATGAAGCCGACGAACTAAAGTATCATACCCATGACCTGGAGCTAGCAACAATGAAGTTCGCACTTAAAATTTGCATTGTTATCTTTACGGCTCAAGATTCGAGATGTTCACTAATCATCAAAGTCTCAAGTATTTGTTCACTCAAAGAGATTTGAGTGTACAACAACGAAGATGAGTGGAGTATATGGAAGATTATGATTTTAGTCTACAATATCACCCAGGAAAAGCAATTGTGGTGGTAGATGCATTGAGTCTGAAGAACCATGGTTTGGTTGCTTCTCTGAACTTGGATCCATGGAAAAGATCATTTACCATTGGCGATTACAATTTAGAATTCCATAGCGACGAGTATAAAACATGTGCGTATAACGTCATAGCCGTTCCATCAATGGTAATTCAAGTTAGACAAAGTCAGTGGAGCGATGAAACATTGCAAGAGATATGAAATCGATTACAAGCTGGAGAACAAGTTGAAGGATGGAATGTGGAAGTTGATGGATTTTTTATTGTACAAAAAAAAAAAGAGGCTTGCAGCGGCCGATGATGCTACATTACGAAGAGCCATCCTACAAGAAGCTCATCGTTATAAGTTTGCTATTCAGCTAGGAACTACGAAAATGTGCAAAGATATGAAAAGGCAATATTATTGGTATGGAATGAAATCAGATGTGGCGATGTTCGTGAAGGGATGTTCAGTTTGCCAAATGATCAAAGCAGAAGAAACCTGGCGGGGAGCTCAGGTCACTGGAAATAACCGAGTGGAAATGTGACTGCATCACTATGGACTTCGTTTCGGGGCTTCCTCGAACTCGAGGTGGTCATGATGCAATGTGGTTGATCGTTGATAGATAGACAAAATTAGCCTACTTTATAACCATTCGGACAGATTACAAGGTTTCGAAACTTTGTAAACTATATGTGGAAAGATAAAATAAATTAGTAAAGCTTTATGGAGTCCTTGTTTCAATAGTTTCTGACCGAGACGCTCGTTTCACCTCAAAGTTTTAGAGAGGATGACAAAAGGAAATAGAAATTGATTTGAGTTTGAGCACAGCTTTGCACCCGCAAACTAACGGCCAATCAGAGCGAGTTTTTTTTTTTTTAAATCATTGAAGACATACTTTGAGCGTGCGTCTTGGATTTCGGAGGGAAATGGAAAGAGCACCCTCCATTCGTAGACTTTGCATACAACAATAGTTTTCAGGCAAGTATCGGTATGACACTGTATGAGGCCTTGTATAGTCGACCTTGTCGTCTGCCTCTTTGTTGGGCCGAGTATGAGGATCGCGTTACTCTCGGTCCTTCGTACCTCAGAGATACAACGGAAGCGATTAAGTTTATTCGAGAAAGACTCAAGATTGCTAAAAGTCGCCAGAAGAGTTATGCGGATCAAAGATAAAGGCCATTGGATTTCATGGTTGGCGACTATGTGTTTCTGAAGGTTACACCCTTGCGTGGTGTTTCTCGTTTCGGAATAATAGGAAAGTTGGCTCCGCGATACACCGGTCCATTCAAGACAATGGAAAGAGTCGGGCCACTCGCCTACAAACTCGATTTACCCCCGCAATTAACTCATGTTCACAATGTGTTTCTTGTGTCGATGTTGAGAAAATATGAACCCGATCCCTAACAAATCATTGAGTGGACAGAGATACCCATTAAAAAAAAATGTGACATACGAGGAATACCCAATTAAAATTATAGACCCTGAAGTCAAATTTCTTCGTTTTCGAGAGATTCTTCTAGTTAAAGTGGTGTATGGAAATACCACGATGTAAAAGAGTCAACATGAAAGTTGGAGTCGGAGATGATGGAGAAGTACCCATAGTTTCGGGGATTGAATTTCTTAAATTTCGAGGACGAAATTTTTAAAGGGGTGGAGTATTGTAAAACCCTTATCTATAAAAAAAAAAAAGAGGATCGCATGCCCCTTTTTTCCCCCCTCCTCTCTTTCCTTCCCGTACACACCACCTCGTCTCTCTCTCTCTCTCTACTCTAAACTCTCTCTCTCTCTCTCACCAAGTCAACTTTGGCTCGCGATATCTCGGTCACCGGAGCTCCGATCGACGCATATTTGGTACCGTTGGAAAGCTCTTGACGAGACGAAGCTATTGATGTGTGGATTGTGGCCGGAAGTTTCAGATTCTGGTCGAAATAGTTAAGGTAAGTTTCGGTTGCAAGGTTTTAGATTTAATCCGAATTAGTTCGAGTTTGGAAAATCTAATTGCGGATTCGTGTTCGGGAAAGTTGCTAGTGTTTGGTAGAGGTGTTTTCCGCCGTCGCCGCCGTCAACCACCACCGCCGGTCGCCGGAGTTCATCGCCGATCTGGAAATTAGATTAGGGGTTTTGAAGCCCTTGCCAAGGAGATTAAAAGCCCTCGACTAATTTCATAATCCGACTTCCGGTAAGCTTCAATTCCCTTGCCCTAGTTTCAGAAGTTAAACGGATTAAATTGAGTGTGTTTCGGGCTTTGATTGATGAAATTGACCTCGCCATTGTGTTTAGAATAGTCGAATTAGACTAGGAGAGGTATAACATTGTCGAATTGATGCCCGTTTTGCTGCCTCGTTTTGCGTGCCTGACGGGAATTTGGCCCGGGTTAAAATTCAGCGTATCGGGTTTTCAATTGACAAATTGAATTCCAATCTTAGTGATATTTCGACTTATGAATGATATCGGTATTATATTAAAGTTTATTGTCATTCCGTGTTAGTCTTGGAGACCGTGCGAATCGTATTGCCCGTTTCGGACACGGTATCGGAACCTCAAGTTGCGATCATCGGGCTCAAGGCCAAGACGAACCCGCATCTTCGACTAGCTAGTCAATCGATCAAGTTTCCACAAGTCGAGGTAGGGGCTATTACCTTTTCTCGCAATTTAAAATGAACGTAGAAACCAACATTTAATGGATATTGAACCGGTTAGGTTAAAAATTGGAATTAATAAAATGTTGTTTTAATAAAAAGGTAAAAGTTAATATCGTGATTGTCATCGCTTGATGGCGAGGCTGGATATCAGGTATGGTTGCATCGGATTGATGCTCGTTATTACATTGATGTTTATGGTTACGTCGGTATGACGTGTGATGATATGGTTCCCGCTTCGGGCGGATGATGATTATTATGATATGGTACCCGCTTCGGGCGGATGATGTGTGTGTTGATACGGTACCCGCTTCGGGCGGATGAGCTGCTGACGAGCAGCTGGCTACTGCGCAGTAGGCCGGACATGGATATGGATATGGAAATGGATATGATTGGACCCAAAAGTCAACATTTCGACCCATGGCGAACTGGCCGTCTTTGGTGGTGATTAGGATCCCGAGTCGAGGGCGAGTTACGGTTAGGGACTTCAAGTCCACCCGTGCTCGTGCCTTGAGGACTCGATGGGATATAGTGGAGAAAAGGCGCGAGCTGACTCGGCATGGACCACCGAAATGATTTGACTTTTGTGGAGTATATTTATTTATTTATATTATTGTTGAAAATGATTGAAAATGACGATTAAATGGTTTATGTTGACATTTAATTTGTTTAATTGTAATTTGACTAATAAAGGTTCGGTAAGGAGAATTGGTAATAGATTCCCTACTGAGCGTGTTGTGCTCACCCCTTCCATATACATCTTTTCCTTTCCAGCTTCAGGTGGTGTTCAATATCAGACTCCGGACGAAGAGTAGTTTGACTCAGGAAGTCTACGTGTTGTTTTGCTTACTAATACCTTTAGCGTTCGCCGTGGTGAATTCCGTATTTAGAGTTGATCTTTTATTTCGGAAACGTAATGGATTAAATTAAGGATATTTGTGATGGTGATACTTTGTATTTGTCGTTTTATGGTGTTGTATAAACTGTGGTCGTTTGTGTTTGTTTTGTCGCTTTAAGTCCCATGGGCAGAAACTATGTGTTTGTTGACGTGGAAGTTGAATATTCCATGGTATAATTTGAATGATGATGTGTCGTTGACAAGTCAAGGTTTAAAAAGTCGTTGTTTTTGTCTTATTCTCCTAACCCTCAATTAGGGGCGTTACATTCATTTCCAGAGATCGGCCCGCATAGTGATTCCCACAAATCCCTTCGTGGATCTCGCGGAGGACTAGATCGGCGTCTTCTTCGTCGGGCCATTTCAGGAGAGGTTGCATGAAACCTCGCTTGTAGAGTTCTCCTTTGTGCAACACATATCTGGTTGCACGAAACTTGAGCTGTCTTGCTTCTTTGCGATCGGACGGAAGGGTACCGTATTTCAGGTATTCTACCATTAGGATGATCCAGCTCTCGTCGGGTGTGCCGAACAAGGAGAGGATCCCTTTGTCGCAGGCTGGGGTTGAGCCTTCTTCGATCTCCGGTGTCATCTCGCCTTT
Source organism: Parietaria judaica (assembly GCA_954871525.1). Lineage (NCBI taxonomy): Eukaryota > Viridiplantae > Streptophyta > Magnoliopsida > Rosales > Urticaceae > Parietaria > Parietaria judaica. Next base: position 29,345,736 of record OX940870.1, read on the forward strand.
GGCGGAGGTGTCGGGAGCTTCATGCTTTTTTATTGAAGGCTCGCTAAGGGCTTCGATCGGGACCTTTCCTGAGTCTTCGCTGTCTGCTCCAGAGGCGGCTCTGGCCAGCGCGTCGGCCTCCAAATTCTAGTCACGAGGGATCTGCGTGATCTCGTACCAGGATAGCGGTTCCAGGCGTCGCTTTGTCTCTGCCAGGTATGCCACCATGTGAGCTTCTTTGGCTTGGTATTCGCCTTCCACTTGATTTACGATCAGCTGGGAGTCGCAATGGATTTGCAAGTTTCCCACTGAGACTTTGTGTGCAATCTGCAGTTCGGCTAACAATGCCTCGTATTCAGCTTCGTTGTTTGAAGTTCTGAATCCGAAGCGTATGGCGTAGCGGAGCTTCTCGCCGTCGGGGTTGGTGAGTACTATTCCGGCCCCTGAACCGTGCATGTTTGCGGCGCCATCGATATGCAGACACCAGATTGGGCCGTCCGGCTGGTTCTTCCTTTTTGGAGCCTTCGGTGGTGCGTCGATTTCTTCCTCGGTGTCATAGGTGAACTCAGCTATGAAGTCGGCCACGGCTTGGCCTTTGACGGCGACCCTAGGCTGGTACTCGATGCCGTACTCTCCCAATTCATGTGACCAGATAGCCATACGTGAGGAAGTGCCTTTGAGTAGCGACTTCCGGACCGGGTGTTCGGTTCTCACGACTATCTGGTGAGCTTGGAAGTATGGGCGGAGTTTCTTCGCAGCGGTGACTAGGGCCAATACCAGCTTTTCGATTTGCGAGTAGCGTGTTTCAGCGTCTAGAAGGGCCTTGCTGATGTAGTAGATCGGCAGTTGCTTTCAGTCATTCTTCCCGGACCAGTACGGCGCTCACCGATCGAGTCGAGACCGAGAGGTACAGGTAGAGTGGTTCTTCTTCCTTCGGCTTTGACAGCAAGGGTGGTGACCCGAGGTAGTTTTTTAGCTCTTGGAAGGCTGCCTCACACTTTTCGTTCCAGACAAAGTCCTTCCCGCCTTTTAGGGCTTGGAAGAACGGCTGGCAGCGATCTGTGGCCTTTGAGACGAATCTTCCTAGAGCGTTGATCCTACCGTTCAGGCTTTGCACCTCTTTGATCCGTTGTGGGCTTCTCATTTCGAGAAGGGCTTTACTTTTTTCGGGGTTAGCTTCGATTCCCCTTCGATTGACGATGTATCCCAAGAACTTTCCGGATTCGACTCCGAAAGCGCACTTGGCGGGATTCAACTTCATCTGATACTTTCGTAGCAGCAGGAATGTTTTCCGCAGATCGTCGACGTGATCGTCTTCTCGAAGGCTTTTTACGATCATGTCGTCTACGTAAACTTCCATGGTTTTCCCGATTAGGGGAGCGAACATCTTGTTGACCAGGCGTTGATATGTGGCTCCGGCGTTCTTGAGCCCGAACGGCATGACCTTGTAGCAGTAGAGGCCGCGGTCGGTCACGAACGTTGTGTGAATCTGATCGGGCTCGTGCATCCTGATTTGGTTGTATCCCGAGTAGGCGTCCATCATGCTCATGAGTTGATGTCCGGCGGTGGCGTCTACCAACTGGTCGATCCTTGGGAGTGGAAAGCAGTCTTTGGGACACACGGTGTTGAGATCGGAGTAGTCTATGCATATTCTCCATTTCCCGTTTGGCTTTTTCACCATCACCACGTTGGATACCCAGTCAGGGTATGTGACTTCCTTGATGAAGTCAGCAGAGATGAGCTTCGTGACTTCTTCGTTGATTGCTTGGTACCGTTCAGGGTTGAAAGCGCGTCTGCGTTGGATTTTTGGCGCCTTTCCCGCTTCGATGTTTAATCGATTCCGGGCATATCAGCGTGCGACCAGGCAAACACGTCTTTGAACTCCTTGAGGAAGGCGATTAGCTTAGTCTTGATCATGACCGGAAGTTGGGCTCCGATCGCGACTGTTCTCTCGAGTCGGCCCTCCTCTATCGGGATCTGCGTGACTTCTGACGAAGGCTCCATCGTGGGCTTGCGCCTGTCATCTCAAGGGTCTAGTTCACCGAACATTCCTGCGTTCCCTGGGTAGTCGGAAAGTTCTTCCTCGAGCTGGTGCACCGTGTTGATGACCAGCTCGTTCTTCCCAGACTTTGTCCCTTGGGCGTAGCAGTTTCGGGATTCCCTCTGACTACCTTTCATTACTCCTATCCCGTTATCAGTTGGGAATTTGACGAGAAGATGAAAGGTAGATGTGATGGCTTGCAGTTTGTTGAGGCTAGGCCGCCCCAAGATGACGTTGTAGGCGGAAGGTTGATCCACTACGAGGTATGTGACCATTTTGGTGGTCAGGGCCCCGTCTTCGGAGCCGAATGTCGTGGGCAAACTGATGGCACCTTCGGTGTAGACCGGTCGCCCGTTGAATCCGGAGAGGGGCGTCCTCACCGGAGTGGGGACTAGTCCTCCTAGGTTCATCTGGGCCAAGGCGGTTTTGAAGATGACGTCGGCCGAGCTCCCGTTGTCGATCAGGACTCTTCGTACTCGACTATTGGCGATGAGGACGTCTGTTACGATAGCGTCGTTGTGCGGATGTGAGATTCTTCGAGCCTCCTGCTCGGTGAAAGTGATTTCTTGGCTGGGGAGCGTGTGGGATGCTCCTCCGAGGTGGGTGATGTTTACTTGGTGCGTGTCTCAATCCTCTTCGAGGGATCGGGCGTACCGTTTCCTTTGGTTGCCTAAGTCTCCAGTTTTGGGTCCGCCCATTATGGTTGAGATTACGTGGAACTGAGAGGGTCCATCTCTTTCCGGTCCTTTCTCGGAGCGGGACCGGTCTGGACCGTTGTCGTGTTGCCGTCTATCTTCTTGGGGAAGTGGGCGACTGGAATCCCCGTTTTCGGAGACCAGCTTTTTGACGAACTCCTTGAGTTGTCCGTCTTGTATCAGCTGCTCGATTTGTCTTTTCAGCTGATAGCATTCCGACGTTGTGTGACCGTGATCCTGGTGATACTCGCAGTACCGACTCATATCTTTTTTGGTATTTTTCTTGAGAGGGGGTGGCCTTCCGAACTTATCTCCGTGTAGGCTGAAGATCATTGCGGGCGAGGCCGTCAGGGGGGTGAAGTTTGCGTCTTTTCGGAATTTTTCCGCCTTCTTGTGCAGCAGAGGTTTGCTTCCGCGGTTTGAGCGTTGTTGCTTTCCCCGCGGCTCGTTGTTACCACCCTTCTGGTTGTTGCGGTACTGGTTTTCTGGGTTGGGCTGGCTCCGGCCACCAAAGTATTCGTCGACGGCGATGTCCTTCGCCGCTCTTGCCATTAGCTCAGCCATGGAGGCCGGTCTATCTTTGACGAGGGAGCGGGAGAAATCGCAAAGTGGCAATCCGTCGATTATGGCCGTGATGGCATCATCGGGAGTGTTGGGAGTTGTCGGATCCCTCTGCATTGTCGTCGTCGTTGGATTCCTCCGGTCGAGGGGATCGTTCTCTCTTCCGGGGCCCCCGCCGTTGCCGATTAGTTCGACTCAGGTGGTGTCGGAGGTCTCCTTCGCTGGCTGGGTGGGTCTGGACTTGCTCTTGCAGTCGTCGTTCCTTTTGTTGATTCCTCGCATTATTGGAGGCATCTTCGTACCCCCTGAGTCGGTCAAATGCTGACCGTCTGGTGGTTTGGGAATGCGCTGGCTCCTGGGAGTCTGCGGGAGCGGGACGCTCTCTGTTTGCCTCTCTCTGAGTGAGTTCGAGGGCTTCTTCAAGGCTCTCCTCCTCTCCTTCATTGGCGTGTTTGCCTTCGAAGTGTTTAGAGATGAGCCCGGTTAGTCGGAAAAGACTTTCTTCGACTCGGGCCAGCCTTTCTTCGTTGAGCGCTGGCTATTGGCGGGCGCTTGCTTCTGGCTGGATGCGGACCTGCTTTCGGCGGGCGTGGACCTTTGTCCGAGTGTTTAGAGCGATGCTCTCTGTGGGATGAGAGAGAGTGCCATCCGTTGACTTGGACGACATCTTTTTAGGTCTGGTGAAGTTGACCGTTGCTTTTGCTGGTGGGGTTATTCAGAGGATTGAATTCGTGACCCCCTCCTTCTAGCGCCGAAATGTTGATGCCGTTTTTTGGATCAAACACTGTTGAGGCCCAAGTTGTTTATTTTGGGCCTGGCCCAATGTCGTTGGTGACGTGGCGGGCTTCTGTTTACTTTTGGATGGGCCTTGGATGGCCCAGTTGTGGGGATGACGGTTTTTGTTGTCAATGATTGTTCCCTCTGACCCCCGTTGACTCCGGGATGATTGCCGCTGACTTCAGGGTGAGGTTTTAATCGACCGATTTGGGGGTCCTGAGTAGGTATTCCTGGCACTAGTCTGGTCAAAGGTCTCTTTGCCGTTCGGGGTCCTAGGCGACCCGGGTTACACACTACCTGTTACCTCAGGGCCAGAGGCCGGGGTTACAGGTCTGGGAACCGCTCAGATCGTAGGTACGAGCGAACGGGGGAGTGCTTTTGACCAGGGAGTGAATCCTGAGAGGTTAGACTCTCGTCCTGAAATGGGTTGCTCTAGTCCGGGCAGGAACTGTCCTCGGAGTCCCGGTATCCTATTCAGATCCGGGAACTAAGAGACAGAACCAAGGCCGCGCAGATCTTTAGAACAAGGGCAGGCGCGGTCATGGACCTTCCCTAGGATTTTCTCCAGGTGATTCTTCTCAGAACGATCCCTCAGCCGTCCGGATCTTAGTGGGAATTCCCCTAGGTCGGACCCCTCGTCCTGAATTGTGGGCCCAGGCTCGTGTCCCCAGGCTATACCCTCAGCCGCGCAATGGACTAGGGAGATAGACTGGGCACCGCGTAGAACTGGGCCTATCAGGCGGACCAAGGACCAAGAAGGAATTTCACCATGGCTTCCGCTTTTCGTAAATCTCTCACTTTTTGGGACCTGAAAAAGGGAACACCCGAGGTCAAGGGAAACAGGGGGGGTACCCCCTGATTCACCTCCGACGCTCAACATTAGAACGGTATTTGAGGGGAGGCGAGTATATCGGGGGTAGAGAGAGAGAGAGAACTCGAGTCGAGTTAGTTCGAATGAGTTACTGTTTAACTGAACTGAGCTTCTATTTATAGTAGGGTCCGGGGGCCCACGTGTAATAAAATATTGTCCCAGGGGTCCCCGGGCAATTATTCATTTATTTTCAGGTCCCCGGAAAAAGATGGAGCGATCCCGGCCGTCCGAGCGGGATCGGACGGCCCACATTTCTCCCATGTGGGCTACTTGCGTGCGGCATCAAAGGGCAGGGGTCATCCCCGCCCTACACGTGGCTACCGAGGGCCAGCCCCTCGCAAGTGGGCGAGATCGGGTGCCCTCGGCCCTACGCGTGGCCGATGATGACCCGCCCCACGCAAGTGGGCGAGGGGAGGGAGCCCACAAGTGGGCTGCCACTTGCAGGTGGGTCCCGCGGGGTGAGACAGCCCCTGGATCCGCCACGTGGCGCGATCCTGGAGGCTGTCGCCTCTGTGGGTCCCACCGAGGGGTTTTGTGCCTTTTTTGCTCCCGGGCCCGTCCCGTGTCCGTTTTTCACAAATTTTATGTCGTTTTTGGGTGTTTTCATATTTTTACGAACACCGGGACACTTTGTTTTTCAAAAAAAAGCCTCCGGGGGGAGTTTTGGGTTTTGAGATTGATTTAATTAATTCATAATCTCAATTAAAGACTAATCGAATTAATTAATTAATTAACGAAAATTATTGAGATAATTTCCGTTTAATCAATTTATTTATAAAAAATCAATCCCGTTTTTACTCGTAACAGAACTCTTCAATTTTAGTTACTGTAAAAGAAGAGGAAACGCCTTTTGTCTCGACAATTGTTGCCGCAAATACACCGATTTAAGAGAAAAGAGACAACAGTCGAGCTTTGTGAGTGGAACACCCCGGATCCGATCAAGAAATAATAATTTTTTTCGGAAGCAAGTTTTCCTCACTCTAAACAAGTTTAACCTTCGACAAAAATCGAGTCAATTCAAAATATATATAAACTTCTATGAGATTTTTGTAAATTTAGGATACTAGCAACCAATTTTATGTAACGAATTGAAGAAATATTCGTAAAAATAGTACCGAACCGGTAGATTTATAGATGACAAGACATGTTACGTTAGGCACACAGCACACTACATCTTCGCATTGATATTTTTGGGCAAAAAGTATTAAGATGATACACTCAAAACTAGTGCAAAAATACAAATTAAGAATACAAATCAAACATTCATGACATTTGAATATTTTTACTGCGAGAATCTCATTTACTATTATTATTTGTAAAAATGTTTCAGACTTCTTAGAAGTTTACGGCGAACAGTTTCCAATCCGAGTGACCTAATACTCTAAATTTAGAACTTGAAAAATAACTCGTCATTTACAATGAATCATTAAACTAATCTTCAGAGTATTTTCTGTCCAAATTTAAAACAATATTACTTTATAAGAATTTAATCGAGCTTAGCCAGTTGGTGAATAGACGTGGCATTTCATTTCACACACAAATAAATATTAAAAGATAGTAAAAATAGTCTTAATTATAACTTCATTAACGTCTTTCTCTATCTAAAACATCCTCCATAGTCCATTCACATCCTTCTCTTCCTTTTTTATCCCTAAAATTTCTATTCCCATTTGGGACGAATGGCAAAACTTGTCATAACAGATTACCTAACACGCCTCGCTTAATCGCTCCAAGGATCGCTCTCCGTCCTCACTTCCGACGGTTCCACCACCTCTGCTTGCACCGACTCGCTGGCGCCTTCATCGGATACGGTGTCGGCCACGGCCTCCTCAGATGAGTCTTCCAGCCGGCCCCACCTTCCTCCGAGAGCCATTGCCATCATCTCGTAAATCTTGTTTCCCAGCTCAGCTGGGCTGTCGGGCTGCCAGATCAAACACAGCAATAAGTGTCACAGCAGGGCATTATCATATATCTGTGCCGGGAATAACCCTATGGTTTAGTAATCTTTTTACTTAAATATAAAAGTAAATAATATAGTAGGAAGTAATTTCTTTATATAAAAAGAAAATTATATCTATATTACAAGAAAATGATATAGTAGAAGGGGTATATTAGTAATTTTCATATTTTTATATACAAAATAACTATAACATGGCTACTTTAGTAATTTTTGTTATCATCCTAAAATCGTTACTATGAGTATATTTTCCAAAGAGAAATTGTTCTTACAGAGAAACCACTAGAGATCAAGGCAGTGTCATATAGGAGATCGACAGCTCTCTTCGCGTCACTGCTCTCGGGATCATTTTTACAAGCAGCCTGCAAGATGAAGATGAACACAGAATCGTCGGCTTTAGCGTGTTTCTTTCTTTCTTTTTGTTTGAATATACCCTATCGAGTCCTTTTTAGCGGTCACCATTACACAAATTTGAAGACGTAATTGCTTACATTCAAGTCTTTGATGATTGGATGGTCCGGATTGACTTCCAGTATTCTCCTTCCCCTCATGAACTCTAAGCTTGAAGTGTCCCCAAGTGCCTGTGCTTTCATCAATCTACAGAAGAAAAAAATTTAATCAAACACTCGAAAAGAAACAAAAGATTAAACAAGTATATCTAGATCCACAACCAACCTTTCCATATTAGCGGACCATCCAAACTTGCCAGAGACGAGCACACAGGGCGATGAGCTCAGACGTTTTGAGACCTGAACTTTGGCTACCTTTTCCCCAAGTTGTCCCTTGATCCAATCGCAAAGAAGATTAAATTCTTGCTTATCTTCTCTCTCTTTCACCTCATCCTCGTCACCTGGTTATTTCAAAGCCTAAATTGAGAAGCCTTACAAGAAAAAACCATAGTGAAATTATCCTATTATATATTTAAAAGAACCAACCAAGCTCGAGATCCTCCTTGCTGATGTCAACAAACTTCTTTTCTTTGTAGGTCTGCAGATTCTGGACCGCTACTTCATCAATAGGCTCCACTAGATACAGGACCTGCACGGTATATTTCGGTCACTTTCCAGATAATTAACAAGAAAACAAAAACGACCGGTATCTTTACAATACGCTACCTCAATATCTTTCTGAAGAAGCTTCTCCAAGAAGGGAGCGGACTTCGCACTTTTCAAGCTGTCTGTTGCAAAGTAATAAATAGCCTTCTGGTTCTCACCCATGTTCTCGACATATTCATCTAAGCTTGTCAGCTCGTCCTCGCTCTTCGACGAATAAAACCGCAGGAGTGGCGTAATGCGCTTGTGATTTCCAGTATCCTCTACACAACCTAACTTGAGGAATCTTCCAAAGTTCTCCCAGAATTTCTTGTAGTCCTGATATTCATTTGACATGTCAGCTAAGTACCATATGGAAAGTTTTATAGGAAATTTGGGAGCGTTGTAGTTTTTTCTTGGAACCAACAAGTTCTTTATTTGTTTAGTATTTTATATTCTTTGCTTTAAGGTTGATAAATACAAGTTATTTTCACTTGGAGTATGAGCTATGGAGAACTGGACATACTACTTTGATTTGGAGAATAAAATGATTAAATTTTTAACTTATTGAAAACCAAGGCTATACTGAACCCCTTTAATTTATAAGAACCCAGGAAACTAATAATACAAATTTTGAAGATGCAAAAATTGGCTTCACGCATCATAAATTGCAAACTAAGCAGAAAACAATAGTTGCGCAGTCTCTCACCTCTTTGTTTTCGCTTTCAGAGATATCTTGGATCATGTCAAATGTCTTTCTCACCAGTCTCTTTCTCATTATTCTTACCTGAAAGTAAAAATTGGTAAGCAGGCAGTACCAGGCAAAAATTACAAGTCTTAGTTGAGTATTAAATGATGAAACTATTCTCTTAATTGTTAAGCAAAGCAGGATACTTAGAAAACAGAGTTTAGTTTCTTACAATTCGACTTTCTTGAAGAATCTCCCTAGATACGTTAAGAGGAAGATCGTCAGAGTCCACCACACCCTTAACAAAGCTCAGATACCGTGGGAACTGCAAAAACAACCCAACAAAATATATTCAGCAGGTACCAAACAACATAATCATATTATAGAAGCTACAAGTAATATTCAGTAGAATTACGTACCAATTCACCATCAAAGTCATCTGAGATAAAGACTCGCTTCACATACAAACGTATGTTTTTGGTTTTGGGGTTAACGACATCCTCATTGTTAAGCGGGCCCATCCCAGGAATATAAATGACGCTCCTGAATTCTACTTCACCCTGCACAATTTTCATTTCATAGTTGCAACTTCAAAATCAACCACGTTATAGAAACCATAACAGTATAACACCACAATTCTTTTCACTACCTCTGTCGTGAAGTGAGTGTATCCGAGAGGGTCCAAGAAGTCGCTGAAAGTTTTCTTGTAAAATTCATAATAGTCTTGTTTTTCCACTTCCTTCGGGTTTCGCATCTGCAGTGGAACAAAAAAGACTCATAAAATGCAATTATTACACACGGTAAAACTGGATATTTTCTACTAATCCAATGGCCATTAGTTAAAATATGACTTACCCATATTGGTTTTGTTTCGTTTTGTAGCTCCCAATCCCAATATTTCTCAGTTTTCATAGTCTTATTCGTTTTTTTCTCACCCTGAAACCATTACTGAAATTATTTCAGGCCCTAAAATTGTTATAAAATAAATGGAGTCCGATATTCTGATTTCCAGTCAATTACCTCTTCTCCTTCTTTCTGTTCCACCTCCTCTTCAACCTAACAAAATTGAAATTTAATTAAGATCAGCAAAACTATATAATGCTCAAGTTGTTCTAATTTAACCTCATGAATCTTATATACACCATTTGAACACAATTTTAAACGAGGAAAAAAATCCCACACAGTTACCGGTCATAGCATTTACTAAAGAACATGAAATACAACAGAAAAATAAAACAGACGAACGAGCAAATGAAATAAAATTTATGCACCATCACAATTCTCTTAGTAAAGCAAAGCCTACTAGACCATTGGAACCGACTTGTCGCAATAGAAGAAAAAGAAAAACTTATTCTCACCTCGACGGTCCTCGATTTTTCTACCCATGTATAGATAGGGAAAGACACAAATTGCGAGTAATTCTTCACCAAACTCTGAATCTTCAGTGGCTCGGAGAATTCATACTTGTCATCTGGCTGCAAGCATATGCAATGATCTTTTAAGATGAATGCTTCTATGAATAACTCAATTAAATCAAAACGAATGACAGCAAATTTATGTATGCCTATAAGAACTGAAAGAATATTCTGCTCTTTACTAATATGAGTATGCAATTAACATAAAATGGTAAATGTGGAACAAAACAAAAAAAAAGGTCAATTTATCATACTCTTAAATAGAGCGTGATCTGGGTACCCCGAAGTAACATATTTTCAGGATCAGTTTCTTCTCTAATCGAATACGAGCTACTCTCTGCTGCACCTTCCCAAACATACTGCTTTTCTGACCTTGGGCTTTTCGTAGAGACAACAACCTGATTACTTAGACATAGTTAGCACTTCCATAAAATTGCTAGAAGCGAATTTCAAAACTACACTTATATCACAAACAAAATGTACCTTCTCAGCAACAAGAAAAGCTGAATAGAACCCGACACCAAATTGACCAATCAGGCTATTATCTGCGCCAGCTTCTTGGTTTTCCTGTCATAATACAACGCTAGCAGTCGGTATACTCCATGAGCAGAGAACTAGTAATCCTTCAAGGTTAATGTACATGATAGATACCCAGAGTTGATAATGTAAATACCTTCAGAGCCTTTAAGAATTTAGAAGTACCACTTTGAGCAATGGTTCCGAGACAGTCAACCAGCTCTTCCTTCGTCATTCCAATTCCAGTGTCTCTGGAGAAATAAAACACAAGATTTCAAAATCATGGGCGCCCATCTCGAAATGAATTTATTCTTACAGAATAACCATACGTGATAGTGATAGTTCCATTCTCGGGATCCGGCTTGATTCGAATCTCTAGCTCACCGGCATCGCCAAGCAGCGCTGGCTCGGTAACACTTAAAAATCGAAGCTTATCCAAGGCGTCACTCGCGTTGCTGAAAACGAAAAAACAGTCAGCACAAGACTCAACAAACAATTCGCAGAACGACAATTCACATCATCCCAGAACAGCGAGTCACTCATTTAAAGACCACAAATTCACAACAAGAAGCTTGCTTTAATGTGCAGATATAGTTATACATATGTAATGGTTAGTGAGTGACGCGCTCTTGAAGAAACTAACCTGACAAGCTCTCGAAGGAAAACCTCCTTGTGACTGTACAGACTGTGAACAATCAAGTCCATAAGGCGACTCACCTGAAAAGAGTCAATTACAAATTTCAAGTTCTCAAACCACCATTTTCAAGCAACCAATACACGATTGATGAGAAGAATAAAAAAAAGTCACAAACTCTTCGGACACAGCAACGCAACCCTAGAAAAAGGAACATACCTCGGCTTGGTACTCGAATTTCTCGCCGGAGGTCTCCGCGGCTTCCTTTTCGGCGACGGTGGCCTCGCAGCGGACGCTTCCGGTGGGATTTCTCTTGCCGTCGAGCTTCCACTTCAAGCCGGCGCAAGTGGCCCGCCTGAGAGCGCCAGTTCGCGGCAGGAAAGCCGTTCTCCAGGTGAGGCTAGGGCTTCTGACAGTGAAGGGAGAGGCCGAAGGAAGCGCGGCCATGGGAGCTGTGGCTAAGCTCCTGCTCAGAGCTGGAGCCATTGTCGAGCTCTAGAGAGAGAGAAATGGAGAAGCGAAGAAGAAGAAGAAGAAGATAGATTATCTGTTTGGCAGAAACTCAAAACCCTTGCAAGGGTTTAAGAGGTTTTTCCTTCTTTTATTTATTAATAATTAAATATTATTTATTTATTTGAGAGAGAGAGAGAGAGAGAGAGAGAGAGAGAGAGAGAGAGAGAGTTCTAGAAAGAACGGGAGATAGGAGAGGCGTTGTTTGGATGGATTCGTGTAGGAATTTTGTAAGGGGCAGATTCGGCCACCTCACCACCAACAATATCTTCTTTCTTTTCTTATTTTCCAAACTCCTTTTTTACGTCAAAACTCCATTTTCTTGTATATATTTATTAAGGCAAGTGTTTATACATTTTCATTTCTTACAGCCAAGGTTTAAAATGCCGCTTACCGATGTCGTTTCGTATTTTCTGTTTTACGGATATATCGCTTGTCGATGGGAATGTCGATGGGCAAATGGTAAAAAAAGGGCATGCCGCATATACCGCATATACCGTGTTGATGCCGTTTTTTTGGATCAAACACTGTTGTGGCCCAAGTTGGCTATTTTGGGCCTGGCCCAATGTCGTTTGATGACGTGGCGGGCTTCTGATGACTTTGGATGGGCCTCTGGCTGGCCTTGTTGCGAGGACGACAGATTTTCCCTCCCTCTTGCTCTGGGCGTATGAGTGATACGGATTCCGAGCGGAGTTCCTGGCACTGGGATCGAAACCTATCGTAGCCGTTCGAGGTCCAGCGATCCGGGGATTACTCTTCCCCTGTTACCTCAAAGCCTGGAATGGACAAGGCCAGGGATACAGGTTCGGGTATCTCGCGGGAATCGGGGTCCACACGAACGGGAGAGTGAGTTTGATCCAGTGGATCCTGGGGGGTTGGCTCCCCGGCCTGTGACGTCGATTCTAGTCTGGGCCCTACAGAATGTCCGCAAAGCCACGATATCAATGTAAGATATGGGGCTGGGAGACAGAACGGGTTCCACGCAGATCTAGAAGAATGGTCTGGCGGGGTCGTCGAATCGTCCCAGGATCTTTTCCAGGGGTTCCCCTCTGGTTGGTCTATTTAGAGAGATTCCCCAGGTCCAGTCCCACGACCTGAATTGTGGGTCCTGATACGTGTCCCCGAGCTATCCGCACAGACGCGCAATGGACTGTGAGATAGACCGGACACCACGTAGAACAGGACCTATCAAGTAGGACCTTAACCGTGTAGGAATCCTTCCGAGACCTCCGATATCGCTCAGTTTCCGGACCTGGCAAAAGAATACCCGAGGTCAAGGGAAACAGGGGGGGCTACCCCCTGATTCACCTCCGACGCTCAACGTTAGTGGAGTATATGAGAGGGAGGCGAGTTTATAGGGATTAGGGAAGAGCTCGAGAGAATTCGAGTGAATTCCGTTGAGTTTGAGTGAGTTACCGTTTGAATGAACTGAGCCTGTATTTATAACTGGATCCAGGGACTCCGGTGCAAATAAATATTTCTTCGGGAGGTCCCCGAGAACAAATTATATATGCAAATTGAAGCCCCGGACGAGAGAAATCCAACGCAACCGTCGGATTACCGATCCGATCATCCACGCGCACGGTTTGTGCGCGCTGTTCCGCCCACGCGCTGCCCACTCGCTGGCACGCGCAGATGACGTCAGGGATGACGTCATCATCTCATGGGCGCGCGTGGAGGAAGCTGAGGGGCGAGTGGGGAGCTGAAGTGCCACGTGGCGGCCCCTGGTGGCTCCTGGGTGTGCGTGGGGCCCACAAAAAGGCTCTTGAAGTGTTTTTTGCTCCCAGACTCTTCCCGTGTCCGTTTTTCACAAATTTTTATGTCGTTTTTAGGTGTTTTCATATTTTTAGGAACACCTGGACACTTTGTTTTGCGAAAACGGGCCTCCGGAGGAAACTTTGGTGTTCAAAAATGATTTAATTAATAAAGAAATGATTATTTAAATAATATTTCTTTATTAATATTCTTTACAAAAATACCCCCCAACATACCGCATGGGCATACCGCATGCCGATAGGGTTTTCGACGGATATTTTGTAAAAAAATATTTGAGTATTTAAGCTGATATATATAGGTTCAAAACTACATATTTAATAAATACAAGACATAATTGTATACGACAAAACACATTTGTAACTTAAATATGTAGGTGAAATGTATAATGTAAAATCACATTATTAGTTGAAGTGTATAATATTAAGTCAAATTATTATGTGAAGTGAATATGTTAAGTGTGTTATAATAAGTGAATATGCATGTAAATTGTGTATGTATGTTACCAAATTTATTATTAGTTGAAGAATATAATATTATATATTAAGTGTATATGTATGTTAAGTGTATAATATTATTTGAAGTGTATAATATTAAGTTAATTTATTAGGTGAAGTGTATGTTAAGTGTAAATGTGTGATATTAGTTGAATAACAAAAGTCCCACATTGATAGATGATAAGAGTTTAGTGATGTTTATATACCAAATATTAGGGATAAGGGCTTGGGCCCTTAGGGTCATAGGATTTTGTGGATGGGAGAGGACTCACACAAATGTACTACCACACGTGCGCGCCGCCGCCGTCCGTCTGGCCGAGCCGGGACGGGGTGGGGTGGGGTGGGGTCTTGGGCAAGTATAAATATTTTTGGCAAAAGTTTAATGGTATTAAATTCCAGTCATTTTTCGCAACTTTTATGAGTAAAAACGAAAAACGACATTCCTTCCACGTGCCCATGCGAATTTCGCGAAATTTGGTAAAACGACAGCGAAGCGAAAGGGATGTCGTTTCGGTGTTCCACTGAAAACGAAAATCGACTCGATTTTCGCGACATTTGACACCTTGCTTACAGCAGTGACTCGATTGGTACAGCATGGACGATCTAGCTTGAAGGGGTGGTAAAGTATCGGTGAAACCAGGTCAGGTACTCGGTTTTTGGACTACCCGGTACCCGAATTCATAATCCGGGTATCAGAAAATTGACACACGAATTGTACGCTAAATATAAATTCGGGTACCTAATATAAAAACCCGATTTATTATCTTAATCCAATTTTGAAAACCGGGTTCTGGTTCGTAATCGAAATTGGATTTTTACCTTGATTCAATTTTTTTTTTATAAAACGTAACATTGTCTCGAGAATAAAAATGAAAATTTACATCTTATAGTCTCAAAATTAATATGCATAAAAAATTGTCTCGCCATCAAGCATCATCATTATCAACATCAAACTATAAACATATGACTATAAACTATATATTTACAAGTCAAATAAGCATGAGATGAAAATAAATTAAAAAGAGTTAATGACGGCGAAAATACTTAAAATATTGGTCAAAGAACCCCTCGTGTACCAAAAGTCTAAAAGTGGTGGTAAAAATATCCAAAATTACAATTGAGGCGTTGACCACTCCATTCTCGTAACGCAGTTAACTTACCCGTTAACTATGGCCGCGTAGACAAACATGAGTTGCTGATATAGCAATATTTTGCCACGTGAACGAGCCCACATCAACCTCGTTTACGACAAAACAACTAAATGGAATATGAATCAATAAAATCAGCTCGATCTTGTTACATATCGGGAAATCAATAAAATCGAGCCATTTGTAAAATCAGTATTTAAAAATTGAGTATGAGAATATTTCTATTTATGTCACGATGTGCGATCTTCAAACATCTTCGGAGCCAAAGAAATATAAAACTTCAGTGAAATATTAATCAATGTTAGATTGATTAGTTTCAAATATCTTCAGGATATAATTGTTGTAAAGCAAACACCAATTTCCGACAAGCTAAACAACTTTGTAATTGTATCCTCGTTGATCAACCCAAATTTCCATAACTATTCTTTAAAATTCCTAGTTCAAATAACACCCACTCCTATAACTTTGCAACCATCTGAATTTCAATTTCTTTCTTTTTGGCAAAAGATTATGTTGAGAGAGCATGAAATATTACATATTTAAGGAACATGTGTAGTTATTATCTTCACATAGAAGTGACCAATTTACAGGCATGAATTTGCCGGTCAGGGCTCGGAAGCCGCATGTTTCAGGCAGTCGACGTTGCACAACCCCACCGATCTCACCATGTCTCCGATGCTGCAGCCATAAACAGTGTGTTGAATTTCATAGTGTTTCAAACACGACAAAATAATATATCATTTTTTTTCCTTAATGTTCGTTACAATTTATTTGAAAAAAAAAAATCTAATATTTTCTTTTTCAATGTGTCAATTTAGAATCCAACTTGAAGATTTTTCGAGACTTTAAAAAAAAATTCATTCGATTTTTTTTTTCAAGTTCCGAATATTTACTAATGCATTAGTCACTTTGGAATTTGTTTTCAATTTGACCATTTTCTGGAAGGAAAAGAAATCCAAAACCAAAGTTCCGGTTTCTATTTTTATCCGGATTCAGATTTATCTTCTTTTTTTTTTCTTAATCTTTAGATCGGAATTTATTGTAGAGTTAAATAAAATTGTTTAAAAAACATTGTTCTGCTTCTAAACTTTTTGGAACGTTTATTACTTTTGAAAAAATTAGATGAAACGAGTAATAATATTTTTAAAGACATTTTCCATCTAAGACTCGTGACAAACCGGTCGAAGCTGTTTCTGGCTCTGTCCGGGTGATCCGCGCTCTTCCTGGCCCTGGCAGGCCGGTCAGCGCTCCTCCGAGCGCTGATCCTTGGCTTCTCCCTCTGCCCCGTGCTTGCTCGATACTTAATTCCGACGTCAACAGCGCTAGGCCTGCCCTTCGGAGGAGGAGTCTCGGGCGTGCGCGGAAGCTTCTGTACAGCGGAGATGAAGTTCCTGAGATGTGTTAAGTAATGGGGATAGAGTTCTAAGTTGCAGTGATTTCCTCCTTTCACCCATAAAGGCTCGTACTTCTCTCGGCAAAGTTCCCAAAGTTGCTTCCCATGGGAAATGTCCACGATTTCGTCTTCGGTTCCCTGACCAATAATTTAGTGTCCATTAATATTCACCTTTAAAGAAACAGGATCACAAATTTTCACCTTGTACGTTTTACCCGTATGTATTAGTAATTAAAAATCTGTATAAAATTTTGGCCTCTACTTTCAAGTACATATATAGCCGGATAATCGACGGCCCGCTTAAACCCGGATTCAATTGCAAATTTTTATTAAACACTTCAGCTTCACATTATGCACAACATGACGATGATATGTGTTTGAGAGGTAATTTTATGTTTAACTTGTACTCTTCTTTGTCAATTTGTAGAAACTCATTTTTTTTTTTTTTCATTTAAAATATTATGAGCTTTATTTTTTTTCTTTGTATTTTTCAGGTGTCTATCTTAGTTGAAATTTGAGTTCATTTTTGTGAGATTTCGAGATTCCATCTTTTACTTAAAGAGAAAAAAAAAATTAAGCACATATAGTAAACAACATAAAAGGACCAAGGAACTCAAGAGTGAGTAAGACGAGAGTCAAATAGTGAACTTACGTGGATCACCAAAACCGGGCACTTCACGAGCACAATTTTATCAATGTTCTGCACAAAAATGACACAAAAGTTATTAAAATTGTTGGTGTTGAAAATTTTTAGTTAAGATTTTGTCGTTGATTTTTTGTTTACTCAAACTGAATTAAGTAGATTATTTTGTAGAGTGCCACAACCTTGAATGCGATTCATTGTGTAAAAATATAAAGAACCGAAATGCAACAGAACAAACGTTAAAAAAAAAATACAATCGACCGAGGCCTAATTTGAGAGGGAGACTATGTCAATTCCTCAATTCGGTATTTGTTATATTATATTATCGAGGCTATTGTAATGAGAAATATTTATACCATATAATTAAATTATGAAAACATGTTCACCTTATAGTAAAAGTAAATACCTTGTAAATATCGAACCAGAAGGTGCGCTTGACAGGGTACATGACCCTCAAGCCGGAAAGGATGGGGCTGTGAAGGACGACGGCCCTCAGACGTGGCAGCCGAGCCGCAAGCTCCAGCGTGGGCCCGCTCCCCACGGACTGACCGTACAAAATGGTGTCTTCCTCTTTGACGCCGTACTTCTCCTCGAGGCTTCTGAATGCGGCCTCTATGTCTGCGTAAGTGTCCTGCTCACTTGCCTATTAATTCAATAGCCAACATTATGACATCTTACTTTATATTATACAAGTATACATATATATATATATACATATACTACAGTACACCCTAATATTTATTTTATAAAATAATATTAATATATTGTATATTATAATTTTATTGATACGTAAATAATATTAAGCCTACAGTAATATGATTTTAATATTCAAAGTTGTTTATTTATATATAATATTTTTAATTTATTGCTAATCATTAACTATTTTTTAATTTA
This sequence comes from Parietaria judaica, assembly GCA_954871525.1. Classification (NCBI taxonomy): domain Eukaryota; kingdom Viridiplantae; phylum Streptophyta; class Magnoliopsida; order Rosales; family Urticaceae; genus Parietaria; species Parietaria judaica. Next base: position 29,363,759 of record OX940870.1, read on the forward strand.
TTGATAAACCTTCGATATTTATAACATTTGTTAAGGTATCTTTATTTTTTTATAAGAAAAAAACTAATCAAGAAACACTCGATATTTTTCATCGATTTTTTTTTTACTTTATCGTCGATTTTTGATAACCTAATCTGATTGATTATAAGATATTTTTTTTATATAAATAAGTATAAATAAGAGATATATCAATCCGGGATTACTTAAACATTGATCTCCAATTATTATGATGGTTTTTATGACTCTATTAACGCCTTGAATTTTGTTGAAAGTCAAAGCTTTTTCCCTTTGACTTTTTGATATTTCCCAAATATTAGACATTTCACGTGTGCTCAGATAGAAGAATTTATACCTTTCCAGTGGATTGTCCATAACCAGAATAATCGTACCTGCAAATCACATTCAATTCAACCATAAAATACGCACTCAAATATTCAAATATTATGTGTGTTCTATTATTATAAAACTAATTAATTAAAAAGAAAAAGAAAAGAAAAAAGTGGTTACCCCATGAGATTGACACCCAAATGGAGACTAAGCTCAGTGAAAATATGGTACATCTGACCGAGATCCGTGGCGTTGCCGTGCGAGTAGAGCAACGTGAGCGACGCCGACGGGTTTCTCACGAACAAAGCCACGATCTCGCTGCCTCTCTTGGTGTTGAGCCTCAAAACGTCGACGTCCTCTCTAGGTCCCACGTCGGACATCCTCAAGACCCCCTCGTCTATGTGGACTTTGTACGACGGTGGCTCGGGCGGGAAGAAGGCGAACTTCGCTGCCATCGACGAGGTTGCCGAGCCCATTGGACGTTTGGTCGGAAGAGAGAAAGCTGTTTGTTGTGGCTACGAGTTATGACAAGAACTGCATGGTAGTATTGATGAAGAAAGAAAGAGAAATTTGAAGGCTTTGGTTTTTGTTCGTGAGGAATTGTGTTGAGATATTAGAGAGAGAGAGAGAGATTGAAGAATACAATAATATATTTTAAGAACATTAATTTATTTTAATTTATTTTAGGTCTTCTTAAAGTGCTAATAATGGTGTTTTGGGGTCATTGTGTTATGATGAGCTGATGACATTGAATCGAATAAGATTTTATGTAGTAATTTTTAATTAATCCTAAACTCTCTAATTAAGTTCTTTTTTTTTTCGGTCTTAATTTGGGCAGGTGTAAAAATAATTACAATAATAAGATCATATGTATTTATATACTAAAAGTCTATATATTTATGATATCATAAATGAATAATTCTAGAAAATTGCAAAGATAAAAAAGACAATACAGAGATATAATTACAAAGTTGTATCTTTAATTTCAAGTTATCTCTATAAAAAAAAAAAAATTGCATTCAAATGTTCTCATGTTGTGCCCTCAAAGATATGTTTATACGTGCAACTAGTTTTACAAGATTGTGAAAAAAAATCCTAAATAAGATAAGTGAAAAATCTCAGCAATTTTAATTTATATAAAAAAAATGTACATTGGTTTTATTTTTATTTTTTTGAAGGAATTTTATATAGATATTATAAGGTGAATGATTTTGGTAAAATATTTTGGGAAGGACGGCATTTTTTTTATTTTTTATTTTTTATGATTCAAAGAATAAGATTTCTGCTTGTAGTTACGTCCCAGTAAAAGCGTGTATGTGAGGAAATTGGAAAGAAAATTATGTTATGATCTTCATGAGAGGAAAAAAAAGCGATCCTTTATCTTAACTAACAATACTATTTTTAGTGAAAAAACATAAATACAATACGTTTTCTCCCATTTGATGTGGTTTCTCACCAGACTTTGATGGTTTTTGGGGACTTTAATTTAATCTTGTTTGAAGAATAGAGCATAATCATTCAACACGAGCTAACAAAGCAAAAAGTAAAAGGAAAAAAAAGTTGCGAACAAACTAGGAGTATCAATGATCTTATATATATGAAATTTGTGAGTTTTCATGCCAAATTTGTTATTTGAGTTTCACATTTTCACAATCAAATAACTAAAATTCAAATCTAAGTAGGCAAGCATTATGTGTTTAGAGCGCTTCGACAGGCGTTCCCGCAAAATCTAACTTTTGGAGACCGTAATGTTTTATATATATATATTTTTTCTTATTTGGGTGTCCAATTTGAGCGTTTTTATATCAATCGAACTTGAGATGACTACTACTGGTAAACTAGGCTTCAAAATTTCTTGATTTTGACTTTTAGGCCGTGCGACATTGTTTTTATGTGATGTGTTTTAAATTTTTAATCTTTTATTTCTATGTTTTTTTCCGCATTTTGTTGTTGTATAGAACTTGTTAGTTTTTACTTGAAGCTTGAATGTTGAAGAAAGACTCGATTAAATATAATATAATAGTATATATTTCAATTTTGGATGTTTCGTGATGAATTTCTAGTTTGACATATAATTCCTATTGATTTGTGCACGAATTTTCAATTTTGTAAGAGTTTACCATTCGATAATCTTGTCCCGAGCTTGTTCGTGTTTTCCCGCAATCTCGCTGCAGCACAGCCTCGTGATATTTTTGAGCGACTACAAGACATGTTTCTAGATTATCCATGATGACAGCAATCTCATCCAAGATATATTGTGATAAATTGGATGTTGCTTTCATGACTTTTCTCATCACTTGATTGATCAAATTTTTGGCTTGACAGATAAATATTGAACATATATAATGGAAAAACAACTTTTTTGTGTAACAAAGCTAAAGAGATGTGTGTTGAGTGAATGATGAATTGGTGGGGGCTGATTACCACACAAATAAATTATTATAAAAATGGTGGGACTGGCTTATAGGAAACATTCAATGATTGCATATTGGGCTGTGATCGATGCATAATCAACTAATTTTTTGACCTTTGAATGACTTGTTTCTCTACTTCTAACTTTGTTTATTGTACATGTAATGTAACAACTCTTGTTACTTGATGGAATAAGATGCATTTTTAATGGTGAAAATGCTTTTACAGATGTAGTGCAATAATTTTATGCTACTTTTTGGTTACACATATATTTTGAACAAGAATCGACACACCGTTGACGAAGAAAAAAGATTGTTTTGTTTTACGCGATGAGTAATATATTTACCTAGGTATTTTTCCCATGGTTTATCGATGCGTTTTTATATAATAAGGTATTTATATACATATTTTACAAATGCAATTTTGTATAAAGTTAAGGTTTTTAATACAATTTTGATTAAATATCAAGTACAATTACAATTTTATATAAATTAAAGGTAAAGTTGCAATTTCGGTACTTATATAGAGTTAATTTTTTAATTGAAAATGTAAATTTGTAGAAAATTTCATATTTTCATAAAACTTATGAAAAAATTTATATAAAAACTTACAGAGTACTCCACGAAAAGATAAAAAAACGACAGTAGAAAACAATAAAAAAGTTAAGGATAAATAATATTTTAAAAAAAAAAGAGCGCTCGCGAAATCGAAATTAAAAATAACACACGTTCATGAAATGTGTAGATTGATTTGGGAAAGTTATTTTTTATTAATGAAACCTGGGTATTTAAAATACATGAGAAAAACCGTAAATGACAGTAAAAGTAGCCAAAGTTCTATACAAACACTATACAATATTTTGCAAAGTGTAATTTGAATAATATTCCAAATTAAAGTTGCACATGTTTATGAGAATGTGAATCATGGTATGTACTATATATTCAAATAATTTTGGTATCTTTGAAGTGTAATTAAGGACCCTAACTTTTTGTAACTAGTTTGGGATTTTTATTTAGTTTAAGGACTTATTGTGTATCTACTAAACTGATTTTGTTTATCTTTTATTTGCAAATTAAGATGAAATATTTAAAATTTCCTCATTTACTAGTATTTGAAAGTACAATATACTTGTTATGAAAATATACGCTAACTACCTTCATTAGAAATATATAAACTCGTATATAAAGGGAAACTTCATAAAATATCCCCCAATATACCACAAGCTTTAAAATTATCATCCAAGATTTCATAATTTTCAAAACATCATTTTCAAATTTTATGTTACTAAAATACCCCTAACTTGTCCATTTTTTAGGACGCGGTATGTTTATTTTTCAGGACGCGATATGTCCATTTTACAGGGGTATTTTGGTACATGAGATTTGAAAAAAATGTTTTGAGAATTATGAAAACTTAAGAGGTAATTTTAAAATTCGTGGTGTATTTTGGAGGATATTTTATGAAGTTTCCCTACTTTATATTATATAAATGTGTTAAAATTGAATTATCTTAAAGAAAACATTTTCAAATTTATTAAATACATATTAAATGGATTATATGTTGAGAAAATAAAAAGCCATCGATTTTGGTAAAGACTAGTATTCCGGCTCTAGTTTCTACTAGAATACAAAAAGACGTTTGGCATCTTCCTTTTTACACCATTTTTATAGGGTAAGAATGTTGTTGGCTTCGACCAAGCAAGTTTGGCCTAGTGGTAACTCCACTACACCTCTACTCAAGAGGTCATGGGTTCAAACCCCCCTATGAGACTCAAATGAGTGCCTCATTTACATATTTGTCCCTCTTCTTACACTAAATATATATAGTAATGCGAGAATGCATTGTAACTTTGGCCGATAGCGCCACCCCTTGAAAAAAATGTTGTTGGCTTCATATTTGTCGTTTATAGATCGATATAAAAGATAAGTAATTTAAATCTGTACGCTTAACAAAAGCCCAATAGGTCATGTTCATTGAGTACGCATTGAGACAATATGGCCTTCATCAACTCGTTAACCTCAACTCGACATCTACAACTTATGAATGTCATAATTAATGCAAAATTAATTACCAAAAAACATGAAATTGATTGGTCTCAATCAATGACATCTCTTATTGCTTAAATAGTTGAAATATCAGTTTTAAACAATATTTACTCGCGCCCGATAGAGAAGAGAACAATTCAACTATAGTAGAGAAATAGACCTTTCAGTTGGTTGACATTAAAGGCGTGAATCTAAGACGGGAAGTTATAAATACTTAAATAGAGGGCTTGGCATCACCAATATGCATCCGAGATCACATTTCTTCAATTTTACTCAATGACACTCGAGAATCAATAAAATCAAAACGACATAGTTGATACTTGATAGAAAAGCAGTGGTAAACTTAAAAGAAAAAAAACTTCGTATCTTTTATTTTTTGCTTTGTACTTTGTTTCATGCAATCGGTCAAGCTAATAACAACGACGAGCAAAATTTAAATGCGGAATTTACATATGTCATTCCATTACTCACAACTAATTGTTTAAGTTAATCTAATTGCTAATTTCATATCTTAAATGGCTAAATTTTTCATTAAATGACTTGCTAAAGATAACTTGATATACCAATTACATAGGGAGGAGATATTTTTTTAAAATTTATTTGACAGCAAAGCAAATCATAGCCTAATCAAATTCTGCCTAAAGGTTAGCTTAGTGAAAAGCCTTCCCAGTTGTGTAGTATTGCCAACTGTGTGGCTGTGAACATAATAATATATACATGTAAAATTTAATATAATATAAATAGACAAAATATATATAATGGACAGATGGGTCCTCACTGCTCATCTTTTGAAAAACAGAGAAGGACCGAGCATGGAGTAATAAGGACGTATAAACATCCTGTCAAGTGTCTACACAATTAAAAGGCTTTTCAGCCACACTATATTTCTCCAGTAATGTGTCTACAGTACAACCAGGTCCTACCCAAAAAAAAAAAAAAGACTACCTTAATTTGTTATTTTCTAATTTTTGAGGTCTTAATTTTTTATTTGCGCCGTATAAAAATATATGTAAATTTAGTCACTAATTTATAGTTTGTTTTGAGTTTGTGCTTAAGCTAGTGACTTGGGGAATAATACCGAGTCTAATTAAAAAAAAAAGTAGAGTTTTTAGTCGAAAGAATTGGATTGTTCGTTAGTTTTGGATACATGATATATTCGCTAGTGGTAATAGACTTTGACTTGTATAAACTAGAAAGGGTATTTTTTTTTGTTGTTTTTATTTTATTTTATTATTATTATTGCGAATTAACACTAGATAAAATTGAATTGACATAATTGGTAACCAAATCTAAAAATAAAATTAAAACCCATATATTTTGTACTTGTAAATTAGACCAACGGTTTTTTTTTTCGATGAATAATTTCTTCAACATTCCGCAATCACTTAGTTAGGATTTCGAAAGAAGAAGAAAAAGAGAGATATAGAAATTGAGTAAAAGATACATGTAAAATGTATTCTTGAAATAAATAATTAGAAACTATGGTACGAAATTGTAACCAACTCTGTAACAATATCTTAAGCTTAACGGACTTTTCTACCCGACTCTATACTGGAGGCCATACATGTACTATAATTTCTAGTCAATAGCTTTATTTTTTTAGGGTTAATTACATCAGAAATATTTAATTTATGGTCATTGATGACATATCCTTAACTTTATAAAGTAACGGCAATAATATCCAATGAATGTTTTGAGGGGTTGACAAGTATCATTGTTTCTTTTTCTGTCACTTAGCGCTACTGTTGATGTTGTATTTTAGATCAAACACTGTAGCGGCCCAATTGCTCGTGTTGGACCGGGCCCAATGTCGTTTTGTTGACTTTTGTGGGTTTTGGACAGAGTTTCCTGGCACCTTGGGTCAAACGGATCCTCCGCTTACCATGGAACCACAATCTGGGCCGCACCGCTACCAGTTACCACAGGGCCTGGAGTGGACAAGGCCCGGGTTACAGGTTCGGGGCACCACACAGATCAGGCATCCACGTGAAGGGGATCAGAATTTTGGCCTTCCAGTGAATCCTGGCAGATCAGACCCTCTACCTGTGTTATCGATTCTGGTCCGGGTTCCACAGTCTATCCGCAAAATCAGTGTATCTGCTCTGAGATACAAGACAGAGGGACCGAAGGTGCACCGCACAGATCAAGAATCTCAACAGGGAGGATCGAAAACCATGCCAAAATCTTCTCCAGGGGTCCCGCTCTAGCCGACTCCTCCACACCGAAACCTGAGGAAAAGAACACCCGAGATCAGGGGGAACCGGGGGGGATACCCCCTGATTCACCTCCGACGCTAAACATTAGAGTGATATTTGGGGTGGAGGCGAGTTTAGAGAGAGTATGGGGAGTTTTGGACGAGTTCCCGTTGAGAGAAAGTGAGTTACCGTTGAACTGAACTGAGCTTCTATTTATAAAAGGGTCCGGGGGTGTTTATGCAATTAAAAACTGCTCTGGTAGGCCCCCGGGGCAAAATTATATGTTTTTTCGACTCCCCGGATCATTCCCGAGCCATCGAGACCGTCCGCGTCGCGATCCAAGTTGAGACGCACTCTCACGCGCGGGCTGAAGGCGCTGGACGCGCTGGGCATGCAGTTGCACGCGCCTGACGTGGCAGCGGCCATGTGGCGCGCGCAGGCCATGTCAGCAGGCGCGTGTGGCGCGTCCTGCCTCCCTGGCGCACCTGTGGGGCCCATATGACGCCTCCATTCGGTTTTTAGGGCGCGGGAGGCGTCCCGAGGCCGTTTTTTGACTTTTTAACGGCGTTTTTGGGTGTTTTGATATTTTTCGGAGCGTTTCGACACTTCATTTTCTCAAAATGGGCTTCCGGAAGGCGTTTTGGGCTAAAATTGACTTAATTAAATAAAAGAAAAATTAATTTTAATGACTTTTCTTTTATTAAATCGTTTTTAAATCAATTCCGTGATATGCCCGTAACATTAACCCCCCAGTTTCGCGGGAATTTGGAATTTTCGGGAAACTATAAATTCACGGTGGGCCCTTCATTTGTGAGTTCTCGGAACGGCGCGCGAACCGCGGAAACGCTCAAAGTATGTTTTTCATTCTCACTTAGCTTTTGTTTCCGTTATCCTTTTTCAGTGCCGTTTTTTCCGGGTTCATATTTTTTCAACGAACTTTACCGTGGGTGGGTCCCGTGACACGACTTTCGAGGTACTTTTCGAGAAAAACCGTCGTTTTTTTAGTCGGGTTTATCAAAATCGGCTCATTTTCTCTCTCTAACCCAAATGGAGAACCGGGGAGATTGTGCCCTAGCCGCTTCGCCGGAGGTCGCCGCCACCGGAGGTGACCACCATCGTGGTCGCCGTGAGGGGGCGAGCTCGCCTAGGGCAGTGGGAGCCACGGGCAGTGGCGCGGAGGCGCGAGGAGGCTTTGAACTTCCTTTATCCTTCGCGGGCTCTTCATTTTGAGCAAGGCTCGGATCTTTTCGGGGTTTGCCTCTATTCCACGCTGGTTGACGATGTATCCCAAGAACTTTCCAGACTCGACTCCGAATGCGCATTTGGTGGGATTTAACTTCATCTGATACTTTCGGAGAAGCATGAATGTTTCTCGTAAGTCCTTAACATGGTCGGTTTCTTTTAGGCTTTTGACGATCATGTCATCAACGTAGACTTCCATAGTTTTTCCGATTAGCGGTGCGAACATTCGGTTAACCAGACGCTGGTACGTGGCCCCAGCGTTCTTGAGTCCAAAGGGCATGACCTTGTAGCAATAGAGACCACGGTCGGTCACGAACGTTGTGTGTATCTGATCGGGCTCATGGATTCGGATCTGGTTGTGTAGTCTATGCAGATTCTCCATTTTCCGTTAGGCTTCTTGACCATCATGACGTTCGATACCCAGTCAGGGTACGTGACTTCCTTGATGAGATTTGCGGCGATAAGCTTGCTGACTTCTTCATTGATCGCTTGGTATCTTTCTGGGTTGAACGCTCGTCGCCGTTGTATTTTCGGGGTTCTCCCCTTCTCGATGTTGAGTCGGTGGACAACAATTTCTGGGTCGATGCCGGGCATATCGGCGTGCGACCAGGCGAAAACGTCTTTGAACTATCGCAGGAAGGCGATCAATTGCGTTTTGATCATGACCGGCAGTTGTGCTCCAATCGTGACAACTCTTTCAGGTGCGTTCTCGTCTATTGTGATCCGGGTCACGTCAGAGGAGGGCTCCATGGTTGGTTTGTACCTATCGTCTCAGGGATCGAGCTCGCCGAGCATCTGAGCATCTTTCAGGTCGGGGGCGAGTTCGTCTTTGAGTTGGCGGATAGTGCTGATGATCAGTTCATTTCTTCCTGAACGAGATTCTCGTTCAGGAACGAGATTCTCGTTGGCTTCCTTCCATGACCCCTATCCCGTTTTCCGTCGGGAATTTGACGAGTAGGTGAAAGGTGGACGAGATGGCCTGCAGCTTGTTGAGACTTGGTCTTCCCATGATGATGTTGTAAGCTGACGGCTGGTCCACAATGAGGTACCTGACTATCTTGGTGATTAAGGCCCCGTCCTCTGAGCCGAATGTGGTTGGCAACTCGATGGCGCCTTCAGCGAGGACTGGTTTCCCATTGAAGCCGTAGAGCGGAGTCTTGACTGGTGTTGGGACGAGCTCTCCTAGGCTCATGCGCTCCAAGGCAGCCTTGAAGATGATGTCGGCTGAGCTTCCGTTGTCGACCAACACCCGTCGTACTATGTTGTTGGCGATCAGCGTCTCGACCACTATCGCGTCGTTGTGTGGGTGCGAAACTCTTCGGGCTTCTTCTTCCGTGAAGGTAATTGCTTGGCTGGGAAGTACGTTGGATGTACATCCCAGGTTAGCCAAGTTGATCTGGTGCGTTTCTCGATCTTCTTCTAAGGCTCGAGCGTATCTCTTTCGTTTGTGGCTTGAATCTCCAGTTTCGGGTCCGCCCAGGATGGTAGATATGACGTTGTACTGCGAGGGCTGGGACATTCCTTGCTCCTTTTCCGGGCGAGGTTGGTCTGGACTGCCACTTCGGTGCCTCTTAGTCTCTTGAGGTTGCGGGTTACCGGGCTTTCCGCTTCCCGACACTAGTTTCTTGACGAACTCTTTCAGCTGTCCGTCCTGGATCAACTGTTCGATTTGTTTTCTTAGCTGCCAGCATTCCGACGTCGTGTGACCGTGGTCCTGATGGTACTCACAGTATCGACTTTTGTCCTTCTTGGCGTGCTTCCCTAGTGGTCGAGGGCTTCCAAACTTATCTCCATGAAGGCTGAAGATCATTGCAGGCGAGGTGGTTAGAGGAGTGAAGTTCATATCTTTATGGAATTTCTCCGTTCGCCTGGGCTGTTGTTGTCGGCTTTCGGAGGATTGTTGCTGGCGCTGCCTCTTTTTCAGAAGTTCGATGTCTCCGTCTTTTCGATTTTCCGGGCGTTGGTCTCCCAAGTTAGGTTGGCTTCGGATTTTGAAGTATTCATCTACCGCGATGTCTTCTGCTGCTCTTCTCATTAGCTCGGCCATTGAGGTTGGTCTTTTCTTGACAAGAGAGCGCGCGAATTCGCACATGGGGAGGCCGTCGATCACGGCGGTGATTGCATCGTCATCGGTGTAGCTGGTAACTTTGTTTGCTTCTTCGACGAACCTTTTCAGGTAAGTCTGGAGGGATTCGTCTTTACGTTGTCTGAGGGTCCATAGGTAGGACTTTCCTTTTTGCTGCGTAATCGAGCTTGCAAAGCGGGAGACAAAGCGTTCCGTTAACTCCTCGAAGGACTTGATGGAACCCTTCGGGAGCCGCTGATACCATTCGAAGGCGGGCCCAATGAGGGTGAGGCAGAAAGCCTGACACATCGTGGACGGCGAGCATTTCTTCACTCTCATATTAAATTGGTACTGCACCAGGTGGTACGTGGGGTCGGTGGTGCCGTCATACGCGAGGTTTAGCGGGAATCGTAAGTCTCCGTCGAGATCTTCTGTGAGCAAGTGACTGGCGAGGGGGGACATAACTCCCTCGATCATGCTCTTGACGGCTGAGTCTGAGCTTTGGGCAGCGGCGAGCTCTCGCATCTCCTTTTTGAGCACTTGAACTTCATTTTCCAGACCATCATAGCAAGGAGCAGCCGTCGGGAGAGGCGCCGTGGCAACATCCACCTTTTGCGTTGTCCGGCGAGTGGTGGTGCACTGAGGAGTTACTGATGTTTCCGTGCCGGTGTCATCGGAGTCTTCTTGGTGGCGGGACCTTGCTCTCTTCCAGCTGATGCTTTGTCGTAAATCTTCTTTGCGATTTGGGCGATTTAGGTGGTGGCGGAGGTCTCCTTCGTCTTCCGTGCGCAACCCGGCGCGCACCTGCTAACGTCGGTTGTTCCTCCGTGCCCTTGCATTGTTGGTGAAATTCCCGAGTCGGTCAAAGGCTGATCGTCGGGTTGTTTGTGAATGCGCCGGCTCCTGAATGTCTTCAGGTGTTGGTTGTGTTTCGTGAGGCCTTCTCTGTGTAAGCTCCAGGGATTCCTCTGGGCTTTCTTCCTCGTTGACGACCTCGTGGTTTGGGTTGTCGTGCCCGAGGTGTTTGGACATTAATCCGGTTAACCGGAAGACACTGTCTTCCAATCGAGCCAATCTTTCTCTATCTTCATTGACTGCTGGCTCATGACAGATGTTCATCTCGGGTTGGTTCCGCGCACGGTTTCGGCGCGCGTTGACCTGAGCCCGTGTGTTTAGAGCCACACTCCCTGTAGGAAAGGAGGGCGTGCCTTCTGTCGATTCGTTTGACATTCCGGCCGATCGAAAGAAGTGGATGAGATTTAATTGCTGGGAGGGTATTCAGAGGCTTGAATAAGATGTTGTGCACGAGCGACCTCCTTTGTACTTGGTGGCTTGAATTCGATGCTGTGTAGGAGCACCTTTCCCCCTTGTACTTGGCGGCTTGAATTCGATGCTGTGTAGGAGCACCTTACCCCCTTGTACTTGGTGGCTTGAATTCGTTGCCGCGCACGACGATGACACCCCTCCTTCTAGCGCCAAAATGTTGATGCTGTATTTTAGATCAAACACTGTAGCGGCCCAATTGCTCATGTTGGACCGGGCCCAATGTCGTTTTGTTGACTTTTGTGGGTTTTGGGCAGAGTTTCCTGGCACCTTGGGTCAAACGGATCCTCCGCTTACCATGGAACCACAATCCGGGCCGCACCGCTACCAGCTACCACAGGGCCTGGAGTGGACAAGGCCCGGGTTACAGGTTCGGGGCACCACACAGATCAGGCATCCACGTGAAGGGGATCAGAATTTTCGCCTTCCAGTGAATCCTGGCAGATCAGACCCTCTACCTGTGTTATCGATTCTGGTCCGGGTTCCACAGTCTATCCGCAAAATCAGTGTATCTGCTCTGAGATACAAGACAGAGGGACCGAAGGTGCACCGCACGGATCAAGAATGGATCAAGAATCTCAACAGGGAGGACCGAAAACCATGCCAAAATCTTCTCCAGGGGTCCCGCTCTAGCCGACTCCTCCACACCGAAACCTGAGGAAAAGAACACCCGAGATCAGTGGGAACCGGGGGGGATACCCCCTGGTTCACCTCCGACGCTCAACATTAGAGTGATATTTGGGGTGGAGGCGAGTTTAGAGAGAGTATGGGGAGTTTTGGACGAGTTCCCGTTGAGAGAAAGTGAGTTACCGTTGAACTGAACTGAGCTTCTATTTATAAAAGGGTCCGGGGGTGTTTATGCAATTAAAAACTGCTCTGGTAGGCCCCCGGGGCAAAATTATATGTTTTTTCGACTCCCCGGATCATTCCCGAGCCATCGAGACCGTCCGCGTCGCGATCCGAGTTGAGACGCACTCTCACGCGCGGGCTGAAGGCGCTGGACGCGCTGGGCATGCAGCTGCACGCGCCTGACGTGGCAACGCCCATGTGGCGCGCGCAGGCCCTGTCAGCAGGCGCGTGTGGCGCGTCCTGCCTCCCTGGCGCACCTGTGGGGCCCATATGACGCCTCCAATCTATTTTTAGGGCGCGGGAGGCGTCCCGAGGTCGTTTTTTGACTTTTTAACGACGTTTTCGGGTGTTTTGATATTTTTCGGAGCGTTTCGACACTTCATTTTCTCAAAATGGGCTTCCGGAAGGCGTTTTGGGCTAAAATTGACTTAATTAAATAAAAGAAAAATTAATTTTAATGACTTTTCTTTTATTAAATCGTTTTTAAATCAATTTCGTGATATGCCCGTAACAGCTACTTATCCGTTAATACCTTGTTGTCTGTAGGGACGGACTTACCTTCTGTTGGGGGTGACATTTGCCACCCCCACCCTATCTTAGTTTATATTTTTACCATATAACATTAATGGGCTAATGTGATGTGAGCCTAAACTTTTTATCTGAGTGAGAAATATATCTATGCCATTACGATAGAGTGAATGTCCATGTCATAAATATATATAATTTTATGTGTATAAGTAGTGGATTGTTCTTTAATAAACTGATATATTTGAATGTAATAATAAATGTATATATTCAAAGTAAGTTATATTTGAATACTGTGAAATATCTACTATAATTTTATATTTTTATTATATTATCGAAGCAGTTTTCAAGAATATACAAAAAATTATAATGTGTACAACCGATTGTATTATGCTATAATATTCTATGGGTCTTATACTTGGGAAAGATTAAATTAATAAAAAACTTTATATTAATATCAAAAGAGTTTATACTATATAATATAGGGATGGTAATTAATTATTTTTCCGCTCGTAACTTAATATTTTTATAAATCGTCACCCCCGATTTACATTTCTGGGCCCGTCCTTGGTTGTCTGTCCAACATTACTAGATTCAAATAAAACATTAAATAAATAAAAAAATAGATGAAACCAAAGCAATTAAAATGCTTTATCATTTTAAAACCCACTATAACTATATGACAAATGAGGCATCCACGTGACATTCTTGTGGCTTGCAGTTAACAACCAAGCGACAGACACTAAACAGAAAACAAAAGGCAATAGTGGTCAACCCCTTAAAACGTTTTTTGAGTACTATTGCTATCACTTTGAAGGTTGGGTATATGCCATCAAATTTGAGCATAAGCTTGGTATTTATACCAAAATTAACCCTATTTTTTTTTTTTATATATATATATAATATACATTTGACTTCTTATATTATTCTCGTTGCTCAGATTGGATCTCCAAAATGTTTATGGGCCAATTTCCACGGCCCAAGTCCTCACACCGAGCCTGCAAGAAAGCCCATTGGGCTTCCTTCTTAGAGAAGCCCACTATTTCGCGAGACCCAAAAAAAAAAAAAAAAAAAAAACAGAAAAAGAAAAAGAAAAAGAAAAAGAAAAAGAAAAATGAAGGCGAAGCAATAGTTCGTGTTCGTCATAGGTTTAAGGAGGGGTTTAGAGCTTCAGAGTCAGAGGCGGCTATGCGATACTCATCACATTCTCTCCACTGATTCTTTCGTTTTTGCATGATTTCATCAATATAATTCCTCATTTTCTCTCTGGATTTTCTCAAAGATCTTCCATTTCCTCTTCTCGGAATGGTCTCTCTTCTTCTCGGATTGAAGAACCTGCCAATCCGTTTTCATTGATTTCTGAAGGAGCTAATCATGTGGAGGAATTTCGCCAAGCAAGCACTTTCCAGGAAGTTCAGGCCCTCGTCCTCTGAATCCCCTCCACTCGTTACCTCCCTGAAGAAATTCAGCACCGCGGCGGTGGAACGCGGCAATGATTCGCGGCTCCGAGCCCTGGGATTCCGACGACTCGGCGGAGACCGGGGGTTGTCTGATTCTGAGGCTTTTTGTGGCGGTTTTGGTGGTTTGAGAGGCTACGCGAGTGCCGCGGAGGCGGTTGCTTCGGAGGAAGAGTCTTCGTCGGGATCGGAGGAGATTCACGAGCTCTTCGAGGGGGTGAAGACGGAGAATGCGGCGAAATCGGCGCCCAGAAGGACGGTGGACGGAATGGGAGTGGCGAAGTACCAGATGCTGAGGAAGCGGCAGATAAAGATGGAGACTGAGGCGTGGGAGGAAGCGGCGAGGGAATACGAAGAGCTCCTCTCCGACATGTGCGAGCAGAATTTGGCGCCGAATCTGCCGTACGTGAAGTCGCTGTTTCTGGGCTGGTTTGAGCCGCTGAAGAACGCCATTATCGCCGACCGTGAGTCGTGTGCGAAGATAAAAAACAAGCCTGCGTACGCGCCGTACTTCGACCAGTTGCCCGCAGACATGGCGGCGGTGATCACGATGCATACGTTGATGGCGATGCTGATGACCAACGCCGGGGCCGTTGGCTCTGTGAGGGTGATCCAAGCCGCTAGCGGCATTGGTGAAGCGTATGAACACGAGGTGTGTTGGATCAGAGGCTCTCTTCGTAACTTTATCTTCTTTACTTGCCATTTTCTAGCAATGTACTATGGCAAAAGGCTGCAGTTTTGAGTTAGTGTATGTGTTAGAGTTAGGTCCTGAGTTCGGTACCTATCTTTGGTGCTTCCGTTGAGAGCCGGTTCGTGGCGAAAGAGCGCGAGGGCGGTCTGGGGCTTGTAAGGTCCGGAGTGAAGCCGTCCCATGGAGGAAAATGGCTACCTAGTACTGAGAAGAGTCCGACGTGAAAGCCGTCCGCTTCGGGCTTGTTAAGGGTTGTAGAATGATACTAGCTACAGGAGTAGTACTTAAATGGAAGCTAAACCTCTCTGAACTAGCTTTTGTGGAGGATTGAGGATCTTGACTTGTGTGTCTGACTTAGGTTCTAGAGGGAGTATTCTATGGCATGTCAAGGTTGCCGGCGTTTCGGGTTTTGAGGGCTCGGGTTGCTGACATATCTGTTAATCTTATTATTTAACACTCGTTGACAGACGATTTTGCTCACTGGATATAGTGATCTCGTATGTCAGGTGAGGCTGCAGAAGTTTCTCGCGACTTCGAAGAAAACAAAAACAGAGAGGAATGCAGCGGAAGCCAGTCTGGAGGAGTCGTCGGCAAGCAAAAGGCAAGAGATGGCAAGAAAGAAAGTCAACGAATTGATGAAGAAGCAGAAGGTTCGGGAACTAAGGAAGATAGTGAAGCAGCACGATGATTCAAAGCCATGGGGTCAAGAAGTACACGTTAAGGTTAGTATTGCCTTTAATATAATATGGCGATTCTTTTTGTTTTGTCTTTTTTCAAACTCGACTTCGCATTTGTTGCAGCTCGGGTCTCGATTGATACAGTTGTTTATAGAATCAGCCTATATTCAACCGCCAGTTGATCAACTCGGTGACAGTCCGCCGGATATACGCCCTGCTTTTCTACACAGTCTAAAAACCATTACTAAAGAAGCACAGTAACATATCACAGCCCTTCTCTCTCTCTCTCTATATATATATATATATATATGTACCCATAAGATTTATGTGTGTTTCATTCCATCAGGAAGACCTCAAAGAGATACGGGGTTATTGAATGTGACCCAATTGTTCAAAGAGGCTTGGAGAAAACAGTACGTGGATTTAAGTGGCCTGTCTCACTAGCTGTCGTTTACGTTGAATTTTTCCTTGAAAATTGTGAGCTCTCCCAACAAATTCATGTGTAGAAAGCCATGAAATAATAACTTCTGTTTCCACAGGCTAGGCACATGGTCATCCCTTACATGCCAATGCTAGTGCCGCCTCAAAACTGGATAGCGTAAGGTTCTTGCATCCTTTTAGTCATAGATGTTCTTTCTCACCTTGTTCATCAGGTCATCGTTTTTTGAAAAAAAATGGGTATCTTTCTTGGATCGTATTTATTTTGCTCTTACGTTTATTCTTTGATTCTTATTTGGCAGATACGACAAAGGAGCCTATTTGTTCTTGCCATCGTATCTAATGCGGACACATGGGGCGAAACGACAACGTGAAGTAGTTAAAAGAACTCCTAGGATTCAACTTAAACCTGTCTTTGAGGTTGAATTGAAACCTGTTTGAATTTATTACTGCATCTTTTGTAGCTCTAGTTCTTCTGTTGTTGATTGTTTTGGCATTTTATTTGAAACACATTGCCCAGTAAGGGGTTAAGCTTTCTGTTCATGGCTCCCTATGTTTGCAACTTTATGAGGTCTCTGACAAATCTGTGGCTTCTGTGTACTTATAGGCCTTGGATACTCTAGGGAGTACGAAATGGAGGGTGAATAAAAGGGTGCTTTCTGTTGTGGACAGAATGTGGTCGTGTGGCGGCTCTCTTGCTGGATTAGTTGGCCGTAAAGATGTAGGTTCCGTATTTTTTTCTTCAGTTTCCTGTCTACCTAATGATGCTTAGGCACATGGGTGCAAGTCTTACACTGGAAATTGGTTCACCACAAAACCGAATAACTGGAATATTCGTTTTTCTAAACTGAATTATCCATCTGTCCTTCCAAACAGGTTCCCCTGCCACCCAAACCTGACACCGAAGATGAATCAGAAATTCGCAAATGGAAGTGGAAAATGAAATCTGCTAAAAAGGAGAACAATGAGATGCACTCACAGCGCTGTGATGTTGAACTCAAACTCGCTGTAATAAACTCTTCTTCATTCGGTTCCTAATATTTTATAGAATTGTTTTATTACTTGTTTAATTTCAGCTATACCAGTTAATTTATTTTTGTTAGTTCATTTGTTACTTCTGAGCTGTATCTAGGCCTTACCTAGGTTGTAATTCTGAGTTGGGATTTGATTGAAATAAGGTTGCACGAAAGATGAAGGGTGAGGAAGGGTTCTACTATCCACACAACGTTGATTTTCGTGGACGAGCTTACCCATTGCACCCTTACTTGAACCATTTGGGCTCTGATCTGTGCCGAGGCATCTTGGAATTTTCCGAGGGACGGCCACTGGGAAAATCTGGATTAAGATGGTTGAAGATTCATTTGGCTAATGTATATGCGGGTGGTGTGGATAAGCTATCTTACGAGGGAAGAGTAGCATTCACTGAGAACCACATGGAAGGTATATTTGACGCAGCAGATAGGCCTCTTGAAGGAAACCGGTGGTGGCTTGAGGCGGAGGATCCAGTTCAGTGTTTGGCTACTTGTATTAACCTCGCAGAAGCGTTGAGAAGCCCTAATCCGGAGACTACACTTTCTCATATGCCTGTCCACATGGTACTACTTTTTCTTCCCCATCCGTGATTGCATTATTCATTCATTTTTGAAAGCCAACTATATCTAATTCCAAATAATTTTTTCTTAAATGGTCAAGTTTGCCGGAATTTCATCTTTTTTTTTTTTTTGTGTTTTTGAATTTGCAAGGATGGTTCGTGTAATGGCTTACAACATTATGCTGCCTTGGGAAGGGACAAGGTAAATGACCTCTCTTAAGTACTTGTAAAAAGACAAACCTTTTACTTTTTCTTAAGAGCTTTCAAAGATAAATTATGTTCGGCATATAATCTATTGAATATATCACATGTGAAAATGTGCAGCCAACTAAAGCTTATAGCAAAGTAGCTGTTTACTTTATAACGGCGATTTCAATATTCGTGAAATTTACGGCTCCTGATTTCTTTTTCCAGCTGGGAGCAGCGACGGTGAATCTTGTTGCAGGAGAGAAACCTGCTGACGTTTACACGGGTATTGCTTCCAGGTAAAAAGAAATTGCACTGGATTGTTATATCGAAAAATTAATATATTTCCAAGATATGTATTCTGGTTTCCTTGCTGGAGCTTTATAACAATCCAGGTGTTTAATCTGATAATTAGTCTTATCTACATTTAAAACATTAGATTCAGTGCCACACTACCACTAATGTCATTTTCACATAAATTATGTGAATTGTAACAGCAAGTAATGGTCCAATTAATATAGGCCGCAGTAGAGACTGTTTGTATGATGCTGGTGATTATATTATTTATAATTTAAAGTTATTCAGGAATCCTATCGCATACGAAAGCACATTGGTATTCTTAAACCAAAAATTTGTCCAAACATGAATAATATAATTGATTTAAATAACTTTGCAGAGTTCTTGATATCATGCGCGAGGATGCACGTGATGATCCTGTAACCAATCCTAACTCAGTGTTCGCCAGAAGTCTGATCAATCAGGTGAATTTTGCTTCTTAGCTCTGTCTATTGGTTAAGGGATAGCGTTTATCATATGATTAATAAATGATAGCAGAACTAAATGATAACAGAACTTAATCAGATCATGTAAGTCTTTTTTTGTTCTCTATATCCAACTAAAAACAGCATGACACAATTTTCAATTATAGTAGTACGCGAAGTTTCTTTAGCTATATATTGCTAATTTTAAAATATTATTATTCACAGGTTGACCGTAAATTGGTAAAGCAGACGGTGATGACTTCTGTGTATGGTGTTACGTACATCGGTGCACGTGATCAAATAAAAAAGAGGTTGAAGGAGCGAAATGTTATTGCAGATGCAGAAATATTTCCTGCAGCTTGTTATACTGCAAAAGTGAGTATGGGAGAAATGTCTAAAGCTAGGGAATTACTTGTAAACAGTAATTGTACTTGATTACTCGTTGCAATTACAGCTGATTCGGTAATTTATATATCTATAGGAATTAGTTAGGGCTAATAATTATTAGTAGCCAATTATGTCGTATAAGGTGTAATCCAATCATCGATTATGATGTCAGATATCACCACCCCAAAACCTAAAAGATGAGCTGAGTTTCTGATTGCATCTACGGTACTTTGTACTTCTGATTTTTAATCATTTTCTACATGACCAGATTACCCTGATGGCATTAGGAGAGATGTTTGAAGCTGCAAGAAATATTATGGAATGGCTTGGCACGTGTGCAAAGGTACGTCTTGCTCATTAGAAAATTAGATATATTTTAGTACACATGTTGTATAGGCTGAAATGTAACTATAAATTTTGAATGAATAGATAATTGCAACGAAGAATCAAGCAGTGCAGTGGACAACTCCACTTGGACTTCCTGTAGTACAACCCTATCGGCAATTAGGCCGGCATCTAGTAATATTCTAGCTTTAACTTCCAGTCTTAACACTGTTTTTCCTTCTGAATTTATACTCATTTAGCGCTGGTTAACTCCTTGTCTTCAGGTTAAAACTTCCCTTCAGGTCTTGACATTACGGAGAGAAACAGACAAGGTAACTTTTCTCAGCCATATTGTTTTAAAGCAATGTTATTCAGATTTCAGACAAGGCAACTACATTCGATTATTGCTTCGTATTGTTTTCTTCATAAAAAAGGAGGGGTAGAAGTTTTGATCGCCCTGGTTGTCGGTTTCCTTGCCCGGCTTTAGTATTTTACTTATTTGTAATCCATTTATTATAGTTTTATATTTTACGGTTTTATTTCAGTTTTAAATCATATATTATTTGAAGTTTTAATTTTATTGATGTATATTTTGTTTTTTTGCTTGTAAACATTTTATAAATCAATGTAAAAAATTAGAATTCTACATATAAATAACAAATTCAAAAACTTTCCAAAACCTGGGCTGACCTCGTTTTCATTCTGGTCAAGCATTTGACTGTTCTGAAACCATTCCCTTTCACCCACAGTTAAAAGATATAAATGCTTGATATGGTACCGGTCAATTACTGAAGAAAATTATCTCTTTTTTTTTTTTTTTATACTGATTGAACTCTTGATTGGGTTTTAAAGGTATTGGCTAAACGACAAAGAACAGCCTTCCCGCCAAATTTTGTTCACTCTCTTGATGGTTCGCATATGATGATGACCGCGGTTGCCTGCAAAAGAGCAGGCTTGAACTTTGCAGGTTTGTCTCAGTTCTCCCCTCTTATCCAATGGCTGACTTTTTCACTATCTTCTATCCAATAGTAACAAAAGCTATGGTTTTCTGCAGGAGTCCATGATTCGTATTGGACCCACGCTTGTGACGTTGACCAAATGAATAGAATTCTGAGGGAGAAGTTTGTTGAACTCTACGAGGCACCGATATTGGAGGATGTAAGCTTCTTAATCGAAAATATAGATGCATTTTACGGGGCTGCATTCGGTTCACAATAATCTCCTTATTTTACTGGTTTTCGAAAACTGTACAAAAGCATACTATATTTTTTTATCAAGAGAATCATTTAAAGCTGCCCTTTAACTTATATAAACTTCTTTTTAACACTTTTCCCTCTGAAGTTATAAATTCAAACAGTTTCCCACCTGACTTCCGCACATTACGTAACTTCCGTCAATTTTGAGTCTTTTTAATGCGCATATTTATTATTTAGTGGACAATCTGGCATTTTAGATGATAATTGATGAACTTATGCATCTATGTCCCTTGAACTTGTTGAAAATAGGCAATTGTTAGGGAGCATATCTGCAAAAGTTCATCAATTATCATGTGCATTGCATCTGACTCAAATTTGGCGGAAACTATGGAGAATTTGCTAGAGTTTAGGAGTTGGAAAAAAATTGGTAATAGAAAAGTTCAAGAGAAACTGAGATGTTCTGGGGAATGGCTCTATAATTACATCGACGATGTCGTGATTGAATGCAAGACTCGTAATGACTTCTTTTTTTTTTCATTTTTTTTTTCAGTTGTTGCGGAGCTTTGAAGAGTCTTTTCCAGATTTGAAGTTCCCTCCCTTACCGGTCCGGGGAGACTTTGTTCTCAAAGAGGTTCTGGATTCTCCGTATTTTTTCAACTAGCGGGACATGGAGTGCCCTTTTGTTTGACTTTACCAATTGAGCACCGCCATAGCTACCGTCCTTTCACACGAGCTGCAAAATCTCCCGTCAAGAAACGATGTGATTGGTTGCTTGCAACACTCCTGTCTCTACAATGTACATAAATATTTTTGCCCAAGACATGTCATCTCGGCGGCTCAAGATTCGGCGTCGGGTTACATGGCTACAAGGATATGCTACGTTTTCCCGAGTCCGCTATTTTTTGAAGGATTGGAGGAGGAAATTGGCGTAAAGGTCAGAGGTCAAAGCCGAAACCGTCGAGAGCATAGTAAAATAGGAAAAAGGGAGTGGTTCACAGAGGTCAATTGATCTTATTGATTTATTTATGGCATGTTGAAAATGTCTGAGAATAATATTAATTTTTATCGTTAGGGTAGTAAAGAAAGCAGAAAAAGATCTCTCTGCTATACATATATTTATTGTATCTGTAGCTTAATTTTGTCATAATAAATGCCATATGCTAATTTCAAGAATTCCGAATCAAAATTATACCATTAATTCATTTTTTATATTTGTCTACTTGATTGTTTTTTTTAAATACAAAGTCTACTTGATTGTTAAAAGGTAAAAAAATAAAATTATTTGCGGCAAAAATATGTGACATTCAAGTTAATTGTTCTGGCGTTTTTCCCAAAAAAAATAAAAAAAATGAATTGTCTTTCAGGGTGAGTACCGTGAATATTATTTCAAGATAGGATGAAAATTTTAACATTTAAGGTTTATGGTTTATGGCACACACTAGGGCTGAAACCAGAACCGGGACAAAACCGGGAATCGAGTACAAAATTTTCACCCCTAGCACACACATACTGATACAAGTGATCATTATAAAAATTGTCACTATATAAATATCTATGAATTAAAATTCGTACCATATATAAAAGTTCTAGGGTGTAAACGAATTGAAGGCAATGATAAAATAGTGTATCTTTTTTTTTTTCATACTTAAAATGTAAATTGCAAGACGAAGTTAGGATATCATACAATAGGGCCTTAACTTTGTAATTATATCTCTATTTAGCTTCACTTTGTTAAGCGAATTGCTCTGTTCTTATTTGGTCCTTTTGTCATATTTGTGGTGTACGTGTTATGAAAATTTATTTACAGTTAGTTAAATATTTCTTTGTGTGTCTGGGAGAATAATCTTATTTGAGTTTTCACTGAGATTCATACCATTTTCGAATAATATTTTGTTTCTTGGCAGAGGGGGTATTGGAGGGATGTTTTTTTAATGAAATCTCAACCAAGGTCTTTTAGCAAATTCTTTCTATAGATATATAAATACAAAGTCAATTGCGGCAAAAATACCCATTTGGCCATATTCACTGGTAGATACCCAACTTCAATAAATGTAGGCAAAAGTACTTAATGCCACACTTTTTTTGCCGACCAACTAACGCCGTTAGATACCTGCCTACGTGGCCATTAGGCTATCTCATGTGGCGTGCCATGTGGCCAAAGGTTGGGTACTTTCGTCGCCACATGACATTTTTATTAATTTCTTATTTTTTTTCTTTTCCGTTGGCCCTCGTGTTTTAATTTTTTTTACATATATCAAACATAATCAATTAATTTTTTTTATAAAATATATATTTATAGAAAGAATATGTTTTAATTTGTTTAAATAATCAAATAATTCCTTCAAAAATATTAGTTTTATTTACTTTAAAAATTTATTTTTTCTTTCTCGTGGCACATATTTTAGTTTTTTTTTACATATGTCAAATATAATCAAATAATTGTATAAAATATGTATTTATAAGAAAATAAATTACTCCTATAAATACATATTTTTTAGAAGAAAAATAATTTTTTTTTGTTTATTTATTTATAAAAATGATGTTTGTGAGGAATTAGCGTAAGATTATTTTCCCATTAAAATTTATGGAATTACAAAAATTTAACAACTTTGGAATTAATGATATGGTCTATTTTCCGCTTAACACGAATATAAAATTCCTCATCATATATATACATTCCGAATATTGTTTTTCTATACACAAATTTAGTTTTAGGGCATAAAATCGGATGTATTCTTTTTTTCTGAGGTATTGGTTTTAAAAACTGATCCGACCTATCTATGGCACCTCAGTATATTCGAATGAGCTGAATGATTCGATGGTTGGGTCTGATCAGTTTTTAAACTCGATAAATAGAAAAGCGTAAGAGCGAGACTGGAGTTAGTCTCACCTCTTGCAATCTCAGATAACTTCTTAACGGTTTCTGATTGGTTGTCGGCGGTCATCCTCTCATATCCTCTTTGATGTCACACTACTTTGAGATTCGAACTCTGCACTTCCTTTGGCTCACTACTTCGAGAGTACCACTTATCGTTCTCTCTCACTCAACAGTTCTCGATTAATTTTTGTTAGAGTGCGGTTTTTCTAATTATTGATTAGGGCTTTCCAATAAGGATTTAACTAAATTTTTAGCTTGATAAAAGTGTGATGTTTAGGCTCAAAATTTAATTGTGATGACGTGAAGATAGACGAACACCGAGAGAATGAAAAAAATCTTTGAAAATATTTCGTAGTACGAGTTATACTTTTTTATAATACATTAATTTTTAATGGAATTACTAGTATATAATAAAAACAAATACATCACAAATTAACATTAATTTTCTGAGGATTTTCGAAATGCCAAGCTCAACTCTAAAAATTTGGAGCATAAGAATTGTGTTTGACATGGTTTGAATTTTGAAATCCTCACGAATATTTATATATATATATATATATATATATATATATATATATATACACATACATATTGCTATTTTTTAGACCGAGTAAAATCACTAGTCAACCTTAAAAAAAATAATTTTAATGTCTATGAAAAAAAAAATAGAAAAAAGATGACCTGTTCTTTTCTCAAATCCAAAATTTCACCTAACATCAAGCACTAAGGTATTTTGGCCACCCTAATCATATTGCTTGACTTTGCGCTCTCTAGTATAAGACCTTTTCTCTCTTTCTATTAGAGGCTTCACATCTAACTACAGAAAAATCTACCAAAACTGAAGCAGATAACGAATTTATCAAAAGTAAAACAGACAAAAACAAAAATTATGAACCAACACACACCAGAAAAAAAAAAAAAAAGCATAAAAAATAATTACGGTAAAAGTACCAAAACTTTGGTCTACTAGGTGAAGACTAGAAGTAAAATATAGCGGTAAAAGTATCGAAAATAGGGAAAATTGGTCGACTGGCATGACATTCTACTGGATGTCACATGGCAATTGACCAAAATGTGTTAAAAATCTTAAACGAAAAGTATGGTTCAGCCCAATTTTCCCGACTTTCGTTACTTATGCGCTGTTTTTTCACTTTAGGGACATGCTGCCGCCTGCCAGTTAACCAAAGTTTAGGTACTTATGCTGCGATTATCCCAATATATAATAATATAAAAAATAAAGGAGTTGCCCACTTGAGATCAATGTCATTGGAGTTTACTAATCAAAATTTCCAATCCATGAGGCTTACTTAATCAAAATTAAATTAAATTAAATTAAAAGGAAACATCAAATAGTGAAATCTTTATTAGTTTATTATATATGACCAAGTCTTGTTTTTAGCTATGCCATTAATGAAGGGTCCTTCACCAAGAGAACTAGAATTGAGATCGACTTGCTCAAACTTTGCCGTACAAAACAGCTTTCCATGAATGGGAAGATCGTTTTCCGCGAAGAAGCCGAGATCACCGGCGGAACGCGAAAGATTGAATGTAGTTTTGCGTTCTGATGATGTCGTTTGAATCAAGACTGAGTGGCTCCTTGTCGTTGCAAGATTCCGGGAGCGCTCACACCGGTGAGACCAGCGTGCCCAGCGGCACCAAATGGATTTCCGTATGAACTTCTCACAAGCTTGTTCAACAATTCATTTACAGAAAATCGTCTTACTTGTTGCTCAAGTTTTCTTTGAGTAGTGAAGATTGGCTAATTCTTTTTCCTTCACAGCGCAAGGAAGATGCAACATTGGTATCAAGCCTCGCAGACGCCTTGCTGGCTTCGATTTCCGAGATCACGGTCTCAGTTTCACACATCGAGGTCGAACAAGAGAACTTTGCTGAGATCGGGTGCTACTTTTACCGAGCTTCCATGGCCGTGATGGAGCTGAGGACCACAGAAAACACCCCACCAAACGCGGTGGAGATTCTTCAGTCTCTATCGAAAAGCGTTGCATTGGCCAATGGCCTAATTCAGGGGCTAAAGGGCAACAGGCCCGTCAAGGGCTACGAGCTCAGAGCAATTGTTTCACAGCTCGAAAGGGTGATCAGAGACGTGGGTGATGAGCTGAGCTCAATTCCGTCCTCTGCTTTCAAGGACGAAGAGTACGCTGAGGTGGCGATCCGGTCTCTTCTTGGGGAGATGCTGAACTCCAGCTTCGACGTCAAAGCGGATTTAGATAACGAGAAGCCAAACCAAGAAAACGTGTCGATTGAAGCAGACCTCTACTCAGTTGACGTTGACTTTTCGCAGGAGAATCCATACTTTTTCTCGCATCCTTCGAGTTCAAACCTCCACAGAAGCAGCAGGAGTAGCTCTAGCAAATTGAACCATGGAAGTGAGAGCAGGTCTTTGACAATTATGCCCCAAGTGGCACAGCACATAGAGCTTCACTACAAGACGTTTTACTGTCCGTTGACGAGGCAGCTCATGGAGGATCCCGTCACCATTGAAACCGGGGTGACTTACGAAAAAGAAGCGATTAGAGAGTGGTTCGAAGAACGAGCTCATCTAGAGGAAGTTTTCTGTCCTTTTTCGGGCCGGAAATTGGGTCATCGAGTCTATAATCCAAACTTGGCTCTCAAGTCAACTATAGAGGAGTGGAAGGAGAGGAACGACCTAGCCCGGATCAAGGTTGACCGGGCTGCGTTGACTCTCGCTAGCTCGGAGAACATGGTCTTCGAAGCGGTCAAAGATATTCAGGGCATCTGTGCGAGTAATCACCGCAAGAAGGTACAGGTTCGGAATGCCGGAATGCTGCCTGTGCTTGCCAAGACTCTCGATTACAAGAACCAAGATGTCAGATGCGCGGTTTTGGAGCTTCTCAGGCATTTGGTAGAGGATGATGAAGAAAGCAAGGTTCTAATTGATCTCTTAAATTTTTGTACACTTTTAAGTATAGTAGCATTGTTATTTCTTTTTCTCATTTTCGTGATTTTCTTGCAGGAAATGGTAGCCGAGGACTTGGATTTTACGGCGCTAATAACAATGTTTTCGAGTAAATACGAGCCTGTAAGGCATGCCTCATTGCTGCTGATGCTTGAGCTTTCAAAGTGTAAATCTTTGTGTGAAAAAATAGGATCAGTAAATGGAGCAGTTCTGGTGCTGATCACTATAAAATATAAGCTTTCTGTCGATCAATTTGCCTCGGAAAAAGCGAGCGAAATGCTGGAGAACTTGGAGCATTCGCCGGATAACATCAAACGCATGGCTGAAAATGGTTACTTGGAACCCCTTTTGTCAAATCTCGTAGAAGGTAATTTCAAAACAAGTTCAGTGTTTTTTAGTAAAACAATCAACTAGGAGCAATACCGAAAACGGGTTACTGCTTTCTACAGATACCGGCGTTTGGTCCACCCTAGAAACCGGTTACCGGTTTAATTAATTTTTTTAGTTCTTTTTATATTAGCTTTAGGTTAATTTGAAGTATGGACAGCCGAAAGAAAATGTTATATTGATTTTGAAATTTTTTATATCTTGAAAATCGTCTTTATACCGGAACCTGTTTAAGAACCAGTTGCCGAATAACTGGACCGGACAGACTTCAACAAGAAATTTAACTTTCTCTCTTTGATGGCTCAGGCTGCGAAGAGATCAAGGCTGAAATGGCAAGCTATCTCGGGGAAATCATACTCGGACATGACAGCAGAACCTACGTGGCCGAGAGGGCTTCCCCGACCCTAGTCACGATGGTGAGAGCGGGAAATGTTCTGACTCGGGGAGCAGCGTTCAAGGCCTTGGCTCAGATCTCTCTACATCATCCTAACGCCAAAGTGCTCACCGAGGCCGGGATTGTTCAAATCATGTCCGACGAGATGTTCACGCGCCGAATCCACGACGAGCTGGTGAACTCGAAGATCGAAGCAGCTGCGATCCTGGCCAACATTTTCGAATCCGGGCTCGAGTTCGAGAATCTTCAAGTCAGCTCTCGAGGCCACACCATGATCTCCAACTATTTCGTGTACAACATAATCGATATGCTCAAGAACTCAACCCCGGACGAGCTCAACATAAACTTGATCAGGATCCTCTTGTGCCTCGCGAAAACTCCGAAATCAATGGCCGGAATGGTCTCGGTAGTAAAAGAATCCGACGCAAGCTACATTCTCATCGAGCTCATATACAATCACGACGAAGAGCTCGCCATCGCAGCGATGAAGCTTCTCATAGAGCTATCCCCTCAGATCGGCCACACGCTATCCGAAAAGCTCTGCAAAACCCGAGGCCTACCGGAGAGCTTGATCCAGAGCCCGAGGGAGCTAACACGTGTCACCGAGAAGCAGGCCGTCTCGGCGAATTTCCTGGCAAAGCTCCCCCACCAAAACCTAACACTCAACCTAGCTCTTCTCTTCAAGAACACGGTGCCTGCGATTCTGCAAACTATTAACCAGATTCAGCGGAAGGGCGCGAGATCGAACCGGCAAACAAGCAGTTACTTGGAAGGCATGGTCGGGATCCTGGTCAGATTCACGACGACGCTGTACGATCCTCAGATTCTCTTCCTCGCAAAAGCTCAGAACTTCACAGCAGTGTTCACGGAACTGCTCGCAGCAACCTCGAGCGACGAGGTTCAGAGACTGTCGGCGATCGGGCTCGAGAATCTCTCGTCGGAGTCGATCAACCTCTCGAACACCAAGCCGCCAGAAGCGAAGAAGTCGAAGCTCGTCCGGGCATTCTCGAAGCCGAAGTTCCTCTCGTCGAGCTCGTCGAAGAGGAAGAACCCGGCGTGCCCGGTTCACAGAGGGGTCTGCTCCGCGCAGAGCAGCTTCTGCCTCGTGGAAGCCAGGGCCGTGGAGAGGCTCCTCGCTTGCCTGGACCACGAGAGCCCCGACGTAGTCGAGGCCTCGCTCGCAGCGCTGTGCACGCTCCTGGACGAGCGCGTGGAGGTGGGGGAGAGCGTGCGGTTGCTGACGGAGGCGGACGCGGTGCGGCGCGTGCTGGGGGTGGTGAGGGAGCACGGGAGGGAGAGCCTGAGGCAGAGGGCGCTGTGGGTGATCGAGAGGTTCCTGGTGAGGGGCGGGGAGTCGCCGGAGTCGGACATCCGGGGGGACAGGTCGCTGCCGGGGAGCGTGGTGAGCGCGTTCCACCACGGCGACGGGGAGACGAGGCGCGTGGCGGAGAAGATCCTGAGGCACTTGAACAAGATGCCAAGCTCGACCACTGTTCCCTACTATTCCATGTGAATTCCTTCATCTTTTTGTATATGATTTTGATGTATCAGAAATGCCCACTATGCATGCGATGTGGATATATGATTTTTTTTTATTTTTTTTATTTTATTAACTGTCACAGGTTAACATATTGTTACACTAATTTTTGCTGTAAATAAATTTGGAGAGAGTGATAGGTTGGTTTTTGCTTACTACTTGATCAAGATGAAGACAAATGTTCTCTCTAAAAAAAGTGCGAATCTGGTCCCCTCTAGTAAGGTTTTGGTACAAAAATATTTTCTAGTGCAAGAATGGTACTTCTGAAAAGGAAAAACGAGTGGATTATGCTCTAGGAATTTTTGTAAGGCCTAAATAAAAAACGCATCTAAAAGGTCCAAAACAGATAAAGTCCAATAAATTAACTTTGACCCGCTTTGAAAAAATAACCAAAACCGGTCAAAAATGTCAATTGGGGTCGACTGGGAAAAGTCAGCCGAGAAAGTCAAAAGAGTTGACCCCAAAAGTCAACCGAAAAAAGCAATCGGGAAAGACGAGTATCATCCGTCTAAGAAATATGCCTACGGGGGTCACCGCGACTCCCGAACACTAAATTTAATGCCTTCGGGGGTTGTCGCGATCCCCGAAGGCAAAATTTATGCCTTAGGGGGTCACCGCAACCCCCAAAGGCTAAAACTCGTGCCTTCGGGGCTAAAATTTATGCCTTCAGGGGTCGATGCACCCCTCGAAGGAATGAATTCGAACTCCCCGTCCTCTATTAATACGAGGGCACCCCGGCCACAATCGGTAAGTACTCCCTAAGCCAAAAAAACCTTTGTTTCTCGTATATTCATAATTTCCAACTCAAATACTCAACTAATGTTGAGCGGGCGACAAAGGTCCCCCCCTCTGTTCCCCTCTAGAGTTCACGTTTTTTAATCTTCTTACAGGAATGGAGGCAGGTCATGCAGGGAAGATTTTTAGCCCATCAAGACCAAGGATCAAGCTTCAAAGCCCGGTTCAATCATCATGCGGACATCGGGTCCGGCCCAAAATCAAGACTTGGGCCACATTCAAGTTAATCGATTTTTAGGTATTAACATATACGATTAGTAGTAATTAATAGTTAGCCAGATAGATATTTATGTTTATAGTTGATATGCATGCATGGGTCAAAATGTCGACCAAAAATGTGCAATCCTGGTCAATGAACAAAGGCGAGCGTTTTCTTTGCTGAGAACACATTGACATTGGAAATGATCAACAACAAGACAGAGAATGTTTCTTCGCATCTTTATTAATCTATTTCGATCTACCAGATAGATACACGTTGCTTGCTTTGTGTCCCAACATTTGACAATATTATTACACAACAACAAGGCCTAAGCCGGCGCCGGCCATGCTATAGCAAAGACGGCTAAAATTAATTACTACAATGTTAGATTACGTGCCTAGTGTTGAAGATTTAGTGTCATTATCTACTTTACTAATTTAACATATTTAAGTGACTTTGTCCTTGTTTAGATTTTGAGTAATCATGTTTTACAAGTTTAATTTAATTAGCCGGCCGATCCAAATCCTTGTTTTGTTTGAAAACTGACTAAATGAGGCGAGATCAGTCCCGTTTCGGTTTCGAGTCAGTGATTAATTTGGACACGTATCAAAAGTCAACTTTATTAGGTGTAATGTATACTCATAATTCTTGATATCTATTTTATTAGCAGAAATTTTACCGTCCGAATTTCTTTAATAGCCTTTACGTGGATGAGAGCATTTGGGGGTAGGTTGTGGTCCTTTTATGAAATAATATTACTTTGTATATAATATAGTAAGAAACAATATAATACAAGGAATCTTTGTCTTTGGAATACCCAATAACGCCTTGTGGACCAACAGGATTTGATACTCACTCACTCACAACTTGACTTTTCTAATGACGTTGACTTGTTCTGAAAAGATATTTGTTGTTGCCGGAAACAGGTCAAACTTCCTCTATTTATATAACAATGTGTCATCTTGTTCTAGTAACAAAAAATGGCTTCTTTTCTGGTCGAAGATTTCGCCGGGAACGGTATTCTGAAGAAGCTTCTTCCCACGCTCGTAGACGAAGGCTGGGACGACATCCCGACCTTGAAGCTCATGAACGCCGAGGACATGGACGCCGTGAACATGACGCAACAGCAAAAGGTTGGGACTTATACATCACTTTTTAATTCTTCATGTTTTGATTTATTCAGAAATAAACTAACTCGTACTTGGCTCTAGGACGCGCTCGAAATCAGGTCGTATCTGCATGACCGGGCTCTCATACAGTACGGAGATAAACTCGAAGCGTCAGGGAAGGGTTTACCGGAGCTTCTGAGCTTGAGCTCATCGGATCTCTTCTCCCAGTTTGGCATGAAGCGAGGACACATCGCTCGCTTCATGGACCGGACCGGCCCGTGCACGGATCCCTCTCTCAACTCGCACGGCCTCCCTTCGTCGGGAACGCCCAAGAAAGCGTCTAGAAGCAACAGTCTCTACAAGAGTATCAGTGTAGATTCTCAAAATCTGCAAAGCGTGACGAGGTCAGTGAGAAGAGGAATACTTCTGGTTATTCTTATTGCAGCAGAATTACTAAAAAATAAATAAACAAAATCAATCTCGCAATGTTAGACATAAAGTCGACGATATTGTACAGGATTGAAGACGGGTATACCTTCAAAGGGATTGTGGCTGCGGGGCCAGCTAAAAGCAGGGTGTGCGGGTGCATGAAGGCTCCTGCGGTGGTTGACCGAGTCGCTCCCTATGCAGCCATCGAGAGCATCTCGGTGCAGAGGTTGACTCCGGAGTATAAGATCGGGATGGAGCGTTTGGTGAAGTCCAAGGCGCCTCCGATGAAGGCATCCGAATTATGGCGTGATAAACCCGCTGTTGTCTTATGCATACGGCGTCCCGGGTAAATCTCAAGGCTCTGCAAAGTATTGCTGTGTTCATGTGATGAAACCAGAGATACACGAGTTTTAAAGAATTCGAACCGTGTGATTAAAAAAATTGAAGGAGACGAAGTCCAAAGCGTAAAAGATATTTATAGTATCTGGTTTCAAACAAAATGAGTTGCAAAACTACTCAAAGCTAAATTATTTCACACTAGCAGGGACTACAAAATTCAACACAACAGAGCTCTCCATTTCTCTACTTTAGATTATAAGGGTTCACTTTATCAAAAGACTAAATTGTCCTTTGGGTCCAAGTCCAGATTTCTTGTTCTCTTGCTATAAACTGATACGAGCGCGGGATTATGATCTCGTGACCGGAATTTCCAGAGATCTTACAACCAGTTTTCACGAACGCTAACAGGAAATAAACTTGACAGCTGAATTTGAATACCTACTAATAATAATAATAGAGATACGGAAATAGAAAATAATCCTAATGCGTAAAACATAAAAATTCCCCTAAGAGTCTAGGACTCCACGGTCAAGCCCGGCCCATCTCGTCACGCGCCCGCCATTGATATGTTTTATTGAAGAACGAGTATGTGACGTAAGCTTTTGAATGTCTTAACAACGTGTTTGAATTCGAAACAGGTGCATTATGTGTAGAGCTGAAGCTCACCAGCTCTATGCCAAAAAGCCCATATTTGATGCACTGGGAATTCAACTCTATGCAGTTCTTCATGAGCTCATAGAATCAGAGGTCCACAACAGTCACTTTTATATATTCTCTTGAAAACCCATTATATTTTCTAATCACATTTGGCTTAGATTGTTTCGCTTGTACGATGCACAGGTGAAAGACTTCTGGCCCCGGTACTGGGGTGGGGTTGTTCTCCACGACCCAAGCCTGGATTTCTTCAAAGCCCTTGGCGGAGGAGAGCTTCTCAAAGACAAGTTCCTGTCGGGATTCGTGTTCAACCCCCGCGCTTTGGCGAATTACAGGCGTGCGAAAGCTATGGGGATAAAGCAGAACTTCACCGGGGAAGGGGAAATCAAAGGCGGGCTTTTCATAGTGGGGACTGGGAGGAGCGGCGTGGCTTACCAATTCATCGAGAGGAATTTCGGCGATTGGGCACCTCTGGCCGAAGTCATAGAGATCTGCACTCAATTGACGGTAAATATGATTGGTATTCTGGAACTACAATTCAAAAGTTTTATTTTGTTTATTATAAGTTCTTGTGTTCTGATACAGAGTCACCATGAAGATCAGGAGAAGTCTGTCCGGTCATTCACGTGAATAAGACGGAAGATTTCATTTGTTATCTAGTTTTGTATGATTCATGTTCACAATCGTTAAGCTTCTGAAGTTGGTGTTTTTTCAATGTTTTAAATAAAAATTGCTAGTACTTAAACAAACATTTATGTATAAATAATTAGATTGAAGAGCAAAGAAGTGTTGGATAAGAAGTGTCTTTCACCATTGAATCAAGCTATTGGTGTTTTTTTCCCCACTAAACCTGTTCTACTACAAGCTGAGAGCATCCACCCGACAAAGATATCGCCATTCTGATACGTCCAAGGCCGAGAGCCCTTCACATGTGGTCAAGAAGCTACCGAACATGAACTGATTCAACGGCAAACTCGGCAATCTCATTGCTCCAAATGTGTGAAACACTTCACCGTTCCAAGTTAACCCAGTAGCCATTGTCGTCCGCAAACTCAAATCCCTCTCCGTCATTCTCCGAAGTTGACACATGGCGTCCGATCCAATCCGATCCGACCTTGTCAGACTCTGTCAGTTGTCACCAAACCCACCAGCGAGTACCTCGAGAAAAGCACGTTCCGTGAGACACCCCGAATATTTCTTGCAGCACAAGGAAGCAGCCCACCAGGGTTCGTCAAGCATCGAGTTTTGAAACAACAGAGCTTCTTCGCCAGAGATTGTCGTACTTCCACCAACGACACATTTCTTATGACCCTACAAAACTCATATTTGGCGCCAAACGAAGCCGCCAAACGGATTTTATAATTGAAGAGTTGACGGCAAAAATATTTATATTTAACACAGTTATTGCATTTTAATGTTAAAAGTTTGATGATAAAAGTAGTCAACTTACACTCAACTGTTGTGTAAATTGAGTACTTTCATCACCACTATTTTAATACAATATTAAATTGCAACGATAGGTACATAATATAAGTTAGGTAATATAAGTTAGGTAAACTACGGCTAATGTACCTAATATTTGATTTTCTGCGGATTATGTACCCAATGTTTATTTTTGGCGGCTAATGTACCCGATGTTTGATTCGTTAGATATTTTTAGGTTTTCCGTCAGTTGACCGTTAGAGAGTTATCCTCCTCTATATGTACACTTTTCGTATTTTTGACATAACTCACTCATTTTTTGTCCAAATTTTATGAACAACCTATGGTTGGAAAGATAAGAGATAGATCTACAACTTTGGTGTTTTAAGTTTTGTAAAATCAGTTTTAAAAAAATACGAAATTTCAAGTACAACGTAAAACTGGACATTAGTTTAATGAAAAATATTTGTTTCGAGCAAATTTTAATTTACTTAATGACTTTCTATGATGAAACTTAAAGCAAAATGTTGTAGATAAATATTTTATCTTTCCAACAAGTGTTTATTTATAAATTTTAGATAAAAAAACGAGTGAGTTATGCCAAAAATATGAAATATTATTTCACATCACATCTTTCATAAATTGTTGACCATAAATTACCGGAACGATGGCATGGGGTTGAATTTGTGGCGATGGTAGACTAGAGGAACCCGGAGCATTTTGTTGGTAAACACCGCCATAATATGTATGTTGTATTTGTTGTTGTTGTACCGGCGGAGTTGAATGCGAAATACTATTAACCGACCCGGTTTCGGAACCGGCCCGTCCTTTTCCTCGGCGATCTTTCGGCCTCGAGAACGGTTATCGAAACTCGACATTATAACTAAAATAAACTATATAATATAATAGATATTATAACTAAAAATTAACTAAATAAGTAACTAAGTTATAAGTGTATTAATATAACTATAAGATAAGAAAACTATAGCTTAAAATCGGATTTTTTGAGAGCTTGGGCGAGTTGAGAGAGTATGAGATGAAGAGAATGAGTTGAGTGAAAAAAAATGAGGGAGAAGTGTGGTTTTTATAGGAAAAAAATGGAGAGAATCGAGTAAAGAGGGTATAACTAATACCCAACGGATAGATTCAGGCCCCTTTCTGCAATTTGCAGAAAGCTCCTCGGGACCACACGGGAGAGCCGTTGCCCAACGGCTCCTTCGATCGCGCCGTACACGTGGCACATCCAACGGCTCAAAAAATAGAGCCGTTGGCTTTTATATATATATATATATTTTTAAATGTCGGAGCCGGATTAATCCGGCTCCGTATTAAGTCGGAGTCGGAGCTCCGACTCCGTAAAAAAAAAAAATGGAGGGTCCGGGAAATCCGACCCTCCTACATTTCCAGGATTATGAAACACACACAAAAAAATCAGTAAAGAAAGAAAATATATATGTTTCACTCTGTGGTTGGAAGTTGCAGCTTATGTTTTGTTACTGGTCATTATATTGTTTTATTTGGCACTTTTTACTTGTACTTGTCTTTTTCTGATTTTTCTTGGTACTTTTGGTTTGTAGTTGTCTCTTTCTTTGTTCTCTCTCTAAGAAAGAAAGAGAGTAAACTAAATTACCCCATCAACAATCGCTGCAACACACTGAGTATTTCGTATATGAAGAAAGAGAGTATGCAATGGAAAAGCGAAAAGTCATAATATGACAGGAAAAATTCATCAAGGAAATGTGATATCAAAAATATTTTTTTTATAATTAATTTTATGAATCGACAAAATATTTAGGGGTACAATTATACAAAGATTATTACAAAATATATATTAAAAGAATCTTTATATAAAGATATTAGTATTAATATAGAGAGATCATAATTATATATATAAAAAATAAGGTTGATAGGATTGAACTTTGGTCTCCTAAGAAGAAAGAGTTAAACTTAAATAATCACTACACCATAGTCTACCTTTGATACATTTTATTTATACTGATAAAACTGTATTTTTTTTAATTAAAATTAACTCAAATTTGAATCAAGTGGGGGCGCTGTCCCGCTCGGGCCTTCATAGATCCGCCCCTGGCAACACACTGGGTATTTCGTATTTTTTACAAAAATTATAGTGGTTGTGTACCGGTGTATCCAGCGTATTATTTAAGGGTTCTAGATTGTGAAATTTGCTAGACTAAGTATTATTGGGCCAATGTTTGGTGTCAACTGTCAAATTTCAATCCCTCAAAAAAAAAAAAAAAAAAAAACTGTCAAATTTCAACATTTGGGTGTAAAAAAAAAAAAAAAAAAAAAAAAAACACTTCAGCATCAAGTAACAGAAAGAGCAGAACAGTTAGAGAGGGGCATGAATTTTGTTTTAGGCCATCTTTGTGTTAAAGAGTTTCGTTGCCATTAATACGAGGACTAGTACAGACAACAATGTCCATCTTTTGTTTTATTAGCTACTTCATTTGGACATGCAAAGCTTTCTTTTTTTATCAGCAGTGTCCTATAGGAAGGATACAAGTGGCAGTAAAAGCTGAGTTACAAATTCCAGTTTTTTTTTTTTTTTTTTAAAGAAGAAATTCCAGTCTTAATGACAAATATTGTGTCATCGCTGTCAAGTGTCAATGATGCAACTTCACGACCCAATATTTAAATATTATATCAGTTTTACCTTATCTTTAGCGCATGTAATGATAGCAGATAATCCACTAATGTGTTCTTGGTATAATGATTTGACTTTACATGAGCTCAAAAATGATTCCATTATTAACGTCAATTGTTAGTATGTAAAGTTGTAAACCAATTATTTTCAACAACAAAAAATTGTAAACCAATCCAGTTATTAACTACAAAAATCACACTAAATAGTATGAGTTTACAGAAGTTTTGATTCTGGATTTCTGAATTTTATATATAATAAGGGGTGAACTAGGAGCATTCGGTGTGGTATTTGACGGCTAACAGACAGAATACCGCATTTTGATTTTCTTATAATGAAAACCGAATGCCCTATTTCTTAAGAAGAAGACCGCATCTACTGTATAATTGATATTCGATTTCACTTGCGGTAATATCGGATTTATATCAAATTTACTAGCTTCTAAGATCCACTATACATAATTAAATAATCAACTTTGATATAGTTCTTACTAAGTCCCTACTAAAAGCAAAGAAGTAAGACCCTCAAAAAATTCCAGTTAACGTAAGTCTAAATTCTTCCATCCGCTAGATCTTAAAAATAGGACGTTAGATCAATCACCGCAAATTAAATAATAAAAAAGAAAAACGAATCTAGAACCAAAATTTTCGGTCTAGGAAAAATCCGGCATCCTTGACCAATCAAGAATCATATGCCGGATTACGTTCCCATATTTTTAACTACTACATTACATGTCAGTATTCGGTGTTAACCGAAACAGAATCTGTAGAAACTATTCAAGAACGGTAATAAAATCCTTAACGATAAATTCAGTTTCCGGTCTTCTATTGTTTTAATCTAAAGAAAACAAATCAAAACAGGAGAAAATACATATCGGTTGTCAACGACACAATCCGCAGCAGTGGATTCGGTATGCGATTTAAAATTCGGTTTTCGGTCTTATTTATTAAACCCTAATGAAAAGAAATGAAAACAAGACCAAATGACATATGTTGAAATGAAGAAAAAAGAAAAACATGATTTTTTTCATTGCCATTTTCTTGTTAGCTACAAATTGCCAGATACAAAAGGAGCTCATAATTCTACGTCCCTCTCTCACTGTCACATCTATAAAATATCAATCTATATACATTCATCATTCAAGAAGAGCATGGTCCTTTTGTTGGTGTAAGTAAATATTTGCCGATCATATGTACCTTCTTGGTCAAAGCATGGTTCTTGGGAGAGGAGGAATGTCATGGACACCCTTCAGTTTCATATATTCGGGCAATCGTAGCGAGGGCAGTTTCGTAATTGGTATATAACTTTCAAGGGAATCATGCATATCACAGTTCAACTTTCATATGACCACCCGGTAGAGACCCTGCAAAACGCAACACATTATAATAATTTTATGAGCTATTAGAAAAAATGAATAAAAGAACCAACCTTCCACATCTTGGCTGCTAGGAGACGTTCGGGCTCCGAAGCTCATTTGGACGACATTGTTAAGCTCGTCTTCCCACATAATTGCTATCTGAAACATTACGGTTACTAAAAAACGCGAGAAACAAAATTAAAACGGAATTGCAGATACCGGGCTTGGCTTGGAGAAGTTAACGCATTAGAACATGGTATTCTCTTTTGACTATGATACAAACCCATTATAGTAACTGGCTCATATCAAGGATACTAGTTTACGAGTTGAAAGGGGTGAAACAGGGTCCGATAACTTGTATGGTAAAAAACCCGGAGTCGTTTCATCGCGGTTCAATGTAGCCCCATTTTAATTTAATGTGAATATGGGATTGTAACAGACTGATGTAACGGAAGCTTACTGATAATACTAAGACAACGAGGAGAACGGTGATAAATAATTAAAAAATAAAAAAAAACCCACCTACCTGGCTCGGTTCCTTGAAAGCTCCAGGCAATGGCGTCAAATGAGAATTGATTGCTCTTCGTAGTGCATCGGAGGAGCCACCCATGCCCGGAATACCTGGCTGAATTAGCCCTTGTTGCAACGATGGATAGGCCATAGGCATATCCGGAGCAAACGTTAAGGAAGGTGAAGAACCGACTACCCGAGATTGAAGCATCTACAAGGATATGTGGATTATAAGCTGATAGAAAAAAGGGACATGTCTGTGCCTGAAATGCAGAGATTGTCACTTGAAACTTACGTCCTTTGCGAGAAGCCCCTCGATGTTGAAGTCTAACCGGGGATTAACCGTTGCCAACTTCATCGACAAAAACTGCAGTAAGAGAAGAGTTCCTCGTGTGAGTTCCTCGAGTTTACATCGGATCGACGTACTGTCTCAAAGACCAAGCGACACGAGAATTAAAGAAACACTAATTGCGTACCTCAACCTGTCGTTGCAGCGATTGCACGTAATTTATTATTTCATCCAACATCACTGCCTTACCAGTAACCTGCGACGAATCCGTCCCTTGTTAAATAACAGTAATGTAAGCTATGGAAGAACACAGCAACATAACGCAATATATATAGATATAGAGATATAAATCAACCTTGCTACATCCAGGTACTAGGTCCTGAAGGAACTTCATCCTTTCGCTGATTTTTTCCCTCCTTACCTACATTCAGAAATCAATGAGTTCACCGGTTTCAACAAATTCGCTCCAAAAAAACGTTGAAGCTGAAATCTTACTCTCTCGGCGAGACTGTGGCTATTCGTAGCTTGGCCTCTCCTTGCCCGAACATGAATATAATCTTCTTTCGCAGGATCTGAAGCTTGAGAACCCTGTTTCCCAGTTTTCCCTGCTGTTTTCGGGCTCGGATTCTGGTCTCCCTTCGATTGAAGTTCCGAATCTTCCTTCGTCAAAGCTCCTTTCGCTCGATCGGGATCTGAATCCTGGATCAGAGTAATGAGCAACAACTCATGAGCAAAGGGTAGTGCTTATATCTTTCATTTTTGAACCGGATAATCGAAACAAAGGCTACCTGCGCAATCCGTTTCCTCTTCTTCGAGCTGAGCTCTTTACCAGAAGATTCTCCTCCAAACATGGCCAATTCGTCTTGACCAGCTCCGGCGCCGCTGCTGAGCTCGGCTTCGTCGGATTCATCTGGCTTCGCTTCATCAAGAGATCTGCTGCTCTTTCTCTCATTCTGGAGCGGACTCTCATTGTTAGCCCTCTCAGCAGCCACAGAAGCGTCTCTAGAGCCCTCGTTAGCGCACAGCTCGACCCTCTGCGAGCTCATACCGGGCGCCACGTGTCTGAAACCACCGCCAGCGAAAACCTCTTGACCACTACCGGGGATCATCCCGTGGTTCCTCATGTAAATCCCGGTAGTTTCGGGGATCGCAAAAGGGTTCATCATCTCGCTGAAATTCCCGCCGTTGAAGCTCGAGAACCTCGCGGCTCGCTCGATGAAGGCAGAATCAGCCGGAAGCTGAGACAAGCTCGGGGGAATGACGCCCGGCAAGTTCGGCAAGAAGGTGCCGCCTTTCAGCATCGAATTCGGCGGAGCCCAGCCGCCTTTCCTGATCCCAAGCGCGCTGAAAGCGCCCGAGTTGCCGTCGCAGAACCCCAAGCTCTGCGAACAGCTCGGGTGGTCCCAAATCGCAGGCACAAACCCGTCCGCCGTTGGAGCCGACGAACACGAAGACGAGCCAATCGCCATGGAATTCCCAGGCTGGACCAAGCCCATGGAGGTCGTGATGGAGCCATCGAACTTCCAGTCCGAGGACGACCCAGCTGAGTAATTCATGTGATCTTCGCTCTTCTCCTTCTCACCCATATCCATTTCCCCTTTTCACTTCAATTAATGAGCATTGAAGCCATACTCGAAGATCACAGAGACCGTTTCGGTCTGCAACTTTTTGAACAAGTCTCACTCACTCTCTCAGTCTGAAGAAGAAAGGAGAAAAAGCAGGCACATTTAAAAGGACATTGTTTTCAGCATAATAAATACCTATTCAAAACCCTAGTCAGAGGAGAGAGAGAGAGAGACCCAACAACTAAAAGTAGGAAGATAAAGATACCCACTTCAGATTCTGTGCTACTTTTGGTACTCTCCTCCTCCTCTCCATCGAGTGAGATATAAAAATGAAAACTTTTGGCTGAATTTGGGTGTGTGTGTTCAAACTTCAAACTTGAAAAGCCATGGCTGGTTTTGGGCTCAGAAAACAAACTCGAAACTGTATTAATAGCGAAAGAGAGATGATTGAAAAGGGTGTTAAAAGAAAATAACTGGGAAAGAGAAAGAAGGAAGGAGAGAATGGCAAAGTTGCTGCATTTATAGCCACGCTTACATAAAAAAGAGAGCTCTTGATGATTAACCACCGCCACTGCTGCTTACTCTAATATAATATTAAAATAAAACTAATTAATTAATTTAATCCCTCGTATCATCATATCATATCATATGCTTTCTTCTTAATTACTTCCATTACTATAGATATAGCAGGATGCTATAGGCAGGTTTTTTCACACTCTTTCTAACACGGCAGAACCTTTATAAATTAATATTCGATAAATTAATACTTCGATTAATTAATAATTTTTTTTGATCCCGATTATGCTAATGTAGTTTAATTTTTACTTTAATAAATTAATAAACTCGATAATATAATAAATTTCTCTAGTCACAATCTTATTAATTTATAGTGATTCAACTGGCACGTGATAGTCTTTAAGTTATCATTATGTTACTTTTGATCTGTTATTTTAGTTAAGCATTTATGTATCACATTTAATAATATATGTATTTTTGCCACACACAAAATAACATAAGTATTTTCGTCATTAATTTCTCAATTTTTCACGCATGTCACGTGCTTACGTGGACGACACGTAGGTACTTAAGTGGGACTACGGATAGAATTCAACAAAATGATAACTTCATAATTTTTTCAAACAAATATATAAAATAGAGACTTATTTACAACAAAGTACCAATTTCTCTTACTTTTTACATATGGCATAATTTAGAAACAAAAAATGTAAGGAGACGAAACTATTACTGAAAAATCTTAACGAAAAATGAATGCCTCCGTGAGAAAGGAGAAAAGAAAAGTAATCAAAAGTTAGTTATGTAAAATAACAAACAAGGTTTTATAAAACTGTTTTATGTTTTCTTAAGGAATTCATGAACCAAACATGCGATGCAACAAGTGTTTAATCTTTTGCAAAACGAAGAATTTTATTAAGACTTAAACAAGCCGCGAAAAGTATGTTTTTGGTAGTCCTCGCCTTCGAAGGACTTTATGCTTTGAAGACTCAAGTTCAATCCCACTAATTTCATTTTATTTATTTTTAATATTATTTTTATCATTCCTATTTTGTACTTCATTTGAATTTATTTGTACATTGTGTTTCGAAGATTCAACTTTGGCTAAGTTGTTGCATAGTACACCACATTAGGTCTTATGAATTTGTTATAAATTTTTATTCTCAAATGGGGTGAAAAATCCCGAGAAGTAATATGTGATTTAATTTCATGCAAAACGGAGGACCTTGCTAGGGCTTAACAAGCAACTAATCTTCTTGAAAGAACGGGTTGGTTGTGTTTAGAAACACGTTATACATATTATAATGTATGGTTGTCAGCGGCTCTTAACATAACGGCAACTTCACTCGAGCTGTGAATCATACGCTATTATAGCGTATATGTCTAGTGGGGCTTTATCTCCCACGCTATAATACCGTGGTTGATAAAATCTGAACAGTGCAACGTTATTTGCAGCGCTACATTGTTCATGAGTTACAAATGTCCAAAATTTACATAATTGTTTAATATTTCCTCTTAATATGATTTACTTTGTATAAATTTACTGTTTTGCAATATAATTTAGAAGAGCAATATTTTAATATATGTGAGTGATTTTTAGTCATTTGAATGATTGATCCAATTAGGAATTGAAAAATAAATATAGAGTTATGAATGTAAATATAATATAAAGGGAAAGAATAGAGTTGAATCGAAAATGATTTACTAATTATTGAAAAATAAAATAGGAAATAGAGTGACCCGGTGAGATAATCTATAATATTAAAATAACACCACAAGTGCACCACTCGTGTTTAATTGCTTTTGGATCACAAAGCAATACTTGAGAATGGTGAAAGACATCATATATCAAAACAAAATACAAATTAATATTGGTTGTATGATTTATGAATCAATTTTAAAATTCAAATCTTAAAAAAAAAATAGTATAAAATTTGCAAAAGGGCAACATTTTTTAACAAACTCTTTTGCACGGAGATTTGCTGCGACCTCGACACTTTTGTGACAAACGCTGACCCAAAGCTCGGATCGCTGACATCAAAAACTAATTCTCGCGGAGAACACAATTACTTAAGTGATTTATTATAAGAATTATGTGATAATATATATAGTTATATACATAGAAGAATTATCATAAACTAAAAGAAATCATACATTTGAAAACTGTAAATTTTTTAACAATGAAACAAAATCTGACAATGAAAGCGTATGAATTTCAAACTAATGTATTACGAAACAGGTTTTCCAAAGAACCACACATTAAAGTTCTAAAATGTTATCTTCATGTGTATGTAATTAGGGATATAGGTTATATTCGTGTGATAAGAAGAAAGGCAATATATTATCTAATAATACAATACCTTAATAATACCATACCGATAAAGTTAAAAATTTCCCGGACTTCTAGCATTACTTTAAATTAAAAATCATTGAGAACCAATAAATAACAAGATTATCTTGATTTTTAAATTTTCTATTATATTTTGCTTGAGCTGTGTTTTTCCATATATTTTTTTTAAAATATAAATTTAAAAATGAGCTACCTACTGACAGTGCCAACTCTAAGCTTAAGGCTTTTCCTTTATCTTATTGCGTTGTCCTTCATTACGCTTTGGAAGAAGAGCTTAAGATCTTTAATGGGGTTTGTTTGGTCAAGAACCCCAAAATCTAGCTCTTAATTTTTCCTTAATTTTATAAGAAAGCTATTAACTAATCCAATTAATTATCTAGAGGTAGGCCATATGGTAATCTACGGTACCACCTTTCTGATGCGTTGACCATCTTATCTGTCACACTATGCTCTAAGCTGTATGTTTGACCGACCCAGCCCAAGGCAAGAGAAACATCTTCATGTGGTATTTGAAAGGAAAACTCAAACTTAGCAATTTTGGTGTATTTTTAGATTCAAGCTTTTCATTATTATTATTATTATTTTCTTTTTTTTTTCAGCTCGGGGTGGGTATTTTGTAGTATTTAATCTTATAATAGCCGTGAAAGTTCTTAATTCTTTTTTACGACAAAGGTTCCTAATATATTATCATATAATAGCGGCAAAAATAATTTATTTTTTTTCGTCGTTCAATCCTACAATCAGGTACGCTTGAGGAGGAGGAATATAGTGTGGGCTATGCTTCGAACATGAACACTAGAAATCAAATTTCTTAAGTTTAAAAAGCTCAAAATCACCGAGACATACATGATACAATAAGAGGCAATTGTAAATTTCGCTAGGAGAAGACTAAGAGAATTGTGTAAGCCCTTCCTCTACCACGGTACCACCTCTATGAAACACGAACAAGCCCTGCATTGAGTTTTAAAAAAATTGTTAGATCTTGTGGAACATTTCATCAAGGCAAACTGAGGCTAAGTTAGATTAGAGCTTAGACACGCAAGTTTGCAAAGTTGGAGCTTGCATTATCTTATCAGTGCAAAACTTCAAATGTATATTAGGCATACAGTAGAATCTCTATAAATTAATATTGTTGGGACCGGTAAAAAATATTATCTTATCGTATTATTAATTAACATATAAATTAATAATTTATTAATTTATACAATAATGAAGAAAAAATATTAGTTAGCTATAAGTATATAAATATCTTTACTAACAAAAAATTATTTCAATTTATTATATCGAGAATATTAAAGTATCAATATTAAGAATATTAAGAGAGACTATTATTATGATTTAAAAAGATTTTATTATTGTACCAATGTCATAAATATTAAAGAGCCCAATAATATTAAAGAAGAATGACAACAACTTCTTAGAGTAGTGATAATTAAAGCTGTAATAATTACTACAGAATCATATTTTAAGAAGACTACATAATTAGTGATGTAATTTTATCTTTTTATATAATGCTATTTCATAGTTATTTATGTTTTATTTTATTTATAGTGATTTTATAATTATTTATGTAATTTTTTATATTGAATTATTAATTTATATATCATTTCGGACCTATATACTTACCAAAAAAATTATAATCTTATAAATTTAGCGAATTATTAATTTAGCTAGTTAGGCCCGAGTCGGGACCGGGCAAAAATATTATTTAATCGCGACTATTAATTTATCGAGTATTAATTTATAGTGGTTCAACTGTATGTTGTAACAAAGTCTTAAGGTCATCTCCAACCGACCACTCTATTTTCCGCCTATTTCTCAGTTAATAGTAAATCATCTCCAACCTAACTCTATTTTTATTAGAGGCGGCGATTCAGTTTCGTATCGTGTTCATGTTGGGTCTTAATCGTTTTTTTACTTATATTGTTTAGATCCAGACCCGCCCCATTTA
The DNA here is from genome assembly GCA_954871525.1 of Parietaria judaica. Lineage (NCBI taxonomy): Eukaryota > Viridiplantae > Streptophyta > Magnoliopsida > Rosales > Urticaceae > Parietaria > Parietaria judaica. Next base: position 29,408,728 of record OX940870.1, read on the forward strand.
TTAATCGTGTTAGAAGACGAGACTCATACCCGCCCCATTTAAATAAAGTTTTTTATCGTGTCTACCTGTTTAACCCAATTAATACTCATTTAACTTAATTTATTTAACTATATTATCGAAGATTTTAAAATTTCACTAATAAAGTGTTTATTTGTGTTGTCACTGTTTCGTGTTTCGTGTCCGTCTCTAAATTGTCACCCGTAATTTTCATTCTCTTTATATTGTATTTACACTCAAACCTTTATATTTTATTTATTGATTCCTAATAAGATCACTTATTCATATTACTAAAACTCACTCACATTTATTAATATAAAAAGTACAACACAACACAAATAAAATAAAATTGCAACACAAACACAAATATAAAAGAAAGTTACAATACCACACAAACAAAATAAAATAAAATTACAGCAGAACATAATTGTGTTTGCAAATGTCTTTGTTGTCTTTTAGATCATGTAAAATAACATATTTTTATAAGTTAAATACTTTTTCCTATCGAAAGTAGTTTTTTGAGGCAAATAATTACTCTTTATATATAATATTGAGGATAAATATTAAATAATTTTATAAACTTTAGACACATATGAAATTTAAGAGTTTTAAAAGACCAAAAAAATAAATATAACGCAACAGTGTCATGCTTCATGTAGTGCGACACTGTTCATTAATTATCTTAATTCCACGTCAAATGGAGTGGAGAACAGTGTTCCACTGGAGCTAATACTCCAAATTGGAATGGAGAATAACGCTTCACACTACTCTAAGCGTGTTTATGAAATCAGTATTGTCAATCTATAACTTAGTAGGATAAGGAGACTAATAGGAGGGTAATCGTGAGATCATCTAGAGAGATTAAAGAGACTCAGAGTGAAACTTAGAAGCTTAAATGTTAGTTTTAGTGAGGGAATCGATTTGCTGTAGTCTGTAGAGAGAAAATAGAATAGAATAGAATATGAGAGAGAAAGCGGAATTGTGTATGATTAGTTATAATTTTTTTGGTTAATAATCAATAAAACCTTCAAGATATATTTTCTTAGTATATTTTTTTGTTTTGGGTTCTTCGTCTTCTTAGGTGATCTTGGTTAAATTAAATGTCGATGATTTCTGTACTAACTGATTTACAAATCAATTAAGTATTCTTAGAGTATTTGAATTTTAAATAGTACCCGAACATTTTGTCATAACAAAAATCAATTTCTTTGGCTTGTGTAACAAAAAAGCCGATTGAATTGTGCATGAGAAAGGAAAGGAAATATTTTGGGAAACTTCCTCCCTTGCACCAAGCTTCCATAGTTGGGAGGGACTGATGTGATAGACACTGATTCCACCGGCGTCCATCTATAGGGCCATTATTTATCACGTTGCTAGTTCATTGCAACAACATTTTGGGGCTTAACAGATTAACATCATCCAAGGGGCCGGTCTTGGCTGCGTGTTTCCACTATCATCGCTCGAATGCTTATTATAGGGTACAAGCCTTTCCTAAGGTGCGTGATGATACCTCAAATAAAGCACCAAAATGTCGATTCATTTTTTACATCAATTGATATTTAGAAAGATGTTCGGAGCTTGTTAGTGTGTGGTTGGTTAAACACGAGTGTTTGACATTATTTGGTAATCGTTTATGAGTATGTAATTGTTGAAAATGATCGAGCATGTTTTCTCGATGATCAAGTTTGGGATAATTTGAACACGAAATCAAGAAAGCAAATATTTATGCCACAACATGTTAGATTTCGTCCAAAGATCTAAAATCGTTTTTGCAGCTCACTTCGACGGAGTTCTAGAAGAAAAGAAATTGAACTAATTTGTTAGCTACGATCCGTTTAATTCATAATTATCGATGAATGCATCACTCTCAATAAAGTAGTTGCATATCATGAAAGTAGAATTTATCAAAGTACCGACTAGTGACAAATTTACAGAAATTCTAATTACGCAAAAGATACAATTAACCGCAAGAGAACATTAATTATCTTTTATTTATTAATAGGAATTCTTACCACTCTTTTTTTGTAGAATGATAACAGCAAGGATGTTATATAATCACAGTAATTAATTATATATCACTGTAGACCCATCTTATAGGAGCCTTCATTAAACCATTCTTACCTAAAAGGGGTATCCATATGAATAATTAATAACAGAAGGTCATAACATATATATTTTTTTTTTCTGCAAATTTTATAGTTCTTACTTTATATATAGTATTGGACTGTCCCTTTCTCTCATGCCATTATTAGTTGGCATTGGGAATTGCAATCACAATGACCAAGGCTTTAGAATAATGGAATCTCCTTCACATAACTATGCTTTTGTACAAGTAATTGCTCAACTGGGGTCTTTAGGAAATTGCTCTATTAAAGAGGGAAAAATGATTTGCATTGATTGGGTTACTTCTACAAGGCACCACAGAGAAGGTGAAAGAAAAAAATGAAAAAAACAATTCAAAGAACAGATTCCCAAAAGAAATTTATATTATGAGTCATATTGTTTATTTGTACATTACTCTCCTCTTGTCCATTAAAAATATAAAATAATGAATTTGGTATCATTATCATTCCTCTGTACAAAGCATAAGAAGCCATGAACAAAATCATGAAGTTGGTGGATATATATATATATATATCAAAGTTTTAAATACCGCTTGTCGATGTCGTTTCGCACTTTTCATTTTACGGATATATCGCATGTCGATTGGTATATCATATGTAAATCGATAGATATGCCGATGGATATATCGTTTCGTATATCCTCGAAAAAAGATTTTCGATGGGCATGCCGATGGATATTCGAGAAATTTAATACCTTGATATATATATATATATATATATATATATATATATATATATATATTACAAAGAAGAAAACTACACTGCTTTCAAAGAAACAAGGACTAGATTCCTTGGTGCCGATTTTCTACAATTCTAAGTCTTTGCATTACGAACAAGCCAAGAACATGACTAATTGAAAAGGGACACGTGTGATGTGAGGTGTGAAATTTGAAACACTAAAAAATTCATAATGAGTTAAATTAAAATAAAATAAAGTTGTAGTATGTGTGAAAGAGGTATTAAATTAGATTATTAGTGATGAGAGTTGGGTTGGCTTTTGGGAAAGCGAAAACCAAATCCCATCCTTTGCAACATGGGATGGGAGTTGGATATTCGAGATCTCCTTGACAATTCTTTAACACCTCTCTCTCGCTCAATGATAGTAAAGTAGTCATCGGGGTGAGCTCTAATCAATTAGAGAAGCACGGTTAAGGCATAAAAAAAGTATGAAAAAAACCAAATAAAGCTAATTTACAGATTTTCTGCTCACATATCGCAATCTATAGCAATTTAGTACTTACCAAGCTAGCGCGCATATATTATGTATATACCGCATTTACACTATCTACGTACGTACATACATATAGCTCTATACAAAAGGAAAATACATTTTTGAACCTTGTAGCTCGGTTAAACTTTTTTTTTTCTTTTTTTCTTTTTTACGTACCTCGTTTTCTTCTTTGAATCCACAATATCCTTTTGCATACTTCAAAACTAAGCGATCGACACCACCAGAATCATTCTATGTCATTTCTCTCTAAACGTGTTTTTTTTTTTTGTAAGTTGAAATTATGTTCTTCATTTTCTTGAAAAACCATGTCTCTCCCTGAAAGAATTTCATGGAATCTCACTCACATTGCCATTTAATTACGATGATATTCCTAGTCGACCATGGTGGTTGCCTTCGCTAATTTGACATGGCTCAGTGTCTTTTCTTAAATTTAGTAGATTAGAAACCCTAATTCGGGAGTCTATAAGAAATAAGTACGATTTAAAAGGTTCTCAAATTCTATATACTCTATAAGGTAACAAATGCCCACATACATTTTCAAATTTCATGACATATATCCTTCTAGTTCACCTAAAGGGGCGTGTGCATATGGGATAGTGTTCACTGCTAACTCTTTAAAGTTTTTATAGCTCATATGAGGTATTAAAAAAAAGAGACAAAAATAGGATCAAATCATATATGTTGTCATGTAAAAGTTCACGATACGAGTTAACAAGAAACTTAATTACTTGTGCCAAATTTTTTACTTTAATATATATAAGTCATACTTTCTCTAAAAAAATATAGTATTTTATCGTAAACATCTCATACTACAGGTCCATGCAAACATCTATGCGTGTGCATGATTTAATGATATTGTTTTCCAACCTTTTGGTGACTTTTTTTCTTCACTTCTTCCTCTAACCCTATCTAATTTCGTAAAAATTTCCAAGCCTTTTTCCACAACAAAAGATGGTCTCTGAGAAGAACAGAATGTGGGGTTATCACTATCCTCTCCCATGTATAAGATGTACTTTCTTCCCCACATGATTCTTCCTTTTTTCTTTTTATCTACAAACCCATTTGACCCTTTGAATGACTTAATACTCTGTTAATGACAAAAGAAAAAGAAAAAGAAAAATAAAAAGAAGAAGAATTAAAGGAGCATATATTGTACAAAGTTGTCACTAATGTTATTTTTATTTATTTTTTTGGTTCCTTCCATGCATTATCTATATATAAACGCAAAGATTATTCATATCGATAGCGGTACGTCTTTTTCGTTTGGTAAAGAAGTTATGAAGAAATAGAAAGCTACAGAATTGTGCCCCAAGATCATATATTAGCAAAATTGTCACGAAATTAATTAAAGCTCAAGCTCATTTGATTATATAATATTTTCTCAATATTTATCTTATCCAATAGACATGAAAATGTGACATAAGCATGTGAAAGAACTTGCCATTTGTAGCCTACAAGCAAATGCCAAAACCCAATGATATTAATTAAACTTCCACCATTGGCGCATCAGATCCAATATAAGTCAGTTCAATATATACCTCTTGAAATCTCTCATAGTTATTGGCCAAAATATCTGCATACCTAGGGCTCATTTTTAGAAAGATTAGTTGGTTTCTTTCGCACTGAAAAGAAGTGTTTTTCTTGTCAAGACACATAAATTCTAGCTTTGAGATTGACACCACGTTTTTCTTATTTATGTCCTTGTATTTATATATCGTTATATACACTCCATATCATCAAGGACTGTGTAAGTAATTAATATCAAACTAGAATGGAAAGAGAAAAAGCTTCATGCCATTAATAGAATAACCCACAAAAAGAGTACACGTGTCACAATAAGGTATGATTCAACTTCAGTCTTCTACGCAATTTCATATGCTTTTCAAGAGTACCGAGGGTAAAAATACCAACAAACAGTCACGAGGATTATCTCCCCGAGTTCATCGAAAGGAGTTCGGATTTTTCCTCTTTTAGTGTCAAGAATCAACAAAAATGAGAATGATCAAAATGTTATGAATTCCTTTTAGTATTCTTCTATTGATTAACTTCGGTCTACAAGTTTCTGAGTACAAATTATTTCGTTCTCTTCGTTTCCCTCCTTGGAATACTCAGGATTCGATCCTTTACAATGGTCATTTCTCTTTCTATTTATAGGCGAGTTACCCTAGCTAGGGCTCGGTTCCCTTGGTTGATTCTCATGTGGTCCCTCTTCTGAAAAGCGTTGTGGTCCTTACTGACATTCTCTACAAGAGCAATAAGACGCACTCCCACTAACGTTGTCGCCTGCCACGCTCTGAGGGCAACCAACTCAAGTAGTGCCCGTACGGCTCCATTTTGTTAGTTTCGTCGACCATCTCTTTGCTGCATTTAATGAGGTCAAGACGTACACCTTCGACGCGCCTTCGCTGGCTCTCTCTTTGGCTCCTTGAACTTCTCATCTGAGCGGCTTCTTTGATTGTCCTCCTCGAGCCTGCTTCTCCGAGCGACTCCTCCGAGCATCTTCTCCGAGAAGCACCCTCAGATGCTCTCCTCCGGGCACTTTCCTCGGGGACGCTTTCCCGAGCACCTTCCTCGTGAAAACTTCCTCGGAAGGAGATACTTACTCGTTCCTTTGCCTCCATTTTACGTCGTTCTTAGGATAAACGACACGAATAGTGTTAAGGAGGGATTGGAGGAAATCCGACCCTAACAAGTACGCAAGCGTCTCGGCTTTTTTGAAATAAATCTTAATTGAACAATTGGATCGTATATACGCGTCAAGTAATTTCAATTCAAACTACAATTGTAAATTTATACACAATATTGTAACATGACCTTAATACTAGTAAGACTATACCATGCACATCTCTTATTATGATTTAGTTACAAGAAAAAGTAACAAAGTGTTAACAAAGAATACGTATCTTATTATGATTTAAGCTGTTTTTTTGGATTTTTGTGCTTATTGTGTAATATATTCTCGGAGTGATTATTGAAATTGGATGAGATATATCGTGATTCTAACGACATAGCGTATAACTTCAACACCAAAAAAATAAAAAAATTGATCGGTTAGTTAGAACTTCGGAGATAAGAATCTAATAAGACCAAGTCGATATGGTATTAAGAAAAAGATAATTGAATTTTCGCAAAGAGCTTGTATACAATTTTTTAATACAGATGATAATGAGGATTTCTGGCGTCAATCCCAACCGCTTCAAAGAAAACACTCATCTCGAAAAGTGTTAAATATTATCTTAATTATTAATGATCAATAAATAACAGAATTAGGGATAAGAATTAGAGACCAAGTCTCTGATTGTACCAACTCAAAATATAAGGCTGTGGGATTGGATTTGTATTCAATTAAGCTCATGATCATGCTGTAATTGAAAATCGTAAAGACCCAGTTTTTGGCTTAATTATTCCCTCTTTAATTATAGGAAGCAATCGTATTTTTGAGTGGGATGATCTCCAAACAATGCAAATTACGAACATGTACTTGGGGCCAGCTTGATTGTTGATGAAGGCCCAATAATAGGCTTCTTGCTAATCCGGATGACGAAAAAGTTCCTAACATTTTTTTTCATCAATCATTTTCTTTGAACGTAACTCATGGATTAGAAATTTATATCTAGACCTATAAATTATGAAAAACACCAAAGACGTGACATTGTTTAATAAGTGGGACGCTTTAGCTGCCCACTTTCATTTTGTGGCCGAGGGTCAGAAAAAGGGCAATTATTCATTCTTATAACCAACATTCTTAAGACCAAAGAGGAGGGTGGAAAACGTTGAAAACTTTGTTCTTGGTTCTCATGTACTAGATTCTCGGAACCGCAAGAAATTTTGGTTAGAATGAGATTCCAACTAATTACCTTTTGAGATTTTGAGAAGAGTTGGGCTTGAGAGCAGGGCCAGCCTTGGGTTTGTCGAGGCCCTAGGCGAAAAATAATTTTGAGGCCCCTATCAATATTAAAAAATTAAACTTTAATGTAAATTATAACTCCAAAGAAAATCTACTAAAGTAAGAGTGATACGTTCGGGCCTACTAAGTAATAAAATATGATAAAAAAATATCGTTACATACTCATTTCAATACCTAATAATTGAACTAAAACACTCTAGATTAGACCTTGTGTCTTTTATTAATTAATCAAACTCCACTCCAGTTTATTATATAATATATATAAAAAAAAATTAAGAACATTGGGTTACCGAACCAAGAGCAACAAAAAACAATATTATATGATTTTATATTATATTATAGATATTGTCAAAAAATTATAATAGAAAGTGATGTTACTTTGACTTTTAACTTACACTTATGTTATTTTTCGATAGTGGCGATGTGCCTATACAATTCAGAGTAGAAGGGATATACTCATTCTACTAATTTACGACTTTACGTTTAAATTTTATTTTATTTGGGCCCTTTATCACAAATGTAGAGGCCCCTACCTTAGTGTAATTTTTACCTTCAAATGTGAGGCTCTAGGCCCATGCCTAATCCATCTTACCACAAGGCCGGCTCTGCTTGAGAGGCAGTGGTTACCACTGGCAGATCTCAGCAGTTCGTGTCCGCGTATCTTGAACTCGTGAATTTAACCGATAAAAGCTAAATGATATTGATTACTTTCGATTCGGCAATTCGATCTTTATCATTCATATACATTGCTAAGATCCTTCCATTTAAATTGCACCTTAAGGAGGCCATAATCTTAAAGTTTAAGACGAAGTTCAAACATAAAAAGACTTTCACGAAATAATATTACGATATCAAGAAAACCTTATCAAATTTATGTTCCAGAACTAAAATAGTTTGTAGATTACAATTACTTTGCATTGGTTTTATGTATTAATACCAGCTCCACAAAGGCGTGCATTAAAATATCTTGAGAAAATAAGACCCTGATGAGAGTGAGAGGGACTGGGCTTGGCTTGTTACAGTCTGCAATATTGACCCGAGAGAAAAAAAGATAGGAATGCCTATCAATTAAAATCGACATAAATGAATAAAGGCTGAAGATATATCCATTGGCATTGATCAATGAAATAAATATGGTTACTCTATCGCTATTATTACATGCGTGGATGCTCTTAAACTTATGTTTTCTTTTAATGAGGTAGTGTTATCGGTCAAGATTACAATGCACTATTGTATTATTAGATATATTCAGTGTAAAAACGGGTGACACTGTTGGACGAATTTACATATGTAAATGGGCATTCATTCGAGTTCCATAGAGATTAAACTCGTGACCTCATGAATGAAGGTGTAGTGGAGTTACCTCTACGCCAAACTTGCTTGGCTTACTCTTAAACTTATATTGTTTTAAAAATTAACATAAAAATCTTGATGAAAATAAGGTGCGTATTACTTATATGGCATTAAAGAAGCCCCTCGCTCACATTGAAGATAATGTCCACATGTGCCGCGGACGTACCTAGTACCTACGGTCGTAAGCGCACCTACTTTCCGAGTTTTGAGCAGTGTCATGCGCACACTTATTTATGAGTCATAGGCGGAAACTACCCTTTGCGGTAGTAGGTTGGAATTCTCTCAATTTTGTTATTTACACTAAAAATTTAAATTAACCCCTTAAATCTGAAATTATAGTTCCGCCTACGCTCAAATCCTTCTGACCAGATTTCATATACATACCTACGATTTTGTGTGCAACTATGTTCTAGTAGCTTCTTATGATCATGGACACTCTTTTTTTTTTTGTTATTATTATTAAGAATTAATAATATATTTCGCAATTAGTTATCTAAATTGTTAGGGGATTCCTTTGCAACTTTCCCATGCATATAGAAAAATTAATTATCCGTTGATTATTTAACTTTGTAAGTATAAAAATAACATTAGCAGTGAGAAAGAATCATAGGCATGACATCAAAGAAAATTCCGCAAAGTATTAATTAAAAGGACATACCCGATTTGCGTTATTAATACACCATTTCCGTAGGCTTGAACATTAAATTGAACCGTTTTAAGTGATTCATTAAGTTGTATGCATTTATTTATTATTCTATTTGCCGTAAGAGCTCAATTATTTGCCTAGGTGGACCAGGTTGCCAACGTGCACCACACAACATCATGGCCAGATTGGCACACCAAAATAAAGTTATTGACACCATAAGTGCCAAAACTTTAACTAATTGAGGCGGCATGGTTTGAAGTGAAAATAACGATAAAAGTATTCAAAGTCGACAAAATTAAGAGGATGCATAAAATTACTCCTCTGAAATCTAGGGGCCCCAAAAAACTCAATTTAAGGACCCCAAAATTATTTTAAATTATATATGATTAGTACTTGCCTCTAAAAATGCTACACACATCATATTTGAACGAGTAGTTGTTTTATATACAAATATCTTATACACTTTTGTATCATTATACAATAGGGTAAATGAGGGAAATGCCCATTTGTGGCTCAAGGTTTTAAGAAAATGCCAATTTCTAATTATGGTAACTCTAACCACGAAGGAATTAAAATGTGGACTAATATGCCCTTCCAGTTAACTCACATTAATTTTAATTTCGTTTTTAATTAAAATTAAAAAATAAAACTTTTCTTTAAATACAACAGACTAAATAAATTAAAATAAATCTTTCTTATTTTAACATTAAACAAATATTATTCAACTTATTCTTACCTATTTTAACATTTGTAACAAATCTTATTTTTAATTTTTGAATCCCTTTTAATCAATATTTTAAAAATAAAATTTCAAATTATTTCTCTGTATTTTACGAATTTGTAATTATATTTACGTAGCTATATTTATGATTTTATATTTACGATTCTTTATTTACAATAAATAAATCTACGAAATTTTAATAAAGCTGTTGTTATAAAATTGTAAACATAGTAACAAAATTTCAATGTAACAATGAAACTGTACGAAGCTTGTAAAATATTTACAAAATTATTTTTGTAACTACAACTACGAATCCGTAACTATAAATATAAAATTTTAATTACAAATATGAAACTGTAAAACTATTTACAAAAATCATTAACTGTATCAAACTGTATAACCATTTACAAAAATCATTTACAAAACTGTATAAACATTACCGTAAAACAGATTTACTTTCGTAAACATCTACAAAACTTGGTAAAACTATTTACAAAAATTATTATCAATCCAATAAACATTACCAATCCAAAATCGTGTAAACTCATTTACAAAAAAAAATAAATTTACCGTGTTTGATCCGGCGATCGAGAGACGGCGAACAAAAGGAAAATGACGGAGGCGACCGCGACAGAGAGCAATGGAGGAAGGATGCGCGACGGAGGAACGAGGCGCGATGGAGGCCACGGTCGCCTCCTCGGCCGCCTCGCCCACGGTCGCCGAATCCAAGTCCAAAGTCGCCGCGCTCTCGGTTCGAATCAAGCGATGGTGGTCAATCCGACGTGAGAAGTCGCGCGCGAGAGAGAGAGAGAGATTTAATTTTTGGGTCAAAGTAATAAAATTAAATGATAACCTATTTAATACGGAAAGTTTTCAACTAAAATTTTAGGGATAATTTAATTTCAAAAATTAAATTATATAATAAATAAATACGAAAATAAATAAATATAATTAAAATCAGGGTTAATATGGTCCAAAATATTCTTAAAATGGGTATAAATGAATTGTTTGAAAGTATGGGCAATTCCCTCAAACCTTAAGTGATTTTTGGGTATTTCATGAGTTTTTCTTTTACAAATTTGGTATGGGTCCCAAAATTATTCCTCGTATTGGGCCCTTTGAAAATATCAGGCACGGCCTTGTTGATGCCATGTGGCATTTAACCAACGTCCGTAAAAAAAAAGTTTATGAAAATAAGTTTCGCTATTTTTTTCATTTGGACCCGTGTCGTCTCAATTGATCAAACTTTAGAGACTTATACCGCTCGATATTCCAAAAAAAAAAAAGTCTCAATAACTTTTTTTATATTTTTATAATGGTACTAATTAATGTGGAAACACTCACCAATGAATGAAAGAGCTTGACAAAATATCAACAGCTTTTCAGATCCCAGAGTCCATCGAAGCACACTCACCTCACCTCCTCGATTTCAACGGCTATTACGATTTTGAGGAGTTCGTTATAACGCAAAACCGTTATCAGTTTGAGGCAATTCAACCCAGAACAGAAAAACACCCAAGTAAGCTTCTCTCGTGATCTCTGTCTCCATGTTCAATCTGCATGCAGAGATGATGAACTATGCCATGTCTGCATCTTTCTGGGTTCGAGAGCTTCTGGGATCTGTTAACAAGATATGCTGAATTGAGCTCTTCCATTGTCAGAAGCTTTCCTCAGATCTTTGAGGCTTGTTAGATCGAAAAGAAAATTGAAACTCTTGCTCAATTAGATTTTATTAGGCCATAAGATCCTGAGCCTGGAAATGGAGCTTCCCGATTCGGAGAAGAAGGAAATCGACGAAGCGAACTCGTCTCGGGAGAAAGAGATTTTGGAACTAGAGGGTTTCATGGAGCTTCTGACGAAAGTGGACTTGGACTTGGCGTACTCTTCCGAGAAGCTCGTCAATCTCAACGGGCTTCTGATGCAACTTTCGGGTCAAGAAAACGAGCTCGAAGCGATGATCGTCAATAATGACGACATCACGCCGGAGTTCATCGAGAAGACTTTGTTTTTCAATCTCTTGTCCGGCGTTTTGGACGCGGAGGTAAGCGAGCTGGACGGCTTCATGGTTAGCCTGCAAGAAGGAATCGTTGACGCCCGCCGGAAAATATCTTCGTGCAGACACTTGACTGAGCCGTACACTATGATGGAAGAGAAGTTGAATGACTCTGTTGAGTCTTTGAAGCAGACTCAGTTTCAAATTTCTGAGGTGAAGAGTCAGTCTTCCAAGTTGCAGAGGACTGTTCTATCTTTCGCGCACGGTAAATTACACATTTAACCCCTCATTTTGAAATTAAGCCGAGTGTTTGAACGTTAATTTCTCGTGAGCATACCTCGAATTTATTGATATAATCTATACTTTTGGCGAAGATCTCAGTAACGAAAAGATGCTTAAGATGCACAAAACATGACAAGACACATAAAAACTAGGAAAAAATGAAAGACTAAACATGTCTAACGTAAGCCGGACACGAGTTGAATAATAATATAATGCGATTGTTATTGTTACTAGGGAAAGGCGGAATCGACGAGTTATCACAGCAAAGTACGTTGGCAAACCGAAATGGGCAGTCCAATCTCCAAATGGCTGGTCACAGGCACATTCTGAAGATGCTCGAGAAGTCGCTTTCACGGGAGCTTGATCTCGAGAAGAGATTGGCGGAATCAAGAAAAAGCGAAGAGGAGTTGAAACTCAAGCTGCATTACACGGAGCAAGTGGCTTTCAGAATGGAGGAAACCTCACAGGTTGTTTGGGGACGGTTTCTAGAGGCCGAGAATTCCTCGGTGGTGCTCAAAGGAATATCCCACGAGATTCTGAGCCGCTTCCAGCTCGTTCATTTCAACATGAACAGCATTGTTCAGCGCGAAAGTGAGCTGAACGCTAAGTACCAGTGTTGTTTGGAAGAGATCAAACTAAAAGACGTCGTTTTGGAGACGCTCAAGTTTAACGCAGCTGGAAATAGCGAAGTCGAGCTCTCGGCTTTGAGAGAAAAAGTGGAAGTTTTGGAAGAGACGGTGAGAAAATCCGAGGTTAAGCTCGAAAACGCGAAAACTATCGATAAATTGAGTCAAATTAGGATAAGCGAATTGGAAAATCTAGTGGAATCAATGAGAGAGAGCATTGATGTATCTGATACAAGAGCAGAGAGTGCAGAGCTCAAAGTTGCAGAGCTGACCGGCACGAATTTGGAGATCACCGAAGAGCTGAATTTCTTCAAGGGAAGCTCGGGCAACTTGGAGAAGAAGGTCGGAATTCTCGAGAAGCAGCTGCGAGAAGCGGAGATCGCGCTACAGCACGCGAAGGCCGCATCGGAAGCGAGCCTGGAGCATCAGAACATGCTGTACACCGCGATCCTCGACATGGAGAATCTGATCGAAGAGCTGAAATCGAAGATCGCGAAAGCGGACAGCAAGCAAGAAAGCACCGAGGAGAACTGCATCATCTTGTCGGAAGCGAACGCGGAATTGACAAAGGAAATAAGCTTCCTCAAGGACCGGATCGAAGAATTGGAGGCGTGTCTGGATCGAGCGAAGAGCGAAAAGCTCGAAAGCGCAAACGAGATCGGCTTGAGGACGAAGCTGGTGATGGATATGGTGATGCAACTCGCAGCAGAAAGAGAGCGCATCCAAAAGCAGGTATATAAAACTATATATATATTATATATATACATATAGATCATGAAACGATTGCATAAGCATTGATGTTAAATCTGCAGATGAATGCGTTGACGAAGGAGAACAAGCTATTCGCAGAGAAGTTAGGTTACAGAGTGAAGAATGAAGAAGAAGAGGAGGTAGTTAGAAGCAACGGTTATTGTGGAAAAGCATCAATGGAGTCGGTGATCGACGATGTAAGTTTGCAGGCAGGTATTTACTCATTCTTTCATACTCTTTCTCTGCTCCATTGCTCTGATATATATATATGAATATTCTGGTTTCCAATATTATCAAGATGCTTTGTGGAGTGTTTCAAATATCTCATATCGACATAGCTGGCTGAGGTTTTTCATTGCTTTGTTTGAATCAGTATGATGAAAGATTAGAAGAAGCAACTCCAAGCAACGACGACGCTATCAACGCCGCTTCTGCGGGTCGCGGTGATGGCAATGCCTCCGAGCTTCAAGATCCGATGATCATACCAGCGAGAAGACGTCCGAACCGTAACTATAGCTTTATGTTTGTGGCGATTTTTGTCTCATTGCTTTCAGTGTTAGCCGCTTATTTGTTTAACCAAAAACCTTCCCGATTTCAAGGTTTCTTTCGGTAAGTGCAAATATTTGGAGTCAGATGTGCAATTCTTGTATTGTTACGACAAAAAAAAGTGTATAAAAAGTAAGTTTTGAGCAAATAAGAAGATTTGATTGCGTGTTATGTTTTATAAGCTATATACCAAAGGAGGTTGAACTCAGAAATTTTGAAGTTCTCTTAGGAAATTAAGAAAGAAGCATTTCTAGGCTTTTATAGCATAAGTTGATAGTAGTGTGAAATAAGTTATTTGTATATATGTGTGTGTGCGCGGCGTGCGCGTGCGTGCACGTGTGTGTATGTGTGAATTCAACCCGAGCTGTTGCGCAAGCGGCCTAAGTGACCGAGACAAGAGGCTGAGAACCCGAGTGAGCAGCGGCCAATCAACAGCGAGAAGTGCATCATGAATCTACAAAGGGCGGTTACTATCGACAATAGCAGAGCTACGAATTTGCAGAGTCAATATGTTCAATTTTTATGTATTATCATTGGGAAACTTGAGAAAATGGCTAAAAAAACACCATAATTGCACTTTTGAACACATTTAAAAAAAAATCAATGTTTTTAAACTTTGTCCAATTTCAGACGATTTTACCACTGATTAATTAACTCCTAAACTGTCCCTAATTATCAAAAGTTGTCCCCCAAATCTAAATTACTGTACCAAAATTCTGAAGAAATTGTCCCAAGATGGGACAATTTCAAAAACTGTCCCTAAATTACCAAAAGCTGTCCACTAAATTTACCAAAAATTGTCCCTAAATTACTAAAAACTGTCCCCTAAATTTAAATTACTGTCCCCAAGGATCATAAGAAACTGTCCCAAGAATGTTAATTGTACAACCTCCCCAATGTTAATCAGGGGTGAAATCGTCTGAAATTGGGCAAAGTTTAGAAACATTGATTTTTTTAAATGTGTTCAAAA
This sequence comes from Parietaria judaica, assembly GCA_954871525.1. Taxonomy (NCBI): domain Eukaryota; kingdom Viridiplantae; phylum Streptophyta; class Magnoliopsida; order Rosales; family Urticaceae; genus Parietaria; species Parietaria judaica. The sequence continues at coordinate 29,423,873 of OX940870.1, forward strand.
GTTTAATTATGGTGTTTTTTTGAGCCATTTTCTCAAGTTTCCCTTATCATTTCCACAAACTAGGTTGTAATTCCATTTTTATTTTCTGCAACTTAGGATTAGTTTTTCTTGGAGTTAAGATACTTTGCTGCGTCTTACTTTGTTTCTTGCAGTGTTTTTAAGAAATTCAGAGAAAGATATGAACTACATAGGTTACTGATGTTGCTCAAGGCAAAAAACAAGAGTAATATAGAGGTCTTTTTATATATATTTGTGTATGTCATTTTTCTTTATAATTTTGTGGTCGACGTCGATTGCAATCGAGGCGGAAGGGAGTTTGCTTTAAAATTGATCTAGTAAAAGCTTGCGCGTATAATATCATCACGAAGATATGTTGACGTCCATTGAGGTGGAGGCGGAAGAGAGTTCGTGTCACGGTCAATTGAGTGAAGTGGTCTTGCATTTGATCGACACTCATCGGACTTCCAACCGTAGACAAAGAAGTCATGGTCGATCTCTTACTCAACAACCGCAAGTCAGAGCTATGTTATCAGCTATATAAGCTTTAAGGAGAGTCTTGTTTAATGCTTTAGCATTCTTATTGTAATCATTTTTCGTATAAACGCTTATTAATTGTTGATTAATATTCGGGTAAAGGTCATGCAAAGTAGGTTATTCACATCGGATCTCGCAAACTGCGTGACTAAAACATCACTTGTTTCTTTTACCCCGTGTTTGTTTTGATTTCTTGATTACATTATTTGTATTTTAGAAAAAAAAAAGAGACTTTACCATAGAAGTTGTTCCAACTCAAACGAACCTCTAAGCTAGGGCTATCCAACGCCTATGTCAAGCGGTGAGTGAAAGTAAAATGAAAAGTTATGGTTCCACTTCTTTCTCAATAACTAATCACAATTCACAGTCACTAATCACTTATTTTGATCGATTTAATAATTTTCTAATCAATTTAATATCGACAATCAATTTTAAAATGTACTAATTTCAATTTCATTATTCATTAATTAATTTCTAAATAACTTATTCTAATATTATGTTTGAATTTCAAATCATTATGAATTTTGAACTACCATGTGTGTTTATTCTTCCACTAATATGGTTTTTAGATCTAACATTTGAATTTTTTACTAAGTGGTAGAATTATATTTAGATAACATTATTTAACTAATAAGAATAAGTATTCGAATATCAAGAAAACTCATATTGTCACGTAAAGCCCGCTTTGCCCTGCAAATTATATTTAATACCTCCATAAAATCTCATAAGGCCCCATTAGAGCCGGCCCGTTTTATCATGTAAAAAATAATAAGCTCACTTATATAGGTGCCCACTAAACACAACGTTCGATGAGTCATGACATTGTAGGTTAAGGTTCACCGGGCAAAATCTTGCCTCGTTACAAACTTGCCCCGTCCCTTCCCTTCCCTCGCACTCAACATAATGCGTCAAACCCGGCCCATTTAATGTACGGGCCTAACAATTTGTGAGCCGGGCCGGACCGATCCCCTTGACACTTCTACTTAGGGGTAAAGATTGGGGTCCCAATTCGGTAACCCTAGCTCGACTTGAAAGCTTATAAGTACCAATTTTTTGTCCAATGACCTAATAACAGCAATGGCGTCTGAACCTCCCAAAACCTGGACCAAGAAGTTGCTCGTAGTCATACTCAATCGACGCGTGTTTGTTCATACTCTTTCTCTGGTTTCTGATCTGGTATGAATCTTGGATATCCGGGTCCTCTTTGACATTTTCGACCATGTAAGAGCACAAATAGCCCCTTGCAGCTTCAAGCTCATAGCTTGCAAGGAAAATCGAGATTATGGGTATATATAGAGGTGCGATATTCCATCTTTTGGCGCGTTTTCGGTGAGCAGTAAATACTAGATACACACTGCTCTGTCTCGCCAAATGAAAGATTCAATCTTTCTTTTTGTTTTGTTTTGTTTTGGATCTGAATGTTGAATATGCACGGCAAAATGATGAGAGTTTTTTCCATTTCTGAACTCAATGTGGAAATTACATACCATGGTCTTCAAAGTTCTCTGATTGCCTGATTTACAGTTCTGTGATGTTGATTTCTAAGCCTTTTACGAATGAAGCAAAGTGATGAGTGTTTTTTTCCATAGCTGAAATAAGTGTTGAAGCTGTATTGAATTGGTCTTCAAAGTTCTCTGATTGCCTCATTTGGAAGAAAATTCACAAGAAAGATATGATCGAAGAGAGGCTTTAACTAAAATTGTAAAATTAGAACGAAAGAAAAAAGCCCAATCTTGGCTTAAGAGAGCAAAAACTGAAATTAACTAACAGAAAGTTAGAATAGTTTCTTCTGCGTGCCAAGTGACTTGCTTCAAAATGAACAACCTTGTCTTCAAGGTTTAGATTCGAAAAGGCTGTGTGCATCGACTGTCTGTTGCGTTGTACCACTGTTCGTCTCCCTACCACTTGGAGCGGTTGTGTTGTGACGACACGGTTGCTCCATCGGAGACCGGAGCTTTAGTTATTAAGGCTTGGATCGGGTCACCAATAAACTTCTTTGAGATTGAGTCATGGACAACCGGCGTAGTATGGAAATAAAGATCTTATTTCCGTTTCATTTGAAACCTTGGTGCAAATTGAAATAAGCGGGTATTGCTTGTTTATAGGCAACCGAGCCAACGCTTTTTGTCACCTGAAATGGTCCAAGGAACCGTGCTGGGTTAGTGTTGATGTTGGAAAAAAAAAATCTCATTGAAACAGAACATTACTGCGAAATGAAACTAAAATAAAAATGTAGAAGATTACAATCTATTAACCACATATATATACATACATGAATAATATATTAGTTAGAAAGAATAATCAATTTATTTATGTATTAGAGAAAAATGCCAACTCTCTATCCCTATGTATTTCATGTTACTTGTGTATCATGATAGTATGATTTTTATAAGAAAATAGCATTGAATTTTCTAATTTGCTTTGTACATTGGAAAAGATCAGTAACACAATGATAATGATGAGGTGCTTGATCGAACTCAAGATCTAGAGCTGCACATGGCAATGGGGATGGGGCGATCGCGACGGGGAAGAAGACGTCGCGACGGATCGCGATTTCGGCGTGGAAATTGCGATGCATCGCGATGGGGAAGGAAAATCGCGATGACTCTCTCTCTCTCTCTCTCTCGCGCGCGTGCGCTCAACGTTGCGACCAATTGCGACCGGCAACACCGCAACGCATCACGACGGCAGAAGCTGCGATTTCCGTCGACCAGGTCGCGACGGGTCACGACGCCGCCATGTGCAGCTGGATCAAGATCTAACGAAAGCCAAAACATTACAATATACGAAGATTTAAATATTTTTGTGACATGTAAAAATATATCTTACAAATTGTATTTGTACCATGATATAAAATATCTGGGTAAGAGTGCCTAGGGTAAAATACTATTATCATCAGTATGGCAAACTGCGTCAAAAATTATCGCGTATCAAATGCTTTACACAAACTTTTACTTACGCATATTCGTAAATACGCACACTAGGATTAAAGATTTTTAACAACATCCAAATGAGTTTTATACGTTTGTGACTTCTTGATTTACCTATAGCATTTAACTTAAAACATAAATAAATGAACTTATGTTTTCTTTTTGGGTATGCTACTAAACATCCTAAATATTAAGCACACATATATGCTTTTCAGATTTGACTTGATTAACTTACCATTTAAGATGAAAGCAAGGTATGTAATGATTTCAAGGATTAGATGACATAATTATATAAACATCCATATATGATTATGTCTATTGACTGACCTACTGCTTTTGAACTTTTACAATAAATGATGGAAGATATGTTTGAATTATATACTATGATCGGTGTCGCAAGTTAAAAAAATCTGGATCCTCTACTATAAACATATATATATATATATGAAGAAACTAACCCAACAGTTCAAACAGAGATATTCTAACCAAAAAAAGCAAGAGAAAAGCAATATGAAGAAGGTTTCTTTCAACATGGCTTCGCTGGCTATCTTCCTCGCCATCATTTCTTGTTAGTTTCTCTCAGCTAATTAATCTTTAAACATTGTAAAACATTAAATTAGTTCCATCAATTTATAGTTCGTGTTCAAGATTATGTCGAAACGTATTAGTAATATCCATCCAACGAAGGCTCATGTGATTGAGCTTCTCCTGTTGGAGCGGGCTTCGACGAGACTCAGACTTACTGTGTAGAGTGTCGAACCAAATACATGACAAGCATTAGCTCTCTTTGAAAAGAAGAGCTAATGTTGAGTTCTGTTAAGCTTCATTTTACTTTCACAGTTAGCTACTCTAGGTTGGTGGGTCGGATATAAATATAATCTTAAATTTTAGAAAAATATTGAATAGTTTTTAATATTTTCGAACTTCAACAAACAGAAAAGAAGAGAAGGATGAAACAAAGCACTTATTTGGAATGTGCAGGCTTGGAAGTTTCGCAACAGTATATAGGACGGGCAGAAGGGTTGTGCCAGAGCGCCGCGGATTGCGTCGGTGTTCAGAAATGCCGGCCAAGTATGATTCCCATCTGCGTCGATCGCCACTGCAGTTGCATCCATCCCGTGGTGGAAGCCCATCCTCCTCCGCGTGATCCTCTCAACAAATGATCATAATTGCCTCAATAAGTACTATAGCCTCGTGAAATAAATGTTTTCGTATGAGAACGAAATGTATATGTACGAGGAATCGCAACAAATAAATAAACGAGGCATTTCTATCTTCCCGTTTTCATACTTTATCTTCTTGGTTTTTTTAGAAGGATCTTCTTGGTTTTTTGGTCCTCGCTTTGGTATTTAAAAGTAAACAAACCAAAAAGGAATCTTGATCGGAAAAGAAAAGGAACGAAAAACGACAATTTGAGTAGGAATGAGATTTCGCTTAAGAAAATAAACTGATTATCACCGATAAGTACCAATTTATCACCGATAAGTACCAAAAACTAAACTGATTAACCAATTTCTTTTAAGTTATCTTTCGAGAAATCAGTTGATAACCAATAAACTGTCGATTACCAATAAACTGACAAAAGCGATAACTTGAATTTTGATCTAAATTTTAGACATCCATTAGTAAAGTTATAACAATTTATAATAATGTATTTTTAAAAAACTAATTTTAAATTCATATAATTTTTTAAAAAATAATCAAGTTATTGTCGACGACATAAATATCTAAGTTATTATCATTTATTGCGACATAAGTATTTAATTTATTATCATATACATAAAATATATAGGCTTGATGAATAAAATTACAAAATATCATAAGCTCTCAAGGGTGTGTTTGTTTGCACTTAATTAGCCTCATAATCTTAATGAAACAGATTTAGATCCATTAAGTCCATTTTTTTTAAATGATCACTTAAAACCTGTTAATACCTCTTACCAATAAGTGATAGAATTGAGTCTTATTTACATTTAGATTATATCTCCTCTTTAATACTAATCTATTTCTTCTTCCTTCTTCTACGTAACCCACTTATTGTTTATATTATTTTATTATTCTTTTGTACATAAAACTTTAAAACTCCATAACTTTACTTTTTGATCTCCAATTGATTCACAAAAAATATCATCGGAAAGCATTAAAATAAAAGTACATTCAGATCTGCATTCAAATTTTAAAAAACAAACATATAAATTTTTAATTCATTCAGATTCAGATGTCACATCTTAATAATCAGATGTGCATTCAGATTCACACATCTTAATCTAAAAAAAACACAAATACAACCTAAGTTATTATCATTTATGCTATTTTTTGTGCTAATGACGACGAAAATATTCAAATTTTGGTCAAACAACCCCTCGTGCACCCGAAGTTTAAAAGTGGTGGCAAAAGTACCAAAAGTCGCATTTGGAGCGTTCACCACTCCATTCTCTTAATGCAATGAACTTACCCGTTAACTCTGGCCTCGTGGACAAACGTGAGTTGCGGACATAGCAATTTTTTGCCACGTGAACGAGCCCAATTAGGGATTTAATTCGTTGTTTTGCCGTAAACGAGGCTGATGTGGGCTCGTCCACGTGGAAAAACCTTGCTATTTCACCAAACCAGATTTGTTCACGTGGCCAGAGTTAATGGGTAAGTTAACTGAATTACGAGAATGGAGTGGTGAACACCCCAAATGTGACTTTGGTACTTTTACCATCACTTGTAGACTTTGGGTACACGAGGGGTTCTTTGAGCAAAGTTTAAATATTTTTGCCGTGATTAACCATTTTTTTGTAATTTTATCCACTAAATTTGACATATTTTATGTGTATGATAATAACTTAAATACTTGTGTCGCTAATAAATGATAATAACTTATCTACTTATGTACTTATGCGGCAATAAATATTAATATTTTGCTACTAACGACATGAATGATTTTTAGCAATTTAGTATTTTCCTCGAAAAAAAAAAAGATTTAGAATATCTTGTAAACTTTGAGGTATTGTAAAGTACTTTTGCCAATATTTTCTCTTTTATTTAATTTTATATTTATAGAAAATCTAGAATCGCTTTGAAGTTTGAATAGGTTTCTTCTTTTGACCATTGAGCACAATAATTGATCTAATCATAAATAACCAGATTATTATTATTTGATCTTGTTATTAAATTGTTATATAATAAATAACAACGGCAACGCACAAAGACAGTGGGGCCCAGCTTCCCTAGAGATAGAAATTTAGGACCATAAAGTACTAAAAGACAGAATTAATCAAGTTATAAATGCCCACCAGATTCTGTAGTATTAACATAAGCTCTTTATGACACGTGTTACCAAGTCAAAAGGATATTGTCACTGTAACCATATATATAGCCCTCTCCTACACACATCTCTCAGAGAAGAGAGACAATATGGTTACCAAAAACTTCTTCAGTTCATCGTGGTTTCTGATCCTCCTCTTGGTCATCGCATCTAGTAATCCCATTGATCTCTTCTTTTTCTTTTCATGTGTACGATATATATTGTGCCGTTAAACAACATATGTGATTGCGGGCGCGGGGACGGTGCGGTTTGGGGCGGAGGCGAGAGGGCCGTTCGAGTGTCCGCGGATGTTGAATTGCAATAGCGTTTGCCAAGGATTTCCCAACTGCTGCATCAAGGGAAAGTGTTATTGCGAACCCTGCCACAAAATCGATAAATCCAAAAACCGGTTGAAATGATTGTTGTCGTTTCATCGTTTCTGTGAATGCCCATGAGACCAATAATGTATATTGACTAAGATCTTACTTATCAATAAATAATAAAAGTGGCAAATTTCCAGTTATAGTTCCCGTTTCTTTGGGTTTACTTTAATTTGCAAAGACTTTTCCTTGCCTATCTCTCTATATACTTTTTTTTTTCCTTGGGAAAATGACTTTGATTATTACTCCATCCAAGCAGGTGTTACATAAGTGAACACTTTTTTGTCATAAATTTTTTTCAATTATTTTTTTGCTCTCAAATTTTTTAACATTGTTTGCTGCTCTCAAATTATTAATATTGACATATAGTGTATATATCAATAAATATTAGCATGACATAGCTGTGGTTTTCGATTTTATTAGTTTAAGTCGTGGTACTTTTCTCTTTGCTACATTTATGAAATGACGAAGTTACATATATTTTTACAAACGCGAATCTTATTTTTATACAGTTTGAAGCTGTATTTACATGAGCACAAAATACACACACTACACACGTACACAGACACAATATATACACACACACACAACGTTAAGGCTGCTCCGCTTCATGCCATGTATAAGATTCCGGTTGCTGCGGAAAGATCTCCGCTCGGATTAGGAGGGTTGTTCGCCCCACGGAACAAGGCTGCTCCAGCGACCACCATCGGAATCATAGTCAGCAGCTAACACAGCACCGGAAGCCACTGAAAGCTTCCGGGCAGGTGTGACCCGAGATAGCCGAAGAATGCCAGCAGGATCAAAGCAATTCCGATGAGTTCAAGTGCACCGGACGCTCTTGGAAACACATGGCGAAACAGTAGGCCGTTCCATATCCCCGTGGCCCCGACCGAGATGGCAAAGATAACCAACCGTCCGTACAACGGCAGCGACCCCGGGTTGTAATACGCCACTAAGATCCCGGAGATGGGGACGGCAAGGAGGAGTATGTTCCTCCCGAGCTGCTCCTCTCGGAATACTTGCAACACCCTGTTCTCCTCCTCTCTTGGGACCGGTTCCGCGGCTTGATTCGCCTCTTCATCCTCTCTCCCCACACCTTCAACCCCCTTATTCACCCTTTCCTCCTCTCTTTTAGCCTCTTCCATGGCTGGCTTCTCCTCGCCTCTCTGGACTAATTCTATAGTGAGATTCACCAGCGTCGAATGCACCATCAGGAACTTTATGGAGGCGGTGGCGGCGGTAGCATGAGCTGGCTCTGGATAACGCCGGAGCGGAGAGGTCCAACGTGGTATGGGTGAGGCAGCTTGACGGGGTCGTGGACACGGAAATGGCTTGCTACAGGAGTCTTCGTCGCCATGGTTAGATCCTACTAGAAAAATCTAAATTGAAGTACTTGATTTTCATACTCCATTGATCAAGTTCTGTTTAACAAAGATGGGAGATGATATACAAGACTTGTAGTGAAACATACAAGAGTTATGAAACAGACGATTTAAATTTCGTTTTACTTAAGCCCTTTATATACAATTTTATATTTTCAGAATAAGGCATTTGATTTGATTCCAAACTTTGCGTGCCTGAATGGATAGCAACGACGAAATACCATAATGACGTGAGTTGCGTATATCTGGGATTTTATGACTTAGGACTTTGGAGTTATAATGACTAGTTTACGAGTCATCGCAAAGTAGAACAGATTCTAAAGAAAGTAAGAATCCAAGATGATACTCTTATTATTCTTCTTACATTAACATATGTAAAATAAAAGTCTCAAAGTTTATCAATTTAGTATGCTACTTCAAGGCATTACATCATGGATGTTTGAAAAACTGTCTTTATTTGACAGTTTAGTGCAGTTTCATGTTTGGCAGTATTGTTGATCATATGTGTGGTCATACCTACGATTTCCTTATCCATAGAGCGGAATTGGTCCGTTTCGGTTGAGATATTTAAGGAATTCGTTCTCCCTTATCTGCTGGTCAAATATCAGAGTTAAATGAGCTGGATAAATTCGAATTATTGAGGAAATACTTAGTCAAGGAAAGACTAAGTAAAAAGCCTTAAAATGAGGAAGAATTGGTTATCTTGTTGAGAGCTTTTGGGGATCTATTTAAACTGATCTAGGGCTTTCAATTTCGTTCATCCTTTCAGCCATAAAGTGAGAGAAAATCGTTCAGAGCTACAGAGAGCATTCTAGGCATTTTCTCACAATTTCCAAGGATCGTTCGTTGGCGTTTTCTTCCCGAGAAGAAGTCTGAAGAGGTCTGAAGCACTTCACTATCGTCAACGGAGTTGTGCATACTTGCACAGATCGACACTCGCCGGAAGTCGCCTTACCCGCTTGCCGAGCCGCCGTGTCGTCGTCTTAATCAGCAGGTTACAAGTCTGGTTACATCGCTGGTCGCACTGGTTAGAGTGTATTTTCCAGTTTGTTGTTCGGTGAACAAATCGATTGTGTAACGTCCATCTTGTAATTATCAATGTTGATTAATCTGGGTGAGGGCCCCGCAGAGTAGATAGGTATCGAACTGCGTTAACAAAACATCGCGTGTGTCTCTTTATTTTTGCGTACGTTTATTTGTCGTTATTTTCCGCATAACCGAAGAACGTGACGTTTCAATTGGTATCAGAGCTTGTCGCTGCAATATATTTCTTTGATTTCAAAGGCAGCGGAAAGATCTAGGTGTTCTTCGAATCACGATGGGTTCGCGCGAAAATATTGTTCTTATAAGACCACCGATGTTAGACGGTACAAACTATTCGTATTGGAAAGCTCGAATGAATATCTACATCCAATCGTTTGACACAAAAGCTTGGAGTGCTGTGAAACATGGCTGGAGTTCTCCCATGAAGAAAAATACAAAAGGAGAATTTGTTGAAAAACTGCTAAGTGAATGGAATACCGAAGATGAGACCGCATCCCTAGCAAATTGTCGTGCCTTAAATGCGATCGTATCTGCGGTCGACGAAGGACAGTTTAGGCTCATATCTACGAGTGCTACTGCCAAACAAGCATGGGAAGCATTGCAAAATCTCCATGAAGGAACCTCAGCCGTTCGAACCTCGAAACTCCAAATGCTTGCATCAAAATTTGAGGAACTACGTATGACCGAGGATGAAACCATTGCAGACTTCAATGGAAATCTTCGTGAAATCTCAAATCAAGCTTTTCAACTTGGAAAAGTATATTCTAATCTAAAATTGGTTAGAAAAACGCTTCGGTCATTACCAGAACGCTTCAGTGCCAAGGTTGCAGCCATCGAAGAGGCCAAGGATATAACCACGTTGAATTTGGATGAACTCATGGGATCTCTTCAAACTTTTGAGATGAATATGTCTCAAGCAAAAAGAGAAAAAGGAGTAGCATTCAAAAGTTCTACCAAACGTGATCACATAGACGATGCAACCAGTCTTACCAATGATGTACCTGGTGATGGTACAAGTAATGTAACCAGGGATGATATTTTTCTTCTTACTACAAATTTTGGTAGAATATTGAAGAAATTTAACACTCAGAGACCACCTTTCAATGGAGGAGGAAATGGTTCTTCACACAGTAACTCAAGCAGTAAACACAGATCTACTAACAACAATCATGGTCATAATGATGGTGGTACTACAAATGATAAAGTCAAAAGAAGGGGAATCAAGTGTCGTGAGTGTGACGGATATGGTCATATACAGTCAGAATGTGCTAACACTATCAAGAAACTAAAGACTAGATCCTACGATACTTCTTCCAGTGATAAAGGGTCAGATGAAGAAGATGGCGGAGGAGTTTTTAGCAATTATGTTGCGTTCCCTGCATCACACCACTCTCGTGATCAGAGCAATTATTCAAGTGATGATTCAGATGAAGATTTTTCTGAAGAAGACTTTCAAACATCATTCAAATCTCTCTTTGAAAAATGGCTATCTTTATGCAACCTGAGCAAGAACCTTAATTCTGACAAGGAAAAATTGATTGGTGAAAATCAAGCTCTCTCAACAACTATAGAGAAACTGGTGAAGAAAAATCAGACTCTAAATGACCAAGCTAAGTCCAAAAAAGAGAAGTTTATTTCTGAAAAGCAAGTCTTATCCACGGTTGTAGAAGAATTAAGACAACAGAACAAGGTTCTCAGTGACCAAGTGCTAGAACTGAAAGAGTCTCTTTCAAGAGTGAAATGTCTCGCCGTTGAAAAAGACAAGAAGATAACCTCAATGGAAAACGCTGTTGTGAAGTTCAATTCTGGAAAATCCAAACTCGATGACATACTTGAACAAGGACGTCAGTCTAGAAATCGTACCGGTCTTGGATTTTCGAAAGGACCAAGATTAGTTAGTGAATGTAGAAAGAATGAATATGACCGTACAAGCTACAACCGCATTTTCAGAAAAGAGTCAGACGATAAGAATATTACCGAAAGTGAAAGCATAACAACCACCAAAGGTACCATCAGTATTGCTAGCCAAGTAACCAAGAAATGTGAATTATGCAAGTCTATTTTTCACAACGATGCTAGGTGCAAAAATATGTACAAACAATTCTCTGAAAATATTCAAAAGACATCGCTTCGCAAATATGCAACCAAGACCAAGAAAAGTCGTTCAGTGTGGGTGGCTAAGTCTATTCTCTTCAAGGTTCCAAAGTCAAAACTTGCTTGGGTTCCTAAGAATAGTTTATCTTATGGAACAACCATCAACACAGTTCCTCTCATAGATGCAACCGTCAATCCAACGATAACAAGATCCACCAACAATGCCTCTCCTGCAAAACACAACCAGACAAGAAGCCATGGTAAATGGAGTGATAGCCAACTACAAAGATGTGGACACAGTTTCACTTGTTACTTCTCCAAAAGATATAATTAGAGACATATTCAATCCTGAAGATGCCACAATATGGAAGCCTCAGAGGTTTATGCAAGCCTTCAAGAAAATCAAACTACAGAGGCTGATGAATTCGCGCTCAAAAATAGTATCTCGGTTCAAGAGAATCTCTTACTGCTAAGGGTACTAAAGAGCCAAAATAGAATCTTGTGAATCAACCATCAGAGGAGTCTTTGGCATATTGCTTCGCATAGGGGGAGAATTGTGGAGATTCAGAAGAATTATCCCATAGTCAGGGGGAGCATTTCTTCGTTATCACCGAGTAAGGGGGAGCTTCACAAAATTGGTCTCAAAATTGTGCAGATTCAGTCTCAGAGTATCACATTAGGAACATCAGATAGAAAAGGGGAGCATCTCTTCGGGCGTGTACGAGTTGGTCAGTGTTCAGAAAGATCAAGCGCTGGTGGTTCGTACCATAGAATCTTCTTTGGCACAAGTTCACGCTCTCTCAGACTAGATTACTCTGCTTCAAGAGACAGTTCTTGCCATTCAGCGGGATCTTTGTCCTCACTCCGACTAGTTTTTGACATTTTCCGTCAGCAGAGGGGGAGAAAGGTGACAGGGGGAGACATCGACGACAGGGGGAGCATTGCCATGAGTGACCCGACCAACCATTTTGCTATTAGATTTACTTTTGTTAAACTTTTGTTGGTTGTCGGAACATTGGTCACTCAATTAATTTAATCAGAAGTTCAAGTTTATTTCATGATCGTTTGCTCGTCGCTACATGTCTACGGGTCACCTAATAATCTGCTCAACAAAAATGCCAAAGGGGGAGTTTGAAAAACTGTCTTTATTTGACAGTTTAGTGCAGTTTCATGTTTGGCAGTATTGTTGATCATATGTGTGGTCATACCTACGATTTCCTTATCCATAGAGCGGAATTGGTCCGTTTCGGTTGAGATATTTAAGGAATTCGTTCTCCCTTATCTGCTGGTCAAATATCAGAGTTAAATGAGCTGGATAAATTCGAATTATTGAGGAAATACTTAGTCAAGGAAAGACTAAGTAAAAAGCCTTAAAATGAGGAAGAATTGGTTATCTTGTTGAGAGCTTTTGGGGATCTATTTAAACTGATCTAGGGCTTTCAATTTCGTTCATCCTTTCAGCCATAAAGTGAGAGAAAATCGTTCAGAGCTACAGAGAGCATTCTAGGCATTTTCTCACAATTTCCAAGGATCGTTCGTTGGCGTTTTCTTCCCGAGAAGAAGTCTGAAGAGGTCTGAAGCACTTCACTATCGTCAACGGAGTTGTGCATACTTGCACAGATCGACACTCGCCGGAAGTCGCCTTACCCGCTTGCCGAGCCGCCGTGTCGTCGTCTTAATCAGCAGGTTACAAGTCTGGTTACATCGCTGGTCGCACTGGTTAGAGTGTATTTTCCAGTTTGTTGTTCGGTGAACAAATCGATTGTGTAACGTCCATCTTGTAATTATCAATGTTGATTAATCTGGGTGAGGGCCCCGCAGAGTAGATAGGTATCGAACTGCGTTAACAAAACATCGCGTGTGTCTCTTTATTTTTGCGTACGTTTATTTGTCGTTATTTTCCGCATAACCGAAGAACGTGACGTTTCAATGTTAATTAAATCAGCCATGATAATGCCCTCTGGTGAAAAGTCAGCCATACGTGGCATATAATGGGATTTTTTTTCTTTTTCTTTTTCAAGGCTGTAGCTGGATATTAATAAAGAAATAAATACACATGCAAGTGCCATATTCGTTGTAAAAAGTCAGTCAATGCAAGACAATTTCATGCAGCCTACAACCCTGCATGATGAAGGTACCATACAACGGTGCATTGAATTTATCACTAGTGATAAAGATGAACATATGTTTTTAAATTTTGGTGTCTGCCTTACTTATTGTGAATTATATGAATTGTCGAAGTAATATAATTGTAAAAATAGTTTATCATCGAAGTAATAAGCCTATTAAGTCATGCCCAAAAAAAGCTCGACTCTTTTTTTGGCGTAGAGGTATAGTGGAAATAGTTAGGGGTGATAATTTGAGACTCGGCATGAATAAAGACATGATGAGATAAGTTTAGCTAGATTACCATAAATGAATCTGGCCTCAATATATAGTACGTCTTTTCAAAAGAATCGTACTCCAAGCCCACCCTCTTTTGTGCACCCTAGTATTTCTCATTTGCGCGTCTCCACCCCTCGGCCATTTTTCGTTCCTCTCGAGCTTTAGCTCTTCTTAGACTGTATTCTAATTTTGAAATTGAATGGTGAATTTTTAAACAAGCTTTGGTTTCAAAGAGTGTTTGTTGAAATTGTTTTTGTCCAAAAATATTTCATGAGGCAATTGCTCTAAGTTTAGTGAGCTTCAGTGGCATTCGAAGATGCGCGAGTTTTCGTCAATGACACGAGAGAGCAAGAGAGATCATATGAGGTGGTTTTCACGGAAACTTCAAAGAAATGGGGAGTTTAGGGTTTGTGGGGCGTACGGCAAATTTAAATTAGAAATCAAATTATAATGAATAGCCATATTTATATATTTACATTGCATTTTAGCAAACTTAAGATGTTTACTTGCAAAATAGCCAAACATTGACTATTTTATCAATGGTTAATATGATTGTAATGGTTAATATGACTATTTTTATAATGGTTAATATGGTTAATTGGCTATTTTTACATATACTAACCAAACATTGATTATTTTCTCAATTTTAAACTATCAAGTTGGTTATTTAGCTTAAATTCTCTTCAAATTATTTCAAATTGAGGTGGTTTATAGTTACAAAAATTTATCATACATATGATTTTCCCATTACTACTCTCGTAAAAATTGATAATTTTATTTTTCTTATTGACCGTAATGAAGTACGAACATGTAAAAAAGTAAAATAATGTCACATCGTATTCCGATTCGCTCATCAGTATATATATTTCTGTGTACATTATAAAACATTTTTAATTAAAGTCAATAAAAATGATTGAATAAGTCAATCTTTGTATAAAGATATGGAGATATAAATGATATAGTACGTTTCCGAAAACCTAATCCTTACCCATGCCATCGAATATGTGAGGGGATCGATCGAAGACAGAATATTTCCCGAATGTAACGAGTTCTTCTTGCTTCCAAGCTGGACTTGGAAATGCAAGGGAGCTTCAATGACTCGGAAAAAGAGACGCTTTCAAGCCAGAGAAGGTGATATTATTGGCATCCGTGGTCACAGTTTTGGGCTTGATCCAACTGCCCTACACAAACATCAATGGCAACCCAGTTCCCAAACTCATATTTAAGGACAGCCCTTGCTTCTTCCATGGCTTCTTCTTGTCGCTCAACTTCTCCTTCTTCGGCTCCTTCATCACCATCCACACGTGCCAAACGCCCCCAGACTCGCCAAGTGCTGTCTTTTCTTCTCGGTGGCGTCTGCCACCGCAGGACTTGCCGTTTTGGGGTGGCTTTTGGAGCTTCCCTTGATTCAAATAGGAACCGATGTGTTGGTGCGTTCAACTGGTATCTAGCTTGCTTTTGTCTATCTTTGTCGCGTGTATTTGTTCTTGTGAAGTATCTGAATTTGGATATATATATATATATATATATATATATATATATGATGTATTTGTTCATTGTATTATTTTCATTTTTTCTAAAGATGTACTATATATATCTCAAGTAAAACTTTCACATTTTACACATTACCACTCAGCAAGGAGCGATAACAATGATATATAAAATGCCATTAATTAAGAACACGAAATACTATATACACATTATATATATATATATATATATATATATATATATAAATTGCGTAGTCAAGAACCACTGATAAAGTGATAAGGTCAATGAGCTGAATTGTGCCGCGAGTCCATCGTAGCTATGTTCCTCAAGCGTTCTTCTCTGTCAGCGCTCAATTACTCTTACAATGGTCCTCAATTTTTATTGTACAGCGGTACCCATACATCTATATAAATTATTTATCGTACATCAGATCAGATTTATACATATATATATATATATATTAATATAAATATACACACACAACACATTGATTACGTTTAGGAACCAGGTGGTCTCATACCATGTCCAAGATTCCAACTGCCGGTTGCTGATCATTGTTTGGAATTTTGGATTGAGAGGGTCGTTTTCCCCGCGGAAGAAGGCCGCTCAAAAGAGCAGTGAATCCGATCAATATGGCTATGATGATCAACTCTCCACACAACGATTGTGATGCCGGGTTTCGGTATGACACCACGCCCCCTCGGAAGACCCTGTTTTCCTTCTCATTTGGAACCAATCCCGTCACTGGATTCACCTTCTCGACGTCTCTGCCAACAACTTCAACCACCAGATGACGCACCTTTTCTTCCTCTCCGACCTTATTGGCCATCTCCTCCGCTCTCGGGACCATTTGATCTATGGTCGGATTCATTTGCGTCGAGTGCACCATAGAAGGGACGTTATGGAGGGGGCGGTGGAGGGGACATGAGCTGGCTCTGGATCACGGCAGTGCGGGGATGGTCAACGTGGTAAGGGTGAGGTAGCTGAATCGGGTCGTGGACACGGATACGGTTTGCTACGGGAGTCTTCGTACCCATGGCCATGGACTTATATGATCATGCGATGGAGAGGTGAAGTTAAGCTGTCGCCAACTTTCATTCTTCTTGTTGTGTTTAGAGGGTGTTGGTTTTCAAGGTTTCTGCTGATCGTAGATGGATTTGAGAAGGCTCAACAAGGCGAAATGTCTAATTTTTCGAGAGAGAACTGGATTAGGGTTTCGCTCAGCTAGTATGAATGTACTAGCTGACGATTTAGAAAGCTAATCGGATAAGAACGCCATGTCCTAATGACCTGAGATGCTTAATAACCAGAAATTTTTTAATCTCCTTCCTCTTTTGAGTAAATTTCCGAGAACCTTCTTGGTCCAATTAGTACATATATTGTTAATTATTCCTTAAAACTTGCTAAACAGTGTCACTTATTTGAAGATTTTATAGATATTATGGCTTTAGCTCTAGTCATCTCCTCGTAGATGTGAAAATAACTGGTTCTACACTATATAGAAAACATTATCATCAAATCAAATTGGGTTAAATAAACAAGAAACTTACTAATAGAAATTTATAAATCATCTATCGTAAAAAGTCAATAGATAATGTGATATCACGCATGATGTTAGCTCATGCCAATTTTGGTTTCGTTTTTTTATATCATAACTCATAAGTTGGGCCTTCTGATTGCCTTTCTGTATATTTAGAAATACACTATATTATATAAACCCCCATAAGTTTTGATTAATTATGATTAATTAAGCACTATATTGTATTAAGTATGTAATTGCCGACGTATGTACTTAATTGTAATACGATCGATGACATTGTCGAGAAAGTGTATCTCACCAATACTGCTGGGTCCGTCATCTACAACGGCGAGAACGCTTAGTGCATCATTGATACCACCGAGTACATCATTTACACTGTCGAGAATACCGATTGCGTTGCCTGTAACACCGAGTACATCACCGACATCAACGAAAACGTTGAGTACTTCACCAATATTACTGAGTATACATCACCGCCATTGTAGGGTAGTTATGTCACAATTATCTCTAAATTAAATATTAAAAGTAATTTTTTTATTTAATAATATATAATAGGGTAAATGAGGCAAATGCCCATTTGTGGCTTAAGGTTTAAAAAAAATGCCCATTTCTAATTATGGTAATTATAACCACCAACAAATTGAAATATTGACTAATTTGCCCTTTAACTTTTTAATTCACATTATTAATTCGTTTTTTATTAATTAAAATGAAAATATATATTTTCCTTAAATGTAGCAAATTAAATAAATTAACATTAAAGCCTTCCTATTTTAACGATTTCACAAAACTTTTTTGAATTAATCCTCCATATTTTAAAGATTAAAAACAAAATATGATTTTTGAATTTTTGGTCCCTAACAATCAATATCATTTGAAACTGTATATGAGAAATGCCGAACAAACATTATTCACAATTTGAAACTGTAAATAAAATTACGAAAAATTGTATATGTATATACAATATGAACTGTAAATAAAATTACTAAAAATTACGAAATTTACGAAATCATGTCAAACTGTAAATGTAAATGATGTCAAATTGTAAATGAACTTACCAAAAACTGTAAATATATATATACTAATATTAATATCAAATATATATACCAATACAAATACTACAAAACTGTAAATATATATACCAATACCACTACCAAAAACTGTAAATATATATATACTAATATTAATACCAAATATACATACCAATAAAAAAAACCAAATTTAAACTGTAAATATATATTTTTAATACCAAATATATATTCATTTAAACCGTAAATATATGAACCTGTTAGAACTGTAAATATATTTACAAAATTTCAATAACGTACGTTCACCGTCAAGGATGTGGGAGCGGAGCTCGGAGCGGGATCTAGTCGCCGTGGGAGAGTGGGTCGACCTCGTCGAGGATGTGGTGCGGTCGACAAAGACGGAGGACGAGGACGACCGCGACGGAGGCCATGGTCACCTCCTCAGCCGCCGCGCCCACGGAAAAGAAGTTGATGTAGGCGTAGCGGAGCGATTTCCCGGTGACAGCGTCCTGGCAAACGCGAATGGAGGCGACGGAGCCGATGAAGCGGAATGCAGCGTACAAGTCTTCTTCGGTCGCTTCGGGGTGCAGATCATCGGCGTAAAGCGTCGCCATCGGAATATGGCCAAGAACACCATCGGAAGAAGCTGATTTGGCCGCCGGCAGAGGACTTCGGGCAGGAGAGGATGAGCGACGGACTGAGAATCGAAGAGATGAGGAAAGATAGTCGAACAGAGGCAATGAATATCGAAGGGAAAGAAGAGTGAGAGAAATAAATTAGAGAGAGAAAAATTAATTTTTTTTGGTTAAAGTATCAAATTAATTTAAAATATGATAAATATGGGAATAATTCAACCATAATTTTAGGGAAATAAAATTCGATTTTTTTTAAACGAAAATAAAAAAAATATTTAATAACATGGTTATTATGGTCCAAAAATTATCTAAAATGGGCATAAATGAATTAACTTAAAGTATGGGCATTTCCCTTAAATCTTAGGTGGTTTTTGGGCATTTCATGGGTTTTTCTTATATAATAATAGAGAATATTTTTTTTAACGTTAAATTTAATGTTGTGATTGGATTAGGGAAAAAAAATAGTGTAAAAATTACACTAAAAATAATGTAATTTTAACATCAAATTTAGTGTCATGCTTGCTTGGAGTTGTTAACTATTATAATTACACTTACATTTTATGGTTTACTTATACGCACCAAGAATTAAGTTGAAACTAGGCGACGAGGCGGCAAATATAGTGGCTAGGAGTCGCTTTACGGATTCAATTTCCGATATAAGGTCGTTCGCTTGCCCTGAATGGCTTGTATGTGACATTCAAAGAACTTCTTCCCTGTTATCAAATTAATGAAATTTGATTTTTTCCTTTTAAGATAAAAGTAATTTTAATTTCTGTTTTCTTTTTGTCCAATTTGTACTCTTATTGATCGATGATGAAATACGACCATATCAATGATAAATATTATATAATGTATCGTCGCTTTCCCTTTTTCAATTCCTCATTATCCTCACGCATGCATCCAAAAAAACAAAGAAGTCAGAACACGCTACAACAGACAAAATCAAACAATATATATGAATAATGATTGAATAATTAAGCTCATTTGTTTATTGATAGATATTGAGATTATATATAATAAAACGTCCGCCAAAAACCCAAACCTCATCCTTAATTATACCCATGCCTTAGAATGAAACGAGTTCTTCATGCTTCCAAGCTCGACTTGGAAATGCATGGGAGCTCTTATGACTCGAAAATGGAGACCCGACCTGAAAAAGTGATATTATGGGCATCGGTGGTCACGGTTTTGGGTTTGATCCAAGTGCCCTACACAAAGATCAATGGCAACCCGATTCCCACGGTCATATTCAAGGACAGCCCTTGCCTGTTCCATGGCTTCGTCTTGTCACTCAACTTCTCCTTCTTCGGCTCCTTCATGACCGTCCACACGCGCGAAAAGCTGCCCAGATTTGCCAAGTGTTGCCTTTTCTTGGCGGGGGCGTCCTCCGCTGTGGGACTTGCCATTTTGGGGTGGCTTCTGGTGCTTCCTTGGATTGGAGTAGGAGCCGATGCGGTCATGCTCTCGACAGATGTCTAGCTTGCCATTTTCGGAGTCAACGCGAGTGTTTGTACTCGACTTACTTGCATCGTGCTTATATTACCTAGATATTTGAATTTGGACAAGATTCTTTGTTTGTTTTATAGTTTTCATGTATGTTGTGTGAAATTTTTGTTCGTAAAAATTAGGTCATGTAAAAAGGCCATGTTGAGTGAGAGCGTAGTAGACAGATAAGCTTTCTTGTCGTTCGTCTTTGTGAGTTAGGCTTGTACATATGCAACTTTTGATCTTAGTCAGACCTTTTTTAAAATCTTCATAAGAGGGTATAGAACTTATATCGCTTCAACCTCAATATCTTTAATGCTTGAATTGTTGAAAATTCAAAATCGTGGTAGTGAGGAAGTAAAACTTTCTTATTTTAGATTTAATAAAACACTCTAATGAAAGAAAGAAAGAACGTACAGTTATTTTATGTTATCGTTTGTTTGTGTAAAAAAATTAGGGGTGCAAAACCCGGAAATGCAGGTTTTAACACGCATCCGGTCCGTAACCGCATTTAAAAAAACCGGAACCGTATTAATCCGGGTTAAACCGGAATCGGTTTAATGAAAAAACCGAATTCGGATTAAACCGGATCCGGGTCCCGGATTTAAAAAATAGAAAACCCGGAGCACGGATAGTAGGTTACTAAAACCCGCTTATTAAATGTATACATATAATATCTAGAATTTTTTTACCAAAAAAATACCTTATTATTTATCTTATTATATGTCTTTCATTTAGTGTTGTTGGTTGGTTCATTTCATTTGTTTTTCTAGCTAAAATGTGGATATTTTTAAAAATAATTGATAAAAAAAAACCTTTTACTATAACTATTTTAGGTATTTTTTAATATAAAATTCAAGTTTAAAACTAAAATTGCAAAAATCCGGATCCGGTTTAAAAAACCGGTTTTATATTTCAAAACCGGGCTTTTAACCCAAATCCGGATTTCCAGTTTTTAAACAAAAAAAAAATAATCCGGATCTGGTTCTCAATTTCAAAAAACCCGGATTCCGGATCCGGGTACCGGGTATGGCAAAAAAACCGGGTACCCGGTCCACTTACACCCCTAAAAAAATTATTCTCTCTCAAAACGAGATATGACGTTTATTGTGAAAGTCGAAAACTCAACACGTAGACTGTTCGACGAAATAACTCGGCAAAAATAGCTTGATAAGAGCTAGATCGATGCCACGTATGCCCTAATTAAGGAGAATAACTATATTCTATATTATTACAACACAAAGTCATATTTGCGCAAATAAAATATAGGGTAATTAGCGGCATAAATAGCCAAAGTTTTCACTTTTCTGTAGGCATGATGCCAATCCCAAAAAACGACGGCAAAAATATCCAAAGTGCACTAATCATGGTAATTACGAATTTCCATATGATTAAGTGGATGTTTGTTAGTCAACTCATGATGTGGCAGCGTTGACCGCCACACAGACAATTACGTGGCACGCCACGTCATTTATTATTATTTATTATTTTCATTTTTTTCATTTTTATGTGGGGCCACTTTTCTCATTCATCTACCATGTTGCCATGTGTCTGTTCACTCTCTCCCAAATACTGCCAAGTCATATATAAATACCCGAAATTTTATAAGGTTGGAACTCATGACCCATCCCTTTAAAACAAGGCACCAAACCACTACAAGTTTATTTAATGTTAAACTATGATACAAATAACAATTTAGACAACAAATTTGTCTCTTTAAAAGAAAAAAAAAACAAATCTGTTTATTAATAAGCATTATTAGACTATATATATTTTGTGACGGGTTGAATTTTTAGGGTTGGGCTCAGATTGACTTTTCTGGGACAGTTTCGAGTTAAATTTTTTGGGTTAGGCCTCAGTTAACTTTTTTTTCTTATTAAGTTATTAGTTGGTATATTTTTTAACTATATATATTTCAATCAAGGTTTTAAATACCGCTTGCCGATATCGTTTCGTACTTTTCGTTTTACGGATATATCTCTTGTCGATAGGTATCTCATAGGTAAATCAATGGATATGTCGATGGATATATATAGTTTCGCATATCTTTGAAAAAATGATTTTCGATGGGCATGCCGATGGATATTCGAGAAATTTAATACCTTGATTTCAATAACCAAAGTATACAACAAAATATTCATATACCGTTAAAAAAAAAATTCATAATTATCTAAGGTAAATTAATATTAATATGTCACAAAATGAAACTTAATTTTAATATTTTTGTTATGAAATAAAGGTACATACTGTATGTGACAAAAATACACATAAAAATATTTATTATTACATATAACTATTTCAGTAGTTGAATTTAATTTTTAACTTAATTAATATTTATAAATTATACTTTTTAAACTTAAGTAATATAATGTTTTGATTAACGTTAGTATGTCACAAAATATATTTTTATTCAAATAATTTTTATCATAATTTTTAGTTTTATAAATATGTTACAAATTTATACTTTTTAAGTATTATATTTATACGAAGCTAATTGTTAATGTTTATTAACCTAATTAAACTTAGTACGTCACAAAATCTATTTTATGTCTAATAATGCTTATTAATAGATATATTCGCTAATTAATTTTTTTTATTTTATCTTAGTGTAATATGAAATAAACTTGGTGTGATAGTTTGATGCCTTGTTTCGGATGGATAAGTCATGCGTTCTGACATTGTATATGGAATTTTTTTGGGTATTTACATAGATAATGTGGCAGGTTGGAGAGGGAAATGAGAGAAGTGGGGGCCGGACAATTTTTTTTATTTTATTAATAATAAATGACGTAGCATGCCACGTAGTTGTCCATGTGACAGTCAACTGTGCCACATCATCAGTTGACTAATAGACATCCACTTAGTTGGATGGAAATTTGTAATTAATGTGATTAGTGCACTTTGGAGGTTTTTGCCATCATTTTTGGGGATTGGCATCATGCCTACGGGAAAGTGAAAACTTTGGCCACTTATGCCGTTAATTACCCTTGTATATAAAACTGTACACCTAAGACGTATGGTATTACTACGTACGATGATAAGTGATATCCAACTACTTCTGAGAGGATATATATATATATATATATATATATATATATATATATATATATATA
Source organism: Parietaria judaica (assembly GCA_954871525.1). NCBI lineage: Eukaryota > Viridiplantae > Streptophyta > Magnoliopsida > Rosales > Urticaceae > Parietaria > Parietaria judaica. Next base: position 29,447,206 of record OX940870.1, read on the forward strand.
TATATATATATATATTCTGGTACATACAATTTCATATGTTCAGATAAAATATCAAAAACGCAAGGTTCCGGCCATTTCTCTTTCTTAATTATTTTTCCTACATATTTGGGAATCATCATTCAAGATAGGGCTGAAATCATTATCAGCTATCCGCTAATCGCAATGATATCCTAACCGCTCCGTTACGAATTATCTGCATATTTATCTATTTTCAACCAGCCGCTTAATTTGGTAATGGATAACCGAAACTACTTTTTGAAATTGGATTGATTAGTGGTTATATTTTTTAGTCTAAATCGGATATCTGCTTTAATCGCAAACAATTTTTAAAAATAAATAATATTATAAATATATATAAGAAATTATATATCCTTGTGACATGAAATGTTGCATATGTTTTCGTGGCCTTTTATGTTATAAAAGTATTAGACATGTTAAATTAGTTTGGCTACTTATGATTACATTATTTATGATATTTATAGAATTTTGTGAATTCGAAAGTTTATGTTTCATTCTTCATGTTATATTATTATGTAATGATTGGATATTAATGCATGATAATATGATATGTTAACATGTAATTATTTTAAAATGTTATATGGTTAAAACTTAGAACATTATATATGTATGATGTATTTATTTTTTTACAAAAAAAATCAATTGAATAATATCCGCTATTTAAATTATCCAATTGAGCTGCTAACCGCATGTAAAGTGGATAATCGGAAGAAAAAAATAAATAGTGGATACAATTAATTATGAGATATTGCATGGAATAGCCAAATTGAAACGTTTGATTAGCCAAATAGCTAACCTTTCCTTTTTCTTTGTAAAATAACCAAATGGCTATTTAATAACATATTTTATAACTATAATACCATTTTCACATATTAACGTGTATCAACGTGTATTAACGTTCATTAACGTGTATTAACTATAATACCTTGTATAATAATATTAAATATTATTATAATAATATTAAATATTATTAGTCTTAAAAATAATAATATTTACTTGTATAATAACATATTTTATACCTATAATACCTTTTTAACGTGTATTAACGTGTATTAATGTAGTTAATTTGTTTAAAAATAAAAAATCGTGATTAAAATTTTAACAAAAAATTAATTTATTTTTAAACAAATTAACTTAGTTAATACACGTTAATATAGTTAATACACGTTAATACAAGGGTAATACGGTCTTTCGTGATTTATTAATGTGGTTAATTGGCTATTTGGCAATATTAATTAAAACATTGGCTATTTGGCTAATTAGTGTTTAAAGTTTGACTATTTGGCTATAATGCCCATATTCACATATGTGGATACGGTTGTCCAACATACGCATATCCTATCTTATCCTATCCAGTTTCACCCTTAATTTAAGAATAAAGAAGTGACGGAAGTAGATTGGGTAAACAATTCAAGTATTAGAATTTATTGTAGCTTTATTATATCATCGAAGCTATTATTATCAATCTATAATGTAATTTATATTATATTAGTTGGTGTAAGAAACTTGCAATGTAATTTTTATCCAAATTATTAGGTATTAATTTAACAAAATTCTACGTAGTTTTGATGAACATTTAATTCTTGTTCAAACGAAGAATATTAAATTTAACTGAGAAAAAGGAATGAATATTAATGTATAACTGAGAACAGAAATACATTATCCACGAAGATAAAACATAATTAACTCTCAACTGTGACAGATCCAAAATACATTCCATTGACCATTCTGGTCTGAAAATTGAGCAGATTCTGCGTTCATTTTTCACATGATCTTTGCTCGAGTATAGACATAAATCGCCGCAATACACCAATCAGAGGAAGAGGGTTCTCGAGATGGACAGCGTGACCACATTTGGGAATCTCAACCGAGTAATGCCAGCAACTTCCGTCTCTCCCACCAGATTGAATTGCGTAGATCATCTCTTGGGCAACTCGCTTAAATTTAGCATCTTTCTGTCCGAAAACGATCAAAAGAGGTGTTTTGCAGTGCTTATCCCACAACGGCCTATCATGCATCATAAATTCACGTCAACCGCCATTTTATTACGGATTTTGCACTCATATTGCACGGAATATTACATGTATTTTAAATAAAAACTAGAGTACTACTAGGTGTAATTTTCCTAAATTTTTACTTTATGCATTTCGCTCTGCATTTTCATTCTGATTAACAATATATACCTCTCAAATTTATTTTTCTGTGCAATTTTCACTTTGTTAAAAAATTAATACAAATCGTTATACGTACACGTGATATTGTTATATATATATATTATTACTAGGGATATGTATAAGCTCTCTGTATTATCAAATTGAGAGCTGACGTCAGAGATTCTTAAAAAGTGTAACTAACTTTCCCGTTCTTTCTCTCTCTCGTGTGTATATATATATTTGATGTAACTAGATTCATTGTATTGAGACATATTATTGAATCCACCATTGTTGAAGCTCTCATGCTCTCTCATATGGTATCAGAGCTATGGAAAACTCAAGCTCATCCTCCTCAAACACTATTCCTTCCCAGGCATCGATTCCTTCGAGTCTGACGCCTTTCTCGATCCGCCTTGATTGATCAAACTACTTTGTTTGGAAGTCTCAGATCCTTCCCACTGTTGTAGCTCATGGATTCGAAGGTATTCTCACCAGTGTCGATGGATGTCCTCTTCCCACAATCGCCATTGATCGTGATCCTGCAGATCAATCTCCGAATCCTGCGTTTGAAGCCTTGCGTCGGCTTGACAGATTCCTTTTCAGCTGGCTTTTCACCACAATGAAAGAGACGATGGTGAACACTTTGTGTCGATGCAAAAGCGCCTACGAGATCTGGTCTACACTGCAACAACTCTTCTCTTCCTAGTCAAAATCTCGGATTATGCAACTTAGGACCTTGATTCAGACAATCAAGAAAGGTTCCATGTCCATTGATGACTACATCCTCAAGATCCGATGTCTTGCAGACTCTCTAATGGCCGCTGGTCAACACCTCTTAGACGATGATGTGATCATGCACATTCTCTCTGGCCTTGGTCCTGAATATGAGTCGGTCGTCGTCAATCTCACCGGCAGAGACTCTCTGACCATTCCTGAGGTACAATTCTCCTTGCAATCCCATGAAACAAGAATCGAGAATTTCATTCTCATGTTGAGTCGAATATGGATCTCTCGCATCCTTCGACCAACTTCGCCTCGAGAAGATCGTATTCAGGGAATCAAAACTTTGGTTCTGGTAACTCTAGGGGCAATTTTGGTAACAATTTTGGTAATACTAGTTATCATGGCGGAAGTCACCAAAATGGCCAGAGAAACTCTTCTCGTGGAAACTGGACTCGTGGCAGAGGAAATGGAAATTTTCTGCACAATGGTGGAAGATCGCCTTCAGGACAACGGTACATGTGTCAATTGTGTGGCAAAATTGGGCATACTGTAGTTCGTTGCCACTATCAGTTTGATCAAGGCTATAATAAAGCCTATGATCAGGGAAACTTCTCAGACAACCAGACTCGATCTCAGCCTCAAGCTTTCCACTCTGCCACCGGAAACAACAATCAAGAGAGCCCCGATGACTGGTTCTTTGACAGTGGTGCTACTGACCATGTCACTCCCTCTGATGGTCAATTCGCGCAGAAGTACAAGTACCATGGGAAGAACAAGCTAGCTGTGGAAAATGGCTCAAACCTACCTATCAACTCTATCGGTAATTCCTATCTTCTTGCTCTACGAAATACACAGATAAAGCTGCTTCATATTCTTCATGTGCCACTAATAACGAAGAATCTTGTTAGCATCTCAAAGATTACTACTGATAATGATGTGATAGTTGAATTCTCATCGGATGGTTGCCTTGTTAAGGACAAGTTCACGAGGGAAATACTTCTGACCGGAACGCTTGAGGATGGAATTTACAAGCTTGATGCTTCTCTCATTCTACCGAGGGCATTTTCGTCTCAAACAACACAGAACTCATCTTCAGCATACAAACATAGCTTAGTTGATAATATGTATGTCCTTAATGTCAATCATGTTGATCAATTTTTTCTTTGGCACAATAGGCTTGGCCGCTCATCTGTTTCAATAATAAATGATGTACTCTCTAGTGAGAAGATCAAAACTGTCAATAATAGTTCATCTCTTTGTCATGCGTGCCAACTCGGGAAAATGCATCGTGTTCATCTGCCCTTATCAACACTCAAAACAAGAAAACCATTTGAGCTTCTTCATGCTGATGTATGGGGCCCTTCACCTTAAATGTCAACTGATGGATATAGATATTATCTCTTATTTGTTGATGACTTCTCAAAGTACAACTGGATATTTCCTATGCGCAAGAAATCTGAGAGTTTTGCTATCTTTCTACAATTCAAGGCCTTTGTTGAAAGATCATTTGAGACCAAAATCAAAGCTATTCAGACAGACTGGGGTGGTGAATTTCGGACTCTTCAGCCCACTCTGCAAAAACTGGGCATTGTATTTCGCCACCCATGCCAACATGTGCATCAACAAAACGGCCGAGTTGAGCGCAAACATCGGCATGTAAAAGAGCTATGTCTCACTCAACTTGCTCATGCTGACATGCCTCTCCAATTCTGGTGGGATTCTGTGGTCTCTGCAGTGTATGTTATCAATCGTCTTCCAGCTCTCCCATGTCCCAGTAAGTCTCCTTTTCATTGCCTTTACAAACAAGCACCTGATTACAAATTCCTACGAACCTTCGAGTGTGCCTGTTATCCATTTCTTAGACCTTACAATTCTCACAATTTGCCTTTAAAAGTGCTCGATGTCTATTCCTAGGCTACAACCCTTTTCATACTGGGTATAAATGTCTTCATGCCTCGGGCCGCATTTACATCACACGCTCAGTCAATTTTGATGAAACCTTGTTTCCTTACAAAAGTTTATTTCCTACTGATGAGGTTCCATCCTAAAACAACAAGACATCACCATCATTTGTTTCTCCCATTCCTATCTTAACCCCGTGCTTCCCTCCATATCTGTTACCCTACCAACATACTAGTAATACCCCTCAGATCACTCGTCCAGCCTCTCCTCCTTCACAAAATGTTCCCAGTAATATGCCCATAGATCATAACTCCAACCCAGAGCCTACTGTGTCCCATCACACACAAAACCCTTTGTCAACTTCCCATATCCATACACGTTCTAAGTCTAGCATTTACAAGCCAAAAATCTTTAGCTCAACCATCATCAAATGCAATGGCTTCCCTGAGCCCAAATCCACTTCTGCAGCTCTGAAAGATCCCAATTGGCTCAAAGCTATGCAAGCTGAGTTCAATGCACCCATATCAGACAACACCTGGGTTCTTGTTCCCCCCTCTCCTTCCATGAATCATGTCAGTAACAAGTGGGTTCAAATCCAAGTTTAAATCAGATGGAATCCTTGATAAGCTAAAATCCCGGCTTGTTACAAAAGGTTTTCAACAAACTGAGGGAGTGGACTACAAAGAAACTTTCAGCCCCGTCATTAAAGCCAGCACGATCCGTGTTATGTTCTCTATTGCTGTCTCCAGGAATTGGGATATAAGACATATCGATATAAACTATGCTTTTTTAAATGGGGAACTTAAAGAACAAGTCTTCATGGCTCAACTTCCAGGATTTGCGGATAAATCCAGGCCGGATCATGTCTACCTATTAAAGAAGTCTCTTTACGGGCTCAAGCAGGCTCCGCGAGCGTGGTTTGACAAGCTCAAATCAGCCCTTATTCTCAAAGGATTTTGGAACAATGTCTCTGACACATCTCTCTTCTTCAAAAAGGCTAATGGCAAGACTCTTCTGGTCCTCATTTATGTTGATGATATAATTATCACTGGTGATGATCCAATGTCCATTCATACCCTCATCGATCAGCTGCACACGAGCTTTGCTTTAAAAGATCTTGGCTCTGTCCAGTACTTCCTTGGCTTTGAAGTTACACGCACATCTGCGGGCTTAAAACTCACACAGACGAAGTATGCTTCAGACATTCTCATTAAGACAGACTTGGATCAGTCCAAGCCCTGTTCTACCCCGATTTGCTCTGCAAACACGTTGTCGCTTGGTGATAGCCCACTCTTTGCTCAACCACTTGTCTTTCGCAGCACTATAGGAGCTCTGCTATATCTCACAATGACTCGCCCCGACATTTCCTTTATTGTTAATCGCCTAAGTCAGTTTCTCCAAGCTCCAACTGTTAATCACTGGATAGCTTGCAAACGTATTCTACGTTATGTACAGGGTACTCTCAATGTAGGATTATCATTTACTCCCTCTCCCAATCTCAATGTTGAAGCCTACTCAGATGCTGACTGGGCAACTGACCTGGACAATCGCAAGTCTACTTATGGCTTTTGCATCTTCCTAGGCCAGAATCTCATCAACTAGGGATCACACAAGCAACAGGCTGTGTCTCGGTCCAGTACAGAATCTGAGTACCAGGCTCTGGCTTTGACTTCCACTGAGCTCATTCGGTTATAGTCCTTGCTTCATGAGATCGGAGTTTCGATCCCCACTTCCCCACCGATTCTCTGGTGTGATAACATTGGGGCCTAATCTCTTGCCCTCTACCCGGAATTCCACAAACGTACGAAACATATTGATATTGACGTTCACTATGCTCGCGACCAGATTGCTCAGAAATTGCTCGATGTCCAATACATTCCCACAGATGCGCAAACCGCTGATGTGTTTATTAAAGCGCTTCCCGGTCCTCGCTTTTCTCATTTGTGTACCAAGCTCCACCTGGCTTCCTTACCATCCTAATCTTTTCAGCCATGCTCAGCTTGCGGGGGGATATTAGGGATATGTATAAGCTCTCTGTATTATCAGATTGAGAGCTGACGTCAGAGATTCTTAAAAAGTGTAACTAACTTTCCCGTTCTTTCTCTCTATCGTGTACATATATACTTGATGTAACCAAATTCATTGTATTGAGACATATTATTGAATCCACCATTGTTGAAGCTCTCAAGCTCTCTCATATATATATATATATATATATATATATATTTGAACTTTGTCTTCACGCTAATAATGATTTTTTCTTTGATTACTTTATGCAGCTTATGATTGTTTACAATTTTATATCAGTAGGAAATATTTTGCATTAAATGAAAATTTCAGGAAAATATAGCCAAAAAAAAAAATTTGTTGGGCAAATTGCACTAATGAAAAAATTAAAAGAGAATTGGTGCCAACTATTAAAAATGTAAGCAACAATTAATTATGAAACATAAAAGAGAGAACTTACAACTATCTCAATCAGACATGACTTTTGTAAGACTATGAACGTCGGGGTGGCATATCCGACGACTTTCTACAATTTGATTGAATTTCCGGTGGTCTCTTAAGTTGTTCGGGTAAACATCGCAGATGTACCATGTGTTTTGTTTTAGTACGAATTAAAATGATTAGAAGCACCAAATTCAGTGGAAAAGAAATAAGATTCACCTCTTCCATAGCTTTCCAGAATACCAAGTGTCCAAAAAGAGATCTAAACCATAAGAAACAAGAAGCCTCGTTCGAGAATCATCAATGGCTCTCCGAAGTTTTCTTGCCACTTCATCTTTCAATCCGGGGCGTCCAGAAATTACAACAGCACCATTGACCTTCGTAATAAACGACTATTCCAGATTGATTTGCAAAATTTCATATCTTCATAATTATAATTTTAATATATGTACGTTTCTTACCTCCTCGGTACACCTGAGAGCCATGCATAACGCAATCCTTGCTCCCATGGAGTATCCTACAACGGTAAGTTTCTCTGCACTAAATCTGCAGCCTCTTTATAGCTATTATTTTGTATCCGTGTTTTTGCGTGCCCAGGAAGATCAATTGAAATGCATCTCTCTCCTCTCAAAACCGCCTTCATTTTGGAAGTCCATTAAAATATATAACAACCTTATTTTTTCAGGAAACTAATCATAAAATGTATAGGAGAATTTGACAGAAGTCGTTGATAAATTACGAATTGGAGAAAATTGCTACAATCGGCAACTTAAGTCGGTGGTACTTTTTCTCTTTGCTACAAAAGGAGAGTTGCAACATTCATAAAATAAAGAATTTACAAACGCGAGTCTTGTTTTTATAATACAGTTTGAAGCTGTATTTGCACGAGCACAAAATATAATGCCAATTACACACTACACCCGCATACAAAGATACACACACAACGTTAAGGCTGCTCCGCTTCATGCCATGTCCAAGATTCCAACTGTTGCAGGCAGATCTCCGTTCGGATTAGAAGGGTTCTTCGCCCCACGGAACAAAGTTGCTCCATCGACCACCATTGGAATCATAGTCTGCAGGTACAGAGTACCGGAAGCCACTAAAAGCTTCTAGGCAGGTCTGACCCGAGATAGCCAAAGAATGCCAGCATGATCAAAGCAATTCCGATGAGTTCAAGCGCACTGGACGCTCTTGGAAACACATAGCGAAACAATAGGCCGTTCCATATCGCTGTGGTCCCGACCGAGATGGCAAGTATAACTAACTGTCTGTATAACGGCAGCGACCCCGGGTTGTAATACGCCACTAAGATCCCAGAGATCGGGACGGAAAAAAGGAGTACATTCCTCTCGAGCTGCTCCTCCCGGAATACTTGCAGCACCCCACTCTCTTCCTCTCTTCGGACCGATTCCATGGCCGGATTTTCCTGTTCATCCTCTCTCTCCCTACAAATTCAATCCCCTAATTCACCCTCTCCTCCTCTGTTTTAGCTTATTCCCTGGCGGTCTTCTCCTTGCCTCTCTTGACTAATTCTAAAGCGAGATTCGCCAGCGTGAAATGCACCATGAGGAACGTTATGGAGGCGGCGGCAGCGGTAGCATGAACTGGCACTGGATAACGGCGGAGCAGAGAGGGCAAACGTGGTAAGGGTGAGGCAGGTTTACGGGGTCGTAGACACGGGAATGGTTAGCTACAAGAGTCTTTGCCGCCATAGTTAGATCCTACTAAGAAAATATAAATTGATGTACTTGATTTTCATACTCGATTGAAGTTTTGTTTAACAAAGATAGGAGATGATATTGTTGAAAATATAAATTTGAATTCATACTCAGGAATTTTCTAGTAAAATATAGAGTGTCCTAGTATTTTGTATTTTCTAGTGTCTTCTTGTAATATCTAAATTTCTAGAAGAATCTTGTAATTGGTAGACTTCTAGAATACTCTTGTGTTTCATAGAATTTCTAGATAACTCTTGTATTACTTAGATGTTCTAGAGGTTTCTACTAAGTCCTAGAGTTAACATGTATTATTTACAATTAATGTTGTATATAGAAGTCTCCATGGAACTATAGAAATAGAGAGTTCCACCCTACCATTTTGTAACCAAACTAAACTAAGCCAAGAAGTGATCAATACAAAAAAGTTTATTCTCTCCCACCAAAGTTCCATCTTCTCCATATTACTTCCCACGAAAGTGGTATCAGAGCCATAAGATCGAAATGGCAAACGGAGGAATGATTTCCTTTTAAGTTCCGATGCTCACCAAGAGCAACTACGATAATTGGAGTATCAAGATGAAGGCAGTCCTTGGAGCACAAGACGCATGGGAAGTTGTCGAGAAAGGCCATAAGGAGCAAGAAGATGTTGGATTATCTCAAGCTCAAAGGGAAGCTTTGAGAGATTCACGAAAGAGAGACAAGAAAGCTCTCTACCTCATTTACCAAGTGGTTGATGAGGATGGATTCGAGAAGATAGCAAATGCAACGACGGCGAAGGAGGCATGGGAGAAGCTACAAACTTGCAACAAAGGAATTGAGCAAGTTAAAAAGATTCGTCTTCAAACTCTTAGAGGTGAGTTTGAGAGGTTGTTCATGGAGGATTCAGAATCAATTTCCGATTATTTTTCAAGAGTATTGACAATAGTCAATCAATTAAGGACAAATGGTGAATAAATTAGCGAAGTTAAAGTCATAGAGAAAATTCTTCGCACCTTGAGTACAAGCTTCGAGTTCATTGTCACCACCATTGAAGAAACAAAGGATTTGGAAACCATGACGATTGAGCAGCTCATGGGTTCCTTGCAAGAATATGAAGAAAAGAAAAAATGAAACAAAGGAAAAAGGAGGATAAAGAGCAACTACTTCAACTTAACTTGAAGGAAGCAAACTTTGGCAACGATAGAGGCCAAAGAGGAAGAGGACGTGGACAAGGACAAGGAAGAGGAGGCTTTCACAACAACAACTTCAACAATGGAGAACAAAGTCAAAGTTTACAAGCAACAAAAGGCCGTGGAAGAGGAACCACATGGCGGAGATACGATAAATCCCACATCAAATGCCACAACTGCAACAAGTTCGGACACTATGCTTCGGAGTGCAGATTTCGACGAAACGTTGAAGAAAAGACCAACTTTGTCGAAGACAAAAGTGGAGTAGAAGGCACCTTACTAATGGCACGCCCAGAGAATGTCGGAGATGAAAGCATATGGTACCTTGATACCGGAGCAACCAATCACATGTGTGGACAAAGAAACATGTTCGTGGAGCTCAACAAAGCGGTGACCGCAAACATCTCTTTCGGAGATGAATCGTAGGTATCAGTCAAAGGAAAAGGTAAAATTCTCATACGCCTGAAGAATGGAGGTCATCAATTCATCTCAGACGTCTACTATGTGCCGAATCTGAAGAATAATATCTTGATCTTGGGTCAACTGCTCGAGAAGGACTACGATATCCACCTGAAAGAAAGGTGTCTACTCTTAAGAGATGACAAAAATAACTTAATTGCAAGGGTGCCTATGACAAAGAATAGGATGTTCAAATTAAGCATCCAATACGACGTGGCAAAGTGTCTAAATGCTTGCTATAGCGACTCATCGTGGCTATGGCACTTGCGGCTTGGACACCTCAACTTTGGTGGTCTTGAGCTACTGTCAAGAAAGGAGATGGTTAGAGGTTTGCCATGCATCAATCAACTAGACCAACTCTGTGAAGGATGCTTACTCGGGAAACAATGCCGGAAGAGTTTCCCGAAAGAGTCCACGTCAAGAGCTACATAACAACTTGAGCTCATCTATACCGATGTTTGTGGTCCAATCAAACCACAATCACTTGGTAAGAGCAGATACTTTTTCCTCTTCATTGACGATTTTTCGAGAAAGGCATGGGTGTATTTCTTAAAGGAGAAGTCAGAAGTATTCGAAAACTTTAGAAAGTTCAAAGCTATGGTGGAAAAAAGAAACTGGTCTCGACATAAAGGGCATGAGATCTGATCGTGGTGGTGAGTTCACATCAAACGAGTTTAAGAAATATTGTGAAGATAACGGAATTCGTCGACCGATGACGGTGCCAAGAACTCTCCAACAGAATGGAGTGGCGGAGAGAAAGAATCGAACTATACTCAATATGGCTCGAAGCATGTTAAAGAGCAAGATAATGCCCATAGAATTTTGGGCCGAAGCAGTTTCTTTCGCAATCTACCTCGAAAATCGTTCGCCGACAAAGAGTGTACGCGGAAGGACGCCACAAGAAGCATGGAGTGGAAGAAAGCCAGAAGTTTCTCATCTCAAAGTATTCGGAAGCATAGGATATGCTCATGTGTCCGATGAAAGGAGATCAAAACTCGATGACAAAACTGAGAAATTAATATTCATCGGGTACGACTCAAACTCCAAAGGCTACAAGCTCTACAATCCCATCAATGGAAAGACTATCATTAGTCGCGACGTGGAGTTCGATGAAGAAGATTCATGGAATTGGGATATTCAAGAAGACGAGTACGATTTTCTTCCTTATTTTGTGGAAGAAGATGAAGAGATGGTGCAACCAATAACCCAAGAGATAAGAGAAGATCGTGAAGAGCCAGTCACTCCACGAGGTTCATCAATTGAAGAGCATGGAGATTCATCCAACGAAAGATCAAACACGCCACAAACAAGAAGTTTACAAGACCTTTACCAGGTAACCGAAGTCCAAGATGATGTCAATCTCTTGTGCTTATTTGGCGACTATGAACCATTGAGCTACCGAGAGGCGGTTGAAAGTAAGAAATGGAGAGATGCGATGGATGAAGAAATCAAATCCATCACAAAGAATGATACATGGGAGCTCGCTACACTTCCACAAGGCTATAAGGCGATTGGAGTCAAATGGGTATACAAGGAGAAGAAGAATGCTAGAGGAGACGTGGAGAGATACAAAGCGAGATTGGTAGCAAAAGGCTATAGCCAAAGGCAAGGCATCGACTATGACGAGGTATTCGCTCCCATTGCTCGACTTGAAACCATTAGATTGATAATTTCCCTGGCGGTCCAGAACAAGTGGAAGATTTGTCAAATGGATGTGAAGTCTACTTTCTTAAATGGGAACATTGAAGAAGAGGTTTATATCGAGCAACCAACGGGATATGAAGTGAAGGGCCAAGAAGATAAAGTCCTGAAATTGAATAAGGCTTTATACGGTCTAAAGCAAGCACCGAGAGCCTGGAATGCTCGAATCGACAAGTATTTCCAAGAGAGAAATTTCAAGAAGTGCCCATATGAGCATGCTCTCAACATCAAAGTTCAAGATGAAGATATGCTGGTCGTGTGCCTGTACGTAGATGATCTAATCTTCACAGGTAGCAATCTAACTATGTTTAAGGAGTTCAAGGAAGAAATGACGAAAGAGTTCGAGATGACAGACATAGGATTCATGTCCTAATACTTGGGGATTGAAGTGAAGCAACAAGACACCGGAATCTTCATCAAGCAAGAAGGTTATGCTAAAGAAGTCCTGAAGAAGTTTAAGATGGACGATTCTAATCCGGTGAGCACCCCAATGGAATGCGGAGCTAAGTTGTCGAAGCTGGATAACAGCGAAAAGGTGGATCCAACTCTCTTCAAAAGCCTCGCTGGAAGTTTACGGTACCTAACTCTTACAAGACTGGACATTCTCTATGTTGTTGGAGTAATCTCTCGCTACATGGAAGCTCCAACAACTACCCACTTCAAATACGCGAAGAGAATACTTCGGTACATCAAAGGTACGACCAACTATGGCCTACTCTATTCAACTTCTTGCAGTTCAAAGATGGTTGGATATAGTGATAGCGACTGGGGAGGAGACATAGACGATCGGAAAAGTAGAAGTGGATTCGTATTCTTTATGGGAGATACCGCTTTCACATGGATGTCGAAGAAGCAACCGATCGTCACACTATCCACTTGCGAAGCCGAATACGTCGCTGCAACTTCATGTGTTTGTCATGCGATCTGGCTAAGAAATTTGTTGAAGGAGTTACGACTGCCGCAAAAAGAGGCCACCAAGATTCGTGTTGATAACAAATCAGCGTTACCATTAGCAAAGAATCCAGTCTTCCATGATGGGAGCAAGCACATCGACACCCGCTTTCACTACATACGGGAATGCGTGGCAAATAAAGAAGTGGAGCTGAGGTACGTGAAGTCAGAAGACCAGATAGCCGACATTTTTACAAGGCCACTCAAACAAGACCGTTTTGTCAAGTTGCGGAACATTCTCGGAGTAACCAATCAAGTTTAAGGGAGGGTGTTGAAAATATAAACTTGATTTGATACTCTGGAATTTTCTAGTAAAATATAGAGTGTCCTAGTATTTTGTATTTTCTAGAGTCTTCTTGTAATATCTAAATTTCTAGAAGAGTCTTGTAATTGGTAGACTTCTAGAATACTCTTGTGTTTCTTAGAAGTTCTAGATAACTCTTGTATTACTTAGATGTGCTAGAGGGTTCTACTAAGTCCTAGAGTTAACATGTATCATTTACAATTAATGTTGTATCTAGAAGTGTCCATGGAACTCTATAAATAGAGAGTTCCACCCTACCATTTTGTAACCAAACTAAACTAAGCCAAGAAGCGATCAATACAAACAAGTTTATTCTCTCCCACCAAAGTTCCATCTTCTCCATATTACTTCCCAACAGATATACGAAGAAAAACTCAAGGAGGCTTCGATAAAGGGTTTGTAGTGAAACATGCAATAGAGTGATGAAACAGACGATTTAATTTTCGTTTTACTCAGGCCTTTATTGTTCGAAACAAAGGTTTTGATCCTAAACTTGTTTATTACGTGCCCAAATGGATTGCAAAGAAATACCATAGTGACGTGAGTTGCGTATATTGGAATTTTATGACTTTGGAATTTAGAAGTATAGTGACTAATATATTACTAGTCATCGCTAAGTAGAAATGGTGCTAAGGAAATTAAAATCCAATTAGATTGATTATTATTATTATTCTCGCTTTAAAATGAATATATAGATATATATATATATATAATATTTTGTCGGGAATGACTTCTCGATTCATTAACAGGTTTATTAGTTTATTATATATGCTTCTTGAAGGCAATATATCATGGATGTTAGTTAAATCAACCATGAAAATGCCTTCTAGTGAAAAGTCAACCGTGGCATCATGATTTTTCTTTTCAAGGCCCTAGCTGGATCGATTTAAAACTACACACTTCTACCGTATATTTCGTTGTAAAAATTCAATACCTAGATAGACAATTTCATGCTGGTACTATAAAGTCAACCGTAAATCACAAGTGATCAAAGCTGAACATATATTTCAAAATTTAGTAAAAGGAAAAGGATTATAGGTTATAAGCTGTCTTGCTTATTGTAAGGTATATGAATCGTTTAACACTAGCCTTTACAAACTAATATTGCTAGGAAAAAGAATATATTATATTATAAAGATCACGTCGAGTAATAAATTAGTGTATTAGTTATAAACTTATAATTAAGATTTTCGAAAAAATTATTTGATCGAGTTTGTTAATTTATTTAAAAAATAATGTATCACATATCATTCATTTTAACAACATATCAATTACTAAATGAATGTTTATAACCTGCTTAAGGATGCGGTTTTTTCTTACTATCAATGACGTTGCATAATGCTTGTACATAAGAATTGAAAAAAGAAAACTGAACTTGTAAAGCATATCTAAACTTATAGCATATATATGATAGAAACGAAACAAAATCTCTAAATATACACCGACCTAAACTAATATAATCTAATAAACACCTAAACTCATAAATCGATAGATAGAGTAAAGAAATAAATTTAGTCCAACAAATTTCAATATTTAAATTCGTAAATAAATTCAATCGGAAGTCATCGAACATAACTTGGCTACTGGTTAAGGCTAGAGAAAAAGACATTGACTATTAAGATATGACGGGCTCAGTAAAATTTGTTGGCAGGGTTGACTTGAGTCTTGAGAATGAGCTAAATTGATAGGCTTTTTTCGTTTCGGGCTGGGGGGCTACAATCTTTGTTGGGCCCTTAGTGGGTCCGCCCCTGACAAGACCAGTGCAATGATAGAGACTGAATAGCTCCTGCATTAAATTACATTTTATTGCTAAAACTTTAATACATAATTTATTATCAACGCTTTACTTGTAAGATGCAGATTAGAGTCTTCATCATTAACTTTATAATCACCTGTAGTTGTTTGGTATTGCAAGAGTTATGTAGTAGTTTATGAACATATATGGCCCATCTATTCTAGTACGTTATTGTAGGAGCTTTGCAATAGTTTTATATAAAAAATAATAAAAAATTATAGCAGGAGCTATGATCTAATACGATTCAACTATAATGATGTCACGCCATAACGTTTTGAATGTATTTAAACATTACATCAATAATGGGCTCGTCTACGAGAAAAATGGAGAAGATCTCAAGATTAGCTTGCACGGAACATTAGGAAAGTCCACTTCTACATTTCCTACATGTCACATATCTAAAAAAATGACTCAGAAATCATAAAGTTGAGCACAATATTCCAGAAGAGTCCATTAATTTTATTAGGGAAATAGTCTATGTAATAGAGTGAGCTCACAGTCAAGATAAGTGCTCCATATCCTTAAGTTTGAAAAACTCTAGGGTTATAGATAACTCAATTAAAGCATGCATGGAGGATTTTTTTAATGTACCGAAAACTTGGTCAGCAATCAATCACGATTATGAAGAAAACAATACGATTTTGATCTCCTCTTTTCAAAAATTACTGCAAACAATTCTATATTCAAGAGAGTCCGCTCCGCAACGTCTCTAACCATTTATCAATCTCTCTAAAACTTTGCCCGACAAAGTGAGCTCATACTCTAATTGTTTTTTAAATTCTAGTTTGAATTTGAAAAAAACTATTAATTAAATTTATGAATGTTTATTTTGTAGGTTGAGATGAAAGGATAACATGGATGACCATTGAATTGTGGCTCCATGGAACAGTTATAGCGATAAAACTAATGATTGTAACCAGGGTCGGCACAACTCTTTTCAAGGCCTTTAGAGAATCTCATATTAATGATTTTTTTTACCTACATTACGGTACTGCAGGAGCTATACGGTTTTGCAAGTTATGCAATTACGGACCGAATATATCCTATAATAAACTATATTTTACAATTAAAGTGTTGATACAAAATCTTTCAACTAAAGTGTTCGATCTTTTTCAATAAAATCATCACGTAGTAAAATGCAAGATATGATTTTCATTACCAGTACTTGTATGGTAATGGATGAGTTATCCATCAATTTATGACGACAATATATGAATCATTTGTTCTAGTACGGTATTGCAAGATTTATATAATGGTTTATTATAAAATTAAAAAAAATTAATCATGTATCAAGTATATAAAAAATGACGATTTTCTAATGCACTTAGTAACATTTTGCAATAAATGCTTGAGTTTATGAGACAATACCTCCTCTTTATATGTTAATCTCTTCAGGCACTTCAATGGTTATGTAAGTCTCTTCTTATAGGAGTCGTCATATAACATGATTTTTTTTCCACGACATATCTACAGAAATCACATATTAGTCCTGATAGAAGAAATTTATTGAATTTATGAGTACTTGTACTAAGTATTGTGAATTTGTTACTCTGTGGAAGACGGTGAGATGCAGTATTGTCGGATTTTGATTGCATGTATGATACTGAATGCCCCCTTTCGTTAGATGAAGTTTGCCGAAGAATAATATTGTCAACTCTGGCTTCCATTGTTCAATTTTTTTTTTATAAGAACATCGATTCTTCAATCTATGTTTTGAGACAAATCACTTCTTCATCCAAAGCTTAATTTGTTCTTCTTTTTCTTTTTCGGAGTGACTATCTTAGAGCTTTGTTTTTTTTTTCTTCAAACGGATCAATGAAAGTTTTCTTGAGATTTGAATTTGGCCATCAACCCACTTCTTGAACATTTTCTTGTACGACTCTTGGATATTTGTAATGCCAGCCTCATTCTTTGAGTCGGAGTCAACAAGGGTGTCTAAGGAGTTGTAAGGATATTGTTGGAACATTTAACATCTCACTATCAGAAACAAAAGAATCAACCAAAGTAAAAAAATCAATGGCATAAAAAGTAGGGGTGGCAATTCGGGTTGTTTGTCGTGTTTGTGCCGGGTCTTAATTATTTTTTATTAATATTTTTTAGATCCTCCCGATTCTTCTCTTCTTTATCACTCCATGAGGCGTTGAGAGCCTTCTCTCTTTGCTACAAGTTTAAACATTGGAATCGTATCGTATGTGTTCATATCCTTCACATTTCATGACACTGAGTTGTCAATTCGTGGTAAGCAACTATAAGGTTTCTCAAAACTTGATTAGTTTTTTGTCATTTCTAAAATTTATGTTGTTTTTCCACAAAAATTCTTATGATTTTCATTTTTTTTTTCCGTTTTGTTAAAAGAGTATCATCTGGCTTAAAATCATCAAATTGATCATGATCGGTTTCAGTTATAAATTTAAAGGGCCACAAAACGATATCGATTATATTAAGTCAGGTTTATTTTATATGTTTGGAGAGAACCAATAAGTTCGTCAAATCTCGTAGTTGAGATATTTTGTTTCTTCATTAATAGCAGTTATTTGGCCTTGAATTTCGGAAGAGATCGAAGAGTCTTTCTTACTAGATTCGCGCTCGCCCATACAAGATATTAGGGGCGAAAGCGGAACCGGGAATCGGGAAATTAGTTGTTTTTGGTACCTATTCCAAAAATTTGGGATTTTTATTTTCGGTACCGGTTCCCGGTTCCGGTTGTAAATTTCCCTATTTTTTTTAAAACCGGAACCGGTACCGGGAAAAAGTAAGAAAAGATTCGTGAAAAAATCTGGTATTTAACACGAGACAAAAATTAATGGCCGAAACAAAAACTTAACACAAGACAAAATTAATGGCCGAAACAAAAACTTAACAAGAGACATACATTTTGCTTGCGAGTGAAATCTTCTAGTTGGAAGACGAAGACATGTAATCAACGGTGGAAGGTTCTCGGCGAAGAGAAGAATATGACGTCACGATGGATGAGAGAGGGAGAAAGAGAGATTGAAAGGGTCAAGAAAGGAAAATGGTAAATATTAAACCCTAATAACGAAAAAACACGCGTAGTCTAAGTCATAAAAAACGACATATAACCTCAAAACTACAATAAAGCATACACAGTATTTAAAAACAACGTACTATGAAAACATCTAAAACTACATGGAGTTTAACACCGGAACCGGTACCAAAAATCGGGAAATTTTACTTATGGTTCCGGTTCCCGGTTCCATAAACCGTGAACCGGGAAGTACCGGTTCCCAGTTTAGAACTAAATTTCCCTTATTTTTTTTAAAACCGTTCCGGGACCGGTACCGGAACCGTGACAAAACCGGGAAACGGTAACAAAATTTTCACCCCTACAAGATATAAGTTTTCTTCACTAAAATTGTCAAGTGTCAACCAGTTTGTCTGAACCAATATTCCAACAGTACATCCAACCCATATGTTTCACGTAATTAGAAATCTAACACAAATTGTTAAATACAATGCAAAATACACATGCAGTGGTGAGGCTAATTTGGTTTGGAGAAAAAAAAAATACCCTCTTTCAAGACAATTAATATTTTCATTATTGAAAAATCATATTTTCATAAGGGTAAATGAACGAAATGCCCATTTGTGATTCAATGTTTCGAAAAAATGCCCAAATCTATTTTTCGTAATTAGAACCACCAACTAATTGAAATGTGGACCAAAATACCCTCTTTTTTTTTTAAATATCAAATAATTAATCATCTTTAATTATAGCAACAATAAGGATTCACCAAATTATTTAATTACAATTTATTTCCTTTATTATAAATTAATTACTAATCTTCCTATAATTATTCAGTTCATCTCTATTCTATTTACACATGTATTTTCAAAAGAGTTCTACAATTATAAAGTTGTAACTATATATACAAAACTGTAACAATATTTAAGTATGTATGTTCGAAAGAGTTCTACAATTATGAAGTTGTAACTATATATCGAAACGCATGAAAATTCGTAATTATATATACGATATAGGTAACTATAAAAATAAAAGTGTAATGAATAATGTACTTGTAAATTTAATTACGAAGTTGTATACAAAAACTGTAACTATAATTACAAAATTACGATTCGGTAATTGTATTTATCAAACTGTAACTTTATATACGAAATTGTAATTCGGTAATTTTAATTACAAAAGTGCAATTAGGTAATCGTAACTGTAATTACCAATATCTCTTGCACATCGAGCACAGACATCGACGGGATTGAATAAGTTGCAGCAAATGGAGGTGTACGGAATCTCCAGCTTCTCTAATTAGGGCAAACAATAGGTGGGGGAGGCGCGGCGAATCGGTGGGGGAGGCGCGACGGAGGAGGAGGCGCGTGACGGAGGAGGAGGCGCACAGGGGAGCTCGGATGAATGCGAGCGAAGAGCAGAGAGGCAGGGAGAAAGAAAGAAGAGAGAGAGAGGAGGGGAGAGAGAGAGAAATAAAAGAAAATTCAAAAATTTGAGGTCAAAGTATCAAATTAATTTGAAATCTGATAAATATGGAAATAATTCAACCTTAATTTTAGAAAAATAAAATTTCGAAATTAAACTAAATAATTAATAATTAATTAACGAAAATAAAAATATAATTAAAATCAAGGTTATAATGGTCCAAAATTAATTAAAAATAGGTATAAATGAATTAATTGAAACTATGAGTATTTCTCATAAACTTTGGGTGTATTTTGGGCATTTTATGGGTTTTCTATTTTCGTAATGAATATTTGTCCGAAATCCACTTGTATGATACAGAAATTACTGTCAAATTTACAAATTTAAATTATTTCAACTTGAGGTGGTTTTTGTGGTGTACAGAATTGAACTGAAGTTTTTAAGATCAGGCTAAACCAAGAGCCCTACACCTTCTTACGATACTTTGTCAATTGTCATACTCTCGTTGATAACTATATCTTCTTTTTTTAATGAACTCATTATATATATATATATATATATATATATATATATATATATATATATATATATATATATATATATATATACGCTACAGCGAAAGTGATTAGCAATTCCAAGAGCATATCCAAAAACAAAACAAAAACAAAAAATGATTGAGTGAGTCAATATTTTTATTCGCATGGATATGGGCCATAACCCTATGGAGATTAATATACGTTTCCCAAAACCTAATCCTTACTCATGCCTTAGAATATGTGAGGGGATCGAAGCGAGAATATTTCGTATTTCCCGAATGAAACGAGCTCTTAATGCTCCCAAGCTGGACTTGGAATTGCAAGGGAGCTTCAATGACTCGGAAAAAGAGACCGAATTCAAGCCAGAGAAGGTGATACTATGGGCATCAGTAGTTACAGTTTTGGGTTTGAGCCAACTGCCCTACACAAACATCAATGGGAACCCTTGCTTGTTCCCACACTCATATTTAAGGACAGCCCTTGCTTGTTCCATGGCTTCGTCTTGTCGCTCAACTTCTCCTTCTTCGGCTCCTTCATCACCATCCACACGCGCGAAACGCTGCCCAGGCTCGCCAAGTCTTGTCTTTTCTTGGCGGTGGCGTGCGCCGCCGTGGGACTTACCATTTCAGGGTGGCTTTTGGCGCTTCCTTGGATTCGAATCGGAGTCGATGCGGTTGTCCATTCGCCGTCGGAATCTAGTTTGCTTCACCAATGCTATCTAAAGTAGCTCAAAAACCTAAATTTGAGCATCTTTTGTATATTCATTATTTTCGTGTTGTGCATGTGAAATCGTTATGATTTGTATACATCTCCTTGTAAAAGACTAAGCCTTCTTGATCAAAGAAGAGCCTTATTGAATTGAAGTTGTTCTTGTCTGTGTAAAATTCTCCTCTCTCATGGCAAAGGGCTTTTAATTTTTATTTTATTTTCTTTAAAGTCAATAACAAGTTAACGTACATTGTTTGTTGGATGAACCAGCTCGCCTGAATCTGATCAGGAGAATATATATAACTAAGTGTAAGACAGTCATATTAACGATAATAATATACAAAACTACACGCGTAACACGTATGGTCTTACGTGGGATGATAACTACGTTCGCAGGTTGCATCTTTATATGTTTTTTAATGGTAAATACAATTTCTTAAATCTTAATTCATTTCATCTGTTTCATGGCAAGAACCGACGCGTTTTTATGTTAATACCTAGATCAATAGCTATCACGTAGGTGTTACGGGTAAAAACGAGATTGATTTTTATAAATAAATTAATTAAACAGAAATTATCTCAATAATTTCTGTTAATTAATTAATTAATTCGATTAGTCTTTAAATAAAGATTATGAATTAATTAAATCAATTTCGAAACCCAAAACTCTCTCCGGAGGCCCGTTTTCGAAAAACGAAGTGTCCCGGTGTTCGTAAAAATATGAAAACACCCGAAAACGACATAAAATTTGTGAAAAACGGACACGGGACGGGCACGGGAGCAAAAAAGGCACGAAACCCCTCGGTGGGACCCACAAAAGCGACAGCCTCCAGGATCGCTCCACGTGGCGGATCCAGGGGCTGCCTCACCCCGCGGGACCCACCTGCAAGTGGCAGCCTACTTGTGGGCTCCTTCCTCTCGCCCACTTGCGAGGGGCTGGCCCTCGGTAGCCACGTGTAGGGCGGGGATGACCCCTGCCCTTTGATGCCGCACGCAAGTGGCCCACATGGGAGAAATGTGGGCCATCCAATCCCGCTCGGACGGCCGGGATCGATCCATCTTTTCCAGGGACCTGAAAATAAATAAATAATTTCCCGGGGACCCCTGGGACAATATTTTATTACACGTGGGCCCCTGGGCCCTACTATAAATAGAAGCTCAGTTCAGTTAAATGGTAACTCATTCGAACTCACTCGACTCGAGTTCTCTCTCTCTCTCTACCCCCGATATACTCCCCTCCCCTCAAATATCGTTCTAATGTTGAGCGTCCGAGGTGAATCAGGGGGTACCCCCCCTCCCCCCCCCCCCCCCCCCCCTTGTTTCCCCTGACCTCGGGTTTTCCCTTTTTTCAGGTTCTAAAAAGTGAGAGATTTACGAAAAGCAGAAGCCCTGGTGAAATTCCCACTTGGTCCTTGGTCCGCCAGATAGGCCCAGTTCTACGCGGTGTCCAGTCTATCTCCCCAGTCCATTGCGCGGCTGAGGATATAGTCTGGGGACACGAGCCTGGGCCGACAATTCAGGATGAGGGGCCCGACCTAGGGGAATTCCCACTAAGATCCGGACGGGTGAGGGATTACTCTTAGAAGAACCCCGTGGAGAAAATCCTAGGGAAGGTCCATGACCCCGCCTGCCCTTGTTCTAAAGATCTGCGCGGCCTTGGATCTGTCTCTTAGTTCCCGGGTCTGAATAGGATACCGGGACTCCGAGGAGATTTCCTGCCCGGACTAGAACAAGCCATTTCAGGTCGAGAGTCTAACCTCCCAGGATTCACTCCCTGGTCAAAAGCACTCCCCCGTTCGCTGGTACCTACGATCTGAGCGGTTCCCGAACCTGTAACCCCGGCCTCTGGCCCTGAGGTAACAGGTAGTGTGTAAACCCGGGTCGCCTAGGACCTCGAACGGTAAAAGAGACCTTTTTGACCAGGCTAGTGCCAGGAATACCTACTCAGGGTCCCCAAATCGGTCAACTAAAACCTCACCCTGAAGTCAACAGGCGATCATCCCGAAGTCAACAGGGGGTCAAAGGGAACGATCATTAACAGTAAAAGCCATCAACCCCACAACTGGGCCATCCAAGGCCCATCCAAAAGTCAACAG
Organism: Parietaria judaica; assembly: GCA_954871525.1. NCBI lineage: Eukaryota > Viridiplantae > Streptophyta > Magnoliopsida > Rosales > Urticaceae > Parietaria > Parietaria judaica. The sequence continues at coordinate 29,470,295 of OX940870.1, forward strand.
AAGCCCACCACGTCATCAACGACATTGGGCCAGGCCCAAACATCCTCAACTTGGGCCTCAACAGTGTTTGATCCAAAAAACGGCATCAACATTTTGGCGCTAGAAGGAGGGGTCCACGAATTCAATCCTCTGAACAACCCCACCAGCAAAAGCAACGGTCAGCTTCACCAGACCAAATAAGATGTCGTCCAAGTCAACGGATGGCACTCCCTCTCATCCCACAGAGAGCATCACTTTAAACACTCGGGCAAAGGTCCACGCCCGCCGAAAGTAGGTCCGCACCCTGCCGGAAGCAAGTACCCGCCAAGAGCCAGCACTCAACGAAGAAAGAATGGCCCGAGTCGAAGAAAGTCTTTTCCGACTAACCGGGCTCATCTCCAAACACTTCGAAGGCAAACACGCCAACGAAAGGGAGGAAGAGAGCCCCGAAGAAGCCCTCGAACTCACTCAGAGAGAAGCAAACAGAGAGCGCCCCGCTCCCGCAGACTCCCATAAGCCGGCGCAATCCCAAACCACCAGACGGTCAGCATTTGACCGACTCGGAGGGTACGAAGATGCCGCCAATAATGCGAGGAATCAACAAAGGGAGCGACGACAGCAAGAGCGAGTCCGGACTCACCCAGCCAGCGAAGGAGACTTCCGACACCACCTGAGTCGAGCTAATCGGCAACAGCGGGGGGGCCAAAAGAGAGAACGATCCCCCCGACCGGAGGAATCCAACGACGACGACAATGCAGAGGGATCCGACAACTCGCAACACTCCCGACACAAGGGGGGAGAATATGTCATCCCCGCAAAAGATACTCTGACCGAGACACCGCCCTACGACGGTCTCAGAAGCGAGCTTCAAGCACTCAAGCAGGATATGCAAAGGCTCGCTGCGGCCCAGACTACCGACCCCGTCGCTCGAAGCGTGGCTGAGGGAAACCTGTCCCCCCTTGCTAATCACCTGCTCGCCAAGGATCTCGACAGAGACCTGAGGTTCCCGCTGAATCTCACCTACGACGGCTCTACCGACCCCACATACCACTTGATATAGTATCAATTCAGCATGCGGGTGAAGAAATGCTCGCCCGCCACAATGTGTCACACTGGCAGGACCCGCCTTCGAATGGTACCAACGCCTCCCGAAGGGATCTATTGGGTCATTCGACGAGCACGCAGAACGATTCACTTTTCGTTTCGCCAGCTCAATCACACAGCGAAAGAAGAAGTCCTACCTCTGGACTCTCAAGCAACGTAAAGACGAAACTCTACAGGCGTACCTAAAAAGATTCATCGAAGAGTCAAATAAGGTGGCCAGCTACACCGACGATGATGCCATCACGGCCGTAATCGACGGACTGCCACTTTTTGATTTCTCCCGCTCCCTCGTCAAAGATAGACCGGCCTCCATGGCCGAGCTAATGACAAGAGCGGCGAAGGACATCGCCGTCGACGAATACTTTGGTGGCCGGAGCCAGCCCAACCCAGAAAGCCAGCACCGCAACAACCAGAAGAGTAGCAACAACGAGCCACGGGGAAAGCAACAGCGCTCAAACCCCGGAAGCAAACCTCCGTTACATAAAAAGGCGGAAAAATTCCGGAAAGACGCGAACTTCACCCCCCTGACGGCCTCGCCCGCAATGATCTTCAGCCTACACGGAGATAAGTTCGGAAGGCCACCCCCTCTCAAGAAAAATGCCAAAAAAGATATGAGTCGGTACTACGAGTATCACCAGGATCACGGTCACACGACGTCGGAATGCTATCAGCTGAAAAGGCAAATCGAGCAGCTGATACAAGACGGACAACTCAAGGAGTTCGTCAAAAAGCTGGTCTCCGGAAACGGGGATTCCAGTCGCCCTCAAGAAGATAGACGACAACACGATGACGATCCAGGCCGGTCCCGCTCCGAGAGAGGACCGGAAAGAGATGAACCCTCTCAGTTCCACGTCATCTCAACCATAATGGGCGGACCCGAAACTGGAGACTCGGGCAACCAAAGGAAACAGTACGCCCGATACCTCGAAGAGGATCGAGACACGCACCAAGTAAACATCACCCACCTCGGGGGAGCCTCCCACGCGCTCCCCAGCCAGGAAATCACTTTCACCGAGCAGGAGGCTCGGAGAATCTCACATCCGCACAACGACGCTATCGTAACAGACGTCCTCATCGCCAACAGTCGAGTACGAAGAGTCCTGATCGACAACGGGAGCTCGGCCGACGTCATCTTCAAAACCGCCTTGGCCCAGATGAACCTAGGAGGACTAGTCCCCACTCCGGTGAGGACGCCCCTCTACGGATTCAACGGGCGACCGGTCTACACCGAAGGTGCCATCACCTTACCCACGACATTCGGCTCCGAAGACGGGGCCCTGACCACCAAAATGGTCAGGTACCTCGTAGTGGATCAACCTTCCGCCTACAACGTCATCTAGGGACGGCCTAGCCTCAAAAAACTGCAAGCCATCACGTCTACCTTTCATCTGCTCGTCAAATTCCCAACGGAAAACTAGATAGGAGTAATGAAAGGTAGTCAGAGGGAATCCCGAAACTGCTATGCTCGAGGGACAAAGTCCGGGAAGAACGAGCTGGTCATCAACACGGTGCACCAGATCGAGGAAGAACTTCCCGACTACCCAGGGAAGGCAGGAATATTCGGCGAGCTAGACCCTCGAGATGACAGGCGCAAGCCCACGATGGAGCCTTCGTCAGAAGTCACACAAATCCCGATAGAGGAAGGCCGGCCCGAGAGAACAGTCACGATCGTAGCCCAACTTCCGGTTCATGATTAAGACCAAGCTGATCGCCTTCCACAAGGAGTTCAAAGATGTATTTGCCTGGTCGCACGCTGATATGCCCGAAATCGATCCTGAAATTGCCGTTCATCGACTAAACATCCAAGCAGGAAAGACACCAAAAATCCTACGCAGACGCACCTTCAACCCTGAGCGATACCAAGCGATCAACGAAGAAGTCGCGAAGCTCATCTCCGCTTACTTCATCAAGGAAGTCACATACCCTGACTGGGTATCCAACGTGGTGATGGTGAGAAAGCCAAACGGGAAATGGAGAATCTGCATAGATTACTCCGATCTCAACACCGCATGTCCCAAAGACTGTTTTCCGCTCCCTAGGATCGACCAGTTGGTAGACGCCACCGCCGGGCATCGGCTCATGAGCATGATGGACGCCTACTCGGAGTACAACCAAATCAGGATGCACGGCCCGATCAGATTCACACGACGTTCGTGACCGACCGCGGCCTCTACTGCTACAAAGTCATGCCGTTCGGGCTCAAGAACGCCGGAGCCACATACCAACGCCTGGTCAACAAGATGTTCGCTCATCTGATCGGGAAAACCATAGAGGTTTACGTATATGACATGATCGTGAAAAGCCTTCGAGAAGACGATCACGTCGACGATCTGCGGAAAACATTCCTGCTGCTACGAAAGTACCAGATGAAGTTGAATCCCGCCAAGTGCGCTTTCGGAGTTCTTGGGATACATCGTCAACCGAAGGGAAATCAAAGCTAACCCCGAAAAAATTAAAGCCCTTCTCGAAATGAGAAGCCCACAACGGATCAAAGAGGTGCAAAGCCTGAACGGTAGGATCAACGCCCTAGGAAGGTTCGTCTCAAAGGCCACAGACTGCTGCCACCCATTCTTCCAAGCCCTAAAAGGCGGGAAGAACTTTGTCTGGAACGAAAAGTGTGAGGCAGCCTTCCAAGAGCTAAAGAACTACCTCGGGTCACCACCCCTGCTGTCAAAACCGAAGGAGGAGGAACCACTCTACCTCTACCTCTCGGTCTCGACTCGAAGGTGAGCGCCGTACTGGTCCGGGAAGAAGACAAAAGGCAACTGCCGATCTACTACATCAGCAAGGCCCTTCTGGACACGGAAACACGTTACTCGCAAATCGAAAAGTTCGCACTGGCCCTAGTCACCGCTGCGAAGAAACTCCGCCCATACTTCCAAGCTCACCAGATAGTCGTGAGAACCGAACACCCGGTCCGGAAGGCGCTACTCAAAGGAACTTCCTCACGCATGGTTATCTGGTCATAGGAAATGGGAGAATACGGCGTCGAGTACCAGCCTAGGGTCGCCATCAAAGGCCAAGCCGTGGCCGACTTCATAGCTGAGTTCACCTATGACACCGAGGTTGAAACTGAGGAAGAAATCGACGCACCACCGAAGGCTCCAAAAAGGAAAAATCAGCCTGACGGCCCGGTCTGGTGTCTGCACGTCGATGGTGCCGCGAACATGCACGGTTCAGGGGCCGGAATAGTTCTCACCAAACCCGATGGCAAAAATCTCCGCTACGCCATACGTTTCGGATTCAGAACTTCAAACAACGAAGCTGAATACGAGGCATTGCTAGCCGGACTGCAGATTGCACACAAACTCTCAGTAGGAAACCTGCAAATCCATTGCGACTCCCAGCTGATCGTAAAGCAAGTGGAAGGCGAATACCAGGCAAAAGAAGCTCACATGGTGGCATACCTGGCAGAAACAAAGCGACGCCTGGAACCGCTATCCTGGTACGAGATCACGCAGATCCCTCATGACCAGAATTCGGAGGCCGACGCGCTGGCCAGAGCCGCCTCTGGAGCAGACAGCGAAGACTCAGGAAAGGTCCCAATCGAAGCCCTCAACGAGCCTTCGATAAAGAAGCATGAAGCTCCCGACACGTCCGCCAAAGGCGAGATGACACCGGAGATCGAAGAAGGCTCAGCCCCAGCCCGCGACAAAGGGATCCTCTCCTTTTCCGGCATACCCGGCGGAAGCTAGATCACCCCGATGGTAGAATACATGAAATACAGTACCCTTCCTTCTGATCGCAAAGAAGCTAGACAGCTCAAATTTCGTGCAACCAGATATGTGTTGCACGAAGGAGAACTCTACAAGCGAGGTTTCATGCAACCTCTCCTGAAATGCCTCGACGAAGAAGACGCCGATCTAGTCCTCCGCGAGATCCACAAAGGAATTTGTGGGAATCACTATGCAGGGGGATCTCTAGCGATGAAAGCCCTAAAACAAGGATACTTTTGGCAACCTCTCAGAAAAGACGCCGCCGAGGTGGCACGGAGATGCGACAGATGTCAACGGTTCGCACAAATCCCGCGGCAGCCGGCAGTTCCGCTCTGCCCGGTGATAGTCCCTCGCCCTTTTGCGAAGTGGGGCATCGACCTGATCGGAAAACTCCCAAGGGCACCAGGAGGAGTGGAGTACGCTATAGTTGTCATCGACTACTTCACAAAATGGGTCGAAGCAGAGCCCATGGCGAAGATCACACAAAAAAATACGACGAACTTCATCTGGCGGAACATAGTCTGTCGACACGGGATACCCGAGTCAATCATCACCGACAACGCCAAGCAGTTCAACAACCTGGACCTCCGATCATTCTGCCAGGACCTCGGGACAAGCAACACTTATTCCTCTCCGGTCTACCCACAAGCCAACGGCCAAGTCGAGTCTGTCAACAAGGACATCAAAGCAATTCTGAAAAAGAAGCTCGACGACAAGAAAGGAAGGTGGGCCGAAGAATTGCCTGCAGTGCTCTGTGCATACCGCACCACCGCCAGAAACGCGACGGGCGAAACACCATTCGCCCTAACATACGGTGTCGAAGCGGTCATCCTTGCAGAAATCACAGTGCCGTCTCCCCGGGTCAAACTCTACGACCCCGAACGGAACTCCGAAGCCCTGAGGGTCGAACTTGACCTCTTCGAAGAAAGAATGATCGAAGCCTACTCCCGCCTAGCAGCCCAGAAGCGAATTGTGGAGCGATACTACAATTCCAAGGTCAAAGCAAGGCGCTTTCTCGAAGGCAGTCTGGTCCTGAGGAAAGTGGGGCAGAACACACAGGTCCAAGGGGCTGGCGTCATGGGACCAACCTGGGAAGGCCCCTACCGCATCACCAAGGTTATACGAGACGGAACCTATCGACTTGAAGAGATAGGGGGTAAAGAAATTCCCCGTCCCTGGAACGTCGAACACCTGAAGCAATACTATCAATAAGTGACGCACGACAAGGACGGGCCACACACCCGGAGCTAGGCCTGAAGAATAAACGCGACGCCTGCCAAGTCAAAGCAACGACTCGGGATACGACAGTCTAAGGAAAAATCTTTCCTAGAATGTTCCAATCCAGGTTGAAGCTAAGAAAAAACAAAAACAAAGGCGCCTGCACAGGCAAAAATCTCACAGGGAGATGCCCGAAACCGAAACGTCGTCACCACAAGCACTCTAGCCGGTCCGGGAATAGCCCCGATAAACCGACCTATGTAAAAAGGCACCACAAGAAGTGCCAATTAATAGAATTATCTTTTTCTATTTATCAATTTTGTCTCTACTTGTATAGTTTTTTTCTAACCCTAACTGATTACTCAAAAACTGGGAGGTTACCGGAATAGGCAGAGACGAAAAAAAAAAAAAACCCCGAAGAAGTAATCCGCTCAAAGCGCAAAATTCGGTAAAAAGACCAAGCAACGCCACTTGGCATAAAAGACCTAGTAGGATTCGGGCCTCGATCCCGCCTACGCTGGCACAAAAGACTTGGAAGGCCCGGACCTCGATCCCGCCGATCCAAGCACCAAATCCGAGACAGTAAGCCGCCCATGAGCGCCAACTTCGGAAAAGCACCAGGGGCGCAAAATCTGGCACTAAAGGCCCAAGGCCATAAGTCGTTTATAAACGCAGACTTTGGCAAAAACCGAAACCTCGTTTCCAGTTTTAAAAAGTCCGAAACCGTAAGCCGCCCTTCCATTCGCCATCCTCGGCACCCGAAACAGTAAGCCGCCTCGAAAGCGCTGACCTCGGGAAGCCAAACGCCTCAGAAGCGTCCTCCCGGCACAAATTCCTAGCACGGTCCGGACACCGATCCCGTCTGCTCAGGCCCTAAAAGTCCGAAACTGTAAGCCGCCCTCCCAGGCGCCAACCTCGGCACCCGAAACAGTAAGCCGCCTCGAAAGCGCTGACCTCGGAAAGCCAAACGCCTCACAAGCGTCCTCCCGACACAAAATCTAAAAGCAGGAGGGACCACCCCAAATATCCGACAAGAAAACTCGGGGGGTAGAGATCCGCCCCAGAGCACAAAGCGCACCAAGCGGTAACATGTCCGCCAACGGAAAGGGTCGAAATCGAACCAAGCTGCCTGGGAGAACAAACACCTGCAATAAGTGAAAGAGAGGGTGAAACCGAGAAAAGTGCGAAAACCCTTAAATACGCTACAAAAGCCGGCACGCTCAAACCGGCGCGCGGAAGATATCATATATATAAGCCGATATATCTCCAAAGGAGATCAGAGTTGTCAGATATTTACAATTAGTGCCCCGCAGGGCACGTACAAAAATCCGCCACAGACGGCGGGATCTACGATCTCATACAAAAATGGGAGATACAATAAAACGCCGACGGGCTACACAAAAAGAAAAAAGAAAAAGCTACTGAGACTTCAGTCAGTCTACAGGATCATCCCCGTTCTCGGACTGCTCCCCGCCACCATGCTCCCCGCCGTCGTGCTCCGGAGGAACATGAGCGCCAAAGCCCTCTGGTGGCTGCTGATCGCCAGCAACAGCACTGCCGGCAGCCATCCCGAAATCCTCCTGAAAGCCCCCCGAAACGACAAAATCCGGGGCAGGGACGGGGAACTAAAAATCCATCATCGGAGCTGGGCCAGGGATGGCGGCAATGTACGGGGCAAGCAGCGCCCATATGGCCGGAGGCAGAGGGAACCGCTCGGTCAGGAAGGAAACGGAAAACGAAACTCCGATGTTCTCCATCACCAAATCGATAAACAGCGAGGAGAAGCCGTCCCAGAAATGAGTCTCGCCCGCCTGAGCCGCACCGCTCCGAATACCTTCGACCTCAACCTCGAGCGTCTCGAGCTGGGCCCGCGATGACATCAGGGCCGCAGAAACCTGGTGATACTCAGATGACCCTCGAGTCATCTGATGTACCAACCTCTCCCGGCTCTCCTGGGCCTCCCTCAGAAGACGAAGAGCCACGGACATGCCCTGCTGGGCAGTCTCGGTCTGGGCCGGTTACTCTTGGTTCTCCCGCTCTACTGCGGCAAGCCGCCGCCGCAAGGATGCAACCTCCTGCGTAAGAAGGCCCTCGACACGCAGATCGAGGACAGGACCAGCAACCCCAGGAGCATCGGCGCCGAAGACCGAAGGAATCTGCGAACAGTCAAAGACACAGTTACAAGGGAACATACCTAAAAAAGGAAGAAAAACACGCAGCGCAGACTAACGTACCGGGGGCGGGACTGACCCCGCTGACAGAAGCTCCGCCATCGGCGGAGCATGCTCGAAGACAGATGGCTCATAGAGAATATGAGGCGCACCGTAGGGATCCGCCCCGGCTCGGGGTGAGGATCCGGAACCGTGATAAGGGGAAGCCCTCCGCGCATATCTGCGCGGAGCCCGGCGCTCTGCCCCGCCAGAAGAAGCATGCGTGGCGCGACGGCCACGTCCCCTGGAAGGCGCCGCCGTGGATGGCCCGGCTCCGCTGGAAGCTCCCCTGCTGCCTGGCATACCTGCAAAAAAGAAACAAACGTGTTAGATGTCAAGTCAAACAAAAATGGTGGAATTACTATTCGAATGCAAGAAAAAGAGTAAAACACCATTCCAGGTCTGGGACCCCATCGAGGAATCCCAGCACGGTTCAAGAAGGCAATCGGTTGGGACCCATCCTGATCGAACCCACGCAGACCGCTCCAGATAAAGAGCAAAATTTCTGGGGGACACTAACTTCGCCATAAAAAGGCTGCCAAAGTCATAACTCCCGGAAGTCAGGCGAGTACGCGCCGAGGGACGAGCCAGGCATTGGGGCACCGAACCCAATAAGGTGCCTGGGACCCACACCCAGTGGCTATGCCATCTGGGGTCCAAACCTCGCAGAAAACCAGAAACCCAGAGACCTTGGTCCGAATCAAGGTCACACCAATTCTCGAATCCCCGCGTTCCCTAATGGAGCCGGAACATGAAGAACTGGAAGAACTGATCGACGGTCAGCTTCTGACCACGCTCTTCTCGCCACATCGAGTAACAGCCATCAATGAACCGGCAGGCCCCCGGACTTAACTGAATCGGGTGCAAGCCGGCGAAGACCAAAAGCCCCTCCAACAGAGGAGGGATCGGAAGAGTAAAACCCTGACGAATACTCTCCAGGGGAACTGCCACAATCCCGTCAGGAGGCCGGCTGGGCACCGAGTCTTCCGTCGGGGCATGAACCCCGGCAACTGGGGCCAACCCTTCGTCTCGAAAAAGGGTCTCCAGATCGCAAGGAGTGACGTCGCTCGGGACATTAACGTCCGAAAAATCAAGCGGCAGATCAAACCAGGATCTAGTGAGGGCCTGAAGTCCAGTTCCAGGCGACACCCCACCATGACGATCGAAAATCGGGCATGACCCGCCTGCTATAACGGCTCTATGACGCGGGCCTCCCGCGTCAACGGCCACAGATCGGGTACCTGCAACGGCCAAATGAGAACCTATGTCTACAACGGGGGGTCTCCGACCCGACTCGATAACAGTACGCGGGTCCCGAACAGGGACCTCGCCAGACGAATCTCCCAAAACCCCGCTGGGAGACAGAGACAGAGCCCGGATAATGGCAGCCGCAGAGGCCGCAAACGGGTGACTGTCAGACCTAGAACCCGAGAAAGGAGATCCTCGGAAAGCAGTCGAGGCGGGATTCCCGGCCTTCGACCTCGGACCAAAAACTAAAACGCGGACCCCGCCCGGATGGGACAGGAAAAATGTCGACGCGCGCCTAATGACGTGGGGCCCACGGGAACGCGGTCCAGCGGAGCCCGGGCCCGCCGAGGAACCCCGAGGCCCGACCGATCCCTCCCGGGGAGCCGGAGCACCCCGTCCACACACGACTTCCCCGGAGGCCGCCCAGGTCCCCCGGACGTCGGGGGACCTCCCCTCGCCGGCGACAGACGCTGCCATGGCGCCCATCTCCAAGTCGGAGGGACGAAAACCCCGCGGAGAGCGCCAGCCCATTCCGACGCCTCCGGCCGCCGCTACAGGCGGCGACCCCACTGACGAGGTCGCCCGGACACCCCGGACCTCCCAGGACCTATCGCCGGCGACGAGGGGACCTCCCGATCCGTCGCGAGCGAAGCCGACCTCGCGAGACCCACGCGAGGGGCCCGACCCCGACCGGCCTCCTTCGGCTACGGCGTCGCGCGCCACTGCACCCCCCGAGCTCGCCATGACCTCCCGAACCTCCCGGGACCCATCACCGGCGACGAGGGGACCTCCCGCGCCGTCGCGAGCAAGGCCAACCTCGCGAGACCCACGCGAGGGGCCCGACTCCGACCGGTCTCCTCCGGTCACGCCATCGCGCACCACGGCCACCGTTGGGCTCGCCCCGACCTCTTGGACCTCCTGGAAACCTTTTGTGGCTGGCTGGGCGGCATGGACTCCGGCTGGCTGGTTCTCCATCGGCTCCAGAGAGAATTCGAACTCGGTTTTTCACGAACCGACTCGACTTCCACGCGATTTTCACAAAAATTGATCCGAAGATCGCGATACAAAAACCGAGCTATGCTAAACTCCGTTGAAAACACTACGCAACGGAAGAAACAGCACGCAAAAAGGCTAATGGAATAAAAAGTTACGGAGGCTCGAAAAACTTACTTCGAAGTAATTCCTCGAGCCGCGTCCGTCTCGAAACTATGAAAATGAGAGGGCCCACCTCGAATTTATAGAAGTTTCACGGAAATCACGAATTCCCGTAAAACTGGGGGGTTAATGTTAAGGGTAAAAACGGGATTGATTTTTATAAATAAATTAATTAAACAGAAATTATCTCAATAATTTCCGTTAATTAATTAATTAATTCGATTAGTCTTTAAATAAAGATTATGAATTAATTAAATCAATTTCGAAACCCAAAACTCCCTCCGGAGGCCCGTTTTTGAAAAACGAAGTGTCTCGGTGTTCGTAAAAATATGAAAACACCCGAAAACGACATAAAATTTGTGAAAAACAGACACGGGATGAGCCCGGGAGCAAAAAAGGCACAAAACACCTCGGTGGGACCCACAGAAGCGACAGCCTCCAGGATCGCTCCAGGGGCTGCCTCACCCCGCGAGACCCACCTGCAAGTGGCAGCCCACTTGTGGGCTCCTTCCTCTCACCCACTTGCGTGGGGCGGGCCATCATCGGCCACGCGTAGGGCCGAGGGCACCCGATCTCGCCCACTTGCGAGGGGCTAGCCCTCGGTAGCCACGTGTAGGGCGGGGATGACCCCTGCCCTTTGATGCCGCACGCAAGTGGCCCACATGGGAGAAATGTGGGCCATCCGATCCCGCTCGGACGGCCGGGATCGCTCCATCTATTCCAGGGACATGAAAATAAATAAATAATTGCCCGGGGACCCCTGGGACAATATTTTATTACACGTGGGCCCCTGGGCCCTACTATAAATAGAAGCTCAGTTCAGTTAAACGGTAACTCATTCGAACTCACTCGACTCGAGTTCTCTCTCTCTCTACCCCAGATATTCTCGCCTCCCCTCAAATACCGTTCTAATGTTGAGCGTCGGAGGTGAATCAGGGGGTATCCCCCCCCCCCCCCCCCCGTTTTCCCTGACCTCGGGTTTTCCCTTTTTTCAGGTTCTAAAAAGTGAAAGATTTACGAAAAGCGGAAGCCCTGGTGAAATTCCCACTTGGTCCGCCTGATAGGCCCAGTTTTACGCGGTGTCCAGTCTATCTCCCCAGTCCATTGCGCGGCTGAGGATATAGTCTTGGGACACGAGCCTGGGCCCACAATTCAGGACGAGAGGCCCGACCTAGGGGAATTCCCACTAAGATCCGGACGGGTGAGGGATTACTCTGAGAAGAACCCCCTGGAGAAAATCCTAGGGAAGGTCCATGACCCCGCCTGCCCTTGTTCTAAAGATCTGCGCGGCCTTGGATCTGTCTCTTAGTTCCCGGGTCTGAATAGGATACCGGGACTCCGAGGAAAGTTCCTGCCCGGACTAGAACAAGCCATTTCAGGACGAGAGTCTAACCTCCCAGGATTCACTCCCTGGTCAAAAGCACTCCCCCGTTCGCTGGTACCTACAATCTGAGCGGTTCCCGAACCTGTAACCCCGGCCTCTGGCCCTGAGGTAACAGGTAGTGTGTAAACCCGGGTCGCCTAGGACCTCGAACGGCAAAAGAGACCTTTGACTAGGCTAGTGCCAGGAATACCTACTCAGGGTCCCCAAATCGGTCAACTAAACCTCACCCTGAAGTCAACAGGCGATAATCCCAAAGTCAACAGGGGTCAAAGGGAACGATTATTAACAGTAAAAGCCATCAACCCCACAACTGGGCCATCCAAGGCCCATCCAAAAGTCAACAGAAGCCCGCCACGTCACCAACGACATTGGGCCAGGCCCAAACATCCTCAACTTGGGCCTCAACAGTGTTTGATCCAAAAAATGGCATCAACAGTAGGTATTAAATATTTTAACTACGCAACCACTCACACAAAAACGACACTTGAGACAAAAACACAAACCCCAACTTTTACACCACACTATATATATATATATATATATATATATATATATATATATATATATATAATTATAATGTATTGTGATATGATAATTTGTTTGTGTATCGTGGAGCAAGGGAAGAAGCACTCAGGAGAGAAAAAAAATGTTGAAAGCCTTTTTATTGGAGCTGATTTTAATAGAGCACACAAGTGCCTTTATATAGGCAATAATAGTACATGAAAGTGGCCAAAATGCCCTCACGAATTTGGACATCAAGCATAAAGCTAATCAATAAAATATAATAAAATGTGATGGGCATTTGTACATTACCAATCAGAAAAATTTACCTCCACATGTTTCCCCGTAAACTTGACTTGGCTCGAGGTTTTTCACGCCGAGTAACTCTCTCATCTCTGTAAATTTGACTTTTGCCAGAGCCTTGGTGAGAACGTCAGCACGTTGTTTCTTGGTGCTTACAAACTCGACGATGATCTCTCGGTTCTCAACACACTCACGAATGAAATGAAAGCGAGTGTCGATGTGCTTGCTGCGTCCATGGAATCCTGGGTTTTTCATCAAAGCGATCGCGGACTTGTTGTCGACGTAGAGAGTCACTGGCTTCTGCTCGGCTCCTGTTACTTCACTCAGTAAGTTCCTTTGCCATAATGCTTGACATGACGCTACGGTCGCTGCTATGAACTCCGCTTCGCAAGACGATAACGCCACAATTTTCTGCTTCTGTGACTGCCAGGTGATCAGATTCCCGTTGAGATAAAATGTCATCCCTCCGGTACTTTTCCTATCGTCAATATCACCTGCTAGATCACTGTCGGTAAAACCGACCAGTTCTTCAGTTCCACTTCCTTTTCTGTACTGGATCCCATAGCTTGTCGTTCCCTTCACGTAACGAAGGATGTGTTTCACAGCCTGTTGGTGTAGACTGGTAGGCTTCTCCATGTGACGACTCACCATGCCAACTGCATATGAGATGTCAGGTCGGGTGTGGGTTAAGTACCTGAGACATCCGACGACACTCCTATACTCTGTGGGATCCACTGGTTTTCCATCTGCGTCTTTCCCAAGTTTTAACTTCGGTTCCATCGGATACTTGCTCGGGTTGCAATCTGCCATCTTGAATTGCTGCAGAATTTTCTTCGCGTAAGCCGTCTGCTTCAACGTGACAAATTCCTTTTTCTGATGAACCTCGAAGCCAAGGTAGTATGAGAGTAGTCCGAGGTCGCTCATCTTGAACTCCTTCATCATCTGCTTCCTTAATCCATCTATGCCTTCGGCACTGGATCCAGTCACGATCAGGTCGTCGACGTACACGCCGACTATGAGGGTTTCTTCTCTGTTGTTCCTCGTGTAGACCGCTTGCTCCTGGGAACACTTCTTGAAACCAAGGCTCTTCATACTCCTGTCGAGTCGAGTGTTCCATGCACGTGGTGCTTGTCTCAAGCCATAAAGAGCTTTTGACAGCTTGTACACCTTGTGCTCGGCGGTCTTATCGATGAAGCCTTCTGGCTGAGCAACGTAGACTTCTTCTTCTAGTTCACCATTCAAGAACGCCGATTTGACGTCTAGGTGATGGATTTTCCAGCCTCGGTGAGCAGCAAGGGCTAGGATCAGCCTGACCGTGTCGATTCTGGCTACTGGAGGGAAAACTTCCTCGAAGTCTACTCCCTGCTTCTGCACGTAGCCCTTTGCAACCAATATGGCCTTGTGCTTGAGAACCTTGCCTTCTGAGTCCTTCTAGAGCTTGTAGACCCACTTCAGACCAATGGACTTATGACCTTTTGGAAGGTCGACAAGCTCCCACGTCTGATTCTTCTCAATGGACTCCAGTTCTCTTTTCATCTCTTATTGCCATTCCTTCTCGGTGGCTGCCTCGCGATAGATGGTTGGTTCCTCAGCGCTCACCAGCAAGAGCTCTTCTGGGCTCAAGTCGAGCTCTCGTGCTTCTTCGTAGACGTCGGACAGGGTACGAAATCCTCTTGGTCCGTCCTTGATTGACGAATCTCCTGAGCTGGTTCCTCCCAAACTAGTTGTCATTGGGATCGGGGTGCTCATTCTTGATCCTGGGTTAGGCGGGTCTGACGGTGAGCTGGTTCCAGTCGTGCTGTTCTACGCGAGCTGGGCGTTGCTAGTCCTTGGAAGGGAATCTCTCCTTTTTCCTGCTCGATCGCCTCTTCCTCTTCGAGTATAAACTCCACCGAGTTTTGTTCAGGCTTTTCGTTCTCGTCTCGCCAATCCCACTTCTTTTCTTCTTCGAACACGGCGTCTCTGCTCACATGCGCTTTTCCGCGTCGGGGGTCGTAGAGTCTGTGTGCCTTGTTCCCTTCTTCGGCGCCAAGGTACACCATTGGTTGACTCCGATCATCGAGCTTTTTGAGGTTTGGTCCCACAGTCTTCACATGTGCGGTGCATCCAAACACCTTCAAATGCTCCAGATGAGGTTTCTTCCCTTTCAAGACTTGGTAAGGGGTGCGCTCGCCTAGCGCCTTAGTCGGTAGACGGTTCAGCAAGTAGACCGCATGTCGCACTGCTTCTCCCCAGAGCCTCGCCGGGACTTGCATGCTCTTCAGCAAACTCCTTGCAGTGTCCATCACAGTCCGGTTTCTTCTCTCGACCACACCGTTTTGATGGGGCGTGTACGGTGCAGTGAGGTGGCGTTCGACTCCTTCTTCATCGAAGAATTCTCCGAACTGTTGGGACGTGAACTCTCCACCTCGATCTGTTCGCAGGGTCTTCAGTCTATGTCCAGACTGGTTCTCGACGAGCCTCTTGAACTTCTTGAAGACTTCAAGGGCTCCACATCCAACGGCTGTAATCATCAACAAGTAAAAAGAAGTACTTGTTGCCGGCTAGAGTGGTCGGGGTGATTGGACCACACAGGTCAGTGTGCACCAGTTGGAGGGGTCGCTCTGCTCGGAACTTGGCCTTGATCGGAAATGGCACTCTTGCCTATTTCGCGACCATGCAGCATTCGCAGAGCTGGTTGGGGTGTTCAATCTTCGATACCCCAAAGCCCATCCTCTTCTCTCCCATCATCTTGAGAGCGTAGAAATTTACGTGCCCAAGTCGTGCGTGCCACAACCAAGCTGGGTCTGCCAGGGACGCCATTAAGCAGACGGGTTGGCCCGTCTCCAGGAGTATCTTGTACAACCTGTTCGGCGTTCTCTTCACCTTCATCAACAGGGCGCCACTTTGGTTCCACATCTTCAGGTATGTGCCGGCCATCACCACCGTGTTGTCGACCTCCGTCATCTGACCGAGGCTGATGATGTTACTCTTCAGCTTCGGGATGTAGTACTGGGTAAGCAGGTGTTGGTCCCCGTTATTGCACTGGAACAGGATGGACCCTCTGCCTCTGATTTCGACGATCGATTCATCGCCGAAATTCACGCTCCTTGTGATCTTTTCATCGAGCTCTTTAAACTTAGCTCGATCTCCCGTCATATGGTTGCTTGCACCATTGTCTAAATACCAGACGTCGGTATAGACATTCTTCTCTTCGTCTACGAGGAGGTTCGCAATAACCTTGTCCTCGATGAGCATGACCGTCTCTTCGGCCATCTTCTCCGGGCCGGGCCTCTTCTCGGCCATCATCAGCTTGGGCTCCAGGCTCGACTTCACGTCGACTGGTTCCTCCAGGTGGGTCTTCTCTCTGACCGGTTCTCGCCTGGGCTCAGCGTCGATTTCGTCTTTGACGCTCGTCTCCTCATCTCTCCGCACTTCAACCTTCTCCTGCTTAACGAACATTAGCCTTGTTTCGTCTTCGTCGAATCTCGTCAGATTCGATTCCTCGCCGTGCTTCTTGATGCGGCACTCCGATGCATAATGCCCAAACTTCTGACAATTGTAGCACTTCACCGTGCTCTTGTCTCTTCGGGCCGTGGTGCCTTCCTGGCGGGGTGAGCTACTGCCGCGACCTCGCATGTCACGACCTCTCCCTCGTCCTCGGCCTCTACCACGTGCTCGGCTATCTCCGCCGTACCCTCCACGACTCGACGAGCTTGAAGAAGACTCAACTCCATGGCTCTTCTTCTGCTTAGCCACCCATTCTTCATGTGTCAGCAGGAGGTGCTTCTCATCTTCATTCTTCACCGTGACGCCACCCATTTGCTTAGCCATCGCTTCTTGACTTGCTAGCAAATTCTCAAACTCTACAAGTGATGGTTGAACGGGCCATCCTTGTATAGCAATCACGAAGCTTCGGTACTCCGATCTCAAGCCGTGAATGATGATCCTCTTCATACGAGCCTCTCCGATGACGGACTTCGGATCGAGATCGCTAATCTCACGGCATATCAGCTTGACCTTGTGAAAATACTGAGCAATCTTCACGTTGCGTTGTGAGATCGATAATAGCTCGTTCTCCAAGAGTTGTAGCCTCGCATCGTTCTTCTTTGAGAAAAGCGTCGTGAACGTTTCCCATGCTTCTTTGGGCGTCTTGTCGTCCCGAATGTGCTCCAATATCTCTTCTTCAATGGTGGTCTTCAGGGCAAACATCGCTTTGCCTGCTTTGATTCTCCATTTGCGTAGGGTGCCGTTAGCATCTTCCTCTGGCGGCATAGTTTCGCTTCCCCCGACGACCTCCCATAGGTCGTGCCCTTGCAAATAGGACATCATGCATGTTGCCCATGTATTGTAGTTGGTTTTGTTGAGTTTCTTAATACCTCCGACAACTTGGAGATCACCCATCGTGTTGGCAGTACCTCGACACAAAGAAAGCTCACACGATTAAATCTCAAGAAATTCGTTTCTGATGTGGAAGATTAGTCAGAACCGCAACCACAGAGCATACTAAGACTTTCAAGAGACCTAATAATGACACCAACAACCTCGCTCTGATACCAAATGTAGGTATTAAATATTTTAACTGTGCCACCACTCACACAAAAACGACACTTGAGACCAAATCACAAACCCCAACTTTTACACCACACTATATATATATATATATATATATATATATATATATATATAATGTAATGTGATATGATAATTTGTTTGTGTATCGTGGAGCAAGGGAAGAAGCACTCAGGAGAGAAAAAAAATGTTGAAAGCCTTTTTATTGGAGCTGATTTTAATAGAGCACACAAGAGACTTTATATAGGCAATAATAGTACATGAAAGTGGCCAAAATGCCCTCACGAATTTGGACATCAAGCATAAAGCTTATCAATAAAATATAATAAAATGTGATGGGCATTTGTACATTATCAATCAGGCAAGTTTACCTCCACTCACATCTAGTTACTACGTGGATTGCACAATTTGCACCTAGATCACTACTCCGACATTTTTTACTTTAATTTCTGCATATTTATGCGGACTCGGAGGTCTTGGTCCAGATAAAAGAGATCCGGATCACTCCGGAAAAAAATTTAAAAATATTTTTTATTAAAAATAGATGGCTGGGATATCCGAGTACAACTAATATTTACGGGATTAATTTTGAAATTCGCTTCGTAGTATCGGATTTCGCTAAAGATAGCACTTTAAAGTTCAAATTACGAGAGAATACCTCATTATAAAATCAAGTCATCATATTTGGTAGTATACTTGCTAGAAGTTCTGCGAATTATAAATATATATTTCTGCCACATATATTTATATTTTTTTTCTTTAACAAAAAATACAACTATTACTTAATTTATTATATCCTTTTCATGACGCACGCAAATTGGACAGACCACCATTTTTAATAAGCTGGTATCATTGATCAATGGGCACTTTAAATTTAAAATATCTTAGTATTTTGACGTATTAGCAGCATAAGAACCCAAAAGTATACCAAGAAAAATTTCATATTCTTAATATAATTTTGCAAGGTAAACATTCCCTCCTTCGTTAGGACCTTCTTTTCACCGTTATTTATAAACTCTTAAGTGCCATGTGACTTCTTTATATAAAGAGTTATTTGCAATAAAAGTACCCCAAGTTATTTAGAAATGGAGCGGCATAGAGTTCAATTTTAAAATAGTGATAAAAGTACTTAACGTTATAATTTTTAGCAGATCGGTCAACCTCATCCCATTAAATCCTTTACTATTTTCATCGGTGGTGACGTTAAAAAAAAATAAAATAAATAAACTTAAACGATCATACTCACGAACATCAAAATAAACTTGGTTGTATAAACAGAGATTCTTTGAACATTACAACGCAAATTCTTATATTTCTTCTCACATTCTCTCTCGAATTCTCAGATCATCTTCTTAATAGCATCATGGGTTAAGTTGTTGACGTCATCACTAACGGACATAGTAAAAAGACTAACAAAAAAGTGGACGAGGTCTACCGATCCGCCAAAAAGATAAATTTGGGTACTTTTGTCTCAATTTTCGTAAGTTGGCTCTATGCCACTTCATTTCCATATAATTTGAGTACTTTTGCTGCTAATAACCTTTTATAAATATTGGTTCAATGTTGCTTCCCTCCAATTCAAACATCAACAGGTCCAACGATCCAAAATGTAATTTGCCTCCGCTCAAAGGGAAGACTTAAAAAATTCCATTACTGAAAGCTCGTTTGGGAGGAAATTGAGCAGGCTAGTGAACAAAGTCTTCCAATAAAAGAAGCCCGTGACACAAAAGGGTTTATGACTAAGTACTAACGGTTAAAAAAGGGTATGGGAACGTTTCCTTTGCAAAAGTTGCATTGGGGATACTTCACTTATATTTGGTATTCTTACGGGTACTTATGCAACTAATATCTCTAAGTGGTAAAGTATGTCTACTTTTGCCTCCAATTACCCATCTTTCCCACATATCCCCGACTACATATACCTGAAGATAGGAATGTACTAGCCATCTCTTGGGTTTCTTTCATGCCTGCACCCATTGACACAAACATGTATGGGAAAGTCAACCAAAGCTCTCAACTATATGAGAAGATATTGTTATGGTTTTCAGTAGTAGCCGCATTAGGGTTACTCCAGCTACCATACGAAAGGGTCGACGGGAAAATAGTTGTTCCGACCATCATATTCAAGGACAAACCCTCTCACTTCCGCGCTTTCGTCTTGTCCCTCAATTTCTCCTTCTTTGGCTCGTTCATGGCGATCACTTTACGCGCTCACTACCCGAGAGCAGCAAGGTCTTTCTTTTCGCTCGCTGTGGCGTCCTTGATCGTCGGAGTTGGTATATTGACGTGGCTGATCATGCCCGCCACTGCGATCGGAGTACATCCCAAATCAATATCTGTTGACTAGGAGGCTAGCTTCGGGGGTTTTTCTTAAGGCTTTCTCCATCATACTCATAATAGGATATTAAGTTCGAGAATAATTTGGTGGTTTTTGGTTTCCCGTATTTGTTGGCGAGAGCCGAGATGTATGATTTTTTTTTGTACATTCCTGGTCAAGTGAATATAATAAGAAGACTTTAGCTTGGCCGATTGTCACTCCATTAAAAAAAATAAGAAGATTTTAGCTAAATAATAATAATAATAATAATCATCATAATAATAATAATAATAATAATAAATTTATATGTTTCCAGCATTATTTGGATTACTAAAATACAGGCCGTTTAAGTGTTTTTTTAGGAACCCGTTTAAGCTCTTTCAGTCCAAACAAATTATGAACTTCAAGTCGATACAAAAGATAAGAAAGGATAAATAAAAGGAAATTAAAAAATCGATACGAAAAGTGGAAAAATAATAACTTCAACTAATTACAATTATAGATTGCCTGGTCTTTCGACTTAATGCATTCATCAATGCAAGTATGCAACTGTGTTTTTGTTTTGAAAAAGGTTTCCCATTCATGGAGCCCTAGAAAATACCTTACCGTAAATTCGAGCTTTATGAAAGTGAAATTTATTGTAATTCTATCGCTTATATATAATTAGTGAGTACTATGTTTATAAAATATACTAATTAATACATATCAGAATAAATTAGTACACCTACTCCTAGTCCGGTTGATGTAGATACTACTAGATACCTTCGGAATAACCAGGGGATCATTTTGATATGTTATTTCTTTTATACGGACTTCCGATTTTTTTATCTTTTCATTTTTTATTTATATATACTTATATATATATATTAATATATATATATATATATATACACCAATGAGTTGTACACATAATAACATGAGTCCTTGGATCGGAGTTAAATAGTGGGTGGCTTCTTCAATAACTCTCTCAAAATAATGGCTGGATTTCACTCACCTCTCAATCTCATATCTTTTATTTCTCTCAAGTTTTCAATAACTCTCTCATGATGAATCTTTATAGTTTTCATATTTTCTATGTATTTACGTAGTTGCTTTATTAGTTATTTTCACTTAGTTGCTTTATTATTTATTTACTTACTTTTGGTTATATAATTAAGGGTAAACTGCGGCTAATGTACCTAATGTTTGATCTTTTGCGAATTATGTACCCAATGTTTATTTTTAGTGGCTAATATACCCAATGTTTGATCTGTTAGATATTTTCGTGTTTTCCGTTAGTTGACCGTTAGAGAGTTATCATTCTCTACATGTACACTTTTCGTATTTTTGACATAATTCACTTATTGTTTGTCCAAATTTTCTGCACGACCTATGGTTAGAAAGATAAGAAATAGATCTACAACTTTGTTGTTTTAAGATTTGTAAAATAAGTTTAAGAAAAATACGAAACTTTAAATACAACGTAAAATTAGAGGTTAGTTTAATACAAAATATTTGTTTCGAGCAAATTTTAATATATTTAATGACTTTATATGGTGAAAGATAAAACTAAAAATTTGTAGATAAATATTTTATCTTTCTAACGGGTGTTTATTTATAAATTTTGGATAAAAAACGAGTGAGTTATGCCAAAAATAGAAAATATGTGATGTGAAATAATCTTTTATATTTTTGGCATAACTTACTCATCTTTTGTCCAAAATTTATAAATAAACATCCACTGGAAAGATAAAATATTTATCTACAACTTATTAGTTTTACGTTTCATCATAAAAGTCATTAAGTATGGTAAAATTTTCTCGAAACAAATATTTTGCATTAAACTTACGTCCATATTTACGTTGTATTTGAAATTTCGTATTTTTCTAAAACTTATGTTACAAAACTTAAAACATAAAAGTTGTAGATCTATCTCTTTTCTTTCCAACCATGGGTCGTGCATAAAATTTGGACAAAAAATGAGTGAGTTATGTCAAAAATACAATAAGTGTGCATATAGAGGAGGATAACTCTCTAACGGTCAACTAACGGAAAACACGAAAATATCTACCAGATCAAACATTGGATACATTAGCCACCGAAAATAAACATTGGGTACATAATTCACAAAATATTAAACATTGGGTACATTAGCCGCAGTTTACCCTATCATTAATTAGATGCTCTAAAATCTAAATATTGAATTAGTTGTTATTATCTTAAGTTCTCTATGGATCACTTTTTTTTTTTTTTTTTTTGCCTTGTTATTATAGCTGTGAAGCCTGTGATATTATAACCAACAAAATGTCTCGTTCTCGAGTTACAGTACATATTCATCCTCAATATGTCAGTGTAAATGGTCCGAATCACAATATTATTTCATTTATAATGTATATATATACGTGTTATTTACTAGCTTACTCATTAATACTACCGGAGATATTTTGGATTTTGCTAGTATAGTAATGTATATATATCTTAATATAAACCTAATGAAGCCTCCCCGAGGAACTACGGAGTACGATAATGAAAATACGCAATATGAGGCGACTGAAGCACAGGGGGAACTACAACGGGGTCGAGGTCAACCTTCCATTTTCCAGGCTGATAGATGGACGTCCCATTCAGAATCATAAAAAGCTTATAGTACTGGTTCGGCGTAGAGGGAAAACCTTCTAGCCAATCTACATTTAGAACATCCGCGACCAACAAGGAAGACCGATTCGGACCTGCGGCAACACGCTGTTCAATGTAAGAGAAAAATGGTTACATATAATGAGATGAACAACTCGCTGTGGTTTATAGGAAAGGGCTAACTCTATTCATAAATACACGATGACATGCCTATAAGTGAAACAAGTGAAGGGCCGGGCTGGTCGAAATGAAGTAAATTTTAGTCCTTTTTGCACCATTTTACTACAGGCATGTCTCACATCATTGTGTTTAATTAATTTTTTTAAAGAAAGGCGAGCGACACTCCGAATCCTCTTAGCAAGTGTGGCTCTAGAGGGACGAACACTCCACCTTCAATTACCATTAATAACAGCCAATTGCCAAGTAAGCCTCTCGAATAAGAGTTGGGACTCCCTCTATTTATAACTCTATTAACTACTAATGAATGAACAGTACTAGAAAGTTGTACCATGATTTTTTATTTTTTTGCAAATTTGCCAAAATATTTTTTTATCGATTTGGAACGCAACTTTCTTGATGTTAGGGTTTACTTTGCCAAAATAAGTAATATGTATAAAGTCTATTATTTTTCCGAGAAATGTGTACCCAACAGAATATTTCATAACATTTTAAAATTTCATGCTAAATATACAATTATACCTATCATATCCATGCAAAATTGATGGGCTTAACTAAGTACCCTAATGTTTTCAAACTCTAGAGATTAACCTTTCTCTTTGCTTCCTCGGGTCATGCTCAAGGGTTGAAAAGACAAACGAATAGTGGCTTACTTTAATTACACATTTCCGTGCAAGGCGAGCAAACACGATCACTAGCTCTTAAGTGTTAAGCTTAATATGTGTCAAAACATTTCCGTAAACTCTATTCATCTGATAAACACAAAATCTTAATTCAATACAAATATCTAACCAAAATAATTTAAACACCATTTTTTTCACAAATTCAAACAACTAATTAATTAAAAAATCTAACACAAATCCAAACAACTAAATGAAAAGATCCAACACAAGGTAAACAATTCAAACCTAATTCAAATTCAACAATATCTAAGAATCCAAACCAAATATGTAACAAAGCAACATTAATCAATCCGAGGATTTATGGAATATAGCGTAATTATATCTATGATATTCCGTCGAATATACCATCCCGGCCAGATCTTGTCAATCAAAAATCCGTGGAGGAATCCGTCGAAACAATGCGCTCGAATCGAATCTGCTCACAAAGACATAAAATACCGCAATATGAGATAGATAAACAACCGTTGATTCAAGACACAATCCATCGATTTGAAGTGTTCAAAAATACGTAGGTTAGGGTTCGATGTTGGTGTGGGTTCTCTTCTCTGTGTCCCGAGAAGTGGCGAGCCTGGAGGCGGAGGATCTGCGTGGACTTGAGGAGGCATGGACTGGCAGAGCCCAGAGAAGCTTGGTGGAGCCGAGTCTCTATCGCAGCCTCTCTGGTGGTGGTAGAGGCGGATCGTTTCAGGCCTTTGACGGCTAGTCTTATTCTCAGGTAGTACTGCAGGGCGGCGCGTAGGTTCAACTTCAGCGATGAGGAGGAGGGTGAGAATGTCACAAGATGGAGAGCGTGCGAGAGAGATGGGTGGTCTTCTAAATGTTCATGTTCGGACTAAAAATGCTTATATGTTTATACTTCATTGTAGACCTACGTTTGCTTCAATTATACCCAGTTTTGTTACACTTACCCTAGCCAACGAATCCGCCTTTGGTAACAAACTTGTTCATATAACAACATTTTTGTCAATTCAATAGACATATCAACCCTGAAATATTTAAGTTTATATATACATGTACGAGTATTAAGCTTATGATGATATTTAAGTTATATATATCAAGCAGCAATTTGAGCTTTTGTACGCACGAAAATCCTTTAACATTATCAAATTTATTTTAGTCGTACGTATTTCCTTATAAAGATACAAATTCTGACCAGTTTATAACTTAAACATCAAATTAACCAATTCTAATTTTCCTCAGACCATCAAGCCTAGTTTGTTTCTTGTGCATTATTACAATAGGACTCACGAAAGAATAAACACATGATCACGAACAAGAATGTTATTCCAGAATCTAGTTCAGCTAGGTTCATAGTCACGAACAAGAAATATTCAATGCGAGCATGCATGGGTTTCGTTCCTTTAAATAGCTCGCGTTCCTACATAAAGATGTAGCTATTTGGTACATGTATATACACGTCAAAATGTAAAATATAAGAATTCAAAACCCTAATTAAGCTAAACCCTAGAAAGATAGATAGCCCTAGTTTAGAGGAAAAACATAAAATATAAGTATCCCATACATAAGTAAGCTATTCCAGGCGAAAGATGAGAATATTTCATTACGAGCAGAAGAAAAAGCAAGAGAATATTTCATATAATGCAATTTTAAGTACAAAAGCATAGGTATATATTACACTCTTTTTTAATGCGACGTCGCGCTTATTGGATCATATAAGTTCACTTCCTTAACGTACAAAGAAGTAGTGATACAAAATAAAGAGAGAAAAATCATGTGATGGCTGGTCATTGGTGCTCGAAGTCACGTCTGGGCGCCTTGAATGAATAAGCCTTGAGAAGTAGTATCACGGCGGAAACCACCCAACAGGCGACCGGGACAACCATTAGATAAGAGTTCCAGAGAAAGCATGAAAGCAGTCCCCAAAACGCGGCCAAGGCAAGCGCAAACCCTAGCATTTGAACCTGATGGGCACAAACTGGGTGTTGATCCTGCACCAAGTTCGAGTTCCAAAGCGCTGCCACGCCTACAGAGAGGAGCAGGATTACCGCCACGCTCATGCCCCACGTCATCGTCTTGGGGCTGCTATGATGCAGAATCATCACCCCCGGGGAGAGCGCCACGGTGAAGGCCACCACGTGTTTCGCGAGCTCCTGCTGCTGGAAGATATTGCTCGGAATCCGACTCTTGTTTTGATCATCCGTTCGCTGCTGCAGGGCTCTGGGAATTTTTATGGGGTTTTTGATATGTCTTTTAGGACGAGAAGGAATCGGAGAAATAGGCTTATGATGAACGGAAGTGGTATTTGTAATGGGAGATGAATCGTGAGACGATGAGAACTCGAGGGTTTTGGGGTCGAGTACATCTTGGCTGGCTCGGAGGTAGTTAATGTCGCTTAAGCTCGATGAGCTCATTGAGCTGCTAGAGCCATGATCGGTGAAAGAATGTGGGGTTTGGGAAATCCGCGATGAAAACAAGTTACTCGAGTTATCACCTGAAAAGCTGAATGGGGAATCCAGTGAACCGGTATCAGCATCAACACCCTTGTTCTTAGCTCCCCGCGAAAGCCGGGGTGCTGGCGGATCGTTGGAATCCGGCCGGGAGGGGACAACAGTTCCTTGACCTAATCCAGGAGTGCCCAGATCTTGACCGAGCCGACTATCATCGGCTATGTTTATGGTTATACCATGGAGCTCTATCGGATGACTGTCGTTGAGTTCTGGGGATCCGCCGGCGGAGGACAGTGATTGCTGGCGGCGGAGAAAAGGAAGTAGGGTGGCTAAGTAAACCCATGAAGTGTAGAAGCGAGAGATATATATGATCGTTTCTTTGGGTTCCGACATGGCGCGATTGAAAAAGATGAGCTATGAGAAATAGATTAAATTAAACGACGATCAAAGGCTCAAAGCTCGAAGTGGGTTTAAGAAGAAGTAAGAGCATCAGAGGTAAAAGAAAGAAAGCACATTTACTTGGGGGCTTGGGGATGTCGCGAGATCCTAATCCAATCCATATACTCACACTATAGATACGTTCGTCTATAATATTTTTTAAGGTTAATTGTGAAAAAAATACCCAATCTTTGGTCAAATTCTCTGCTGTGTATACAACCTCCGTAAATGGCTGTAAAAATACCCAAATTTAACATTCGAGAGTTGACCAAGAAAATCTATCTATGTGGCAATCAGTCTTTGCCACGTGGTTGGCAAAGGCTGATTGCCACATAGATAGATATTCTCGGCCAACTCTCAAATGTTAAGTTTGGGTACTTTTACCGCTATTTACGGAAGTTGTATACATAGCAGAGTATTTGACCAAAGGTTGGATATTTTTACCGCAATTAACCCTATTTTTTATTCTAGTCATAGCGGGTGCACAAAGGAGGTGGACCAGGGGATCCCAAACCACCCAAAAATCTATTTTTTGTATTATTACGAGTAACTTGACTTTTTGTTATTGTAAATTCAGACAAAAATATTTGGGTTATTAGTGGCAAAAGTACTCAAGTAGTTTGAAAATAGAGTGGCATAGAGCCAACTTAAAAAAACTGTGGCAAAAGTACACATGTCATTTTTTAACTTAAAAACGTTTAATGAAATTAACAATTAATTTTGTAATTAAAATAACATAACAAATAAATAATATAATTAAAAAACCATTTCCCTCCAAATTCTAAGAATGGCATCGACAGCCCTAACCCTAAGTCCCTAACTCTCTTCTCTTCACTTGACTGAGACAACAAGGAGGAGGAGCCCTAACTCCCTTCGCCGACGACGGTGGAGTAAGTAGATGGAGGCGGGTGGAGGCGATGAGGACTTCGTCCCAAATTTTCGTGAGTGGTCAGAATATGCTCCTCGAGGGACTCTTTTCGAGTGAACACTTTGAAGAACCGTTATGAGTGTGGGATTGAATTGAACAGCAGGCTTGTCAACTCAACATGGTTGGCAAAGCGATTCTTAAATGAGTTCAGGATGAATCCAGTATCCAGATATGAAGCAACAACACTTCAACGAGCTGACCACTAGTACCAAGTTCTCGCACACAAGCAAGTAAGTTTTCTACGAAACAAAGAAAAAGGCACTCGATGGTACAATTGCGAACCAATACAGCGTGTTGACAGATTACCGCAAAGAGATTATGAGAGTGAGTCCGGGAAGTACGGCAATTATTAAGAGCAGCTTCGTGGACAACAAGCCGGCTTTTGAGTGAGTCTACATTTGCCTTGAGCCGTGCAAGACTGGATTCAAATCATGCCGACAGATTATTTGCTTGGATGGATGCTTTCTAAAGGGATTATCCAAAGGTATTCTTCTTGCTGCGGTTAGTATTGATGCCGAAAATGCTATGTTTCCAATTGCTTGGGCTGTTTGTGAAAAGGAAAAAACGGAGACATGGTCATGGTTCATTAATTTGGTGAAGGAAGATCTAGATGAGGAGGATACTAGGAAGTTTTCGTTCATGTGTGATAGGCAAAAGGGTTTGGAGAATGCCGTAGGCAGATTTTATGAAGAGGCTGATGTTCGTTTTTGTGTTAGACACTTATATGCCAACTTTAGGAAGGAGTTTCCTAGTTTGAAGCTACGAGATATGTTGTGGGAAGCAGCTTATGCTACTATAGTGGAAGCATGGAAAACAAAAATGGAAGAAATAAAACGTCTGAGCGAAGAAGCCTTTGATTGATTAATGGGCAAAAAGCCGAGTGAGTGGACAAAGTCACATTTTTCGGAGTTTCTGAAGTGTGATATGTTGACCAATAACTTATGCGAGAGCTTTAATAACGCTATTCTTCCGGGAAGGGATAAGCCGATTTTTAGCATGCTCGAGATGATAAGGATTTGGTTGATGAGGAGGTTCTATGAGAAAAGGGAGAGTGTCGAAAAAATAGAAATCGCCGGTCTCGCCACGGATTGAGAAGATACTCCAGAAGAAAGTGAAAGTTGCGCGGCTTTGTTGGGTTTCAAGAGCGGATAAATGAAGCTTTCTAATTGATTATACAGATCGCCCGGAGTCTTTCACTGTGGACTTAAAGAAGAAAGAGTGTACTTGTCATTCGTTTCAGTTGACCGGGATTCCGTGTGCCCACGCTTTGGCAGCTATATGCAATTCAAAATTGCCGTTGATGGACTATGTTCATGATGTGTACAAGAAAGAGAGGTTGCTTGAGCAATATGCGGGTACTATAAGACCAATGTCCTCCCCGAATAAATGGGCCGACGTGGGTCAATATCCGCTTGAACCTCCTAAAGTGTTCCACTTCCCGGAAGACCGAAGAAGAAAAGAAACAGAAATGGGGATGAGCCAAAAGAGAATACCACTAAGGCGAGGAGAATCGAACAAGTTCACACGTGTAGCAAGTGCGGAACTATAGGACATTCTCGGCTAACTTGTAAAAATCAGGAAAGGCCTAAGGTACTAAAATTGCTTTTAATTACTACTTTTACATCATGATTTGTGAACGTTGTGAAATTTTCCAATTACCAACTCTCTTACTTGGTGCAGCCTGTGAAGGAGACTAAGATGGGGAGACCACGCAAGGAGAAAGTGAAGGAGGCAACTGCAAAGAGGAACCAATGACGAGCGAAACAGAAGGCTCAGGAAAATGGGGCATCTTCGTCTCAGCCTCCATCGTCACAGAACATGCAGCCTCCATCACAATCCACACAGCCTTAGTATTAGATGGTGTTTGTCGTGAATAGTGACCGCTTTTGTCTTACCGTGGTTTATTTTGGAACATTGTATTAGATCGGTATTTCTCCTTGTTATTAGCTTGATATTTTGGAACAATGTGTTTGTGAACAGGGATGTGTTTGTGATGATATTTAGACATCATTTTGGTTCCGTCATCGTCTCATTTTGGTATGAATTTTGAATTGGAAATTGTGTTTGTAATGACACTTCAATTCAATAGATTAAACTGATATAACCTTTAACACAACTTAGGTCTATGGAGACATACTTTAATATAACTTGGGTCTATGAAAATTACACAACAACAATAAGCAAAAATAAATTATGAATAAATTGTTAATTTTTCATTAAACGTTTTTAAAAGTAAAAAAAAAATACATGTGGGGCCCACTTAACGGAGTTAAGTGAAGTGGTGATGGAAATCTGAAAATTTACTAAAATGTATAACTTGGCAGCTTTTACCACAGTTTTTTTAACTTGGTTCTATGCCACTCTATTTTTAAGCTGCTTGGGTACTTTTGCCACTAATAACCCCAAATATTTAGCTTATATATTTTTGGGTTTAAATTAAATCATTAAATGTGGAGTTTTAAGCACTATGTCATTGAGGTGACATAACAGTCCGGCCCAAGCTTTGAGTAACTTGGGTTATGGCCCAAGGCATCTCAATCTTTAAGGGCTCCACTTTAAATGTTTCTTTACAATTACAAAAAATATACTTATTTATATATATGATCGAGCAATGAAAGGACCAATTTGATACTTTTATTACGGGCCAATTTAAAAATAAACCCAAAAAAAGGCTCAAAAATCACAAACGCCCACGAAGTCCACCCAAACCCATCAGAGAAAAGTCAACCCGATCGTCTGGCTAAGAAAATTCAACCCGGTCCCACTAGAAAAAGTGAACCCAAGCATGTTTTCTTTGGAAAACTCAACCCCGAATTGGCCAGAAAATGCTACTCGAACCCGCTCTAAGAAAAGTAAATATGAACCTGGCCCGGAGAAGTCAACACGAGCCCGTTCCAAAAAAGTCACCACGAGCTAGACTCCAGAAATTCAAATCTGAGATCGGCCTCAAAGATTCAACCCGAGCTCAACCTCAAAAAGTTGACACGAACTCGGTCCCAACAAAAGTCAACTTGAGCTTGGCCTCAAAAAGTCATTTCAAGCTCGGTCCCTAAAAATTCAACTCTAGCTCGATCCAAAAAATTTAATTTTTTTTTTCAAACCAAACTCCGGAAAAGGCAACGGGAAACTCAACGCGGGGTACTTTCGGAACACTTCGAAGCACTCTCCAGAAACGCGGAAGCGCGATTCCAAATGCGCACCATACGCGCTCTAGGCCCTCCGAGGCCCCTTTGCCTAAAGAAGACTCTACCTTCATTCCTATAATGACCAAAGTCATTTTCCATTCATAGCAAGTTCGTTACAAACGCTCTATAAAATTATCTTTAGGCAAAAACCTTCTACTTGCGCGTTTTTTCAAATACTTCTCGACCTTAAAATATCCGACTAATGTTGAGTGTTGGAGGATCCCCACCGTACTCTTTCTAAGTTCACGTTTGTTCATACCATGAACAAAGACCGAGAACGGTCCTCTCCCTTGAGTTTAACTCGGGAGGGCACTATTCCAGCCTCTCTCGAGCACATAAAGGACATTGGAGAACGTCCCGACTCCATCGAGCATAGTTCAGGATCTGTGCTATTCTCACTTCGTTCGGAACATTAGAAGAAAGTCATGGAACAACACATTTTCTTGAGTCTAGATTGGGAACAATGCGCTCTTCCCGCCTTTCAAAGGAACGAAAGCGAATGAGAATTATTCAGAAACCTTTCCCACCCACTAGAAACTACGGAATTTTACACACTTGGCCACCTAGCGATTATTGGGTCTCGCTCGAGATCGAACCGTGAATAAACATCAATAGACGTACTGTATATGTGCAAATGTACTGTATATGTGTATTTGCGTATATAAACATCAATATGAAAGTAGAAGAAAAACTTGCCTGTAATAAGCCATGTTCTGCATCACCGTTGTCCAGAAGATTGAGGTAATTTTGGTTAGCTGGTGCCACCATCATATATACGATCTACATGTGACCAACTCCAAGAATATTTATATAAAATAAGTTCAAACACACAGAGTTGTCATAAATTGGACCTGACTGACCTGCATGATAAAAATTAGTCAACGAAGAAATGGAATGAAAATTGGCTACTAGAGGCATAAGTATTTCTATTTTTATTTTTGTGGTGACATTAAAGTAATTTCTTTTTCAAGGTCAAAGTTCGCAACGTTTAATATTTTTTACTGTCGGAGTTCTTAATGTTTTTTATTTTGATTCACTACAAAACTTGATCCATTTTTTTCTATTGAATTTATTAATCACATGTCACTTCAGAGAGATATCTCTACGACCGAATTCCTAGTATTTTTTATTTATTTTGATTAAGTACAAAATTTCATATAATATTTAAATTGTAATTATTAATAGAGGGAGAGAGAATGAGAATTATGAACATTGAAATTATGAACATTGAGAACTTTAACAGTAAAGAAAAATTATGCCACTCAAAAAATAAATAAAAGTATTAGATACTTATCTTGCTATTGTTCTATAATTAAAATGTAGCAATTTACTAGTAAATAATATACAGCAAATATTAAATAACTTATACTGTATAGGATTATTATCAACATATGTACTAATTCTTCTGTTAATATCTGATTTATGTTCTTATTCTTTTTTGCGGCATACATTCCAAAAGTCTTAAAACATACTCACAGTCAACTTTCGTTAACAATTCCGTCTCGGGACACTTGTTTTTGCCGCGTGAAACTCCCTTAATCAAGGTTATTACCTGCATATGTACCAATTCTTTTGGTAACATGCAACTTATGTTCTCATTCTTTGTTTTTTGTAGCATATGATCCAAAAGTCTTAAAATGTACTCAAAGTCAACCTCTGTTAGCAACTGCGTCTCTGTGTGAGTTTTTGCCATGTGTCACGCCCTTAATCAACACATAATATCATTTATTGATGGCATAAGTCCTTAAGATTCCATCTTTTATATGCGGCATATGTACTTATTTTTTTCTCTATAAATGTGCATACAAACTACATTATAATTACAGCTAAAGTACCTTAAATATAAGGATGTTACTCAGTGGAGTTGCAAAAAAAAAAAAAAAAACGGGTTTTAAACTGCATCTCGACCGGTAATGCAACTGCATTAAACAAAGTTAAAGCGGAACCATTTTTTTTCAAAAACGCATCTGATTTAGAACCGGTTCTTTGTTTAGGGGTTAAGAACCCGAAACCCAGGTTATAAGTTACACAAACCCCTTTTTAATTTCTTTTTAATTTTTAGTATTTTTTTCTTTTTTTTTCTTTTTCTAATGAACATCTCTCTTCTTTATACCATTTAATATTTTTATTCTATTTGTCACGTTTTTCTACATTAATACATATATTTATGTAAAATATTTAACATAAAAAAATTATTTTTCTATTAAACAAATATACTTTTTCTATTTTATTTTTACTTTTTACGAATTAATCTGAATCCGGGTTTAAAATATTAGGATCTAGATACGAGTACTCAGATTTTTGGAAACCCAGATTTTAGACCCGGATTCCGATTTTAGCAAAAATTCGGATACCCGGCTCGCTTCCACCCCAAGTACTCAGAAATTAATACACTACCTAGAACGTCACAGCATAAATACAACATGTTAGAGAAACAACATATTTGATGACGCGAATTTCATTAATTTAATGCAAAATTAATGGCGATTGCATTAAATTTGATGACGCGAGGATGACGTGTATGGTGACATGTCGGATTACGTGGCGTCCATGTTGATGAGAAGCTGACCATGCAAACGTTGACTACTTCCGTTAGTCAAATATGGACGGAAATCATCTTTTGGTACTTATACCGCTATTAAATGGGGTTGGGGCTATACCGCCCCAGTTGAGTAAAGGTTGAGGACTTATGCCACTATTATCCCTAATACTTAATTCATTGCATCCTTTTCTTTACCGATGCTACCATTTTTTTAATATAATTATTGTCTAACTTTAATTTGTCGAAAAAGTAAACTGCCACTTCATCTTAATATATTAAAAATAAAAATAAAAAATCAGCCTTATAAGTACCCAAAAGTATATCAAAGTAGACAACATATTTTCAATATAATTTTTGCAGGGAAAATGTTCCAAAACTTTTGTCGTTACTTTTTTTACTGTTAATCATAAGCCGTTAAGTGTCACGAGGCTTCATTTCACAATCGGTTCATGCTACTTCCTTCAAATTCAAACGTCGTCATATCTCGGCGCTTCAAAATGCAAAGGAAAGCTTGAAGAACAACATTAACGGGAACTCCGACAATGGTTGTCTAGTTTTAGAGGGTGTATCGAAGCTATGACTTTCTGGTAGAGATGGGGAAATTGACCAGCGAGTGAATAAAGTATTTAAATAAATGAAGCATAGTATAGTGGAGGGCACTTTTAAAAGTATGGGAACGTTTCCTTGCAAAAATCATATTGGGAGTATGTCACCGATTTTGATATAATTACAAGTACTTATGCAACTAATATTTTTAAGGGTTATTATCGACATATGTTCCTGTTCTTTTGCAAACATTCGACTTATGTTCCTGTTCTTTTTTTTTTCTGCAGTATATATCCCACAAGTTTTAAAACTTACTCAAAGTCAACTTCCGTTAACACTTCTGTCTATGTCTGTTAGTTTGTCACACCCTTAATACGGTATATGTTCCCGTTCTTTTGCAAATATCCTACTTATGTTCCCGTTCTTTCTATATATGATTTTTTTTATCGTTTAAAAAAAATACTAATTTTTTCCATTTTTATTTTCTTAATAATATTTTTTAGACGATAAAAGTGTCATTTTTAGATGATACTAATTATTTTTAAGCAGTAAAATTACTCATTTTTTTAAAAAAAATCTCCATTCTTTCATCGATGTAGAATTGATCTTCCTTCTTAATCTAGAAATCATCTTCTGTCATGGAAGTCGTTGACCACTGCTTCTAACAAGCTCTCAAATCCTTAATTACCAACTCTAACCAAAGCACCAACCAATCGAATTTCCACAAAACAACGGTTCTCCCCGACACCCGCGAGCTTCCGTCGTGGGAGGGTTCGGTGCCGAGGAAAATTGACATTGGGCAAAAGCTGTAAAGACACAGGAGGTTCTAGTGGACCGAGGTTGGGATCACCATGACCGATGACTATAGGAAAGCCATCAATGAATTGTCTCCAAAGTGTTGGAAAATATTGCAATGAAAATAAAATTGAGATAGTGTCAAGTGGGTCGAAACGTTGAACACCCGAGTTGAACGCTTTCTTCAAAACGAAGTATCTAGCTATCTAGATATTATGAGTTTGCTTTAATTTTTCACTCTGTAAGTTTAATTTTTTTATAGGTTCCCATTGTTTTATGTTGTGAGTTTTTGGATAACGGAGTTCAAGGAGTCTTAGTTCCCTAGCGAACTTTGAAATGTTACGAAATTTGGGATTGACCGATTATATCTTGGGAAGCTAATTGCCTAACGAAACTCAAGCACGTAGATGAGGCGAATCAAGCTTTCAGGAGAGATTCCAACGCGTCTCGGGAATCACTAACGTTTTCTATTTACAGAATATCAAGAACAATTTTTGGATGATGAAGTTTGCCGAGGTGTACATGACACGTGGCAAAAAAAAACTGGATATAGACGGAAGTATTAACAGAGGTTGAATTTGAGTATGTTTTAAGACTTATGAAATATATGCCGCTAAACAAAATAAAGAAGAGGAACATAAGTTGGATATTTGCAAAAGAACGGGAACATATGTCAATCTTAAGGGCGTGACCCATGGCAAAAACTAACGAACATAGACAGAAGTGTTAACGGAGTTTGACTTTGAGTACGTTTTAAGACTTATGGAATATATGCCGCAAAAAAAAAGAACGGGAACATAAATCGGATGTTTGCAAAAGAACGGGAACATATGCCGGTAATAACCCTATTTCTAATATGTAAAGTATGTGTACTTTTGCCTACAATTACCCATTTTCTTACATCCCGACTATATATAATAGCACCTGAAGATAGAAATGAAAACCTCTTGGGTTCCTCACATGCCTGCACCCGTTGACACAAATATGTATGGGAAAGTCAACCAAAGCTCTCAACTATACGAGAAGATATTGTTATGGTTTTCAGTAGTAGCCGCATTAGGGTTACTCCAGCTACCATACGAAAGGGTCGACGGGAAAACAGTTGTTCCGACCATCATATTCAAGGACAAACCCTCTTACTTCCGCGCTTTCGTCGTGTCCCTCAATTTCTCCTCCTTTGGCTCGTTCATGGCGATCACTTTACGCGCTCACTACCCGAGAGCAGCAAGGTCTTTCTTTTCGCTCGCTGTGGCATCCTTGATCGTCGGAGTTGGTATATTGACGTGGCTGATCATGCCCGCGACTGCGATCGGAGTACTTCCCAAATCAATATCTGTTGGCTAGGAGGCTTCTGAGGTTTTTCTTAAGACTTTCTCGAGCAATAAATATTTGTACATATATCTGTATTAATTATGATCATATCTCATAATAGGAGATATTTAGTTTGAGAATAATTTGGGGGTTGTGGTTTCCCGTATTTGTTGGCGAGATGTATGATTTTTCCCATGTACATTCCCGGTCAAGTGAATATAATAAGACTATATTTTGTGTATTATTTGGATCACTAAAATACAGGCAGTTTAAGCTATATGACTCCAAACAAATCATCTAAGTACAAGTCGATACAAAAGATAAGAAAGGGTAAACAAATCGATAAGTGGAAAGATAGAACTAGAAGTTTTTGTTTGGAACTTAATAAACTAATAGACAATAAACGGGAAAATTAATGGACAATGCAAATTTATTTTTAATCAAAGATTATTTTATCGAGTATTAATTTGAAAAAATTAATGCAATTTTGATCAGCATATAATTCTTGTGAAAACGGAGAATATTTAATGCAATGAGGAAAAGAGAATGAACACAAATACACTATCCATTGAGATAAAACAGAGTTAACTCTTAACAATATAGATCAGTGACAAATACGAATTGCATTTCATTGACTTTGCTGGTCTGACGATTGAGCAAAGTCTGCCTTTAGTTCTCACATGATCTTGGTTCGAGTCCGGACAGAAATTGCCGCAATGCACTAATAAGAGGAAGAGGATTCTCGAGATGGATAGCGTGACCACATTCGGGAATCTCAACCGTGTCATGCCAGCAACTTCCGTCTCTCCCACCGGATTCAATTGCGTAGCACATGTCTTGGGCAACTCGCTTAAACTTAGCATCTTTCTCTCCGACAACGAACAAAAGAGGTGTTTGGCAGTGCCTCAAGTCATCCCACAACGGCCTATCATGCATCATGAATTCACGTCAACCGCCATTAAATTACGGATTTTGCATTGATATTACACGGATAATTACATGTATTTTCAATAATAATAATAAATAATAATAAAATACTAAGAGTAATAGGGTGTAATTTTTCCTAAAGCTCTGCATTTTTATTCTAGTGAACTATACCTCTCAAATTTATTTTTCTGTGCAATTTTCACTTTGTTATGATTGTTTACAATTTTTAATTTTATATCAGTAGGAAATATTTTGCAATAAATGAAAATTTAAGGAAAATACAGCCAAAAAAAAAAATTGTAGCGCAAATTACACTAATGAAAAAATTAAAAGAGAATCGATGCCAATTACTTGAAAAAGTGAGCAACAGTTTATGAAACATAAAAGAGAGAACTTACAGCTGCCTCCCAATGCTAGAATTAGACAGGACTTTTGCAAGATCATGAACGTCGGGGTGGCATATCCGACGACTTTCTACAATTTGATTGAATTTCCGGTGGTCTCTTAAGCTGTTCGGGATACCAAAACGTTGCAGATGTACCATGTGTTTTGTTTTAGTACGAATTAAAATAAATAGAAGCACCAAATTCAGTGGAAAAGAAATAAGATTCACCTCTTCCATAGCTTTCCAGAATACCAAGTGTCCAAAAAGAGATCTAATCCATAAGAAACAAGAAGCCTCGCTCGAGAATCATCAATGGCTCTCCGAAGTTTTCTTGCCACTTCATCTTTCAATCCGGGGCTTCCAGAAATTACAACAGCACCATTGACCTTCATAATAAACGACAATTCCAGTTTTATTTGCAAAATTTCGTATCTTCATAAATATAATTTTAATTTATGTACGTTTTTTTTACCTTCTCGGCAAACCTGAGAGCCATGTATAATGCAATCCTTGCTCCCATAGAATATCCTACCACGGTAACTTTCTCTGGTGTAATACGCTTTATCACTGCATACACTAAATCTGCAACTACCTCGACCGACAAACTTGGTTCAACAGCGTCGTTATCACTGTGGTTTTGTATTCGTGTTTCCCCGTGCGCAGGAAGATCAATAGAAATGCATCTCTCTTCTCTCGAAACCGCCTTCATTATGGAAGTCCAGTCTTCGCTGGTACCGAGAAAGCCATGAAGAAACACAGCTATTTTCCGCTGCATCGGTTAAGTCTAAAAAATTAAGCCACCACAAAATAAAGCAGCCTTATTTTTTCAGAATTTGACAGAACCGTTGATTTTTAACGACTTGGCGAAAATTGTTACAATTAATTAATTCAGGGAGGAAAAAAGACAACATAACAAATTCAGGGACAAGCTGATAATTACTCTTTCAAATATGCAAAATAAAATATAATATTAATATTACAGCTTACTCACATGATGAGCTTGTCCAATCTCCAGAACCTTGACATCATAGCAGATTCCATCCAAATCTACTTGGAGTCTGTATCTACGAACCTCGGGTTCTGCTTCCTCTCTCTGAACAATCTTCTGATTAATTTGAAATGACTGAAGAAGTTTATTGGCGTTGTCTGTAGAAGCTTCTATTACACCACTATCAGGATTACAGGTTATCTTGAGAGGAGCCAGAGCATCTTCTTTAAGCCAGCGGTACGTCCCGAGACCATGAGCCACAGATGGAGGCATTTCCTTGTTTAGCAATTTGTAAATCTCCGTGTTCTTCAGCTCGAGATAACAACATAAATGAATATATGCTGACAAGCCGAGGCCACTTTCAAAAGCGGAGCTTATGACAGCCATCTTCCCGTTCTGCTGGGCCCAATGGGCGATCAAAGCTGCGCTCTCAAACCCACCAACTACACTTGGCTTTATAACCTGGTGCAAAACCAGCATAAAAATTTGCACTCGAAATAAATTTTATAACTAAACTGTTAAAAAATGATCTGAAAGAAAAGAAGCAAAACATTAAAAAACTTTTTAAGTCACTGGTCAATTTTTTGCATATTACAATCCTAACATCCAAATATAACATCTCAAAGTTATTTTATATGTTATATTATATATTCTAGATAGATACTCAAACAACATTTGAAGGGTCATTTTTAATAATGTTCGTCTTAATATAGTGTGTATATTTTTCTCAAGACGCAAGGATATATAAGAAAGAAAGAAAAAAGGCGACAGTATTATAATTTTACCAGAAAAATATGAACACTTACAATCGCCACAATTCCGGGGTGTTTGTATTTCATCAACGTATTAATTTGGTTCTCTGTGACGTTATCAATAGTTTCATCCAGTGCCACTGGTAACCCAGTTTCTTCACAGAACCGGATAATATCAGCCTCATCTTTTACAGGTTCCTGTACACCAAATAAATTATAGGTTATAATTCATTTAAGGAAAATTTGAAGACATAAGAAGGTATCAAAATCCCTAAATGGGCAGATCAAGCGAGACCAACAGACAACCGAAACATTCAGTATAAATTCCAAGACGTAGCATTAAACCATCTTTCTTGATTCACATTCATTAAGTTAAATACGCGCAAATGGATACCTCGATATACTGAAGACCACACTCCTTCACTAAGGAGCCAAACTGAATGGCTTCTTGATAGGTCCAGTTCCGATTGGCATCGACACGAAGCTCGATATTGTCTCCAACTTTCTTCCTTACTTCTTGAATTACTTCAGCATCCTGTGTGGGGCTTCTGCACCGAGCTACCTGCTCATTGGTTGAAGCATAAAACACGAATAACAGAATAGCAAAATTAATATTGAATATTTACTGACCTTCAGCTTCACTGTTGTGAAGCCTTCGTTCACAAGCGTGGCAACTATATCGGCCACCTCGTGTGGTGGTGCATTGGAGTCAACAAGGCCACAAACTTTGACTTTTGACGATGCCCCAGGGAGGGCTTCTTCTTCACCTCTCGGTAAATAGAGTAGACTTAGAAGATCACAGCCTTGCTTGGCTGCCAAGGCATTGAGAATAGCCATTTCCAAACCACATCTGACACTCGGTAAGAGAGATGACACCTGTAAAATCGATAAAAAAATAAAAAATAAAAAAAATGTTTTGCCAAGAATATCTATCTGGTTTGTTTGTGTTTATGAATTCTAGGATTAATATTTTATTTAATTATGATTCAAAAACTGATTAAGTTTCTAATGTTTCATTTCTTTTTTCTCAATATTGTTAAAGGTTCTCAATAATTATCGATACTCTTATCAGTTCTAGACATATTAGAATACTCTCCCCTCTCAACTAAATTATACTCGATATATACGAATTATACTAGTGTGAAATAAAAAAAGTAGAATTATTCAATTCCTCTCGAACTTTACAGCGTTTTTTTTTTTAGTTTTCTGTACAAAAATCTAGACATAGGATATGGTGACACAGCATGAAAATAAAATGAACCTACCGGGATTCCCAAGCTAGTCTGTATCCACGATGACATTGAGCCATTTAGAAGCGGAAGCAAGCAAGGGACTCTGATTCCTTTCATTTCATGAAGAAGAAATCTCAATTGTTCCTCCACATCAATCAAGTTTTCTTTGCTGATATCTAAGGGTGAAACCTGTATGTGTTTATTCCTTTTAGTTTTTTAGTCTTTTTTTTTGTTTCTGGTGGAAAAATTCCAAAAAGTAGTTCAAATGTGTAAATATTTAGAACTTGTAATATAACTCAATTGAAATAAAATAAAGAGTAACTGGCAGTAATGTCCATTGAACTGTGTATGTTGTTGTAGTTTGCCTCCTGAGTTTTATTTTTTGAGCACCGCTTCTTACACTTTCAAAAATGATTGGAAATTCTAACTTGTGCATAACACATGACCTAGTTGCAGGTATTTGAATCAATTTTATTAACTCTTCTTTATTCTTGTGAGTTGTGATACTTTCATGCAAGGTACAAAATTTCGCGAAAATAGGTCGACATTTCGACCGATTTTGTTTTTCGGAGGTACGCGAAACGAAAATCCTTTCGTTTCGCTGGATTTTTACCATTTTTCGCATTTTTCGCATGGGCAAGTGGATGGAATTTCGTTTTTCGTTTTTGTGTGTAAAATGTGCGAAAAATGGATGGAATTTCGCTAAAAGTTAAACTTTTGGTAGATTTCGGCAAAAATACCAATTAAACTTTTGGCAAAAATAATTACACTTTCGGTAAAAAAAATTAGTAGATTTTGGCAAAAATACCAATTAATATTTGACTTAATATAATACACTTCAACTAATAAAGTGACATAACATTATACACTTCACCTACATATTTAAGTTACAAATGTGTTTTGTTTTATACAATTATGTCTTATATTTATTAAATATGTAGTTTTGAACCTATATAATTATCTTGCTTAAATACTCAAATATTTTTTACAAAATATCCGTCGATAACCCCATCGGCATGCGGTATGCCCATGCGGTATATGCGGCATGCGGCAATGCCCTTTTTTTACCATTTGCCCATCGACATACCCATCGGCAAGCGATATATCCGTAAAACGGAAAATGCGAAACGACATCGGCAAGCGGCATTTTAAACCTTGCTTTCATGTAAATAACTAGACTGGATTGCTTCACAATTTTCTCACAATTTGAGAAGAATACCTTTGGATAAGTATTGTGTTTTGCAGAGGTGAACATTTTGGCATTTTTTACCATACAATGGGCAATTTGGTACTTTTTGGAAGTAGTGGGCATGCTGTTAAAGATAAAGTTCAGTGGAAAAACTGTACCAACATGTAAAGCTCAGGGTCATAACTATTGCCAACCAATTACTATATGAATAATAGTGAAGTGATGGTAAATAGACTAGGACCAACCTCCCCAAATCCAGCATATCCATCTTCAAGAGACAAAGATAAAATAAACCCTTCTCTATAGAAGCTAGTGTTGTTGCCATCGACAGTGGTAATAGTAGACGGGGCACTTAGTGGTAGTCTATAACAAGATGATAGCAGAAATGATCACGACCAGTTCATATTTAGTGAAAGTACTCGAAAGGACACAAAATAATACAAAAAAACACCTGAATGCCGAGTACTTGATCGAATGGACTTTGCATGAAGGAAAATCATCTGATATGGAATCTCTTAGAAGGAACCTCATTGTATGATCTGCTGCTTCGCATGCGAATTTTCTTAAAGTGCTGACAACGAGAAGCAAAATTTGCCAGTGAGTCGATCATGAAGATTTTAAAAAGAAGCGGAACATCGATTGAAGAGCAAGATAGCCAACAACCTGTGGAAGGTAGCATTTGCATCAATAGAGCTTGCAACCTCAATCACACAATCCATCTCTTCAGATTGAGACGTGAATAACGCATCGTGAAGCTCTGCTTTTGTTTGTACTTCTAAATACTTTAAACTGCAAATCAGCAACTTTAAAGTTAAGCATATACAAAGTCAGAAAAACCGTGAAAAAATTTATAGCCTTATTCAAATCATGTTCGCAACGGCACCGCCAAGCGGAAGCAAGATTCAAAAATTCACTGTGAGAATAAAGAGCTAGAAGAAATAGAAATAATATGAATGTGAAGGCAGTGCAGGCTGCACAAGATTGCTTATGATTCCATTAAGAAGAGTTATACCCGTGTGCCTCACACAGTCCACGGATTGAAATGTTATGAGTGGTGTAGAAATATTTATTCAATATGCTTTCGGCAGTTCTTTCAGCAATTGGAAGAAGACTGAATATTGCACCACCATGATTGTTGATCACGACTACTGTCATTGGTCTTCGTGGTAACCTGCACATATTATAATTTTTTAAGAAAAAGAATTAGAGGAGATCCAAAGTTATGTTCGCCAACAGTAAGGTGAGAATATTTCAAAATATATGATCAAATTTGTTGTAAGTCTGATTGAAGAAAACACCGAGATAATTAACAAATATAGTGTTCTATGAAATGTGCATGTGCTGATATAAGTTAGCAAAAAGAATAAGCCTGACGCAGCCTGGTTTCAAACCACTCTCTCTCAAGCCAAGTCTCTATTTTAGACTAAAGCTAAATAGGACTAAGAGAATATTTTGGTTCAAACACTTTGCAATAGAAATGTGACCCATTAGGAGCTAGGTACATAACGATACATCCAAGCATACTTCGAAAATGACATAACTTGATGTTGGTGGCCAACACTTGATAATTAAAAAACGACATAACTAGGATACAAGACTAATACGTAAGTATAAATAACATAAGACATAAATTG
The DNA here is from genome assembly GCA_954871525.1 of Parietaria judaica. Lineage (NCBI taxonomy): Eukaryota > Viridiplantae > Streptophyta > Magnoliopsida > Rosales > Urticaceae > Parietaria > Parietaria judaica. Next base: position 29,512,714 of record OX940870.1, read on the forward strand.
CCAGTATAAGTTGGTCTTCCTGAGCGCGTCACTTACGCTCAATTCCTAAGTCCATGTTCGGGTTCCTTTTACGTTAAGTCTACCAAAGAAGGCATCCATAACTTGTCTGGTCGACTGTAAACATTTATCTGTCCAAACTTTGTATTTCCATCTTTATCAAAATAATTGTCGTTTCTTTTAAAAAAAAATAACAGAGGCACAACATTACTCAAGCCTACATGTACAAAAACAACTAAGCTCCCTACCTTTGGCTCAAAATCGACAAGCCATTGGTGTCATGAAGGAAAGAAACATCTCCAATCACACAAAGAACCTGTACATCGAGCACAAATTATGAGGCCACCGTCTTGAATGAGGTTCACAAAAGAATGGAATAGTGAAAATAATTTAATATTACAAGATGATGTGTTCACGTTATTATGTTATATCCTCTACACTGCAGTGCCTAAAAAAGTTCCTTACCCTTTTGCTGCACCCTACAGCGAAGCCAACCGATGTACTAAGCAGCCCATCTATACCACTAGCTCCTCTGTTTCCAACCACCCGTATCAGATGGCAAAATTGCTCCGAGTTTAAATTCATAGACGAAGAATTATCAGGGCATACTGACCAACCACTTGCATACATGTCTGCATCACGTATTGCCATACTATTTCCGATGAAAAGAGCAGCATCACTTGAAATTGATTCTGAGATTATACGAGCAACTTGCGGTTCAGTCAGGGCGTTTTCAGCAGAAATTTGAAACGATAACTCTCTGGTAACCTACAACGTTATAAAAAAGGAACTTAGTATGAATGAGAGGCATTGAACTGATGGCGTTTGAGCTTAAGTTGGATTTACACAGCATACCTCTAAAAATGCTATGAATAACTTATTAGAGTGTATTATATGCAGTGTCAATCGATCTGTATCTTAATAAAATCATTACCATCGTATTCACAGCTTGTATGTAAGTGCACCATCCATTTCTCTTGTCCGAAAATTTGAAATGCAGTAAATAACTAGCAAATGTAACAATGCTACTGCATATCCTATGGGTTATGATATGACAAGGATCGTAGCGGAATGGATGGTGGTCAACCACAATATACGAGCATGGAGAGCAACTCTCTAACATCTTCGAGACGCGCTTACTAGTAATCCTGCTCCCAATCTGCTTTCCGTACACGTTAACAAGCAAGGTGGTCACAACGATTAGGAATAAATCAGTATGCACAGTAATTAGTAATAATATTAGTACATAAATAATAATATAAGCATAAATCACATCAAATAACCCGGTAATAGACTTAGACATCAGTAGTTATACCTGAATGATGGTATCGAGGCTTGTGAAGTCATTAACAGAATCCGGTAATAGGGCATGATCAAGATGATCGATGAATAAAATATGATCTTTAACATCCGGAAAAGGACTCAAAATCTTTCTTATTCGCAATCCTGACAAGATATCAGCCACAACAGGCCACGAAAGGTGCTTAGCCAGAAGAAGAACTGCCCACATGTCATCCACAGTACGAATCTCGCCCAGAAGTAAAATCCCTTTATTAGCTTTTTGAACAACATCTATCACCTCGGAAATTTCATGAGGGTAATCATTCCTTGCAGTGGCACCTTGTACATCAAGATACTTGGTGAATGGTTCATTACTAGATATCCAGAAGTCTAATCCTTTTAAACAGCTTGAGGTCCAGTCTTTGGGACTATTTTCCAGTGGGTCCCTGAAAGGACAGTTAATATGAACTGGGCCACCGGGTGAGGAAGTTGCCAGATGTACAGCGGAGTCAACCGTGGTCAGAACCATCCTTGCAGGAATACAGTCAGCGGGAGCTGGAAGGCTGAAGAATCTCACAAAAGACCCAAAATGCTTCACCTGGTATTATTTTATATATCATTTATATTTTGTTAGTTAAGAGTAATTATAGCTTATTAGCTAGTATCCATTTATATGTCGATTAGTTAGAGCAAGAAATGTGTTAATATTATTTGTTATTAGTAGCCTAGTCTAGTATATATGTTGTAACATCATTATTGATTGATGATCAGACATCATTATCACCAAAAAAAAATATATATTTCTATAAATATGTAAACTCGTAATAGCAACAAGCTTCCACCTGGCCTCATGTAAGCAAGTACAAGAAAAACTACATTATTTCAATCATTTAATGAATCAATTACTAGGATATATCATTATGACTATTAAGTGTTTACATAAAATACAGATCCTAATGTAACTTATTTAGAGATAGCTTGAGGCTAGAGGTTGCTGGTGTACTCTTAAGATTTTTTTAAGAACTCATATGAGCTAAGTATGAGCTTAGTTATGGTTTATCAACCCATAAGATCTCTTCTCTTATATGCTAGCTTTTAAGGCTGAGTTCTACTCATGGGCTTATATCCCTTAGTATGGGCTTAGTATGTGGTGGATTCCTGAAGTCTAACTTTAGAGAAACAATTCAATGTCTTGGTAAGAATGAACTGAAACAGCTTAGATTTTATCTCAACTTTGAGATGAAAATTATAAATGATTACATGTTGGAGTCACCTGATCAATAGCTTGGTTAGCTCCTGTATCCAGCAGCTCAGGAGGACGGTCAGCCGTGAGCAGTAAAAGAGGCACAAAGTCTTGATGTGCCTCAACAATCTGCGTGTTATGTTTCAAAAACTTAGAAAATATTATTTCAAAATGTGCTTCAAAATTAATAATATAAACTCTACTCTTGAATGATAAGGTAACTGACCGCCGGAAGAAGATTTGAAACAGCAGTTCCTGATGATGTTATAACTACTGCAGGTTTGCGAGAACCTCTAGCATAGCCAACAGCATGAAAGGCAAGAGAGCGCTCGTCATAACAGACGGTACATGTAATAAGGGGATGAGTGGAAGCTGCAACAGTGAGGGGTGATGATCTTGACCCTGGAGCTACACAAAAATACTAAGTGCCAAATAGAATGATCAGATTTATATGACATAAATACTAAGAACAGAAACGATCACACTCATAGCATACCAAAATACTAAGAATGAAAAAGATAAGATTCATGACAAAAAAAAATACTTAAAATGAAAGAAAAAACCATATTCATATTACAAAATTACTAGAAATTGAAAAAGATCAGATTCATGTGACATTTGTTCTCACCGTCAAGCCAAGACGAGAGCATTCTTCAATTATAAGTGACGCCCATAGAGTATTTATATTGGCACAATCTTGTACTGAGAAGCCAATACCGCTGGTGTGATTCAACTGACAATAGAAAGAGACAATATGCGAAGATCTTCGGTCATAGAATATATTATATTTCAGTATATTTTAATAAAATAAAATCAATTTTGAAAGACCCTCACTTTGCCTTATTTTTCCTCCTCATCCCCATTTTGGAAAAATGACTACATGACACCACCGACATCGAAAGTGTGTCTCCATGTAGCCCTTTTGTTAGGTCACCGTTAGTTTTTTCTCAACAGAAATTTTGGCTTTCGGAAGTTGACTTGGATCTCTTTTGAGCCAATACAAAGTGAAGAGAGCTACATAGGGACAACAATACAAGCTCGATCTACCGTCATTTTACAAAGAGGGAATTCACCTACCATGTTACGGGCAATAACAATACTTTCTGAAAGCCTAAGACAGAACTGCCTGGAAGATGGAGCCTCCCTCTGTATACGACCATAATGCAAAATCAGGATGGTTTTGCCTTGAAGTATTACCCAAGTAACAAGATATGTAGTGCTAACATAGGACCATAGGTGCAATGCCTTACAAGTGAAAAGAGATAAATCATTTGAGGATGAAAAATTACCAGGAAAAGGGGATACCATTTCTTTGAGGACATCAACGACATAATTCCCACATGGATAAAGAGCCTTCATGTGCACCTACAAACTCTAGTCAGTCATTTTTGGCTTATCAAACCTACAAATATAGCTTATTATTAACCTAATTACTCCTAGCGAAATAATTTAGAAATATATCATAATACTGGAAAAAGGACACCCAACATGAAGTAAGAGTCTTAATAAGCAATATTTGTCTATTATGACATAAGTAGTGTCTGATGTGTGTTAATCAACATTTACATTCCAACCTTAGAAACATATTCGTCATTCGCCATATTCAGCTTGCTGAGAGTATATATTATGTTTCTAGCGTAGCATTTCTCTGCCGTAGAAAAAAACCGAGAACGGGCCTGAAAAAAGATCACAAATCTGCAGATGATAAGTCTCTAGAGGAAACATATTCATGTTTAAAGAGGTACACTTACATACTCCCTAGCTCGAATATTTACCCTTTTGTAATGTAAATGATTCAACCAATCCGAATTGGAGAATGAAGACAACCATTTAATACCTGGGCAAGAGACGCCTCGAACGACTGAAGGGCTTCCTCAAATGTGGAAAGCCGGGAACCACACCATGCTAGTGTTGCCGATAAAACAGAAACACCTTCACACTCATCCAACTCAATCTGTTCAAACGATATTCGTTAAAATTGGACCCCACTCTTTGTAAACTTTTACTTCCTTGAACGTATTGAAACAAAATTACCTGAGGAATGAAGAAGTAGTAAGACCCTGCCTGATGTTTTATGGAAGAAAACTCTTCATTGACACTACTATCCACAATACCATAAGACATTATAGGAGCAAATTCGTTTGACAGATATCTGAAGAAAAAAAAAATTATACACACAATGAAATATCTGACAAGTACAAAAATATAGTGTTCTAACACTTCCACAAATTTAATTCAACATTTTGCTGCACTAATTTCAGCAACTTCTGCGAAAATGACACTAATTTAAGACAAATCCCAACTAATTAACTTGTTTTATACACATCTGCCGTGAGACAGGATTATGAGCTTCATGGTAGAGAATGTTTCCAATTCACGCAGAGAGGACAGGAAATTATGATATAACTTAATGTATAAGTCACTAAGTAATGAAGTAAACATTGTCTAAAAACAACATACATTTTGGTCCAATTGCTCTCTCCAGAGGCAGAAAAAGAATCGGATTCACGCCTAAAATAAACAGCGGCACCTATACCGAAGACTCCGCGATTTTCTTTCAGAAGCAGCGATTTGTAGCTTAGCTCGTCCTTCTCCTTCGAAACGAAGAACAGAGGGAACACTGAAGAAGAATCCTGCTGCGAGCAGAACCAGTACAGAGCCTTCGCGCTCGGAGGCACGGCAACCTTCGAAACAATTCACACTCAATTCACCATTTTTGAAAAAAATACATCCCTTTATGACAGAGAATACAGAAAATGAATGCGAAACCTCACCTGAAACCTCAAGATTCCAGTGGAGCAAGACGGAGGATCGAGCTTCAACTCCTCCACAGCCTCTCCGATCCTCTCAATACCTTGCTCGAGCGTCACCGCCGGAGGCAGAGCACGAACAATGCAGGTCTCCACCGCGAAGCCGCCGTCTGAAACGTCGGAAACCTCTCCGATTTCCACAGCCGGACCGTCGAATCGCACGCTATCGACAGCCTAATCCAGGAGAAACGAAGCAGAGATATCAACAGACCAAAAAAAAAGAAGATAAACCTCGAAAGATATAGAGAATCGTAGAGCACCGTGCGGCGAGGCAAGTGGAGAGAGTGGCAGCGGAGGAACGGAAGCGACGGCAGTGCAGTAAGCCGTAACGACTTCCGTGTGGAGGCCGATCGAGAGGCAGAGCGGGGAGGAAGAAGGAGAGAGGGTTGGAGAAGCAGAGCTTGAGGTTTCGTGTTCATGGCGGTCAAGCAGAAAGCACGAGCTCAGTCAGAGCTGGGACTGTCACAGTGTTGAAGCTCCATCGATATTCATATCCATTTGTGTAATCTTTATTTCTGAATATTACCTAATTTATTTATTTGTTTATTTATATTGTAATAAATAATAGAAATAGAAGGGATCGGAGCGAACGACAACGAAGGGGGAGGAAACATTGTCGTCTCGTTCAAACGACAGCATATATAAAAGGATTGTGAGTAATTGAAGCAGCATGGACTAGAAAGTTTCAATTGAACTAAATTCATGCACAATTAGTTAATTCCTAGCCAATAAGGTCGTTGGGTCCAATTTTATTTTTTCTCTAAGTGATACGTGGAGCATTTAAAGTTGTCCACGTGTATAATTGGTCATATCTTTTTCTCATGCATTGCGCTCTATTCTGTAAATATCTCGAGTATTAAAAATAAATTTTGGGTGTTTGTTCCGCAAATAAGTAGCACTTTCTAAGACAACGGGAATTATTCTAAAGAAGAAAAAAGATTTGGAAGTTTGATAAATTTTGACTACTTATGCGTAAATATTCGTATTTAATACGAATATAATGGGTCTTTTTAAACGACAAGAAAATAGCGACGCAAGTCTTTAATTTTATATATTTTTTGCAATTAAGTTTTTATATTTAAATTTTAGTTGTAAAAGTCCATACTATTATAATTCGTTGCACATCACTCCACATGTATATTTGGAAGCAATATATTTAACATTCAAACCAATCCATTAATACCCATCAGAATTAAGGCCATAACTACAACAAATATATAAAGTTAAGTATTTTTACCACTAAAATTTGAGTATAAGGACTTAACTGTAACAAAAATGCAAGGTTAAGGACTTTCACCGCTATAAATATGTATTTTTTTCTTCTAATATATAACAGGTGGGCCCATTGGCGTGACCCGTTTATAGACTATAGACAATGTGGAGTAGGGGGTGTACATTAAGGTCTTCGGAATCGGTTTTACACTTAAAAAGATTTGGACCCTATTATTTAATTATTTGAAATTGAAATTAAAAACTGAAGACCCTACCTTTTAGAGCTATTACCGTTTGTACCGAAAACTTTATTTAGGACTGAAATTCAGTCCTAAAATCGGTTTAGACATAATTAGACTCTCATTTATAGTAAAATATATTGTAAAAATCTATCTTTTATCAATAGTACTTTATTATTTCTTTTAAAAAAATAAATTTTTTATGACAAATAATAAATCAAACGTATTTATTGATTACGAGAAAATAACTATTTTTAATAAACGATTCCATGAATTTTATTAACGATTTTGAATAATTGTAATAATCCAAGGAAAAACTAAATTTTTACGAACATTAAAATCTCAAATAACCATAAACAAAGCATGAAAGAAAAAAAAAATGTCTAGAAATAAAATTAATTTATGATGACATATATCTTATTTGTATATGAGTTTATTATAACATAAAACTTAATATTTAAATAAGCTCTTCGTTAAAAATGGGGCTTCGGTACCGGTTCTCAAAATTGAAACCGAATACCGAAGACCTTGTTTTATGACCCAAATCATATTATTCGGTCTTTAAGGTCCTTGATAATAAGGTTTTCGGTCCCACAATTTGATTATTATTTTTTTTTTGCACCCCTAAAATGGAGAATGATGACAAGCGGAGTGATATGTAGTAAAATCGCAACGGTGGAGATTTTCACCACTAAAATATGAGTACTGTTAAGGTCGGATTTGGTCAAATCCATCCTCAACTTTACACTTGTTGTTTTTCTAATGGAACGACGAGAATGGGGGTGGGCAAGACCGTGATGGGCTTCTGGCCCATGAGAAGAATGATGGGTAATGGCGGCCATATCTCATTGGGGCCTGTTTGGGTGGTGAGGCCCAAGATCGAAGGGAGACCCATTGAGGCCTAGGGCATCCCTCGAGGATGCGACAAGAGCGTACGGCACGAGCATTAAATGCTGGGTAGTACGCTCAGAAGATGGCAGGCGACAACGTTAGTGGAGACGAGCCTCCTTGGTTTCAACAGAGAATGTCAGGGAGGGGGACCATGGAATATTTGGAGGGGGGACCATCTGAAGATCATCCAGGGGATTCGAGCCCAAGGGGTGGGAGTTTCACAATAAATAGAGGAAAGGATCCCCATTTGAGGGGGTTGGCAGAAATCAGGAGAGAAAGTCATAGTAGTATCATTGCATTGTGGCTAGAGAGTCTTGGCCTTAGAGACGCACAGATTTGTTCGTCGATAACATCTCCGAGTCATTCTGTGTGTGTATTCGTTTTTCTCTTCGAAGTTCCAAGCTATAAACGGAAGAAACCGATCCCTCTCGTAATAATAATCAATCAAAGATACCCCCATTCGTACTATCAGTGTGATTGCTCGTGTATTTTTGTGATTGTAAGGCGGTGCGAATCGCCATCTACAAGTACAAAGTCTTAATTTGATTCTTCTTTTTACCAGCAATATCTTTAATGCGAATGAGAACATCAGTTTTAGCTCCACAAAATTCGTTCGGCTTAACTATACATTTTAATTATCTATATTCAACCTCGAGAAATAGTAAATTTAAAACAATAAAAATAAAAATCACACACAAATCACAATGAAAAAGCGCGTGGCACTCTTTCTTACATCATATCCTGGCACGTGACGCAACAATTTCGGACCGCCACGTCAGCAATAGATCCACGTAAGCGAATTACATTCCTCTCCACGTCATCAAAACCCGAGTCACTTCCATGTGGACCACCACTTTCCACGTTTCCTCCACAGCCCTGTAAAATACCCATTTGGTCCCTACTCAGTTAACCTCCAACCACGTATCCTTCGTCAACATTTAGGTCAATTCCCTTTTAAATTCACATATATTCTCCATTTCCGATTCTCTCCAACCTCGCTCTCTCTTCAATGGCATCACTAGTGTTCCTGCGGAAGCCCTGCCACGCCATCGTAATCCTCCTCTTGCTCGTCCACTCCGTCGCTGGGCGAGAGGAAGCCGACGGATCCACGGGGTGCTCGGACGAGGGTGGGTCGTGCCGCGACAGCGCGGCCGCGCTGAGGCTCAAGCTCATCGCCATCGCGGCCATCCTGGTGGCGAGCGCCCTGGGCATCTGCCTGCCGCTCTGCGCGCGCTCGGTGCCGGCGCTGGGGCCGGAGAAGAGCCTGTTCTCGGTGGTTAAGGCATTTGCCTCGGGGGTGATTCTCGCGACGGGGTACATGCACGTGCTGCCCGACGCCGTGGAGAGCCTGACGTCCCCGTGCCTGCCAGAGGAGCCGTGGCAGAAGTTCCCGTTTGCGATGTTTGTGGCGATGCTGTCGGCGGTGGCGACGCTCGCGGTGGACTCGCTCTCGATGAGCTACTACCGGAAAAAGCTGGACGAGGCCGAGGAGGCTGCGCGCGCCAAGGGCTCGGAGTTGCTGCGGTATCGCGTCGTCGCTCAGGTATTGAAATATAATTGAATTTAGTTTTTTTATTTATTTAAGTTTTGATTATATTTTTGTGTGTAACAACAATTCATAGTTTGTTACGTATTAGCGCACATTCACGCGGAAAAAAACAGTTCATTTCTTCGTTTGATAATTGGATTTTACAGCATTAGGGTTTCAATGAAAAATTTATAGGACGAAAATTTATGGGTTTTTTTTTCTTTGTAAAAACTATTGTGCTCGGAATGTTGCATAGGACCTACCTGGTGTTGATATTTATATAAAACTATAAATATCTATAGATATTTACATATAAGGAGACAATATATTTTCCATCATTGAAGCTCAAGCAGTAACATAATTCATCAACCTAATAATTTTGAAAGTCATTAATTGCATTTCCAATAGAATTTACTTTATCTATTATTCACACTCTCTTATCAAATAGTTTTATTTAAATAAACCATATATATACATTATTATTATTATTATTATTATTATTATTATATTACATAAATTTATTAATAGTTTACATTTTCAATTGGAGACAGTTAAAAGAAAAAAACATTTTAGAAAATAATGAAACATAAAAGGAGATATTTACATATAAGGAGATATCATAGTTCCATTATTGAAGCAAAATAATTCAAAAACCTAATAATTTTGCAGTCATTAATCGCATTTCCAATGGAATTACTGGTGTAGCGTGGGAATTATCACAGGATGATATTAATTATTATTATTATTATTATAACTAATACGTATTCATTAGATAATTTAGGTCTAAGTGAATGCTCACAAATTACAATTAGGGATTATGGTTAGCTAAGAGCCTAAGATTATGGGAGGTGATTTAAATTCAAATTGCAATATGTTAGCTTAGCTATATATTATTATTTTTACGCGTGAAACAAGTATATTATGAAATGAAAATCTAGAGTATTTCATGGGGTGGACGTCAGTTTTGAGTTCCTTGTTTGTGTTCGTGATGGATGTACAAACTCACATTTTGTCTCGATTTCGGGTGGTGGACTCGAGATTCGCCAGAAAGCTAACGAACGCGTCGCCGATTAATTTCTCTACTCTCTTATCAAATAATTATTCAAATAAACAATATACACATACTGTTATTAAAATTACATAAAGTTATTTATCATTTTAATATTTTTATAGATTTACAAAAAATGAATGAATGCAGGTATTGGAGGTGGGAATAGTGGTGCACTCGGTGGTGATAGGGCTGTCGCTGGGGGCGTCGGACAACCCATGCACCATCAGACCGCTCATCGCCGCTCTCTGCTTCCATCAACTCTTTGAAGGCATGGGCCTTGGCGGCTGCATTTTGCAGGTCATCCATATATCATTAATATTTGTGAAAATTGGTACTTGGCCCGGCCCAACTCAAAAATATTTGAAGGCCTCATCAAATAAAATTCTATTAAAATATCATCAAAAAAAAATTATACTTATTATGTCAAACAATTGTTTTGATGCAAGAGAAAGATCGAGTCTTTATTTATAATTTTGTATAGATTCTCAATGTTGGAATTTTGACGGACAAATAATACAGGCGGAATACCGGACAAAGATGAAGGCGATCATGGTGTTCTTTTTCTCGTTCACGACGCCGTTTGGGATCGCGCTGGGTATAGGGCTGTCGAAGGTGTACAGCGACAACAGCCCAACAGGGCTCATCGTGGTGGGGCTGTTGGACGCGTGCTCCGCCGGGCTGCTGAACTACATGGCCCTGGTGGAGCTTCTGGGCTCGGACTTCCTGGGCCCAAAGCTCCAAGCCAATGTCAAGCTCCAGATATTCTGCTACGCCTCGCTTCTCCTCGGCGCCGGAGGCATGTCCTTGATGGCCAAATGGGCCTAGGATTCCCACTACTAATAGATTTTGCTCCCCTTTTAGATTAGACAACTGGTTTTGTTCGAAACATAATTTATTGGACTAAGAAAGAAAGAAAAAAAAGGTTCAATTCATATATACGTCTCATAGTCATATATTTCCTTGCAAGCAAGCAAAAGTTATAATTGGAGGAAATTTTGTGAACACGTTATGAATAGTTATCGCTGGATTTTTTGTTGTAAATTTTGATTAGAGAAGATTGATTTCCATGAATATTTGAATTGGCAAGGCACACGAGGTTTTTTTTTTTTTTTTTTCATCAATTCATCTTGTTTTGCATTTTTGTTTTTATTTTATGTCATTTTGTAAAATAGCTATATTACACTCTCAAGTCCACTTTTACATGTGGACTCTCAAGTCCACTTTTGATAAAATAGCTATATTATCCCTATGTATCTTTTTCGTCAAAATTTTAATATAATGATTCAATTTAAATGTTTAGCTTATTACAATTTACATCTGGTGTTTGTTTGCGTAGTATATAATAATTTGGACATTTTAGTTTTTATTTCTAAAAACATGCTAAATAGAAAACTTAACCAAACAACATTCCAAAAATTCCAAAACCATGGTTTATCAAACAGAATTTTGAAACCAAAACATCAAGAACAAGTTTATAAACCGCTAAGCAAACAAGTTTATAAAACGCTAAGCAAACAGGCCCTTAGGGTCTCGGTGAGATTGAAATCAAGATCTATTGAGAAGTTTTATTTTTTATTTTACACAAAGCAAGCTCGGTTCCAAAAATAAAAATAAAAAATAATAAAGGCTTAGAAATCGAATTATAAATTAAGTTTAAACCTAGTCAGGCCATTAATACGGACGAATTCCCTATTTGTTTGTACCAGTATTAATCATCAAATATGATTTTCCTGCTATTTAAAAAATATGTTATTGCCGAGAAGTCTTGTTGTTTCTCTATAATTGGTTGTAATTTTGTATAACTTCACTAATAATACTAAATGAGATATTTAATACATGATCATTATCCATTTTTAAATATACAGTCCTAACTCATAGAATAATTAGCTAATTACGTCATCTCTAATAAATTATTGACAAGTAATTTGAAGACATTGGTGGCTTCGTTTTCGTTTGCTTTTTGCCATGGCCACGAAAAAAGACTATATATATATATATATATATATATATATATATAGAAAAGGGTTGTGTTGTGATGAGGGTGGTCAAAAGTTCCATGTTTTTGGTGGAAGCAGGACTTCTCAAGAGTGACACCCAGTGTTGGAATTAATGCTTCTTTTTTATACATAAAATAATATAGTCACGTAAGACCATATGATATGATATGATATGTGTATTATAAGATAGCCATGTCACTAGCAATAGTGACCACACGATGTCACAATACTAGACGTTAAAAAGGACCATATATATGAAAGCGAACCCGCATATTGTGGTTATGATATAAGAGAGAGAGAGAGAGAGAGAGTTTGGAAATTGTCGTATTAGAAAATGGAATTAGCTTTGAAATATCTGAAAGTGCCCTAAAGAAAGAGGACACTCATTGCTATTCAAGACCTCTTATAAAAGGAGCTTTCCGTTTTTTAAACGAGTGGCTTTGGTTTGCCCTTTAATATATATAATGTGTTTCATTATATTATTGTAAATTTGTAATAGTAGAAATACGTGTGTGTGAGTGAGAGAGAGAAAGAGGAAGAGTGTTTTTATTAGTGTACCTATGTCTTATCTGCTCATCAATTTCAAACTTCAAGTTTAAAGTTCAAGTTATTTCCTTTTTTTTTCTTCCAAAGTTTTTATTATTTTAATTCTCGCTAGAATTTCGTCTAATTCTTCCAATTGATTCAATAGAATTTTAGTTGCGTTGTTACTATAATTTTATTTCTTTCAGAATTGACAAGTGTTCATTCAAAAATTTGATTTTCTTACAATATCTACTATATAGTATATGAAATATTTTAATTTGAAAAAAAGTTATTGCTACAAATGACCCTTTTAATTAAAGAGTGTGCGTTCAAATGGTCTTTCTGAAGGAAGAAAAAAAATTAGTGGAAATGGTCTCTCTATTGTGATAAGAAATTCAAACTTCAATTTGATTCTCACTAAAATTGCGTCTAATTTTTCTGATTGATTTAGAATTTTAGATGAATTCTTACCAACATTTCTTTTTTTCTTTCGTAAGTGAAAAATGCTCATTTAAAAATCTGTATTTCTTATAATACGTACTATATAGTATGTGAAATATTTTAGGTTAAAAAAAGTTATTGTTACAAATGATCCCTCTAATAAAAAGTGTGTGTTCAAATGTTCTCTGTGAAGAAAGAAAAATGAGTGCAAATGGTCTCTCTATTATGAATTAGTCACTCAAATAGAAATAGTTCTTGACTGTAAAGATAGATGGAGAAGTGTAAAAAAAATGTTTTTGAGATAACTTTTAAGGGTAATTTTACAATTTATTTATATAAAAAATACCTTATTAAGACTTAATAACTTTTCAAAAATATTATCTGTACACATACCCCTCATTATAAGGACTGTTTGTAACAATTACATTAGCAAAAAGAATAAGATCATATTGAAAAATGGAAGTTTATAGAAACTAAATTTTAAATTTATGGGGTATAAAAAACCTAATTCGCCATTTACGAAGGACTCGGATATAAACGATCAGTATTGATAGGTGCAAGAAAATGGTAGAGTGCCACTTGCAAATTTCATACCAAAAATTATTAGAAGATGGAGAGTTGTGGGCCAATTAAATTGGTAATGGAGACACCAAAAGAGCCTTGAAATAGACAGCCTCGTCAAATTTATATTTAGTAATTACCTTCATTTTCAAACATGACGATCATCATAAGCTTCAAACTATTCTTTTCTATGCGCATATCACAATAATTACTTCCCTGCATTAAGATTATTAGTTTTGCCAGTGTCGGTTTTTTTTTTATATGTGGAAAAAAAAACCTGAAAAGTATATTTGATGTCATTGCCAAATTGAATAGCATACCCTTTGGAAATTTCCCATTAAGCAATAAGATAATCCACAGTTAGGTAATATATATTTATAGGGTTTAGGGTTTAGGTATAAATATTTATGTATATATATATATATATATTAATGTTAGTACTGTTGCAGATTTTTTTTTTTTTCATTTACATTATAATGAAAAGAGAAAAGATTAGGGTTTTGATGAACTTGTAGAAAATACCTAATTAGCATGAGCAGATGGAGGGTGTGTTTGGTATGTCGTTATGGAATTTTTGACGTGTAATTATATATATAGATATATAAGAAAAAAATTAATAAAATGTAATCAAGGGATAATCTTTCCGTTCGGCTTAGAGTTATTTATTTTCATTTTGGTCTCGCTTTTACTAATTAGTATTCATCTTACTCGTTCATTCTCCGCATATAAAACTTGATTTAGTCTTAACTATACTAAATTTGTGCCTAATTGATCTGATATAAACCAAAGTTAATTTGATCTTAATACGGAATCAAGTCAAATTCTACTTTGATGTAATTATCTAATTTAAGATGTTGTTAACTTAAACCATTACAACAATTGCGCCTGAATAGAACCAAACTATTTGTCAGGTACTTGATTTGTCATTCGTGCATAATGTTATTAATTCGAAACCCAATAATCTTGAATCACAACGTTCTGAATCCGATTCAGAATTTGTGGTTCCGGTTTGCCTGAATCCGGATTATCCTGATTTCTTTATCCAAGGGCTCAAATTTTAAGTAATTTAAAAATAAAAACCAAAAAATTAACTGCCCAAATTAACTAATATTATGTGGTATGAAAGCAGGAACCCGATGGTCCAATCCGGATAAAAACTGGAACCAAAATTTCTAGTTCAGAAAAAATTCGAAACCAGAAAATTCTGGTTCAAGTTTTACCCGGATTTGAGCTATTCAAAACCGGATACCACTTTTGCTCCCATAGTTACAAGTTTATTCGTGAATCGGCCAACTTAATAATAATAATAATAATAATAATAATAATAATAATAATAATAATAATAATAATAATCGATACGTGAAGTTACTTTCAGATGCACTATTGTTGTAGGAAGGTACGTACTAGGAATTATGTGATAGTGACAAATCATTATAAATGATAAAATTGGTAACAACTTTTTATTTTTATTTTTTAGAAACAAACTCATCTATCTCAATATTTTAAGGAAAAAGCAATAGTACACATATTCTGAATATTATCATTTTAAGCAACTATTCACGGATTTCCTTAATAAATCACATACAATGTGTCTTTCGGAAAAAGCTATTAATGAAATCATGATACCATACTAATTTTTTAATTATATGCTATATTAAAAATAGGTTATTTCTTAAATTGGATATAAAGCAGTTTAAAGTATATAGGTGTGTATTCTAATAAAGCACTCAAATAGAAAGGAGAGACTCTTCTAGGTCAATTTTTATTTTTTATTTTTTTCTTTAAGTTGATCAACAAATGGTGATCTATGATCTATCGGTCGGTCTTGTATAATTTTAAGATAAATCTATTTCTTAAATATATATGTTCAGCTATTGTAACTTAAATATTTGACGTGGTATGATATAAAAACTGAATATATATGAGTTTTAATATTACCTAACCAAAAATGTGTATATGTAATAAATATATACAAGATGATGTTTAGATTAAATGCATTAAGTTTACATTATATGATATTATCCACCCAAGGCTAGTGGATTATGAGCCTATCAACAACTAGCTAGATCGTGCAGAAACTAACGCGCGTGAAGAAGAAAAAAATAGTTTGTATTTATGTATAAAGTATCATGACGATCGACCATTATCTTAACTTCATATATATTAGAACTATATGATGCATTTACGTAGCACTGAAAAATCTAAACAATATTATATATATATACACATATATAATTTCACTTTATATACCTAAATAGGGTGATATTCAATTTTGCAATTTATACATTCCTCAATTTTTAAATTGCATTGACATACACGTAAATTCTAGACTATATACAAAGGCGGAAGCACCTTGTTAGCAACAGGGCTTGAGTCCCCTCTTATATTTTTATTTTTGTACTATTATACTCTAATTTTAATTTTTTTTTTGTAAATTCATATAAAATTTCAACTATCCAAACTTAAAATAACAATTGTAAAACTCACATACAAAAATGTACGCTCGCTTTTTACAATATCTAACCATTTCTTAGAGCAAATTCGAGTGAATTATTTCATGCAATATGTGTTGGTTATGCCCGAACCCGATATTGTATCTTTCGGGTTATCGGATATAGACCCGATAACCATAACCGACATTATGGGCCCACACGGGCCCAAGTGTTAATTATGATTCATAATTAATTAATAAGAGATTAATTAATTCATGATTGGGCTTTTAGAAAGCCCAATGGGTGGGCTTTTAGAAAGCCCACTAGGTCATGACCATATGGTATTATAAATACCCTAATATGACTCATAATAAAACAACACACATAAACCCTAGCCTCCTAGAAATTCGAGCTCCCCTCCCTTGTGAGTCGAATTTTGGCTTGCTCCCCGGTTCAATCAACGGTTGATCATCTAAACACCGACAAGGATCTAACCTATCCTCCGAGGTGTTTTCCGGTCATCTAAGACATTCCCGAGTGACGTGGTGGACGAAATAGAGGCGCAACACTTGAGGCGCTAAATCCTAAATTCGGCAAGCTCCAAAACCAAAGGAATCGGCAGTTATTCGGTACAGTTGGCAAAAGTACCAAAGTTTGGTAACGATCTCTAAACGATATATTAATTCTCGTAATTATTCTACATCTTTATTGTTCGATGATATCCCGTGATTTCCGCCTCGGGATTGAGAAAAGTCATCGAAAAACCCAACAGTGGTATCAGAGCCGGTCTGAGTAATTTTCGAAAATTAGATATGTTAACCGAAATAATTTTAGAATATTTTTGGTGTGATTAGATTTTCAGTGGGAGCATTAGAAAATTAATTATGATTAATTTTGTGTGTTGTTCGGAATCCGATTTAGAATCGGGATTGATTTTTTTTTTAAATTTTAATGTGTATTATTAAATAGGAAAAAGGGAAATCAAACGACGGCACCACCACCGGAACCGGCGGCGATTTTACCGTCGCCGCCAAAGTTCCGGGTGGCGCCGGCGTTTGTGGCTCCCATTCGATGGGAGCCAATGGGCGACGGCTAAGGTTTCAAAACCCTAGCCGAATTAATTTTTTTTTTTTTTAAATCGTGAGGGCCTGATTTGATCAGGCCCACGGGCTGGGTTTTAACCCAGCCCAATTTTAATTCGGGGTAGGCCTGAATGGATCAGGCCCACGGGCTGGGTTTTGACCCAGTCCCACTTCGCCCAGCCCGGATCGTGATGATCCAGGCAAACCAAACCCGGGTCTGACCCGGGTAATCTACCCAGGTTGGACCCGGGGCTTCGGCCCGGGTCTATCCTGACCCGGGCCCACACCGAACAGACCCGGATCCAGGACCTTCTTGACCCGGATCCGGGTCAAAATAAATATTTCTGGGTAGGGCCCTTCGGCCCTGCCCGGTCAGCCCCTAAATGACCGGGGTTGCCCGAGGGCAACCCGTACAAGCTCGGGTCTATCCCGAGCTCGTATCCCGGTATTTTATATTTAATTATATTTATGTTTAATTATTTTAAAATACTATTTAAAGTGTTTATTTTATTTTATTTATAATTATTATAAATATCTTTAAATATAAGAATTGAAAATCTAATATATATGATATTAATTATTAATAAATATGATTTATTCAATATTATTATCAATCTTATGAAGTTTGTTTCCTTTTAATATTTATGTTATTCAGTTATTGATTCACAAATTGTTTGTTCATAAATCTTATTTATAATCAATAATTCTTAATTAGATTAAGATAATGAATAATCTTTTATTTATTATAGTAATAGAAAAGAACTAAACTTTAATGGAAATAAAAGATATATGTATATTATGATTAAAGATAGTTTATCTATAAGATAGTTATTTATCTTTTATTTTTGTATTATGACAAAGCATGATTAAAGATATCTTATCTATAAAGATAGTTATTTATCTTTTATTCATTTAAAGAAAAGGATAAATCATGATTAAAGATATTTTATCTTTGAGTGATTTATTTATCTTTTATTTAAAGATAAAAGGGTTTGTCTTTAAAATTTTCATAATATATATATATGTATACTTTCAGAAGTATATTTAATACAACATAGAATATGTTTTAGAAAATAGGATTATGTATTGCATAATCATTGTCTTAATTCATAGAACATTTTAATTAGTTAACTATGTTTATTTTAAGACAAAAGTTAGGATCACCCAAAACCCCTCAATAAATATTAGGTAAAATGTCTTCCACCGGCTGGGTCCTCGATCTAATTGAGAAACGTTTTGAGTGTGTCTCTAACCCAAGGGAGTACTCTTATACACTATTTTAGAAGCGTAGGGCGACCTATATTGTCCGCCGATTCACCCCGTGGGTCTACCTAAACGAGTACTATAATTAGATTAGATATCGTAGACAATTCTTATGAAATCGGTTAGAATGATAAATGAAAAATTGTTTTTCTTTTCTAAACGTCAGAGATAATATAGGATATTAGAGCAATTGTTGACTTTCTCTGAGTGACTAATTAATGGAATTGATGAGGGTTACTTTTCCATTAACAAATCACGAAATATTATATAAAGTCCTTATAGTATATAATTTTTATGTAACATCTTTATTATAATAAGTATTTTATAATTTACATGTCAATACTAGAATTAATATTGTGCTTGAATATTTTACTTTTCAATTTGTAGAATATATTTATCTCTAAGTCTATCTGTCTATATATATATATATTAGATATGGACCCGTTGAATCTCATGGCTTCAGAAGCAGTGAAAGAGTTCAAAGCTGCAGTGGAAAACAATCGTCTTGACGATTCTAACTACATGACCTGGTCAGAGGCATTCAAAAGAATGCTAAGGAACGACGATCTTGGTTTCATAGCCAAGGATTTGCCGCCTACAATGCCTGACAGAGATACAGGTTCAAAAGAAGACTGGATTAGCTATCATCATTATACAATGAAGTCCATTCATGTTCACCGACTCATTATGTCATCTGTGATGCCGATCATAGGACGTGAGATCGAGAGCTTGAATGCACGTGATACTATCTTATACCTTGAGAAAACTTATGGGGATCGGAACCCCATAAGAAGGTACCAGCTGTTGTGGAAACTGTTCAATGTGAAGATGTCCATTAACAGTACCGTTAGAGAACATTACAACACGCTGATGAGCTATGCAGACAGACTTCAACAATCTGGGTTCTATGTCGGTATAGACATGAGAAGATTTTGCATACTCCAGTCTCTCATTCCAGAACTGCGAAAGACAGTTAACATCCTTATAGAAGGAAACTGCAACTTTGACCACCTCGTCGATTTACTTGAAATTGGCGAAGAAAATATGAAGGCAGAAAGAAAAAGGAAATTGGAAGACATTGAAACTATGAGAAAATCCAAGATGAGTAAAGACTCACCAGATAAAGTCTCTGAGACTATCGATGTCGAACCCTCAAGCTCAGGTATAAACGTTATAACCAAAATCTTAAAGATTCATTGAATATGTAGTAATCTGGTTACTAACATGTGTTATTGAAATATTGTTTCTCACACAGAAGAATCTGATAAAGAAGAGGAAGAAGAAGAAGAAGAAGAAGAAGAAGAAGAAGAAGAAGAAGAAGAAGAAGAAGAGGAGTAGAGACTCTGAAAACTTGCAATGTCCTGTTCGTGCAACAAGACATCCATGTTATCCGTCTTCTTTTGCGTCTTAAGTTTTAGTTTCAAGTGAATAATGATTAATTTATTTATGTTTAGATTTTCCATTAAGTTTGTTTTTGGAATAATATTTTGAATATTTTATCATCAATGATATTAAGTTTGTTAATATTAATATGTTAATTTATGATAAGTCATAAATATTTAATTCTAAAGGGCATAATAAAACAATCTTATAGTTCCAATAAATCTGAAATTATAGACATTCTTAAATGTCTATAAAATTTTGATTTGTCAAAAGTGCATTACCTACATAAAGGAGGTTTTCAGGTATTTCATTACCTTCACTGATGACTTCAGTCGATACGGTTATGTATACTTAATGAAACACAAATCTGAATCGCTTGAAAAGTTCAAGCAGTTCAAGAATGAAGCTGAAAATCAGTTAGCAAGAAAAGTTAAAGCCATACGATCTGATCGAGGTGGCGAATACTTGAGCGATGATTTCAAAGCTTACCTCCGTGACATGGGAATCATTTCATCACTGACCCCTCCAGGTACACCCCAACTGAATGGTGTATCTGAGAGGAGAAATCGAACCTTGTTGGACATGGTTCGATCGATGATGAATAAAACTGACTTACCTGAGTCCCTATGGGGACACGCACTTATGACAGCAGCTACCACACTGAACTGTGTGACATCTAAGAAGGTTCCTTCAACCCCATATAAGATGTGGAAAGGAAGAATACCGAATTTGCATTTCATGGGAATCTGGGGATGTGAGGCATATGTCAAGACTCTAATGTCTGACAAACTCAGTCCAAAATCGGTTAAATGTAACTTTGTGGGATACCCAATGGAAACTCCTGGGTATTACTTCTATAAAAAAACACACAGGCAAAATAATAGTTGCCAAAACCGGTGTTTTCTTAGAAGAAGATTTTCTCTCTAGAAAGTCTAGTGGGAGAAACATTGTTCTTAATGAAGAGCATGAACCACAAGATACTCAAGAACAAGAATGGACACAGAAGGTACTCACACATCAGGTTATGAACATCGTGATCAGATCATGGTTGATAACCAAATAGAAAATGTTGTTCTAAACGAAGAAGTTGAAAATGAGATTCTCAACGAAGAACCTCAAGAAAATATAGTTCTATACGATGTACCCATACAAGATGGGATTACCGAGCAACCAGATTACACACTGACATCACGAAGATCAATTAGAGAGAGTAAACCTCCTCTTAAATTGAACCTTCTTGTTTCAATAGAAGATGAAACCGTTCATGAAGACGATGGTGAAGAACCTGAATCTTTTAACGAAGCAATGTCAGGAGATGACTCAGATAAATGGCTGGAAGCCATGAACTCTGAAATGGACTCCATGTATAGCAACGAAGTATGGGACCTCGTTGATGCTCCCAAAGGGTCCAAACCCATTGGTTGCAAATGGATCTTCAAAAGGAAGATCGACATGGATGGCAAAATACAAACTTACAAAGGAAGATTAGTCGCTAAAGGTTATCGACAAATTCATGGTATTGACTATGATGAAACTTTCTCTCATGTTGCCATGTTCAAGTCCATAAGAATCTTGCTAGCCATTGCAGCATTTCATGATTATGAAATCTGGCAAATGGACGTGAAAACCGCGTTCTTGAATGGTGTTCTCGAAGAGGATGTGTACATGACACAGCCTGAAGGTTTCATAGACCGCAAACATCCAAACAAGGTTTGCAAATTGAAAAGGTCAATTTATGGTCTTAAGCAAGCATCTCGAAGCTGGAATCGTCGTTTTGATGAATCAATTACTGATTTTGGTTTTGTTAAGAACAAAGACGATCCTTGTGTATATATCAAATCGAGTGGGAGCAAAATAGTTTTCCTGATTCTTTATGTAGATGACATACTGATAATAGGAAACGATACATCTGAACTCCAGACTGTGAAGGAGTGGTTGAGAAAATGTTTCTCAATGAAAGACTTAGGAGAAGCCGCCTATATACTAGGCGTAAAGATTCAAAGAAATAGAAATCAAAGAATCTTATCTCTAAGCCAAGGTACATATATTGACAAAATTGTTAAAAGGTTTAAAATGGACAAATCGGAAAAAGGTTTTACACCGATGACCCATAAGACATACTTAACCAAGAAGCACTGTCCGGTTTCTTCAGAAGAAATCAAAAGTATGGAGAAAATTCCATATGCTTCAGCTATTGGTTCAATAATGTATGCAATGATATGTACGAGACCAGATGTAGCTTTTGCCTTAAGCATGACAAGCATATTTCAATCCAACCCTGGTTTTAACCATTGGACAACCGTTAAGAATATCTTGCGTTATTTAAACAGAACAAAAGATAGATGTTTGACATACGGTGGTGCAAAAGAATTAACTTTTGAAGGATATTCTGATGCAAGCTTCCAAACAGACAGGGATGATTTCAAATCTCAAACAGGATATGTATTCTGTGCAAATGGTGGTACTGTTACGTGGAACAGCAGTAAACAAGCTACGGTAGCTGATTCAACCACAGAATCTGAGTACATTGCTGCATCTGATGCTGCAAAAGAGGCTGTATGGATCAAGAAATTTGTTTCTGATCTTGGTGTAGTTCCTAGCATTGGTGATCCTGTGAAGCTGTTCTGTGACAACAACGGAGCTATAGCACAAGCCAATGAACCAAGATCACACAAGATAGCAAAGCATGTACTCAGAAAGTACCATCTGATCAGAGACATTGTTGATCGGAAGGACATAGAAATGAGGAGAGTAGACACTGAAGAAAATGTAGCAGATCCGATGACAAAATATTTGTCGAAAGAAAAGCATTTTCGTCATGCGGAAAGTATTGGGATAAAGAACCCATAAATGTCTGTTACGATTTTATTAACTGAACCTGATTTTGGTTCAGGAACAAATTTTATGTAATTATTATCTTTCATTAAATTTGAAGCACATTATTATTTTCTTTAAAAGGCAAGTTTCATCATTTAAAAGGTTCATATCAATATTTTATTCAAAACATTGATATCAAGCTAAACAAATGTAGTTCCTAAGATGTTTTCGAGACATTCTTGAATTTCCCCAGTCAAAGAAATCATTGTGAAGAAACAAAGAGGGACTATCAATGATATTCATAATTGACTGGTACATGTTGTTAAGATAAAAGGAAGGAGTCCTTGATATCTAAGAGATATTCTTATACATGTAGGCACTAGTCGGAATGACTAGCAGTGCTGGAAGACTCGCACTCTAAGTATTATCACATGGAAACAAAACCTTGGTACAAGGGGACACTGAGAAACTTAGAGATATGAAGAGACTCCAAAGTTTGAGAACATCATGAGTCCATCACTGGGTAAGTTGCATGCTTAGATTACAACTCAACGCTTATCGTAACTGGAAAGTCATAACAACTGTAGTTGGGAGTGTGATGAACCTTGTAGGATGGAATGACGTTTCAAGAAAACATGCATCTCCCCATTCCTTTTGGGGCTATACACTCAGGGCCTTCTGAATAGTATAAGTAAAATGAAATTTGTGGCCACAGGCAAAACAAAAGAGTTTTTGTTTTGATGTTTCAATACTTGTACCTGAATCAGAAATTAGATCAAGGCTTAACAGGTGTTCGAAACCATGACATGTGCCTCATCTAGAGATGTAAAGGATGTTGAAGGAATTAGTCATATACCTTATTTTAATCGTAAAGAACCACATGGTTCACCTCGATTAATCTATAAAAGAGGATTTAAAGTTTTGTAGATTGGGGGAAGTTAAGTCTAGGTGGAGGCCACTTACTTCTTGCATACTCTTATGAGTATGTGGCCAACACTACAGAATCCTATAGAGTCACACCGAACTCGCAACGGAAACGGAGTATGATGATTAAACTACAATGAAACAAACTTCGCTTGTAATTTTGATGAACCAGGCATGAGTAGCTGAGAGAATGTACATCTAACCCAAGGCGGCATTCTCGAGTAATACTTTATGTGCAGTGCGTGCACGGAGATAGCCAATCCGGTGCGTTCGTGCAAGTGGGAGATTGTTGGTTATGCCCGAACCCGATATTGTATCTCTCGGGTTATCGGATATAGACCCGATAACCATAACCGACATTATGGGCCCACACGGGCCCAAGTATTAATTATGATTCATAATTAATTAATAAGAGATTAATTAACTCATGATTGGGCTTTTAGAAAGCCCAATGGGTGGGCTTTTAGAAAGCCCACTAGGTCATGACCATAGGGTATTATAAATACCCTAATATGACTCATAATAAAACAACACACATAAACCCTAGCCTCCTAGAAATTCGAGCTCCCCTCCCTTGTGAGTCAAATTTTGGCTTGCTCCCCGGTTCAATCAACGGTTGATCATCTAAACACCGACAAGGATCTAACCTATCCTCCGAGGTGTTTTCCGGTCATCTAAGACGTTCCTGAGTGACGTGGTGGAAGAAATAGAGGCGCAACACTTGAGGCGCTAAATCCTAAATTCGGCAAGCTCCAAAATCAAAGGAATCGGCAGTTATTCGGTACAGTTGGCAAAAGTACCAAAGTTTGGTAACGATCTCTAAACGATATCTTAATTCTCGTAATTATTCTAGATCTTTATTGTTCGATGATATCCCGTGATTTCCGCCTCGGGATTGAGAAAAGTCATCGAAAAACCCAACAATATCGCGTTCAAGCACAAAATTATCTCATCCCGCACACGATCATGCCACGAAATGACACAATATCAGACTACACAAGCTAAGCAGGATATCGTGCTGAGACGAGAACCAAAACTTCGGAACCCGTATATAGGGTGTGTAATTTCAGCCATAACCTACTCATTTTTTGTAGATCCGAATCCGAGGCGAGCGCTAAAAAGAACATGATACATCATGTTAACAGTAACACTATATGAAACTTCATATTATTTAGTAAGTACATGGTGAAATTAATGGGTTAAATAATAAACGAAAATTAACGAGGGGTCTTTAATTATAAGAATGCTTGCATTTCCTTATGATCATATATATGGAATTATATATGGTGACAACAAAGAGGTTTGAGATTAGATATTAGGAAAGGAACCATATATATCAATGTGATGACCTCACTTTGGGAATCCAAATTGAATAATATATTTAAATATGTACTCCAATAAAAGCCAAGAAATAGAGAAGAATAGTATTTATTGGCTGTTTTTAGTGGGGGCAAAGTGGAGACAGTGCTCAACATGGTACAAACTGATGGTACAAAAAGCAAAGCTTCGATAATAAATTGTTTATTAACCCCCATTTTATGATTATATATACACTAATATCAACATCGATTAAATAGCTCGAAATTGATTCAGTTTGCCTATGGTCTCACGGAACCTTCAAGATACTCAAGTCATTTTTTGACACGTACGTGCATAAACATTACGGTTTTATATATAGAATCGATCGATATTTAACTTTTTCGAAAATGCAATTTGTAATTTTTTTTCATGCTATCACCTCTACTACATGTCATGTGAAATTGTTTGGTTATCATGGTTAGTTATTTATAGACATAAAGGGTGTTTAATTAATCTTCTCACCAACTTGCTATAATAGTATCCGACGATAAGAGTGTTATTCAAATTGTAATTTTATAAACGCGCGAAATATATTTAAGATTAATTGTCATGTTGTTCCCCATCATTTACAAGGAAACTCCATAACATTGCCTTTCATTTCTTCCTTTGTGCAGATCGCCGATTCTTCACCACATCGCGCTCATCTTCTCCTCGTATCAGATTTCTCATTTACTTTTCTAGTCCAAATTTTGTGTATTTGATTTATTTAATATTAGCCCTCAATTCATTTCTATGAGATCTAGTTCTTCCATTTTTATCATTTTTTATTTTATTTTATATGCGAGCAAGCTCGCCGCTTTGTGTTTCCAAATTTGAAAGCTTCATCATATATATATATATATATATATATATATATATATATATATATATATTATTTTATTCTTAATTAATATAAAAATTATCATTAAAGTACTTTTAGGCCTCAAAATTTTAATTAGCCTATAAGACTCAGACAAAACACCACAAACTCAACCGGCCTTTTTAGTTTCAACATTATGCTCGGTAGCATCAAGACTATTTTTATAGGCGTTTTTACCTAGCTTATCGACCGTTGATCTTTGACTCGTTCCTTGCCCTAGCTCATCTCACCGTTAATTTTTATGTGGTCCTTCACGTGGTCCTTCTCTTCCATGCTCTCCGATTTCTCTGTTATTCTATGTTGGAAGCATGCAGGACCTCATTTGATGCGGATGGTCGTACACTCTGACACGTCTTCGCTGGCACTTCTCCTCGTCTCTCTGGTGTATATCTTTGTCGGGCCTCAGCCACTCTCTTCGTTGGTCAACCTCCTCGCTAGTCGACTTCCTCGTTGGTCGACTTCCTCGGGTAACCTCATCGCTGGTCCTTCGCCGGCCTACTTTCTTGCCCCTATTTGGCTCCACTTCGCCATCATGACTCGTGTAGTGTTGAGGATGGGTCTGACAAGATTCGACCTCAACAATAGCCATTAATTTTGCATAAGTTTAAGTACATTTGCCGTTATTATTAAAATATAATATAATTGATTGCCATTAAATCCAGTCCCCCTCCGTACCCGGCATATTTTCCACTTCCCTTTTGTAATCCGAAGTCTGCTCTTGCATTATTGTTATATATATGTATATGGTATTTCAATACAATCTAAATAAGTATGAAATGTTTTTTCCTATATATGTCACATACGACTGGCTTATTATTGAGAGACACTAGCTTAAGTTAGCTGCGAATATGACCAAGCTATATCTACAACATGTGTGTCTAAAATTAACCCCTCCAACGAAAGGTGATTCAATCTTTTTAACATGTATATGTTCTTTATAGGACAAAGAAAAGATCCAATAGACTTGTGATAACCATAGTGCGTGACTAAATGTTGCGGAAATGGATGTATGAGGGCCTCAAGGGTTTTACTCTCTCTCTCTAATATTTTTTTCCCTATATTAGTCCTAGTCAATGTTTTTTTTTTTGAAAAATTAAACTAAGCAGATAATTATTTTTGTCTTAGCTCTAATCGGAAGCCGCTCCGTGAAATTTTTTAGGAACAAGTACAAGATTAAGTAACTAATTCGTCCAACGGATGAACGATATCGGTACACTAAATCGTCAAAAATCACAATCATGGTAGATATTTTGTATTCATGGACGATTTTTTATGATCCTTTCAAGGTTCTAAAGGAAGGTAATTCGGTAGCTAGGCACATTACATTTCCATCATTAATAGTAAAAAAGATTATACACTACTGAAACTGAATTGGCAAAGATTTGATTCTCTAAAGTAATTAAATGACGACATATTCACATACATTTGCTATATGATTTACAATCCAATATGATATAAGAATATTTCTTATTTCTATTGCTTAATTGCCCATTATATATATGTAATAAAATACTACTTCCCACATCAATCGATTTATTTTGTATCATCATGTCAAGTTCTCACGTTCAAATATATTTTTGAGTTCATATGTATAACTTTCAAATCAATAGTTTGAATAAATACTTAGCGACTCACATGAAGCGAGATATTTTCAGTACTTTGGAGGTTTATATATATTATAACTCTAATTTTCACATAGACGTCAAGAACTCCAATTAAAATTAGTATAAGTCAGATTTGCAAACGGCAAGTGGATATACCTTGGGAGCAAATCATATTATATTCTAGTTTCATTTTTATTTTTGTTTCCGTCATCTACAATTTTTTACGTGGGATTTAGGTCGAAGTCCTAACAACTTACACTAATAAGTTGTGAACATTTTATACACTAAGCTTTTACTAAAGTTTAATTGATTATCTAATCCCTAGCTAGTTGATGTAAACTTGAAAGTATATACCACCTTAGCACGCTGAAATTTATAGATAAAAAAATCAAGATAACTTAAGAAGAACCAATTAATCTTGAACTCAACACCTGGATTGATCTCATAAGAGAATGTACACTAAAAGCTAGTTAAGGAATGATCATGAATTATGTTGTAGGAAAAGTTGCTTATTAAGAGAATAATATAAGAAATATACTTGTGGTACACCCTTTACGGAGTTTTATTACAATAATAAACTATAATGCATCATTCTTATCCGTTTTGCTTTAGAATTAGAAGCTTAATAGAAGAATTATATAGTGGAGGATCACCTAAACAAAATAATATATATATACACATCGAGACGAAAACAAATGGCTAATAAGGGATAGAATATATGAAGCTGCGTGAAAATAACTAAATGGAATAAAACATTTGCAGTTGCAAGTAGCTGCCTCTGAGATTTGCCAAGACTTTTTTTGATCTAATCTTCTTTGATTAATTAATTGATTCATTACCTTTTCTCTGAGCATATTGCAAGTGGAGCTAGCTCAGGACAATTATTATGACAATTAGTATATAAATATATTTGGCTCTACATACAATTAACTTTATATATAACACTAAAAAATAACTCATTAATCTTATTGGCACTTCGTTCGCTGTCAAGTACGTATGAATTAATTATGAAGTATGT
Source organism: Parietaria judaica (assembly GCA_954871525.1). Classification (NCBI taxonomy): domain Eukaryota; kingdom Viridiplantae; phylum Streptophyta; class Magnoliopsida; order Rosales; family Urticaceae; genus Parietaria; species Parietaria judaica. The sequence goes on from OX940870.1 coordinate 29,541,231, forward strand.
CTGTATTCATATAGGTCCTTTTATTGTCATGAAAGCAACGAAAATGCCCTTCGATTATATGCTGTGAATATCATCTCATGATCATACTCCATCTAGTACTATTGAATATAGTAGGAAAAAAATTAAACAATAAAAATATATACATATATATATGACAAGAATAATTAATCCAGAAGCCAAATTCTTGATTATAAAGCTTAATTACTAAAAAGAAAAATGTGTTCTATATATGCCCAACTTAGTTAAAGATTGCCACTTAGAGAGAAGAGAGAGGTGTCAATAGTGGATCCTTCACGAATGAATAAATATTAGTGCACTGTAGACACTACACAAGTTACACTTGGAACTATTATAGTACCATGAAAGTGAACTAAATGTACTTCACACACACACATATATATACATATATAACATTATCCTTTTTTGTAGCTAATGATCAAAGAAATAAACTAAGGTATCTGTATGCAATGTATCGTTTTCCTCCTTATATTAAAGTATATATATTTATAGTGATCACACCTTCTAACTTCTCTCCCAATGACAAGAGTTATGAAAATATTGTTTAATATATCTATCTACTTCGTGGTTCAAGTTCGATGTCGCCAAAAGGTTCACAAAGCCAATGAATAAGAAGAGAACAGATGTTGCAAATTAACGAGTCTAGTTTTATATAACGAGAACATGATTGTCTATTCATGGATTGATTTAATTAAGGTTTAATAGGACAAGTAATTTATCAACCCTTTGAAATTAAATAACAAAAGGCAAAGTATGACCCAAGAAGACAATGGAGAACAGGATAAAAAGGCCAAAGCGAACATGTTTCAAAGCCAAAACTACAAAGAAAAAAAAAGTGTTGATCTTCACACACATCCTCTAATTGGACAATTCTCTAGAAAGATTTAGACCCAGAACAAGGCTAATTAGAGAGAGATTTAGCTAGCTAGGTACCTGATGATCATGTGAATTAGTACCGTACTTAAAATATATCATGGCAAGGGTCCCACCGATCAAATGTTGAAGTGCTTAGTGAGTCACCAAAGTTTGTGCTAGGTCTCAATTCACAACCTTTGATCTTGATAAATAATAATTCTTGACCTTTCAAACTGGCCTTCATTGCGTCATGAAAGTCTTTGCTAAAAATTGATGTTCGGTCATTCTGTAAAAATATATATTAAAAAAAAGTCCCTCAGTTTTTGACGTGTTTTTTTGTTTTGTTTAAATGAGTCATTATTATTAGGCTTCTAATATGTTCATCAGCTGATTGATTTTGACAACCCCACAACATCATATTATCATGGATAAGTTTCTTTTTTTCTTTCCGTGGGCTTCTTCTTGTGGGCAATACATTATAAGTGATGGCAAATGAAATGATTATATATCGCATTTATGTCCTGCTTATATAACATGACTGATCATGTACATCACTGATCATGTACAGTAGAACCTCTATAAATTAATACTCGATAAATTAATACCTCGATTAATTAATAATTTTTTCGGGTCCCGATTATACTAACATAGTTCAACTTATACCTCGATAAATTAATAAACTCGATAATATAATAAATTTCTCTGGTCCCAACTTTATTAATTTATAAAGGTTCATATGCTTAGTGAAAAACAATGATCTAGATATTCTAGATGAAAAGGGACCAACCAATCATCACTTATTGGCTTTCGTCCCCTAAAAACAAAATCCAAAAGTCGCACCATATAGGGATATTCTCATACTGAGAAGAACGGACAGTAGCAAAATATAATTACATGAATTAGTTAAATACTATATGCGCATTAAGCTAAAAAATGATAAATTTTTATTGTTGAAAAAACGTGCCAATTTGCATTTGAGGTCTGGGATTACTATTAAACCAATGTAGAAATAACTATTGAAGTCGTGTGCTTAGCAGCTTGTTGATTGTTACCGTCTTTTAGTGCTAACTTTGGGGTAAAATGTTGAGCTACTTTTCGATAAAGCAATCCAAACGTATTGATCATTTTGATTTCATTAATTTTTTTTTCTTTTACTAGATGGCAACTGACCATAGATGTAAATAAATCGTGCAATAATTAAAAGGGAAAATTACGGCAAAAATATCAAATTTTTTGTCAACATGCCTCCCGTGTACCCAACTTTTAAAACTGGTGGCAAAAATACTCAACGTGTGTTGACCGTGACTTTGGCATGAAAACCTTAATTTTTCCGTAACATCCGCCATGTGGAAAAATTAACGGCTACATGGCGGATGTTAACGGAAAAATTAACGTTTTCATGCCAAAGTTACGGTCAACACACGTTGGGTATTTATGCCGCCAGTTTTAAAGGTTGAATACACGGGAGTCAAGTTGATCAAAATTTAAGTATTTTTGCCGTAATTTTCCCTAATTAAAATGATACTCGAGAGAAATCAACACATGAATTGGTAGGTGGCAACTCAATTCGGAAAGAAAACTCCGGACAATAAGAGAAGTCTTCTATGATCGAAAATTGCCATAACAGAGGAGAGATCACGAAATTAAGTGACGTACGGTTAAATTTAATTAACCCTTAAACGTTAATGGCGTAATGTCGAATTCTAAAAAAGATTATTCATGCACATGATTTAGAGCCTCATCGCATGCATCATGATGAGCCATTGATACATGATCAAACACACAGATTATGCATCATACACATGATGATGTTTGTATCATAATATTCATCCACATCTTTTTACTCTCCCGACAGACGCATATTTCCGTGGATGCCATTCCAATTATTGCCGTATGCCACTCTAAGAAAAACACACACAAACTCGCACACTCACACACATACATAATTACATATATATATATATATATATATATATATATATATATATATATATATATAATATTTGTGTGCGTGATCAACCCTTGGATGGGCCCACAGTCTAGGCCTCTTCTCGTTCCCATTCACCTCTATATAAACCAACCACATAACCACTTATGAACACTAAACCGAACTCAACCTACTCTCTCATCAAAGCAAAGCAAAGCAAATAGGAATATTCCACCATCTCCGAGCATGGGCGAGTTCACAGGAATCTACTATTTCCCTCCAGAGATTCCAGCGAACAACACGATCCTCAACATCAACATGGACGAGCCGTACCATGAGAGCATGGGATCCACTCTCTACGAGGGCATCAACTACGCGGTCAGCCCCGCCAGCTGGCCCTCCTCCTTCCTCGGCGGTGGCGGTGCGTCCACGGGCAGCAACCCGTCCAGCGCTTCGGAGGCGGACGACCAGCAGATGATGCGGGCCACCATCGACGAGCGGCAGCGGCGGCGCATGGTGTCCAACCGCGAGTCCGCGCGGCGGTCGCGCATGCGCAAGCAGCGCCACCTCGACGAGCTCTGGGCGCAGGTGGTGCGCCTGCGCGGCGAGAACCACGGCCTCGCCGACAAGCTCGGCCGCATCTCCGACACCCACCGCCAGGTCCTCCGCGAGAACGCCCGCCTCAAGGCCGAGGCCTCCCAGCTCCGCTGCCTCCTCTCCGGCGCCGACCCCGACGACAACGATGACGCGCTTGCCTGCAACACGGCGCACCTTCGGGCCAAAGCATCGTCCAATCTCATGGCTAACACCACTAAAAGCTCCGTCAGCTTGCTTCACTGATCAATTTTCCGAGTAAATCAACAAGTTTATAAGATCATATCAAATAGTATTTATTGAGTTCATCTTATAAACTTGTTAAAGCTGCCCTTGTTCTATATGAGTGATCGATGATGTGTCGTTATATATACATATATATTATTGTATGTACGTATCATATATATTATATGTTATATATCATGGTTGTAGCTATATGAGATCATTGTAGAGGAGGATGAGTATTATCGGAATAGTTTGTCAACTATGTGACATTTTTAATAGTCATAAATCATTTTTATAGAGAGTTTGCAATTAATCCGTACGAACGTGTGTGAGCTAAATGAACTCAAAATCTTTACTAGGAACTTGAAATAATATAAATAAAAAATATTGAATTTTACATAACAAATTAGAAAATAGAACTATTGAAACTTAAAATCAAAATCAAGGTTACGTACAAGGCCTCTCTTCTCGCCGCATATATATATAGGGTCTATCATATTCATTATCATAAATATATGAATATGATAATTGTATGGAAACGCATGAAATTAAAGTAAATGAAGAGATGATCAAAGGCAAAATGATTGGTACGAGAGGACTATTGCCCTGCCAACTTGCTCCTATATATTATTTAATCAATTAATTATCCAAACGTGCATAGGCATTGATCGTACTAAACGACACGAAATATATGTATAAAAAAAATCAAAATTATTTAATGAATTTGACATAAATCCGGATATATCTAACTTGTATTGTATAGTCGAGTGAATGGTGCATGTCACACACACGGGTACAGTAGAAGAGCGTGGGGTCCAGGCAGGGTTTAGGAATTGTGGGGGAGTGCGAGTGTCGCACACACGACACTGCAGGGAACACAATCTGGTGGAGGGCGCTGCTGCTAGTGCTGCTCTCTTCATTTACATTACACACTCACATACATATGTATAACTATATATAAGTATATATTATGTATCATGTATATATATTAGTAGGTAAACACAAATCTATCCACTCTATCACATCGGTTGTAAGAAAAAATTTCAATGATATCGTATATAACAGAAGAAGAAAAATATTAGTAACTGATCAAACTTATATGGGCTTGTAGGTTGATTGACTTGGTGGTAACTAATCTATTTTATGACTTTTCGATAAATTTTGAGTTCCATTTCGACGAGTCGGGAATGGAGTGTGTTCTCGAAATTTACACTGAGTTCTTTTGGCCTTAGGAGGACAAGCTTAGTCGATATTAATTGTAGACATTGGCGTTGCAGCGAAAATATAAATATATATCGAGCTAGATAAATAAAGTTACCAGGATAGTCAAACCTGATTGTTCATTCGGCGCACGAATATTCAATTGAAGAACCTTCCTTCGCCTATTGGTTCGCGCACGAATGCTAAACTATAGGCATCCAATCACTGTTGATTCACGTACGAATGCCGGCTCTCAGGCATCAAACTTGCTCACTGACGAGCTAGTTCGGATTTGGGAAAAATTCGCAAGTCTCTCAATTTCATTTCATCCAAACACTAAGGATTACAAACTAACGAGCTTAATGTTTATAAAGACTAACCCTAGAGAAAAAAAGGAAACAACATAATATGGAAACAAATAATGTCTTAAGCGTAAAGCAAATAACGCTAATAAAGAGCAAATAAAATCAATACTAAAAGTTGAAAATCAAGCAAGAATCTTCAAAATCGAGAAAGCGTGATATTGGCATTATTCTCGGAATCCCCATTAGATATTTACCATCTTGTAGGATTCTTCCATGTTATCGTGAAGACCTAGCGATGGCATTCCTCCATTTACTCATGTCACATGCGTGTAAATTAAGGGTGCTATATGAATTAGAATGACTGTGTCTCTCTCTCGACCTGTAGATACAGTTTGGGACAAGAGTGGATTAAGAGTATAATGTCTAATATAGCTTTTATTTGAGCCAATGCGATAACAAAACATTGTGTCGCATGATGGAATTTCGATGCGAATAATGGTGATTGATTTTATTTACATATTACGACGAAATAGCTTATGGCATGCTTCAGGTGCTGCTTTATTCAAAAGCACTTGTTCTACACAGTAGAGTACATGAATTAGTTACGTACTGATTCCCCATCTATTTTGCCTTCCACACAAACCCCAACATTATCTTCATCTCAATTTCCTTGCTGTTTAAAACATCCTTATCTTTTCTTTTTCTTTTTCTGTTCTAGGTGATGTAAATTGATCATGTTTATGTAGACGGATACGGACCCGGAGATCCGGATTCTAACTAAAGTAACTCAAATAGTCCGAGTTTTTTTTTTTTTAATGGAATCACCAGATCAGTTATAAACAAAACAAAATATTGTTTTTAACTAATTCTTCATTAACTAGTTTAAATATTTTAATCATAAAAAACAATTTTAAACTAAAATAAAAATTGACAAGAAAATTCACATTGCTTTTTCAGACCCGAAGTTCCCTAGTTGTTATTTTCAAGGATTTGAATGCCATTTTTTGCCGATAAATCGTTTGTCGTTATCGACGGATTAATCGTTTGCTGGTGGATTTATCGATGGAAAATCTATAAAATTTATCATTTTCCATTATCGAAACTTATCGATGGATTAATCGGTTATCGATAGATTTATCGATGGAAAAGTTATAAAATATTTTCATACATAAAATACTGAATGTACATTTTCTGGAATAATTGAAAACGTCAAATTACAAAACAAATTATGTCAGAATCACAGTTTCAAAATTATATACAATGTTTCGATATGAAGTTACATAAAAAACGAAGAAATAGCTCAATTTAATCAATTTCCAAAAAAAAAACATATACTTTTGCCGCAATAACGTTGCAATTCGGGAAAACGTCAAAATAAAAAAAAATATGTCAACCTCACATTTTATAAGTTATATACAATGTTAAAAAATAATTTTACATCAACAAATATTATTAACTAGCTTACTTAACAAATTTTCAAAAACAATATGTACTTTTGCCGCAACAAGGTGAAAATCCGGAAAAACGTCAAATTACAAAACATAATTATGTCAAACTTAAAGTTTCTAATTATATACAATGTTACAAAATGAAATTACATCAAAAAAATTGAAAATATATATCAAATTCACTATTTTCAGAAAATTAGTACCTTTGTCGCAATTAGAAATAATTTGCATAATCCCTAAAATATAACCCAAAATATGCAAAAAAAAAAAAAAAAAATCACAAAAATCACACAAACCATTTTAATTCATCTATATTCCATCATATACCTAAAATAAATAAAGTTCAACTACAACATTTGATTCAAAACGTAAAATGTACAGTTAAATTAATATGAAACTCAAAGTTTAACTTTCATTCAACCTAATAGCTTTTTAAGTAACTACTACAAGTATAGAATAAAAGTGTGAAAAATTGAGATGATTCATACATATACAAAATTTAAACTTCAAAACACTCAAGATCCACTAAAAAACATCCTAAAAATACCTTTAAATTCTGAAATTAAAAGAAGTTTGAACTTCTGTCGCAAAAAAGTAAAAATTTATACCAAGGTTGACTTATCGTTTTTGACCGAAAAGTAGCTTGTTTTTCGAGAAAATACACTTGATAAGTTTGAGAGATAAGTAGCTTGCTTTTCAAATAAAAAAATCGCGATAAGTATAAAACGACAACAATTAGATGAGATAAGTTATCGAGAAGTGGTTTTCAAAGATTTTTCGAGCTCGCAAAATTCTAATCCTTGGTTATTTTTATTTAGGAAATTGTACGAAATGCCCAATTTTGTGTCAAACCTTTTAAGAAATACCCATTTGTGAGAGTACAAAATACACACAATGGCCATTTTTTTAAAAGGTTCGACACAAAATGGGCATTTCGTTCATTTATCCTTTTTATTTAAGCGTCCGGGTCTCTTCTGTTGAGATAAAAAAATATGTGTGGTAAGATATCCGACCACCTACATTTACAGAACTAATGTAAATCGATGCGAGCAAGTCTCGCCGTATCCATAATGCAAAATTTAACAATCATAACACAATGGTTATAAAATAAGTATTGTTCATTCGAAATGAAGAGTAATCGTGTCTCAGATTGCTTATTAATGTTTTTCATATGAATGTGTGGCGCTTTTTCATTTACAAACTTGGTTAGGCCCATCTCAAAGGCCTTGGGCTGCAGCCCAAGAAATCTAGAGACATATGTATGTATATATGAAGAAATTTGTAATATTGAACAACGAGTAATTGGACTAATTTAAGAAAGATCGTCACTGCCAATCATGGTTGGATAAAACATATCGACGATTGAAAAAAAAAAAGAAGAGAAATTCTAAACAAAAAAATTAAAGGAAGGATAAATGTGGGAAATGTTTCATGGACGTCCATGAATATCCTGAGTGTAGATGTAATCTGTATTAGCAGCCATGGACCTTCTCAGCAAACACCTCTCTTCACTTTCCAAAGCGTTGCATTTATCTACAGATTCCTCCTTCAATACAAAAACACGCACAAAACATACTAAATTTAATATACATATATGTAATAAGACATAAGTGAATGCATGCAGGAATCAGAAAAGCTAGCTTACATGATGTTGTGGGCTATGGAGAAGATGGGATACTATTGGTCTGGTTTGTGCTGCATATGATAGAAACGAAGCTATTATCAAGAGAGTGATGATGGCTACACCTACACTACTAGTCTTTGCCATTGTGTATTATTATCTGTGACTGTAATGATCTATACTCTCAAGCTAGCTTGAACTGTGCATATATAGTCTCCATTTATTATTTATTATTGATCTCTGCTCTTTAAAATGCAAATATATAAATAATAAATGTGAGAAAAGTCAATGCTAGCTATTAATACCGATAACCCAATTACTTAATTAATAAAGGTCAATGCAATGTATGCATGGTTTGCTTTGGAAGTACCACCCTTTTGTAAAATATTGAGAACGTACCTTCCTCGTCAGCTTCTCACTCCAAAAACAAAGGTCATTTTTATAAAAACTAATTATACATGCCTCGGTTCAAATCTCACAGGAGTTCTTTTACCAAACTAGTATCTATCACCTTTAAATTTTTTGAGTAAATTCCCAAGCTATGTTCGAAGAATGAATATTCCCAAAATATTTTGAACCATTAAATATCCAATCTTAATACTCAAGAGTACAAGATAATAAAAAGAATGGATATATCTAGTATCAGAATTTAAATAAATAATAATAAGAAAAAAGAACAAGCCGAGATTGCTAATATGAATGAGTTTTACTTTTATTTTTTCCTTTTCTTATTATTAATTAGGGTTAATGACGGCGAAAGTACCCAAACTTTGGTCAAAGAACTCCTCGAGTACCCAAAGTTTAAAAATGATGGCAAAAATACCCAAATACGTTTTGGGGAGTTTACCAGTCCCGTTTCGTAACACCGTTAACCTGACCGTTAACACCGCTGACGTGGCCACAATTTTTGCGGATGACATGGACATTTTTTGCCACATGTACAAGACACGTCAACACACCCTATCCATGTGTCACTTACATTATATACATTATATATTCAAAATTTACATTATATATTTTGAATTTTTTTTCTTTTCATATCCAAGAACGTCTATAGAGTAACTTGAATTTATTAAGGTATTATGATTGAAATTTGAAATTGACATACAAAATAGCATGCATGTTACTCATTGTTATTCCTATGCGAATAATTCGTTACTATAGTAATATTAATGACTTTGTTAGTAAATTTATATTTTTGCATCAGTATAGCGTGCAGAACTAGTGAGAGGGTGAGGGCGTGGGTTCCATTCCCAGTTTCGCCAAAAAAAATTTGTATATAATGTAAGTGACACGTGGATAGGGTGTGCTGACGTGTCTTGTACATGTGGCAAAAAATGTCCATGTCATCCGCGAAAATTGTGGCCACGTCAACGGTGTTAACGGTCAGGTTAATGGTGTTAGCAAAAGGGACTGGTCAACTCCCCAAAACGTAATTTGAGTATTTTTGCCACTATTTTTAAACTTTAGATACCCGAAGAGTTCTTTAACCAAAATTTGGGTACTTTCACCGTCGTTAACCCTATTAATTATTATACAGAATGAGCAAATATACATGAGTATGAGTATGTGGGACCCATAAGAAGTTAAAAATATATATTTAATCGAATATTTTTTGGACTAATCTTTTAAGTTTGACTGAAAATACATAAGCTTAGATACAAAATATTGCATTTTAATAATTTAAAACAAAAGTTTGAGATATATCCTGTTAATTTGAAGGGATTCGGTTTTAAATTTAATCCTTTAAAAACAAGGTTGATAATGTGAGTTTAAGCCTGACTTTACTCAACTTCTAACAGAGATTTCTCCACCAGAGCTTTTCCTAGCAGATAAGAGCCCGAGCAGAGATCTTCCTAGCAGGTTCTCCGGCCAGAGAATTCCCCACTAGGGATGGGTCCGACTAGAGAATCCTCCTACTTGGAAAGGACCCGACCAAGAATGCTCCTACTAGAAGAGCTCCTACCATGATTGCTCCGAGCAGAGGTGAACCCTAGCAGGCCTGCTAGGGACATCCGACCAGAAGTCAATGGAGCTCATTCTACAAGGTGCCAAACTTTGAGGAGCAAGTTTGGAGATACGATTTGGCTTCTTGAATTGATATGATTCGGTTTCTCATTCTAATTAGGAAAAGTGCAAATTGTAAAGATTTGATTGAGTTTATTTTAGGAAGTTTAGCTAGGGTTTAGCTTTCTAGTTTCTCTATAAATACAAATCTTATGACTTTAGTTTGTAACTTTTTGCTCTTTCTGCATTTGACATTAATCAAGGAAAATTCTCCCAAACTTTGTCTTCTTTTCTTTGTTTCTTCATTGTTCTTTGGTTGCAGATCTAGTTTTTTGGTTCATTAAAAAAAAGAAGATCTAGTTCTTTGGAACCAACAGATAATATAGTCCCCCTAAATTTATTGACAACTGGTATTTAATCCTTAAAAAAAAACTTAAAGAATCTGAGTTAAATGTAAAAATATGGTACTATTGCCACCAATATTTCTAAACCAATTTCTTTTTCTGTTTTCATGGAATATAAGCGAGCTGTAGCGCAAGATTCCATCATTTTCCAAATTGATGAATTGCAATTATGTGCTGTATTTTCGTCATCTTCATTCTAATTAATTCATGGAAGATGAATATTGGACTCTAGTTAAAGTCTCAATGAATAAATAATTGTTCGTAAAATATCTATGATAGTATTTAACTATTTATTGGATCTCGTCATGGAAAACTATAAACAATTTGTCATAGTTAATAAGCATTTAATGATATTAATACAAAGGAAACAGGAAGCTCCTCAAATCAATAAATTAATTCATCATTGAAATATCACGCGTCATTTTCTTGGGCAATTTAAGTTATCGAGATTATTTCATTGACCTTTATCAGAATTGATTATCTTATAATAAGTTCTCTCAAAAAAAAAAAATCTGTATATATTGAATTTTATTAATTTGCTTAAAGTGTTTAGCTTAGCTAGAGCTGTATATTTTCGTCGCCAAATGCAACCGCGACTCGTCGCGACGGATTCCGGAGAATCGCGACGATCGCGATTGGGGGCTGAAAAATCGCGACGATCGCGAACCAGGGTGGCCATCGCGATGTGGGATTCTGCAGCCCTCTCTCTCTCTGACTCTCTCTCTCTCTCTCTCTCTCTCTCTCGGCCTGCCATCGCGACGAAGCCACGACCATCGCGATTCCGGAAGCCACGACGCGTCGCGACTCCGGCATCCACGATTTTCACGATTTGTTCGCGATCGGCTACGACGCCGTGGTGTGCAGCACTAAGCTTAGCTATATATTGAAATTAGAAAAGACTATAGTCTGTTAAGTTTATAGAGAGAAGTAAATTAATATATAAAAGATTATATGTCAACCTTGAGACTACAAATCAAAAGTGAACTAATAAATAAAAAACTATTTTCTTATGAAAAAAATATAAGAAAATACTTTTTTATTTATTTCCTAAAGTCTCAATATTACATCATAGGACAAAAATTATCTCAAAAATAAAAAAATCATTTTACATCCAATTGAATTTTATTTTCAATTTATACTGTATTATGAAACAAAATAAGAAAAAAAATAGTTTTAAAAAAACTCTACCAAACAGGTGAAGTCAACAGTTCTATCGAGTCTCTTTTAGGCTCAAGTTGTAAATATTAGGTTTAAACTTTGAATATTTGGATTTTTAACATAGTGAATATGAGATGTTAAATTGTGCAACAGGGAGATTGTTGAGATTAATGTTATTATTAGGGCTTAAAAAATTTAATAGTTATCCTCTAATCGCAACGATATCAAATTTGATATGCACCGAATTGTTTGCATATATATCAACTTTTAGCTAACCACTTAATTTGGTTATAGATAACCGCAACTCCTTATAAAAATTGAATCAATTAGTGGTTATAATATATACATATTTGTAACTATAGTTACGTAATTGTAGCTTTATAATTATAAGTTTAGTAACTACACTATTTCGTAATTATAGTTTCGTAACTACATATACGCATTACTATAGTTACGTAACTGTAGTTTTGTAATTATAGGTACGTTATTGTAGTTTCGTAAATACGATTTTGTAATTACATTTACACTACGAATAAGTGCGTGTTGTCTTAAGATTTAACAAACTACTATAATTTAGTTTTTGCTATTATGTTTTGGATTTTGTTTTATGTAATTATTCTCCGTTTTAGGGTATTTTGAGCAATTAATTAGTTATTTTCAATGCTACGTTTAAGGAACATAATTTTTAATTAATTAAAATTGATTCCATTTAATATTAATGACATTTTTAAAATGTAATTAAAAATTAAAAATTTAAAACATAAATAATGAAGGAATGGTATATTTGTCAACAATTCAATTAATTGGTAGTTTTAATTACTATAAATAAGTTTGGGCATCTAAAACAAATTTGATCAGAATGGGCATTTGACTCATTAACCCTTATATTTATTTGAATCTTTTATACGCGTGTTTTTAACCCTTTAAAAATCAGCGTAAAAAGTAAGTTTTTTTTTACCTTCTAAAGTACAGCGTAAAAGAGATTCATAAGAAAAATATAGATTCAAACATATATTTGGGGAATGTTTTATTTTTTGAAACATCTTGGTCAACCTATTGTTAAGGTCGAATTTTGTCAAATCCCTCCTTAACACTACCCATGTCGTTATCCTAAAAACGACGTGAAATGGAGTCAAGAAGGTTCGTTGACTTTTGGCCAACGAAGAAATACTTCATCGCATCTCGAGGAAGTATCCTCGAGGACGATGCCCGAGGAGGTATGCTCTGAGAGGGTGCTCGAAGAAGTATCCTCGAGGAGGATGCCCGAGGGAGTACGCTCGAAGAAGGTGCTCGAGGAAGCCTCTCAAGTGGGCATCTCAAGAGATTGAAGAGAGTGCCAGCGAGGAGGGTCCTCGAGGAGGGCGATTAGCGAGGAAGTTACTCGAGGAAGTAAACCGGCGAGAAGGTTGACCGAAAGCCCGACGAAGATATACACCGAGAGGTGAGAAGGAGCACAGCGAGGACGTGTCAGAGTGTACGACCATCCGCATTAAATGAGGACCTGCATGCTTTCGATAGAGAAATTAGAGAGCATGGCAGAGATGGACCACATGAAGGACCACATAAAGATCAACGGTGAGATGAGCTAGGGCAAAAGACCACTCGAAGATCAACGGCTGATAAGCTAAGGCAAAGCGCCTATAAATACTAAGAGAGAGCTCCATTGGAAGGGGGCTGAAAGTTCTGCCGACAGAAGCTGAGAGAGAAACTCAAGAAAAATCAGAAAGAGAGAAGAGAAAAGAAGAGAAACACCATCCATTTTGAACTACGTGATGACATGATCCCGGTATACCGGGTATGTAGGCAACCTCGCCATATACGGCGGGGTGCGGCATCATATCCAAGAAAGAAAGAAAGTGTGTTCATAAAGCTGTAATCCCTATAGTGCATCAATAAAGAGTGTTCACGGTCGTTTTCATCGTTCTTCTTGTCGTTCTTAGCCACAAAAAGATTAAACCCAAATCCCTTTCTTTAAACTCGAAGATACTTCTTCGTGACTGCTTGTTGGTGATTTTCCCCCTCATTTTTCCCCTCAACACCTATTTATCTTATTTTTCACATGTTAAGTTTTATAATTACACATAAAGGTAAACAATTGAAAATATATGTGTGAGCTGTCGTTTGCATTAACTAAATTTTTTTGTTTATGAATTATATGATAATAGATAGGTTTAATAAATTAAATAAGGAAATCTTGAATTGAATATTCGAAAATATTTCTAAGGATGTTTAACTATTAGTCTATTACTACTGAATAATATCACTTCTTAAACTCCTTAATGAATCTTATACAAAAATCACACAATTACTCAAATTATAACTCTTTGATAAGCATTTAGCTAATGCATTCATCAGCCAAACATCAATTGAGATTACTTGGTTTCTTCGTTCATTTCTCCTCTAATAGTATTGATTCACTTCTTCCTCTTAATTGTTCTTCCCAGCTTAATGTACTTTTAATGATTTCCTATTTGTTCTTCTTCTTTTTTTCCCACTAAAATGTTCCCACAAAAATAATAGAACATAAAATAACCGAATAAAAACACTTATTGGGGGTCCAAATTATACATTTAAATCTTGTAGTTAAACAGGTGATGAAACTAATTTGTTAACCCTGGTGAATAGTGTTAATTCGAGTATAACTAACGGAAACTTTGTAAATGCGAAAACAAATATGATTTTTTTTTACTGCTTTCAATAAGAATCATTTTTCCTTTAAAAATTACTGTTTGCAATCAATAATTTAGCAAAGAAGTTCGAAAATCGTTGAACAAAAAAAAAGGAAGAAAATATCAATAACACTTTATTTAGTTTAATAGTGGTAAACATGAAGCTTGGAACAATTCATCAAGAGAATTAAATAAATAGTCCATTGTGAGAACAATGTATAGTATAGTAATTTGAAAAAGAAAGCCAAAGAAGCTGTAAGGCGAAAAGAGTCTGTACAATCCTTGCCAGATAAGCCTCGAAGGAGGTGAATGAAAAAAATAATACGTTACGAAAAGAAAAACAATAAACCACATATCAAAAACTGATTACACAGAGACGGGGTTCGAGTGTCTACCTAAACTTACTATATTTTCTCAGCCTTGACTCGACAATTTCACCCGACAAATGGCTAATAACATTTGGAAATTGGCAATTTGATGCAACCCTCGGCCACAATTAATAAACTGGAAGAGCAATGTTTGAAGATCGTTTTACTATGTCGGAGCGCCAACTGCATGAAAAAGATTTTCACCGAGGATTAATTTGCGGATTTTTATCTTTTCAAAATTCAAAAATAAGATCTAGAATGATGTATTTGCTGCAAACAAAATGCAAAGCATAAAAATATTTTATATTATTTTAATGATTTTTGGACTTTCCCTGTTTAGATATTGACACTGACAGAGAGTGGTTTGAGAAGTGATGTCACTCACCTAGTAATTAACCTGGTGTTTCTCGTGATAAGCCACACAGAAGAAATACCCATCTATTGGAGCGATAGACACTCCAACTCATGCAAACATTCCACTTCGAAAATTATGTCTCTTTGCGTATACTCTTTTTATCCTTAGGATGTGCATACATTTATGTAAGGATAGTTTCCTTCCTAGTTTTTTAACGTAAGTTTCTCAATCAGCTCGCCATTTGGATCTTCGTCGATCAAATACGAAGGCCCAATCAAGCCCAGCCCAAGATTGTGAAGAACACATTGCAAAGATTTATCACAAATCAGTAAGCACACATACCCATAAAGATAAATCAATAAATAAATAAATAAACAGCATTCCGAAACCCCAGAAATCCCCCAGTCACAGATTTCAACTCTTATGAAACTTGTATATTAAAAGAAGAAAAAAACATAAAACCCATCTCCAAATTTCAGACTTTGAAGCGAATCGGAAACAATGCTGGGTTTGAGCTTGCAGTCGATGATGGATTTGGGCGTGGCCGGGTTCTCTCTGATGATCGGATTCGGCATTTTCGCTTTCATTGCTTCCATTCTCTGCTCCGCCGCTTTCGTCAACAACGCCAAGGAAGCTTCTTGATCGTCCCAAACTAGTGTATGGAGAGATTTTGAGACATGGGTATTCTCTGTAATACTAGTAATAACCAATGTAATCGTGTAAGGTTTCGACTTATGTCAATGAAATTCTGACTCTTTTTGGTTCCAATTTGACATGGCTCTTCTTACATTACAATTGCTTGATAAATAAACGAATAGGGAAAAGATTGAATCTTTGAAACCTTGTGTTGAGTTTCACTTGTTCTTGGGTCTCCTGGAGTAAACCATGCCGCGAATCCCATCGGGGTCGGCGACGAAGCCGAGCGGCCTGTAGAAGCCGAGCACTCTGGGCTCGGAGTAGAGCGCGATGTTGGTGATCCCTTTGGCCAGGAGCTCGGCGACGAGCCTCTCGATGACGGCCTTGCCGAGCCCGATGCCCTGGAAGGAGGGGTCCACCACCACGTCCCAGATGATGGCGTTGAACACGCCGTCGCCCGTGGCGCGCGCGAACGCCACGGGCTTCCCCGACCGGCTCTGCTCCAGCCACAGCAGCGCGTCGGAGTGCTCCAGCGCCGTCAGGATGCGCGCAGGGTCGCGCCGCGGGAACCCCACGGCCACGAACACGGAGTTGAGGCGCTCAAGGTCAAGACCCTCGGCGCTGCGCCGCAGGACGAAGCCGCGCGCCTCCAGCGCCGCGTCGGAGATGGCGAAGCTCGCCGGCGGAGGCCCGGCTGCGCTTTGTGGTAGGGCGGCGGGGGCTCGGAAGCGTAAGGCGGTGGCGGCGCGGGAAGGGCCGGGGAAGGCGCTGCGTAGGAGCATCGGGGGTTGGTTTTGGATACGAGAGAGAGTTTTGAGTGGTGGTGGGGTGGGTGACGTGGTGATAGAATTTCTTCACGTTTTCGAGCTTTCTTTTGGATATTTATGAGTCTTTTGCTCTCTTTCTGGTTTGGAGAGTTTGAGATGGTCTGTTTTGTTGTGCTCGGTGCTCTTTGCATAGGACCGGCAGCTAGCCGGTCTGCCTGCTCATCCAACTCGGTGTGCGCCCCACTCATGCGTGCGGGCCCATGCAACCCCACCCCATGGTGGAGTGTCGTGACTCGTGACTGTCGTCTGTGGCTGGTTGCGCTTGCGCCTAAGATTCAAATGCCCGCAAACCACTCGACCGCAAATTTAATTTACGAGTATATTGTGGCACAATGGATAGATCGATCTGAGTTTTCAAAAGATTTTTAACGATCACAATTGCTGGGTAGATCGTAAAATTAATATTTAAAATGCGAATATTTTTTTATAAATAAATTTAATTAATAAATTGTAGAGCTATGCGGTTTTCTACAATTTTATGCCGGGCAGTTTACTTGAGGATTATTTACAGTTTATTGTAAAAAGGCAATTGAATGTGTATTTTTAAACCAATGTCTTCGGTTAACCCATGACGTGTCCCGAACATTGCATGCGCTAAAAAAAAGGAATCAAACAGGTGATGGACGTGGGTTGTCGCGGGCAACTTAACGCTATCCTGCTGAAACTACGAATTTAGATAGCGGAATTCCTTAAAAATAATGCTAATTTAGTTTTTTTTTTTTAGGGAGCTAATTTAGTATTTACTACAAGGTTTTGTAAGAAACGTATGGATAAAGGTTTATATATATTGTACACTATAGAATTAAACTCAGCTAATGCTAATCATTCTAGTAGATTAATCATATAGTTAAACAGGAAATGGAGTGGAGTTTTGATGGTTGTCAATTCAAATGTAGTTGTGCTGAGGAGTTTTTCAATGGCTGCTGCGGTACCCATCGGTGCCGCTTCAAGAGCGTCGATTGCTCTGTGGTGGTACAAAGTCGTTTTTCAATAAGTATTTAATATGGATTAAGAATAGGAATATTTGAATATGTCAATGATGATTTTTATAAGTTTTTTTCTTTTTCTTTTTTTGCATGGGTTAAGTTTGGATTTGGTGGCGTTAAGGCTGAAATTGCACAAGGTTGTCACGAGCACATTCTGCCAGTGGTAGATCCAGAATTTTTCAGGATGTGATAAAAACATGCAAGCTTGAGGAGATATCAGCCTAGACCATAAGAATGTGTCCGAGATTGAGACAATATCTTTCCAGATAGGCGCGAGTTCATGTGCGCTTGAGAGGAAGGTACGCTAGAGCGCCTGAGATTGGAAATGGCTGGCGCCAAACCCGGATGCTAGCCTAGCTGCAAGGCATGCTATACAGCATATGATATATCATATGCTCTTAGCACATATCTATCGTTTTAAATCCTTTGTTTACTCGACGAGATGACATGGAAGACCGTCTGTGCGGAGAAATGTTAGATTGAACTTCAAATTACAAGACATTTTTCGTTCAACATATTTTTATGAGGGGAATCGGTTTTTCGCAAGATAAAATGACGGACAGATAAAGATCGACATATGCAAATTTTTCATGTTACAACTTGTTAACGAGGTAATAACTTTGTGGAGATATTGCTATTGCTATGGTCATTGTAAAGAGAGATACAATAAAATGATCTCCAATCTCAATATTGACAGTCAGAATGAAAGCAAGCAGTTGGGTCACCACTTTAAAGCTATTAGCATTTCGCCAAAGAGACTCATTGAAAGAGGCAAAGGCGGAACAATAGGTTAGGCCCGGGTGATGGAGTTAGATACCCCTAAAGTTTGTCATTTAGGGTATAGCAAAAATGGCTATAATCTCTCCCTATATATAGTACCAATATTAAAAGTCTATTTCCATTGCTTTTGGGTTTTTATTTTTTTATTTTTTATCGCTTGAGTTGCTTTTTTTTATTGCTCGAATTATTTTCGGTTATGATGATGCTTTAGAACTTTGTAGGCTTTTGTTTTTTATTTAATATTTGTTAATATCTTTGAATTGTTTTCATGCGGCTACTAATTATATAAGCTCCACACTAAAAGAACAAGCTTCTTTCACACAATTGTTTCACATTAATATTCCTACGATAAGTGGTGCAATTGAATCACGGTATTGAGAATTATTTTTCTTCATAATATTTCCAATACCATATTTACTTATTCTTTATTTACAACTATTGCTTAGAGGTATGCAAATTTTATAAATTTATGTACTCTCTTATGCAAGTACTGACAAAATCAAGGTGAAAGATCATTAATAATATACATTGTTTTGTTATTTCCTTTTCTATCATACTGTATTTTAAGAGAATGAATATGTATCAGGGGCTGGCACAGCCCTTTTCGAGATTTTGGGAAAATCATTAAAATAAGTATATGGTATTCCAGGAGCTGTACGGTATTGCAAAATTTATGCAATACACATTAGTAGACTACTCTAAAAGTGGCATTATTTTAAACCGGAATCATAGGCGACCACCCAACTTGCTCATAGGTTTGGCCGGCCCTCCTTGAATCCCATGTACCCAATGAGTGAACTGTTGGACATATGTGTCCTTAAACAAGATATTTATCCATTTGTAAAAGATTATGACAAGTCATTGAATAAAGATGATACTTATTATGTTAATCTTATTATAGTTTCTGGTAGAGTAAAACAGAATGTTTGTTTCCTTAGTTCATAAAGGATGCAATTATGTTATTATTATCACAACAGAGTCAATGTGAGGAAGAATTAATAATCATAAGAAATGAACTTAAAACGTCCGTAATCTGATTAACTGGGTGGGAGCTCATTAACCGTGGAAGGTCAATGTGACTAAGTGACAATCCTATTCTGGATTATGTGTGTGTGTCACACTCACTAGAAGTGCATTAAGTGTGAAGTGTCTTCATACTGGACTGGACCTGACTTAAACTCAAGAAGTTATCATATAAGACCGTCACTGATAACTTGAAGTTGAGTCACAAATAGATGATCAAATGGATATTAGTTCTAAGTCCTGAGTGATCTTGAGTCCGAGCTACTAGCTTGATTGTTCTTTGATTTAACACAAGATATCAGTGATAGTCAGTAGTAAGGGTAGCTTGATCTTTCCCAACACTATTATTTTGGGAACATGATAGTCAGTAGTAAGAGTAGCTTGATCATAGACATGGGCATCACACAGTTCTCTTTAGAGTCATGATGGTTCCCTTGATTGTCGGTCGTGAGAAGTGAGAGGTGCCTGTGCGCAGCTTATGAATCGAAACCATAAGTGGGTTGCTCATAATATTATTGAATGAGTCAAGGAGGAAAATGCAATGAGAGACATTACGGTAAAAACCGCCTGCTCATGTGTGAATCATCAAGTGAAAGAACAATAACCCGAATTTGATTGTATCAATGGTCACCCTGATGTATAAAGGGAATAATATATACCGTATCACTAAAGAGTGCAACCTCGGGTCTATAGTGGAATCACTTCGAGGTTTGAAAAACAACTAGCAGTTCCTTGGAGCTTAAGTGATACGGGTCCATGGTCCCCAAGATAGCTTCGTAACGGATGATACGTACGTGATTAAAATACATTCTGGATAATGTTCAATCATTTGTCTAGACTTATAAAACTGAAAGGTCTGTGGCAGACGTTAGATAGTTTTATCGTCAGCGTGGCAAAAGTACCATATTTTGGTACACGAAATTAACTGATAAAAATAAAGTTAGAATTTAGATTTTCTAGCATCACCATGTTGTTGTATATTAATTTATAAGCAACTTTTCTTTTTGAACCAAGTCATTTCGACCTACGGTTTATGATTTATGGATTTTCTAAGTTTATGACTCGGTTCGATAAACTATGAAATTAAATCACATGTCACGAATTTAAATGATGGTATGGCACCATGACATTTTAATGTGTGATATTGAGATCAGGAATTATTAATATAATTTAATTATTTGTATTTAATTATTAATGTCTTATTAATAATTAATTAATAATTAATGGATTTATATTAATAAATAAAATATATATTTATATATATTATATGTGTAAAATTCGAATTAGGGTTTGGATATATGAAACCCTAGCTAATTCGAATGATGAGATTTGGATATTCCATATTTGCGGCATAATTACCTAATGTTATGGTATTTTAGCAAATCCCTAAAATAAATTTAATCCATTGGATCAGTTATGATTTAATATCAACCGTTGGATTGAGATAATTGATTTAAACCCTAATGGTAATTCAAAATTGATAGCTTGGTGACCAAGCTTAGGTATTTTGAATTCGCTTTATTAATTATATCTGTTGGATCGGTTTTAAGATTTAATCTTTACCGTCGGATTAGAAATTAATTAATATTATATATATTATCTATATAATTCGAATATAATGAGGATAAGAATTCGAATTAGCGTTTTGTTAAAACCCTATGGTATTTGATTTTATCCCTAATTGATTTGATCCATTGGATTGGTTTAAAATTTATTTTAAACCATTGGATCTAAATAATCATTATACAATTCGAATTATATATATATATATATAATTTGATTTTTAATAATACGATGATAAGATTAAATATTTTGATATTATCATGTATTTATCATTTAATTATATCCATTGGATTTAGATGAGATTGAATCTGGACCATTGGATTGAAATAATTAACTAAATTTAATTACTAGAATTCGAAAATTAGGAGGAAAAATCTCTAATTCGGTTACAGTATGAGACCTATAAATAGGAGTCTCATTCTACACATTTTTCACACATTTTTTAAATGTTACCCGGACGAATCGGAGGCTAATTTCGTGGTAATGAAGTCGGGAATCAAACCCCGATTTCCAACATGAACTATACAATCATGAGGATACATGTTATAAGTAAAAATGCATAGAAACACCAAGTTGGGACACTTCTGTATCGCCTCATCAATCTCGTATGGACATCATCCTCAATACGCGAGGTAAAACAGTCATAGATTTATATTTTACATTAATTTATTAATTGTTATTGAAGATTTAAAAATAAGAATAAAAAAGTTTGTGAGATAAATTACATACCGTCCATGGAACAAGACCACATGAGATATTGTTGCAGCGGTGGTGGCAAAAAAAATCCATAATCGAGCACTGAAAAACAAGCTCAGGTGTATCATTCCTTGCTCGTCGTATATTTGGACGTCCATTTCAAGCTTTTCAATGATAATGGTCGTTACATCGTAAATTTGACGGAGCCCTGTGAATAAACGGGATGAGGATAGTGAAAATCTTTGCGCTTTGAACAAATCCTACCCCCAATATGATATTCAGGGCCGGCCCAACCCTTTTTTGGGACTCGGGTGAATCATAAAATGAGGATTTTTTTTTCCGAAGCCTGCAATAAGGTATCGCAGGAGCTATACAGTTTTACAAAGTTAAGCAGTATGCATTAAAACATTGCTCAAATAAAGGCCTTATTTTAAACCAGGACCTTAGGTGACCCCATGGAGCAAGACCACATGAGATATTGTCGCAGTGGTGGTGGCAAAAGAAAAACCATATTGAGTGTAAAACAAGCTCAAGTGTATCTTCCCTTGCTTGTCGTATTTTTGGATCTCCAATTCAAGTTTTTCATTGATAATGGTCGTTACATCGTAAATTTGACAGGGCCCCGTGAATCATAAAATGAGGCTTTTTTTTTTCAGAGTCCGCAATACGTTATTGCAGGAGCTATACGGTATGAAAAAAGCTATGCAATATGCATGAATAGACTACTCTAAAAGATGCATTACTTTAAATTGGAACCTTAAGTGACCGCCCAACTTGCCCATAGATTGGGCCAAGCCTAATACCTATATAATTATTTGGAATGTGTTTATATGATATAGATATAGAATATGAATTAATTGACTAATATATTATTTTTAAAAATAATATATTTGTTTTTGTTAAAGTTTTTTTTTTTTTTTTTTAAGAATGTATTTGTTGAAGTTGACTTTTGCTTTTTTTTTTTTTTTTCACTTACAAACTGTAGTATATCATAAACCAAAGCAATAGATTCAGTGATATATGAAAAGAGAGATACTTATTTATTTATTTGAAGAAACAATGTAATATACCAAAAGACAGAAATTATTTATTTATTCAAAGAAACAATATGTATACATACATGTGTTTATTTATTTCATTTTCATAATTAAAACGTTGAAAATAAAATGTCAAGTGCAAC
The DNA here is from genome assembly GCA_954871525.1 of Parietaria judaica. Lineage (NCBI taxonomy): Eukaryota > Viridiplantae > Streptophyta > Magnoliopsida > Rosales > Urticaceae > Parietaria > Parietaria judaica. Next base: position 29,564,076 of record OX940870.1, read on the forward strand.
TTTTCAAAATTTATTTTGTCTTTTTTGTTTGGTAATTACTCAATAAAAATGAATGGCTTGATATGCCATCTTATAAACAATAAGATTTGTTACTATTTTTATTTGTCGTTACAATAAAAATAATAAAATGAATCGATATTTCCATCGTAATTTATCAGATGTTATTCCGCATACACTGCACTAGTTCTTAATTATTGTATTATGGAATGTTTTTCCGCTTACACTACACTAGTCTTAGTTATTACATGGAAGTGTGTAAAATTTACTTCAATAATGCTAAGAACCCTATATGGGTGAAGCTCGATATCTTCTCAGTTGTATTGTATTGTAATGACGTCGTTCTGGTGTAAAATTTAAGGGTAAATTGCGGCTAATGTACTTAATGTTTGATTTTTTACGGATTATGTACCTAATGTTTATTTTCGGCGGCTAATGTACTTAATGTTTGATCCGTTATATATTTTTGGGTTTTCCGTCAAGTGACCATTAGAGAGTTATCCTCCTCTATATGTACCATTTTCGTAATTTTAACATAACTCACTCATTTTTTTTTCCAAATTTTATGCACAACCTATGGTTGGAAATATAAGAGATAGATATACAACTTTTATGTTTTAAGTTTTGTAAAATAAGTTGTAAAAAAATACAAAATTTCAACTACAACGTAAAAATGGACATTAGTTTAATGCAAAATATTTATTTCGAGCAAATTTTAATATACTTAATTAATTTTTATGATGAAACTTAAAAGCAAAAAGTTGTAGATAAATGTTTTATCTTTCCAACAATTATTTATTTATAAATATTTGACAAAAAATGAGTGAGTTATGCCAAAAATATGAAAGATGTGATGTGAAATAATATTTCATATTTTTGGCATAACTCACTCGTTTTTTATCTAAAATTTATAAATAAACACTTGTTGGAAAGATAAAACATTTATCTACAACATTTTGCTTTTACGTTTCATCATAAAAAGTCATTAAGTATAATAAAATTTGCTCGAAACAAATATTTTGCATTAATCTAATGTCCAGTTTTACGTTGTACTTGAAATTTTATATTTTTTTAAAACTGATTTTACAAAACTTAAAACATAAAAGTTGTAGATATATCTCTTATCTTTCCAACCATAGGTCGTTCATAAAATTTGGACAAAAAATGAGTGAGTTATGTCAAAAATACAAAAAAGTGTACGTATAGAGGAGGATAACTCTCTAACGGTCAACGGACGGAAAACCTAAAAATATTTAACGAATCAAACATCGAGTACATTAGTCGCTGAAAATAAACATTGGGTACATAATTCGCAGAAAATCAAACATTAAGTACATTAGCCGCAGTTTACCCAAAATTCAAATGTCACAAAATAGAAAAGAAATTGAGACGTCTCGTCAAATCTAGACAAGCAACATAAGTACAGGGGTCGAACCGAAATACATGAAAGCAAAACGACAAAGAATTCTCCAGGGTGAGCCAGCTAGCTTGTCATATAATTGCAACAGTTGGCGAATTACTCGCTCACTTGTACGGTTGTCCCTACTCATATTCTTTACTGAGTAATTGGCGGCGAAACTATTCTATTATATTAAATGTTGCATTTCAATATTTATTTTTATTTTTAACGATGAAAATAATTAACCATGATGAATGTTACCCTTCAATATATATTTTCATTTTTGGGTTAATCCCGGCAAAAGTACCAATACTTTCAAAAAGTGGACCAATAAATACCAATTCTTTTTATTGTCCAGACAAAGTTCCAATTCTTTAGTTTTGTGTCCCTATAGGTACCTCCGAAAGAAAAAATCGTCCTCCATTGTTAATCATGCCACCGTTACAAAATTTTATCCACATTTCCAAAGTAAATTAGCCATCAGAAAGTGGGACTATCAAACATAATCGTGGATATGTACTTAAAAGGGAGAAAAATTATTTTTTAATTCAACGCCGAAAATGGCATAATCAATGGTTTGGAATTTTCACGAAAGTGATATGAGGAGACAAAACAAGAGAATTGGAACTTTATTCGGGTAAAAAAAGCATTGGAATACAAAACCAAAACTTTTACGTGGCGTGAGTAACGTTGGAGGACAAATTTTTTTTACGGAGGTACCTATAGGGACACAAAACTAAAGAATTGGAACTTTGTCCAGGCAATAAAAAGAATTGGTATTTATTGGTCCACTTTTTGAAAGTATTGGTACTTTTGCCGGGATTAACCCTTCATTTTTCGATGATGAAAATACTTACTTACGACGAATGTGGCATTTTAATTTCTAATGGCAAAAGTGCTCATATTTTTATGCATGAGTCTATGTGAATAAACCCTTCTATTATATTTTATCGATTTATAGCTAAGATATTATTTAGTGGTAAATATACTCATATTATTACACGCAAGCTAATGTAAGGGAGAGCGGCGTATAATAATTATATAAGTTCATGATAAAATGAGTATTTATGCCTTAACAAAGTAAAATGCAACATTTGTTGTAGGTAAATGTTTTTCTCGTAGAAAACAAAAAGAAATATTAAAATACAATACTCATAATAATTAGATATTTCTGCGGCGAACAACCCTTCTTTCACTATAAACACCTGATTTATAGTGTTGACCAAATTATGAAAGAAGCAAAGTTCGTTGACCTTTCCAAGAATTTGGTATTTATCAATGATCAACATCACTAAGTTGTGAAGGAATCTAGATTCAACGCTTAAAATGATTGAATGTAAAAAACAAATGGTCAATTTGTGAGGCAAGGACAAGGGTTAGATTAAACTTTACTGTTTTGTCAGAGTTTTTTATCTGTCTTCTGGAGAGCCACTGATCAGTGATCAGTGATCAGTGATCAGTGAAAGCTAATCTTCTGTCTCCAATTGGAAATTATCACTTTGCAAAAATCTTCTAAAAGTAGAATTCTTAAATTATTTTATAATTTTATTTTTAGAAGAGCGCATTGGTTTGGTCCAATAATGTGATATTCCAACTTCTGTTTTGTTTTTATTGAAGATCTCTATAATTTTTTTAAACAGTAAAAAAAAAAATCAATGACCACGAATGATCGGATTCATAATATAAATTTCAAGACTAAGTATTGTTGGAGAGACCGAATAAGTATAATAAAAAATAAAACTTGAAGGAGGAAAAAAATTATTTGACGATAATATCTCGAATAAATTTTGAACGGATTACGAATAGTTACACACATTTACTTCTTCTAAGTACATCCGGCGGCTGCAACGACGACAATTAATTAACATAAATTCGATCTTCAGAAATCAGAATTTGAGCATTAAATTTGTGACCGAAGTAAAATCCGTTTCTTAATAACAATTCAAACCTTTTGGAAGCTTTGGAACCCTAATTCTTTCACAATTTTTGGATACCAAAGAAAATCCATGGGACAAAAAAATGTCCAAAGGTCTTACTATTTTATAATGGTAAAAAAAAAAAAAAAAAAAAACTTACACACGAACTGCTTTCTCTTGCTTGCTCTTCAAACTTGGCTCTCACAGCTGTCTGCTTTCGGAACTTTCTCTTCGCGAACACCGTCCAACTTCTTCTCCGGTAATTTCGGCCGGACTTTCTTCGCCTGTTTGCACTGCTTCTTATCGGCCTCTCCCGGCTCCGAAACCCTCCCCGTGGTCTTCAGATCATCGCTCTCTTCTCTCGACCTGCCGAGAGGATCAACCGCACCGGAGGACGCATCCGAAGCCATGGAATCGTCGCTCTCGTCGTCGCGGTCGAAGATTTGGGAGCCAATGTACATTGTCCATCCAGACTCGGAGACGTCACTGCGTTTCTTGGCCGTCGACGAGGCCCCGAGAAGTTGGGAAGATTCCATCGATCCCGGAAGAAGAAAACCGAGCAAGGGTTGGATTTAAGTGGGAGGGTTGTGAAGGAGAAAGCAAGCAAAACAATGAACAGTGATGATTAATATATTATCGAGTGTAGTACCTGGCAATATTATCACCATTCATATATAATTTCTGCAGGAGTGCTTCAATGACTAGAAGACAAAGCTGGGAAGCTGGTAAAACCGAAATGGCATAATCTTTGATCTCGAAATCTATTGGAGAAGAGGAATCTTGTTCACTTTCAGCAATTACTCAATAATTATGTAATTCTTCTTTGATTTTCACCTGAAATACAGCCACAACACAATTATTTCTCTGCCCCTTTCATTGATAAAAAAACCAGCTTTTTACTTGCGCTCGTACGGACCGAGCCCCCACACAAATTGAATATAATATTGATATGGGATAATCACCATAAAAATATCTAAATTTTGACAGACGCAGGCACCGATAGTCTAAAGTGAAAAATAGCAGCAAAAAGTACTCAGGGTGAACAAATGTAAGGCGACATAATTTTCCATCTATTTTTTTTTTAGCATAGCGTTATTAAATCATACTTAATTAAGATGCACATTTATGTGTTTATCTAGCTCTCTAACATTTTATCTCATTTGAATTCGACGTAAAAAAATGAAAGGAAAGATATATTGCCTCGAATTTGCTAATTTATTATTATTATTGTCGCTATTTTTAACATTGGACTATTGCCGCCTCAGTTGGCGAAAGTTTAGATTCTCTTATCGTGATTATTCGTGTTAATATTAAGAGAAATAGCAGTATAAGTATCTAAAGTTGTCTAAAACAGATAGCATGATTGTCCAGCTTTCGATTGCGCTGAATTAATACAGAAAAGACTCGATAATAGTTGCATTTTAAGTTGACTCTAACTACAATGAGAACTATGCAAGTGTACGATGGAGATTATTCCCTAAGTATGGCCTATTTAAGTTTTTTTTATAAGGCATAAATATCTAAAGTCTTATAAAAAGGGCGGCATACTCTCAAACTTGTCCGGTCTACAATTTCGGGTCGACGATATTCTCAAACTTGTACCTAATATTAATTTAAATATGAAGAAAACGTGAGACATTTGAGGGGCAACTTTGATTATTTATGTAGTTGAACAATATATCTTCTGTGGTTATCTGCTCAAAATTCTTGAATTTTCTCTCTGGTGGGTGGAACTTTGTCACAACATATTTTGAAAATAATTATTTAAAAAAGGGTTTCCCTTGTGGAAGAATTTAATGCATCAGTTAGGTTTTTGTTTGGCAATTTGCTTCCTGTCCTTCTTCTGTTATCTTTCTTGCTTTCTTCTTTTAAATGTTTTTCTTTATTTTTCTCGCACACACACACACACATATATATATATATATATATATATATATTCTGAAAACAAACAGGTAGGTTTAATTATTTACAGTTTTCTTCACTGAAGTTGACATGTTATAGAAGACAGCTAGGTGGACAGTTTATGCATTAAAAACAACTCAATATAACCTAAGCAAATTTAACTATTAGAAATGTTAAAATTAACTAAGTTTATTTGGCCAAGAATGTGTAAATATCAGTTTGGTGCCAGACTTTCATTTCAGGTGAAACACAAAATATATTTTTGACCAATTTTTTTACTTCAACTGTGTAAGTGAAAAATTATGAAGAACCTTATTGAAATGGCTATTAGAATAATAAAATATGATGTTACTTTTGGAAGTATTGTAGAATAGATTTATCGGGTCAAGAATTGATAAAAGTCTAAAGCTCATATTTCGGTCATTTTTTACTCATAAAACATAAAAGATGATCTTCTTCTTTTTTTGCCTTAATCACAATTAATGAACAACGACTGTTATGTTCTTTTTTTTTTTTAATTTCATTTGAGTCTTCGAAACACTAAATTTGTCGCTTATCACTTATGTAGTTGTGCTTGCAACATGCTTCGGGTTTTGCTCGTTTGAGGGTTCTACGGTCTTTGTCCAGGAAACTTTGTTTTATGAAATTGAATGATAGTGTTTGGACGACGCTCTTTCCTCACTCGAGTTACACCCGTTCATGAGTCTCAAAGAGTTTTAATAAGGCCCTTCAATACTTTCAAAACAACAACAACAACAATGAAATAAAAAATTACGTGAGCTTATGCTCGTGCACATGTAGCTCCGCCATTGACTCTGGTCAACAACACTGATTGTTCTTACACAGAGAATACATTTCATAATACAAACACACATAATTTTGACGACTTTATTAAAAAAAGTATTATTTAGAATTAGAAAATAAAGTATAGCTTGATATTCTTGTTGGTGAATTTTTAGGAATGAATAAGATCACATTGATACATACATGATATACATGTATGAAAAGACCTTTGTTCGTCTGACCATTTTTGAAGGCATTCTTATTGTTTCCACTTTCGATTCACTGTTACATTATTGTTGCCTTTTGGTTTTGCCTGTCATCTTTTTCTTCTTTTATTGGATTTATTTATGTTTCAAATAAGGCCCTTTAATATTTGAACTTATTAACGATCACCTTTATTTAATATACATATATATATATATTATTAATTTCTCAGTTTAGTCATCAATTTCGTACTCGCTTCACTATCTGCAGCTTGAGAATTAGGTTCTACGCGGCCTACAATTTGCTAAAGACCGTGGGTGGCAAGTAGCGGTGGTGGAGTCAGATTGCCTCCGAGCTACTTAACTCATCAATGGGGGAACTTAAACGGTATTCAAGGACCGATTTTAGCGGACAATCGTGCTTTGATTTGCTCGATTACTTCGTTGGGCACGTGTTTGTGGATTCCAAAATCATGTAATGGGTGGCTAACCATCTCGCAAAGACTCGCCTTTTGGGTTTGATTTCGGATTGTTGGTCATCTGATTGCCCAACTTGACTTGTATCTTATATTCAAAGGGATTTAATGCCCTGATTATTTTCAATATATAAGCTCTTCATAAATAAATAATAAAAAAAAAAATTAGGTTCCAAAATTAGAAAAAAATATTGCTAAAAAAAGTCTGCATTACCATAAAAACCGTGATGAATCCAAATATTCAAATAGATAAACATGCATGTATATGCATATATATACATTATTCACTTTGTGTAGAAATATTTGGGACCTTGCAAATTTTGTCACGTTCTGCTGATGAACCAACTATATTAAATGCCATAGAATGCCATAAAATTGTTAAATCTAAACCGGAAATTCAAATATCATTTATAACCGATGAACTGATTTTCACCCTTAAAAGTTTGCACCCATGACCCACCTAAGGGCTTATTTCGTCTATCAACGCCTTTTAGTTTGAATTCTCTTGGAGGATGTTAGACGACGTCACGACGAGATGAATATGGATAATAAAGATCACCGCTTCCACAACAATGGACAATCTTAACGACCATGATTCGTCGGAAAATCTCCAGAATAGGAAGCAAGCTTAACTTATTCGCCAAGGCCAGGAGAAGAATCCGGCGAAAGGTAGACTTGTCTCTGTGGTAGATCAATATGTGATTGGAAATCCGACTTTACTTCGAGAGAAACTTGCTCTTTTGTAGTAAGGTGATCTTCCATTTGATGCTCAGCTTCTTTTCCCGTTGGCGCGGTTAAACTTCCTTGAAATCGAAGGCTGCTTACCTTGCTCAATTTTGAGTCACTTATGTCGAAATGGGCATCCTTATTCTCAAGCAAGGCACCGAACCTTTGAATTCGAGGGAGCTTTTGGAAATCTCTATGAAATTCATCAAATTAACAGCATTTTATGATAAAAATTCCCAAGGTCGACCGTTTTCCGATCCTAGTGTAACGTCTTTGGATGTCGTTACATAGTGAATCATTCTTAGTATCTCTCACATACAACTTAAATGTCTGACATAATTTGTTCTTGACAATGACATAATCATAAGAACAACTTGGTCAGCAGCATAAGGTCTCAAAAAGGGGTTTGGTTCTTACAAATACAAGTATGTTTTCAAATAGTAATGTACGAACAAATAGGTCGACTATAGTTTTAGAACTGAAATCTAAATATGAAAAATTTATAAAAATAAAGTCAGCAATATATTTTTATTAATAGGAAAATTCAAACAAATGTACTTCAAAGTATCTAAAAATTTACAACATATTCTAAATCTTATTTTTAGAAGCTAAAATATACTAAAGTAACGTTTTTTTTTTTTACTGCAAGGTCCATAACTTCCGTCAATGTCCTCCGTTAAGCGCCACTTGTCACACTCTCTTGCATCCACGCATCACTCCTTTTCCATCAATTTGATCAACCTCAGTACTCACATGCATATATACAATTTTCCTTATGTTTGTCTAAATTTAAATTTAGGTTTAGGGTATTTTCTTCTTCACTTCCAATCTTCTCCAATGGCGTCCTTCTCAGGCGGCGAGGTTCTCCAGCAGCGAGCTTCTCCGACTCCACCGACGAATTAAGTATTTGACAGTGTGAGCTTCCATGGCCACTGGCCAGAAAGGGTTCGTCCCGACCGATTTCAAGCGTTCAAATCCGAGATGTTTTTGTTGCATGGACTGGAGTCAGTAATTTATTTATTCATTACTGGAGAGAAAAACAAAAGCAGCGTGAGCTAATTTAAATGTTTCTTACGTTTAATTTAAAGATTTCAGTGAGTGTATGAAGGACTACCGAAACGACTCTTCAGCTAGCCTCACGAGTGTACTGTGTAATACAATTATATATTATATAGAAACTTATGATACAATTATTTAATAGGAAGATTGATTAGCTATTTCATGGCAATTCGGGTAACCACATATATATAGAGGTTGATTCCAAGTTGTTAGTGATGACATTTTATGATATTCTCAAGCTATTAGTGCACTCAGTAGTGTTAAACACATATGATTAATGATTGAATCCCGTAATTTGATTAAGTTAATTATATATCACGGACTAGTTCATATATATATATATATATATATATATATATATATATATATATATATATATATATATATATATATATATATAATAGTAGTCACCATATATATATTAATTATGGAAAATAAATATAATCGCAACATTCATTCAAACACATATGCTAAATCGTACGTAGACATTCTTTATTTATTACAAAATAAAAAATAATTTTCTTGATAATTAATTACTTATGCAAATAAGGTATATATTAATTTGTGCTTATAGGCTCATGCGTCATGCCCAAATGAATTAAGATGTTCACATTTCAATAATATTAATTTTTTTACAGTATAATCTTTTAGAATTAATATTCAATAAATTATTAACTTAATCAAATAGTAATTTTTATGATTTTGACACTATCTAATATGATTAAATTTTTATTTTATAAATTAATAATTTCGATAATATAATAAATTTCTTTGACCTTAATAATATTAAGATTATTTATTTATATAGAAGTTGTAATATAAATTGATAGCCTGCTTCGTCCAAGCCATAAAAATATAGAAGTTTGTGCATAAAGTCATTTATCTAAAATATTTTTAAAACAGACTGCAGCTATTTATTTCTACTTTCTTGAACAATATAAAAAAATCTGCATATTGTAAAAATAAATTTATTGCGAGAATAGTACCAAATGTAAAAAAATAAAAATAAAAAAAATAAAAAATTTAACATGTGTAATTGGAGCTGAAACGTGGGCAAAAGAGCCATGTACGTGGACCACTCACACGTTGACTTGTACAGTATAACTAGTTTCGGTATAAATTGCAAACTTTTCAGTCTCTTGTGGTAGTTTGCTGTTAATAACCCGAGTAAATTGATGACTAAAACATCGAAGTTGCTATGATTAGAGGATAATACAGATTTTTTTTCTTCTTCTGTAAAGTGTAAACTAATAAATTCAGAGGGTAATTTTTCTCCATACAGATTAATTCCTGTGTATTAATATTGCTTTCTGGAATAAATTGTGGTACATTGAAAGGTCACATGGGTGGTCCCCTAGTTTTCATATTTCCTTTATTTTGTGTTAAATATAATCCCACGTTTTCATAACACACACCAAAAAAACTGTAGTTACGGAAAGCAACATCTAAAGCTTCATTAAGATCTATTACGGACACATCATGAATGATATTTAATTCCTTGACTATTAATGTTTTGGTGCATATTGATCGGGCGTATATGACATGGGATTTGTGATGCCATACATATTCAATCTAATTTTATAACATTTTTATCAACAACATGCTTGACTTATTAGACATAGAGGAGGCCATGTCGCGATTAAATAATGTAGCGATTTGGGATTTTTTTTTTCTTCCGAAAATACTCATAGTATGATTTATACTCCATTACTCCTAATGATATTAAGTTTTTAGAATAAGTAGTTAAAATATTTCGATATAGAGCAGGCCGTATGATTTATACTCCTAATTATTTGAAAATATTGTGGATAGAAAAATAATAATAATAGTGAAAATTAAGTTTATTTGGCTTATTGGTAACTATTCTCAGAGAGTCTAGTGGTAACTTCATTACATTATTCTTCAAGATTCTTTGTATTCAAACTCCATGAGACTCAAATGCGTGTCCTCTTTTCTACAGTGAATATATCTTGTAATGCGATAATACATTATAACTTTAGTTAATAGTGCTACCCCTCCAAGCTTGTTTGAACTTTGAACTATTGGTAACTGCACTGCACTACATACCTCTTTAAGATATCACGAGTTCAAATCTCATGAGACGCAAATGCGTACCCCTTTTACATTTTTTTATACTAAATATATCTAGTAATACGAGAGTGTATTGTAACATTAGTTAATAATATCACCTCATAAATATAAAGGTTAAATTTATGATAAAAAAAAATAGTACTGGTTCTTCTGGTTATGGTCCACAGACCACACATCTTGTTCTATATATTCTACCACCTATAAAACTATAGAACCCTTAGATGTGTCTCTAGGATCAAGGTGTGCATTGGTGTAGGTTGGGCCAATACTTTTTTTAGGCTTTTGGTAAAATAAAATTTTTAAATTTGTTTAATTTATTTTGAGTTTTTTTTCTTCTTCTTTATAATAGAATATTGAAATTTTTATTAATTTTTATTTTATCATGGAAGTTGTCAAAGCACGAAAGTGGATTAACGGTGAACCCGATCCACGGTTTGAGCCCCGGGCATACCCGGTGGTCGGGTGGTCGGTCAAATGTGGAGTCAATGAGGATTAATTAACGACCAACTTAGATAGAGGCGAATCGTTCTTCTTCGGTGAGCCTCCGCGCTGTTCGTGGCCATCCTTGATGATTTTCCTTCCTCGGGGAAGTCTTCATCGGCAAGGGATAACATGCAAAATAAATAATATTGATGCCGCACCTCGTCACTATAGCAAGACTGCATATGTACCTACTTATAGTCAAGTATGATCAGGTCATCTCATAGTTCAAGGTTAGTGGTGAATGAAGGAATGACGAGGTGGTTTGTATCGTCGTTGGAGCCGATAATGGAGGCGCAGGGGTGATATTCGTGTATGACAAGGGTATTATCGGATGATGGTGTCGTGATAAACGATGTGTGATAACTCTATGAAAATAGAGTTATTATACGGTTTTTACGGAGTTAATAAATTAAACCCGAACGAAAGATCATTATAAAATTGACAATATTGTCCGATTAACGCTAAATTGTGAGAGATTGAACATATTTGTGTGACATTGAAGATAAACACATAAATGGACATAAATTGAGAATTAGAACCAAAATAATGTGTGTTTTCTATTCTATGTCTCTCATTTTAATGTGTGTTATGATTGGGCTTAATTAATTGGGCCCAATTACCAAGAGAATGAGCCTAAAAAGGAAAGATGCCCTAATTAATTTTTGTCTCTTTTAGAAAATAAAATCAGCCATTGGATGAAAAAAAAAGAGCATGATCAAAGGCTGAAATGGAGGCTGCTTAGAGGGTATCATCATCAGCCAACAAAGTAGTTATCGGCAGCCTTGGAAAGCAAGGAAAACAAGAAGAAGAGGGCAGCAAGAACAAGCCATTTGTGGGATCATCAAGAGGAACGAAAAGAGAGGAGGGACTCACTACTCATCATCAAGAGAGTTTGTCACAAAGAGTTCTTCTAATCTTTTATCCTTATTGAACTTTACTTTGAATTTCTTGAATGAAGTATATCTTGAATCAAATTATGTTTGTCATTGTTTGTTGTTCAAGTATGAACTAATTTCTTAAGGTTGAGTAATTGATGAACTAAGGGTTTGGTTGATTAATGATTGCTATGGAAATTAGTATTTTCCTTGTTCATGGTTGAGTTTTAATTGATATAACTCTATTTCTCATTTCGACTTAATAGCGTTTAAGATCTAATCTCTATTGGAAAATATGAATTAGATTGGAAATACAACCTTTATGCATGTTTAATTCTTTGGATTTTGTTCATAGGATTGAGAGGGATATAGGAATATATAACTCTCCGTGTAGATCATGAAATTGGAATTCAATTTTAACCCGTAATCAATCCTTGCATAGGAATATGAATGATTAACTTACATTTGGTTTTCAAAATCGGAAGTTCGGAAGAACCTACAAAATTGTGGTTTTCGGATTACTTGGGAAATGCTATAGCATTTCTGTAGCAATCGCTGATTTTACCAAACCCGAAGTAATTCATAGCCCAACCGTTTTCTCTCATCGATTATCAATTTGCTTGCTTCCCCTGCTCCAAATACCTTTATTTAGCACTTTGAATACTATTTTAGCTTACAATTTGAATGAATTTTCATTTTACAACAATTCTCATGATATGTTCTATTTTTATAACTCGTGCGAAATACGTATTTTGACTTAGTCTCCGTGGGATCGATCTTTGTGCCTTGCACAATGTATTACTTGTCGACACGTGCACTTGCGTAAAATTTGCATACACGTTTTGCAACCAACAACGTGGTTGTTGACTGACTTGGATGCCGGAAGTCGTGACCGACGAGTCTTGGACAACGCTAGTCTCAATATCATCTAAGAGGCGAAGGCGTATGACTAATCGACATCTAGGGGTTTTTGGCAGGCTTGGAGGCGTCAACCTGATTAATGAGAGAGTCGATGGCAGACGAGCGGGGGAAATCACCCAGAGGGAGAAGAAAACTCGAGTTTTCTATAGAGAGGAATTCGAATTCTAGATTGAGATGCTTTAAGGAAAGAATGTGTGTAAAATTAGGAGGATTGGCCTCCTATTGATAAGTAAAAGGGTGGATCTCTTTTACTTGATTTGGGGGAATTAATAGAGAACATTCTCCGTTAAATGCCTAACGAAATGCGTGTAAGGCCTTGACAAGGGAAGCTTGCCATAGAGCCTCCTCGGGTCTGTCGGTTGCTTCGTGACTTGTCCGTAGCGTCTTTTGGGTATCCACGAGCTTGCATGTCGAGTCCGTTGGAATCCCAGGGATCTCCCGAGGATCATCGTAAGATCGGCTCTTCTCGTCGTGTGTAATTATTGTGAGATATCCCCAGTCGATTTTATCGACGAGGAGTATGTCTTCCTCTGGATGCTTCGTCGCCGAGAAAGGGATTTGTCGCTTGGCAAGGATATTTCTCAGTGGCTCGTTATCTGACGAGGGCGGCTTGTGGGTTCGACAAGGGTCTCGTCGCCTGACAAAGGTGATTCGTCGTCTTCATCTTGCTTCGTCGGGACCCGGGGGTCGTTGGATAGGTTTGTTGGGACTCCCTGCCCCTTGGGTCGTTGTTTCCTTGCCGAGTTCAACTCCGAGTCGCCGAGAGTTATCTATGGTCTTCATCACCTTACTTCTTGGTTGAGGACTTTTCTGTGGTTATGATAACATTGTCGGGTTGTCAGAACCGTCTTCTTAGATGTAGCATCCGGTCTTGAACTTTATTTCTAGGCCTTTAGAGTTCCAGGGCTATAATGAGTTGGGACTTGGGAACTCATTCTTTGACTTTACCAATAAGCTTTCTCTTTCGCTAATGAAATCCATTTTTTATATAGTCCAAAAAATTAGTACAACAAAAACATTGGCACAATTACTTAAATTTTGCGGATAGGGACTTGTTTGAAGATTATTAATATTCATTTTTTTTTTTATAGAGAAAATAACTTTCATATATTAATGAGGGAGTATATTAATCATATATTATTAATATTCAATATTCTTGCTCTCGCAATGAATTTAGTTACTTCGGTCAATCTTGCTTTCGCAAGTAAAGCAAGATTTTTTTTTTTCAATGGAAGTAAAGCAAGATTTAAGTAATTGAATTTAGTTACTATTACTAAGCTCCTTTTTTTTTAATTTAATTTTTAATCGAATATGATTTTTAATTATGGACCATGTGAAAGCCCAAAATATGATAGAAATTAGAAATGCTAAGGATGGGATGTAATAATTGCTATAGAAAATAGCCGACTTTTTTTTGTTTTTGTTTACAAGGAATACGAACATTGACATAGTACATAAATTTATTTATTGATTAAATGAGGCGAAATGTAGGTAAAACTTATTTGTGGATTTATCCAATCCAAGCAATAGAATTAAAAAATGTCTGAAAATCAGACTTGGTTTAAATACGAGTCATTATCAGCAGCTTGAATATAAGCTGTTAATGCTCAATTTATTTCAGTCGCTTTAAACTATTTTCATAAGGACATTGAATGAGCCAATCAACATAAAAAGCTTTGGTAAAAGGAGAAGAATTAAATGAACTTTGAATAGCCTCAAATTGGCACAGTACCCCAATAACAATTAACCATTTATATTGTTGCCATCTATTTTTTTTATTTTTATGGAATAAAAGAATAGTCATAATTTATCAATAATAAGATATGAGTATCAAAGATTCAAAGTACACAAAACGAACTTATATCAACATCACCAAGCTCAAAAGTACATACGACTATTATTTTATTTTTATAATACCCAATTATTTAGTGTATTTAATAAAGGAGAAAAAGAAGATATAAATAAATTGTAAACTAAAATTATCATCTTGTTTAAGAAGATAGAAAAAATAAAATAAAATTTAGAACTTAAAATATTAAGTAAAACGTATCTGAATTTTCTCATAAACACAACTACTTTCAAACAACTAAAGAGAAGCATCTATAATGTTCTTGAAGATAATAAATAAATAAATTTGCATGAACTATGAAATTTGGTAGCAAATTGGTATCATAAAGTTCACTCAATAACACATTTCTATTTATTTATCTTATCATTTAAGTGTTGCTTCTATTTTTAAGTGTTTACTAATTTCAGAAGGTGAAAGCGGGTAACAAACCTTTTCCTACTTCTTCCACTACTCCGACATCGAAACGGGATTTCGGGTTTCTTAGAAGATAAAAAATAACTGTATCCGCATATCAAAATCGGAGTAAATCTGTATAATAATAAACTAAGAATAAATTTTGATTAAAAAATTCGCTTTAAAATTTAGATCTGAATTCGAAATCTAAATCTATCAAAAACCATTTGAAATAATAATAAAATCAAATTAAAACTAAGGTAGATCACAAATATAATAGAACATTAGTAAAAAAAAAAAAATACGAAACAAAATACATAATAATTATAATCTAGTTCTAATCCCGGTACGAGTCTCTCATATGCTGAATCCGATTTCTGAGTTTTTATTTCAAAATAATTAAATACTTTTACAATAATTTAAATATCGAAAGGGTGACTTGTTACGAAACTACCCAAACCTCGTAAACGACAATTCCCGAGAAAGAAAGGGTAAAAGGGTAAAACCACACGAGAGAGAGAGAGAGGGCCCGAAATGCAAAAATATTCCTCTTTGGTGAGCTGGACTACTGGAGATGATTCTTCTTCTCAACGTGAGTCTGCCACTCTCTCTCTAAGAAATGTTTAGAGAGAGAAACTAGACCGATACTCGTATACATACGTATATATATATATATATATATATATCTATATATATACGCCCATGTTCATTCACGCTTCATTCATAGTAGCGTCTGTGTGTTTGAGATAGTTTCGGAAGTGAGCGAATCGAGAGTTGAACAGTGTTCGAGTCGAGGGCGATGGATTTGATCGAAGCCGCCAAGTCCGTGAATTGGGAGCGAGAGTCGGACCCCAACTACGAGGATTTCATGGTGCTCCCTCTCTTCGCTCTCTTCTTCCCCTCCGTTCGCTTCTTTCTCGATCGCTTCGTGTTCGAGGTACGATGATTTCGCCAGCTTCCATGGTTTGGATCTTTCGCTCTTTGAGTAAATCGAATCATTCGACTCGGCTTTTGCGTGATTCTAGCATCACTCGTTAGTTTCAATAACAATAGGATTTTTTTTTTCTTCAATTTTTAGTCCAATATTGAATTTGTATGCATTCTGAAATGACTAAATTTCCTCGGAAAATGTTAAATGTGATTGCTGATTTATTGCTCTATAGCCATTTGTGTAGATGAAGTGTAGTTTGATTGTGGGTGTTTGAATATATGTTTATACTTCTGTGTTGTTGTTATCGAATTATCCGTAATCTTTTTCCGGGGTTGTTTGTTTATATGCGGTTGAGCTTGTGTATTGCAGAACTTGGGGCGACGGTTGATTTTCGGAAAAGGGCACCGAGAGCGGAATTTAGAGACCGAAGATAAAAGAAAGAAGATCAGAAAGTTCAAGGAGTCGGCTTGGAAATGTATATTCTATCTTTCGGCGGAGATTCTCGCGCTCTCTGTAACCAAAGACGAGCCTTGGTTTACGAATACCAAGTACTTCTGGGTCGGTCCGGGAAATCAAATATGGCCTGACCAGAAAATAAAGTGAGAATTTTTTTATTTCTTTTATATGTCAAAATCAAATCAACATTTTGAGAACTCGGATTTACTAAACATTGCCGTGGATGGATAACAGGTTGAAATTGAAGGGATTGTATATGTATGCCGGGGGGTTCTACATGTACTCGATCTTTGCGTTGATATTTTGGGAGACAAGGCGGTCGGACTTTGGGGTGTCCATGGGTCATCATGTTGCAACACTCGTTCTCATTGTACTTTCGTATATTTTCAGGTACTCGTGGTGAATGTTCACTAAACAAATACTGGGGCAAAGTCAAAAGTGAAATTTTGTCACTTAGAATCTGGGTTTTCTGCAGGTTTGCACGGGTTGGTTCGGTTGTTTTGGCTCTTCATGATGCGAGCGACGTGTTTCTGGAGGTTGGGAAGATGTCCAAATATGGCGGCGCTGAAGGGATTGCCAGTGTTTCGTTTATTCTTTTCGTCATCTCTTGGTTGATATTGCGCCTCATTTACTATCCCTTCTGGATCCTTCGGAGTACAAGGTATGTAGAATTCACACAGCTTTCGGTATATCCTATTAGCTGTACGTTTATACTTTAAGTTGTAGTCCGAATTGGTATATCCTATTTGCTGTACGTTTATACTTTAAGTTGTAGTCCGAATCGATAGACCATAGACGTATGGTCTTCTGAAATTTGAATGCAAACATCATATTTATAATTTTTTACTTAATATCTTGTTATTTAAGTTATCAAATTTTAATATGCCCAGTTATGATTAAAGTTTGTTTATATCAATGGTTGGACACGTGACGAGATCCACGACACGGGGCCATACCAAATTTTCATATATAATACCCCTTTTTCCTGTCATGTACACATAGAACCACTCACCGATTTTTAAGAATCGGATTTTTTAAGTGTATTAATCTCTGATTCATTCTGTGGCAGCTATGAAGTTATTCTCACGTTGGACAAGGATAAGCACCCGATAGAGGGACCGATCTATTATTACCTATTTAATACTCTCCTCTTCTGCTTACTTGTTCTTCACATTTACTGGTGGGTGTTAATGTATCGAATGCTTGTCAAGCAAATCCAGGCGAGAGGCCAACTCAGCGATGACGTTCGATCCGGTGAGAGAAAATATATTTCTTTTGGAAGAACTCCGTAATTTTAGTATTAGAATTCGAACATCTAGACGTTTCGGCATAGCGAATATGTTGTATTAGAATTACCGTACATTTGATTGTGGTTCTAAGCTCTGTCGTCTTATATTCGCTTGCAGATTCCGAGGGCGAAGATGAACATGAAGATTGACCTCAACACAAAATTCCTCACTGTAATTTTGACGTTGCAAGAGGTTCTTTCATTTATTTGAATTCCAGTTGACACTTCAATATGACTCCGATTTAAATAAACCTCTCTTTGATTCCACTTAACACTTCAATATTTTCGGATTTTTAAAAACTGTGTTGGTTTTCTTTCTTTTTTTTTTTTTTGCAGATTACGAGCGGCTTATACCGGATGTAAATGAAAAATATAATGTCTGTCAAGAAGAAACTCCTTCCAATTTGAAGAAGGGCCGTTCGCGCTTCGCTAGAGAAGTTTGATTCTTGTTCTTAGCTCATTCTTAGCATAAACCATTGAATTAGCTTTGAGTTTATTCTTTTCTTTTCCAGGCTCCCAATTGATTATTATTTTTTTAACCAAGATGTTAATATTAGCTTATGATAACATTATTTGGTCCCAAAATCTTCTTTGGTTCCATCCCTTGCAGTTTGTTTTTTTTTTTTCCAAAATTAAATTATATCATTTTGAGCTACTAATTCTGAAGGCCATTGACTGCCTTTTTTTTTCTTTCTTTCCATCTTTATCCCTCACATTGTAAAAATTACTGCATAACGCCCAATTTCGAAATTAACTAATTACATAGGTCTTATTTTTCTGATCTTTTCTTGTTTAACATTGAGCCCCATCTCTAGTTTCCACGGTAATGTTAAACAAGAGGTCACGATTTTTTGAACAAACGAAAAGAATACTCTCTTTAACTAAGACAACTCAAGACACCGGGATGATCTCCTCTGACAAGTCCGGTCCGAGAGACCCGAGGGACCAGCTCGAAGATTCCATCGCGGAGGGAGAAGTGAGAACCTTGTTCTAGGGGTCGTGCATAAATTATCTTGTAGAGCATTCACGCTCTCTGGTGAGAAAACTCGTGGACGATGCACTTCGTTTACAGTGTCGAATGAAGTAAAACACGTGACTAGAGCATTCCTCTTCGTTTTGAGACGAAGAGGAACTCGGTTAAAACTTACTAATATTCAAGAATCCTAAGAAGTGTTTCCAAAACATAAGTGTCAAAAGTGTTTTGAATTGGTCATAATTTGTAACTATGTCCGTCGATTTCCAAGCTGGCCGCAATATGAAATTACCGGTTTCCATCACACCTTTAATTCTCTACACTCACCCGTCACAACTCTTAACTGCAAATTATTTTTCACTTCCAGTACACTAAAATCTCGATAAATTAATACAGTTGAGACGCTAGAGTTTTATTAAATTATCAATGCTATTGATTTATTAAGTGATCATCAATAATTTTAATCAATAGAGATTACACAGAATTGTAATTTAATTAAAATTATTAATTTAACGAGATTTTATCCTTACAAAATTACTAATTAAGAGCAAAAAATAAGAATAATAAAAAGGAGAAATTAGGAGTTCTCTACAGAGTCAAGGAACCCATCTTTCTCAGCAGATCAAAATTCAGACAATACCCAAACTCTATTGGGGTTCTGAGTCTTCGCGTTGTTTGGATTCCGAGAAAGTAGCAGAGAATCCTTACCATCAAGCCACGGCAAGACTTTCCGTCAGGTTTGCATCTTTCAATTTCAGTGCTGTTTTTCAAATCAATCGGAAACAGTCCGTGCTCTATTAGTTTTTCTAGGGTTTGCTAGATTGGTGCTTCAATGGAGTAACAAAGCTTAGATGTTATCAATTAGGGCTAAAGTTCCCTTCAAGCTTGTCTGTAATTTTCCCATTTCGTCAAGATTTTTTGCTCTAGGATTTGTTTTCAACACTGATTACTGAACATTCACTAGACTCGAGAAGAGAGAGAAAGAAAAGCTTTTGAATCGTGTAAATATGCTATCTGTGAAGCAGAGCTGAGACATGGAAGATGTTCTTACCGAGATTCCACCTCCGTCGAGGTTCTCCGAGGAAGATCTCAACAACTTCGCACCTCCACTGCCGCCTCTGCCGTCCCCGTTTCTCGTGTTTCCGAACCCTAAACCGCTACGCCCGTCTCTCCTCATTGTTGCTGTGTCCTCCCCGTCCCTCTATGTGCTCCACCATTTTCCCCAAAAGACACTGATTGGAAGCCTCATCCTTCCCGAAAGGCCTTTCTCGGGGAATTCCATTGAGCCGTCACTCAGGGACAAGTCGTGTCATATCTACGCCCTCGGTGGTGCACAGAGCTCGATTCTCCTTGTTTCCGTGCAATGCCCTGTTTCCCAGGAACGGGCCCATGCTGTTTCGAGAAAACTGATCGGAGAACACATTGTTCCGGAGAGAGTTCTGGTTGTGGATTCCATCCAGCGCCGGAACTTCCGGGGTAGGGTTTTGCCGGAGGATGCGTTTGCTTTCAGGCTTGAGACGTCGGCTGAGAGGAAAGCGGCCAGTGACAGCTGTCCTCTGAAGGGCTTGGCATATTTTCCGGCGGGCAGCGTGGTGGAAGGGTTATCGGCGGCTCTGCTGAGCCGATGTGAAACGAGGAAGATCAGGGGAACACTCTATGTGACTTGGCCGGAGGTGGGCGGTCCAGCGGTTTCTCTGGTCAAGTCTCTTCTGAAGAGCGTTTTGCCTGGTTCGGACTTCGGCAATGACGACGGAGAATGTTCTTGGTCTGATCAAGGAAATGATCGTCTGTTTGATTCTGAATTGTACACCTAGAATTAGCTGGGTTTCGTTTTATTGTCGCTGTACCCGGAATTGTTTGTATTTTCCCTCGTTTTTCTAGAGGATCTTGGCTTTGGCTTGATGATATTTTCAAGTGGAGTTTTGATATTGTTCGCTCTTCCTTCTACCTAACTGCTTACCTTCTTTGGATGTTACTATCAGAGTTCTGAGGGACTCACAAATGTACTACAGATATAACCTAAGCCTGACTTTGGACGACCCATAAAAAAATGGGTACTGGGCGCTAAATCCCGATACCGGTAACGCTTTCATGCATTTTACTATAGTCTTCAATTCAGGACATTTCCTTCATTTTGCCAATCAAATTAGCAAACGAGTTGTCCAAGTAAGATGTTAATTCGTATTATATAGTTTTTTTGCATGATTGAACATCGTGCAAAATAGTGAGATGATAATGTGCAAAATAGTGAGATGATAATGTTCAAAACAAGTTTTGTTCCAAATGCCAATATCGACGCCGTCGCTTTCTCCATTTTACGGGTATTCCGCATGTCGATGGAAATATAGACGGAAAAATCAGAAAAAAAAAAGACATGCTGCAAATGCCGCATAAATTTCACCGTGGGCATGCCGCATGTCGATGGAAATATCAACGAAGAAGATGGAAAATAATTTTAAATATTTTGACAATTTTTTTTTAATATAAGTTCAAACATAAGACATGAATAAATAACTAAAAAATAGCACTAATAATAAAACATCCTATTGTTAGGTTATAATTGTATTTAGGGAAAATTGCGGCAAAAATACTCAATCTTTGGTCAAACTGCCTCCCGGGTACCCAACCTTTAAAACTGGCGGAAAAAATACCCAACCTGCGTTGACCGTGACTTTGGCATGAAAACGTTAATTTTTCCGTTAAAATTCGTCATGTGGCCGTTAGCGGCAAAAATACCCAACCTTTTTTATTAAAAAAAATTAATTTTTAATTTTTTTAATTTATGTTTTTCTTTTTCTTTTATTGATTAGTGAGAATTACTTGAATTTCAAATACATGGAATAATACAAAAGTTAGTCAAAACACCCATTGATTTCTTAATGTGCTTGTATACCCGAAAAACCGGATCCGGATACGGGTAGTTAAAAAAAACGGATAACCGCTCCGGTTACAGCCCTAATTACCCTTTTCATTGGTAATTGACCGTTTTAGATCGAACTAATACAGTCAATTATTGTCTCTGTATTGAAAAAAATGGCTTAAGAATATATGTCAGTAAAAAAATATTATCAATAATCAATAGGCTTGATTAGTAACAATTGGCTAAAAGACCTCCCTCGGGATCCCATTAAAATACATACCCTTAAATACCCCTGCTAAGAAATATGAATAGTGTCGAAGGAAGCTATGAAAAACACTAAAACCCCACTTATGGTCATTCTCCATAAAAACCCTTATCGAAGGCCGATCCAACGCCGCAAACCGCGTCCTCATCGGAGGCCGGACGCGCCTTCACAGGCGACGTTTATGACGGATGCACTACTTCACGCGCGCGCCTCTGCTTACGTCATCAGGCTGACGTAAGCCATTCTAAGGGCGCGTGAGGAGGGCAAGAGACGCGTAGTGGCTCGTGTGGGGCCTGTGGGGCCGCCCGAGGTGCTCCCGGCCCACTTTAAGGGTTCCGAGACCATTTCTTGCAAACTTTATGACTTTTGATAATATTTTTTTTACCG
Source organism: Parietaria judaica (assembly GCA_954871525.1). Classification (NCBI taxonomy): domain Eukaryota; kingdom Viridiplantae; phylum Streptophyta; class Magnoliopsida; order Rosales; family Urticaceae; genus Parietaria; species Parietaria judaica. Next base: position 29,586,309 of record OX940870.1, read on the forward strand.
GCATATATTCCTAAGCCATTTTTTTTTTCAAAACAGTGACAATAATTTACAGTATTAATTCGATCTAAAATGGTCAATTACCAATGAAAATGGTAATTAGGGCTGTAACCGGAGCGGTTATCCGGTTTTCAGGGTATCCAAAAATCACTACCCGTATCCGGATTCGAAAATCCGGATACCCGGAAATCCAGATACCTATTTTCAAAGCCCTGTTCAATTATTTAAAATACCCGTAACATTATGTTTAAAATTTCTTATAATAATAAGATTTTTATCACCAAATGTAGCTTATACAAGCACATTAAGAAATCAATAGATGTTTTGACTAACTTTTGTGTTATTCCATGTATTTGGAATTCAAGTAATTATCACTAATCAAGTAAAGAAAAATTAAATAAATTTAAAAAAAATATTTTTTTAAAAAAGTTTGGGTATTTTTGCCGCTAACGGCCACATGAGGGATGTTAATGGAAAAATTAACGTTTTCATGCCAAAGTCACGGTCAACGTAGGTTGGGTAATTTTGCCGTCATTTTTAAAGGTTGGGTACCCAAGAGGCAGTTTGACCAAATGTTGTGTATTTTTGCCGTAATTTTCCCTTGTATTTATATTAAAATAAAAATTACGCTTAATTTATAGAAAATATAAATATAGGGTTATAATTAAAATAAATTATTATATTGATAGGTTATAGTTGTTCACGGGCATGCCGCATGCCGAAGCCATGCCGGTTGCCGCAGTTTTCAAAAAACGGGCATTCCGAAGAGATATCGGGAAATTTAAAACCATGTTTCAAAATATTTCCGAGCTATTACTTCAAAAAGTACACATCATGTGGATGAGTGATTTGTACTAAGTACTAACTAGTAAGTCTCTCTATTGTGCCAGAAGAGACTATAAAAGCAACAGTAGAAATCTAGAATTAAATCAAGAGATATTGCATGGGATAGTCAAATTGAAATGTTTGATTAGCCAAATAGCTAACTTTTCATTTTTCTTTGCAAAATAACCAAATGGTTATTTAATAACATATTTTATTCTTATAATACCCTTTTAACATATTAACGTGGTTAATTTTTTGTTAAAAATTTAATCACGATTTTTATATTTAAACAAATTATCTCGTTAATACGTTTATTAACGTGTATTAACGGAGTTAATTTGTCTAAAAATAAAAAATCGATATTAAAATTTTAACAAAAATTCAAAAAAAAAAAAATCAAAAAAATAATAATTTATTTTTAAACAAATTAACTTCGTTAATACGTGTATTAACAGAGTTAATTTGTTTAAAAATAAAAAATCGTGATTAAAATTTTAACAAAAAATTTAATTTTTTTTTTTAAAAACAAACTTTTTAAAACAAATTAACCATGTTAATACAAGGGTAATCCGGTCTTTCGTGATTTATCAACGTAGTTAATTGGCTATTTGGCAATATTAATTAAAACATTGGTTATTTACCTAATTAGAGTTTGAAGTTTGGCTATTTGGCTATATGCCCCTTAAATCAACTACTATACTTACTAGAGGAAAAGAAAACACACACACACAAATACTACTTGCTATATATATATATATATATATATATATATATATATATATATAAACACATTATGGTATTTCGTACAATTTCTTTATATTAAATTATGTTAAACCACTTTAATAATGTTCTAAATGTTTTATATTGACAAAAACATTCAACTTCAATAAAATAAAATAATAGTTTTGTTCAATTTAACAAAAAAATTAGTAGAGGGCGGATCTATGTAATATAATTAGTAACGATAAGATTAAATTTAAGTAAGAAATTTGTTAATATAAGAAATTTGACGGTCCATTTATGTTTTTTTTTCTTTCAAAAATTGGATGGAAGTACCTGATTTTGAACTTTGGTATATTACCCACTAAAAATTAATATAAATATTCGCCGATGCAGTTGTTTATAATTTAAATACTTTTGCCGCTATTATTTTCTAACTACAGTAAACATGCCACATATAGATGCTAGTTGGGAAATAATAGTAGTATTTATAGGTGTTTCTTAATTTCTTGTACCACATGAAAACGTGCATAGTATACTTTGCTCTTCATAAATTTTGACAATATATTTTCCAATTGTTCTAGATTTGCTGGTTTGCCAATTTTTATACTATTGAACAGAAGTCTTGTTTGTGAAGAGACAGTGAAATTCATGACGCACAAACACCAATTTCGAAATCTTACTACAATTCCAGCTAGTTTTCTTTTAGAAGCCAATTTGGATTTCATCAAGATTTTATGCATTTTTGTGGCTTAACCTAATTTCTCCAACTTAAGTGACAAGAAAAGAAAATCGACAAACAGAAAGAAGAATAAGTTGGACAAAGCTAAAGAACAAAGATTTTTTTTTTTTCTTTGGTTGCCTATAAGCTTTATTTCACGAATAAAACACAAAACTTTTAGTGACCACTGACCAGAGACCTTCCCAAGAGTCTCAAATGGACTAACCATGAGCTGTAATATATATAAGTTTTTAATTGGTTATTATGAATAAGATAAAAAATATTATTAGCAGGCTCTTTTATGATATTTAGGGTTTATTAGCAAAAGCCTCAATAAAATTCAAACTATTTAAAAAAGTACTCAAAGTTTCAATAATCCAAATTATACTCAGTTTAAACTTTAATTTCCCTAATTACCCTCAAATCACTTTTCTCCCTTTCTCCCTCTTCTCCTCCCTCGAGCTTTGCCCTAGCCTTCCTTCTCTCTCTCGCGATTCCTCGAGCTCTCTTCTCCCTCTTCTCCTCCCTCGAGCTTTGCCCTAGCCTTCCTTCTCTCTCTCGCGATTCCTCGAGCTCTCTTCTCCCTCTTCTCCTCCCTCGAGCTTTGCCCTAGCTTTCCTTCTCTCTCTCGCGATTCCTCGAGCTCTGCGTTTCCTGTCTCGCGATTCCTCCTTCTGCCTTGTCTCCAAATCGCGAGCTTCTTCTTCCTCGACCTCTCCTCGAGCCCTAACTCTGCAAATCGCGACCTCCTTCACTAGAAACGGTTCGAGCCCTAACCCACGAGCTCTCCTCTCCTCTGATTCCGAGCTTCTCTCATCGTCCTTGAATCGCCAGTCGACGCTCCGACATTCTCATCTCCGTTGAATCTCAAAGGTAATCAACATCTTTCATTACATAATGTACAATATATTGTGATTGATATAATATCATCTCCTTTTTTGAGGTAGTAAATCTTTGAAATGAAAAGTACAGTGTTAGGGTTAGCCGTTTCATATTGAACATTATCTGGGAGAGTTTTCCGGTCTAATTATCGTATTAAAGTGTGATTGTTTCTCTTGGATTTCCATTCCGACTCCTCTCAGATTCTTGCTTTAGTTCAAGTATATCCAATTATAAGTGAACTCGAAAATATAATTCTGTCGTTTCGATTCGTTTTCTGAAATTTTCGTTAATTTATATAATGTACAGTAGAGTGGCTGATGGAAGGCGCTCCATTGTACTAGTCGTTTTCGTCGGAGGTGTCACGGCTAACCTAAGACTTGATCAATTATTGTGCAAAGTACAGTGTAAAGATGGTAAAAATCAAGGCAACAAGTGCGGCGCTAGAAACCGGGGCAACAAGTGCAGCGCTAGAAACCGGGGCAACAATTGCTGCTCAGCCGCAGGGAGCGGCCACGGATTCATGCAAAATTGTGGAGCGCAAGCGCAAATCGGCAGGTAATTATATCCCTTTATAATTTGTTTCTTATTTGGTAAATTGTTCACATTATTCAATGTATGTTTGTCAATATAATTCGGGTCATTATCTTACTTATTATGTTTCATTTAATTTCTTTTAGGTAGGAAATCAACATGTGGCGCTTCCGAGAAGGCTTCCTCCTCTAAACCGATATCTGAATCCAAAGATGCATCAAATGAGAAAGCTGAAATAAAAGTAAGACCAATTACATTGTATAACTCAGATATAATTATAAATGTTATTACAGTTACGTAAATAGAATTATATAAATGTAACTTACTGTTACATGAGTAACTATACAGTTACAATCATGTAACTGTAGTTACAGTTACAATTATGTAACTGAAGTTACAATTATGTAACAGTTACAATCATGTAACTGTTACATGTTTGTAACTACAGTTACATGATTGTAACTGTAACTATAGTTACATGATTGTAACTGTAACTATAGTTACATGATTGTAACTGTAAATATATTGCAACTGTACTGTTATTGTAGTTACATACTGTTAGTGTTTCATATGTTAGTGTATAGTTACATGATTGTAACTTTAACTATAGTTATATGATTGTAAATTACAATGTAATTGTACTTACCACTATCTTATTGCAGTTTCTTGTAGATTTGACAAGGAGAAGACATGGTATTAGAATCAATACGCATCAACGGATCAATACCATCAAATACATCGAGCAGTTGTTGGCTCCGCGGCCAGCTTGTCTAGATAAGTTCAAGAATGGACTTTTTGGTTACCTAGTCAACTTCACGCTACAAACATCTCCATCTCGTCTGCTACACAACCTCGTCTTTCATATGGTGGAGGGTAAAGATGAGTTGCTGACTTTCATGTTCAATGACCAAGTCGTTGAGTTTGGCATCAAAGAGTTTCAGGCAACGACCTTCTTGAACTGTTCAGCTTTTCCATCCCACGTCATCCCAAGGAGAGGAGACATAAGAGAGAAGTGGTTTGGTAGTTCATCAAGAGTTACGTGTAGTGACTTTGAGGATCTTTTTTCTGCCTCCGATGATATCGATGATGACGAGCTGCTCAAAATGGTGAACATTTACTTCTTCGAGGCATTCATCGACAGCAAGCCAAAGGATAAACCAATCGAGAATGCGCACATCGACTTAGCCAGTTCTTCTAGTGCTTTTCCGTGGGGAAGAATTGTCTACGAAACGACTAAGGAGTTCATGTTAAAGGCTGCTGCAAGTTTAAATACCGACAGTCCGATAACTGGCTATCACCTTCATGGTATGCCAACTGCAATTTTGGTGTACTTAGCTCAGGCTATACCATTGTGGTCCAAGGCCAAAATTGCTACGAAGGTGAATTCTACTATCAGTCCACCGATTTTGAATTGGAGTTTGCTCGGTGGTAAAGTATGCTCTAGAATGGTTGCTTCCATTTTTGATGACATTGAGGTATTTTCGAATTGCTTTACTTCATTTACAATTTAATTTTGTTATAATAACCATGGCACTGTTTTTGGAATCTTAATAATGTTATTATTGTTTTTCTAATATTACAGCTACGTGTTCTGTCGGAATATTGTTCTGAGAGACAACTTCCTCAAAAACCTACTTCTTCACCACAAGCTCCTCAGCAAGCCTCATCTTTAACGATCGATCAGCTACGCCAAGAAGTAGCAGAGCTTAAACAAGATAACAAAGAGATGAAGGCTGAGCAAGTTAGCATGAAGAATGAAGTTGTTCTCTTGAAAAACCAAGTGGAGATGCTAATGTCTCACATTGGTTTGAACAAGGTACTGATTGTAATTTAATTTACAACTTATTTATGTAATTGTAATTTAGCATCACTTAAGTAATTGTAACACCAGTTACAGTACTGTAACCCCAGTTACAGTACTGTAACCCCAGTTACATTACCGTAACTCTGGTCCAGTTACATTATTGTAACTCCGATAAAACTTATTGTAAATATGTTCATGTAACTACCACCATTTGTATTTTGTAGGCCGAGGGAGAAAAGGTTACCGAGCATGTAGCCAGGCAGCCGAAGAAGGATCCAATTAAGAGATCAAAGAGTGCTCGTAGAAAGACTACGAGAGTGTCCTCTGAGCCTCTAACTACACCGGATTTGGGAGAGGTACTATTTGTAATCCATTTATCACTATATTCGTTATATAGCTCCACTTATGTAATTTAAACTTAATGCAACTATGGCTATGCACCAAGCCGGTAAGTTACTTAATTGTAACTCCAAATACAAATAAACAATTCAGTTATAGCTATTAAGTTATTACCATTTATATTTGTAGGATGGTGAGAATCCTCCCCTACCGAAAAAGAAGAAGATTGCCGAGAAGGCACCTGTTGAGGACACCACAGAAGACGCAAAAAAAGTTACATCTGCGTATCTGGATGACGAGACACTCCTTCAAATCGATAGTGATTCCAAATTCATTGATGCTGTTATAACAAGGGCTACGAAGGTACTTGTCATCTTATATTGTAATCATATTTAGTTTAATCATATTTAGTTTAATATTTTCTTTGTAATTACATTTTTAGGTGGATAAAAATCTTGTTGACAAAGCCATTGAGCGTCCTAGTTTCAGCTTAGGCATTACCCAGATGCTTGACAAGGTAACATTTGTGATCAATTTTAATTTCTGGTTGTAGTTTTTGTTACACAAGTGTAACTTGAATTACGTATATTTAATTTCATTTACTTTATGTCAATTAAGTAACTTACATACTTCTATATTTGTAGGAAGAAGCTGAGAAGGTTGAAACATCTATGAAGACATTTAAAAGAAGAGTTACAAGGGCTTCGAAGAAAGCAAATGTGTGATTTAGTTTTAGTCATTATCATTTTCGAACATATGGTCTGTGACCAATTTGTCTGTTTTATTTTTTCTTCCTTTTAAACTCTTATGACTATTACCTTTACTTATCGGATTACATGTGTTTAATCAGAATTAATGTTACATAGTTAATTAATGTTTACCTTTACTTTCAGTTACATAAATATAACTTACTTATGTAACAACTAGAATTTAAATTGTGTAGTTACATAAGTTACACTTTTGTAACTTATGTAACTTCAGTTACAATAATGTAACTTCAGTTACGATAATGTAACTTCAGTTACGATAATGTAACTTTGGTTACCATATTGTAACTTTGGTTACAAAAATTTAAAATAAATTAAATTAGTGTACCTTCAGTTACGATAATGTAACTTTGGTTACCATAATTTAACTTTGGTTACGATAATGTAACTTTGGTTACAAAAATTTAATTCCAATTAAATTAATGTAACTTCAGTTACGATAATGTAACTTTAGTTACCATGATGTAACTTTGGTTACGATAATGTAAATTCGGTTACAAAAATTTAATTCCAATTAAATTAGTGTAACCACATGTACATTAGTGTAACTATAATGATTGTGGTCATATTACCTAATTGTGGTCATAGTATTACATAATTGTATGTCACTATTTTTTCACAATATTTCAATTTAAATTCTTTTTTGTAACTCAAATTATGTGAACTTATTGCTACGTACCTTTAGATGGAAACTGAATTAATATAATTATGTAACATAAGTGTAACCATATATTACTAGAATTACGAAAGTGTAACACCTGTTACAAAAGCGTAACACCTGTTACAAAAATTATTTTAATACTTCCAAATTAAATCGAAAAGCACTAAATTATTATATGAACAAATATATTGAAATTGTAACTCCGGTTACAAAAGTGTAACTACAGTTACAACAATGTAACTCCAGTTACAAAGTGTAACCGGAGTTACATAATTGTAACTTCAGTTACGCTAATGTAACTTTGGTTACCATATTGTAACTTTGGTTACGATAATGTAACTTCGGTTACAAAAATTTAACTCCAATAAAATTAGTGTACCTTCAGTTACGGTAATGTAACTTTGGTTAACATAATGTAACTTCGGTTACAAAAATTTAATTCAAATTAAATTATTGTAACTTCAGTTACGATACTGTAACTTTGGTTACCATATTGTAACTTTGGTTACGATAATGTAACTTCGGTTACAAAAATTTAAAATAAATTAAATTAGTGTACCTTCAGTTACGCTAATGTAACTTTGGTTACCATAATGTAACTTTGGTTACGATAATGTAACTTCGGTTACAAAAATTTAAAATAAATTAAATTAGTGTAACTTCAGTTACGATATTGTAACTTCAGTTACGATAATGTAACTTTGGTTACCATGATGTAACTTTGGTTACGATAATGTAAATTCGGTTACAAAAATTTAATTCCAATTAAATTAGTGTAACCACATGTACATTAGTGTAACTATAATGATTGTGGTCATAGTATTACCTAATTGTGGTCATAGTATTACATAATTGTATGTCACTATTTTTTCACAATATTTCAATTTAAATTCTTTTTTGTAACTCAAATTATGTGAACTTATTGCTACGTACCTTTAGATGGAAACTGGATTAATATAATTATGTAACATAAGTGTAACCATATATTACTAGAATTACGAAAGTGTAACACCTGTTACAAAAGCGTAACACCTGTTACAAAAATTATTTTAATACTTCCAAATTAAATCGAAAAGCACTAAATTATTATATGAACAAATATATTGAAATTGTAACTCCGGTTATAAAAGTGTAACTACAGTTACAACAATGTAACTCCAGTTGCAAATTGTAACAGGAGTTACATTATCATAACTTCAGTTACGATAATGTAACTTTGGTTACCATAATGTAACTTTGGTTACGATAGTGTAACTTCGGTTACAAAAATTTAATTCCAATTAAATTAGTGTACCTTCAGTAACGGTAATGTAACTTTGGTTACCATAATGTAACTTCGGTTACAAAAATTTAATTCAAATTAAATTTCTGTAACTTCAGTTACAATAATGTAACTTTGGTTACAATATTGTAACTTTGGTTACGATAATGTAACTTTGGTTACGATAATGTAACTTCGGTTACCATATTGTAACTTCGGTTACATAAAAATAATTCCAATTACAACAGAGTAACCACATTTACATTAGTGAAATTCTAATTAGCATATATATCATAAATGTAAATATCTCATAAATGTAAAGTCAGTTACAATTATGTAACTTGTGTTATAGTGTAAAGATATAATCACAGTAATGGCCTTCGAAAATGTTACAACGATTAAATCATTTCGGAAACTTAAGGCAAGAGCGTTTGTTATGGCCTAATTTACCACATGCTCCACAATGAAGTGACTTCTTGAATTCTTCACCGTTTGAAGGAATTCTTTTTTTTTTTCGGTCTTCCTGCTTGCCTCCTTACTTTGGGGGGTAAAGTGTCTGGAAAGAATGGGTCCTGAACACCTGAAGTGCTACATAAGCTATCCGAAAAAGCTTCGTAACCACTTGGATATATACCTCCTGCATAATAATACATAAAGTGTTAAATAAATCCTATGAAGAATATTTTAATCTAAATGTGCATTACCTCCTGCATAAGTGGCTAAATAAGCCTCCCTAGTGTAAAATATTGACACATAGGCTTTAGGATCACACCCAATCCTCCAAAATGAAGCCATAGCATGAGCACACGGAAAATCGTCTATTTGCCAAACATTACACGTGCACGTCTCGCAGCTCAAGTTAACAACATACTGTGAGCCTTTATCAGTGACTTCATATTCGCTTTCATTTATAGAATCAACCTGCATATTGAAAAAATTACAAATATATTTTCACATTTAAAATGATTATACAGTCATTACATAACTGAAGATACTACTAGCTATTAGCGTAACAGGAGTTACGTAACCGTAACTGAAGCTACGTAATCGTAACTGAAGTTACGCTAAAGTAACTGCAGGTATATATAATTAATGAATAAAAAAAGTAAAGAAAACACTTACGATTAATGTTCGTGCCAATTCTTCTTGGACATCCATCTTCAGCTCTGCTTGTGGGGTCAGCCTCATACGCATCAACGCTCCCTCTAGTCTATGTTTATTATACCAATTTTGACAGAGCTTTCTGTAAGACTCGACCAATGAAATAATAGGTCGGTCTCTTGCTTCTCTCAAGACTGAATTAAGACATTCTGAGATGTTTGTTGTCATTATGCCGTAGCGTCTTTGAGTGCTATATAATTTTTCCCACTTTGTTGGATCGACGTCTTGCAAATACGGTTCAATTCGTGCATCGATCGTTGACAACTCCTTCATATAATGATCAAATTCTCTTTTCGTACATGCCAATGCGCACTTGGAGAAGAAAAAATCAATAGATGAGTTCTTCAAATGGCTTAGAAGATTTCTGGATAAGTGCTGTTTACATACACCCTGAGCAGCTTCTGGATAAACCAACGTGATCGCTCTCGGAATTGAATCTTTGCGGTCAGATATGATGTATAAACCTTCGCGCTCTCCAATAGCAATCATCAGTTGCTCAAAGAACCATAGCCAAGAATCATGATTCTCCGAATCCACTATTGAAAATGCGATAGGCAAGATGTGATTTTTGCCATCCATCGCTGCTGCCATAAGGAGCGTACCTTTGTACTTGTTTTTCAGAAATGTTCCGTCGACAGATAGTATAGGCCTACAATGCTTCCATCCATTGATCGATTCCCCAAAACTAAGAAAGAAGTACTTGAATCGACCCTGGTTGTCAGAGCTAAACGCTGTATAGGTACCTGCACATTAAAATGTTAGTAAAAAATGTTAATAAATTTTACACTGTAACTTCAGTTACTATTTGGTAATCGTAGTTACATAAAAGTAATTCTTTTTACATAATGGTAACTGCAGTTACCTTTATGTAACTTATATTACAGCTAAGTAATACTGGTTACACATATTATATTTAATCATATTTGAAATCTTTGTAACCGAAGTTACATTATCGTAACTCAAGTTTCAAAAGTGTAATTACAGTTAAAATAGTGTAACTGCAGTTACACTATTGTAACTGCAGTTACAATAGTGTAACTGCAGTTACATTAGTGTAACTTCAGTTACGATAATGTAACTCTGGTTACCATAATGTTACTTTGGTTACAATATTGTAACTTCGGTTGCAAAAATTTAATTCCAATTAAATTAGTGTAGTTACCATTACTTTGGTTACAATATTGTAACGATAATGTAACTTTTGTTACCATAATGTAACTTCGGTTACGATAATGTAACTTACTTACTTAAGTTACACTATTATAACTGTAGTGTCAAGTTACACTTAGGTAATAACTAGTAAAACAAAGTAAGTAATTTTACCAGGGTTTTTCGCTTTTAATGCTTCTGCATACTTAGGTAGCATTGCATACGAATCCTCCGCACTTCCTTGCATGGATTCTAAAGTTAATTCCTTGGCCTTCCGTGCCGTATAATAGCTAATTTCTACTCCGTGTTCTTTTCGCATCTTCTTGATTATTTTCTTCGGAGCGATGGATTCAACTTCTTTTTCTTCACCAAATGCAGTTTTCAAGCATTCCTTTACAACGGAAGCGTTTGCATGCGGGTGCTTGGTACTGGTTACCGTCCTCACGCATGAGTGTGTTTTATTGTATGATTTTATCCTCCATGTCGTTGAGCCATTGTAGTCCGTTGAAGAATGCATTTTCCACGTACAACCGGCACTCGAACATTTGATTTCAAACCGACATGTATCAGAATTCGTAGTTGTAAATGAGAAGTTTCTTCTTATTGAAATCATGCACATAATGTTCTGAAGATGCTTCTTCGATTTGAACATGTTGCCCTTTTCCACGTCAAACAACTTTGGAAAATGCTCGACAGTTACGTCATCTATAAATACGTTGGATGAACTGCTATTTAGATCTTCACTGGTGAATTGCCCTGTAACAATAGTAATTTTAAAATTTATTATATAACTGCAATATTTGAAATAATGTAACATCAGATACAAACGTGTAACTTTAGTTACACGTTGGTAACTGAAGTGTAACATAAGTGTAACCATATATTACTAGAATTACAAAAGTGTAACACCAGTTACACTTATGTAACTTGAGTTACAAAAGTTACAACAGTGTAACACCAGTTACAAAGTGTAACACCGAAGTTACAAAGGTGTAACTTCAGTTACGATAATGTAACTTTGGTTACGATAATGTAACTTCAGTTACAAACGTGTAACCAAAGTTACATTTATGTGAAGTTACATAAACGTAACATTGGTAACACGTTTGTAACATTTATGTAACAAGTAGAATTTAAATTGTGTAGACAATAAGAGTTCTTAATATACCATGGTTGGCCAAATTTTTAGTGTGCGACGATCTTGATGATCCCTCGGAGGCCGACATTAATGAACCTACACAATATAAAGTGTAACACCGAAGTTACAAAGAGGTAACTTCAGTTACGATAATGTAACTTGGCAACACAACCTCCTCTTCCTTCTCAACATCCCTGCCATTCAAATACCTCTCATCACTAACATCAATTATTCCTACAGTACACCCGCGATAAACCGCTTTTGGAACGAGTGCGGGTAAAAGTCGCACCATGTAAAAACTGTTATTTAACCGTCCTGCCCGACTTTCAGGGCGGTTTGCGGTAGACGGTTTTTAAAACATTGCTGACCCGACCCAACCCGACACCAACAAGTTGATGAAAAAGAGAACACCAACAATAGAGAAGCCACTGACCTCGTGTTGGCCTCCTGCTGGGACACCTCCAAGCGCGTCTTGATCTGCTCGGAGACCACTCCGAACGCAAGGAACCCGGCCCAAGCCAGCCCTGCCCCGAGCCCGAACCTCCTCGTCAGCGTCGAGGCTATCCAATCCGTGGATTCGGCTTTCGTGCTCGCAGGCTTTTGCTTCGGTTCAGCTACGGGCAATGGCTGCTGCTCTGGCCACCAAAGCTATGCTCCGAACACGGTCAATGCTCGCGAATTGCGCCAATGCTGTGATTGTGTACGGGTCAGTCGGCGTTCGAAACAAAATCCAGAGTCGACAATGAGGGACCAAACAGACCAATAGAAAATAGAATCCAAACCTGATGATCGGTGAATTTTCTTGACGGCCAAACAACGCCAATTTCCATCGAATTTAACCTGGAGAAGATAATTGAATTGCAGAATTTTCCAGACTTGATCGAAGCTTGCTCTGTCGAAGAATCACGCGATCCCGAGCTCTGTCGAAGAAGGAAGATGATCGAAGTTTGGTGAAGAATAATCGAGCTCACTGTTCGACGACGAAGAAGCAGGCTTCTTCACTGTTCGACGACGAAGGTTCTTCACTGTTCGACGATGTTCGACGATGAAGGCTTGGGAAGGAGAAGAGGATTCAATATATTAAGGGCATAATTGTCCAAATAACACCAAATGAGGGTTTATTTAATTATGGTAAACTTTTGAGGGTTTTTTAAAAAAGTTTCACCTAAATTGGGTATTTTGCTAAAAAGCCCTTTTTTGTATTGATTTGGCTAATTAATTTTAGAAATAATGGAAGCGAAACCTCTTTTATGATTTTTGTATGGATTTGACCCTTTTATTTCTATTTCAATATATTTTTATTATTATTTGATGAAATAACAATAACTCTCCTTTACTTAAAGAAAAAATATCCTCCAAGACATTTTTAAAGTAAAAAAAAAAAACATTTTTTTATTTACTAATGGTCAAATGGCCAAGCCCGCACCAAAATTAAAACGAATGGATGAATTTCCGCTATTTTTGAAACGTGTGGGCTAAATCCGCATACCCATCGTAAACGAGAGGTGATTTCCGTCATTTCTCGAGCAGAAGACTAAATCCGCACATCCTTCATAAAAAGGGGTCAATAATAACTTCTATATCTCAAGAAAAAAATAAAAGAAAAGGTATAAGGTATTTGACAACTCAAAATGCGAAGCTTTTAGCTTTGTAATATCTCCCACCAACCGGGCCAAATTTAGTTGCATCCTCCATTGACTCTAGTAATCTTCATTCAATTCACCCTATTGCGAGTATAATTTGAAATATTCACTAGCAAAAAGTACACTCTTTACTTGTGTGTATATATAATTATAGACAAAGTCTCCTAGTCCAATATTATTGCCATTTATTTCCTCTCGTCGTTAAGCCACAACATGGAACTTAGCTCCCTTGCTCTTCGGCACTTTATCATGTATTATTTCTTCCTTGTTTTCGCTCTTACGGCCACTTTGAAAACAAGCGTGCAAGCAAGTGATTTGACACTTGACTACTACGCCTCAACTTGTCCCAAAGTGTTTGAGATCATCAAGAAAGAGACCGAATGCGCCGTGGTTTCGGATCCTCGCAATGCGGCCAGAATCGTTCGTTTGCACTTCCACGACTGCTTCGTTCAGGTTTGTACTTGAAACCCGACTTATATATAGTTAACAAGGTGACAAGCTTATTATTATTACGTATGTCTTTTCGGAATAATTATATGATTAGGGTTTCCTAATCATATTAGCTTCTAAGTAGGATTTCATTTTTAGTCCTGTAGTTCCAACGAGAGCTTCTACCTTCTCTCGAAGTAAAGATATTTTTAATTGAATTGGAATGAAGTTTCCGAGATTAATCGCCTTCGTGAATCTCAATTGGCTTCTTTGTCTTGTTTTCTGTTCGGGACATATCACAAGGCTTTCGTTTGAATAAAAAATGTTGTTGTAGGGATGCGACGGGTCGGTTTTATTGGACGATACGGTAACCCTAAAAGGAGAGAAAGAAGCAGCGCCAAACAGAAACTCGTTGGAAGGGTTCGATCTCATTGATAAAATCAAGAACATTGTTGAATCGGATTGCCCCGGGATCGTCTCTTGTGCTGATATTCTCACCATTGCAGCTAGAGATGCTGTCATTTTGGTAAGTAAATTGTATGAACGTATAGATATATATTGGATATATTTTTCAACTTATTTCATGACACTTTTGTTTGAACTCGTGTTATAAGGTTGGTGGACCATATTGAGACGTTCCGGTGGGAAGAAAGGACTCGGTGACGGCGAGCTACGAACTTGCAGAGGCAAATATTCCAAGACCCGATCAAAGTCTTTTTACGATCATTTCCATGTTTCTGTATCAAGGCCTCACTGTCACAGACATGGTAGCTCTTTCAGGTACGTATGCAGCTCATGCATGTACTCATTTGTGTGTTCGTCTCAAAGTATATATAATAATAAGCCGTGAAATCACTCATTGTTTTACATAATCGCGGTGAAAAAATTTACAATTTTTTTTTTCTCACCGTGAAAGTTTTCAATGTCATCATTTTTCCTTCCCATTATATTTCATCAATATTGTTAATTAAAAAAAAAAGAGATGATCACGGAAAAAGTACCCAAAGTTTAACCAACTGAGCCAGCATGGGTTCAAAGTGAAAAATAACGACAATAGTACCCAAAATCAACAAATGTGAAATTGACACATTTTTTCGTCCAATTAAAATGAGAGAAGGTGTTAGGTAGTTGGATAAGGACACAAATGAGTATTTTAGGTATGATATGATTTAAAAGCACCATGTTAAGATTGACCAATGTCCTTCAAAAGAATTACACGGAAAAGTACATCGCATCCATCACATATGTTGACTTTAAGGTCGCTATTTTTTTTTTTTCATTTTAAACGCGCCATGCTACCTTAACTGTATGAGTATTTTTATTGCTATTACTTTTAACAAAAACTATGATATTAAAAACTTTCAGAGTGAAAAAAAAATTATCGAAAAAAAAAGAAAAATATTCACCTGCGAAATACCTTCAGGAGCTCACACCATCGGAGTGGCGCGCTGCGCCAGCTTTCGGGGAAGGATCTACGGCGATCTCCGAACACTGCCGGCGCTGAACCCACTGCGCAACTCCTACCTCACCGAGCTGAAGTCCGTCTGTCCGGTCCTCGGAGGCGACGACAACGTGACGGCCATGGACTACGTGACGCCCAACCTCTTCGACAATTCTTTCTACCACACGCTGCTCCGGGAGGAAGGGCTCCTCTCCTCCGACCAGCAGATGTACTCGAGCCTCTTCGCCCTTCAGACGAAGGAGATCGTCAAAACCTACGCGGCCGACCCTCTCGCCTTCTTCCGGCAATTCTCCGACTCCATGGTCAGCATGGGAAACATCGTTAGTCAAGAGAGCTTTGTCACAGGCCAAGTCAGGAAAAATTGCAGATTCGTCAACGCATAACTGCGCTCGAACTTGACTGCATGTTTCTTTTCTACGTTATCTTTTTTATACACACATTTTTTTACACGAGACCATTATCAAATTGTACTTTTGTTTTTATCATGTCTTTGACCGAAATCAAAATGTGACCGGTTGAAACTTCGTACTTTACTTTTATGTACTTAATTTCTAAACGCTGATCTCATGCAAAGATTGCAAATTAAGATTTTAATATATATCATATATGGTGAAAAATGAAAATATATGAAATATACACCTCAGAGTGGTTGAGGTGTATTTTTTTTTTCGTTCCCGGTTCTGATGTAGCTAGATTTTCCCGAAACTACAAAAATCCTTTGTTAGAATGGAAAAAAATATATCTCAACGAGCACAATAAACTCACGAATCATCGTAAAATCCCGCTTAATACAGAATATATCTTTTTATTATTGTTCAACGTTCTACGTCATAATGATCTATACCGAGATTAAAATTTTGAATAATAATCAATAACGTCAATATTATGATTAAACATTATAATTCAAAATTTAAATAGGTGGATCTCGAATGAGTTGAAAATACTACAGTTTTATGAAACTGTATTTATTTGTCTTATTTTTAAAAATTGTTACTTGTTTCGGTCTCATAATTTTTTTGGTAATGATGCTATTATGAATCGAACTCTGCAAGGTATATATTACTTCGAAAGATAGTAAAATATTGAAATCACGTGTTTTACATATTTAGGTAGTAAAACTTTATATTATGAAACGATTAAATCTAAATTGAATGATATAAACAGAAATTAAATAATTTTCTACTACTAAAAAATTAATATAGTTCAAGACCCCGAGAGCTACTAGGATCCTATAATAATTAATTTATGTATCTGTATTCAACTTTTTTCCCAGTTTGAGAAAATTTTCAAAGTTGTCTCTTTGTTTGGACTAGATCGAGATGGAACAACAAAATCACGATCTTTTTATATTTAGGACGGAAAAGCATTTTTAACAAAATTTCAAAAAGAACTGACTTGTCAAGATCTTAGTAATTATTAAGATCAAAATTTAATTAATTCTAACCCCTAATTATAATACATCTGCATAAATATTTATTTAGTATATCATTAAATTGATAATGTTCCTAAAATTATGAATTATTTCATACCATTTCCAAAGAATAAATGTATCATGTTTATCTATCTATATATATAAGCAAAATAATCAGGGGCCTAACAATTTCAATCCCATTATTTTTTCTCATTATAATTAATAGAAAAAATATATAAGTTACAACACTTCATGAATATTGCAAATCTTCATTTTAAGTAGTTATTTTAGTGAAACATAAAAGTTAAACCTCTTTATTTAAAAGGTTAAAACACTTCATGGCATTACAACACTCTTTGAATGTCACATCTCTTCGTTTTTTGTAGTTATTTTAGTGAAGCATAAAAGTTCAAATTCTTTTTATAAAAAATTACAACACGCTGTGACATTACAACACTTCGTTAATGTTGCAACTCTTCATTTTGAGTAGTTATTTTAGTAAAATATAAAGGTTGTAACTCTTCATTTTAAAAGTTACAACACTTTGTGACATTTATAAACTTCATTGTACGATTACACTTTCATTGTACAACTATCGGTTACACTTTCATCCACAACAAGAAAAGACTAATGCAATCCTCTCACCTCTGTATGTTATTTTTTTTATTTAGTTTTTAATTTGTTCGATCTGTGTTCCTCTTTTTTTTTTTCCTGTTAGTGTCATATATATATATTCTTAAATCATTTTTACATAATTACACAAATCAACGAATATATAAAAGCAAAATAATCTCGGGCCCAAAAATTAAAATTTTAACCCCATTATTTTTACTTATTTTTTTGAATTATTTTAATAAAAATATATAAGTTACAACTGTTCGTGAATGTTGACACTCTACATTTTAGGTAGTTATTTTAGTGAAACATAAAAGTTGCAACTATTCACTTTAAAAGTACAACACTTCGTGACATTCCAACATTTCGTGAATGTTGCAACTCTTCATTTTGGGTAGTTATTTTAGTGACGAATAAAGGTTGCAACTCTTCATTTTAAATGTTACAACACTTCGTGACATTTATAAACTTCATTGTACAATTCACTTGCATTGTGCAGCTATCGAGCTACGCTTTCATCCACGATAAGAAAAGACTCGTGCAGTCGTCTCATCTCTTGTATGTTTTTTTATTTTATTTAATTTTTAATTACGTGTTTTTTTGTTCTTGATTTTTATTTTCGTTAGTGTCAATATATATACTTAAATAATCTTCACATAATTACAAAGCAAGTCCGCAAGTTCAAATCTCAGATATTTGCCGATTTGGTCAAAAATTGAGGATTAAAAACAAGTACATCAAAAATCGATTCATCTAGAAAGAAAAATGAGCGAGAAAATAAATTTCTATTAACATTCAAAGCGGAGCTCGATGCAAGTTTTTTCTTTAAAATTGTGTTGTTCGTCATTCTTTTTATTACTATTATTATATTTTCTTTTCATTTCTTAATATTATATGATTGTGATGAATATGCTTTCAATCAGTTGGGGTGGCTGTAGGGCTAGGGTCGGTTTTTCGAACTGTCATAATATTTCATTTTCATAAGTAAACGCATATAATGATTTCTTCTCCCACTCTTCGTCACACATTTGTACCTCATTTAAGTACATGCAAATCAAATTCTATTTCTTACTTCTTTTTTTCTTCTAAATTTTTCAGGCTATAAACAAACAATAGTTTTTAAGATATAAACAAGTAATAGTATTGATTTTTTAGAGATTTTTCTAATTGTATTTTTTTTCTTTTGAAATTTAGGTTAGATATCGCTTTCCAATTGGAAGAGGTTGGTATGGCTCGACGAGTCAATTTATGACGAAGTAACATATACTTCAAAGTGGGACTCTTATACTCCCTTAAATCTATGAGATTTTTTCTTTAAGCTTTATATTTTTTGTTAAATTTATTTGACTTTCTATTTGACAAATTTATCTCATTTCTCAACGTCAAATTTCTTCCTCTCTTCCAGCGATCTTATGCGATCACTCTATGCTCCCCGATCTTAACCACGTTGTACATGCTTGCCGATTTGTTGAGGTAATATTTAAAATAATTATTACTGATCGTTTTATTTTCTTATGATTTTTTATCATTGTAGATTTATACTATTTTTTGGGTGCTTCGCAATTTACATTGTTCGTTCATCTTTGATTTTGGATGCTTTAGATTACTATCAACATTTGTGTTTCATTTCATATATATATGTTTCTCTCACTGAGTTTGATGAGTTTTAGTCTAATGTATTATTCGATTCACACTGTATAATTAAGGTTTTGATGGATTTGACAAAGATATATAACGTATCTTCTTTGTATTAATATAACTATAAGATAAGAAAACTATAGCTTAAAATCGGATTTTTTGAGAGCTTGGGCGAGTTGAGAGAGTATGAGATGAAGAGAATGAGTTGAGTGAAAAAAATGAGGGAGAAGTGTGGTTTTTATAGGAAAAAAATGGAGAGAATCGATTAAAGAGGGTATAATTAATACCCAACGTATAGATTCAGGCCCCTTTCTGCAATTTGCAGAAATCACCTCGGGACCACCAAAGAGAGCCGTTGCCCAACGGCTCCTTCCATCGAGCCGTACACGTGGCTCATCCAACGACTCAAAAAATAGAGCCGTTGCCTTTTTATTTTAATTTTTATTTTTTTTTTAAATGTCGGAGCCGGATTAATCCAGCTCCGTATTAAGTCGGAGTCAGAGCTCCGACTCCGTAAAAAAAAATATGGAGGGTCCGGGAAATCCGACCCTCCACATTTACAGGATTACCGAGAATAACGCTTTGCCGCCACGTTCGCTGCATCGCTTTTCGGGTAAGATTCTTTTGCCAATATTTTAGTTTAGTAAATTAACTTACTTTGTTTAGCTGTATTTGTTGGACTATATTGTTATAAATTAATACTTGAATTATTTAACTGGATTAATTTTACTCACATGACTTATTGAGTATTTATTATTATATATGATATAAAATAGTGTTTGGACTTTATATATAAATCAAATATATATTTCTTAAAATTATTTATATGAATTCCGTTGGTAAACTACTGATTTATCACTGATAACCATTGATAAATAGCAATAACCGCCAAAATCTTATAAGTTATCTTTTTGTAAACCAAATATCAAACGATTAGACAATGATAATGATAAATCGATAGAAACGTCAGCTTGAACTTGATTCTCACCACTCTAAACATCTGAAATATTAAAAGTTTTTTTTGGAAACAACAAAAATAATTTTATAAATTATTGGCATTTTGTAATATTTAATAAATATAGTATGTCCTATATAATTTATTTATCTATTTAAACAAATGTCAAATATCTATTATTTGTATCAATTTGTTTGGCTTTATTTAATTACAATACATTTTAGAAAATTTAAATCAATTAAATCTATACAGTTCCTGTTCTTAAAAAAAAGTAACAAAAAATTCAATAGCAAATACATTATTTCTTTTTCAATAATAATTAAGTAAAAACGCAACATTTAAAGCTGTTTGAAAGAAGTAAAGTGCAATCACAAAATAAAAATAAAAAACGCTTCTTATGCTATACACCAAACTCTTCCGGTTTCGGTTTTGATCTCGGTTCCAATTTCAGATTCCGTTTTTATTTTCTTCAAAAAATTTTAAAAAAAATAATTAAAAAAATAATAGTTTCCATTTTGAGTTCCTCAAATTAATTGTATCCATTATATATATATATATATATATATATATATATATTATATAGAATAAAATAAAATAACCTACTCTTTCTGAATCTCTCCCTCGCCTCCGCCAGCACTGGAGTGAGTGAGAGAGTTTTGCAGGCTCCCTCGTATTTTCCCTTTCCTTTTCCCCAAAACAAATAATAAATATTCTCTGAAAGAAAATATCATCAAATCCCCATTAATTATTTATATCTTTCCCAGAAACCGACTTTGATTCGGTGCTCTCTTCTCTCACTCCCATTGCAACACAAAATATCTCGCTCTGATTCCTATCCTTCTTCGATAATCACATTCCCAAACACCCACATTGGCTTCGCTTCCGATTGCTTCTCACCCCATCACCAGGTTCTATTTCCCTCTTTCCGGCACTCGGTTTCGACCCAAGAACGTGCCTTTCTTGTTCTTTGACGCTGATACTGTGGATTTTCCCATCTGGGTATTTCTGTTTTTTGTTTTTTACTAATGGGTTGATCCTAATTTCGACTCTCTTTGTTGTTTTGTCTTGCCTTTCAATTAGTACCATGAATGATTAGCGCATTTAGTTTTCATGTGATTCTGACAAAGCATGTGGTGACAAAGTTATATATATATATATTAAATGTTTTTCAAAGTTGTGATTATCCAATGGCAATCGTTTGATCATTCAATGTGAATTTACATGATTTAGAGGTACAATGAAGCATCTGTGTATAACGTGTTGGTTGTCTTGAAGCTAATAATGTAGTTTGACTAAGTCTTTGAAGAAAACATCATAGTTAGTAAGCTTGTGAATGCCTTTCTTCTCACGCTAATGACTTCTGAGACTGCTTTTGAATGTGGAAAAGATGGAATAGTAACTTTGCGTGTTCATATAGGTTCTTAGAATCAGTTCTAGTTTGTAATTGTGTCTCAATTATCACGTAAAAGACGATGATTTATTAGCATACAGTCGTAGGAAACGAATAGATAACTTATTAGCTTGTGAGTTGTGACATTTGTTTTTTGTTCGCAGGGTAACTCGTGAATTATCTAATGGCTCAGGATACTTCGGTTGCTGGTTCAGTAGAGACGAGAACGGGCCTCCTGAAAGATCAAGTGCAGTTGGTTAAGAAAAGAGATTCGAGTCGCTATGAGATTATTCCAATTCGAGATTCTCTGTCTTTCGAGAAGGGCTTTTTCGTTGTTATCCGCGCTTGCCAATTACTGGCTCAGCATAACGAGGGCTTAATATTGGTGGGGTTGGCGGGTCCGTCGGGTGCTGGGAAGACTGTATTCACGGAAAAGATACTCAATTTTATGCCCAGCATTGCGGTGATATCAATGGATAATTACAACGATGCCAGTCGGGTTGTTGATGGGAACTTCGATGGTAATTTACTTTTTCTTCGATGTTTTCTTCTCGAGAAATAAGTGAAGCAAACCTGTATACTATAATCTGATTTAGGTTTCTCTGTGTAAAATAGATCCGCGTTTGACGGACTATGATACGCTTCTTCAAAATATCAATGATCTGAAGGCCGGATGTGATGCGAAGGTCCCGATCTACGATTTCAAGACCAGCTCTCGAATAGGATACAGGTTCTCATTTCTATGCATTGAAGTGCTTTGCCTAATATGTCGATGATTTTATTACTGTGATGAAAAAAATAGTAAACATTACAGATTTATATGATATATGATACGGATCTTTTAAGTGAACAATTTGAAATTTAAATCATCAGTTGAGTTGTTGATCAAACCATGCACTACTGATGACAGGACGGTCGAGGTTCCAAGCTCCCGTATCGTGATCATTGAAGGAATTTATGCCCTGAGTGAAAAATTACGTCCTCTCATGGATCTCCGGGTATCAGTCACTGGCGGGGTCCACTTTGACCTTGTCAAGAGGGTTATAAGGGATATTCAGAGAGCTGGCCGAGAACCTGAAGAAATTATTCACCAAATATCTGAAACGGTTAGGCACTTTTCTCAATATTGATATTGTCAGCCAATTTACTTTCAAGTTCTCATTGTCTCGTTTCTCTACAATCTTCAGGTATATCCAATGTACAAGGCCTTTATCGAGCCAGACCTCCGTGAAGCGCAGATAAAGATTACCAACAAGTTTAACCCGTTTACCGGATTTCAGAATCCCAATTATATTTTAAAGGTTGATTTCAACTCGGTTTCCTGCTATTTTTTCCTTTCTCGTTTCGACAGTGTACTGATTGGGGTCTTGTTTTAGTCAGCAAAGGAGGTGACAGTGGATCAAATCAAGGCTACTCTGCCAGCGGATTATATTGAATCTACAGAACAGACTTACGATATATTCCTTTTACCTCCAGGTGAAGACCCCGAGTCTTGCCAGTCATATTTGAGAATGCGAAACAAAGATGGAAAATATAGTCTCATGTTTGAGGTATTTCTTCACACCTTTTTTAATGTGCTCACGCCAGTATGTAGGTCCAGTATTAAAAAATTGTACCACTGCAGAGCGACCGAGTCACATAACCTGGCAAAGTCAAAGTTCATTTCTGGGATGAATTTAGCTTAATGCTTTAATGAGTTTCACATCAGTGGATTTATATTTGAAGTGACAAGGGTTTGATCTCGCTTCTAGGAATGGGTCACCGACACGCCTTTTGTGATATCACCGAGAATTACATTTGAGGTTAGTGTTCGGCTTCTTGGGGGGCTAATGGCATTGGGCTACACAATCGCAACCATCCTTAAAAGAAGCAGCCATGTATTTTCCAATGACAGGGTGTGTGTAAAACTCGATTGGTTGGAGCAACTGAATCGCCAGTACGTTCAGGTACCGTCGCTTTAGATTTTTTATTTTCCAACATCATAGATTCTTGCGGGGTTCTTATACAAATTAATTGTTTTGCACATTAACAAACAGGTGCAAGGAAAAGATAGGTCGATTGTTGGAAGTGTGGCCAAGGATCTTGGTTTGGACGGTTCATACACTCCTCGAACATATATTGAACAAATTCAATTGGAGAAGCTTGTCAATGACGTCATGGTAAAGTTATTTCTACTCCCCTCAATCCTTTCGATTATGTAGATGGTTCATGATTTTTGTTTGGATCTCGTGCCGTTTTGCAGGCCTTGCCAGATGATTTGAAGACTAAGCTCAGCTTAGATGAGGATCTTGTTTCGAGCCCCAAAGAAGCACTTTCTAGGGCATCGGCGGATAGGGTTGCCATGAGAAATAAATATTTGAAGAGGTACAAACTTTTTTCCCCATTGGTTTTACTCTATGTTCATTTCTTTGCGTAACATCATTGTGATACGCGTCGCATCCGCTTCACGTATCACCGTCGTCAAAAAGGCGGAGCATCAACCTCACGTGGCTAGGAACAAGAGACTTCGGGAATTAATTTATTTATCGCTTTAATTGAGTCCAATAAAATTAATGTCGTATGTCGTTTTTGTCGCTTTATTTCTAGAAGACTTTTCATGTTAGTGTTTCCCGTTTAGTCGGGGTTTCCCATTGTAAGCCTATTTATAGGCTAATGAAATTAATAATAATTAACTTCCAAGAATAATCTTAATCCTCTCTAGGGATTAGGGTTACGGAAGGTTCTCTCATTCTCTCTTGCCCGTCTCCTTCTTCCCTCAGAGAGACCCTCACGGTCAACCAAAAGCATTAGGTATTGATCATCAGCTGGGCTTTCTTGAGTCCTCTTTGATCGACATCTGGAATTCCACCGAAGCTGACCAAGATTCTGCCTCCAGCAGAATTAGCTTCTCTAGACCTCATTCCCGCTGAAATCCCGTAGGAACAACACGGCGCGAAGAATCTCTTCCCGCGACGAACCTCCGATCACTCGTTCACGATCCCGGGCGCATATCAATTTGGTATCAGAGCCAAACGAGATGGAGGACAATATTCAGGAAGATCCTATCGAAAAAATTGCAGAGGCGAGTAATAACGCAGAAAATATCGGCGAGAAAGGCGTGACGTTTGTCGATCCGGCAAACATCCACTCAGCAATGAACCTGCACGCAAATCGCACACGGACAGACTTTGTCGAGGTCGTAGCTGGATCTTAATCTCGTCTTGGTGAACGACTGGAGAAATTGGAAGCTATTGTGCCGGAGATATCGGCATCAGAGAAGAGGCAGGCAGCCTTAATGGAGAAAATGTTCAAGGATCTTGAAGAGCGCATGACAGTACGTTCCAAAACTGGGGACGACTTCAGAGAAATCTCAGCCCAACACCATCGAGAGGAGAATAGTGCATCGAGGACAACGGCGTTCAAGCCGGGCGATGTTCGGTACGATGACGCGATGAGAAACCCGAGGAAAGGGAAGGAGCTAGGTGGGCCATCGATGAATACTCGAACGGGCTTTGGACCACACGGATCTGACGCAAATGATCCTTGGCCGATTAAGCCCATTGGCGTGGGGAGTGGCTCTACAGTGGGGCACAACGGAGCTCAAGCACAGGCGGAGGTACCGCGTGGCGACTTTCCAACTTTCGACGGGGAGCCCGGAAACGACCCGGCACGGTGGCTTAGAAAATGTGAACAATATTTTTCGGATCAACGCGTTGGAGACGACGACGTTAAAGTTCGGCTCGCTCGAGGAGCTTTGACCGACACGGCCCACGAGTGGTACGAGAACGTGAACATGCTCGTAGAAATTTGCCTCTCATGGGAGGAATTCAAAGAATTTTGCAAGGATCGATTTGGGTTGCCCGAACTCTCCAATCCCCTTGGTGAGTTAACCAACCTTCGACAAACCGGTTCGGCGGATCTCTATTGCAAACAATTCGAGAAACTCACTAATAAGAGCCACAAGATTCCGAGTCAAATACAAGTTTGGCAATTTTGTGCCGGTCTTTCGGATGAACTACGGCGCGTGGTGGAGTATAACAAACCGGGAACGATTTTTGCAGCCATGAAATTAGCTCGAAACAACGAGTTTCATCTTCCGGCGGACAAGGGACCACGTACTTATGGGGGTATGGCAGCCCCTTACGTTCCAAAGACGAGTTTCACACCGCGGGACCGAAACAGTGGCGCGACGAACAGTGGAGGAACAACCCGAACAGCAGCTCCACCTCTCAAGAATATTGAAGGGAAAACGAACGAAGGAGGAGCCAATCTCCCGAAACGCGTGTGGAAGAAGCTCACGGGTCCGGAACAAGTAGAGCGGAGGCGCCAAGGCCTTTGCTTTAATTGTGACGAGATGTTTCACATGGGTCACGTGTGCAAACCAGTATTGTTTCACATCCTTCCATTGGCAGAAAATGGTGAACCAATGAACGAAGAGGATTTCACCGAGGAAGAAATAGCCTCGGCTTCGATTTCAGTTTGTGCCTTCCTCGGGAAAGTCACCGCCAAGACATTCCAAGTGCGCACGAAGATTAATAGCGGAAAGGGTTGGACGCTCATTGACACCGGAAGCACGCATAATTTCATCCGCAAAAGCTTCGCCGAAGAACTCGGTTTGCCGATGATACGTAAGCCGGGTCTCTGAGTAGGTCTTCCGAATGGCGGACGATTCACCATCGAAGGCTACTGCAAAGGGGTTCCAATGGAGGTCCAAGGCCACAAGTTCAAGGTGAATTGCTTCGTCATTGCTCTAGACGGGTTTGATTTGATCCTCGGAATGACGTGGCACAACGCTCTTGGACGAGTATTATGGGATGGCAGTGCATCGACCGTTTCCTTCACGGTTGACAAAAAACCAGTTTTGTGGACGAGCGAGACGGCCACGAAGGACGAAGCACCACGCCTCAACCAAATCGGAGACACCGAGGTCGACATTGAGCAGTGGTTCGATGATATCGAGGAAACGTTCACCGTGCCGGGGCCACACGTTATAAACGAAAGTCGGGCAGCGGCTAAACGAGAGAAAATCCGCCTCTGGGCGTTGAGCAATGGCGGGTTCGAGTCGATCTTAGGGAAGCTCATCACTGAATTTGACGATGTGTTTGCCACTCCTTCCGGACTACCTCCAAAACGGGATTGTGACCACCGTATTCGCCTCCTCACGGGGACCAACCCGGTGGCGGTTCGTCCGTACCGTTATCCGCACCTACAAAAAGACGAAATTGAAAAACAATGCACGGAGATGCTACGAGCGGGTGTGATTCGTAAGAGCACGTCCCCTTTTTCTTCGCCGGTGCTCCTCGTAAAGAAGTCCGATGGCTCATGGAGGTTTTGTATTGACTTTCGCGAGCTTAATTCGGCTACCGTCAAGGACAAGTACCCGATTCCGGTGGTGGACGAACTCCTTGATGAACTTCACGGTGCGAAATACTTCACAAAGTTAGACTTGACCGCGGGATATCATCAAGTTCGCATGCATGAAGACGACGTGGAAAAGACGGCATTTCGCACACATCACGGGCATTTCGAGTTCCTCGTGATGCCATTCGGGTTGTCCAACGCCCCGTCCACTTTCCAAGGCCTTATGAATACGGTATTTCATGATATGTTACGTAAAAGTGTTCTTGTTTTCTTTGACGATATTCTCATTTATAGTCGTACATGGGAGGAACACCTTGCACATGTTCGAGATGTGCTCTCCAAATGTCGTGAAAATGGTCTTCGCCTCAAGAAGTCCAAGTGTTCGTTCGGGCGTGCAGAAGTGGGCTACCTCGGCCACATAATTTCGGGCGCCGGCGTCCGAGTGGATCCGTCCAAAGTCAAGGCCGTTGCGGATTGGCCGCAACCACACACGCCTCGAGGAGTTCGCGGATTCCTAGGGCTCTCGGGTTATTACCGTAAGTTCATTCGAGACTACGGGGTAATCGCTGCCCCTCTTACGAGCCTCCTTCGACGAACCGGGTTCAAATGGGACGACCCGGCAACTCGGTCTTTTGAGACGTTGAAGACAGCGCTTTCCGAGTCGCCGGTGTTAGCCTTGCCGGATTTTACAGAAGATTTTGTGGTGGAATGCGATGCCTCGGGAACCGGTATAGGTGCGGTGTTACAACAAAAGGGCCATCCCATCGCTTTTTTTAGCCGAAAGCTTGCGGACCGGCACATGAAACTTGCAGCTTATGAGCGGGAATTGATCGGACTTGCCAAAGCCATTATTCATTGGCGACCGTACCTTTGGGGCCGCCGTTTCCTTATTCGTACGGATCACTCGAGTCTCAAGCACCTTCTCGAGCAACGTTTGACGACTTCGCCTCAAATTCATTGGATTAGCAAGCTATTGGGATACGATTTCTCCGTAGAATATCGCGCCGGGTCTTTGAACAAAGTCGCCGATGCACTATCTCGCCGCGATGAGGAAGAAATTACATTACACGGAACTCTAAATGTGATTGGGTTTCACGACTCGATCTTCGCCGATCGCCTCCGCCAAGAGATTACTACGTCCACCACACTCACGGAGCTTCGGTCAAGGATTGACTCCGGCGAGGCGCTGCCTTGTTGGACACTTCGAGATGGGATCATTCTCTATAAGGGCCGTGTTTTTCTAGAAGGGTCTTCTTCCTTGATTCCGGAGGTAATAGAGGGCTTTCATAACCTTGGCCACGAGGGAGTTCAAAAGACAATGGCGAGAATTCGGCGAGATTTCTTTTGGAAAGGTTGGAAGCACGGCGTTCAGGACTTCGTGGCCCGTTGTCAAACGTGCCAACGCAATAAATGGGAAGCTCTTCAACCCGCTGGACTTATGCAGCCACTGCCCATCCCGGACCAGATTTGGAAGGACATATCAATGGATTTTGTGGAGGCCTTACCAAGATTCTG
The DNA here is from genome assembly GCA_954871525.1 of Parietaria judaica. Taxonomy (NCBI): domain Eukaryota; kingdom Viridiplantae; phylum Streptophyta; class Magnoliopsida; order Rosales; family Urticaceae; genus Parietaria; species Parietaria judaica. The sequence continues at coordinate 29,614,663 of OX940870.1, forward strand.
CCTCCAGCAGAATTAGCTTCTCTAGACCTCATTCCCGCTGAAATCCCGTAGGAACAACACGGCGCGAAGAATCTCTTCCCGCGACGAACCTCCGATCACTCGTTCACGATCCCGGGCGCATATCACATTGACTGAAATTAAACTAAATTATCGGATTCATAAGTTCATTTGTTTTGATCCCATACTTGATGAACGGGTAGACAATGCTTTACGGGTAATTCGGTTCAGAAACAGGTTGTTATGTGTGTCATATCGCATCATGAACCTGTGTGTATGGATGAAACTTTTTTACCAGTTCTCGATCACCGGTAACAGTTGGGAAAATAATGATCTAAATCGTTCTAAATATAGTTTTTTTTTGTTAGAGTAGTTATATTGTTTTAAAACGAATCCGGTATTTCTCGGTTTGAACCCTGGTATTTTCCTCGTTTAAATCGTTTACGTACCAGATTTTTACCGGTATCGGTTTTCTAAGCCCAGAAAACTGGAACTTGGAGGGAAAACCCTCACTATCCCGTTTACTGGTCCTGGTTTTGCCTCTACTCATGTCTTATTTGTGCTCGGATTTATTGATTTTCATTTCTTTTGTCTAACATCTTGCTCGGTCCTGGTTCATTATGGATAGTGGAATGTCACAATCCTACACAACGCAAAGGGAAAAAAACATATCGCGGTTGGGTTACACCAATAATGTCCAAAGATTTGATGAGAGAAAATCAGAGGCGAGTGCAACGCTAGCGAATCAGGTACACTGAGTCTTTCTCATCTACTGTGTTCAACGATCTCAATATTGTTCCATTCTTGAGTGTTTCTTTCCTTTCTCGTCCTCTCAGCTATCGGATCAAATATTGTCGTTGAATGATAGAATGGATGAGTTCACGACTCACATTGAAGAGCTTAATTCGAAGCTGAAGAAGAGCTCCGCTAGCAAACAAACCATATCTCTTCAACCTGAAGCGTGCAATGGCACCGACGCGACCTCTTACTTCATGTCCAGTTCTTCGTCTTTGTCGCAACTGGGCAAAGACTCCCCCATATTGGAGGAGGTACTCGTCTCGTTTCCTCGCAGTTTATCAGAATTTTCAGTATAAGTTGTCAAAATGATTCCTCGTGTTGTCAAAATGATTTGAAGCGTTCCCTGTAATGAGAAAGGGAAGCCAACTATCATTCATTTAAGTAAAATTATATTACTCTTAGTAGAAGGGATTAGGGTAGAAACCATAGTATAGGGATTTTACCGGCTCCAGACCCGTGAAAAACCAATGTTTCAGGAACATAACACAAAGCTCTTTCTGTCACTGACTTGTCTATGTTCAAAATTATCTTTTTATTTATTATTTAAATATTTGATTTGAATCAGTAATTATGTTTGGAAATATTATTTCTTGATAAATTGACTTTTGACTTTTACCTGATGTTCACGGGGTTGAATTCTTATGCAGATATCGAGCATAGCGCGGGGGCAGAGGCAGATAATGCATCAGTTGGATAGTCTGAGCAGCCTCATGCGAGACAACTTGGGCGAATCGAGGTCTTCCCAGCAAGGCAGAGTCCGAGCAAAGAGGAAAAGCATTGCTTATGATTCCGAAGCCATCACAGTCCCCCTCATTATAGCGCTCGCTGTTGGCGGTGTTGGAGTCCTCTTCTTCAAAGGATTCTTCTCCCGAAGTTAATTTTGTCGCACTTTTCTCGGTCAATTTTTTCAATCTCTTAAGTTCACTCACTAGTTTTTAGAAAATTTGACACCGGAATCATTTTTATTACTTCCGTCGTATAAAGATGTTCGAGGCTCTATAGTCCCACCCTTCGGCTCGGGAAAAATAAAGTTTTTAAGTTTAACAGTGAGAAAGAAGAGACATTGAATATCGTTGAGGTGTTTTGGAAGAAGGGGTTTCTGGGGCTAACTTTTGGTCATATTTCACATTTAGTTTTTATGTTAAATGTATGAACTGTGAAGCACATCGCAGAGTTATATATATATATATATATATATATATATATATATATATATATATATATATATATATATATATATATATATCAATGTTAACATCGCAAAGTTGTGGCTCTTGGGTCCTTAATTAGTTGTTTATGATTTGTGATGCTTATGATGACATCGTCCAGAAGATAATACGGTCTTATGAAAATATTTTTGTATCTAGTTGGATGAATTTCTACCACTATAGTTGGGCCCGCCCAAGGGTTCAATTCCTTAAGATTACGACTCCGGCATGGAAGCATCTAGGATGCACAAAGATAAATAGAACTCTGGACCGGAAGCATCTCGGACACACAGGCACATGTATGACCACGGGAAAAATCTATCTCCGGGGAACATCTTTTTCCTCATGTCTGATACGTGATGTGCGGATGCTTAAGCACGCTATGTTTCGGGGAGCAGTGAAAAAGGAGTGAGTCTCGCAAAGTTTTGGAACTTCACGAAGTAGCAACGAAGGGGTGGGGTTGCTTTAGTTTTCACGTGAGCTAGACTCGGGCAGATGCCTAGGCATGTTATGTCTCGGAGAGCAGCGAAAAAGGAGTGATCTCGCAAAATTTTGGAACTCCACGAAGGGGCAGGGTCGCTCTCGTTTTCATGTGATCTTGGCACATTCTTGACTGTTCTTGAAGCCATTGTATCCGAGCTCCAATTACCGAGACTCCAAGCCTCCACTTTTGTCCACTGCTTGCATGAACCGTATATGCACATCGAAGGTTCAATGGTTGGCAAACGTCCCGCTCCGGAGTACTAACAGTCTAACACCATCACAAAGGAAAATGATACAAAATTGATACAAAATTTCAAGGTTTGAGGTTGGGGACTTGATACGAACCCCGTTAGAATTAATGAGACCCAAAGACAAAATAGTGTCGGTTGTTTTTCCTTTTATAAGATTTTGAGTTAGTAGATCTATGATATCTTGGACTGAGGAGACACACACTAAAGGGTTTTTATTATTTTATATATGAAACCCCGACGCGTTGCCTTTACGAAGACAACAAACTTACATAATGAAGATGTAACAAACGGAGATGATTTCGCTTGATAAGTCTATGGACGCCACAAAAGAATCCGATAAGTTCGTAATGCTCCTAGAACAAGAGAGAGAGTTTTAACTTTTACGCACAAGTATTTATATGCAAATTGAATTGATCTCACTTGAGTCACTTGGATGTTTTTTATATGCATTACAAAGAATTGGTGAGAATTAATGACTACCCACTCAACTATCATATAATGCTCCGCTCTCAACTACCATATTAACTACTAAGACTCGTAACCACTACATTAAAGACAAACTCTCAATTGTATTATAGTAACTACGAAAACTCTACTCTCAATACTATGATAAAAGACAAATTCAAACCACGAAATCAGACTAAGATGAAGTTGACAATAACACCCCATGTCATATTTGACCAAAATCATTCAATCAAAACTTGAATAAGGTTGATCAATTTGGGCTAAGGATCAATATCATGATAAACTAGTCTTCTTGAATTAGTTTGATCCCGAACTTCTTCAATAAGACCATTCAGTACGTTTTTGAACTCCTTGGCCCGTGCTCGTGATGTTTTAGCAATCTCGTTCTCAATGTTTTTTTTTTTTTTTTTTGAAGGCAGCTTTGCTGCAGTGGGGATCGAACCCACGACCTCCACTTTGGAGGTGGTGTGGAATTACCACTAGGCTATCCTAGCTTTAAAATTGAAAAAAAGAGACTGGGAAATTATATTTTAATGACATAATGAAGTGCACTATAATTATACCCCTAGTAATTGTATATATTATTTATTTATTCATTTTAAAAATGATAGATAATCTATCACGCAGTAAAAAAAAAAACGATGTGTTTCTTGTATTTCCAATGGGAAGCTCATATGCAAAGTTGTATTTTATTTCTGGTTTAAGTTTCATAGTGTCGTTTATTGTTTAAAAGACTAAGTAAGTTTAGAGCTACCAGCATGTCATTTCTTGTATATTTATTCATACAAGGAAATAAATATCACTGACAATTTTGCTCTTCAAGACATTCTTTCTGGTCTTGAAATGGAACGACTAACAAAACGTTTATGTCGGTTTCGAAATAATTGATTCATGTCGTTTTCATATGTCAAGTACTAACTAACTACAAAAAGAGATTTATGATGATAAACAATGATATATTTATATTTAGTGAGTGTAAAAACGTGATACATAATGTGATTCAGAGCGAAAACATGACAGAAAACACAAAATAAGAATTTTTCAACTTTCGTCAAAAAAAAAAAGAAGAGAAATTAATATAAACATCTCAAAGACTTTAAATACTTATGCAACTATTTCCCATTATTAAACCCCATGAACTTAAATAAATAAACACCTTTATAAGCTTATTCTTGCAAGAACCCACCCCTAGTTTACGTCGGTGGTATTCTTCAATATGCCCCTTGATCTTTTCTCTTGGTCTATCTTGCCCAAAGTTTTAATTTCTATTAGAGATGCCCCGGAACTTTTAAAAAAATAACATATTCTCCCTACGCTTTCAAAAATAACCAAAAGTGTTAACACGCGCGGAACACACTGATTTCACGGTATGTTTGTAAATTTTTGAACAAAAATTGAACAAGAATTTTTGAACTATTTTTTTTCAACTAAATAGCATAACTAATTTTTTGTTCAATTTTGACAACTAAATTTTTAATTATTTTTTTAATAATATCTCATTCATAATTAATAGATATTTATATATATGCGTTAATAACAGCGAAAATATTCAAACTTTGGCCAAAGAACCTCTCGTGTATTCAAAGTCTAAAAGTGGTGAAAAAGTACTCAAAGTCACATTTGGGTCGTTGACTACTCCATCTTGTAACGCAATTAACTTACGCGTTAATTCTGACTACGTGGACAAAAGTGGGTTGCAATATTAACCATTTTTTTGTCACGTGGGCGAGCCAACATCAACCTCGTTTACGACAAAACAATAAATTAAACCCCTGATTAGGCTCGTTCACGTGGCAAAATATTCCTATGTCAGCAACCCACTTTTGTCCACGTGGCCAGAGTTAACGGGTAAGTTAACTGTGTTTCGAGAATAAAGTGGTCAACACCCCAAATACGACTTTAGATACTTATGCTATCACTTTTAAACTTTAGGAATACGAGGAGTTCTTTGACTGAGTATTTTTTGCCGTAATTAACCCATATATATAATTGCAAATAAGTAATGTGCGGCACTCAAATTGACGTTTATAGTTACTAATGGGGTTAATGACGACGAAAGTACTCATAGTTTAGTCAAATAATCTCTCGTGTATCCAAAGTTTAAAAGTGATGACAAAAATACCCAAAGTCGCATTTGGGGAGTTGGCCACTCCGTTTTCGTAACGCTATTAACTCTGGCCACGTGGAAAAATTTGATTTGTTAATTGTAATCATTAGAGGTTTAATTAGTTATATTAAATAGTATTAACTAAGGGTTTAATTCGTGGTTTTGTCATAAACGAGGTTGATGTGGGCTCGTCCACGTGGCAAAAAATTGTTATGTCAGCAACCCATGTTTGTTCACGTGGCTAAAATTAACAAATAAGTTAATGACGTTACGAGAATGGAGTGTTCAACTCTCTAAATGCGACTTTGGGTATTTTTGCCTCCATTTTTATACTTTAGATACATGAAGGGTTATTTGACCAAACTTTGAATATTTTCGCCGTTATTAACCCTTATTAATGTGTAAGTTTAAGAGATATTTCCGGTAAAAAATAAAATTCAAGGGCCGGTATGTACCAACTTCAAAAGTTTAGAGATCATTTACTCAATACAATAATTCCGTCGACCGAGAAACGACACCAAACCAAAGACAAGCTCTTTTGCGTTTTGGGTTTTGCTTTCAGCTTGTCTCTTGTTTCCAGTTTTCGGTCTTCGTTTCCACCCAAATCTCTCTCTCTCTCTCTCTCTCTCTCTCTCTCTCTCTCTCTCCATTGCAATGGTAGCTTTCTGAAGGTCTGATTTCAAGGAGGTACAGTTCTTGGTTTCGATTTGTGAAGTGCATGCATCTTTTGCTCGGTCCAAAAGGGTTTTCCTTTGGCCATGAAATCGCTTATGCCGAATCGCCAATGGGCATCCCATTATGATTGCATTGAGGATCTTCGCTTGTTTTCGTGTTGAAAATTGGGAATTTGTGGTCTTTCGATAGTCAGCAGGACTGGGATCAAACGATCAAGGTTTTGTTTAGTACATGCATCACTGTCTTCTCCAGGTGTAGAGCGTCTTGAAATGGTGGCGGAATCGGATTGGATTAGCGATTTGCCGGTGAGCATTCTCGAGAGCATCCTAACGCGTTTGCCCATACGAGACGCGGTGAGGACGAGCATTTTGTCGAGCAAATGGCGGTACAAATGGGCTTCGATCCCCGATCTCGTGTTCGACGAGAAGAGCATCACCGCCGTGAGTGGCGACCGGGACCTCGTGGAGAAGACGCTCGTGGACTTTATAACCAGAGCGCTCTTCCTTCATAACGGAGCCATTCATAAGTTCCAGCTCTCCACTTCGTTTTTGCAGAGCTGTCCGGATATCGATCAGTGGATTCTCTTCCTCTCGAGGAATAGTATCAAGGAGCTCGTTCTCGAATTGGGGGAAGGAGAGTGGTTCAGAGTGCCGACGTGCTTGTTTTGTTGCAAGAAGCTGACCCGGTTGGCTCTGTTCCGTTGCGAATTGGACCCGCCTCCGAGTTTCAAGGGCTTCTTGTGTTTGAAGAGTCTCACTCTCCATCAGGTTTTGATCGCTCCCGACGCCATCGAGAGCCTCATATCGAGCTGCCCGTTGCTGGAATATTTGGCACTGTCTTACTTTGACAGCTTGGCTCTGAAAATCACTGCTCCGAATCTCAAGTATCTTTATCTTGAAGGCGAATTGAAGGAGATAAGCCTCTTCAAAACTCCGCTTTTGCTTGAAATGTCTATCGCAATGTACATGACCGATGACATTGCCGAGCACTTCGAGCATAGCTCGAGCTGCAATTTCGTCAAGTTTCTCGGTGGAGTTCCTCTTCTCGAGAAGATCGTTGGACACATCTATTTTACAAAGGTATTGCTACATAAATGCTTACAGTTTTACCAAGTATGTCTTCGTAAATGCTTATGGTTTGATCCGTCTGTTTTTAGTATTTAAGTATAGGTTACGAGATGCAGAAGCTTGCAATTACGTATACCCGGTTAAAGGTTATCGAGCTGTATCAAGTGAGCTTCGAAGATATGAAGGAGATACACGTTGTCCTTCGCTTGATCACGAGCTCCCCGAACTTGGAAGATCTTCACATCTCTGTAAGTCACGATGAACATTATAAGATCTCGGTTTCGCATTTTAAGTTGGTTATTATTGTATCATAAGTAAATAGAAAATCCCGGGTAACAGGGATCATCGAACACACTAGTCGCCACAGAAGCAACGGATTTGGATCTGTGGGAGAAAGAGAGCCTCTCGAAATGCACATTCGAGAAACTGAGAGTGGTGAAGATGACAGACATGTCTAGCGTGCCTCACGAAATGGAGTTCGTCAAGTTCCTACTGAGCCGATCCCCCGTTCTCGAGAAGATGAGCATCAGCCCGTGCGTGTATATCATGGAGGGACGGGTGAATATGCTGGTCGAGTTGTTGAGGTACCGGCGGGCATCTTCCAGAGCTGAGATTCTGTTCTTGCTCAATTAGAAATCCCGAGTGTGGTTGGTCGGTTTTGTTGCATATTCGCAGCAGCAAAACGATTGAATTTACTTTGTATAGGGTCCACTGCCTAGCCATATTTGTGACACTATTTTGTAAAATATAATAAAGTATAAAGGAAAATCCCGACGCTTGTTACTATTAAGGTGTATAGCCGGTGAACAACCGTGTCTCTGGTTTGGGTTTTATAGACATCAGTACCGAGAATCGCATTATTGCGAATAAATCTCTCATAAAAAATACAGTAGACATTTTCGGTACATTCAAATTTCCGGTTTAATATTTTTTCCCCCACTCTGGTACGCTGGTTGTTGATTTAATATTGTAACCGAATTTATTTCAAGAATGCAGTCCATAAACCTTTCATATCTTCTCTTCCCGAGCCACTGGCATGAATAAGGAGATAATAGCGGCAGAAGTACTCACGTTTAGGCAAAATTAGCAGTTATAAAGGTCAAAGTATCCAAGTAATTGTAAAGGTTTAAAGCTTTTGTTTGTTGCCTCCATTTTATCTATTAGTTTAAGGACATGTAATAAAATGCGTGTAAGAAAACATGGTAAATTAAAGTCCGATATGAAGACGGAAAGCCAATGCACTACACTCTTACGCAACGTGAAACTTGGATTCATGACCGCTAATTTTACTTAAGATGTTGTCTCTTAACCAAGAGAAAGAAATAAAATGCCAAATGTGACTCATATCAACCAAGGTTTTAAATACCGCTTGCCGATGTCGTTTCGCACTTTTCATTTTACGGATATATCGCTTGTCGATTGGTATTTCATAGGTAAATCGATGGATATGTCGATGGATATATCGTTTCGCATATCCTCGAAAAAAGATATTCGATGGGCATGCCGATGGATATTCGAAAAATTTAATACCTTGATATCAACTAGTGATAAAACTAATAACTTGCACAAAAAATATAAAGGTTTTCCCAAGGCAGATATTTATATACAACACAAGAACAATTCTACCCCTATGGCTTTGGCCATTATTCATTACATTTAAACGAACCCAAGTCCTCAATTTAGGACACCCCCAATAAAATACTTAAAACACAAAGCACGCCTATATTAGATTTGGCATATATTTCCGTTTTCACCGGGGGCCGGATAGCTCCATTGCTTGCGCAAGCAGCGAGGAGTCGTCGGTGAGATCAGAGAACCGCTCGGAAGAAGAGAAGTCGTTGGCTCGGCAGCGAGTCGACTCGGCGCGCTGGGTGGCTTCCCATTTCTCGGCAAGCCCGTCCCCTTCGAGCATCCGGACCACTTCCGACATCTTGGGCCGGTGAGCGGGGAGGTATTGAGTGCACAGAAGGGCCACTTGGATGGTCTCGTCAAGCTCGATCCGGTCGTAATTGCTCTTCAACTCTTTGTCCACCAACATATCTAGCTTCTTCTCTATCTGAAGCTTTCTCACCTGAATATCAATGACACTATGATGCGATCCGGGTATCGAAATTAATCAAAATAAAACGGAAATTCACCAAAGCGATTAGTTTGCTTTTTCCTTATTGAATAAAACTCTAGAACAAGTAGTGATGGACCAATCATTCGAGAGCGAAGTCCGGACTCTCTGCGATGCAAACGGAAAATTCTTTTCCAACTAAGCATACATGTAATGAAATTAAATTCTTAGCCCTGAGATCTTAATATAAAGATTAAGAAATCCTGATCCATATTTATTACATATTACCTAAACTATCTTTAATGAAATAAAATACATATAAATAAAATATATAAATATGGATGAATGTTTATTACATATTACCTAAACGATTTTTGATAAAAGTTTAGTTGTATGAATGCAAATGTTATTTTATATGATCATGAATAAAATTTTTGTAGTTATGACTCTTATCGTGACTTAAAATTTGACCAAAACCATTATTGTACATTAATTTAATTCAAAACGGCTTCGTACCCAATCAAGCATAGCTCCTTTCTGGTTGGCTGCTTTCCCAAACTCGAGAGCTCTGTGCCCGGAGATCAGCTCGAGCAGGAGGATCCCGAAGCCAAACACGTCAGTCTTCTCGGAGGACTGCCCGGTTGAGAGGTACTCGGGCGCGATGTGGCCTACAGTGCCTCTCACAGCAGTGGTGACGTGCGAGTCACGGTGGTCCAGTAGCTTGGCCAGCCCGAAATCCCCGACCACGGCCTCGCAGTCGTCGTCGAGCAGTATGTTGGCGGCTTTGACATCCCGGTGGATAATCTTGGGGTCGCATTGCTCGTGCAAGTAGAGCAGCCCGCGCGCCGCTCCCAACGCGATTCTCTTCCGTGTGCTCCAATCAAGCGCAGGCTTCGCTGTAGAAACAAATCCACGTGATCATACTTATTATATTAGTTTTGGTCTGTTGTGTTTGAGCAACTAATGGAAATTCCTTGCAGAGAAATGGATGGTACCTTTGAGTCGGGAAGCGACGCTGCCATTAGACATGTACGGGTAGACGAGGAGCCTCTCGGAGTTGGTCATGCAGAAGCCATAGAGGCGCAGAAGGTTGCGGTGAACGGCCAGGCTGATCATCTCCACTTCCGTCTGGAACTGAATCTCCCCGCCCGCCGCGTTTCCGTCTTTCAGCCTCTTCACGGCCACCACCGACCCGTCTCTCAGGCACCCTTTGTACACGTGCCCAAACCCGCCTTTCCCGACCAAGCTCTTGCTGCTGAAACGGTTCGTTGCAGCTTGAAGCTCTCTGAACTGAAACCTCCGCAGGTTTCCAAGGGACACTTCTTCATGGTGTTGCTCTTAAGAAGAACAAACAAAGTCTCAGTGTCATCAAACGGTTCCAAATGTAGGGGTGAAACTTTTGTACCAGTTGTCCGTGTGAATAACTGTTCCCGGTACCGATTTGGAAATATTCTATTCAGATTAAAAAAAAAAACGGAACATATGTTACGGGTCCGGTTTTGAGATCCGCAGCAGTTGCGGAACTATAAACAACCCAAAAGGGATTGTATTCCCCTAATATTTAATATTTTTCAACAAATTTTATCCCAAAGTTTTCATTTTTACCCACCAATTATATATTTTTTAAAATTATTTCATCCCGTCGAAATCTACGTCATAGTTCCGCGATACACTGAACTGTTTACCGGTTCGAAACAAGTGAATAATTTTTATCTGTGCAAGGTACCGGTTACCTACTACTGAAAAATCAATTTTCAAAAATTCAGTATTGGTACCGAATTTTGAAATACCGGTAAAACTAGGATTGAGACTAAATTACCAATTTCACCCCTATTAGTAATTCTCTTTCCCGAGTTAGAGTTTGACTAACCGTTGACGTCGAAGAAGATTTGCTTGTTGTATCGGTATCTCCACCAGAGAACAAAGCCGAGGCCAAGAATCATCAGACAAACGCAAACGACGCTGGAGGCAAAGGCAAGCACGATCGTGTGGCTTCTCGATTTCCCTGAGGCTGGAGAGTCTTCTCAAAGTGTCACCACAAAACTCAAGGCTTAAGGTTGACAACAGGCAAATAAACTTGGCATGGAGAGAGTGATATACTTTGGGAATCTTTGTTGTGAAAAGCCGGTGTTGTCGACTCCGTTGCTCCGAAGCACGCTCGCTCCCGTCCCGTGGCGCAGATCTCGGGATTCCCCGCAATGCTGAGAACACAGAGTCCTTAGCTCAAATGCTTAGGAAGGAAGATACACAAAACAGAGTGATCATAGGTATAAACTTACTTGAAGGTTTTTGCAGTCAATACTGGAACTGGACCACTGAGATTATTGTTGGACAAATCACTAGACAACGAATAAAAACAAGCTTGTTAGTTGTTATCAATTCATCGTCATAATTATTATTGCCGCTATTGACCCTTCTTTGTTCGGATCTTGTTTGTTCGTTCTAAAAATGGTCGGGGCCGGTTTGGCCCATTCGTTGCAAAAATAAACGGAAATTATTCTTTCTTTTTCTTGTTAGTGTGCATTTGGCCTTTTGATCGTGAATTTACATAAATTTAATGATTTCTCTAATTTAAGAACATACCAAACATATTAACTTCAATATAAAAGGCTTAAGTATAATTTATCTATAAATTTACAGTCAATGGTCAAAGTGTCATTTCAACTCTTTTTCAATTGGTCAAATCCGCAAATCCCTCAGGTCAAAACCGAATACGGATTTTAAAGAGAAGGGCAATAACGCCAACAACTCGATTATAATAATGAAATTGGGGAGAGAATTACACGAAGGCGAGTTTTGTGAGGTTGGCCAAGAACGGCGGAATGGCGCCGTTGAGACTGTTGTTGTCCAAACGCCTGAATAATAAGCTCTAATTAATATAAAATATTAATCATTTGAAGTTGATTAATCACACGTACGTTACTTACAAGTATTGGAGGGTCTTGATGCGTGACAAAGTGTTAGGAATTTGGGCATTGAAGTTGTTGTTGGAGAGATCAAGTGTGACCAGCTTTTGGAGCTTCCCTATCTCACTCGGAATCGGACCCGATATCTTATTATTCTGTAAAAGCCTGCCAACAACGTATATACGCAAATAAATACATAGATAATAATAATAATAATAAAAATCGATCTGAAAACCTCTCAGTAAGTCCAATTTACGAGTATAATGAAAAGGCGGTAAGGGTGTACTCATGGGATTTTCGTAAGATTTCAAAAACGTGTTACTGATTGTTGCCCGTCTGATTTTTAATCGCGAAATCAATTAATACACTAATGGGATTTTCGGAAGATAATAATATATAAAAATTTAATTAAGAAAATTATAATTTAATCGTGTAATCAGCATGCTGCATAATAATTTGAATTGCTATGCAGCATGCAGATTACCAACCGGTTTTGGCAAAACGCTAACTAAGTGAGTCAACATTTTACCATAGGCTACCTCCGGTATACTCGCGGTATTTTGCGGTTTTTTCAGAGCCCTGAAACTAACAACTGTAATTGACAGACGCTTGATTTTATCTTTTTCATACTCACACAGTCTGGAGATTGGTCAAGTTTCCGATGCTGGGCGACAAAGTTCCCGACAAGTTCTGGCTGGGAGCTCCTCTGCGTTTATTTTAACAGGATTAAAAAATTACAAATGCTAAAATCATGTATTAGAATGATGATATCAATTAAGAAGTCCTTACAAGCTGATTACGAAGTTATCAGGAAGAGAGCAAGTGACCATGGCCCAACTGCACGGGTCAACTGCCGCCTCGTCCCAACCCGCGAGAATGCCGTGAGGGTCTTTCAGCAACGACTTTACGCTCATCAACGCTTGCACTACAATATATATACACATATATATAGTTATAGTTTCATTAATATGGTTATTATGAGAGCTTAATGGTGTTGGTGTTACCTTCATAGTTGACACCTTTAGCAGAGAGCAAAGCATGTGTGGTATGGCATGAGAGAAAGCAGTGAAGTGAAACGAAGAAGAAGGTGATCACATTCACATGGTCTCTCTTGAATTCCATTTGGTTAGAGAGAGAGAGAGACAGAGAGATGCTAAAAATGACAATAAAACCAGTTTATGTAGTGGTTATTATTCCTTTGAAGCTTTCACTACCAAATCATAACTCGCAACAGGTCAGTTTATCCGAGAGAGGAAAAAGTTTCCTACTCGGTATTTTTCTTTTGTTCTTTTTATAATTAATATCGGTATACAGTGGCGGAACCAGGAATTAGGTACTGGGAGGGTTAGATATACTTTTTTTGTCAAAAACTTAACTTGAGGAGGTTATAGTTAAATTATAGTTAAAGTTAGAGGGGGTTTAATTAAAATTTTATATGAATTTACACAACAAAAATTAAAAATAGGATATTATTATACCAATTTTTTTTTTTTTTTTTGAGGGGGTGGTTTGAACTTTGAACCACAGCACCTCATAAAGTCCTCCTGCCCCTGTCGGTATAAGTAATTAATCTCTTCATGGTGGTACTAAAATCGGGTTTTATATGGCTAAAGTTTTCAATGTTCACTATTTTTTTTTCTCACTAAAATTATGTTCACTTATTCAACTGATTTTTACCAAAATTTTGGATGTGTCGATAACAAAATTTTCTCTCGAAAATCACATCCAAAAATATTTTTACATTAGTTGAAAAATAGATGGAATTTTGGAAAGAATAAAAATAACGAGTATTAAGTTTGTCCCTAAAAAAAATACCATTGTAAAAAAATATCGAATACTTACAGCGCTATTAGCGCTTTTTTTTTTTTTTTTTTCTTTGCAATAATATTTTAGTTCAGGATTCGTGCAAAATCAGCATTGCACTCACTCACTCACTCAGAGCCTGATGTCAGAGCAGCTGAGAGCCAAAGATAAAGCAAGAACTTTGATATAGTAAAAAGTGAAAGGAAAGAATTAGAAAAGGTAAAATATATATATATATATATATATATATAAAGGAGTGAGAACAAAACATGTCCACTAATTTGTTCGATATAAAGAGAAGGCGAAGAATATATAAAGAGGCAAGAGAGGTGTATTAAACAAAACAACGGACTAATTCAAAAGGAGAAATTCCTCCAATCATGGTTTTATTTAAAGAAGGCATCTCTAATTGGCAACGTTGCTTCTTGTTCATTGATTATAAAATGTGGCACTAGTGAACCATTATCTGTTAAGCACTTCCAAAGTGACCTTCGAAACAAAATTTACTATATTACTTTTTCTTGGGAGATTCTCTAAATTACTGTATCTATTTACAGATTTCTATCACTATTAGCATTATTTTGTTTCCGATGCCTTATATATACAGATGTTAAGTGGGTCGTGTCAGCCCGAATCTGTCCGGCCCACCATGTCCTTACGTGGGTCAGGCTAAGTCTGAGCTTATAACATCGGGTTAATCTAGGTTAAGTTTTTGTAAACTTGACCTGTGCCCATCTTGCCCCGTATATTCATATGACATTCATTTAACAACACAAATACGTGCCTCATAATTTCTTGCTCCAGGGACAATAGTTCTCTTCGAGATACTCCCGCACAAGGTCTCAAGCGAGAAAAAAAAAGAAAGAATAGGATCACAAAAACTCTTAATAAATAGCATAGCAATAGCATTACTCTTTATAAAAATTCTTTGTTCAAGCTCTCGTTCTTGAGAAACATCTCTTGTAATTTTCTAAAACATATAGTGAAGTTTTTTTTTTCTTTTGTAGAATAGGCACCTCATCACGCAAAATTCGCATAAATCGAATCTTTGTTAATTTATCGCCTTACTTTCATTTAATTTCCATGTCTCCTCGCCCTTTTTAAGTTGCCAATAGCTTCTTGATCATTGAATCCTCTACCGTTTACATATGAAACATTTTTATTTTTCTACTTGGCGATTTAAGTAATAACAAACATAAAGGTGTAAGTTTCCCTTTGAAAAAGAAAATAAAGGTGCAAGTGAGTGGTCATTTTGCTGACCTTCCAGAAATGCCTATGGAATCCAACATTCCTTTCACGACGGCCATCAATTTTTTTTTTTTTTTTTTTTATTTCTTTTCCCCAAAGAATTAGTAAAGGTGTTCCAATTATTACTACCATTAATATACGTGCACATCTATAGATAGTTAAAAATGTGAGAATCTCGAGGAAATGAGGTTTGAGATTAGTGAGGAATCGCGTCATAGCTCCTCCTCGTGAGATCTTTTTTGTTGAACCAAATATTATATTTGATTTAATTATCTAAATCAAGGTATTAAATTTTTCGAATATTCATCGGCATGTTCATCAAAAATCTTTTTTTGAGGATATACGAAACGATATATCCATCGACATATCTATCGATTTACCTATGAAATACCAATCGACAAGCGATATATCCGTAAAATGAAAAGTGCGAAACGACATCGGCAAACGGCATTTAAAACCTTGATCTAAATTATAAGTTGAGTTGATATGCTTTATTATTGATTCGATACACTCCTCTCTTTTGTGTTGTATGTCTCCAAAAACACCATTAATCCTATCCAATAAAGCATCCTACTTTTAAAAGCAAAAGCTGCAATTTCTCTCAAACAGGCTTCTATTTTGGTCCCACAAGTTTGGTGAAATCATTCGATCATGGCTCTCAAACCCATCACTGTTTATTACTAGCTTAGCTAGAGGCCAGAATTCTCCTCATCAAAACATAAAGTGTGGCGTTTCACTTCATCCATTGTCTCGTGACTCGTCTCGTCAATAATATTTATTGATGCCAATTGTCTTTCTTTACCTCGGATAAATATAATACGTTCTTATGATGGAGAATAAATTGGTATTAATAGATTATGATTTTCTAAAATTCTTGTAAGTGTAGTAATAATAATAAATAATAATTAATTACTAGATTGTTAATCAATATCAGTCAAAGATGAGATAGTCCTCAAAATAGAGATGAGATAACCAATATTCAATTTGAAGTAATAATTTCTCTCAATTTTTTTTTTAAATTATATTAAGGTGGTTTAAGTCGAGGAGAGAGGTTGCTAAACTCAACGTAGAAGCGGCGTTCTCAAGAGTTGGCGCGGCACTGAAGATAGTGGCTCGGAATCTAAGGAGGTACAAGTGAACATAGAAGAATAAGGTCATAGCTAAATTGATGACCGAAGGCAAACTTCTTTGTATATTCTTATCCATAATACTTGCTAAATTTCAAAATTTGCTGAATATATGGATCAAGAGTGATAATAAGATAATTATAGAGACTAAAAATCTAAATTGGTTTCTTTTTTAATATAGATTATCATCTCTAAAGATAATATTGTTTTTGCAATTTTATTTGGACTCTCAAACCAAATTAATACGATCACTTGTCTTTTATTAGTAGACTTACTGTTTGCCAATTAGAGGTTTTGTAATGTAAGGAGTTTTAGCATTTCCTACGAGATGTTCTGATAGCATATGCAGATATTAAATGAAATTTTATTGTTTAATCTTCAAAATAATTTTTACTATTTTAATTAGGCGTATACACGTAAAATTTAATAATACCAGCGTTGGGATTTTGATGATTACTAAATTATTCAACAATATAAACACATGATGAGATTTCATATAAAAAAATTATCATGCATTCACCACTATGATAAAATTGGAAAACCCCTTTATGGAAAAGAAAGAAAAAAAAAACAGTGTCCCACCAAAAGAATTAATTAATGCGAAGATTAAGAGTAAATTAGGAGTCATGTGTGTTGATGAGGCAAACAGTCATCCAATCCAAGCCATCATACGCAGTGGTGAATTGGCCATGATACACGTGCATGTTGGCTCCCACCAAATAGCGTTGACTTGATGGTCAAAGGTCTTTTTTTGATTAACTGTCTGTTATCATATCCATCCATGATCACTGTGATTAAAGTTGATTCAGATGATTATGTGTGCATCATCTGACACCAAAATAAAGCTCATAAGATGTTAGTGGAACTTGAATAGGGTTAATGATGGCGAAAATACCTAAAGTTTGGTCAAAGAACCCCTCGAGTACCTAAAGTTTAAAAGTGGTGGCAAAAATACCCAAAGTTACATTTGGGGAGTTGACCACTTCATTCTTGTAACGCCATTAACTTACCCATTAACTCTGGCCACGTGGAAAAATCTGTTTCGTTAAGTGTAATCATTAGGTGTTCAATTAGCTGTATTAAATAGTATTACTTAGGGGTTTCATCCGCTATTTTTTCGTATACGAGGCTGATGTGGGCTCGTCAACGTGGAAAAACTTGTTCTGTCGGCAACCCATATTTGTCTGCGTGGTCAGAGTTAACAGGTAAAATAACGGTGTTACGAGATTGGAGTGGTCAACTCCCCAAATATGACTTTGGGTATTTTTACCACCATTTTTAAACTTTGGGTACCTAAGGAGTTCTTTGACCAAACTTTGGATATTTTTGCCATCATTAACCCACTTGAATATATAATGTCATAAGGACCCAATAAAATAAACATTAGAGAAAAATCAATGATGTTCGAAACGTTGAAAACAGATGATTCTATACAATATATAAATATTTTAAAATACGGTTTGCCGATGTTGTTTCGCACTTTTTATTTTACAGATATATCGTTTGTCGATGAGTATGTACATGGATATGTCGATGGATATGCTGATGAATATATCGTTTCGTATATCCTTGAAAAAAGATTTTCGATGGGCATGCCGATGGATATTCAAGAAATTTAATACCTTGATATATATACAGTGGTATAAAATGAATTCTTGTTTTTCACCTTTACTAAAGATTAATTCTTAACGAACATTTGATGCGAATACTAAATTAGCTAATATTACTAACTTGTTTCTATTTATTTATTTATTTAATTTATTTAATGTTAAGACAAAAACAATCATATAATAAAAAAAATACTATTCATGTTTTTTTAGGCGCAGATTCTAATGCTATAGTAAATTTACAGAAAATAACTATTTTTTTAATTAATCCTTTGCCGTGAAGTATTACACAACGAAATTAAATATTATTATATCGCACTAGATAGAACTTTACGGTACTAAATTAAACTAAACATAAATTGATTACTTACATTATACTTTTAATAATTAAGACTTTGTACTCTGAAAAATATTAAGAATATGAATTAAACTATTTTATAATATAGATATATTTTTTTAATAAGAAAAAAAAACAATATTATTAAATTTTGTCAAATTACCCTAATGTTTTATTTGTACGGACAGAGATGAGATCATTGTATTGGTAAAAATAAGGAAATTGGGACCCCCCATATTCCATCTGACATAAGCAGAGAAGCACCAAACTCGATTGTGATTGGGACTCCAAAGAAAGAACTACTACTTATGTATATTGTAAATGCCATATTATTTTCAAAAAAAGAACAAAATATGAACGCAAAATTGTAGTTTGATTGAGACACTTGGTGGAAATTAGGTATGTGTAAAACGTATGGGAAGAAAACGAAAGGAAAGATATACCTCGATTTGATTTTGTGTTGCATATAATAAAGAGTTAAAGAACGTAGAAAAAATCTTTCTAAAAAAATATTTGAAAACATAAATACATAAGTTATAAGATAATTAATCAAATATGCATGTACTTTTGTCTTTCTTTTCTTTTTCTTTTTCTTTTTTTTTAAGGAGAAAAATATATGTACCTTTAGTAATGTTGTAAATACAGTAATATGGATGACTAGATTTTTCGTAAAATTCAAACCCAAACTTATGATTTTAGATTGTATATTTACTATATAATATAGTTAAATTTTATCTCTATCTTCAATACTTAGATGAGAGCCAACTCATCTGCTACTTAATTTCATTCTCTATAAAAGTGTTGTATAAAGTAATTTGAACTCTCTAATAACATAATTAATTCTTCCCAAAAACTTCAAAGGTACCAAGGATCGCATTTACCTTACTTAATCCAACCTACAATAATTCTCGAGTCATATTCAATGTCGATGTCATTATAGCTTATTTGCTTACACACTTAATTTTTGATAATTAACCGCCCTTAGTTCGGTTTAATTACTCGAGCAAGTTCCAAAAGATTTTGAATATGCAAAAATGAACTTACCTTTGCCGTCGCTGAGAATACAACCTCCGCCAGCCGGCCCCGGGTTTCCAAAGTTGCTCTCATCAACATTAAGTCTTGGATTAATCCATCAAGACTTGCACTTTCTTCATCAACACTCGATGATCATCATTTTTACTTCGTAGTTGAACATCAATGGGGCTAGAATGATATACTCGATCATCATTTTCACTTCATTTTAAGTACTTAAAGTACCAAAATACTTAAAGTACGCACAATGAAATATTTGTAGGTACTACCGCCGCATGTCGAGCTTATAGTACTAAAATACTCTTTTTTTTTTTTAATGGAAAGTACTAAAATACTTAAAGTCCTTAAAAATGAAATATTTAAAATACTAAACTATTTAAAGTACTTAAAATGAAGTATTTGTAGGTACTAAGATTTTTCTCTTGAGAATATGAGACGTGTAAGTACCCAGAAGTCGCGGTGAAAATACCTTAAGTCTAGTTTTATAGATTTTTGAGTATTTTTTACGCTATTTTTTAGGTTTTTAAATAGACTGATAACTTTCAAATATTTAGAAGTATTTATGCCGCTATTTTCACAAATATTAATATGTATGGTGATATGACTAGTATAAAGAAATGATCATGAGTAACCAAGCTTGTTTGGCCTAGTAGTAAACCCACAATAAGACCATTCCATGAGGTCTTGGGTTCGATCTCTTGAGACGCAGAAATTGCGTAATATGTGTAATCTTGGCCGATAGTGCCTGCGGCCAATAGTGCCGGTTGTTCTTACCGTGAAAAATATCTTGTAAACGAGTATATGTAATTTTGACCAATAATGCCACTTAATTAAAAAAAATGATCATGAGCCGGGACTGTATTTTTTTTTTTCAAGAAATTGTGGCTCATTATTTTTATTTTACATTCCTGCTCAAATCCTCTAAGTGGGTAAAAGAAAAGCAACAATAACTCCTTACTCAATTGAGGTTTGGCTCGCCATCCCTGTGGTAATGCCTGTGTTCATTAGGGTTTGTAAGTCAACTTCTCTTTTGTCCCACTATTTCTTTGACTCATATACTGTCTACAAGACTTGTCCTTCTATACAATCGATGTGCACTAATTGGTTGCTGTTTGTTCGGTGAAAAAATAGAGTTACTTTTGTTAATACTAATTGTTGGGGTAATTGTGAATGTTAGAGAGTGGCAATTGGAAGAGGGTAAAAGGAAAGATGAAGCAAAAACACATGTTATTAATGTGAATGTACTCGTCGCGACGCGTCGTAGTGGTGCAGCCCGCGATGCGTCGCGATGGAGAGAGAGAATGTGAGACAGAGGGGGAGGGGGGGGGGGGGGGGGGGGGGGGGGGGGGGGGAGCAACGCCACGACGGGGGAGAATCGCGATGGTTCGCGATTTTTGCAACTGAATCGCGACGCGTCACGATTCTCCGGCGGCCGTCACGACGGGTCGCGATCTGTCCCTCCCCATCGTGACTTTCAGCTCTAGTAATAAGGGGAAAATGGATACAAGGGAGGAGTGAGGTAGAAAAAGGCCACTTCCATAGGATAGGAGAGTGTGAAGAGAGAAATAGTATTGCTTTGTTGAGTAATGAAAAAAATCAGAGGAGTTCCTCTTTGATTTTAATTTTATTTTTTTACTATAAGAGAAAACAAGAAGAGGTCAACATATAAAGTTACCATGAAGATAAATTTGTCAGGAAAGGGAAAAAGGATTGTAATTTATGGTTAATGGTAGAATATATACTCAAGTTATGCTAAGTAGGATTGTAATTTATGGTTAATGGTAGAATATATACTCAAGTTATGCTAAGTTTAGTATTGGCATAATACAATTGTTGATTTTGAGGAATTTATTAATTCTTAATGGCGTTAAATGCTACTAAAACTTAGGTAATTTTTCGTATAATTTATCTCTCATATTTTTCTAAGGTAATTGATCATTAGTAGCCTGAAAATACTCAATTTTAAGTGACATTTAACGCTGTTAAGAATGAATGAACTTCTTAAATATTTCGACTATAAAATAGTTAAGTATTTTTGTCACTCAAAAACAAATTAAGTCTATACCATTTCAATTGAATACAAGTTGAGAATATATGTCATTTGCAAACCCCTATGTTAAGTGAATTATTTTATATCTTCAAATTCTAGTTCTAATTTAGAGATATAAAGTGTTGTGTCGGTCAACATATATTGTATGCTCATGTATACAAAACAACTGTCATGCAAACAATTTTTGTTTTTACAAACAACATACAAAATATTTTGAGAAAACAAAAGCACATGACTAATATGCACATCCATGAAGAGAAACTGATTATATTAGTATGAGGTATAAAATACGATTTTTACTATTGGTTAAACAAAATAAAATTAATGACCCATATTTCACATGTCAGCCAAATCGCTTGCCCTTTTCTGTATTTATAGCCATACAATTGATTCGATATGAGGAGATTTGGAGACAGAAAATAAAGTTTGGTTCCTTTGTATTTTACGATTAATCCAATTTCGACACAGAAAGAAAGCTTGAAAACGGTATGTGTTTGCTTTAGATGAAATAAAAAAAGAAAAATCTATGAAATGCCCACAATCATTTGAGGTTTAAAGAAATACTCATACTTTAAATTAATTTATTTATGCCCATTTTATATAAATTTTGGACCATAATAACCTTGTTCTTCATTATAATTTTTATTTTCGTTTAAAATAATTTCGAATTTTATTTCCCTGAAATCATGGTTGATTTATTCCCATATTTATCAAATTTCAAATTAATTTGTTACTTTGACAAAAAAAAATTTATATCCCTCATTTATTTCTCTCACTCACACTCACGATTCTCTTCCTTCTAATACCACTCCCTATGTTCGACTCTTCCTCTCTCTGATTCTCTCTCCGTCGCGCCTCCTCCTCCGTCGCGCCACCTCCCCCGTCGCGCCTCCTTATATGTCACGCCTCCTTCTCCTTCGGGTCTCCTTCTTCGCCCTGCGTCCTCCTTCGGTTCGCACAAGAGTTGTTTGCCCTAAGTCAAGTTCGAGAAAATATATATCAGTAAGTATAATTACAGATGAAAATGCTCCTTGTTCGACTAGCATTTGGACTGTGATTTTGATTTCGGTTTAGGGTTTTTAATCTCTCTGAGTGACATAATTTTCTGTAAATATAATTACGTAAATTTTTGAAAATGTTTTTACACGAAATTAGATGTTTACACAATTTTTCTGATGATTTTTCTCGATTTTTGTAAATGATGAAGTTACAGATGAACATTATCTGTTTGACTGGGATTTGGACTGCGATTTTGATCTCGGTTTAGGGTTTTTAATCTCTTTGAGTGACAAAATTTTATGTGAATACATTTACAGAAAATTTTGTAAATACAATTACAAAAAAAATTTAATTGTATTTCACTTGTAATTGTATTTACACATACAAAACTGTAATTGTATTTACAGTTTCAAATTGGTACATTTATATAACATTCAATATAGAATGTACAGTTTATTGATTCCATATTAATTGATTTTGTAAATACAATTACAGAAAATTTGTAATTGTATTTCACTTGTAATTGTATTTAAACATACAAAACTGTAATTGTATTGACAGTTTCAAATTGGTATATTTATATACCATTCAATATATAATGTACAGTTTGTTGACTCCGTATTAATTGATGCTCTTTTTTTTGCTCTTTTGAGGTATACAAGCCGTAGGTATTTTTTGCTCTCAACGTGATTTGTAAAATATTATCCAATATATTACTAATTAATGGGAGAGATTAGTTTTTCTTTGCTACATTTAAGGAAGTATAGTTAAAATTTAATAAAAAATGAATTAGCATAATTAATCGTGATTTTCTGTCAAAAATAAGAAGGGCAATTTAGTCCACTTATCAATTTAAAGGTGGTTATGTCTACCACATTTAGAAATGAGCAGTTTTTTGAAACCTTAACCCATAAATGGGCATTTGGCTCTTTAACCCAATAAAAAATCACTATAAAGAAGGAAAATAATACTGGTTTCATAAAATTACGCCAAAAAATGATGTTTAGAATTTAGCTTGTTCAAAACAAATCTTATATTAAAAACTTCAAATGTATAATAATTGAATTTGAAAGGGTCTTCACTTCTTACCCTCTTAAGATGCGAACCCATTTCAGTGGCCTAATTTTTGCATATTAATTTAACAATAGCAGTACTACTACTAAGTACTATATTTTATTTTGGGGTAATATTGGCAAAAGTAGCCAACTTGTTGTGTTTGTATCACTTATATTGCCAATGCGATTTAATCCTGGCAATAGTATTCAAAGTTTGCTAAATCGTTTCAATCACAAATTTTCATCCACTTAACTTTAACTCTGTTAGTCAAATGGTGACGTGGCTGCGTTAACTGCCACGTGGGGTTCCAAGTGGACAACCACGTTATTTTTAATTATTTCTTTCTCTTTTTTTTATTAAAATATCTTAATTTATTACTTAATATATATTTTTTTTAATGCGTAGGACCCACTCCCTTGTCCCTCTTTATTCTCACAATGCTCGAGCAAACTTTAAATACTATTAAGTGGATAGAAATTTACAATTGAGATGATTTAACAAACTTTAAATACTATTGCCAGGATTAAATCGCATTGGCCATATAAATGAAACAAACACAACAAGTTAGCTACTTTTGCCAATATTACCCCTTTTATTTTTGTGGTGGCATATACACCTTTTTTCTTTTCACAGTGTTAACGATTTTTACTTTTCTCTGAAATAATGTCCATTTTTTAAATAAATTTACTGAATGTGCTATCAAAGCTACGATATTTGTCACTTTCGAGAGAGATGGAGCTTTGTAACGGCAAATAAATTTTTTTACTGAATCAATTGAAAAAGTGTATCGAATTTTAGTGAGACACGAAATAGATTATAACAACAAATGTACCCCATTTTAAGCAAAATTAGCGGTTGTTAAAGAAGTATCCAAGTCTCATTTAATCGAAAGCATATGTTCTCTATCTCTAATATGTCTTTCGCGTTAGTTTACGGAAAATATATGCCCAACACTTTTATGTAACTTGGGGACTTTAGCATTCATAAATGGAGCTGGGTATATATATGATTACTAATTTTGTTTAAAACTTAAATACATGTGTCGTTGTTATTTTGAAATAAAATAGCGAGCACTGAAAAATTTAGTCGTAAAAAAGATTATATTACTACTACAGAATTTAAAAAATTAGGTCGATAGGCTGCTAGTAAACATTTTTCATGTTTCGGATGAATGTACAAATCATGCATCTTTTATGGTCCCTCATGAAAAAAAATTATTCAGTGCCATCTTTTATATGTGTCGTGTAAAGACATAGCAAATTAGTAATTCCTTTTTTTATCAGAAGAAAAAAGTAGCATATCCATTAATTAATTAATTAATTAGTTTTTTTTTTTTTTGAAGTGAAGGAATATGTTCTTAGAGGGAAAATATAATT
Source organism: Parietaria judaica (assembly GCA_954871525.1). NCBI lineage: Eukaryota > Viridiplantae > Streptophyta > Magnoliopsida > Rosales > Urticaceae > Parietaria > Parietaria judaica. The sequence continues at coordinate 29,639,314 of OX940870.1, forward strand.
TAGAAAGTTAATTAAATGAGGCATAACATAATCTAGTGAAACATGATAGTGGGTTCTAAGATGTACATAAAGATTAAGAAATTTGGTTGTCAAACACTAAGAATGATTCTTATTTCTAGAAGTAGAGAGTACCAACAGTCTTGTTTAAGGTGAATGTATTCTAATATAAAGCAAATGTATTGAATAGAAATTGAATACCAAAAATAAGTCCATGGAACTCAAGCTTATAAATATTAAGTACTTTCTTTTTTGTTAAATATTCTTTAAAAGTAGTTAATGCGGTTAAAACTTTTTTTAACGGCTGTCGAATACTGAAAATTGAAAAGACAGCACAAATATGAAATTCTAAAAGAATTTTGTTACAGTAAACTTTAACTTTGTTACCAATATTAATTAATGGAAGAAAAAAAAGGAGCTAAAATGCTAACAAATACGTGGATTAGTTTACTCTTTTAGGATATTAGCAGGTAAATATTAAAATTGTTTGAAAAATTAAAATATAATACTTATTATTTTCTTGTTTATATATGAGAGAAGAATATTAATATTTTGTCTAACGAAAATAAATAATTGAGACTTATTTTTAGTTTTTGAAAAGAATTGGTATTTGTGCCGTGGGTAAAAAAAACAAATGCATAAATATAAGTAATATTCAATGCTCATTCTTTTTTGTTGCATGCATGAGAGAAAATTATTATTATTTCGCCCAACTAAAATAAAGAGTTAGAAGTAACTTATAGTTAATTCTTGGAAAAAGAATTGGTACTTGCGATGTGAATAATAAAAGGACAAAATGATGAAAACGTGTGGCTGCTGGGATTCGAGCCCAGGTCTCCACGGCCACAACGCGGGATTCTTACCACTAAACTACAGCCACTTCGGTGCTATTTGAAGTTAACTATAAATTATTTATTTATTATCAAAACACAACACTTAAATGTATGCTAAGCTACAATTTCATGTAGTAAACGACACAATAGTTATTTGAAAGGTCAAACAAATACAAATATGCGTTTGTACAAGTGTACAGCTATTTAAAAAAATAATGAATTGAATAAAATTGTGTAATGATGAAATAAAATGGCCATTACTCCTTGTTTGATTTGTATAACACGCGAATTGATTTTCGTGTTAATTTGTTTAGGCTAGTACATTGATTGTAATAATTCAATATTGAATAGGAAAACTACCTTAAAACTACCTTGAACCTCTATAAATTAATAAAGTTTGGACCAGAGAAATTTATTATATTATCGAGGTAAAAATTGAACTACGTTAGTACAGTTGGGACCGGAGAAAATTATTAATTAATCGAGGTATTAATTTATCGAGTATTAATTTATAGAGGTTCTACTGTAGTAGCTTTTGTGCAACGAATTAGATTTTTCTTGTTGTTTTGTAATTGCTAGTTGAGCAAAATCGTTTTTGTGAATCGGACTGTTTACCGTAAATCTTTGAACACGGACACAAGTAAAACGTCAAAGTATGATATGCGAATATATTGTCTGATGAAATATTTTATCCGGACATTGTCGTATGTTTCTATTCTCATTTTTCTTTTTCTTTTTTATTAATAAATTACATTGTCATAGGAAGAAAAAAAATGGTTATTACAGGTAAAAGTACCCAAGTTATTTGAAAATATAGTGGCATAGAACCAACTTGAAGAAATAGTGATAAAAGTACCAATGTTCATCTGTTTTGGTGAATCGGTAGACCTCGTCCATTTTTCGTAAGTTTTTTTACTATTATCCGACAATGATGACGTCAATGCAATTCAAAAAAATAAATACGAACGATCAAACGCAGGAGTTTCAAATAAAATAGTATGTAACACAAATTCTTGAACACGAAAAAAACTTTTACCATTTTTTTAAGTTTCCTCTGTGCCTCCCTATTTCTAAATCATTGTCCTATGCTAAATCATTGTTGTTCTTGCATTACGAGACGACGACGAGCCTCCAATATCTTTTGTGTATCATGGTTATTTGTTACTCTTATCTGCAGAAAATACTGTGACAATCATAAAACGTAAGTCTACTATATTGTGCTCAAGATTGATTGAAATGATGATAGCTTTTCAGTACATAACAGGATAATCCCGAGTTTAGGTTTGATAAGCCTTAACCTTTAACACGACTCAAAACTATAAACGAGAAACACAAAATTTGACTTGAGCAGAGATACTTTAAACAAATTTCGTAAAAAAAAAATGATGAAAAAATCCATAGCCATTCGGAACGATGGGTTGATCAATTGCAAATTTTATTATTAGTTTATAGAAGAATAGGGACGAGACAACGAATTAAAAAGGATTCGGCAAGTTTTTTTTCTTCATAAATGTATTAAAAAATATTTTTACTCAAGTAGTAGATTGTTCTTATCACATTTTAGTAAATTGTTCATCCTATCACATTTGGCCAGATAATTTTCGGAACCTTGAGAAAAATAAAATAATTAATTATCTTAAATTATAACGAGATTTATTTTATTAGAATATAATCTAGAACTCACAATGAAAATTTTAAAGATGATTTTTTTATTTTGTTGCGAGACTTTTGGAGTTTGGACTACTTATTCTTCAAGGAGGCACGAGAGCTCAATCATAACTTGTCATTTTCAAACTTACTGATACACAGGCAGAAAGACGTGAAACAAATGTGAAGCAATGACTTTAAGAAAAAAGTAAGAAGATCCAACATAAGCCAAATAACTTAGAGAGACCTTGAATGACACACACACACAATCAAAGTGGTCATTTATTATTATCCAAACCAGACCAGTACACAACGCGGACAACAGACACGACTCAAGACATGCGAGACACAAGCAACCAAACTTATAAGAGACTCATATACCAAACTAGTTACTGAACCAGCCTTCTTCTTCTTCGCTTTCCCCTTTCCAGCAGCAGCTCAGAGTCGATCTCGGAGAGTCGCCGCCGTCGCTTTTCATGAACTTGTGGAACACAACGGAGCCGCCAGCCCCGAGCTCTTCACGGCTACTTTCTCCGCAGCGATACCCTTTCACGTCAGGGACGTACCCGAACGCCACATCGGAGTGCACAGCAATAGAGAACTCTCTCGGCTCAAAACAAGCCAACACCCTCTTCACCAACTGCCCAAAATCCAAGGCTTCTTCGAGATCGTACCCCGCCGTTTCGAAGCTGGCGTAGCTGAATCCGTCTTCAGGAGTGATGTGGATGGTCGAAACAGCGTTTCCTTCGATAGCGTTCATGGAATAGCCACACGGATCGAACTCGAAATCACAGATTTCGGAATCGGGAAGGATTTTCCTGATTCCCGAGTTGATAGTCATCTGAGCTGCAGAGCTTGATTGAGTTTTGTAAAAAACCGAGGCCTTCTCTTTGTCCAAACCAGTCATGCACATCTCCAGGGTGTGAACATCAGTATAAGCAGATGATGATCCAGCAGAAGCAGAGTAGACATGCCATTTCTGAGATCCTTCACCCTTGCCCATTACATAAGCTTTGCTTCCAGAACCGAGCTTTCCGAAATAGCCATCAAGAATGGCAGCTTCTTCCATGAAGCTCCGGTGAGGAGAGGGCTGGGCATCGGGAAATATGAAACTCCCGCGAGTGTACCTCACAGATCTCACCTCAAGTGAGAGAGACGACGCCAAGTTGAGGATCGGCGGGATTGAATGGAGTAACTTAGTAGTCCCACAGGTTTTGATGATGATCTTGTAAGCATAGACAAAGAGGCTCGATTCAGAAAGAACGTAAGAATCGACATGCTCGTTCGAGAGACTAGAGACGATAGTGCACTCAGCAGGGTTGAGAAACTCGTCTAGCTGGGCCCTAGACAGAGAACGAAGTCCCTTTCCTCTGGGATCAAGGAAGAGGCTCGGCTCGTAAAAGGCTATTTCGAGCCTCTTCTCGTAACCTTCAAAGCCGATTGCAGAAACTGCCATGGCGCCTGCAGAAGTTTGCAGTTGCAGAACGGAAACACGGTAGCAGTTGACGAAAAGAATCCAATGCAAAAGAATTTAAACTCGGATGCGTTGATTGACCGGGCACCCACTCAGCTCAGCAGAACTCAGGACGGCTTGCGAGCGCACTGCAAACAAGAACAGCGAAGATATAATGTTAGAGTTACATAGAATCTGAAACTGAAACTTACACGAAAGAAACGGAAACTCACGTTGGAGTAAGCAGCGGATCGGAACTTCTTGATTCCACCGTTGGGTCGAATGTCTTCAATGCTGTAACCGAGGGGAGCTTCGTAGAATAAGGATTTACTGCTAGACTTCTCTTCACCACCTTCTGAGTCCATTATTTCATTCAATTATCCCTGCACGCAGACACCAAAGAACGTTACAAAAATTATAAGAATACATCACAAAAACACAAGAAATATAATCAAATTTGCAACAAGATTTACAGTTCAAAACATCTTAATTATAATTATAAACAAAAATTCACGAACAAAGAAGCCAATGTATTTTCAGAAGCTGCTAATACAATTTACAATTCATTATCCTGACAAAAGCCTCAGTCGCATAGAGACGCTAAGTAAATCAATAACCTAGAAATAGACATCGATTTTTCCGCCATTATTGCTTTGAACCAAAGAACCCTCCATATTCAACGAAAATCAAGAAATTGAAGAGCAAATCTGACTTAATCGTTATACAAGATTCATAAAACTTGAAAGAAAAAGATCGATATACTTACGACTAAGAAATTGAAGACGATTGCTGGTTCTCAAACACCACGAAGACCAACGATCGAGCTGAAACAATGGTTGAAGAAGCAGATGATGAAACCCTAGATTTTAGGAGGCGGAGAATACTTCTTATCTGATGGCTTTGGGAATTTTGTGTGTTTGCGTTTGAATGATTTGTGTTACGGGAATCGGCTTTATATAGCTTATAGGAGAGTCGTAATTTGACCGTTTTGCCCTCACACGCGTTGAATGCGAGAAATTGGGACTACCTCTTGCTGCCACGTGGAATCAGTCAACTTTACTGGAATGCCCTTTTTTTGTTCCTTCTATAATTCACGAGAATAATAATGATCTCTCTTTATTTATTCTTTTTCTTTTTTCTATCTAAAATCAATCACGTGGGTGGGTTTTGAATATTTTCTCGCTATTTTGTAACTAATTAATGGAATAGGTTTTAATTCACATGATTAGATAAAATCATATTATCAAAATAAAAGATAAATGATTTTTTATTTTCCTTTTTCTAGTTTTCTTTGTCCCAAATTATCATTTCTTGTGTTACTCTCTTCTTTCTTTCTGTTTCTTAGTTCGTTTAGGTATCTTGAATTATTTCAATTGAGATGAAGTTTAAAATAATTTTTCTATATTTCTTTATACTTAAATTAATTTTTTTTTACATATAGTAATTAACTTTTTAGCAAAAATATTATTAAATCGTACGTAATATACACATTTTGATTTGTGCTTGTCTATTTATTTAATATTTTTTATCATTTAAATTCGGTAAATAAAATTAAACAAAAAAATATATTGCCTCATATTTATTAACTTTGAGTAATAATTTATTATTATTGGATCGCTGTAGTTGTTTGAAGTTTAAATACTGTTACTCCGAGTCTCCGATTATCTCTAAAAAAAATCTTATGAAACACAAAGTATACGAAAACTACAAACCTAGTGTGAATACTAGTAGCACCAACACTACAAATCCACTTAAGACTTAAAGCCTAGTTTGTCACATATATTCTTCTGCTAAAACAAATTTTGAAATTTGTGAGCTATTATTCATCAACAGTATTTTTTTAATGAACACTTTTAAGTATTATATTAAACACTATTTAATAGAATAAAGGAGTAACTGCATAATATTCATATTATAAATTAATGCTTTAGTTGATCATTATCGTTTTTAGGAATATGAATAGTAAAAATTTGACATGTAATTCGGTACTCGGAATTCGATTTTTAACCCTAGTACTTGTGAATTATACAAGTGAAGTGATATTATTACATTCTGAGCATATTATTTTGTTCCAAAAGAAGAATTCACGATCTCGTCATGGGTAATAGATGACGTGTCCTGAGGGTAGATTAGACATTAGAGGTAAACAAATAATGGGATTCTTTTCATAGTATTGAAAACAGAAACAGAATCAGATTCTCGCATGTGATGTGAAGGCCGGCCGATCGCTAGTTTTGCGACGTGGCACTTTCCGTGGAGAAGCTTCGTTGAGCAATATGTGCGGTCTCAAACCTCCGAAATGTGTGTGGTCTTTACACATTTCAAGCCTCATTTTTTTTCCATTTTCTAGAACAGAACAGAGAAGAAGTAGGACTAGATTGAATAGGAAAGGTGTATTTATTTTAAATAATAGTTTAAGTAGCATATAATAAGCTAGAAGAATCACGAAGAATAATCGGTTTATTCCATTATCTGTATTTATTTTGAATAAAGAATATTTGTAGATAGCGATAGAGCATATTTCTAAGAAAGATTAGGAACAAAATAATTCGTGACCTGTAAAATGGGGGTTAATTATGGTAAAAATACTCAACCTTTGGTCAAATTCTCGGCTGTGTATACAATTTCTGTAAATGACGGCAAAAGTATCCAAACTTAACATTTGAGAGTTGACCGCGAATATCTATTTATGTGGCAATCAACTTTTTCAACGTGGCACGCCACATGACACTTGGCCGCCACGTGGCATGTCACGTAATTATTATTTTATTAAATATTTACCGCCGCCGGCAGACCACAACACAAGTAGGTGGCCGCCTCGTGAATGGAAAGGAGATGAATTGAAAATTACAAGAGCAACCCAAATTTATTGATATATGTTCAATTCTTTTTATATGCAAGGAATGAACAATTAGGGTTTTTACACAACCAATCGAATAATTACAGCATACTTGTGAGCAAGGTTTAAAATGCCGCTTGCCGATGTCGTTTTGCATTTTCCGTTTTACGGATATATCGCTTGCCGATGGGTATGTAGATGGGCAAATGGTAAAAAAAAGGCATGCCGTTTGCCGCATTTACCGCATTTTTCGCATGGGCATACCGCATGTCGACGGGGTTTTCGACGGATATTTTGTAAAACATATTTGAGTATTTCCAAATTCCAACTATATTTTGATATGGTATTGAATTATTAATTTCTAAATTACCTATTTAATAATGATGACACATAACCACAAAACATATATTAATAATAAATATGACACCAAAGAGTTTAGTACGCACTCATCATATTTATAACACACTAATAGTAAAGTCGTAGAGTAAGAAGTACAAACAAACACACATAACCATAGAGTAGTAGAGTACAGTACACAATCATAAAAACAAACTGAAACCAAAGTCATATACTATACAAACATAGAAAACTCAAAAGAAGCTCGATGAACGTGGTTGTTGGAAAATGTGAGGCTGCACAGTCTGGTAAGAGCAGTAATCAAACCACGACATCATGGAGGAGTAGTTGGCTACGTACGTCTGAACATGAGATTCGTAGTTGTGCTGGTCTAAACCGACGATCGTGTTGAGAATAGAGAACTCCACATATTGACGAATCGCTGGACGTTGTATAACTTCACCAGTGGGTCCCGGATGGCGCCGTCTGACGTACAAAATGACATTACTTCGAATCTAGATGAAAAATTGTCGATGTTGGTCGACCGCGGCGGCGAAGGAGACCGCGGTGGTGGTGAAACTGGCGGTGTCGGCGGCGCGCCTAGCCAAAAGCTATCAAAATAACGATGAAAGTTTTGGTTCGCATAATAATACTCATCACGTGGCGGCTGGGTACGAGGCGTAGTCTCAAAGAAATCCGGGTGAAATAACCCGTGCGACGAGGTAGTCGTCCTGCCGTGGGATGATCCACCATGCGAACCCACATCACCGTAGTAGTCCGATGTACGGCCATCACCGTAGGGGTCTGGGTCTGCGATATAACCGCCAGGAACTCCTCCGCCTCCTCCTCCGTCATGGGAGTCTTTCGGAGAATCACCTGAACGAGGTGAAGAACCCGTCGGAGATTCCCCGCCTGTCGGTGAGTTTCTTGTGGATGTGCAATCAAATATGTCATCCTCACCGTGCCTTGGGTTGACGTGGGTGCGAAGCTTCTCAAGAACGTTTGTGCCCTGTTCCTCCGCTGCAGCAGCAACTTCAGGATCAGGGTTCCCAAGTTCATCATCGAGGTGTGTCTCTGATACCCACTCCAAATTCTCACGATCGTTGGTAGAACCGGTATTCTCCATTGCAGCCGCGATCCAATCGAACGGATCAGTGAACTCGGGGTTTTTATGGGCAGCCATAGTATCCCTGATTGCTAACTTGGTGTTGTAGATGCACTTCACTAGGTCGGCTATCTTTTTGTACACCAGCCGATTCATTTCCTTTGTCTGCACCAGTGCAAAGGTGCTCCTGTTGCGCTCACACGCCGAGGAAGAAATGGTTTGCCGGACGTCTAACTTCTGGAGAGTCGGACACTCTCCGCCAAACATGAGCCACCAATCAGCTGCAATAGTGAAGTGTAATTACGATTCGCTAAATGTAGATTTACAAAAATTGAAACTCATCCCAATATGTTGAAGATTTACCTGGTGCCACGTTATTTCTCGCAGCAATAGTCGTTCTTGAGCGTATTTCGAATGAAAAACACGCTTGAAAGTGAAGCATCTGCATAAATAAAACAGAAAGTAACAAAACGTGTTAATCTAATCCGAATGAAAGCAACAAAAACATTTTACTTTCACAAGGTATTCCACGAACATTGGCGGCCAGAGTCGCGACAGAGTCGTTTGGAAAGAAGACCTCATAAACTTTCGACACCTTCAATTGGCATTTATCTCGCATCTTGATCTGACGGTCCCATTAGTGATTGGGATTCAACCAATGGGCAACCTCGTGTAGCGGATGACAGAGTTGGTCCTTCCATCGCTTGTGCACGATGTTGACGGCCCAACCCCGGCATCTGAGGTTCTTGAGCTTGTTGTGCAACAAGTCGTATACACGATACATCATGCCCATTGTGGGATGTATCTCCGAGTCGGTGAAGCGTAAGGCCAAATACATGGGGTCGTATATCTGGATACAGTGGTCAATGCCCTCCCAAAACTTTGAGGACATTAACAAATCCTCAACAGCTTGCCCTTTCGTCGTCTTTTTCCATGAGCTTTCGAACCACCACGAAAAACTGAACATTTGGCGGAGGCCGGCTTTATTATCCTTCACGCTTTTCACCGTCAGATAATTTGTGGCAAAACGGTGTGGCACCGGGACGGAGGAGTTCACATCTCGTCGTCGTCCTCATGTAGTCGAGGACGATGGTGTGGTTATAGATGAACTTCACAATCGATCTTTCCTGGTCTACCGGGATCTTGATGAGGTCCCGTTTCCCAAGATCCTCAAACATGAGGTCCATGCAATGGGAAGCACATGGGGTCCAGTAGATGTGGAACTTTTTCATCAATAACTTACCGGCTTTGACGTAAGCCGATCCGTTATCGGTAACGAGCTGGACTACATTCTCAGGACCGAACTCGCGTATGACTTCCTTCAAGACATGGACGATGTACTCTGAGTTCTTGATCTTATCAGAAGCTTTGATGGACTTCAGGAATACCGTTTTCCCCGCCGAGTAAACCATGATGTTAATGATCGAAAGATTGGTTGGACCCGTCCACCCATCCGACATGACCGTGCACCCTTTTTCTACCCATATCTTTCGAGCCTCTTCTATCATCTGATCGGCAGCCGCCACCTCTAAGGGCAAATACTTCTCCGAAGTTTCGTAAGGCGAAGGCATAGGACAACCAGGACCTGGAAAAATAAAATGTTATTGTCATTAATCCTCGACTATAAATAAAAAAATTATATACATCCAATGTAATTACTTTTAAATGACCTTTACTTGCTTCTGCGATGCTATCCGTCATATTCAAGAAGTGTGGCGACTTCACCTTTCTGAACGACACGCTTTCATGAATAAAGAACTTACTCACATTATGGCAAACTCGCTCAATCAAATGGGGGACTATCATTCCCAGCAACTTCTTCTGTTTCGACTTATCCCTCTTCAAGTGTGAGAGCGAAGACGGAATCACAGGCGACGAGGTCGGTTGCGAAGATGACGAGTCACCTGACATACTGCCTACAAAGTGTGGGCATTGTTCCAAAAGGAATCTATCGGCCGCCGCTTGTCGTCTAGCTTTCTTTTTTATGCGTATAATCTCAGTCTTTGTAGCCTCGTCGTCTGAATCTACTTCATCTCGTATATCTTGATATCTCTCGTAAACCTCAGACAGGACACCCGCAAGGTTGGAGCGTATCTGGCTCCTAACAAACTCTTCCATCTTGTTATCATTATCTTTTTTCTCTCGAAACTTCCCGAGAATTCCCCGACAAACGTCCCTCGCCTCCGGCGGCGCACTTGGGCACGGTTAAGTGTTTTTTCGCGGATCGTTCCCCGCAATGTGATGCTTCATCCGGGTGATGCCACCCCCTTTTATTGTATGTCCGAAATAATTACATTGGAATCCAGCGCCAACTTTAGTACAATGCTCCCTGGCGGGATCAACGGGAGGCATGTCTCACCTAAATCAAGAATCAAATTTATATTTACATTCAACATTCTAATAACCCATTTCATTTAATCAATCAATAAATCAAAATGAATCAATAAACTTAGTTAATTAACAAATTAACCAACCAATTAAAATCGGTCAGTGAAAATGAATCAACATATTCAATCATCCTAATTTAACATAAAGTTTAACAAAAAATTTAATATAATCATTTGGAGCCTAATTTTATTTAACCATTACAAAGTTACAAACTAAGATTTGTACAAATTTATCAACAACATCATCAAGAAGAAAACAACATGTATCATTCAAAATTAAGAAACATCATATTAATCAAGATATTAATCAAGTTATGAATCATAACATTATATTAATCAATATATTACCACGACTAATTACTCTAAAATTAAGCCTAAACCTTAAAAAATCGCAACCCTAGAATCAAGAAAACACCCGACGACATTTGGAAAAAATTGAACACACGAGCTCAGTTACCAACACTCATACCTCTTGATTTCTCGCGAAAAATGGCAACTTTTGTGAAGGCACGGTCGGAAAGTAGTGCGGAAGTCGGGAGAAATGCGAAAGTCGAAGGCTGGGTCGTGAGAAATGAGAAAGAAAGAGAGGGCTGCGTGTTTTAGGGGTTAAGCGATTTTCGACCACCTTTTTGTCGTTTTGAAGGCAAAAAACGACGAAAGATTTTCCCTGTGAATTTCGTTTCATTTTTCGCGACATTTGGTAAAACGACAGCGAAACAAAAGGGTTGTCGTTTCGCATATCTATAAAAAAACAAAAATCGGTCCGAAAATCGAGCGATTTTTGCGAAATTTTACACCTTGCTTGTGAGTGAAAAATGAAACGTAAATAAGATGGTCCTTGTCCTTGTGCATCTGTCAAAATGTCTTTGCTTGTCATCTTATATTAATAACGGTAAACTATTCAGCATATTCTTCATTGCAACTTATCTTGTCACGCCACTATTTGCAAGATATAAGACTAAATGGTCGTTTATAGTTAAACGACAATATTTGTGGAATATTGTCATTTATCATAACACTTTAATCTTGAGATTGTGCAATGACTTATTCGCGCCAAGTGTGACATAAAAATATCTCCATCCCCGAATGCACGGCCGACCCAACTATTTTCAAAGCTTTTGGTGAATTATTAATATGAGGCCTTTTTCAAATTAAAATTATTGAAAAATTATCCTAGTCAATTAAATATTGAAAACGCGATTAATTTGCTATTGACTGTGTAACATTTTGCAACTTTTAAGGCTTGATTTATATATATGTACTAAAACATTACTCTAAAAGGGGCCTTATTTTAGAGCGGGGCATTGGGCGACCGCCCAACTCACCCATGAATTGGGTCAACTCTGCTCGAATGCATGATCTTAGACAATTCTAAAATTTCTGGACTTGCATTTACGTACATCCAGTACTCTAAAATTCTTCGCGAAAAGAAAAGGAAAAAGAAAAAAAGAGGAAAACACCAAGAATTCGAGTATATATTATCTCAAAACAACACAAAACCTTTTCAATACAGGGCGATATCAGGACATCACCTTATTCAAGTACGATATCTTAATAATATGGTATAACATACCATGATGCGATATTTGGTTACAATAAATACATATATATATATATCATAGAAATATGATACGGTATCGTATACTTGACTCGACTAATGCCAGACATGGGCACCACAAATTTCGAGAGAGCGATCGAATTTTTTTGCCTATAATCTGCAAGCGTATACATATGCTGCTTTTTTTTTTTAATGAAGTGGCGCTACCAGTCAAGTTTACAATACACTATTGTATTACTATATATATTCAATGTAAGAACAGTGACAATATTGGCTAAGTTTACATATGTAAAGGGGGGCAAGCATTTCGCTTCTCATAGGGTTTGAGTTAGTGACCTCTAGAAAACGTGAATAGCGATTACCATTAGGCCAAACAAGTTTGGCTGTATAATATGCTTTTTCAATTTAGTTCTTTGAGATGATAAAAAAAAGTCAAAAATTAATACGAAGTGAGATTTTCTATTTATGAGCGATTTTTTTTGCTCTTCTTCTAGAAACATACCCCCTAACGTGTAACTTAGCAAGATAATATATAATAAAATGCCACTCCTGTGTCCTAGATAGAGTTTTTTTTTTTTTTTTTTGAATGGGTGTCCTAGATAGAGTTAATCCGTGCTCGGTGCTTAGATTAGATTCCCAAATAAAACAGTATATTATTTATATAATATATCTACTTTTGTATAAATTATATTCAAAGAATATCGACTCTGGCAGTAAATAAACCGAAAAATATAACTTAAGAGAAAGAAAGAAAAAAAGGAAGGATAATTAAAGAAAAGAAAAGTTTAACTTTAGAACCCATACAGGAGTAAGGCACAAATGGTTCTTTTTAAAAAAATGCGGATAGTTTTTTTTTTATATTTTATTAATCAAGCTTAATAATTAGGGAAAATTAGGGCAAAAATATCCAATCTTTGGTCAAATGCTTCTCGAGTACCCAACCTTAAAAACTGGCGGCAAAAATATCCAACCTGCGTTGACCGTGACTTTGGCATAAAAACGTTAATTTTTTCGTTAAAATTCGTCATGTGGCCGTTAGCGGCAAAAATACCCAACCTTTTTATATAAAAAAAAATTAGTTTTTTTAATTTATGTTTCTTTTTCTTTTATTGATTAGTGATAATTACTTGAATTCCAAATACATGGAATAACACAAAAGTTAGTCAAAACATCTATTGATTTCTTAATGTGCTTGTATAAGCTACATTTAGTGATAAAAATCTTATTATTATGAGAAATTTTAAACATAATGTTACGAGTATTTTAAGTAATTGAACATGATTTTGAGAATAGGCATCTGGATTTCTGGGTATCTGTATTTCCAGGCATCAGGATTTCCGAGTATTCGGATTTCTTTCTCGATATCCGGATTTCCGGATCCGGGTATGGGTAGTGATTTTTGGATACCAAAAAAACCGGATCCGGATACGGGTTGTTCAAAAAAACCGAATAAACGCTTCGGTTACATCCCTAATTACCATTTTCATTGGTAATTGTCAGTTTTAGATCGGAGGCCGGACGCGCTCTCACAGGCGGCGTTTATGACGGACACACTACTTAACGTGCGCGCCTCTGCTTACGTCATCAGGCTAATGTAAGCCCTTCTAAGGGCGCGTGAGGAGGGCAAGAGACGCGTGGTGGCTCGTGTGGGGCCGCCCGAGGTGCTCCCGATCCACTTTAAGGGTTTTGGGAGCGTTCCGAGACCATTTCTTGCAAGCTTTATGACTTTTGATAATATTTTTTTTACTGGCATATATTCATAAGCCATTTTTTTCCAATACAGTGACAATAATTGACAGTAATAATTCGATCTAAAATGGTCAATTACCAATGAAAATGGTAATTAGGGCTGTAACCGGAGCGCTTATCCGGTTTTTTTGAACTACCCATATCCGGATTCGGTTTTTGGGTATCCAAATATAACTACCCGTATCCGGATTCGAAAATCCGGATACCCGGAAATCCAGATACATATTTTTAAACCCTGTTCAGTTACTTAAAATACCTGTAACATTATGTTTAAAATTTCTCATAATAATAAGATTTTATCACCAAATGTAGCTTATACAAGCACATTAAGAAATCAATAGATGTTTTGACTAACTTTTGTGTTATTCCATGTATTTGGAATTCAAGTAATTATCACTAATCAAGTAAAGAAAAAATAAATAAATTTTTTAAAAAAAGTAATTTTTTTAAGAGGTTGGGTATTTTTGCCGCTAACGGCCACATGAGGGATGTTAACGAAAAAATTAACGTTTTCATGCCAAAGTCACGGTCAACGCAGATTGGATATTTTTGCCGCCAGTTTTAAAGGTTGGGTACCCAAGAGGCAGGGGCAGTTTGATCAAGGTTGGATATTTATGCGTAATTTCCCCTAAAAATTATGCTATCAATTCAAACCCAAAAAAAAATCTTACATATCATTACTTTTAACCCATAAAATTCATTATATAAGCACTAATTTTTTTTCATTAACCAAGAAACTAAAATATATTTTATTAATTAAATCTCTTAAAAATTAGTACGGCAAATAAAATCAATACCCCCAATCTACAAAACATTAAATCCATTTTATACTTATATACCCAGGGCCGTTCCTGAGGAGAATCGGAGTAGGATCGCATCTACAATAAAAATAAATTAATTTGACATTTAATTAAGGACTTCAAATAACTCAATAAGGACTTCAGAATTCTTTTGAATTATATTTAACTAATATGTTTGCCTTTAAAAAAATTATGCGTGTTGTATATGAATAAGTGATTATTTAATATTCAAATATATTAAATCTCCGACAAACAATTTTGATAGAGATCCCAAAATTACAATTCGTGTTAGCCATTCTCAACTCCAAGCCCAAGTCCAACCATGTACACCATAAAATATAAACATATCAGTTCCATTTATAATCCAGCAAAACCTTTCACGATAATACTAAAAATGGCATAAAAGCTTAGTGGTACTATAAGTTAAAACATAATCGTGCTATAAAACTATAGGTTCATACTTAATAATCATAAATATTATTTAGCAAGTTGTAAACTTGCTGACTGCTTGCTGTTCACTTTCAGGCAATGTTTTAAATACCGTTTGCCGATGTCGTTTTGCATTTTTAATTTTACGGATATATCGCTTGTCGATGGGTATCTCGATGGGTATGCCGATTTTCTGCATATCCTCAAAAAAAGATTTTCAATAGACATACCGATGAATATTTGGGAAATTTAATACGTTGCTTTCAGGTATGCAAATGGGACCCGTGACTTGGTGGTTTTGTCTCGCAATAAAATAATAAGCACATATAAATTGTCACCTGTGTTCTGGTCTCTCCATTGACCCTACATCTTACCACTTTCCTCCACAAGTTGCTCCTTTATATATTTCAGATTCTATATATTCTAGCATGACATTTAAGAGGGTGAAGTGCGTTGCTACATTTTAGAGGGTGAAGTGCGTTGCTACATTTTAGAGGCTTCCGGCTCATCTCTTGTAAAAGAGCCTTCCATAGATGGCCGCGGCTCAAATTTCCTCTCCTTTGTTTTGCTGAAGAAGTTTATATATGGCTTGAATGCTTCAGTCTGTCAATGTATTCCTCATCCGAAAGGGTGTTTGATAAATGTCGCGTTTGGGATAGATACCTACAAGTAGTGTGGACTATGTGAAGACACTATGTTTAGTATATCATGTTTATGTTTAATATATATCATGTGTGTTAATGCCGAAAAATGGATCAACACTCAAAGCGGCCCAAGTCTTGATTTTGGGCCGGGCCCAATGACCTCTTGACAGGCAAAGGGGGTCTTGAAGCTTGATTGGTATTTCTTAATAAGCCGGAAATATCTTCCAGAACTCTGTCTCCGTATATCTTACTGAAATAATGAAATAAACGTGAGCTTTAAGGGGGTACGGAGGGGGTGCCTCCGTATCCACCTCCGACGCTCAACATTAGTCGAGTATTTAAGTCGGGATATTTAAGAGAATGGAAAACGGAGGTTTTATCGCTTTAGAGCGTCTATTGTGAGTTGATCTGAGTTGTTGAAGTTCCCGTTTTGATTGAAATGAGTTTCTATTTATAGAAGGGTGCAGGGACCTCTTAGTAATTAATAATTACTTTGATGGGCCCCTGAGCAATTATGATATTGCTTGCGCGGTGCGCGGTGCACGGTGCTCGGTGCACGGTGCGCGGTGCTCGGTGCGCGGTGCTTTTAATTAATTTAAAGCTCTTTTGTGGTAAAAGTAACAAAACTTTTACTGTCTTTATTCGGGCCGAGTCCCGTTGACTTTTTGGGTTGACTTTTTGAGTCGAGTCCTTTTGACTTTTTGCGCCGAGTCCCGCTGACTTTTTTGCGGTGGGCCCAGGTCGTCTATGTGAACTTTTTTAGTCTTTTAAGCCTTTTGGGCAGGTTTTTTGGGCTGGGCCTTAATTTTTCTAGGCTTCAAAAAATACCCATAACATTAACCCCCTAGTTTTTTGTATGGCTTCGCCTTGCGAAAAACTATTTCCCTTAAGTTGCGGGATTTTTCAATCTGCGCTTTTTGTATATAGAGGCGTATCTAGGGATAACATTCTGTTTTACGTTTGGGGGTATTCCATGAGATACCTTACCGTTTTACGTTTTACGATTGTGGGGGTTTCTCCAGAGATCATCTACCGTAGGTTACGGGGGCGTTCGAGAGATAACCTTCCATCTACGTTTACGTGTGTGGGTTTGGCGTCTTTTGAAATAACCTGCCTTAAACGATCACAGCTGTTTTCCTAAGTGATAACCTTTGATACATATTTTAGAGATGACAGCTAGCTTGGAAGCTTTGTCATTAATAACAACTTGGGAGATTTTATCTGACGAGAAATTTATTTTTGTCTTTCTGTTTTTGAGGTAGCACTTTCAAAAGATATGTGGGGGTGTCCTATGGAGTAACATTTCGTGTATGCTGACGGGGTTGTTCCGTGTGATAAACTTACCTTTTTACGTCTATGATCGTGAGGAATTTCCCCAGAAATCACCTACCGTTTTTACGGGGGCGTTCAGGAGATAACCCCTCAGCTACATTTGCGTTTGCAGGTTTGGTGTCTTTTGGAATAACCTTCTGCTTCGCGTTTACAGGTGCTGTTCCGAGAGATACCTTTCCATATTTTTAAGTGAGAGCTTTTTGGAATTTGGCCTGGCTGGGGCGTCTTTTGTGTTTTGAGATTCTGCTAATGTTTGCGCCTGGGCGTCTTGAAGACAAGTTATTTTGGTCTTTTGTCGGAGTTTGCGACTAAATGTATAAACCTCCCGGCCTTTGCGCCTTGGCGTCTTATCTTTATCATTTTTTCGGTCGCGCTTTTAGCGTCTTACTTCTCGGTATTTTGCGAGATTTTGCACCTTAGCGTCATACTTCCTGGTCCTTCGCGCCGTAGCATATTAACGAGTTTTGCGCCTTAGCGTCTTATTTCTCGGTTTGTATTCGCCAGATTTTGCGCCTTAGCGTCTTACTTTCTGGTCTTTTGCGCCGTAGCGTCTTACCGAGTTTCCCGCCTTAGCGTCTTATTTCTCGGTTTGTATTCGCCAGATTTTGCGCCTTAGCGTCTTACTTTCTGTTCTTTCGCGCCGTAACGTCTTACCGAGTTTCGCGCCTTAGCGTCTTATTTCTCTGTTTGTTTTTGTTTGCTGAGTAAGTGGGATTTAGATCCGGCCTTTCTCGGCTTCGTTTCCTGAGTCGGCGGGATTGAGGTCCGGCCATTCTCGGGCTTTATTGCCTGAGTTGGCGGAATTGAGATCCGGCCATTCTCGGCTTTGTTGCCTGAGTCGGCGGGATTGAGGTCCGGCCTTTCTCGGACTTTGTTCCTGAGTCGGCGGGATTGAGATCCGACCTTTCTCGGCTTTGTTTCCTGATTCGGCGGGATTGAGATCCGGCCTTTCTCGGCTTTGTTTTCATTCTTATTTGTTTGCTTCGTTTTCGCGGTTCTAATTTCGACCATGTAGCTTTGTGGTCATCGAAGCGACTGATTTGTTCTTCGAGGTTGTTGAACTTTGATCGCCGTAGTAAACGGATCAGGCCCCGGGCATCATCTTTGAGCTTCCAACTTTGGTCATTGTCTTGTCTTGATGAGCCTTCTGCGCCATTGTCGGATTTTAGACTCTGGCTTTGATTTTCCCGATGAGCCTTTGGAGTCGTACTAAGGTTTTGGACTTCACTCGTCGTTTTACCCTGTTGAGCTTTTGGCGTCATCTTCAGGCTTCAGACTTCGTCTTTCCCTGATGAGTCTTTGGCGTTGTGTTCGGGATTCGGACTTTGACCATCATCTTTCCCTTATGAGCCTAGAGCTAATTCTCGCGACGTCGCGACTCGTCGCTACGAGAATCGACAAAGTCGCGAGATGCGGCGTCGCGACGAGTCGCGTTTGGCGGCGTCGCAAGAAATCGCGACCAGCGCGAGATGTTTGGATTTCTTCGATTTTTCTACTTTGTCGCATATGTATCTAGTTTTTTCCAGTGTTAAACTTAGTTAGTTTTTACCCGAATTTTATTATCAAACTTTATCAATAATTTCAAAACTATATTTACATATTTTTATTATTTATAATAATTATTTGTAATTAATTTATTTCAAAATTAATATTTAAATATGTTATAATTATTATTTTGTAACATATTAATAAGTTTGATTTATATGTTCGCTTTTAATTTGTAACATATGTTAATAAATATTAATTTGTAACATATTAATAATTTGAACAAATTTAATCAACAAATATATAATTAAATACGATAAGACGAGATATTAAAAAAAAGAAGTTCTATTATTCATTGTGAATATTACAATAAGGAGGAAGAGAGCTGTAAATATTCAGTGTAAATATTACAAGATGCCTCACTAAAACCTCTCTTGTAAAACCCTCCTTAGGGACATAAAACCAAGAGAGGAAAGAGCACATCATTACTCGGGGAACATTGCGTTGAATCTTTCCGTCATTAGCTCCAGATCGCTTGGCTTGGAGCGTTCGGCAATCACGGGGGGGTTGAATAACAAATCATTCAACACCACAATCTGCTCGACGTGTGTGTTGGTGGTTGACGCCTGCCGGTCGTTGATGAGATATTGAGCCGTGCTAAAAACGCTCTCCGAAGCAACGCTGGAAATGGGGATGGACAGTATATCCCTCGCCATTCTTGCCAATAGCGGAAATTTGTCCCGTTGAATCTTCCACCACCTTATCACATCGAATTCGTCGGAGTCTTCGTCGAATAGCAGGCAGTAGTAGCGCTTCAATTCTGTCGGTTGGCCGTCCGTGTCGCCCGCCAACGGCGTAGTGGATTCCCCGCGACTTACCCGTTGCTTGAGTCTCCGGCTGAAGTCGTATCCCGTCTTGGTTGGGCTTGCCATCACTGCCCTTTGCTCCTCCTGTGAGTTGAATTGAGGGAACCGTTTGTTGTATTCACTGTACAATTCATAAAAAGCTTTGTTAACAACATTAACATAACTACGATAATCTACCCCTATGTTTTCTCCGATCGCTATCATCATTGGCCCATATGCATCCGAAACATTAGGGTCTAGAATAGCACCGAAGCAAAACGAAAACGGGGGTAGATCCCAATACGACTTGAATTTTGCAACCATAGACTCAATAAGCGGCGAAATAATAGGGTCGTTTTGGAATTCTTTGAAAGCACACGAAATTTGATAAAGACCCGAAAGACCATGATTCAAAGAAGGTTTATTTTGGTTAGAAAAATTTAAAGTAACAGCATAAAAAGGTTTGAGGAAAGCGAGGAATTTCTTCGCGGTAGCCCATTCCGCCTCCGTGATCCGCGCCTCCGGAGGGAGTTCCTGTCCGAGGAAATGGTCCAAAGGAAGCCTCTGTCTACACACAACTGAAATCATTAAATACGTAGAGTTCCATCGCGTATTATTATCTAAACCAAACTTATTAGCTTTATGATTGTGGTCCTTACAAAATCGTCTCCACCTATTGGTGGTCTGAGGATGCCGAATCCAATCAACAATGCCGCGTAATTTTTCAACATGGTGTGCAATATGTCCCTCGCCCGTTCGTGCAATTAAATTAATTATGTGACAAGCACACCGTTGATGTAAAATATTTCGAAACGGAGAAGCGGGCAACATTGTTTCCAAGATCATAATCGCGGCGTTGTTGCTTGAGGCATTATCTAAGGTAATTGAAATAACACGATTTTGTAAACCCCAATCACCAAATAATTCAAATAATTTCTCGGCTATGCTTTTTCCGGTATGGCGACACTCGAAAGGCGATAAGTTTAAAAGTCGTTGACATGGATTCAACTCATCGTCGACGTAGTGGGCGGTCAAACTCATGTAATCATTTAAACTTGGACCGCTCCACAAGTCGGTGGTAAAAGCAACGTTTATGTTAGACATTTTGAAAAAATTGACTAAAAGGTTTTTATGCAAATCATAAGCGGTTTCCATGTCCCCGGTATAAGTGGTACGGGAAAACTGCTGGTATGTTGGATTAATCCTTTTCATATATCGTGTGTGGTTGGGATTTTCGACAAAACTCAGCGGAACGCCCGTAGAAAGAATCCATTCGAGTGTCCATTTCCGTAAATTCACAGCAGAAAGAGCACTTACCTGTGCTGTGTTTACCTCATCGAGCTCCCCGGTTGGGAAGCACACATTAGCGTGTCGGTTTAAGTATCCGGTTCCCCGCTCCCCCATTCCGTCTAGAATTGTCCCGCACTTTTTGCATGTGGCATTTTTAACACGCTCGCCTCGCTCGTTGATGTGCCGATCTTCATGAAAAAATTTCCACACCGGGGCCGTGTTTGGCCGTCCCCACGCCAAGCCATGAGGATTAACTCTATTAAAACAAAAGGAAAATCATATTGACAATAATTAAAATGTCATAAAGTTTATTATTCATCATATTGATTTAATTAAAAGTTAAATAAAAAAGTTAACAAAATTAAAATGGTATTTCTTATGTGTGAAAATAATTATCAAACTCTTTTGGACGGAACTCCCCGAGGTTCCACGGCCAGATCGACTGGAAAGGATGCTATGATCTCGCTTTAGGCCCAAGCTTTTCTAGACAGAACTCCCCGAGGTTCCCAGGCTAGCTTGGAGGAGATTGCAAAGCAAACCTTATTTAAAAACCAATCTTTCTAAGACACCGTAATCCAATAAGAACTTTATAATTATTACCACACATACAAATTACCTTTTTTAATTTTTTTAACTTATTTAAGTAACCATTTAAAGTTTTATTAAATTAATATGATTAAATGATTATTAAATCTCAAGAAATTCGTTTCTGATGTGGAAGATCAGTCGGAACCGCAACCACAGAGCATACTAAGACTTTCAAGACACGTGGCAAATTAATTATTTATTCTAAAATAATTAAAATAATAATAATAAAAATAATATTAAAATAATAATAATTAAAATAATTACCCCGTTTCCGGTCGCGGACGTCGAGCACGTCGAGGACGTTGGACGGAGCCTTCGCCGGTTTCGTTGATCGAGAGTGGAGAACCATCGTGGTACGAGCCAACAACGGAGGAATGGTGTGGGCCCTCCTCTTCGGCAAGATCGCGTCTTTGAGGCGGTTCCTCCGGCGGTTGAGATGGGCCCTCCAACGGTCGTCGGCGGGTCCTCCTTGAAACAAGAGTTCAAAAAATGGATCGGTGGTTCCTGCCTCCCTACATCGACGTAGCGTGCTGCTGTTGACCATTGATGCCGGAACGTGCGTCGGATAATTTGGATTTGGTGGGGAGGGAAGTGTTTCTACAACGGGAATGTAGCCCTCGGGCGTAGGTTGCGATTGCTCCCCGGCATTAAAATCAGGAACCAAATCCCTAGCCGCCCTACGACCCCCGGAACTACCACAGCTTCTTTGAGACATAATGGGAAATTTGAGAACTTGAGAGCTTTAGAGGGAAAAAACTTAGAGAGTTGAGAGAATTTGAGAGAGATTTGGAAGATTGTTGGTAAGGAAATGAAGGGTGGGAGATGTGGTATTTATAGGATTTGAGAAGAGAGTTGGGTGGGTGAATAATTATTGAGGTGGGTGAAGTGGGTGAATAAAGTTGGGTGAAAAATATTGAAATTTGAAATTTTTGGGTTGGAATTCGAGTAAAGTGGGTAAAAATTGTGGTTGGGTAATTAATTTCGGGTAAAATTCGGTTGAAGAGTGGGAATTAATGCCACAAAATAACACACCACACGGATCGCTGACGTGGCGCGTTGTGGGCCGTCGATCGTCTCACAAGGATCAGCCTCTCTCACGTCGCGACGACGAGCCCACGTCGCGACCAGTCGCGACTTTCACCCTTTAATCGCGACGAGTCGCGATGGCTCCAAATTCGCCGCGACGAGTCGCGACTGCCCCATACTCGTCGTGACTCGCAGCTCTATGAGCCTCTGGCGTCGTTTTCGAGATTCAGACTTTGATCATCAATTTTCCCTGATGAGCTTTTGGTGTCATCTTCGGGCTTTAGACTTTGTTCGTCGTTTACCCTGTTGAGCTTTTGGCGTCATCTTCGGGATTCGAACTTTGTCTTTCCTTTGTGAGCCTTTGGCGTCGTCCTTGGGCTTTAAACTTTGTTCGTCATTTTACCCTGTTGAGCCTTTCGCGTCATTTTTGGGCTTCAGACTTCGTGTTTTCCTGATGAGCCTTTGACGTTGTCTTCGGGCTTCGGACTTTGAAAGTTGTCTTTCCCTAATGAGCCTTTGGCGTCGTCTTCGGGCTTTAAGACTTTGTCCGTTGATTCCAGATTTTCCTTCCTCGGGTATTCGTGTTTGACGATGGTGTTGATCCCGAGGTGTCTTGGGACGAGCCCCTTCAGCAGAAATAAAGCTCTTTCTAGTTGCGTATCTTTCGTCGTCCGTGACATCTGAGCGCTTAACGTTTGATGGTTCTGAGCTGGATTCTTTGATCCATCACTTTAGGCGGCGCACTTGACGGGGCTGTGTGGAGAGTCATCTGATAGCTTGGCTGACATGTTCGACGTTGTTTTTATACTTCAAACTTTGGTCGTTGCTTACTTGGACGTATTCTTCGCCTTCGTCTCTAAGCTTTAAACTTAGAATTTTCGCCGTCGTTCTTCCTTGACGAGGTTTCGAACTTTGACGGTTGTGTATCGTCGATGAGCTTTTGGCGTCGTTGTCGTAATTTGGACTTTGACCGTTATCTCTCTTTGATGAGCCACTGGCGTCGTCTTCGGGATTCGGACTTTGACCGTCGTCTTTCCCTGATAAGCCTTTGGCATCATCTTCGAGATTCAGACTTATGATCATTGATTTTCCCTGATGAGCCTTCGGCGTCGTCTTCGGGTTTTTGAATTTGACCGCCGTCTTTCCCTGCTGAGCCTTCGGCCGTCGTCTTCGGGGTTCCAGACTTTTTTGCCGACAAGGTGGGCCCTTAATATATACTTATGTGCATTCGTATTTATTATTTTATTTTATACGGGGCTTCTACTTTTGTATATGTATATATACAAGTATACATATTAATTTTATAATATGTATGTATAGCCATGAATTGATGACAATCATTATATATAAATATATCTATTTCTTTTTTGTTTTCCATAATCTGAAGCTGATCATCATGTCTCAGAGTCAAATTATTATAATATATATACAGATATAATATATTTATTTTCTTTTTTCTTTTTCTTTGATTTTCTCTCTCCATCGAACACCAACAGACGTGACCCCCTTATCCTTTCACTGACCAGCTTCCGCCTCTTTTGATCGCCGGCGCTTTGCCGTCAATCGACCTTGCTGTGACGACCACGACTTTTCTGGGATAGCACGCGGGCAGTAGATTCCGACCTAACTCCAGATCTGAGTCTCCGAGGTTCGAGGATGTCGATCGGTTTCCTCTAGGTGGTCGGCGAAACTGAGAGCGGCGACGAGGTACTTTATGGAGGCGGGCCGGCGACGCCGATGATTCCGATGGCGGTGTCTTTATCGCGAATCTTGCGTGGCGTGAGCATGGCGACGCTGATGGGTCTTCTTCGCAAGGGATCTTTCTCGGAGAGGTCTATGAGCTCGTCGTAGGTCCGTCGGTGCTTCCTGGTGACTTCACAAGGACGGCGATGGTTGGGTCGCACGTCATCGCCCGGCGTCAATATCTGCGTCCGGGAGTGATGGCCAGCGGCGATGAAGGTAGGCTGTTTCGATCGTGCGACGACTTTGGTTGAGATCTTCTTTGGTGGAGCTATTAGAGCGTCATCGAGATCCACCGCTCCAGCGACGAGCTACCTGTGACGGCGGTCGCGCTTGAACAAGTTTATGCGGGTCTTCCAATTTTTAGATGTATGAAGAATTTGCTCTGACTGCGGGCGGCGATCTTACGAACAGATCATGTTCAGGAGCCGATCGAGGCTGAGTATGAGACTCATGAACGTGCTGGTAAGGGACTCGAGGCTTGAACTTGTCGGGAGCCCCTCCTTCTAGCGCCAAAATGTTAATGCCGAAAAATGGATCAACACTTAAAGCGGCTCAAGTCTTGATTTTGGGCCGGGACCAATGACCTCTTGACAGTCAAATGGGGTATTGAAGCTTGATTGATATTTCTTGATAAGCCGGAAATATCTTCCAGAACTCCGTCTCCGTATATCTTACTGAGATAATGAAATAAACGTGAGCTTTAAAGGGGTACGGAGGGGGTGCCTCCGTATCCACCTCCGACGCTCAACATTAGTCGAGTATTGAAGTCGGGATATTTAAGAGAATGGAAAACGGAGGTTTTATCGCTTTAGAGCATCTTTTGTGAGTTGATCTGAGTTGTTGAAGTTCCCGTTTTGATTGAAATGAGCTTCTATTTATAGAACGGTGCAGGGACCTCTTAGTAATTAATAATTACTTTGATGGGCCCCTGAGCAATTATGATATTGCTTGCGCGGTGCGCGGTGCTCGGTGCGCGGTGCGCAATGCGCGGTGCTTTTAATTAATTTAAAGCTCTTTTGTGGTAAAAGTAACAAAACTTTTACTGTCTTTATTCGGGCCGAGTCCCGTTGACTTTTTGGGTTGATTTTTTGAGTCGAGTCCCTTTGACTTTTTGCGCCGAGTCCCGCTGACTTTTTTGCGGTGGGCCCAGGTCGTCTATGTGAACGTTTTTAGTCTTTTAAGCTTTTTGGGCAGGTTTTTTGGGCTGGGCCTTAATTTTTCTAGGCTTCGAAAAATACCCATAACAATGTGTTTACATATCCTAAAACTACTTATGACAAATTGATACAAATGAAGAAGTGTAGACTTACTTAAAAAAAATTAGTTTAAACGGACGTCCACAAGTTTTTCCGTTAACTTTGTACCGTGAAGTTTGATGTGATTATGTATGATTTGACCACATTTTCTCTAATATTGTCCACATTTATGTCTGTTTTAACCACATGGCAACAAGATTGGCGTATATTGCCTTAGTTTTTGCATCGTAGAACCTGTTTTGCCTACTATTCTAGAATTTAGTATTTGTACGTTGTCAACTCTTTGAAGTTCTTATAGCTCATATATGTAGTCAAATTGAACAAAAACATGATAAATCATATGTTGCTACGTGGAACTTCTGTACTGTACTAGGGAGTTAGCAGAAAATCCATAAATTACTTGTGCCAAACTTTTTAAAATCATTGAAAAAATTCATCACTAAAAAATAAAATTGATAGTATAAGCTACATTTTTATAATGTATGAGTATTTGTGTCATGAGTATTTCTTCAATTTAAAGTAGTTGATGAAAATCAAAATATGAGGTCACAAAACTACATGTCTCTATATCTATAACCGTATGTCAACCATATAGATAAGATAAGTTTCTCATTACCATGTCTCTTACAATCATAAAAAAGAAAAGAAAAGAAAACTAGGAGGCTAGTACATGTTTAATTAACTTTAGAGTTATAATTAATGCACTCTGAACGTACCAATCAAATTTTAGGATGAAATAATATTTATGTACACTCATCTATTGATATTATCGTAAAGTTACTCTTATTTTTTTCCGGCTAAAAACAAAACGACGCACATCTAAAATAAAAAATCAGTAAATTACTTTTATACTTAAATGCTCAAATTTGTGTCTTGTAGAACAGACTGATTAAATTAAATTGCGTTATTAGAGAGTAAACATGTGTCAGTATTCAAATAAATGTGCTTTCACAATTTCATATTCTATTGAATTATATATTAAGCTTGGAAAAATGTCAAAATCCAGGAATTCAGTTTTAGAACTATCACTCTCAGAAGCTCTATTTCTCGTCGTTTCAAATTTGTTCATCAAACTCATTCGAAATTCGAACGGTCCTCCACTACATAAAACGACACTTCATTTGCGCAATTACAGTTACGAAACCTGAATCAAGATGTCGTTAAAGCTACGTTTCTATGTATTTCAGTTGTATATAGCTAACAAATAGTAATTAATTACCGATTATGACAATTTTATAGCATATTATATGCTTGGTTGGCTTGCATTAATTAATTAACGATTTAATGGGTTTGATTAATTTATGTCATTGATTAAATACTAGTAGATCAAACTCTATATCTATATATAAGAGGTTTTAGGTTAAATCTCATTAAACAATCATAAAAAACAATATAGCTTTCTCTAACAGGGAGATAAATCACATATTCGCTACCCTAAAAATAGTTATTTTTATTTTCATCTTAAGAGAAAAGGGAGTGACATCGTACAATCGCCAAAAAAGATTTGAAGAGGCGTTTTCGGTAACAATCTTTTGACGATTCATGCGTCCTGCGTTACGTTGTGGGCAAGATAGAAGCCTCAGGCTCACAGTAATAATAGATTGGATTCATGATTCCTGAAAGCACGAAAAAACATTCGAGGTCCCTTAAAATACCAGAGTGCTTCGTATTCTACAAAGATAACAAACACAGCTGAATTTATCTATGCCGGTAATTTGTCTGTATTAGTTTTTTCGAGAAATAATCCCGTTATATCTATTTTTTAGGATGAGAATTCTTGATGAACACACACTCAAAGCCTCCTTATTTCTAGTCAACAAAGGATTTCATCTTCCCAAATAAAGATGTATGTTAATGTATATTTTTCAAGGTGGTTGAGAAAAAGCTCAAGCATTATATATCTGTAAATTAATAGTTGTATTGGAGATAGATTTTATGTTCATAAAGTGGGCCTGTTTTGATATTTGGTCACATGGTCAACTTGTTAAAGCAAGGACTCATCGACAGATCTATAGACTGTCAGCACTGTAGCTTGTTCTGCAATATATTGCCCAATACTAACTTATTCCTATTGATTGCCAAATAAACGCGACCACATAATTTCATTTGTTAATTTATATCATCATGTATTACATAATATATATATATACATTCTTGGAGATATATATCGCATGCACAGCACGTCATCAAAACGCGTACCTATATAAAGGGTGCTTAGGATCCCACATAGTTAAGATTTCCGGCCTTCAGAAACGGACCTGATCCTCGAACAACATGAAATTATCGTGTATTACTTTACGACACGGCTTGCCTTAGTTAATTCCGTTAAGATACTTATTCTTCTCACCGTTAGTCATTCTACTTTGACAAAAAATCAAGTCAATGCCGTGTTTATATGATCATGGAGTATCCTCTTTTGTAAATTGGCTTAAGGTACAATTTATTCATATGGTATCATGGAGTTTCAGGTAAAAAATTTGTAGGATTATAATCAGATGTTATGTTGATTCCAATTTCTAACAAGGATAAAGCATTATAATTTGACTTAAACTCTCACTACTTTAGATTGATTTTTTTGAGAAATCTATTAGAACTTAATAATTAAGCATTCATGAGAGGCATATATGTATATATAGCATATATATAAGATAGCTAATATTTACAGTATAGTATTTCTGTCTTTTTAAATAGGAAGACGGGTACGTGATTTATTTTACTCTACATCAATAACTGTTGTCTGAGTTAAGAGGGTTTAATTATAATGATTAGCCTTGAATCTCTATTTTTCATTTTAAAGTGTTGAGTTCAATTTCAGATTAAAAGACATTATTATCAGAATAATAATGTAATAAGTAAAAAAATGTGGGACATGTAATTATAATTATTAATATAACCCTATAAATATTGCACAATCAAGAAATTTGGTTTTGGTATGCACAAATCCGAGAAAGTAATATATATAGCTCTTAATTCTCACAGGGAACATCTTTTAGCATTATTTTACTCTACTGAGTTGGAGACAGTTGAAAGTTGGAAACTTTGAAACTTACAATTTAGGGTTTTTATGGACTATGTTTGATTGCATTATATGTACCAATAGTGGTCTGTCTGTAATAAATACTCCTGACATGATTCCAGATGGGTTTATTGCTGTGCTCGTTTATATATTTAACAGTAATGTTGTAATTTTTGTAGATATATATGGTATTGTTATATACTCATCAAATCAATACATATCATTACAATAACATTAGTTTAGCTTACTCTAAAACAAAACGCAAAAAATCATCTACATATGTAATATTGGGCATTGGCCAATAGCGCGCTTTGTTCTTACCTGTTATAATATAAATAGTAATACATCTTGTACTCTTGGTCAACAGTGTTAACCAATAAAAAACAAAATAAAATTATATATCGTTACATATTTATTAAATTACAAAAAACATATATCTTTATTATATGTTCATGTTGCGATCATCTATAAAATCGAGACCCAATATTTCAGTCCCTGATTTTGAGAACCGATTCTGGTTTTCAAAACCATAAATCCGATGGTATTGAAGAAGAACAGAAAACCGGGACAAATTTTCAAATCAGATGGTTAGTTGTTGATCTAATTTAATTTGATTACAGTCCCATCATTCACTCGATCGTTCTGATCATTAATGCAGCAAAGGATTTTCTTTTTCTTTTTCTTTTGTAGGGTCTGCTATCCAGCTCCTTGTTCGAATTGGAATAACAAATCTGATAGATTTCAAAAGCATAGAATTCCATCAATTAAAAGAAGTTTATTGTAAAATCAGAAGTATAAGAGCAAGAAAAGCACAAAGACCACCATGAGAATTATGACACGTATGCCCTAAAGAAGAAAGACCGTACATAGAAAAAAACCAAGAAAAGGCAAGGGCTACAACTATCGTCCCACTAGAGCATGTGCTAATCAGCACATTTAAAAGAGAAAAAAACAAATTAAGAAAGCAGTCATGGCTTATCGAGAATGATTGTCCTTTCGTGAACAATCAACGATTGCCCTAGCTTAAAATATCGTGATTGTATTAAGTAATTAATGCCTTCATAACTATATCGACTAGACGTCACAATTGACTATTTCTGTAAGAGTTAATAATAGATATTAGCCATAATTGACTCTCTCTCTCTCTCTCTTTATTTATATCTTATGACCTATTTATTAGCACTTCAATTCATGTCAACCCTTGAATGATGAGACCAATAGCTAGGGTTTCTGAACATTGCTGATCGTAAGCTATATAGTATTTCCACTCTCGCTAGGGCGGAGTTACGTAGGGGCGAGAATATGCACAGGTTACAAATTGAAATCGGTGTTTAAAAAAATCATAATTAAGAAAAATACTCAAAAGCCTTAGTAAATGTTGAAGCCTCTAACTTTTAGGGGCTCAAATTTCTTAGAGACTCG
This sequence comes from Parietaria judaica, assembly GCA_954871525.1. NCBI lineage: Eukaryota > Viridiplantae > Streptophyta > Magnoliopsida > Rosales > Urticaceae > Parietaria > Parietaria judaica. Next base: position 29,669,094 of record OX940870.1, read on the forward strand.
AATTCGAGTCTCAACCGCTTTTCAGTTGTACTTCACCTCAGATTCAAGCCTAACTACACTCTCTCACACTCTTTTACACACATATAAGCTTGAAAGTATTTGCAATTTAAGTTATAACTTGTACTCTTGAAAAACACACGCACACACGCCAAACTAGCATGCATTTACTATTTTTCTTTCACTTTTCTTGTTTCCCATTCCTTTTATTCTCCTCTCCTCTTCATTTTCCCGACATCATTGCATTATTGCTCATTAAATGTCGAACTATATGGTAATGAAAAAAGCAGCAGGTAGTTGTAAACGCAAGTGGTTGGGACGTAAATAAACTATATATATATATATATATATATACATATATACTTGACTCGTTCACTGGAGCACTAGGGATACTTGTGTGACACCACACAGAGAATAGAAGCTAGACAATGAGGGTATTGGTATTGATGGGCGAGGGTTTCGTTGTCCTTGTCTCGCTCATCTTCTTGATAACTAGTGTTGGCGTCGAAGCATCTCACATCAGTTGGTTTGTTTATCCGGAGAACTACAATCAGATCGGGCTTCCCAAAGTGAATGGTCCAGAGAGCTTTGCCTTTGACTGCCATGGGAAAGGGCCTTACGCGAGTGTCTCCGATGGAAGAGTCCTCAAATGGGAAGGACAAACTTGGAAAGAGTTCGCCATCACTTCACCTAATAGGTACCATCCCATTCTTGATCTTGTCTAAATAAAACACATGCATGCATGTTTTGCATGCAGATGCAGAGGCTGAGTCTATATCGGGCAAAAGGTATATGCCATATTTGCTTCCATTTTTGGAGTGTCTGATTTTCACTAACTTCTCCAGTTGATCATATATATATATATATATATATTATATATATATATGATTATTTACCTACCCTTTAGTAATTTCTTAAGTTTTATTCTCTTTTTTTTCTTCAACTTTCTTTTGCATGTATGTTTCGGATCGGTAAAGTGTTAAGTATCTTAGTTCCATGAGATGACTAGGAAAGTATTATATCTGTAATTACTTATGGAGAGGGTAGCTAGGTCAAGATATATGATGATAATTAATAGGGTTACACAAGTATTATTTTCATTTTTGTGGTGGTATAACGTTTTTTTATTATTATTATTCATGGTCTATTTTGCTTCTTAAAAATTCTGTCTAATTATCAAAATTTAACAGAGCTTGATTCGTTGTTAACAAATTTCTCTCTCTCGGAAGTGTTATGTGTCTAAGCCTAAACGGCATATCTAAAATTATGTTAAATTAATTGAAGTAGTCGATAAGATGTCGAAGAGCAACAAAATTATGAACATTAATATCTTCAAATCAACTGATAGCGAGAATTGAAAACTTCGGTCGTGAAATTGAGTTTATTCCACTATAAAAATAAAAAATTATGTACTTATAGATTTTCTATTAACCCTAATAAATATGTAACAATAAAAGTATGAATAAATTTTAGACTTTTAAAATCCGTATTTTCTTAATAGTAAATACTAAATACAGTACAATTTAATTTAACTAATACTCGATAAATTGATAACTTTGATTAAATAATAATTTTGAATAGTTTTGATTCTATTTAATATTACTTAATTATTTTTTGATAATTTAAGAATTTTCGTAATATGATAAAGTTTTCTGACCTAATTTATGGAGTTTGATTGAATAATCAATATTAATATATGCTTATGCATTTAGTTTAAAAATTGTAGCAATTAACTTGTTGTAGTTAAATGTGACAGAGCGAGCCACGCGCCGGTTCAGACGCTTGGCACTGACAAATAATTAAACGAACATGATTTGTTTTCTACAGATGGACAAAATAATCAATAAAACTCCAAAATATTGTCTACCAAGATCTTATCTTTCAATCCATCATTGATGTTTTTTAGGTTACGATTAAGATTAATAACAACAAATGTACTTAAATTGAACTCCACATGCAGATGATCAAGTTCTATTAATAGTCGTAAAATTAAACCGATTACATTGGATGCATGAAGCCACTGATTTATTAAATTTTGATAATATTTGCACTATGAAATAAACATAGTGTATTTGACGCAATTGATTATAAGCTGAAAACTTTTACGTTAATACCACTATATATTTTTACTCCAACCTCAACTCCGCAACGTATAAGCAAAAAGAAAAGAAAAAAAAAATTGGGTCATAAGAAAAGAAAGGAAAAAAAGTCTAATAAAGGGTAGGGTCAAAATACCGAAACTTCACAAAATTGGCTGTGGGAAAGTAAATTTTAATACACTTAATGTTAATTGGATTTTGAAAACATGCGAGGTAGAAACATGGAGGTTCTTCCATGGAAACACTAATTCGTAGTAGGAGTAAAACCGGAAGCGGGAATTAACATTAACAATCTTTTTGTCATTGGAGTGAATTACGGCTGTACAAAAAAAAAACTATTATTGAAACCACCGTAATTTTTTTTAATGAAAACCTAATTCTTAAGTGAATTTTGTGCACGGGATTATTTTTTTTATGCAGTCAAACACTTCTCACTAAGGCTGAAACCAGAACCGGGAACTGGGAATTTGACTATTTTTTGTCCCTGTCCCGGAAAAACCGGGACACAGTTTTCTGTCCCGGTTTTGGTTTTGAATCTGAAAAGTCCTTGTTTTTTATTTAAATCAGAACTGGGACCGGGAACGGGACACCGATTAAAATCCCAATTTTTTAGGACCAAAATTCGGGACAAAAACCGGGGCAAATCCCGGACAAAATCCAAGATAGAAACATGAAAATTACCAAATCCGAGTAAATCCAAAATCCAAAATGTAAAATACCAAATCCGAGTAAATCCAAAACGTAAAATACCAAATCCGAGTACAAAAGCAAAATACAAAATAAACAAATTCAAGATCCGATTTCACGTCGTGAACTTCACAATACCAAATTCAAATCTCAGTGCAAAAAACCGAGTCTAAAATGCTAAATAGTAAATACCGAGTACAAACAAATTAATATTTATAGCAAAACGTCATATAAGAAATGACGTGTTAAATAAAATACCGTGTAATAACTGAAATGTAAATGACATGTTAAAATAATGGGCTGAGAAAATAAAATAATGGATTAAGAACATAATAGTAAACGACTTATAAGAAATGACATGCTAAAAAACAACAAACTTATAATAAAATGACATAAAACCGGAACCGAGACAAGAAAACCGGGAATTTCATATTTTGAATTAGTTTTGGTTTTGGTTTTTCAAACCGGAACCGGGACGTCCCTCTTTAGGTTATACTAAAAAGAAAAAACTGATTTTTTGCCAAAAACGGTTCGGTAACGGGACAAGAACCGGGACAAAACCGGGAACCGAGTACAAAATTTTCACCCCTACTTCTCACAATGGAAAAAGCCTTCTCAATCCTTATTTTTGTACTAGTGTAATCTCCGTATTGTGTGTTCATGTTTATGTATGTGAGTACTGAGTTGCATATTCTATGCCCTACATATGTGTGAATTTAACTTGTTTCGTGTACATAGTAACACGTTGTATATCTTCATTCTTCTTAGTCTTAGAAATATGTGTTCCGAGTAATTCGGACTAATTAGTATTTCCAATTTCAAACTTTGAAATTTTTGAGTGACTCGCAATATTCAACTTAATTATTGTGTTCGTATTCCGATCAAACACAATTGTCTTTAGACTATCATTGGGCAGGATTGGAGTTGGATTGAGTTTCATTTAGAGTTTAATTTTGAGATAATAGCCACATATGTACCCAAATTTAGGTGAAATTAGCGGTCATATTCAAGTTCTATTTGTAAAGGCGAAAGAACCCAAGTCGCATAAAAGTGTATGACCAGAGTTTTTTTTTTTTAAACAGAAAATACACTAATTTGGACATAAAAAAAAATACACTACCCTACACTTTTATGTAATTGGAGCTCGTAGCAAAGACACTAATTTTTTCTTAATTAAGCACTTGCCGGTATTACCTCTAGAATTTTTTATTCCATAGTTATGTATGTCAGTATGTGTTGGGTATTGTGTTTATTATTTTATTTTTTTCTTCACAAAGTGTTTATATATATATATATATATATATATAATTACCTCTATAATTTGTGTACCATAGTTATGTCATATGTGTTAGTGTTCTGTCTATTTATCTATTTGCTTCACAAAGAGACGTGAGAGATGAGTAATTAGGATGACGTGGATGCAGGCCCAGGGATTTATGCGATGGGTCTACCAGGACGGACAATGAGGCCACTTGCGGAAGGCCACTGGGCCTCAAGTTTCACCCCACCACCTGCCACCTTTACATCGCCGATGCCTACTTCGGCCTGCTCGTCGTCGGGCCCGCCGGAGGGCTTGCCCGCCCCATCACCACCTCCGCCGAGGGAGTCCCCTTACGCTTCACAAACGCTCTCGACATTGACGCCCACACCGGACTTGTCTACTTCACAGATAGCAGCACCCACTTCCAACGAAGGTAATATCATTATTCTAGGTGGAATTTTTTTACTCGCGCTGGACCGGTATTTTGTGGTGCTGATTTTTTTAATAGAGCTAGACTGATTTTTTAAGAGAAATTGCTCCCAATAGCTAAATAGAAACGTTTGATTAGCAAAATAGTTAATTTTTACTTTATCTTTCAAATGTAGTCAATATGTATGAGGTGTCATTTTAATATGGGTTAATGACGGTAAAAATACCTAAAGTTTGGTCAAAGAACCCTCCGTGTACCCAAAGTTTAAAAGTGATAGCAAAAGTACTCAAACTTACATTTGGGGCGTTGACCACTCAATTCTCGTAACGCAGTTAACTTACCCATAAATTCTGGCCACGTGGACAAACCTACATTTCTGACATAGCAATTTTTTGCCACGTGGACGAGCGTAATTTGGGGTTCAATGCGTTGTTTTTTTGTAAATGAGGCTGATGTGCGCTCATCTACGTGGCAAAAAATTGTTACGTCAGCAGTCCGCGTGGCCAGAGTTAACGGGTAAGTTAACTGCATTACGATAATAGAGTGGTCAACTCCCCAAATGTGACTTTGGGTATTTTTGCCACCACTTTTAGACTTTGGGTACCAAACTTTGGGTATTTTTACCGTCATTAACCCTTTTGATATCAGTTTTGTATTCTTATTATACCATTTTAATTATCCTTTCTTTACGATTAAAATTCTAACGAATTAACGGTTAATACACGATTAATACACGAGGGAATTAACGGTTAATACACGATGTAATAAAAATTATAACGGATTAACGGTTAATACACGATGGGATTTTCAATTTCAATTATAATTTTCATATTTAATTTAATATTAATATTAATATCCGAATTTATTAGTGGGAGTCTCGTTAATTATAACTGGATATTAAAATCAGAATGTATAAATGTGATAGTTAAGGATATATAAGTCATTTTAAAGTCATTAACATGGTTAATTGACTATGCTTAAATATAAACTAAAAATTAGCTATTTAGCAAATATTAACTTGCTATTTGACTATTATGCTATAATGTTCTTTTTTTTTTTTAAGCTTTCTAAAACAAGCCCGGGAACTAAGATGTGCATATCGGTTCCAGTTTTATAATTTATAATATAACAATAACAGCGGAATGTCATTGAATTCAGTGAATACCATATATATATATAGTTATATACACATGCATACATGTTGGAAAGTAAAATACAAGGCTCTATAATGACTACTATAACTTATCAGGTAATGGTTTAAGAATTTTTTTATTCTCTGGCCACCATAGCTAGCTACACAAAAACCATGATAAAACATAAACAACAACGACTACACATTACTCCATGCTAGTACGATCGTGTTACAATTCTGAAGTGTCATTGTAAACATAATATATATTTATACTATAAAATATGAATATAGGATTGATTTATATATGGTATATATTTTAATGTAGTAATAAAAGATGACGAGACGTGACATTATAGGACATGAAACCCCACTGTCTTTAATGTGAAGTTGATATAATATACTCATAGATATAGCCATTTGCAGACAATTCACGAATAATTGGCTTATGCATTATTGGAAAACTGAAAGAAAAAAATAATATTTAAATAATATTTGATTATTCAAGAAACTTCAAGAAATATTTCACTATTTGTAACATATCTTCTTTATGGGTGAAAACAGAAAGAAAGAAAAAATTGCTTAATGAAGCGTAACCGAAAAAGACCGAATTCAATTATATAATATTTCAGTATATATAAAAGTGATAATCATATATATATATTTGTCGTAGAACCAGTGGCGGATCCAGAAATTGAAATTGAGAGGGGCTAATTTTTTTTACGAGGAAAACCGATAAAGACTTGGTTTCATATTTTGGATCAATTTTTTTTTTGGCCGAAAATAGACCGGACCGGATTTTAAAGGGAAAACAAAAAAGACCCGATTCATAGTTTTGGACAAGAAATAAAAATAGATTTTTAGGCCACCAATAGGCCGAGACCATGCCAAAATAAGGTAGGAGTTAAATTTTTCAACACTAAATTTTACTCAAGCAAAATAAAAAGCCTTACCACTTCTTCTAAATTCTTACTTGTCATGACAATTTCCCAAATAGATTCAACATGATTTATCATAAAAATATGTTCAAGCTGTTTATTTCTTATTCACTTAAAATAAAATCACATGACATTCAAATGGCAACTATCTATCACTTAAAAAATAATTTTGACAAAAAAATAATAAATCAAAATATAGAACCACTTAAATAAAGTCACCTGTACCATATAACAAGTATTAACTATTTTACAACTTCTTTGTATGTTATCAATCTAAAAATAAATGATAATAATAAGGGTAAACTGCGGCTAATGTACCCAATGTTTGATCTTCTGCGGATTATGTACCTAATGTTTATTTTCGGCGGCTAATGTACTCAATGTTTGATCCGTTAGATATTTTTGTGTTTTCCGTCACTTGACCGTTAGAGAGTTATCCTCCTCTATATGCACACTTTTCGTATTTTTGACATAACTCACTCATTTTTTGTCCAAATTTTATGCACGACCTATGGTTGGAAAGATAAGAGGTAGATCTAAAACTTTGGTGTTTTAAGTTTTGTAAAATCAGTTTTAGAAAAATACGAAATTTCAAATAAAACGTAAAACTGGACATTAGTTTAATGCAAAATATTTGTTTTGAGCAAATTTTAATATACTTAATGACTTTTTATGATGAAACATAAAAATAAAAAGTTGTAGATAAGCTTTTTATATTTTAAAAGGGTGTTTATTTATAAATTTTGGACAAAAAATGAGTGAGTTATGCCAAAAATATGAAAGATGTGATGCGAAATAATCTTTCATATTTTTGGCATAACTCACTCATTTTTTATCCAAAATTTATAAATAAACACCAGTTGGAAAGATAAAAAGTTTATCTACAACTTTTTAGTTTTATGTTTCATCATAAAAAGTCATTAAGTATATTAAAATTTGCTCGAAACAAATATTTTGCATTAAACTAATGTCCAGTTTTTCGTTGTATTGGAAATTTCGTATTTTTCTAAAACTGATTTTACAAAACTTAAAACATAAGAGTTGTAGATCTATCTCTTATCTTTCCAACCATAGGTCGTGCATAAAATTTGGACAAAAAATGAGTGAGTTATGTTAAAAATACGAAAAGTGTGCATATAGAGGAGGATAACTCTCTAACGGTTAAGTGACGGAAAACACGAAAATATCTAACGGATCAAACATTGGGTACATTAGCCGCCAAAAATAAACATTGAGTACATAATCCACAGAAGATTAAACATTGGATACATTAGCCGCAGTTTAACCTAATAATAAACGGGTAGAAAACAATGTATGTGCAAGTGCATCTATTGAGCAAAACAATATTAGAATAAGAATATCTAATTCATAACCAAACACAAAAGAAATGAAGTCACGATTAGGAGAGAGAAAGAGAGCATGGGTCCCACGAAATGTGGGAGAGAGAGAACCGTGACTCTGTGATTCGGTCAGAGTGAGGGAAAGGGTGGGTCCTTTTCAGTGAGAGAGTGACTAAAGTAGTTGGACTGGACTGACTTGAACTAGTGAATTTTGAGCTCATTGAGGTGGCTGATGTTATATTTTCAATAGGAGCTAAATCAAAACAGGGCTTTTTCTTAATGGAGTTTGTAATTGGGCTGGGGAGGGTATAGCTCCTATTTGGCTGTAGGTAGATCCGCCCCTGCGTACAACCAAAACTGAATTACCTTATGTGTGTTTCGGCTTAATGTGTTCAATAAACAATTTCAATCATTAGGTGTGTTTTGAAAAAGTTGGTGATCACTATTTGAGAACTATATATATTAGTTGATTTCGCGTTTTTATATAATTATTATTGTTACCGATCAATCTAGATTTTCTTATAATGGTTGTTGGTAGATCTTTATAAATGATCAATACTTGATGTTGGGTAATCTCTATATATTTTAGATTGTTAATCAAGTATGAAGGTTGAAGAAAAAAATCGATAACCGAATATTAAAACCGAATTCAAAGTGAAAATAGAATCGGTTCTTAATTTGTATATTATATTTTGTTGCCATGAACTGAAAATATGAATATTAGTCGAGAGTTGAGAAACTCGAAACCTATATATATGAACTGATTTGAGGTGTAATCTTCTTATTACAATTCTCTTGTTTTCCAGGGTTTGGTTGTTATCAGTCATAAGCGGAGACCGAACCGGAAGGCTACTGCAATACGACCCCCGCACAAAGAAAACGACAGTCCTTCTCAACGGCCTGGCCTTCCCGGACGGAGTGGCCCTAAGCAGCGACAGCTCGTTTCTCCTCTTGGCCGAGACAACGACGATGAAAATCTACAGGGTGTGGCTCCGAGGGCAGCGAGCTCACACCTCGGAGCTCTTCGTGCAGCTGGGGCGCTCACCGGACAACATCAAGCGGGTACGGGACGGTGGATTCTGGATCGCCCTCAATTCCGGCAGGGAAGTCATGAGGAGCCTTCTCCCCAAGACCATCCCGTTGACGATGCCATCGTGGATCGTGGACCCCGTGGCGATCAAACTAGACGGGAATGGGAATATTGTGGCGGCGGTGGACGGGCACGGCGAGAGCGCGCTCGAGTCGGTCAGCGAGGTCATGGAGCACGCAGGGAAGCTGTGGTTCGGGTCGGCCGTGAAAGACTACGTTGGTGTAATGCGTGCATGATAAACAGCTAGGGTTTCGGCTGTTTTTTAGTGCGTGGGACGCTGCAATTTGCTAATCACCATGCATTTGTTTTAGTGTAATTCATTTTACTTTGGGAACCAACTCCGATCGAGTCTAGGGTTTGTCAAATCTGTTTAGGTCAAGAAATCGTTCGATCGATTATGTTAAGAAAATTTGTATAATTTCAGAGACTACTATATATCACCAAGAAGATATAATCTCTCAGTTTCTCCCTTGCTTTATTTGTCTCAATCTCAAGACAAATTTTCAAAACATAGGACAAATTGTACTTATGATTTCTTTTTATTAAGATAAAATACAGCGAGACTTATTATAAAATAAAATTCTACATGAATTTTTATTTAATGACGGGGTTCGGGCATGGCCCACGTATTTTACCCTTACAATTACAATTATAATAACAATAATTATACTAATAAACATATAATAAAACTTTCTATAAAACAAGTTCCCAGTTCAACTTGAGTAGACAATCCTCTCTAGTCAAATGAGGCCCACACATTAAGTCAGATAAGCCATGGAGACCACACAAAGTCTCAGATATTACCAACTTAGTACTACATTTTTCATCATAAAGCACAGGAACTGTCACATAAACTTTAAAATAAAAATACATGATTATAAAATTAATCGAATGTGTTTACTAATTTGGTAATCTACCACGTCAAAATAACTTGACTGAAACTTGATTCGCACACCATTCGAAGAATTAACCTGCCATTGATTTGTTAGGAGTTAGAACAGGTCATTTATATTTGGACAGACCTTAATGTACAGTTTTAATAAATAGTTTGAGTATAGCAAAGGCGTGATTTTAAGAAGTTTGAACAAGCCCTCAATAAATGATAAGAGATATGAAAAGAATTTCGACGACTTGGCTCTCCTTCCGCCACCATTGGTTTACGCTGCGCCTTTCAATCAAACTCGTTCCGTTTCGTCACGTGGCTTTGCTCTTAAGACAATAACACGACTGCAAAGCTTTCTGACTTATATGTGCGTGAGCTTTAACCAAGAGTATGCTTGGCTCATAAGAAACAACCAAACTCCTCTGATGCCACTAAAGAGCTTTCTCCAACCATCTCGGCATTCTCAATGATGCCTTCATTCCCATTCTCGTAAGGAATACGGAGTAAAGAAGGTGAAGCAAAAACACGAAGGACCCGCTATTTAGAAAGACCTGTAATTGCAAGTACTATGTTTATCCTCGGAAAAATAAAATAAAAACAAAAATCAAGGGTGAACTTGGCAAGATCGAGGAATGAATCAATACCAGAACTCCGAATATGGTGTAAATTGCGTTCATCGTAGGAACTGTATAAATTCCGGCGGCTGTGAACAAGAATGTTAGAGAGGCGTGTATGTTTATTGTAATCTGCGAGAACATAAACATGTTAGAATGACCGGAAACGCTGGCTGTCAAAGGTTATAGCAGAGAAAAACACAGTAGAGTACCAAAGCAAGTATGTTTTCTCTTATCAGAAAAGACGATATCAAGACATAGCCTACAGCGCCCAAAGCTCGAACCTGTACATTCATACGTGTCAGTCCTCCTGTCGGCAACACATAGTCCACGAAAATTATCTTCGTAAAGAACTTGAAGAAAAAAAATCCGTACAATTGTGCATAAGAAAACTGAGAGATTCCAATCTGCACCCGACCTGAGATGCACACACAGAAAGAATAATTATATCAGCAATGCAGTTCATCCAACGGTAAACCTACTTCAAAACATAGACCTACGACACAATCAAACCCGGACAAACAAAGTGTTGAATTACAGAAAGAGCTAGGGTACAATCCGTCGTATCACCGACAAATATATTCATTGATTAATACTGAATATTGCTAACTGGTACAAAACAAGAAACTAACCTTATCTAGTTGGTTTTTCCTAATATAAGAGGGAAACAGTCCTAGCTAATTACAGAAAGATTAAAAAAAAATACAAATATATTTATGTAAAAGATAATGATAATCTGATTTCCAGCAATACTGTCACCGTTCATTATTATTTACCAGTTATAATCATTAAATTTATACCTCCACAGTGCACCCATTGTGAAACCAAGTAATCCATGCCTAAGCTGAACAAGAGAGATCAAAGAAACAAGTGTTTCACATTTCAAACAGTAAAAATAAAAACTTAATTAGTTTTTCCATCATTTTCAGTATCAAGTTTTCAACATGCTCGAACAATCTACGTCAAGAAATAAGCTCTAACCTTAACAAGTTTCGTTTTGCATCGTTTACGGATACCAGCCTTATGAAAGCCATTACTAAAAACAACAAAAGGAAAGGAAACTCACAAGATAGGTTAGCGCTTTCACCGGCCCTGACAATACCAGCAAAAGCATCGTTGTTGCGACCTGTGAAGATGCAAGTTTATTCTCGGCGAACCAATGTTTCTACTCGGTAAGTTGATATTCTTTTTACTAATTGTTCCGTGAGTTTGAGAGTCTTTTAATGGCTTCACAAGTTAGGTAACTTGACGGAAAATTAATAGCTTCTCGGAGTTGACAAAAAGCTGAGGCCGGAGTTTCATCGTCACAAACCATAGTTTTCCTTCCCGCCGGGATTCCCCATCTCATCGAGGAGATCACAATCGGCAGCGAAAAGAAACACCCGAAATAATTCTGCACAAACACAAATCAACAACAGTATATAATCATACATATCAAATACTTATGTTCCATCAAACTGTAAACTTCTCTTCGATTCATCAAGAACTCAAATCAAAACAAACGAGCTCATGTTGCAGAAAACAGCTCAAAAAACCCAGTAATTGAGAGCAAATTGTTCCAATATCCGAAACAAACAATCCAATTTCATTTCTCGCAGCGAAAAAGCAAGAGAAATTCAATCCAAAGGAACGAGCTTCGAGAAACCTAAAGAGCCGAACCTCAATGGCGAGCGAGTTGCTGAGGAAATAGACCAGTCCGGTGAGAGCAGAGAACATGGCGCACTCGACCAGCGCCAATGTCTTCCGGTACACCTCGCCATTCGAGGACAAGTCCTCCACCTTCGAAGACGGCGAGGATTCTCCATCGTCGTCTTCGAACTTGAGAAAGAGCGAAGACTCTGCGCCGGAGAGCCTTGCGATCGGAGAGGGGCAATTTGGGAATGTACGAGTGAGGGGACTGAGTCGGGGAGCTCCGGCGAGGAAGCCGGTTCGCCGGCGACGCGGGAGAGGAGGGGAGGAGCGGTGAGGGGTAGTTTGGGAATATAGGAAAGAGTGGTGAGTGGTTTTGAGAGGAAACATTGATGGAAGCAAAATCTGAGCAGAAACAGAGCTCAGAGTAAATGTAGATCCAGACTTGGGCTTTTCTGCTTATATTTAAAGGCCCTTTTCATTTGGGCTTGGTTTTCAATCATTAGGCCCATTCAAAACTACTTAATATACATATACATATATAGTATATATAGAGAATTCTTCACTTGGGATTGCCAGGTCATAAATGGGTTTGCCCAGTCCCGCCTTTTTGTTCGTTGGAGGCAGCTTGTGCCCGTAGTGGCACGGGCTGCCAAGTTTGTTAGTTCTTCCCCTTTCCGCCTATATTTTGAGAATGGAGATCTAGTCCGTTAGCATTGCGAATTTGTAGGTTGAAGGAAAAAAAATCGAAGAATCAGTTATCGCGAATGCTTACATTACAATTTACAAAGGATAATGACGTGGAAGCAACCATTGAAGGACGTGGTCATTGCAAAATGACGTTGAGAGATAGAGAGATTCTATGAAAAGTGATCGCTCTTTAAATTTATATTTTTAGCGAAATATATTTTGATCAAACTGAAAGAAGAAAAAATAAAAAAATTCCGTGATTTAGTAAATTGATTAGTAAATTTTTATTTTAGTAACTAGTTAGCGGAACTTTTTATTTAAATAAAGAACTTTGGATGCAAATGCACTTATAGTTTTCCTTTTTTATCTTTTTTCGGCTTTTTCTTTTTGTGAGAAAGTAGTAAATCAACTCAACACAATTTGAATGACCTCAGTGTGGAATTTCAAAATAGGCAAGGATTTGCTTTGGAGTCTCATAAATAAATAAATAAAAACCTCCCAGTTCCAGAAAGCAAAATATATAATATAAACAAACGGCAAAAATGGGTCCCAAGAAAGTGCATGTCGGACAGTATTTTTTATAAATCTCTAGGTAAATTTTGGATGTAAATGATTGTTTAAAGAATTAAACACATTCATTCAAAAGAAGCAATCATAATAATTTCTTAAGGCCTTGAGATCCCAAGATCACATTTGTTTAGCTTATCATTTGCAAGACAACAAAATAGTTAATTAGAGGCAGACCAGTGGAACATCATCATTATCACCAATCCTTAGAAAAGAGGTTATATATATATATATATATATATATATAAGTAAAATAAAAATAAAAACAATTGCAATTTTATGCATGCCATGATGCATGGCGTTTGTACGCACGCGCGGGGCGTGCCACATTAGCTATTATAGCTCAACGCAGACATGCTTGTGTGCGTTGTACCCCCTCTCGGCCATTTTAATGTTTAATTATATATATATATATATATATATTATTTTATTATAAGAATGTGAAGCAGAAGAAGAATCCCAAGTGATTGTACTTATGGAGTAGAGTTTGGAGTTAACGAACAGGTGGCGCAAAACCATTGGCCAGAGCTTTTACAGTCAGTGACTGACTGACTCTATTGTCAGTGCTTCAGATTAAGATTCACTTGATTTGATTCGCAGATGATAAAACAGAAAATACAAAGAATAATCCTTTGAAAAAGAAGACGTTCTTCAGTGGTGCAACACGGCACGTCAAAGACTCCAAATGAAGACAGTCTTCTTATCATATTGATCACAATTCACAGTTCACAATTCACAGTACACATGCTTCCAGAGAGGTGACTATTGTCTATATCTATAGTTTGATAATGATTTGCCTTCTCAATAATTAATACAAGGGTTTATTAAGGTACAAATACTCAATTTGTGGTAAAAATCAGTGACAAATACTTAACCTCTAAAAACGATAGCAATAATACTCAAGTTAGTGACATATACTCAACCTCCAAAAACGATGACAATAATACTCAAAGAATATTTTGAGGTTTTTCTGTTAAGTCTGTCACATGGGCCACTTGTACTGTTGTACGCCACTTACATGCTTCATTTGCCATCGAGTAATGGTAGGTTTAAAATTGATAAAACATTTTAATTATTTAAGTTTAATTAATTAATTTAAATTTAAATTTTTATTTTAATATGGTAATGTTGGTTGATGTAGCTACATGGCATCTCACATTGTACAGATAGCATGGTGTTAAAGATACGTGACGCGAAGTGACAGGAAAAAAAAAACGGCGATACTGGTTAACTCCTCAAGAAAGATTTGTCACATTTAAAGAAGATCGAGTGAACCGATCAGGTTTTGTGAGGATTCCCGTCGAACTCGAACACATGTGAGTTACTTGGAAGCATCCGGATTTTTCTTCACTCCTACGAGCACGGTAGAAAATCCGTAGCCCTATGTGGCCATTTTCCTATATTTTTCACGGTTCGGGACTCGCGTCTATTTTGATGTAATTTTTTCCTTTCGTTACTCGTTCGGGGACTCCTTTAAACTGTGTTCCGTGCATACATCCTTGTATATAGATTTTCATGAAAATTTTATATATTTTACATGAAAGTTATAGTTAAAACACATGTGTAGTTGCCACCTCGTAAGCGATCGAACCACGCAAAAATTATTTTTCTCTCAGCGATTAGTCGTTGCCTAATTCAAGCTCCAATAGTTATTATTGATCACTCTAAGCCCCGTTGGCTCCTCGAAACAAAAAATCAAACCAACAAGTACAAAATCTTAAATCTAAAAAAAATATAAAAAATTAAAAGAATATTGGCATTTTATTTATTTTGGTGGAAAAAAAAAACTCAAAAAAGAAAAAAGAAATAGAATTGTGGATGATGTTGGTAGAAAAGGGAAAAGGAAAAGAAGAGCGCAGCAGCAGGTGATGAGGTGTGGCTTTCCGTAGGTTGAGGCGAGCAAAAGAAATAATTTGTCGGTGGGACACGTGCGAGAAAACGACATCCTATGAGATTGTCTCTCTCTCTCTCGATTGAATCATGTTATATTTTCATTAAATAGACATTTGCATATGTCTGCTTCTCTCATCAGTCACCCTCATTCCTCTCTCATCCCACCAACACTGTATCAACTCAAATAAATAAATAATCATAAATATAATTTATCATTCAAACTCACCAAAGTAAGATTTTAATTTCATCGACATACACGCCGTGTGTTGTATATGTATTTATTATGTGTAAGTATCAACGATAAACCCCTTTTTTTAAATGCCGGATCTTTTGCTCTAATTTTTAATATAAATATTAGGCTAAATTACGGTTAATGTACCCAATGTTTCATCGACTGCTGCCGATTATGTACCCAATGTTTATTTTCAACGGTTAATAACCAAAAGTTGATTCCGATAGGATTTTTCGTGTTTTTCGTCACTTGACCGTCAGCAAGCATTCCTCCTCTGTAAGTACACTTTTCGTATTTTGACATAACTCACTCATTTTTTATCTAAATTTTATGCATGACCTATGGTTGGAAAGATAAGAGATATATCTACAACTTTAGTGTTTTAAGTTTTGTAAAAAAAATTAAAAATAGAAAATTTAAATTACAACGGAATCAAGTTTGGGTATATTAGCCGTCGAAAATAAACGTTGAGTACATAATCCGCAACCGATGAACATTAGGTACATTAGCAGCAGTTTACCATAAATATTCTTTTTTTTAAACATAATTTCGACTTTTAAATTTAATCTTTAAAAATATATAGTTTTTACATAATGTCTCAAAGTCAAAACTCTTCAAAGTCTAATATCGGAGAAATAATTAAAAAAAAATTATGATATTATTTATAAATAATTAATTTATTTACGAAGATTTTAACGGTGTAGTTATTTGTTCTACGGTAGACTCGTGGTTTGGCAGATGACCCATCGAATATCAAACTCTAAACATCTTAGGAAAATTTTATTAACATACTCAATGCACTCTCAATATACTTGTAAATTGATGATGCGATAGATTTACAGTTTACGAGCAATTAAATTTAAACTGTGCACCCAAGTATCTCTAACACGCAGGGTCCACTAGTATCAGGGTTTTAAATACCGCTTGCCGATGTCGTTTCGCACTTTTTATTTTACGGATATATCGCTTGTCGATGTGTATGTCAAGGGTATATTAATGGGTATGCCGATGGATATATCGTTTCGCATATCCTCGAAAAAAGATTTTCGATGGGCATGCCGATAGATATTCGAGAAATTTAATACCTTGACTAGTATTCATTTTGTAGTGCAAAATTCAAATAGTAAAATGACAAACAATTTAGAAAAAAATGAAACTCCAAAAATAAGCTCAAATAGTTATGAAATTCCGATTATTTCTTCCATTCTTTTGCCTTTTTTATAATAATCGTGAAGAAAACTAAGTACAAGCTTGGATTCTTGTTGTACAACAGTAGCTGAAAAATGAAGGATATAATATTTTTTGGATTGGTGATAGTACTCTTTTTGGTGAATGATTTAGTATTTTTCTCAATTGAACTATCTTTCGCCTTTATGGATGACATATTATGTTATTTATATGCTGGGATTTGGGCCTCATAATGAGATTTGATTATAAGGTATTATCAAACCCTAATTTGGTGGTCCCCCAAATCTGTTTGTACGACCTAGGTCGTATAGAGTCGTGTCGGTCTTGAGGAGAAAATTTTACTCGAGTGAGTCGTTGTTGTCGCTTGGTTGGGTATTCAGGTGAATCATCATTCTCTGGTCGCTTTGTGAGCTGGCGCTTCTGTCGTTTTGTGTTGGGTCGGGCAGAAAATTGACTCATAGCCACAGTTGGGTTTTCTTTCAACTGCGCTTAGCTCGATCTTGTATTTGAATTCGGATGGGACCGCGCTCGGCCAAGTCCTCCCCTATGTGGGCGGAATAGTCCTTCTTGGTCTTTCTTCTTCTCCCCGTGTCGCTCTTGGGCTGAGAGGGTGCCACGTGGACTTCTTTGGGCTTGGAATCAAATTCGACCACAACAAGTATAACCCCTTCAACTAATTTTATCAATAACTAGTAAATTCTATTATATGGTTAATTTAGTTTGCTTCTTGAAAAAAATTGTACTTGCATTCAGAATTTTTAATATGTGTTAAATATTATATGTCTACTTTGTATGATGAATTTTCAATTAAATTATAAAAGAAAATAATTATTTTGATACTATGACAAGGATAACGAGCTTTAAGACTTCGTCGAAAAAAACGATGAGAGTTAAAACCAAGGAATCGATTTTTGCAATAATCGAGCAATTAATCGATGAAACCACTTCTCGGTAATTTATCTCCTCTAATCGTTGTCGTGTTTTATTTATCGCGATTTTTTTATTCGAAAAGCAAGGTACTTATCGCCCAAACTTATCAAGTGTATTTTCTCGAAAAGCTAGGGACTTTTGGGTCAAAAACGATAAGTCAACCCTATGTATAAATTTGTCTTTTTCACAGCAGAAGTTCCAACTTCTTTTAATTTTATAATTTAAAGGTATTTTTTTTAAAAAAATTAATAGATCTTGAGTATTTTGAAGTTTATCTTTCATTTATAAAAAATTATAAGACAAAAGAGGGATAAATTTATCTTTAAATTTAGACAATAGCAATTAAGAACATAAAAATAAAAAAGAAGTCGTACGAAATACTCATTTTGTGTCTTAAATAAATATGTAATTGATAGAGAATATGTACAAATTAAGAATTCGTCAATAAAATTGTTTAGAGAGGTAACCGATATTTGTTTTTAAGAAAAATAAACTAATTGTAGAAATAATTTAATGATTATCAGCCATATTTACTCGATTTTAATAGTCTCATGTCTTCTACTAGTAATGAATTCATGACTTGGTAAAGAATCGGGAATAATAATTGGCTTGTAGTGTCACTGTCTTGTATAACAAAAGTTGCCAATGTTGAATATTGGCACGCTGAGTCTAATGTCTTTCCACCATTAACCCAAGCACTTGAAGTTAAAAAGAATTTCATTTGACAGATTGATTGTTTCTCACTGGATATGTTGTTAATAATATGGTAAAGAAATCATAATCCGGTTCTGCTTTTGTCAATACGGGAAAAGTCTTGAACCGGATTTTGATAGAACTAGAAATTCTATTTTGTTTTGACTTTGTATTTTTTTACTAGCGACAAAAGTACTCAAGTTGATTGAAAATAAGACGGTATAGAGTTCATTTACACATAAATGTTGTAAATGTATCAAAATTTAGCTTTTGAGGCGGATCGATAGACCTCTTACTTTTCGTTAGTTTTTTGTTTACTATTTACGTTAGTGACAACTTCAACAACTCAAATGCCGATGCAGAGCTGAAAATTCGAGAGAAAAATGAGAAGAAAAATAGAATTTGCATTGTTGATGTTCCAAGAATTTGTGTTTACATTAGGGTTTATTTTGATATTAGTGGGTTTGATCGTTTAAGTTTATTTTGTTTTATATGACGTTGACGTCATCACTGACAGAAATAGTAAAAACATAACGGAAAAGTGGATGAGATCTACCGATTCGAAGAAAAAAATAGTAAACTTAAGTATTTTCGCCACAATTTTTTAAATTAACTCTATGTCATTTCGTTTTCAAATAACTTGAATTCTTTTACCGATGATAATCCTTTTTAAATTAAAGCCGTTCAACCTTGAAATGTCTTTATTTTATGGTCATATTTCAGAATCATTATAGGGTTACTTACTACTATTTACTACACAAAGCTTTTACTAATTTAATAAAGAAAGTAGTGCACATTATTCATATTAATAATCTATTTAATTTCATGCTATCGTCACTAATATAATTACAGGGAGTTAGGGAGGGAGAAATCAAGTTTGGAAAAATAGATGCTAGCTAGATTGATAGACTCCATGGAATGAAATGAAGTCTTCTTGTTTTTAAATACAGATACTCAAAAAAAAATTACGAACTTTTGTTCTACCAAGTATGCCGAAAGAGTAACATATTTATGGACGATTTTTCTGTGAGAAAAAAAAGTAGTACGCCCGCAACGAAAATTGTCAATTAGATTTACGTATAAATTGTAAACTGACGAGTTTTTTTTTTTTTTTTTTTTAAATATAGGCTACAATCATAATTTTGTTATGTAAGTAAAAGCTGTAATTATAAATTTATCACAAAATAAAAACTAATTACAATTTAGTATAGATTATATTAAATAATTAATAAAAATATAACCGCAAATATTATTTTGTATGCCTTCTTTCATTTTTTTTTTCTTCTGATTTTTCTCGATTTTCTCTCTTTCCATAGATTTTTCTCTCTCTTTTTTTTTTCTTTGTAAAAAATGTATAAACTGTTGCTGCAAAAAAGTTAAAAAATCAAAATTTATAAGATAGGAAAAGCATAAGGTAAAAAGAGATATTTAAAATAAAAGCATAGTCTATTATGTGTTGAGTCTATTCTAGTTAATGAAAGTGGGTCGGACATAATAAGAGAATAATAATGCCGGCAGAAAGAAGCACAACTGTGTAAGTCACTCGCGAATTGCGATTGCAAATCAAACTCAGTAGCTACTTCTTCTTCTACTTCACTTGTGCCTGCCTTTTATATATATATATATATTCTCTCAACTGTTTGACAGATAGCAAACGTAAAGGTGACGCCTCACCAGCGACACCAGAGCTCATCAATTCATTTCCAATCACCACTCTCCTCTCACTCTCCTTGCTTTTCCACTTCTTCATTTTTCCTACTAAACAAAAAAATATTGACGACAGTCGACACAAGTAGCAGTGCATGGTGAACAAATAAATATTCGGTATAATATTTTATAAATAATATATCGAAAATTGTATTTAGTATTTTTATAACAAAAATTGAATGTCTTATTTTTTAATAAGAAAATTGCATCTACTGTATAATTGGTATTCGATTTCGGTTGCCGTAATATCATGAGGGCGAATCGCAAACTCTCCAGTCACAAAGAGTAATCTTTGTTTTTAAAGAAGGAAGATCGGTTTCTCTCGTTTATTAGCAGGAACACTTGAGAAGATCTCGAAAAAATGACTACTCTTATATTGATCATGGGTGTTACAACTCTCTTTCTCTTTATCCTTATTTTCGAACCTCCTACAAATGATACTCTTCCTGACTTATATAGAGTTTACATTAGTCTTTCATTGCACGTTTCCCGCCCCTTTGTCATGTCCCATCGCTCGTTTTTCCAAGAGTGATTTGGGAAAAGCATGGTTCACCTATGCAAAACATGGTTACCCATGCTTTTTATAGCTCCGAGGGGTTGCCCATACCGGGTAGCTGGGATCAGTAAGGGTCTCATTAAATGCACATCACATACTCAATCATTTGGCGCCGCCGACTCACTAAAGGAAGTCCTTCGTTGATGCTGAGCTTTCCTTATTTGTTTGAGATGAATTTCTTCACTCTACGGTTACGCCTTCCTCGCATCGCTGTCGCTCCCTCTCGTCGACGTTCAAGGTTAGCTCGCCCTTGTCGCTTCGGATATCTCTCGTCGACTCTCCTCGTCGTGCACTCACGATCTCCTCAGACCTCAGTGTCATCGAATCTCGTCGTCGACCTCCATTCGTACTCAGATGTTCCTTCTTTGAGTTCCACTCATCGACCCTTCCTGCCACTCCTTTGGTATCCTGAGGGCCTTCGGGACTTTTGCAGTGTAAAGGAAGGATCCAACCGGATCCGACCTTAACATAATATCAATTTTTTTATACCACATTTATCATTTTTAAGATCCACTATACATAATCATTATACAAGAAATAATTAAGTCACAAAATACATAAATAATATTGTGAGAGTTCTTACAAAATTAAGGCAGAAAGTAATAACCCAAAAAAAATACTAATAAACAGAATGACATTAATATTATTTTTGACATTGTGATAAGCACGACTATTACAGGTAAAAAAGTAATATAAGATATAGTGATAGAACGCTATAAACGGGTATGCGGTTGCAGTTTTCATATCAAAACCAAAAACCCTATTTTACTCTAATCTGGGTATTCAGTTTTCTTTCGGTATATACGTTTTAGCTGCTCTATTTCGGTTTACGATCTGATTGGTATCGATTTAATCGGTATTCGGTAAAAATTTCGGTCAACGGTTTCCTTTGTCTGCCCCTAATATTTTCACTTATGATAGTAGCTTCAATTGATATAAATTTAAGTACTTATGCCGCTTATAAAAAAAATCCCATCTTTACGCTTCTCTCAAACCCCCAATTGAATTGAATTGAATTCTCCCCAAATTCCATCTCTTATTTTGGGCTGTGTTGCTGCTTTTTGAGCGTCTCGAGTCCCAACTTTATAGACTGAGTATAGAGCTATAGCGTAGTATATTTCCTCTGTCTCTCTCTTTCTCTCTTTTTCGCTTTACTTTATCTCCTTCAAGAAGAATTCAAACTCAAGCAACGAATGAGCCTCGCAGGAGCCTCACACAGAAGCCACCACCATCACCATCACAGAGGCGAGGCCAAGCTCGACTTCATGGAGCTCTACTACTCCACGAGCTCTGACGTGCCCTGCAAGAAACACCCCTCCTCCTCCTCCGTCGGAATCTGCGCCCACTGCCTCAAGGACCGCCTCATCCGCCTCGTCTGCTCCGACTGCGGCGAGCAGAGGCTCTCCTCCTGCTCCTGCTCCGAGATCTCCTCCACCCGCAACTCCTGCTCCGTCGACATCGGCAGCGTCGGCCGCGTCTCCTTCCTCATCGAGAACGACCCCGCCGTCCCCCGACGCCTCGACGAGGCCCCGGGCCTGCGCCGCAGCAGCAGCACCTCGGCGGAGGTCAAGCGCCGAGCCGGCGCCGGGTTCTGGGGCCTGGGGAGGCTCTTCGGGCAGAGGAGGAAGGGCGAGAGCGACAGTGAGCGGAACGCGGGCCGCGTGTCGCGGTCCCGGTCGCTCTGCAGCTTCCGGGGCGGCGCGGCCGCGGCCGGGTGGTTTCTCGGCTCGGAGGACGCCGCGGCGCGGAGCTCGAGCGCGACGACGGCGTGCGCGGCGCTGGACTCGGCGCGGCGGAGCGGGTTCAGCGAGCCGCCGCGGAAGAGCGACATCGAGACGGCCGCCTCGGAGTTCAGCGGGTTCGTGAACGGGTCGGGGAGCAGGAGGGTCTTCTCGCTGAGGGAGAGCGACTTCGGGATCGGGGGCGCGGACGAGTCCGGGTTCATCGACCTGAAGCTCGAGCCGGCGGAGTCGAAGCACGTCTCGGAGTCGTCGGAGACGCGGTTCGGGAGCATGAGGGAGGCGGAGTTCAATGGCGGAGTAGGGTTTAGCAGAGTGACGGTGAGCGAGAGGGGCGTGAAGAGAGGAAGGAAGGGTTGGAGATGGATCTTCAGGAAGAAGGAATGCGATCGAGATCATCATCGTCATCACTCCAATTCTTGATTTTTGCATCCAACAACGTTAATTTATAGATTATATTATAACAATAATAATAATAAGTTTGTTTGTCTGAGTTAATTAATTAATATAGTGATGATGTTCATGTATTTTTCTTCTCATTTCTATGTGAACGGAGTATAAACGTTATAGAGAAGATTAGATTGTTTATGATACAGTTAGGGGTTTTTCTTTTAATGTCAATTCGGGGAATCATATAGAAGATGAGCTTAATGACATTACATACATATAGATATAGTTGTTTTTGCTAAAACTTACCATCAAAATTTACACTGTTCTTGTAGTTAAGTGAGACGATAGCCTGAGAGGGCATATATATTCAAAGTTTTTCTTAGCTTTCGATTGCAATGAACTAAAACATGTGTGAGAGTGTGAGAATTCATCTCGGCGCTCGGGACGGGACAAATTCAAAAACACAATTGTCCGGAGTTTGGTATTAGTCCCGCGCAATTGAAAGCTAAATAACATATTATCCTATTTTAAACAGCTTTAGATACTTGTATCGTTTTTTTCTATGATTTAATTAGCCATTAAGAACCGCGCTTTTGCTTCGTTTGTAATTTTGCTTAACACTTGACCTTCCTATTTTTAGGAGAGAGGTATGAAACCCGAATCCGGTTTTTATAGGAAAACAAAAATTATCCTGCTTTAGGTGCAAAACCAGGCACACCAAACTCAATTATGGATGAAACCGGAATTGTCGCTTCCGGGGTGTGAATCTCCTGAAAAACGGAATCTTCCAATTCGCAATCTCATTGAAAGAAAGAAAGGAAGAAAAGTGCATGTTTCCCAATCCGACCACTTTCATTTAAATTCTGAAATGAATTCACAAGTCCATCGTTCAACTCCCATTGAATTGCAATTTATAAACCAAACGCTCTTCAAATTTAATACACCTAAAGTGTTGAAGCATTTTTTTTTCTTATCATCTCAACTGCTCTTATCATGAATTGAGTTTTAATATCCAACTGAAATGAAGAAATTTTCAACTTAATAATAATAAAGTGGAGTGATGGGCATTTTGTATACGGGACATTCCGATTGAAGAGGCATTTAAAAAGTGAGCCAAAGCTATTAAAAATAGTTATTGGCCTTTAATCACTCGTATTGACTCTAAGTCTCTCAACTAGAAGTAGAACACAAACTGAGATAGCATCATTAATATAAATACTAAATATTGTTTTATTCCCAAGCGTAATTGGTTCCATCTCTATTATTTTTTCCCGCGTCTTTTCATATGTAGAAAATTAAATGAAATTATTCTTTCCTTAAATTCAATTAAAATCAAGGGAAATTTATCATACTATAGTCTTTATTTTTTTTTCGCAAAAATATATCTTTTATTTATTAAAAAAAAAAACGAAGTGTGCTTCTTAGTGTCATTTGACATAATTATCCTCTAAGTTTCTAATTTTTAATTAATTTCTTTAAAAATGAAGATACTTAAAATATATGGTTGGTAATATATATCCATTTTTTTGTGGAAACGTATATTTATTTTTTCAAAAATAAAACTAGAAGGTATATAAATAAAAATTAGAAAGTAATTAACAATTTTTACAAAATTCTAAATAAAAATAGAGTAAATTTCAAGGTTGTGAAGAACCCCTGCTTCCGCTCCATATTTACCGCTCTGTCACTCCCAGAAAACAAATTTCATGAACCAGTGACTCTCTCTCTTTTCTTAGAGTAGCTTGGGAACAGTGACAAGTATACTCGTGGGAGAGCGAGAGAACGAGCGATGAGCAAGCAGCGAATGAGTACAGAGAGGAGGAGGAGGGAAGGGGAGGAGGGAAGGGTTTTGACCCGTCAAACTTGCAGAATTTAAAATTTTATTTTCTAAAAAAAATAATTAAGGAAATTATCAAATGCCATAATTATAGGAAACAATTTCGAAAAAAATATATTAATTAATAAAAAATAAACGAAAATTAAAATTAATAACTAATAATAAAGGTAATATGATCCAAACAAAATTATTAGTGGTATAAATTAGTTTTATAAAACTATGGGGATTTCTTTTAAACATTAGGTGTTATTTGGGCATTTTGTGGGTTTTCTAATAAAAATATATATAAAGCAAAATTCCCTTATACAAAGACTAAGAAAAGAATGGTAAATTCTGGTTGGTTATAATAATATTTGTGACATAAGTACCTTAAATTTATAGGTTAATTAACGAAATATTCATTTTGTGCAAATCATTTTAAAAAAATACCTACTATAGATAATTTTTTACACAAACAATGAGTAGTTTTTAAAAGGTTTGACACAAAATGAATATTTCGTTAATTAATCTATATTATATAATAAAATGATCATATTAGAATATTCTCTCTCTCTTTTTTTTTTCTTTTTTGCTACAATAATATTTAAAGGCCACAAAATAATCTAATTTCGTTAGCGTCTATTACACAGAGATTGTGTACATTTACGATTCAGTCCAAAAACATAATATTTAACTTTTTATTGAACTTAAGTCGTAAGCGTATTTTTATCATATGAGATATGTTTATTCGACATCTAGAAAATTGGACCTCGGACATTATTTTGTAACTTCTAAATATTATTGTCGTAAAAGATACAAAATACAAAAGATATGTAGTATATACTTATGCCTCAAATAAAAAGTTAATGACGTAGATAGTTATCGGACATGTAACCCATGGCAAAAGCTACGTGCAAGCTATCGAATTGAAGTATCAAATAACCTACTAAAGTTGAATTGCTAGAGAAAATGTATACCTTTCTAAAATGACATAATAGAACATTACGTGTCGCATTTGATCATATATATATTGAGATGATGATTCATAAATCTGATGTAATATGTACCTTCTGCTGATGCAATTGAAATTTAAATAGTCGCAAGGAATTCTCCATTAAAATTTTAACTCCATATGTGAGAATTTATCATTTGAAAAATTTCATAAAACATTCCTCAAAACACCATAAATTATTTTATTATACCTCAAAACATCATAATTAGAAATACATCCTTTTTAAATTTTATGTACCAAAATACGCTTTCAAAATATACATTGTATCCTGAAAAATGGACATATTGCCTCCTGAAAAATAGACAAGTCGCGTCTGAAAAAATGGACACAACTAAAGGTATTTTGGTACATAAAATTTAAAAAAAATGAGTGTAATAAAATAATTTATGATGTTTTGAGAGATTTTTTATGAAGTTTCCATTTCTATATACATTGGTCTAGCATGGCTTACATCATTTGCTGCCAAATGCAATTCCAAGAGGAAAAAAAATGTAGCGATTCAAGAGCTTATATATGTATAGACAAAAGACAAAATTGAATTCGGATGCGGGTTTTGATACTAGCCGGTGAAGGAGAAGTTCCGGTGTTATAAGATAGAAACCCCAAGATATGAGCACATGTCTAATTCGGTCGAATATTCGTGACGTATATAAAAATATTCATTAACGTAGCCGTTTAGACTTAGAGAAATATTTACCATTTTTCATATATATATATATATATGCTTTGTTTAAGTAGTGTATGGATGTATTATTGGCTATTGCTAAAAGTAGGAGACTGTATTGGGCTTTAAAAGCCCTAAGGCACATGGGCTCGAGTGATTTGATTATTAACATCAGCCCATATGTTTAAACCTTGAATCTCAAGTCTGTAAATATATATAGATATCAATAATACGTAAAGCTAATCTTGGCATGAAAGAATAAGGAGAATTTGGCCACACCCTCCAACGGTGGCGGTCACATTACGTCACTACCAATGAGGAGCTACCATTCCCGACAAGGCGTATTTCCGACCGGTTGAGCGTAAGACTAGTATGTGATGTTTCCAAACAACATAGTGGACGAGGTAGAGGCTCTGACTTTTGGAGCTCGGATACGGTGAGCATGAAATCGTTTGATAGCACGCGTAAACAACAAACGATTGAAGATGAAACCCAAGAGCGTTGAGCTCTTGCAACTGCTCGTTCAATTTGTTTTCTAAATCTTTCACTACACCTAAGCACTTTCAAATCCTTTAGGTTACTTCTAGTGAGTTTCAAGATCGGTGTTACAAAATATTGTGTGTCAAGATCTTTACACTATAATTAGAGCTGCGGACCACGACGTCGCGACTCGTCGCGGTCCAAAACGCCAAAATCGCCAAAAACGGCGTCGTGACGGGTCGCGACTCCCGGCGTCGCGAGAAATCGCGAACATTGCGAGAAAACTGGTGTCTTGTTTGCGGCATATGTACCTAGTTGTTTCCAATGTTTAACTTTGTTAGTTTTTACCCGAATTTAATTATCAAACTTTATCAATAATTTCAAAACTATATTTAAATATGTTTATTATTTATAATTATTATTTGTAATTAATTTATTTCAAAATTAATATTTAAATAAGTTATAATTTATTATTTTGTAACATATTATTAATTTTGATTTATATGTTAGTTTTTAATTTGTAACAAATGTTAATAAATATTAATTTGTAACATATTAATAACTTGAACATATTTAATCAACAAATAAATAAATACGATAAGACGAGATATTAAAAAAAAAATTGTATTATTCATTGTGAATATTACAATAAGGTGGAAGAGAGCTGTAAATATTCAGTGTAAATATTACAAGATGCCTCACTAAAACCTCTCTTGTAAAACCCTCCTTAGGGACATAAAACCAAGAGATGAAAGAGCACATCATTACTCGGGGAACATTGCGTTGAACCTTTCCGTCATTAGCGTTCGGCAATCACGGGGGCTGGAACAACAAATCATTCAACATCACTATTTGCTCGATGTGTGTGTTGGTGGTTGACGCCCGCCGGTCGTTGATGAGATATTGAGCCGTACTGAAAACGCTCTCCGAAGCAACGCTGGAAATGGGGATGGACAATATATCCCTCGCCATTCTCGCCAATATCGAAAATTTTTCCCTTTGATTCTTCCACCACTTAATGACGTCGAACTCGTCGGATTCTTCGTCGAATAGCAGGCCGTAGTAGCGCTTCAATTCTGCCGGTTGGCCTTCCGTGTCGCCCGCCAACGGCGTAGTGGATTCCCCGCGACTTAGCCATTGCTTGAGTCTCCGGCTGAAGTCTAGTCCCGTCTTGGTTGGGCTTGCCATCACTGCCCTTTGCTCCTCCTGTGCGTTGAACTGTGGGAGCCGTTTGTCGTATTCACTGTACAATTCATAAAAAGCTTCATTAACAACATTAACATAATTACCATAATCCGCCCCTATGTTTTCTCCGATCGCTATCATCATTGGCACATACGCATCCGAAAGAAGAGGGTCTAGAATAGCACCGAAGCAAAACGAAAACGGGGGCGGATCCCAATAAGCCTTGAATTTCAAAACCATAGACTCAATAAGCGGAGAAATAATAGTGTCATTTTTGAATTCGTTGAAAGCACACGAAATTTGATAAAGACCCGAAAGACCATGATTCAAAGAGGGTTTATTTTGGTTAGAAAAAAGTAAAGTAACAACATAAAAAGGTTTGAGGAAAGCGAGGAATTTCTTCGCGGTTGCCCATTCCGCCTCCGTGATCCGCGCCTTGGGAGCGAGTTCCTGTCCGAGGAAGTGGTCCAAAGGAAGCCTCTGTCTACACACAACTGAAATCATTAAATACGTAGAGTTCCATCGCGTATTATTATCTAAACCAAACCTATTAGCTTTATGATTGTGGTCTTTACAAAATCGTCTCCACCTATTAGTGGTTTGAGGATTCCGGATCCAATCAACAATGCCGCGTATTTTTTCAGCATGGTGTGCAATGTGTGCCTCGCCCGTTCGTGCAATCAAATTAATTATGTGACAAGCACACCGTTGATGTAAAATATTTCGAAACGGAGAAGCGGGCAACATTGTTTCCAAGATCATAATCGCGGCATTGTTGCTTGAGGCATTATCTAAGGTAATGGAAATAACACGATTTTGTAAACCCCAATCACCAAATAATTCAAATAATTTATCGGCTATGTTTTTTCCGGTATGGCGACACTCGAAAGGCGATAAGTTTAAAAGTCGTTGACATGGATTCCACTCATCGTCGACGTAATGGGCGGTCAAACTCATGTAATCGTTTAAACTTGGACCGCTCCACAAGTCGGTCGTAAAAGCAACGTTTATGCCAGACATTTTGAAAAAAACGACTAAAAGGTTTTTTTGCAATTGATAAGCGGTTTCCATGTCCCCGGTATAAGTGATACGAGAAAACTGCTGGTACGTCGGATTAATCCTTTGCATATATCGTGTATGATTGGGATTTTCGACAAAACTCAGCGGAACGCCCGTAAAAAGAATTCATTCGAGTGTCAATTTCCGTAAATTCACAGCAGAAAGAGCACTTACCTGTGCTGTGTTTACCTCATCGAGCTCCCCGGTTGGGAAGCACACATTTGCGTGTCGGTTCAAGTAGCCGGTTCCCCGGTCCCCCATCCCGTCTAGGACTTGCCTGCACTTTTTGCACGTGGCCAGTTTCAAATGCTCGCCTTGCTCGTTGATATGCCGATCTTCATGAAAGAAGTTCCATACCGGGGCCGTGTTTGGTCGTCCCCACGCCAAGCCATGAGGATTAACTCTATTAAAACAAAAGGAATATCATAAATTTAAATTTCATAAAGTTTATTATTAATCATATTGATTTAATTAAATTTCATAGGGTTAAATAAAAAAGTTAACAAAATTAAAATGGTATTTCTTATGTGTGGAAATAATTATCAAACTCTTTTGGACGGAACTCCCCGAGGTTCCACGGCCAGATCGACTGGAAAGGATACTATGATCTCGCTTTAGGCCCAAGCTTTTCTAGACAGAACTCCCCGAGGTTCCCAGGCTAGCTTGGAGGAGATTGCAAAGCAAACCTTATTTAAAAACCAATCTTTCTAAGACACCGAAATCCAATAAGAACTTTATAATTATCACCACACATACAAATTACCTTTTTAATTTTATTAACTTATTTAAGTAACCATTTAATGTTTAAATGATTATTAAATCTCAAGAAATTAGTTTCTGATGTGGAAGATCAGTCGGAACCGCAACCACAAAGCATACTAAGACTTTCAAGAGACGTGGCAAGTTAATTAATTAAACTAAAATGATTAAATGATTATTAAATCTCAAGAAATTCGTTTCTGATGTGGATGATCGGTCGGAACCGCCATCACAGAGCATACTAAGACTTTCAAGAGACGTATCGAATTAAATAATTAAACTAAAATAATTAAATTAAAAATAATTAAAATAATAATGATTACCCCGTTGCCGGACACGGACGTTGGACGGAGCCTTCGCCGGTTCCGTGATGGGAAGAGATTGGAGAACCATCGTGGTACGAGCCGACAACGGAGGAATGGTGCGGTTCCCCCGGGGGTTGAGTCGGTTCCTCCGGCGGTTGAGTTTCGTCCTCCTCGCGGTCGTCGACGGGTCCACCTTGAAACATGAGTGCGAAGAATGGATCGGTGGTTCTCGTCTCCCGACATCAACGTACCGCCTCCACCATTGATGCGGGCCATATTGGCATCGTGCACGCCCATCGCCCGGACTAGACTAGGTCTTAGAGACCGTTGGGTAATATCGGGATAATTTGGATTTGGTTGGGAGGGAAATATTTCTTCCGGTAGCATAACGGGAATATAGCCCTCGGGCGTAGCTTGATCTGGCCCCGCACGAATAAATTGGGGTTCCGAGTCCCTAGCCCTTCGACCCCCGGAACTACCGCTTCTTCGAGACATAATGGGAAAGTTGAGAACTTGAGAGCTTTAGAGAGAAAAAACTTAGGGAGTTGAGAGAATTGGAGAGAGAGTTGGAAGATTGTTGGTGAGGAAATGAGGGTGGGAGAGGTGGTATTTATAGGATTTGAGGAGAGTGTTGGGTGGGTGAATAATTATTGAGGTGGGTGAAGTGGGTGAATAAAGTTGGGGGAAAATATTGAAATTTGAAATTTTTGGGTTGGAATTCGAGTAAAGTGGGTAAAAGTTGTGGTTGGGTAATTAATTTCGGGTAAAAAGTGTGTTAATTCTGCCACAAACAAACACAACCACTGGATCGATGATGTGGCATCATCTCAGCCGTCCACGCCCTTCACGCGGATCACCAAATGGACGTCGTGATTAAACACGCGCGTCGCGATTCGTCGCGACTCACACCCGCGCGTCGCGATTCGTCGCGATCCCTGTCAGTCGTCGCGACTCGTCGCGACTTGTGCATTTCCATCGTGACTTGCAGCTCTAACTATAATAGACACGTATTCGTTAACCTATCATATGTTTTATAGTGTGTTTCGTGTTACAACATATAAATTAATTTGCTATAATTCTACATTGATCGATTTATTATTATTATTATTATTATCATCATCATTATTATTATTATTGGGGTAGAATTTGGTTCCAAAGAGGTCCACACACGATCCTTCTCATCCCAAAAAGGGCGAAGGAAGAGGAAATATTATTATTATTGTTGTTGTTGTTGTTTTTTTCGTCGTCGTCATCGAATTTGGTTCCAAAGAGGTCCACACACGAGCCTTCTCATCCTGAAAACGGCGAAGGAAGAGGAAAAAGGACCGACGAGGAACGTTGCGCCTACACAAGGAATGACTTTTTCAAATATGGTCCTGTCCAAAGCCAAACGCGAGATCGAGCCAAACCCAGTTGAAGCTATTTAATAGACGTCTTACCCGATCCAACGCAAATGGAAGACATACCAGTTTGTGTAACGACAATAGCGGAGCATCTCGCCCAAGTCCCCAGGAGCAGCATGACTCCGTACACGCCCAGATCACCATAACAGATTTGGGGGGGATCACCGAATAAGGGTTTGTTAATATCTTGTAATCAGAGCCCATTATGAGACTCAAATCAATGCCTATAAATAATATGTGATGTCACTTATAAAAAAAAAGCCAAGGATAACCAATTAAGAAAAATAGTAAGTCCTTCACCAAAAAAGAGTACTATCTCTGATCTCAAAAACATTTTCTCTTTCCTTTTTCAGTAGTTGTTGTAAAAACAAGAATCCAAGCTTATACTTGGTGCTCTTCTCGATTTCTAGTACAAAGGCAAAGGAATAAGAGGATCAAGAGGAATTTCATAATTGTTTGAGCATCGCATTTCGTCTTTCATTTCTTCTAAATTTCTTATCATTTACGTACGATATTTGGCTAGCTAAGTTTCAATAAGAAAATATAAGAAATAATATCCTCACTAGTTTCATCCTAACATTTATTCAAGAGTTGACCGAACGTAAATCAACCTTTTTGTTTTCTCCTAGATCGACGTTCATAACAGACTCAATCACGAGAATGTGATTGAATTCCGAGATGTGGGTTTCACAAAAATGGATGTCAACATCTTGTTGGAATATATGGACTCCAGAATCATCACCAGCACATAAAGAAGCTCGGCGTATGGCTTCCGGAGGACGACATTTGTTTCATCAAATAATACGGTATTACATGAGCTACAAGATATTGCAAAAATTATGCAATTACGAAGACCAAATAGGTCTTGCAATAAACTGCATTTTATAGTTGAAGCGTTGATAAATTAGTTGTAATATGCAAGACTGAGTCTTCATCATTCACTATATAGTCACCGTATCACATGAGCATATATTTGTGGCTTATATTGCGGTGACAAATGTCTCTGGCGTTACATTACGCCACGCAGGACCGGCCCAACCTTCTGGCGCGACATTACGCCACACAGGGTGATAACTCTATGAAAATAGAGTTATTGTGCGGTTTTTATGAATCAAATAATTAAACCGGAGCTTAGGATCGAGATTAAAATTGATGAGTTTTGCCTAAATCTTGATAATTATGTGTGTTTGAGCTTTGAGTGGATAATATTATAAAGAAACACATATTTGGGCCATTTTGAGGAAAAAAAAAAAGAAACAAATTTAATGTATAATATTTGTCTCACTTAATTGTAGGTTATCATGTGGGCTTAAATTAATTGCGCCCAAATCCCAAGAGATTTCATGACCAAATAAGGAAAGAATGTCCTAATTAAGGAAGGAGGACTTGCACAAAACAAGAGAGGCAGCCACACTCTTGGAGAGAAGATCCTAGCCCTTGGATGAAAAGCAAGAGAGGACATCAACGAGCTGCAAGGAAATTGAGACAAGGAGCAGAGTGAAAAACAGAGAGCTGGAGTGAAGGAAGATAGCAACAACAAGCTATCGGCCAGCCTGGGACAAGAACGAAAAACAAGAAGAAAGGAGGCAGCAAGAGGATCATCAAGAAGAGGACAAGGAAAGCACATCAACACATCAACCCAGGTTTTTTTTGTTTAACACATTTCAGTTTGATGTTGTATCTTGAACCACTTTTATTTTCTAATTTTTGTTGTTCAAGTATGAGCTAAATTCCTAGAGTTTGGTAAATGATGAACTAAGGTTTTGAAGAATTATTGATTGTGATGGGATTTGCGTTTTCTTAGTTCTTGGTTGAGTGCTTAATTTTGTCATAATTCTATTTCTTGTGTCAACTTAATAGAATTTCAGATTTAATCTATATTGGAAAATGTGAATTGAATTGGAAATGCAACCTTGATACATGTTTAATCTTGTGAATCCGTTCTTAAGATTGAGATGAGTATATGAGTATATGAATCTCCTTGTAGATTTGTGGAATTGGATCCTAATTTTAACCAGTAAAATAGTCTTATCATAGGAATATGAATGATTAGTTTACAATCGGTTTTTAAGCAAAAGTTTGGAAGAACCAATGTTATTGTCGTTTCCCAGAATCACTACGAAAATGCAGTAGCATTCCTGTCGCATTCGGTAATTCGGATAACCCGAAGTAATTCATGAGCCCAACCAATTTTTCTCTTTTTGATCATCAAATTTCTTGTTTCCTCTGTTCCGTTTAGCTTTAGTTAACAGTTTGAACACCACTTTTAGTTTACAATTTGAACGATTATTGAATTGAATGAATTTTTCCATGATGTCTCATATTTTTATAACTCGTGCGAAATACGTAATTTGATTTAGTCTCCGTAGGATCGATCTTTGTACTTTGTACATTGTATTACTTATCGATACGTATACTTGCGTGACAATTTTGCATACACGTTTTGCAATCACAGGGCCGGCCCAACCTTCCGAGAGACTCTCCTCTCTGTAAACGATGTAAGCATTTAAATATAATCAGAGATCAATGTTACTTTGTTTGTCTTTCATGATTCAATAATCAATAGTAAGTTTATCTTTGAAAGTCTAAATTTTTCAGAAAGAAATAAAAAATAAAAGAGTTATTTATTTATTTATTTATGACTATACCGATTTCTTATCCGCCGATGCATGGCAACAATTTATTGGTCAATGAAAGTATATATATATATTTATGTACATGTACATGTATATGTATGTATACACACACATGAATTCCATGTAAATGAAAACAAAACATATTCATTGTATATTTGGTGGGACTCTAGGAATCTCAGCACTCAACAACTATTAGGTTTAAAGTTAAACAAATATTACTTTATTTCTTCAAACAGAGTGTAGCGCATTGCTGCTTTGTCTCATTTCTCTAATTAATTCAAGACAGCTATTCCTAAAATAATCACAATGAAAAGCAAAGCAAATACTTTTCTCAAGAATGTATTTACAAAGTTCCCAACTTCTTTTCTTCCAAGTTTTAGCCTTCACCATAGTTGGTCAATTTAACAAGAAAACAGTAATTATTAGATGTCCTATAATTTACACATATCCAGAACTATATGTAAATAATTTTTTATGATATATTATTTTCGACGCGTTACTCTCCAAGTTTGAACGTAACTATTTTCTTCTCGCTCTCAAACTTGGCAACTTAGATTTAATAGTCATCAATCAGCCAATGAAGAGCTCCGAAACAAAAAACACTCACACAAACGCGTTGACCAAATAGTCCACCAGACCAGACCAGACACCCTCTATAACTACACTACACAATCCAAAACTGTCATCCACAAATTCACCTGCATTAATCAACCAAGTATCAACCGCTCCTCCAAAAGGCAAAAACCGGTCGATCGATCGCTGCGAGAATGTACGTGACGCGGCCTCTGTCGATGTACAAGAAGTCGCCGGAGCTGGTGGCGGAGGCGCCGCCGGAGGGGCCGGGGTCGGGGATCCTGGTGGTGCAGGACGCGGAGGCGCAGCCCAGGTGGTGCTGCGGGGCCATGAAGAGCGACAGGATCCGGGAGCTGCCTCTCCCGCAGAACAAGAACGTGGAGATCTACTACTCGCAGGGCTTCTCGCGCGACAGGGATCTCCACTTCCACAGCGTCTGGTTCGTCCCCGTGCTCGGCCTCCCGCTCTCCGCCAACCGCTACTACGCCGTGCACCCCCTCGGCAAAGACAGAGGGTCAGTAGTATATTTACTCTTCAATTTTGGATCTGATCGACTTTATCTGCTCTAATGGACAAAACGAAAACTTACGAAATTGATACGAGGAATGATAGTGGTTCGCTCTTATTGTCGTGCAACTATCTAAATTGGAGCTCTGGATTACACCGTCAATCTTGCTTTATTTTTAATTATTTTTTCGTGATACACATTGCAAAGTGATCGCTCCAAGCCTTAAAAGCAAAAAGTCCTAAGCAACGACGTAAACCGTGTGGAAAGTCTACAGTGCTCTCACTACATAACTCGTCAATCAGAAATTTTTCAGGGGGTACGCCCGAGGCCCTTCCAACTCTTACGCCTTAATCAGTTTTGATTGTTCTGCGTCAAGTTTCGGTAGCATTTTTGTGTAAATTAGGCTTCAAGATTGTGACATTTTTTTAATCAAATTGACCAAGAATGCCTAATTATTCTGATAGTCGTCAAAGAGCTAGTCAATTATATTGAAATTTGTGGTTGAGACATCCTTTTGAAAACGTTTGATCTTCTTTGCAGTGAAGCATTTGTATCTTGTAAAGAAGAGGAACTGGAAGCCTGCTGTTGCTACTCTTACGCCCCCGAAACTGAGCCGCAGCATTTCGATCCCAACAGCGAATACCAGCAGCTCGAAATCACCCTCCACGGGAGGAAACTAACCCCGTGGGGCAGCGATTTCGAGGCCAAATCGGTGGCCGAAGACGGGTTCGCTCCCGGATTCATCGGAAGGAAGGAGGGCTGGAAGCTCCTCGTGAACTGCGAAGCCCCCGAGTTCGAGCTCGGCCACGCGGAAGGCCTCGACGCGTCTCTGCGAGCCCGTCTCCCCGACTTCGGATTCGCGTGCGGGGTGGCGAACTCGAAGCCCGTTAGAGTCGGGAAGTGGTATTGCCCGTTCATGTTCGTCAGGGAAGGGACACCGAGGACGATGAAGGACCAGAAGCGGATGTCGATGTTCTACGAGATTACGCTCGAGCAGAACTGGGAGCTCGTGTACTCGTGCGAGAACGTAAACGGAGGATACGGAAATTCCGTGACTGTGGACTGCAACGCGAAGAGCGAGATCGTCGTGGTCGGGGGAAGAGAAGCGACGGTGGACGAGAAGGATATTGGGTCGGGGATCTTGTGGTACAGGAGCGTGGACAACCGGGGAGAGGCGACGAGCGTCGGGTTGACGGCGGTCCTGGTCGAGAGGATGAAGTGGGAGCAGGAAAGAGTGGGGTGTGTTGTGGGGAAAGAGAAGACGGTGAGAGTTGAGAGGAGAGAGGAGTTTGATGGAGATGAATGGAAGAGATTCGGGTGTTATGTGTTGGTTGAGAGGTTCGTGATGAAGAGATTGGATGGAAGCTTGGCGCTCACGTATGAGTTCAAGCACGCTCATCAGGTAAGACCCAAGTGGGAATAATGATGAGCAGCCATGGCTGTTCAGAGCTTGCTATATAATGGCGTGTATGTTTATGTGTGTGTGTAAGTGCTTAGTCTATCCATTTGTACTTAAGATATATTCTTCATTCATTGAGGTTTATAATATCAGAAGATTGCTTTCTCTGCTTCTTTTGGTTTGTTATTTCATATCTTGTGGTAAGAAGATCCCATACTATATTAGTGGGAGATCAATCTTACGACCCAGAATTGATCCAAAGAGATGAGGAATATTTTCGAATCTTTGCGGTTCAATATCTCCTCTTTCTTTTGAAAAAGATTAAATTTGATTACTTAAAAAAAAAAAAAAAAAAACCTTCAAAGTCTCTTACTGTCAAGGCTCAAGTGTAAATATACTTTTTACAGGGAGACATAACATGGTTTTAAAAAGAAAATCATGGGTTATTCCCCCCCTCCCCCAGATTTAAATGAAGAAGAAAAAAAAAAACTCTTAAGTGAGTGAGTCTAAAGTAGGGGTGGCAATTCGGGGCCGGACACAAAACGATTACGTCACGTTTTAAATGGAATTGGGTCTACCATAAATGGATCTGGGTCCAACCGTGTCGAATACGATTAACACGATTAAATAACGGGTAAACACAACACGAACACGTTAACACGATGGGGCCCAATTACACATGATTAAAGAGCAAAAAGTTACATTTTCTACATTTTATATATGTTATTAAGTGTATTAATGTTTTACATATGAATTTTATGTTTTTATTTTATTAATTACGTCTTACAATTGATGAACATAAAAATTTGCTAGTAAAATTTTAAAATCTTCGATAATATAATAAATTAAATTAAGTTAAATGAGTATAAATTGAATTAATTTATCATTTATAAATAAATGTATCTATTAATTGGGTTAAACGGGTAGACACGATAAACACGCTATTTAAATGGGGCGGGTCTGGATCTCGTCTTTTAACACGATTAATAAATTGGGCGGGTCTAAGTCTAGATAAAATAAGTAAAAAACGAATCAGACCTGGCACGAACACGACACGCAACCCGAATGGCCACCCCTAATATAAAAAAACCACTATCTTGAGTTATAAGTTACGTCTTATTGCCAAATTTAAATTAGTAACAAAGTGACTATATTAGAAGAAATATAGGATGGGATATTACTAATTAGTGGAAATGTGTGATAGGATTTGACCCTATTGTAATTTATAACAAATCCTTATATATTTCGGTAAGTGCGGTCATGTTTAGTGTCGTTTTGCAGTCATTTCAGACCAAGATTTTAAATACCGGTTGCCGATGTTGTTTTGCACTTTTCATTTTACGGATATATCGCTTGTCGATTGGTATCTCATAGGTAAATCGATGGATATGCCGATGAATATATCGTTTCGCATATCCTCGAAAAAAGATTTTCGATGGGCATGCCGATGGATATTCGAGAAATTTAATACCTTGTATATATATATTACCAATTGGTACTATCATCTATGTTTTAACTTCTTAAAAAGTTGCTTGAGAGGTTTTATTTAATGGTTCTGTAACCGGAAACAAAAACGGTTTTGTATGTTCTGGTTTCTGCCATTAAAGTCTAGATTTTGAACTCTAATTTGTATATTCCAGGCTGGTCAAGAGTCGTTTAGATCAATCACGAGGTCCTACTATAGAGGCGCTGCCGGGGCATTGCTTGTCTATGATATAACCAGGTATTGATTTGTATGCCAACAATTCTCATTAGTGTAAGTTAGAGAACAATCAACCGTTAACATTAGTGTCACGAAATGTCAAAAAAAAAAAAAAAACATTTGTGTCACGAGGTGGGAAATCCTAATTGTCAAGATCTGCTCAGCTGGTAACGCTAATACAAAAAATTGATTTTTAGGAGGGAGACTTTCAATCACCTGGCCAGCTGGCTTGAAGATGCGAGACAGCACGCAAATGCGAACATGTCGATCATGTTAATTGGTAACAAGTGTGATCTCGCCCATAGAAGGGCCGTGAGCACGGAGGAAGGTGAGCAGTTCGCCAAGGAGCACGGGTTGATCTTCATGGAGGCTTCTGCCAAGACAGCTCAGAATGTTGAGGAGGTAAGCTCATGATTTTATCTATCTTGCCCCATCTAAACCTTTACCGTATCCCATCCCGGAGTTGCTGAGACGTTTTCTTTGTGTGCAGGCATTTATCAAGACTGATGCAACCATATATAAGAAAATTCAAGATGGAGTTTTTGATGTGTCAAATGAAGTAAGCTTTTTCCTTCTTTTTTATATGTAATCCATAGGACTTGCTAAATGGGAAAGAGTGTAAATCATATATTTTAATTATGTCTTTTTATTATTTAGGGTCATTAGAGGTATTTTATAATTAAATATTGGATAGTGGGGTTGTTATATTGATCTCTTAAGAAATAGGTGTCTGTCTCCACTAGAGTTTTCTTATATGTTTGAGTAGTTGAGTTTTCCCATCGAACATCATTGGAGAGTTTTCTCGGTTTTACTCTCGAATTCGAGTTCGGAGT
This sequence comes from Parietaria judaica, assembly GCA_954871525.1. Taxonomy (NCBI): domain Eukaryota; kingdom Viridiplantae; phylum Streptophyta; class Magnoliopsida; order Rosales; family Urticaceae; genus Parietaria; species Parietaria judaica. The sequence continues at coordinate 29,708,110 of OX940870.1, forward strand.
TACATTTATCAATAAAGTGTTGCCGTTTTACTTTGATGATCGGTTTGAGTTGTATCATAATCCTCCACCCGTCTTATGTGGTTGATTTGTCAAAAGATTGTTGGTGTTGCTTGCGTTGTACTTTCGTGTAGGTAATTCATTGAATTTATTTTCTTAGCGAGAATTTCTTAGTGTAGATTTTAACAGATCTGCTTGAACTGTGGACTCGAAATCGCTCATTTGCGAAGTTTACCTGTCGTCGTTCTTCCCCAGTCGTTGATGGTTTACCTGATTACCATGCTTGTTTTCTTTCTGCAGTCGTATGGAATAAAAGTGGGATACGGTGGAATCCCCGGACCCTCAGGGGGCAGAGACGGTTCGTCCTCGCAAGCCGGAGGCTGCTGCAGTTAAATAGTGACATGTCACCATTTCCTAATGGGGATTAAATTCTATATGTCTAGTTGTGTCATTTAAATTCTTTAATTTCCTTCTCTTTTTTTTAATATCCTGGTCTGAATAAATTCTACTACTTGTTTCCTAATGTTTTTTTAAAGCCAAGAAAATAGGCTTTAGAAGTGTAAAATTCTACTCTTTCCTATATGATTGTAAATTAAACTCAACACTTGCTTTGCTTGTGAATAAAGAACTCTTTTAGAATCGAAAATTAGTCATGATCTGTTGCTAAAGTGGTCGAGAGAATCTTGTGCCGGAATCACATCACATGCCTGTATTATTGGATTTCTTATAACGTTATAATCTTATATGATCCAAATAATCATCATGACTCAAATGAGATAGTGTATTCAGACTAATCTTTTATAGTCAAAAAACGTTTCTCAATTACTAATCGTGTTTAAAAAGCACACTAAAACTCGTTTAATTTATTACATTTATTGACCTGTTTAAACAATTTAAGTAATATTATAAATGATAAGCAAATAAATTTTTAAAAACAAATTATGTTATATGAGAGTTACAAATAATTAATAACACTATATTTTTATAGCTTAATCTCGTAAGCCACAAAATAAACAATATAAATTTAATTGCTAACAAAGTTGGTCATTTATATGTCAATAATACACATACCTTATATATATTTGTTCTTTAATTGTTTCAAATTAAAATTTATTATGTTCTTATCGATGGGCAAAGAATGATGAATGTTCCTAGAATTAGATGGAGCGCGTATGACACCATCAAGAGACAAAATTGCATTAACAAAATTAAAAAATAAATATAAAAAAATTGTGACAAGCATCTGAGAACAACATGATAATAGATTAAAAATTAATCTTGATGATAATATATAATAAATGAACGCAACTTTGTTTGACATTTCGCAACCCAATGTATCATTAAATAATTGCTAGTAACTACTTTAAACTCATAGTAAAATTAATTAATCAATTAATTATCATTTTTATTCTTGCTCTGAATTTCCCAATTCACGTTTACAAGTGACACGCATGATGTGATGAACCATTGACCCATTGACCAGACCTTATTTATATATTTAATTAATATGCTTGAAGTCTTAAACCAAGCTCTTCGTTTCAAGTTCCGAAGAAATCTCAAGGAAAGCGACGAGCTCTTCAATTTCAATGTCAAAGATCCAGTTTCGACATAGGAACTTTCCTCAACTACATATCCTCTTCAGAAATTTCCCGATAAATAATTAGGAAAAAAAAAAAGATCGATAGAAGTTATCGCAGTAATTGTCGTTATATATAAGAACATATATAGCAGAGCGGTTTGTGACAAAGACGAGGAGAAAATGTACGTGACGAGGCCATTGTCGCTGCTCAGAAGCTCGCCTGAGCTGGTGAACATGACGCCCCGAGAGGGCCCGAACTCGGGGTACCTCGTGCTCTTCGACGAGGAGTGCGAAACCACGACGTGTTTCGGGGTGCTCAAGGACAGGTCCATCCGAGGCCTGCCTTTCCCGCAGAACAAAGACCTCACCACCCGCTACTCCACAGGCGGCGGACAGAGCCGGAGAACTTACTACGACGGGGTCGTTTTCGTCCCGGCCGTTAACCAGCCGCTGTCTTCCAATCTGTATTATGTCATTCGGCGACACGGGAAGCATAAAGGGTACGCCGTTCTGTTGTGTTGTTATACGGTGTATGTACCTATTTGATCTGTGCTCTTAAAAGACTTGACATGAGCTTTGTACCGGCTACCGATTTGAATATGGTTCCCGATTTCCGGTACCAGTTTAATAATCTCTATTTTGTGATTTAAGAAACAAAAACAAGCAACGGATATTACGAGCTCGATTTTTTATTTTGAGAACTCAATTAGCGCCGATTTTATCATAGTAATTAGGAGTATAATCGGAACCGAGAAATGAGAATTTGAGTTTTTTATTTTTTATTTTTTGCTAATCCATGTATCGGTTTTTAAGGACAATAAAATCATCTCCCGTTTTCGGTTTAAAATAAAAAAGTTCATTTTTTTCAAACCGGGGACCAAGACAGAGACAAACATAAAAGTTTTAGTTTTTTTTGTTTTTTTTTTAATTATTTTTTAGAATCTGGACGGGACAAAAATCCAAACTCTCATATTATATATATATATATATATATATATATATTTATGTTTATGTTTATAATCAGGATCGGGACAGAAATCTTAGAATTTTAGTCATTGTCCAGTCTTGGGTTCCCGGTTCTCAAAATGGCAACCGAGACGTTCCGAATCTAGAATTTAAAATTAAATTTCTCGGTTTTTTATTAAAATTTATCCGGGACAAGGACCTGAATGGTATGAATCCGGGAACCATGTACAAACCTTAATAGCATTAATTAATTTAAATATATTTTTAGACTTTATGTTAATTACTAAAATGAAAACTTTTCACATCTAACAGTAAAAAAACAGATTTTTTTTGGACAATCGATAAATACCGGTTATTTCATGGTACTACCGATTCGAAAACCACACACACAAATTGTTGTCGGTCACAGACCCGTCTCTGTAGTGATATTACTAATACCGATAAAATATTTGGAAATAATTCATAACTGGTGTTATAATATCCTTGAAAAATGAATGATACTGAAAGCTTTTGGTTGCTCCGTTTCCGTGTTCAGTGAAGCCAGCGTTTGTTCAAAGGAAGAGGACATGGGAACCTTCTGTTGCTCCACCTTCATCCGAGACGCCAAGCCCAAGCCCTTGGACCCCTCTGACGATTACCAGCAAGTCCAGATCATCCCCCGCAATCGCCGCTGCGGCTACACGGCAGCGTCCACCATGCACGACGGCTTCCCTCCCGTCTTTCTCCGCCACAGGCACTGGAAGCTCTCCATGCGGTCCTCTCGCCACTACCAGCTCAGCCCGGCCCTGGGGCTCGATACCGCCCTCCGGGCCAAACTCCCCGAGCTCGGCTCCGAGGCCGTGCGTGTGGGGAAGTGGTACGTCCCGTTCATGTTCGTGGTCGAGCCCGGCGCGGAGCCGAGGAAGCAGCTGCGGGAGTCGGCGTTTTACGAGGTGACGCTCGAGCAGCGTTGGGAGAGCATCTTCCGATCATCACGCGACGGAGGCGAGAGAGGCGTGGACGTGGACGTGGCGGTGGAGAGGGAGGAGGCGCGCGTGCAAGGGAGGGAGGCGGTGTGCGAGTGGGGCCGTGGCGGGGGCGGGGACGGGGTGACGTGGTTCGTGGGCGGAGGAGGGGCGAGTGTGCTGGGCGTGAGCGATCTGGTGGCGGAGAGGGTGAGGTGGGAGCAGGGCCGAGCTGGGTTTGGGGTCGGGGAGCTTGAGAGGAGTGTGAGGGTGAAGAGGAGCGAGGAGTTTGAGGGGAAAGGTGGAGAGTGGAGAAGCTTTGAGTGTTTAGTTTTGGTTGAGAGGTTTGTGTTTAGGAGAATGGATGGGAGTGTCTTGCTCACTCATGACTTCAAGCACACTCATCACATCAAGTGTGTATGGGAATGAGCACAAATTTGTACAAAGGAAGAGTGTTTTTTAGATTCAGCTTGGATTTGTGTTTTGTGTAAACTGTATTCCATATTTGAGTATACTATTGTTTGGGAAATTCGTGGTGAAGAAGGGTAGTCAAACTCGTCCGTTTCTAATAGGTAAGTCTCTAAATTTAATTTTTAGCGACTAAAATTCTTAACGTTTAAGTTCAATTATAATAGATAGCAAAAGACGCTAAATTTTACATGGCACGCCGTGTAACGCCCACACTCACCAAATAATGCCCATGTTAAGGACTTTAACTACCAAATATTAGGTTCTAAAAAAAAAAAACTACCAAATATTGAATTCAAGACTTATTTGTTAGAAACATATGATTGAGGACTTCAGTCGTACTTATTATTATTTATTATTATTGTTATGAGTACCCGAGCCAAAAAATAAGGTCCAAATTGATTAAAAGCCCAAAAGTATGAGCGCCCTAGAAATGAACGCGCTTACTTTTTCACAATAATTACTTAATTGCCCAATGGGCCCAATAAAGTTATTTTTAATTACACAAAGATCTCGACACCTTCCTATAAATAAGAGCTTAAAACTTATTAAAACGAATCTGATCCCATTCGAACTCAGAACTCAACAACTTCACTCAAACGCTCTCTAGCAATTCCGGAGAACAATTCCGGCCTACCAAAGACAAACAATGAGACGTCTCGTCCTGTTTCAACATCCACTAACCTTGAACTACGTGATGCCCTGATCCTATTTGGGTACGTAGGCAAACTTCATCTTGTGGGGTCCGGCATCGTTTGTTCATTATGCAGGAACTCATCGCTATACAACGCCGAGTCGCATCGTCGGGAGGACATCGCGAACATTGGCTGCGTTTGGTTGGGCTTAAATTGGCTGCGTTTGGTTGGTTGGGCTTAAATTGCCCAGTTTTTGTTTTTATTATAAACTTAACTACCATTTAGGTGTTTGGCAATTCTGTTGTTATCAAAAGCTCTATATTTACAATTTGTACGTGAGAAGAGAAAGCTAGAAATCCTAGCTTTCAGGAAAAACGATTTTGATTTATATACACAATTTACTATTTTACCCATGTTATCTCCTAAAATCTCTCCAACAAATATAACACCTAATTACGTTCAAAACCAAGAAAGAATCAAAACAACATATCTGATTTATACACTAACAAACCATGAATTTGTTTATTCTTTCTTAATTTAAAAAAAGCTAAATATAATAAAATAATAATATCTTATTTTGATTTGATCAAAGCCTCAGGTCGTATAGGAATTTAGTTTAATTTCATACTGCAGTACACTTGTACATATATTTTGAGTCAAAGCTTTACGTATAAATATTTATGAATGAAATTAGATTTGTCAATAAATAAAAAACTTTAATTACGTACACATTTCTAAGAGCATGTCTATTTATAAGTATATAAATTATTATTATTTAATATTTAAGAACATGCATATTTTAGTCATTTTACATAAATCTAGAGAATTTTACCAAACACTAAAACATCTTTTGTTACCGACAACAACTGTTTTTTAAACAGTTTACCAAACGCTTGCCAATTTTTTTCTAAAACAGTTTTTTCTTCAAACAGAAACTAAAAACAATTATTTTTTAAATTAAGCTATGCCAAACGGTCCAATTAAGCCCGGCCCAAAATTAAGACTTGGGCCGTTTTAATGTTTACCTATTTTTTGGTATTAACAAATATTATTTAGGATAATAGCGGCATAACTCCTCAACGTTTACTCAACTGGGGCGGCATAGCCCCAACCCCATTAATAGCGGCGAAAATAACAAAAGTTAGTTTCCATCCAAATTTTACTAACAGATGTTAGATTATTCTAAAACAATTTAAATATAATCTCATTTTAAAAAATCAAAGAATATCTTCTTAAACGAGATTATAACAATTTAAATGAGTTTATATCAATTTAAATGAGATTATATTTAAATTGTTTTAAAATAATATCTTCTGATAAACCCTTAATAAAAAAAGTATTTTTTGATAAAAAAAAATTATATGAATATATCTTAAAACTGTAATCGTTTCAATATATATTTTTTTAAATAAAAAAAAATTAGTGAATCAAATAAAACAATAATCCTTTTTTTTCTCAAATAATATAAACATACCCAAAAATGATTGTTATAAAAAGCAAGCATGCAATATCTTTTTGGTTAGATATTTAAGTTTACTAAACTTATCAATAAATCGCGGTGGTCTGTTGGTTATTCCACTCTCACCCATGCGCATGAGCAAGTTTCGAATCGCACCTTCGCCGAAAATGAGAAATAATTTTTCTCACCTAATGACGTGGCACTTACGTGGTGGATGACAGGGCGACTGAGTAACAATGACGTGGCTAAGTTAACATCTGTTAGTAAAATTTGAATGGAAACTAACTTTTGTTACTTTCGCCACTATTAAATGGGATTGGAGTTATGCCGCTCATATTGAGTAAACGTTGATGACTTATGCCGCTATTATCCCTTATTATTATGAGATCCACCTATATAAAACAATTATTCTAAATGAATTAGTTTCGATGATGCCAACAAATCATGTTGAAGCTTTCAACGAGAGCATGAGTAATAGTCTAAGCATCTATGAAGAAAAAAAAAAGACCGGAGATTATGATATAATATTTTACGATTAAAACTACTACCGTCTTTTGCTCAAGGGTACATGTTGCAGTTTTTCCTTTAAAATCCGCTATCGATAACATTTTACTGCTTAAAATATTGTAATTTATTAATATATCCTACTGCTAAAATTGTATGTTTATAACAGGAGTATGATATAATATTTTACGACTTAAAACTTGTGTATAGTCAAGCTATACATACTGACCCCGTAATGTCATCCACATCAACCTAATTCTTCGATATTGGTGATACTATCCCGATATTCGAGCTAGTATCGTCGATATCAATCGACTAACATTTGATATCAATCGTTCTCCACTAAGATCTCAAGTTTTTCCTCACAAACTTTAGAATCAAACACTTTAATTGAAAATCTTAAATAGAAAATGATGGAGTTTAAGGCTACGGCGGCGATGACGACGACGACAAAAAAACACAATAGAAGATAAGAAACGGAAATTAGGAATACGAACGCTATACAAAACTCAAACGAACGTTACGGAGTTTACAAAAATGACACTAGGTGTTTTCTTTTATCAAATGAATAAATTAATAATTAATATTGCAAAACCCTATGAAATGAATGAGTGAAAAATTGCGTTCTTGCCACTCGAGAAAAATAGTACTATAAATACCATTTACTCACTCGCTCTTCAAAGCGGGAAAGACAAGAACAGACACTGCTGTGTTCTCTCTCTCTCTCTCTCCGATCGCGAGATTCAAGGGTTTGCCCTCGACAATGGCGAACCCTCACGGCGTCGTCGACCAGGACCAGCACTGGCTCATCAATTGCTTGTCCGCCACTCTCGATCCCAGCCACGAGGTTCGCTCCTTCGCTGAAGCTTCCCTTGCCCAGGCCTCTCTCCAGCCAGGTCCCAATTCCTCTTCTTCGCCAATTCATTGCTCTTATGAAAATGATTCAGTTGGGCTCTAATTGGTTTCGTTCATCGTCTTTTTCAGTATTGGATAATACAAATGGCCCCAATTATGGTGTACTTCTTGTGTATTTCGGTGCCTTTTTTATCACTAATTGCAGTAATGTTTGTAGTTGCGCACCAATATTCTGATTGATATGTGCTTTTGAATTACTTATTATCTTAATAAACTTTTCGGCATTCGTTTAATGTTTTAATAAAGCCCGTAAAAAGCCTCATAAAAGGCGCAAATTATGCTGTGGTTGTGGAGTTTCGGATTTGCTTCGGTTTCTGCCGTCACGAAGAATCGGACTGGACTTTTGTTGGTTGTTTGCAATAAAGTTAACGGGGACCTTTGTCTGTGCTTTTCGTGCTCGTTAATCTCTCCGGGACGCATCATATTCATTTCATCGTTTTGTTCTGTTTCTGAAGGTTTTGGAAGCGCGCTTGCGAAGGTCGCCTCAAATAGGGAGCTCCAACTGGGGTTACGTCAGATATCCTTTTTTTCCTTCCATTGTTGATTATACATATATATACACACACATATATATACGTACAGACATATGCATACACATGCTTGGTTCTCAATCTTGTTAGAGTTAACACGATTTACCTAGCTGCGGTGCTTCTAAAGCAGTTCATCAAAAAGCACTGGCAAGAGGGTGACGAATTGTTTGAACATCCCCTTGTTTCTAATGATGAAAAGGTATTATTGATCAATCTTATTATATCATTACGGGTCCGTTGCAGGTTCACCTGTATTGAATATATATATGCGTGTGTGTGTTAATGTGCAATGTACTTCCACGCTGCTATGTATTTTCTATATATGCACGTGCGAATCTCCTCGGCTCAGTCTCAAAGCTAGAAACTTTAAATTCGTATTTCTTGCATCGAAAAAATGGAAATTCAAGTGCTTGTGCTGAATTCTTTACTGTCTTGATTTTGATTTTTTTGATTTTTTAAAGGATATTACATTGACCAATTTATGCAATTTTGTAAGACGAGTAGAATTGCAAATAGGTGCATACGATATTTTAATTTGTGATAAGAAAAATCTGTCTGTAAAATGATAAAAGACCGCATATATATTTCCATTTCGTTGTTCAACTGATTCCTCACTTCAGAGTTAATTGTCTTAATCCGCTTCAATGTCAATGAAGAAAAAAAAAATAAAGTTAGCTCTATTTATCTATTTATTACGTGTTGTGATCAATTATTGGATTTAGCTCGTTAATCCTTTCATTTATCGTGTATTATACTATGCATTTTGTTTTCTTCATGTCTAATTAATTAATGGTTACATTGCCAGACAATTATAAAAAGGCTACTACTATTATCGCTGGATGACTCGTATAGGAAAATATGCACAGCAATCAGTATGGCTATTGCGTCTGTTGCAGTTCATGATTGGCCTGAAGATTGGCCCGACTTGTTGCCTTACCTTCTGAAGCTCATTAGTGATCAAACTAATATGAATGGAGGTAAAGTACCACAAGCGTATTAATTTCTTATGGTTTTAAAAATTTATGCACCATGAAAAGGGAAACTGCAAGATATTTTTGTTTGTTTGCGAGTTCTTCTAAAAGCTTAGCCTCGTAGGAGTTTGGATTCTTATATGTAACTCTCGTGTATGCCAAACAAGGAAAAACGTGTGGTACAGCGATAAAAAGCTCAATACTATAAGGCTAAGTCAGTTGGTATGAGTATTTCACTTAGTATTTTGAGATACGGAGCTTAAGACACGGACAATAAAGGAAATAAATAAAATAGTTGAAACCCCTTATTATCCGTATCCCTGCGCGGCTGCGCCTATACACGATCCAAGGCCTACAGTTTACAAATGCCCCCAATATTTAAAGCTGTTAGAGGTTGACCAATAATTGCATTTAGATTTCTAATCATTTCCAATATCCTTGCTTATTAAATTATTAAGTCGGTGGTCAACAATCACAGGAAGTAGGGATTAGAGCTTTAACGATACACGAGCTTTAACTGGCTTGTACTCGTAGAAGTAATTGTTTTTTTTTTTTTTGTTTTTTTTTTTTATCTATTTTTGAATTTGGAGACTGGTGATACCTCTTGCTTATTTTTTCTTCTTCCTGTTTTCTGTATAGTAAATGGTGCTTTGAGGTGCTTAGCTCTTCTCTCTGGAGATTTGGATGATAAAGTGGTGCCAAGATTAATACCTGCTCTATTCCCTTCCCTTCTTACCATCGTGTCGTCCCCTCAGGTTTATTTGTTATATTCTGACCCATTTTCTCTAGCTGTCGCTGGTTTTTCATAAGCGTAAATATCTACTTGATAACATCTCAAGGAATACTTGTATTCTGCTTACTTTAACTAATCTGTGGTCGATGCAGGTTTATGATAACTGGCTACGTGCAAAAGCTCTTTCAATTGTCTATTCTTGTACCTCGGTTCTGGGGGTAATGAGCGGTGTTTATCGGGTATTCGCTTCTCCATTGTCTTCAAATTCCCAAAGATGATAAATTTGATCTTCGACCCATTAAACTTGCTTCTGTTATAACTAACTGATGTGCTTATATTTAGGACGAAACCAGTGCGCTTATTTTACCAATGCTTAAACCAATGATGGATCAATTCTCTATTATCCTAAATCGCCCTGTGCAATCTCAAGAGCCAGATGACTGGAGCATCAGAATGGAGGTAAGATTGGGGGCTTATGTCATGGCCGTTACAATAATTACACTGATTTTTTTTTATTCAGGTCATATGATTAAGATTATGTTATTTAAATTATGTTTGTGTTTTATTATATTGTTGGAATAAATTATGTAAGGCCCTGCCAGGCATACTAAATGTAGTTTTTTTTTTAAAAGAGGCCTGAGCAATGAGAAGGAGAATCCAAGTGTTATTCAGTTTGGTTTAGTTAAAGAGTGTAGATTCTCTCTAGGGTTTAAAGAACGGATTCATCGGTTCTAGACTCGTGATGAGACCCTACATGTGGGATCATAAAAGATTATTAAGATTTAGGGGTGATCTTTGGTCTTTATTTAGCATGGAGCTCAATTATAATTGTGTTTATTTTCAGGTTTTGAAGTGCTTGAATCAGTTTGTGCAGAATTTCCCTAGCCTTACGGAAAATGAAGTCATGAGTATGTTACGGCTCTTTTTACTGTGCAAGAACGAGTTATGCCTTGTTGCTGTTAATCAGGCTGTTTTTTTTTTATTTTTTGCAGTAATTGTAGGGCCATTGTGGCAAACATTTGTGACATCTTTGAAAGCAAGGTCATCTGTTGAAGATGCAGACGATCTTCATGATGGTAGATATGATTCTGACGGCTCTGAAAGAAGCCTTGAGTCCTTCATCATCCAGGTTTGCTCAAAAAGTTCGTTAATATAATATGATGATATAATTTTTAAACGGCCGGCCTGGTTTTTTGGTTCGGTTCATAAACCACTGTCTGTCCTTGCAATGTAACACTCGTTTATTAATAAAATCTTGGTTTCTTATATAAAAAAAAAAAGTGAATGCCAAGCTACTATTTAAAGTTTAAACTCTTTGATTAAGACTCACACGAAAATTACATGTTGGCTTTTCATGCAAGTACGAACAAGTTTCAACATCTGGATTATATCCCTCATGATTTAATTAGATTACTGAAGCAGAAAAAATACAGTAGTTTTCTCTTTGAGATAAAAAAAAACTTGCATAAAAGGACTCAAAAAGAAAAAAACTAACTGATAGATAAATTTATCAATATTGATCGAAGATACATGCTGGCTAAGAAAGATTTAATTTTAAAGTATCACCAAATGCTGCAATATTTTTTTTTCATTAAATCATATAAAATAAAATAATTTTCCTTGTTTTGTTTAGACAGCAAAAACGTAAGAGAGCTAGGTGCTGTGTGATAACCGTAATAATAGCCGTAGAGAAGTTAGCTTCTCTGAATTCAAAGATTCCTTTGTTTTTGTATTTTACTTAATAGTTTTCAGCTGGCCTGTGTTTATTGATAACTGTTGACAAGTGTTTGCTTATATGTGCAGTTATTTGAGCTTCTATTGACCATTGTTGGAAGTGCGAAGTTCTCTCAGGTAGGCTAAAAATCGTCAGATGCTATTCCATAGGTTCATGCCTATTTTTCCTTAACTGTTCTGAAGTTTCATTCAGATTGTAACGAACAATATCAAAGAGTTGGTGTACTATACTATTGGCTTTCTGCAAATTACCGAGCAGCAGGTAGTAAACCATTTTGCCTTTACTCCATGTGCCCTTTTATCTAACTATAATGTATGTAATGCCAAGCTCAGCTTAAATTAAATAAGTACATATTCCAGTTTCAGATGTATAAGCTTGTAGCAAAACATTATTTCATCTATGGCTTATATATATGAGTGGCCAACACATATCCTTGTGTGCATCTGTGTTTTTCCTCGGTAGTAAATTTCGCTTTAATTTCTATATCCTTTGCTGTTTTGGAGAATTTTTGGACCTGTCTTTGCTTCTGTAAGATTGTTGTAGGTTGTTTTTGTTAATATTTTTTAACCTGAAATTCCAAGTCTAATATTCTGCTTTGACACCAGTCATAGGCTCTTCATATATTTTTGTATGATTCCTATTGTCTTTCAGGTTCATACGTGGTTAACGGATGCCAACCAATTTGTCGCCGATGAGGATGATGTCACATATAGCTCCAGAATTTCTGGTGAGTCTAAAACTATAATGTAGTTTGCTTAGTTGCTAGTTTTGGGTGCATTTTTATTTATTATTCGCTTTATCATATGCAGCAATATGATCCTTCCATTTAGAATTTGTCATAGTTTTATTTATTATTGAAAAACCTCCATTCAGTTTCCGTGAAATGTAGTGATCATCGGCTTTCAAGAAGATAAGTGATTTTTTTTTTTTTTTTTTATCTTTTTAGTTTTTTTTCCCAGCTTTACTTTATTATACGCTGCAAAATCTATTTATTTATTATATCAGGTCTAATGTATACTTTTTCTCTTAAAGGAGCACTTTTGCTTGAAGAAGTGGCGACTGTTGCTGGAGTAGAAGGGATCAGTGCCATAGTAGAAGCGGCCAAAGAACGATTTAGTGAGTCAGAGAGAGAAGCAGCTTCCGGTTCCACAGTTTGGTGGAAAGTAAGCAGATAATATTTTCCCATATTTTCATTTTTATTCAAGTTATTTTACTATTTTTTTTTTTAAAAAAAACTTCTGCATTGTTATTTTTGGCAGCTAAGAGAGGCTACTTTATTTGCTTTGGCTTCTGTCTCTGAACAATTGCTTGAAGCAGAGGTATAATTGTCATCTTGTTTAAACTTTAACGATTTAACACTTTAAACCTTTCTCTCGATACTTCTCCATCTTTCTCATTGATAATTTTGCTTACATTTCTTCACAGGATTCATTTCTGATTAGTGTTGGCGTAAAGAACCTTCTGGAACACATAATCACCGAAGATAATGGGTCAGGTTGGTAACATTCTTTAGATTCCGGTTCCCCTTTTTCCAGAAAGTAAAGAAACAAATGAATGAAAATGTACAAAATATAAGGGATGAACAGCTTTCTTTTGTGTACAGGAGGAGTACATGAATACCCCTTTCTTTATGCTCGTATCTTCTCTTGCGCTGCTAAGTTCTCGTCTTTGGTAATAACATTTTGTTCCTAGTCTTTCTCATGTCATCCAATTTGACATTATGTAAAGAAATTTCAACTTTTATATGATTGCAGATCAGCAGTAACATTCTTGATCACTTTCTCAATACTGCTACTAGAGCAATTGGCATGGATTTGTAAGTTCCTCTACTTTCTCTAAGCCTTAAGTGGCAAAGCATGGATCCAATACACATATGAGCATAAATTAGAATTTAAAAAGCTAGGGAATATAGTGCAAGTAGCAATAATTTTTTATCGTTAGTTATTGTAATTATAGCTAATATAGTATATCTATATATATTATATATGTATGAGAAGAAAAGGAAAGAAAAATAGCTGAATAGTTAGTTTCTTTACGAATATGCATTAGTTAGATTGTTTAAATGGAGTTTTGATGGAACTTTTTTTGAAGGCCTGCTCCTGTAAGAGTAGGTGCCTGCAGAGCGCTTTCTCAGCTTCTACCGGAAGCAAACAAGGGACTCACTCAATCCCAAATGATGAGTTTGGTTTCATCGCTTACGGATCTCCTAAATCAGGTTGTTTATTAGCCATATAATTTATGTTTATGTTTATGCATTCTTCACGTGACTAATATCTATTATACCAGGCATCAGATGAAACCCTGCACTTGGTGCTTGAGACCCTAAAAGCAGCAATAATTTCTGGTGAGTATCTATTTGGTCCCAAGTTGTGGATCTTGTCATGGTTCTAGAACTGGTGATTCGCTTTTTCCCTATTGCATCTACACTATCTTCTGGAGAATCTGATACGTCCCGAAAAGATTACGAACACAAAATGCGCGAAAAATAAATTCTTCCAACGGGAATTCACCTTGTGCGTAAATCCCCGTTAACTTTTATTGCAAGAAACCAAGGACAACAAGTCTGATATCTTTGGGAGCACGGACGTAGCATTCCTAAGGAGTCACGATGGCACACAAATCGATGCAAAATCAAAACTGCCCAACCAAAGCATAATTTACGCCTATATGATAGATCATTTTGACCTGTCGGGGTTTTTACGGGCCTTATTAATTCGTTAAACAAAGGATTAAACTTAATTAAGACATAAAGCAATAAGAATCTTATCTAATTATATTAAATTTCTGTACTGAAAAATATTTGTCTTCCTGCTTTCATTCCTTAATATAAGCAAGATTTACACTTTGGGGGCCGGGCCAGACTGGGCCCACGCAAACTAACCTTAATTACACAGTAGAAACTAGAAATAGAAATGACGTACATTTGATAAAAAAAAAATGAAAATACGTACCCTTAATGAATAAATTAAACCTAGAGATAATTAAATAATATAAAACAGAATATGAGATAATTAAAACATAAATAAAGTCGACTCCGCTATATAAAAGCGGCGTCCATAACAGTTTTCTGTGGTGTGATGTATCTGTGGGATGGCACTTACCGAATTCTGCGTTTTCTATCTTTATTGTTGTAGGCCATGAATTTTCAGCATCAATAGAGCCTATGATCTCTCCTGTGATCCTTAATATGTGGGTATCACACGTTTCGGATCCTTTCATCAGTATTGATGCTGTTGAGGTTCTGGAGGTAATTGTATCAACAATTTCTTTATACATTATATTCATATGACATTGTTGTATATATAATGTCACATCACATTCCTTCCTTGAAATTTCTCTAGGCACTCAAAAGAGCCCCAAGTTGTATCCATCCATTAATGTCACGGATTCTACCTTACATTGGGCCAATCTTGAATAAAGTACTAACCATTCCTATAATACGAAAATCGATCCTCTTACTGAAGGAGACATTATCTTGAGTTGTTCCTGATGAATCTTCTGGTGATTTCTTTTCAGCCACACCTGCAATCCGAAGGACTAGTAGCCGGGTCACTGGATCTGCTTACAATGTTATTAAAGGCAATGATGCTTTATTTTTTCATGAAACACCCAGTTCTGTTCTTCTATCCAAGATAAAATCCTTATATAGAACCATCAGTTATTCCAAAATGAAGACTTGGTGCTTTTCTCCCTTAAACTCTTATGGTTACGTTTTTTCTGATTCGTGTTTTAATAGCTCTATACAGAACTCTCCAACTGATGTTGCAAAAGCAGTCTATGATGTTTGCTTCGATGCTGTTATCCGTATAGTCCTTCAGAGTGATGATCACAGTGAAATGCAGGTTGTGTTCTAATCGAAAATTGTAATTTCTGTACGTTTTGTTTTTGTTAAGAGTATTTATCAAAAATGTATAATTGCCTTTCCGATTTTTATGATTACTGTACCAGAACGCGACAGAATGTTTAGCGGCTTTGATTTCTGGAGGACGACAAGAGATGCTTACTTGGGGTGATTCTGGATTTATTATGAGATCTTTGCTTGATGTGGTATCGAGGTAATAATATTCTTGTACCGTCTTCTGCTGAGTACATATATGTCAATTATATGTACATGTCATCAAATTATATTTTCTAAATTCAATTTGTGACTTCTTGCTTTGTAATTTTGTCCCTATTAGCTCATTACTTTTTATATTTGTCTATATCTGCCCCTTCAATCTTCATGCCAAAATTATCGTTTTTGTTGAAAGCTATCTGTTTCCTGACATAAGACTTACATACGGACAAAAATATAAAGTCGTAGGCCAGTGTTGTGAAAAACGACAATGAGGCGCGCCTTGAGGGTGTGATATAGTCATTTTATAAAGTCACGTGCCACATACTGACAAAATACATAGTGAAGCTTCAATAATGCCTGAAACTAAACGAGGAGAATATACTTATTTGGAAATTGAGTTGATCCTAACTATTTCAACCCAGCTTCTACCAACATCTTAGCATAATTCTGCCTTGAATTTCATCTATTTGGAGTATCCAGTGCTTAAGCACACGAACAAAATCATCTCTTGTTGCATCATGATAATGCCAAAGAATTACTTGATCGAAATTTTCAATTCATTTATGTGTTCTCTGACTGGTTTTGTACAGGCTTCTTGATCCCGATTTAGAAAGCTCTGGATCTCTTTTTGTTGGAAGCTTCATCTTGCAACTTATACTGCATTTACCATCACACATGCTTCCTCACATACAAGACTTAGCTGTTGCACTTATTAGGCGCATGCAAACCGTTCAAATTGCAGCCTTGAAAAGCTCTTTGATCATGATATTCGCTCGATTGGTAAATGCCGTTCTTTACTCAAAGCCGAATGGCAATTTAATAATGGAGATCACCTAAAATTAGAAGCCTACTAACACTAAACTATTCACCGACTTTATATCTATCTGATGCGCTGTTTTCTTTGGTTGCGTGTTTTTTTACGTAACAGTTTTATAATGTTGTGTTTAAACAAATATAGGCCCACTTGAGTGCCCCAAATGTTGAGCAATTTATCAATCTACTGATCGCAATCCCAGCCGAAGGTTATGACAATTCATTTGGTTATTTAATGTCAGAGTGGACCAAGCAGCAAGGTAATGTCAGTAATATTTAATGTTAAATGATGTTGCAGATCTCCTTATTACTCATAAGCCATGACGCTCTAAATCACTGATTTCATTTTTCTAATTTTTTATTTTTTTTATTTTATCTTCAACATGTTGGACTTTTTACCTTTAGCTGGTTAAAGTTCTAAATTTGAGTCTTTAGGTTATTACTATTCCAAAAGATTTTTTCTTTATGCATTATGTAATGAGCTGAAGATTAAATATTTGAATCTATTTGTTTCAGGAGAGATTCATGGGGCATACCAGATTAAAGTGACTACAAGTGCTTTGGCTTTATTGCTGTCTTCTAGGCATCCTGAATTAGTGAAAGTTAATGTACAAGGAACCCTAATTAAGGTTCTCTTTTCCTTTCATTTATTCTAATGTTTTGGAGGGAATCTACATAAAAAAAAGTTACAAGATGCAATGGGCTTGATTCTGTTCTTTTATGAAGGCCTCCGCAGGGATGACCACCCGCTCTAAAGCCAAGATAGCACCAGATCAGTGGACGATGGTACCGCTCCCCGTAAAGGTAATTTCATCACCCAAAAAGTTTAGTTCTGCTTATTAAGGCCAAAGATAATGTTATTAAGTAAATATTAAGTATTTACATATAAAAGTTCTTAATTTCATGTGGGTGTTGCAGATTCTGGCTCTCTTGGCAGATTCACTTGTTGAAATCCAAGAGCAAGTTTTGGCTAATGAGGAAGAGGTTTGTTTGTTAATATTTTAAGAGTAAAATAACTCACATCCCCTGAGTTTGTCATCATTCTGTATTATTTAGATTGCCCCCTGAGTTTTTTTTTTTTTAATAACTTTGCTCCATGAACTTACAATTCTTCAACTATTACTATGTGTCAAAATAGTCCTCTTGTCAAAATATTTAATAGTTTTAGTTAATTTTCAAGGGCAGAATTGTTATTTTCAATTATTTGAAGGAAATGACGGGCTTTGAGGCTTTGTGGATGGCAAAGGCCAAGAAACCAAAAAGGGAAACACTGACAGGCCGAGGGGAAATATGTTAAGATGTTTTTTTTCTTTTGATAATTTTTTTGGTAAAAACTGGTTTCTTAAATTATATCGCAAGTGGTCAATGATTGACAGCATATGAGGCCTTTTGATATAATTTGAAGCGTTCATGGAGTAAGGTGATACAAAGAAAAAAAATATTTCGGGGGGCAAATTGATACATAATAATAACTTAAAAGGGGTTGTACCGATATTTACTCTTATTTTTAAATTCATGTTTCATAACGTCTTCTGAGGATGCGGTCGAATTCATGTTGCAGGATAGTGATTGGGAAGAAGTGCAGGCTGAGGATGCGGAAACTGATAAAGATGTGTTATACTCGGCTTGCATGACCTCTTCTACGAGGTCTAACCATGAGCATCTCGAAGCCATGGCAAAGATTTTCAACCAGGTATATCTTTTCGGCCCGTGATTCTTGTTCTTTTATTCTTGTGATTTTAATTACTTATCAACCTTGTTTATTGGTGTTGTAGGATGAAGAAGACGGTTACGAAGATGACCTTATCAGCGTATCCGATCCTCTTAATCAGGTTTCCTGCACTTCCTCAATCCCAAGTAACGATATAGATATATACAAATGATCACGTTATTTATACATATTCATTACACATTCAGATGAATCTTGCTAGCTATCTTGCGGATTTTTTCACTAAGTTTTCCCAGTTGGATAGACAGTTCTTTGATCATCTTTGCCAGGTATGACTTCTATCCTTTTTTTTAGCTCATGGAAACTCCATTGATGTCAGAGTTGATTTCCAGTTGCATATGGGAATATCATTAAGATCTTGTATGTATTTTTAAATATTAGCTCTATCCCGTTATAACTAAAATCGGCTTAATTAAGTGTACCTTATAGTAATCAAAACAAGCAAAAAAATTGCATGGTATGATAAAAAAAAAGACATAAAAACCAGAAAGGATATCCTTTATATGATTCATCAGGCAAATAGTTGATAAATTAGATAGCGATATTTCTAGATTTCACAAATCAAACATACATACAAAACCTCCAATCAAACCCGATAATCAAATTCCGTAAATTAATTTGAGAATCCCTGAATCTAAAAAGAATAGCAAAGGGGAATTATCTTTATACATGCTAGTTGTGACCAAATTAAAGGGAAATGGTGTTCTTAACTTCTTTTCAAGAACTTTGGCATAATTGGAGATGCAACCACATAGGTACTTGTTACGAAATTCGGTTCGCTAAGAAACGTGGGCTTTCCTTATTTTCTTCTTTCTGTTTAAACCCGCAGAGCTTGACGCAGAATCAGCGGAGAGCTATTCAAATTGTTATGGGTTAGTTTGTTCGATTCTTTCTTCAAGTGGAAGAGTGTGCTTATTTT
Source organism: Parietaria judaica (assembly GCA_954871525.1). Lineage (NCBI taxonomy): Eukaryota > Viridiplantae > Streptophyta > Magnoliopsida > Rosales > Urticaceae > Parietaria > Parietaria judaica. The sequence continues at coordinate 29,727,064 of OX940870.1, forward strand.
TCATGCGTGCTGCTCGTAGAACGACGAGAAGTGAAGAAACCGAAACGTATAGCTTGGTGTTGAAATTGTTCTACGAGAGTTGTTGAAATGGGGAGTGTTTTGCTTTTACCTCTAGTGTTGTACGCTGTATATTTTAAAGCAGTTTTGATCCAATTATTCATTCATTGTGCATACTTTCAGTGATTAATACATCTTCTTCACTATTAATTCTTGCTTCTGTATACTTTTTATTCTATTTTTGCTGAGACTTTCAACCCTCACTTGGATTAGAGTCCATACGGAATTTAGCATCATTGTTTGAAAACTTTCCTAGCTAGTGGCCATAGTTCATGTAAAGTCAAGTTAAAAACTACTTCAACCTCGGATATTAGAATGAAAAATATTTTCGTCTGAGAGAAGAGAACTTGGAACCGAATCCAATTAGGATACTCCAACTCTTTGGAATAACCGAAACCCGTGTTTGGAATTCGGATCTTAAAAATAGGAAATCAGATTAACATGTTGAAATTCGGGTATCTGAATATCTAGATCTAATTCCCGGCCGGACAGAGTAGGATTTAGATAAATACAAAAATACCGAATGATTCCAAAATTTTTATTTAACAACAAACATATCAAACAACGTAAATAAAAACAACTAAACATTCAAAATTAAAACCATAACTGAAGCCTTTAAAATATCAAAATTATCAAAACGTTCGTATATCAAAGCAAATGTTGGATGTCGAATATGATGTCTCACAGTTAGATCAAAGAAAGTCTTGAGAAACTTCACAAATGTGATTTTTTTTCCCCGATCCTTACAGCAGGTCAGCCCATGCTATATTCCTTTTCAAAATAAACACAGCAATATAAATCATCGTCACTGATCTGATCAAAAGCTTTCAGAATTTAAGCGCAACTTCAAACAAAATGTACGTAAAGGTCTTTCTACCGCACATATCCATACACAAATGTAACTCAGATATAATTTCACTTTCTTAACCCACTCGTTGAACCGTTTCGAACATGTCGAAGATGATCTATTATATCTAACAGCCTTGCGTATAGCCGCAATAGAACTGGGTACCCCTTTCGAACCATTCCCTACAATGAAGGTTAGAAATGACTTGCAACAAATGTACGTGGAGTTCCATCTGGTGCACACATCCATATACAAATGTGACTTTGATGCAATTTTCACTTTCTGACCCTGCTCGTTGAACTGCTTCAAGGGTGCAGAAGATGATCTAGTATAGCCGCAATAATACTGGTACCCCTTTCGAACCATTCCCTACAATGAGGTTTAGAATATGCCTTGCAACAAATGTACATGGAGTTTCATCTGGTGCACACATCCATACACAAATGTAACTTTGATGCAATTTTCACTTTCTGACCCCGCTCGGTGAACTGCTTCAAGGGTGCTGAAGATGATCTAGTATGTCTAACAGCCTTGCGTATAGCCGCAATATAATCGGGTAATACTTTGAAACCATTTCTTTCAATGAGTTTGAGAGCATAACTCTGGCAACAAACATTTAGAAGCTCCTCTGCTTTAACTAAACCTCAATCTCCTTCTTTCATCTTTGTCTTCAATCTATTAATACATACATCGTTGGGAGGATCACTTATTGGGAGGATCACTTATCTGTTCTTTTTGACATCTCAATTTTAAAGTATGACAGAGATTTATTCTTCAATAACTTCATATTATTATGAAAAATGGTTACTATTAATGCGTAAAAATGACTTTGACTTAGGTTCAGATCCAAGGTTCTGATCGCGTGTTAGACTCGCTGAATACTTGGATAATTGAATGCCGAGTCAACGCGAGTTGATTAATGATCGTCAAAGTTGGAGACGAATCCGTCGTCTTGGATGAATCTCCGGGCTGTCATTGACGATCCTCGACGAACTTCCCTCGTGGGGCCGAAGTCTGTATCACGGAGAAGGACCTCGTCTAGGCGAAGTCCTTGTCTTGGCGATGTCCTCGTCTAGGCGAACTCCGGCCTTGATGAAACTCCGAGCCGATCTTGATGATTCTTCGTGATTTTCCTTCCTTGGCGAGCTCATTCGGCAAGAGAAGACCTGCAAAAAAGGGTAGATTGGGCCTGTGCCCCGTCGCTTAGGTTTGGGCGAGACTGCCTACGTATCTTAGTTTAAGAGAATCAGGTCTCACGTAGTTCAAAGTTAGTGATAAATGACGGGGTGACTTACGATGTGGTTTGACTCGTCGGAAGTGCCGATGTTGGCGGCGCGGGGCTGACCCTTGGCCAGGAATTACCGGCGTGAGATGTTCTTTGTCAACCCCGTCACTGTAGGTGAGCTCGTTGGGACGAGGGCCTTATCCCCACGAGGGATTCTCATTCTTCGTCGACCTCGTCAGTGTAGATGAGCTCGCTATGACGAGGGCCTTATCACGACGAGGGATTCTCCTTCTTTGTCGACCTTGTCAGTGTAGGCGAGCTCGCTGTGACGAGGGCCTTATCACGACGAGGGATGCTCCTTATTTGTCGACCTCGCGGGTTTTTGGCGCTTGACCACCTGGCAAGGGATGCATTCGTTGACTCGTCGAACAACTTCTCTTGTCGAGGCTGAGACTCTTCTTTTAGATCAATCTCAACTCTTATTCAAATCCTTCCTCCTATAGGAGTGAGCGAATTTTTAGAGAGAGAAAGCTAAAGAGAGAAGTTCTGGAGAAAGCTATGAGTGAGTGTGGAAATGAGGAGGGGGAGACTCTTATTTATAGGAAAATCAATTCCCTGAAATTGCACTTTAAGGGGCATGCGGATTTCTCTCCTGCTACAGGGGGTTTTCCGTGGCCCATATCCCTGTCGAAAGGCTCGTCGGTGCTTCTTGATTCGTCCTCTATGTCTTCAGGTGTCCGCGAGTTCATATGTTGAATCCGGGGGGATCTGGAAGATTTCCCGAAGATCTTCGTGATCTCGGATCTCCTCGTCGTGTAGAATAATTATAAGTTATTCCTCTGTCAGGCTATAGCGAGGGTGCTTGTCAGACCAAGGTCTTCGTCAGGTTATTGTACTTCATCGGCCGTGTCACCTTGTCGGCTTCGTCGGCCATGGTACCTCGTCCACTTCGTCGGCCAAGGTACTTCGTTGGGAACTTCGTCTTCTTCGTTGTTTTGACTCCAGACCTCGCCAATGTCTTGGTTCATCGGCCTCTGGTCTTCGACTTCGCCAGTGGGCTTTGACTTTTTGCCAAAAGGAGTCCAATATTTATATGTTACGAAAAATGCATATAACAATTATCCTTTTTATTTATAGTTTTTCACTTTATTTGCCGTTTTCGATAATATTGTTTGGGTTGGATCTCGCTACACATTGGTGTATCTTGTAAAGCGATTGTTCGTTGATTGTAGCACCCGGTTATAGGAAAGTATCAAAGATATCTTAACGTATCCTTCATTTTTAATGGTTAGACTAACCAAATTATTCTTGGCATTTCGTTATCTGAGTTTAACTAAATTTAGACTTGAATTTGCTTTTCTGACTATAGTTGTAAATGTGTTCAATCATAGACATACGAATACAGAAATGTGCGTGCATGTATCTATGTATGTATGTATATATAATGTATAGGTACATAACATAATATTTGTCTTTGTACGTATATCCTCATACTCCACTTGGCTGTGTTACGGCTCCGTCAGGATAATGTAGCAGCCTCGGCATGCTCAATTTGTATCTGTTTTTTACTAAATTAATGGTCAAATTTTCAAATCATATAGGCAGCCTATAATTGAGCCCATCAATGAGTTATTGGATGTTCATTTTTTTTAATTATTTATAAAAAAAAATTGAAGTGGCCAAAATTAGAAGATGTACTCACATTAGAACATATATGGGAGTTATCATTAGATCATGGTACACACATTTTTTACGTCTCACTCAGATTAAACCTAAGACATCTCAAAGAGTAAAATACTCAGATTAAACCTAAGACATCTCAAAGAGTAAAATACGAGAGTTATCAGTATCACCGGATCAAAAAAATTCAAGTTTTATTACTTCTCGGCCTTTTAATGTATAATATAATAATACTATAGAAGCCTTTATCACTACATACTTGTTGTGGGTAAAAATTAAAAACCGCTTGTTCAACAGTCATGGCGTCGCACGTGGCAAAGCCGCTTTTAGAGTGTTTTCCGATGAGCAATATGGGCCATGCACCGCCGTTAATATCGTACGTGAATGATAATCAGTTAAGTTAAAAATAAGGACAAAAATAAGACAGCTAAAATGACTTATGAATGATTCTATTCATTCCTTCCTTTCCCTTGCCTCAATACTTGTGATAATGGAAAAAAAACCAAGTACACGCTTGGATTCTCATCGTGTACGTTAATAGCAGAAAATGAAAATGAAGAATGTTCTTTTTATTCGGTTTGGTACTCTCCTTGGGGTGAAGGACTTGGTACTTTGTTAAATTGGCTATCCTTGGCCTTTTTTAGCCAAGTATTCTTCTATTTATAGATAAAGAATTGGGCCTTCTCATGGGATTTTATTAAAAGGTGTTAACTAAAAACCCTGTTTTGTGGTCCCCTTCAGAATCCGTTATGGTGACTTAGCCAGGGTGTAGAGTCTTTTCGTTGGAGAGGAGACAGGATTCTCCGACTGAGTCGTCAAGGTCGCTCGTCTTTGAGCTCGTGCGTAATCGTTCTTTGTGAGCGCTTGGAAGTATTGGCCCGTTCTCCGATTTGGTATTAGAACGGGCAAGACGCCGCGGGTGAGCCCCACACGCGTCTCTTCCCATTATTTCGGGCGAGTCTAGCTCGTCGGATCCCTGCTTTGATTGACGATCTTGATGGGTTTATGTCGTATTGGGCTTTCCTCTTGTTTTAACAACCCCTTTTCTCCGTCAACTTTGTTAGGTCTGGAATCCTTATCAAGAGGGCCCACTTATTCGAGGGAACCATTTTTTACCCCAACAATATCTCTCCAAGAGATCACAGATTCAAATTTCATGAGACACAAATGCGTGTCCCCTGTACATATGTAAACTTGACCATTAGTGCCACATGTGCTAGCATCACTCTATTTAAAAAGAAAAAAAGAGAGAGTATAGAAGTCTTGGTCATCAATGCAGCTTAAGAAAATCTTTCGTAGGTAGAGTTTGCAACTTGTGAAATATTATTTTTGAAGTCATTGCAACTTGTGAATAAATTGGGACAAGGCAGCGGGGTCCAAATTTAGCCTATTCCATAAGAAATAAGTCAATAAGATTATGTACTTTCTTTATTTTACGATGACACAAATAGGTCGATACATTATTATGATTACGAAGATTTTATATCTTCTCTATTTAATGGTGACACAAATAGGAAAAAAATATTATTATGATTAAGAAGGTAGAGGAGCAAAAATTAGGATGACACAAATTTCTTTCTCAAAGAAAAGTTTTCATCAATCATTTTATCGATGAAATTTTGTTTTTTTTTTCTTTCTTTTAACTTGATTTCTATTTTTTTTGTAAAACAGTAAAAGTATTTAATGTTATTATAGAACAATGGCAAAACCAAGGTTCAACTTACCGATGTTACCGATAAACCGATTACCGTTTTCGACGGATTAATCGATAGCTTACCGATTAACCGACGGAAAACCTATAATACTGTAGCTTACCGATTATCGATACTTTTCGATGATTATCGACGGATTATCGATACTTTTCGATACTTTTCGACGGAAAAATTATAAAATATTTTAAGCTTGTATTTGCCCAGTTTAAAATAATGTTTTAAAAATACCAAAAATAAAAGCATGTCATGATAATTATTGATTCTATTCTATTATCTAACAAATTAATAATAGAATGTCATGATATAAAAAACAGTTTCATACACAAACATATATATATATATATAATTATATACAAACACATATAATTCTCATCACATCAACTTAGAAGACTTTTGCCGCAATTATGAGAAAATTCAAATTAATCTCAATATGAAAATAAGTTACACCAAGATTTCATATTTTTTTTTTTTTAAATACTTTATCAACGAAAACACCAAAAAAAATGAAGAGATTACCTCACAAATCACAAAAGATAAACTTAGAAGACTTTTGCCGTAATTATGAAAAAATCCGAATTAAGCTCAAATATGCAAATAAAATATACCAAAATCACAGATTAATATGTCAATAAATAATTAATGAAATAGAAACATAAAAATTTGAATAAATTACTTCAAAAATTAAAAAATATGAATTTTTAGACTTTTTACACGAAAGTCTTGTAATCTAAAAATTCAAGAACTCAAGAAATCAAAAGCTCAAACATTCATATTTCTTGGAAATATAATATTTTGAACCCTATACAATCAACAAATTATAACAAAGTATGTACATTTCGAGTAAATTCCTAAATTCAAAACTTTATATACATTTGCCTAACAAGCATGATAATCCGAATTTAACCTAAATCTAACAAAATAATTATAAAATAAGTCATCAAAACATGTTTTCATAAAAAAATATTCATAAGAATGCAAAAAAATAAACAGAAGATGATAAAGTTCCAAGCTTTACTCATTTCTAAACATAAATCTCATATAAAACTAACTCTTTATATTTTAACACATGAAATGCCCTAAAAATCGTATAAATGAGTACATATCAAAGAAGAAATGATTGATTCATATAGATTTAACAGTATATGTCATTAATTTACCAAAAACTACAAAAAATTCCAAGAAATTCGGTTAAAAATGAATAAATCAAAACTTTTGAAACTTATGCCAAGAATCGATTAATCAGTGAAAATATGATAATTTGTCGAAAAATTTGCAACTTACCAGTTCGAAAATCAAGTTTTCGTATAAGATTTGGTCATCGGCTGTCGAAAAGACCGAAAAGTCTCGGTTTTTCACTGGTAAGCTCGAAAATTGTATAAAATTTGGTCATTGGCTGTCGAAAAGACCGAAAAATCTCTAAAAATTGATTTTCTTTAATTGACCGAAAAGTATCAAATTTTTACACTAAAAATAGCGATAATCGGTTGGTCTTCGGTTTATCGAAAAGCTCGATAATCGTCGAAAAATGGATAAAACGGTAAGTATTATAGCCGGTAACTACCGGTAAGCTCGATAATCGTCGATAATCGACGATAATCGTCGGTAATGCGAACCTTGGGCAAAACTATTTAATGTCATTTCCTTATTTGTTATTATTTTATTATTAACGTTAAATCGGTAAAAGTACCAAATTTTTTATACGATACTGAAATAAATATATTTGATACTAAATGTAATATACCTTACAAAATTTAAGCATCAGATGCTTATATCGATTTTTGCATATTTCCTGATAACCATATGAAGAGAATTTAACGAGGAAAAAATGATGACTTTCATTTCCTAACACTAACAGAAAAAACCATTTTAAGAATTTTTACTGAAGAAAAAAAAGAGTGAAATCTTTGGCCACTATTATAAGATAACAATGAAGAATTGAGAACTTTCGTTGTTACTATGAAACATTGGGTACTTTTGCGCTACTTAACCCCTTCTATAAGGACCTTAATTTATATCCCTCATTCTATAGGATTCACCTCAGCCACCACGAATCGCGGTGACGAGTATCGTCGGAAAAACAGCCGAGCTTGAAGAAAATCACTTCGTCCCGGGAACCGAGCAGCCTCGGAGAGAGAGCGCCACGGCAAAGAGGACACGTGGTCCGCTGCGAAAACCGGACCCAACTCCGCAAGCAAAGCTCGTGAAACACGTGGCGACATCTCAGCTCTCCGACCTCATCTCCTCCGGCTACCTCGCCGAGACACACTGCGCACTGCTCGGTGCTTCCCGGGGAGTGCCGGGCCGTTTTGAACGGCTGTGTGTTTCCGAGGGTGTTTCCGTAAATATGACGATCGATGGGCGACATTGGTGAGAAGGAGAACTGGTTGTGGAGAAGAATATCAACGGCGCTTCTGAGATGGGTGAATGATGCGAAGAAGTATGAGCTTATGGCATAGGGAACGGGAATTATGAGGTTGAGGAATATTTCCATGGAAATCTGAGTAAGAGCAGAGATTATCTTCAATGAGCTCATTTTGGTTTTCAGTTTGCAATGAATAGCGATCGTATTATGGTGTGTATTTATAGATGTATAGCCTTGTAGTAGGGTACGGACTAAACCGGTAAATCCAATATCCGGTAGATTTTCGGATAAAATCCGGGAAAAATTCATTCGGATTCAACTTTTTCACATTAACTCTTACATAAAATCTCTCAAAAATCGCAAAAATGGCCGTCGCGACTATGCCAAATCGCGATGCGTCGGATTGATGACATGGCGAGGTAGGATTGAGCGAGAGAGTTTGGCGCGGATTTTCACCAGAAATCGCGACCCATCGTGATTTTGATAAAATCATAGCGACTGTATGTTTGGAGTCGCCACTTGCAACTCTAGTACTAATCTGTTTTGCGGTAATTATTTTTACTTTTTTTTACGAAAATCTCATCTATATACATGTGGTGTCTTTGATATATATACCGGTAAATTAGACTGCGAAAATTTATTTTACAGACTTAAAAATATTAGTGCTTACTGCTTGCTTATTGGAAGGACGCCTACAAGTTTTCTTTTCCGACCAAATTGATATGAGAAAAGGGGTGATATTTATTTTGGTGGGTCCTACTAAACAAAACAATTTATGATTCAAGAAACTTAAGAAGCAAAGACTATGGTGGCTTTCATTCGTTTAGACTTTAGATTAGAAGATGAAATTATTGTTACTTCGGTTAGTTCTACCTCACTAACATCAATGTTTTAAATATCAGTAATACTTAAGAAAAATCAATAGTTTTATTGTACAAAGTTTATCAATGGATTTTCGTAAGATTTACCCATGATTTTTTATATAAAAATTGTTAGAGATTTTGACCTAAATATCTAAATTAAAAAACAAAAGTAAGAACTTGTGTCTTATAGGCTAACAATGAAAAACGACAACGTGCAAAATTATATCCGAGTATTCCATGAAAACTTGAAAAACAACAAAAAAAAAACTTGTCGTTAGGTAAAAAAACTGAATATTCATTGAATATTTATAATATTTAGAACTTTGAGTATCGTCGTAGCAAGGGTGTGCCAATTGATTGTATTTAATTATTATATAATAAGATGATAAACATTCGGAATGATTGTCTTAATTAAGAATTTTAATAAGAATAATTTCATGTCTAATGATTCGGAGGTCATAAAGACGTAGATGTATTGCTAGGATGGAAGAAAAAATAGAAAGTGTTGGTCATATTTGGCTCTCTATCAAGCGTTGGGTAAACGATTTGAGTTTTAAAATTTCAAAGATTCACCTTTGGACTGTGAACGATAGAGTGCTAAAAAAATATGGAGGTGCCTATCCTAAGCACAAGGAAGAACAAAATTCAAGTTGTGAGATGGAGCAAATAGAGACGAGGAAGACTTATACTCAACTTAGATGAGAGGAGTTTAAGTAACTCAAGTCCTGCTGGTGGCGGCAAAATATTAAGAGACTACGAAGGTAAGTTCATTTTTAAATTTTCAAAATTCTTTGGAACTTGTTCAAATAATGAAGCTGAGTGTAAACAAATAATTTATGATGGTATTGACATTAGTTGGTTGGATAAAGTCTCATAGATGTAATTTGTGGTATTTATGGAACTTTTGGGATGAACTTACACATATAGTTAGATAATATGGACTTTTCTATTGTCATTTTTATAAAGAGAGAAATAAAGTTGCATATACTTTGGCTCGTATTGATGTTGAAGGGAGGTATATTTTGTTTACCAATTCTAACCATCTTCCAGGACTTCTTAAATATTTGTTTAGATTAGACAAGATGAATACCGCTTATGTGAGACATGTCTAAGAAATTGTTAGTCTTGTTGTTTTAAGTTTGTTTTGTCGTTCGGTTCAAGTTGTTTTTGTAAATTCTTTCATGTTACTACGGTTTTCCTCCGTCATAAGTGCGGGTTATATAAATAAATTTTAGCCGGAGTCGCAACACAAGTGATTTCCGGCCATTCCCTAAAAAAATTGAGATAAACATATTTTTTCTAATTTCATCTCTTTTATTTTTGTGTGTGGAAATTTATAAAGAAAATCATCACATTCATTTAGGGTTTTATTTTATTTTTTGTAATGAAGAATTTCCAAAGGAAAGATTGGTAATGAAACACGCTTTTGCTGGAGTAAAAGAGGCAATTATTTGTGAATTGTGAGATGAGTAATGACGTACAATGATATGACGTGACATAGAGCATAAGATAAACATGGTCATGGATCCATAAGAACCACACGCCCATATCAAAAGGAAATAAACATGCAAGTTTCTTGACCCCACTGCCCTCTGTCTGGGTCAATCACGTTTCGTCTTCTCATTTTCATTGACTCTTCTTCTTTACAACGAAGCCCAAGCTCAAGTACAGGCCCATAGGCTCATATAATAGCCTGCTCACTCATTTTGCAATTTGACACTGAGCCATAAAGACAACGTACATGGCCGGCCTTTATTCTAAGGTCCTAGCAAAAAAAGGTTCAGGGGGCAATTAGTCAAAATGATATAAATGATATGTACTCATGTTATAAGATATATATTCGCAGAGAATACACTATTTTTAAAGATTATTTATGTACGTGTTACGGGTAGAAACGGGATTGATTTTCATAAACAAATTAATTAAACGGAAATTATCTCAATAAAATCCGTTTATTAATTTGTTATTCCGATTAATCTTTTAATCAAGATTATGAATTAATTAAATCAATTTCAAAACCCAAAACTCCCTCCGGAGGCCCGTTTTCGAAAAACAAAGTGTCCCGGTGTTCGTAAAAATATGAAAAACCCCAAAAACGACATAAAATTTGGGAAAAACGGACACGGGACGCGCTCGGGAGCAAAAAACGGCCGAGGAAACACCCGCGGGACCCACAGGGGCGGCGGCTGTCAGGGCCACGACACGTGGCGGCACCCTGCGCCGCCACTAGCCCGCGGGCCCCACTCGGTGTCTCACTCAGCCCCCCACTTGGGGGCAGCACTCCTCGATCACGCCACATGGCGTGATCCCCGCCCGCCTGCGGGCCTCGGGTCCCGTGCGATCGCACGAAGGGCCCCGATGGGCTGGATCGAGGGACGCGCGATGGCGCGCTCGCCCACTTGCAGGGGTGGACCCCCACGGCCACGTGTAGGGCAGGGATTAACCCTGCCCTTCGATCTCGCACAAAGCGGGCCCCCCTCGGGGGCTTGCTGACCGTCCGATCTCGCGCGGACGGCCGGGATCGGACCATCTTTTCCAGGGACCAAAATGCAATTATAAAACTGTCCGGGACCCCCCCTGGACAATATTTTACTGCGATCGGGCCCCTGGACCCTACTATAAATAGAAGCTCAGTTCAGTTGAAACGGTAACTCATTCGAACCTTCTCGACTCGCGTTCTCTCTCTCTCTACCCCCGATATACTCGCCTCCCCTCAAATATTATACTAATGTTGAGCGTCGGAGGTGAATCAGGGGGTACCCCCCCTGTTTCCCCTGACCACGGGTGTTACCTTTTTCAGGCTCAGAGAAGTGAGATAGTTCATAAAAGCGGAAGCCCTGGAGGAATTTTCACAAGGCCCTGACCCGCCTGATAGGCCCCGTTCCACATTGTGCCCAGCCTATCTCCAGTCTATCGTACGGCTGTTGGGATAGTCTGGGGGCAAGTGACAGGGGCCTACTATTCAGGTCGTAGGGTCAGGTCTGAGAAATTCTCTCTAAGATCCGGACGACCGAGGGATCACCCTGAGAGGAATCTCTGGACCTACATATTGGACGAATGCACTCCCCCGTTCACTGGTACCCCCGATCCGCGTGAACTCCGAACCTGTACAAAACCCGGTCTGGACATCCCCAGGTTTAGTGGTAACAGGTCCTGTACAAAACCCAGCCTGGTCAATTCCAGGCTCTGCGGTAACAGGTCCTGTGTAAAACCCGGCCTGGCCATCTCCAGACTCTGCGGTAACAGGTAGCGAGCCACCCCGATCGCCTCGGACCCTGAACGGCCACGAGACCTTCGATCCAAGAAAAGTCCAGAGACACCCACTCAGAGTCCCCGAATCGGCCAATTAAAAACTCACTCTGACGGCAGAATGGCAATCACCCCAAAGTCAACGGGAGTCAGAGGGAACAATCATTGACAATAAAAGCCACTACGGGCGGCAAATCTGTCATCCCCGTAACAAAGGCCATCCAAGGCCCACGCAGAAGTCCACAAAAGCCCGCCACGTCAACAAACGACATCGGGCCAGGCCCAAAATCCACAACTTGGGCTTCAACAGTGTTTGATCCAAAAAACGGCATCAACATTTTGGCGCTAGAAGGAGGGGGGTCCACGAAGTCAGTCCTATGAACAACCCCACCAGCAGAACGACGCTCTGATCCCACAAATCAGAGAATGTCATCCCAATCAACGGAGGGCACGCCCTCTCACCCCACAGAGAGCATCGCCCTAAACACTCGAGCCAAGACCCAAGCTCGTCGAAAGCAGGTCCGTATCCTGCCGGAGACAAGCGCCCGTCGTGAGTCAGCTCACAACGAGGAAAGATTGGTCCGAGTCGAAGAAAGCCTTTTCCGGCTGACGGGACTCATCTCCAAACACTTCGAAGGCAAGCACGCCAACGAAGGAGAGGAGGAGAGCCCTGAAGAAGCCCTCAAACTCACCCAGAAGGAGAAGAACGAAGAACGCTCCGTTCCTGAAAACTCTCAGGGGCCAGCACAATCACAGACCAACCGACGATCAGCCTTTGATCGGCTCGGGGGGTACGAAGGTGCCACCAACAATGCGAGAAGTCGGCGACAGAGACATGCCCCAAACGACGAGGAGGATCTCCGGCACCGCCTAGACCACACCGGACAACAAAGAGACCATCCAAAGAGCCGAAAAAGGGAAAGATCTCACGAACCCGAGGAATCTGGTAGTGACGGCAGCTCAAGGAGATCCGACAACTCTCGGCGCCCCCGGCACCAGGGGGGAGAATATGTCATCCGCGCAATAGGCACTCAGGCGGCAACCCCGCCATACGAGGACCTCAAAAGCAAGCTCCAGACCCTCGAACGAGAAATGCAGAGGCTCACGGCGGCCCAAAGCACTAACCCCGTGACACGGAGCTTAGCTGAGGGGAACATATCCCCTTTGGCGGATCACCTGCTCGCCAAAGACCTCGACGGAGATCTTAGGTTCCCGCTGAACCTCGTCTACGACGGCTCTACCGACCCAACATATCACCTGGTGCAATACCAGTTCAACATGCGAGTGAAGAAGTGCTCACCCGCCACAATGTGTCAGGCTTTTTGCCTCACTCTTGCGGGCCCCGCCTTCGAATGGTACCAACGCCTTCCGAAAGGGTCCATCGGGTCCTTCGACGAACTCGCAGAGCGATTCACTTCGCGTTTCGCCAGCTCGATCTCACAGCGTAAGCCGAAGTCCTACCTGTGGACTCTCAAGCAGCGCAAGGTAGAGACATTACAGACGTACCTGAAAAGGTTCGTCGAGGAATCAAACAAAGTCGCCAGTTACACAGACGACGACGCCATCACCGCAGTTATCGACGGTCTGCCGCTATGCGATTTCTCACGCTCCCTTGTCAAGGACAGGCCAGCATCAATGGCCGAATTGATGGCAAGGGCAGCCAAAGACATTGCTGTCGACGAATACTTCGGCGGAAGGAACCAGTTCAACTCTGACAATCAGAGCCGCGACAACCGAAAAGGTGGTAGCGGCATACCGCAGAGTAAAAAGCAGCACCCACAGCCCAACTCCGGAAGCAGACCACCGTTGCATAAACGGACGGATAAATTCCGGAAAGATGCAAACTTCACTCCTCTGACGGCCTCACCGGCGACAATCTTCAGCCTCCATGGAGATAAGTTCGGGAGACCGCCGCCACTCAAGAAAAATGCCAAGAAAGACATGAGCCGATACTGTGAATACCACCAGGATCACGGCCATACGACATCAGAATGCTATCAGCTGAAAAGGCAGATCGAGCAACTGATTCAAGACGGACAACTCAAGGAGTTCGTCAAGAAACTAGTCTCAGGAAGCGGGAACACCCGCAACCAGAGCCAGCAAGACATCAGACTCCAACGTGAAGACAGCCCCATCCGATCTCGCGCTGGAAAAGCGCCAGAAGAGGACGGGCCTCCCCAGTTCCACGTCATATCAACCATCATGGGGGGACCTGAGACCGGAGATTCGTGCAATCAGCGAAAGCGGTACGCCAGGTCCCTCGGAGAAGATTTTGACGTCCATCAAATCAATGTCACTCACCTCGGAGGAGCACCCCACATGCTCCCCAGTCAAGAAATCACTTTCACCGAGCAGGAGGCTCGGAGAATCTCTCACCCACACAACGACGCCATCGTGACCGATATACTAGTCGCCAACAGCCGAGTCCGGCGAGTCCTGATTGACAACGGAAGCTCCGCCGACGTCATCTTCAAATCCGCCTTGATCCAAATGAACCTCGGAGGATTGGTCCCCACACCGGTGAAGACACCTCTTTACGGTTTCAGCGGGAAGCCCGTCTACACCGAGGGCGCCATCACCCTACCCACGACATTCGGATCCGAGGGCGGAGCTTTGACCACTAAGATGATCAGGTACCTGGTGGTAGACCAACCTTCGGCCTACAATATCATCCTGGGATGACCCAGCCTCAACAAACTGCAAGCCATCGCGTCTACCTTTCACCTACTCGTCAAGTTCCCAACAGAGAATGGGATAGGAGTTATGAAAGGTAGTCAGCAGGAATCCAGAAATTGCTACGCCCAGGGTACAAAACCCGGGAAGAACGAGTCGGTTATCAATACGATATACCAACTCGAGGAAGAACTTCCCGAGTACCCCAGGGACGCAAGGATGTTTGGTGAGCTGGATCCTCGGGATGACAGGCGCAAGCCCACCATGGAACCTTCATCGGAGGTGACACAAATCCCGATCTCGGCAGACCGGCCCGAAAGGACGGTCACAATCGGGGCCCAACTCCCAGTCATGATCAAGACCAGGCTGATCGCATTCTTAAGAGAATTCAAGGATGTGTTCGCTTGGTCACACGCCGACATGCCAGGCATCGACCCTGAAATCGCCGTCCACCTGTTGAATATCGAAGCAGGAAGAGCGCCAAAGATCCAACGCCGGCGCGCCTTCAACCCCGAACGATATCAGGCGATTAGCGAAGAGGTCAACAAACTCATCTCCGCCGACTTCATCAAAGAAGTAACGTATCCCGACTGGGTATCCAACGTAGTGATGGTGAAAAAGCCCAACGGAAAGTGGAGAATCTGCATAGATTATTCCGACCTCAACGCAGCATGCCCTAAAGACTGTTTCCCGCTACCAAGGATCGACCAACTGGTAGACGCCACCGCCGGCCACCAGCTCATGAGCATGATGGACGCCTACTCAGGGTACAATCAAATCCGAATGCACGAGCCTGATCAGATACACACGACATTCGTGACTGATCGGGGACTTTATTGCTACAAAGTCATGCCATTCGGACTCAAGAACGCCGGAGCCACATACCAGCGCCTGGTCAACAAGATTTTCGCCCCACTGATCGGGAAAACTATGGAGGTATACGTGGATGACATGATCGTGAAAAGTCTTCGAGAAGAAGACCACGTCAACGACCTGCGAGAGACATTCCTGTTACTGAGAAAGTATCAGATGAAGCTAAATCCAGCCAAGTGCGCCTTCGGAGTCGAGTCCGGGAAATTCCTTGGATACATCGTCAACAGACGGGGTATTGAGGCTAACCCTGAGAAGATCAAGGCCCTCCTCGAGATGAGAAGCCCGCAACGGATCAAAGAAGTCCAAAGCCTGAACGGAAGAATCAACGCTCTAGGAAGGTTCGTCTCAAAAGCCACGGATCGATGCCAGCCTTTCTTTCAGGCCCTGAAGGGTGGAAAGAACTTTGTCTGGAACGAGAAATGCGAAGCCGCCTTCCAGGAGCTGAAAGCCTACCTCGGATCACCACCCTTACTGTCAAAGCCAAAGGAGGAGGAATCACTCTACCTCTACCTCTCGGTGTCAATTCGAGCAGTAAGCGCTGTGCTGGTCCGAGAAGAAGACAAGAGGCAACTGCCGATCTATTACATCAGCAAGGCCCTCCTTGACGCTGAAACGCGTTACACGCAAATCGAGAAACTGGCACTAGCCCTGGTTACCGCCGCGAAGAAACTCCGTCCATATTTCCAGGCTCACCAGATAATCGTAAGGACAGAGCACCCAGTCCGAAAGGCACTGCTCAAAGGAACCTCCTCACGAATGGCTATCTGGTCGCAAGAGCTAGGACAATACGGCGTCGAGTACCAGGCAAGGGTGGCCATCAAAGGCCAAGCCGTGGCAGATTTCATCGCAGAGTTCACATACGACGCCGAGGTCGAAACCGAGGAAGCAGTGAACGAAGCGCCCAAGCCACCAAAAAGGAAAAGTACCCCCGATGGCCCGACCTGGAACCTCCACGTCGACGGCGCCTCAAACATGCACGGGTCCGGGGCCGGGGTGGTCCTCACCAACCCCGACGGTGAAAAACTCCGTTACGCCCTTCGCTTCGAGTTCAAGGCTTCAAACAACGAGGCTGAATACGAAGCACTGCTAGCCGGACTGCAGATCGCACACAAACTCCAGGTGAAGAACCTGCGAATCCACTGCGACTCCCAGCTGATAGTAAAGCAAGTGGAAGGCGAATACCAGGCAAAGGAGGCCCACATGGTGGCATACCTGGCAGAGACGAAATGACGCCTAGAGCCACTATCCTGGTACGAGATCGCGCAGATTCCGCGAGACGAAAACTCGGAAGCTGACGCCCTGGCAAGGGCAGCTTCCGGGGCAGGCGACGAAGGACTGGAAAAAGTCCCGATCGAAGCCCTCAGCCAACCTTCGGTAAAAAAGCACGAGTCCCCTGACGTCGCAGCCAAAAATGAAGCGACGAAAGGGCTCGAGAAAGAAACAACCCCGACCACTGACAAAGAAATCCTCTCCCTGGCAAGCGAGCCCGGCGAAAGCTGGACCACCCCGGTGAAAGATTACCTGAGACACGGTACTCTCCCGGCCGATCGCAAAGAAGCCAGACAGCTCAAGCTCCGAGCAACGAGATATGTGCTGCAGAACGGAGAACTCTACAAACGAGGTTTCATGCAACCTCTCCTGAAATGCCTCGAAGGAGAAGACGCCAACCTAGTCCCCCGCGAAATCCACGAAGGAATTTGCGGAAATCACTACGCTGGACGATCTTTGGCACTGAAGGCCCTGAAACAAGGGTATTTCTGGCCCACTCTCAAGAAAGACTCCGCCGAAATGGCGCGAAGATGTGACAGATGCCAAAGGTTCGCGCAGATCCCGCGACAGCCGGCGGTCCCACTCTGCCCCGTGATGGTCCCCCGTCCCTTCGCAAAATGGGGAATCGACCTGATCGGAAAACTCCCAAAGGCACCAGGAGGAGTGGAATACGCCATAGTTGCCATCGACTACTTCACCAAGTGGGTCGAAGCAAAACCTATGGCAAAGATCACTCAGACAAACACCACGAATTTCATCTGGCGCAACATAGTCTGCCGACACGGGATCCCCGAGTCCATCATCACCGACAACGCTACACAGTTCAACAACTCGGACCTCCGATCATTCTGTCAAGACCTCGGAATAAACAACACTTATTCCTCCCCGGTCTATCCACAAGCCAACGGCCAAGTCGAGTCAGTCAACAAGGATATCAAGGCAATCCTGAAGAAGAAACTCGACGAGAAAAAAGGGAAATGGGCAGAAGAAATGCCAGCCGTGCTCTGGGCGTACCGCACCACCGCCAGAAACGCAACGGGGGAAACTCCATTCGCTCTGACGTATGGCGTCGAGGCGGTCATCCCCGCGGAGATCACAGTACCATCGCCACGGGTCGAACTCTACGACCCGGAGCGAAACTCTGAAGCGCTAAGAGCCGAGCTCGACCTCCTTGAAGAAAGGAGAAACGACGCCTATACCCGCCTAGCGGCCCAAAAGCGAATTGTAGAGCGATACTACAATTCGAAAGTCAAGGCAAGACGCTTTCTTGAGGGCAACCTCGTCCTCAGGAAAGTGGGGCAGAACACGCAAGTCCAGGGAGCCGGAGTCCTAGGGCCCACCTGGGAAGGTCCCTACCGCGTCACCGAGGTCATCAGAGATGGAACTTATCGACTAGAAGAGATGGGGGGTAGGGAGATTCCCCGTCCCTGGAACGTCGAACACCTGAAGCAATACTACCAGTAAGCCGGCACGAGACGAGGGACGAGTCATACGCCCGGAGCAAGATACCTGCAAAATACGGAGCCAAGCAAACTAAGCAACGACCTGGAGCCCGACCAGTCTAGGGAAAAATCTTCCCTGGGATGTTCCGATCCAGGTTGAAGCTAAGAAGAAACAAAAACAAAAGGCTCCAACACAAGCAGAAAAGCTCGCAGGAAACATGCTCGACACCGTCGTCTCCGCCACAGAAAACCCCAAACCGGTCCGGAAATAGCTCCGATGTACCGGTCTATGTAAAAGAAGGCACCACAAGAAGTGCCAAATCAATAGAAAATTGTCGTTTCGACTACCACATATGTCTCTACTTGTATAGTTTTTTCCCAACCCTAAACAGATTACTCAAAAACTGGGGGGTTAACGGGAATAGGCAAAGAGACGCAAAAAAAAAAAAAAAAAAAAGAAAGATAGAGGGCCCTAACAAAGCCCGGACCTCAGTCCCGCTTGTTCAGGCACCTAAAGTCCGAAAATGTAAGCCGCCCTCCCAGGCGCTGACCTCGGCACCCGAGACAGTAAGCCGCCCTCCCAGGCGCCAACTTCGGGAAGCCAAACGCCTCACAAGCGTCCTCCAGGCAACAAAGGCCCTAAACAAAGCCCGGACCTCGGTCCCGCTTGTTCAGGCACCTAAGTCCGAAAATGTAAGCCGCCCTCCCAGGCGCTGACCTCGGCACCCGAGACAGTAAGCCACCCTCCCAGGCGCCAACTTCGGGAAGCCAAACGCCTCACAAGTGTCCTCCAGGCAACAAAGGCCCTAAACAAAGCCCGGACCTCGGTCCCGCTTGTTGAGGCACCTAAGTCCGAAAATGTAAGCCGCCCTCCCAGGCGCCGACCTCGGCACCCGAGACAGTAAGCCGCCCTCCCAGGCGCCAATTTCGGGAAGCCAAACGCCTCACAAGCGTCCTCCCGGCACAAGTCCTAGCACGGCCCGGACCTCGATCCGGCCTGCTCAGGCGCTAAGACCGAAACTGTAAGCCGCCCTCCCAGGCGCCGACCTCGGCACCCGAGACAGTAAGCCGCCTCATAAGCGCCGACTTCGAAGAAGCCAAACGCCTCACAAGCGTCCTCCCGGCACAAGTCCTAGCACGGCCCGGACCTCGATCCGGCCTACTCAGGCACTAAGTCCGAAACTGTAAGCCGCCCTCCCAGGCGCCGACCTCGGCACCCGAGACAGTAAGCCGCCTCATAAGCGCCGACTTTGGAGAAGCCAAACGCCTCGCAGGCGTCCTCACAGTACGAAGCCCCGGCTAGACCGGGACCCCAACCCCACCTGCTCAGGCATCTAAGAACGAAGCCAGAAATACAGCTCCGGCAGAAAGCCGGATAAAGACCACCCCGAAGAAAGCCCAACAAAGCTCGGGGGGTCGGCGATCTATCTCGAAAGGCGCGAAGTACGTCGAAACCACCACCGGTGTAAGAACCGGAAGCTGAGCCGAACCGCCTGGGATAATAAATACCTGCAGCAAAAGAAAGAAGGGGTAAAACCGAGAAAAGCGGAAACCAACACGAAACAGCGAAATAAAGCCGACGCAACCAAGGCACGAAGAGACGTGGTATACAAAATGGCAACTAAAGTCAAATATATACAAGGCCGTGCCCAGAAGACGTCTGTCAAAACCCCACCACAGGCGGTGAAGACTACAAAAACTCCGAAAAGAAAAAGTACAAAGAAAAGCGCTACTCTACTCCGAGGCCCCCGAAGTGCGGGAAGTCGCCCGTGCTGCTACCAGTGGCATCATAAGCACCTATGTAGCCGGCGGCGGGATCGCCAAACCCCGCCAGCGCCGCCAGAGGATCGGGGTGGACCGCTGGAGGGGGAGCCGGAATCGCCGCCACATAGGGCTCTAGTGTCGCCCTAACGTGATCCGGGAGCTGGTACTGCTCCGTCAGGAAGGCAACAGAGAGCGGGACTCCTTGGTTGGACATCGCCAAGGAGATGAAGACGGAGACGAAGCCCTCCCAGAAGCGGGTATCCGCGACCTCCGACATGCTGCTCCGCGTATCCCGAAGATCGGCCTCCAGCGCTGCAATACGGCTCCGCGTTGAGATAAGCGCGGAAGCCGTCCGGTGATACTCCACGGAGCCGCGAGCCAGCTGGCCCGCCAATCGCTCCCGAGTCTCCTGGGCCTCATGAAGCAGATGGAGGGCGGTTGTCATCCCGCCCTGTGAGATCTCGGCCCTGGACCGATACTCCTGGTTCTCGCGTTCCAGGGAAGCGTTCCGGGCACGAAGGGAGGCAATCTCCTGCATATACACGGCATCCACCCGGAGATCTCGGGGTGGACCCGGAAACTCGGTGCCGCTAGGAGGAAACACCGAAGGTACCTGCAAAAAGACAAAGGAAGATGAGCCAAAACAAAAAGACAAGAGCGACTGAACAAGTCGTGCAGAGAAGCAGAAAATACCGGGGGCAGGGTCTGCCCGGCCACGCCAAGCTCCCCGAACGGAGGAGCATAGTCGAAAATGGAGGGCTCGTGAGCCGCCGCGTGCGACGACGACGCACCCGCGGCAGTACTCGGGGCCTTCCCCCGAGAATGGGTCCCCCTCACCCGGCGTCGCTCCTCATCATCTCCGGTGGCCCGCGCCGGTCGACGGGTTCGGCGCACCAATACCCCAGAAACGGTCCTCCCGGAGTCGCCAGTGTTGTCTTCTCCAGCCATACCTGCAAAAGGCAAAAACAGAGTTAGAAGCGAGACAAATCAAGTTACAGAGCGACCAGCGAAGTGAAAAAGAAACCGTGAAAAGACTGGGACCCCTCCAAAGAAGCCCAGCGCGGTACCAACAGACGATCGGCCGGAAGCCACCCCGATGAAACCCACGCCGACCGCTCCAGAAATGGAGCAAAATATCCGGGAGTTAACAACCTTGACATGAAAAGGCTGCCGAAGTCAAAACTCCCGAAAGTCGGGCAGGAACGAGGCGGGGGCGGAACCAGGCGCCGGGGAACAGACCCCAAGAGGCCACGCGGGACCGACACCCAGCGACTGTGCCAGTCGGGGGTCCGAATACTGATGAAGGCCAGCGACGCCAACGCCCTGATCAGAATCCAGGACACACCAGTTTTCAAGACCCCGCGTACCACAATAGAGGCGAAGCATGAAGAACTGAAAAAGTTGGTCAGCCGAAAGGGCGCGACCACGTTCCTCCCGCCACATCGAGTAACACCCGGCGATAAACCGGCAAGCATCCGGGCCAAGCTGGATCGGATGCAAGCCGGTGCGGACCAAAATCTCCTCCAGCAATGGAGGGATTGGGAGGGTAAACCCAAGGCGAATGCTCTCCAAAGGCACCGCCACCATCCCGTCAGGAGGACAGCTGGGCAATGAGCCCTCCTGCGGCGCACAAACACCCTCGACGGGGACCAACTCCTCATCCCGATAGAACTCCGCCAGATCATCGGGGGAAACGACGCTCGGGACATCGATATCCGAGCAATCCAAGGGCGGATCAAACCAAAACCGAGTAGGAGCCTCCTGCTCAGGATCGGCCCACCTCCCCGCATTCCGATGAAAAATCGGACATGACCCGCCTGCTATGACGGCTCTATGACGCGATCCGCCCGCGCCAATGGCCATAGGACGGGTACCTGCAACAGTCAAACGGGTTTCCGGCTCCCCCGCCGGAGGCAACAATGAAGAGTGCCCTCTCGGAACCCCGCCGAGAGGGGAAGAAGATGGCCCGCCAACGCCAGCCGAAGAGGCTGGCACCGAGGGCCGGGCCCACCCAGAAGCTGAAAAATCCCGGGATATTTCCGGAACCGAAAATTCTAACCCCGCGCCCGGGCCAAGAATCAGGGCGCGGACCCCACCTGAAAAAGGAGGGAACATAATCAACGCGCCCTCACTAACAGAAACTCGCCCGGAACCCAAACTGAAAAAGTTTGGGCCCACGAGGAACCCGGCAGGACCGACGGCTCCCGAAGAGGGAACCTCGGCACCGCGACCACCGGCCACCCTCCCGGAGGGTGGCCCCACCACGGACCAAGTCACGCCACCTCCCCGGACCTCGGGGAGGCGGACATCGGCGGGAAAAGACCGCCGGGCCCCACCACGGGCGGCCTCGCCCTCGCCGAACTCGCCCGGGCCACCCCGGGCCCACTCACCACTTCCGGCCTCGGGACGGTTCCTCACCGCCCCCGACCGGATCACCCGGGCCTCCCAAATCGCGACAGAGCCAACCCCGGCGAGGGGAGGCCCCGCCATGCCATCACCGGCCCCGTCGAAGGACCGCGAGGGAACCGACGCTGCCCGACTTCCCCCGACGGCGCACGCGGACGGCGAACCCGCAGAATAGGCCGCCGGAACACCTCGGCCCTCGGAGGATCTCGCGCCAGCCACGGCGGCGAGATCCGTCCCGACAAGGGCGAGCTCGGACTCGCGCGACTCGCGCGAGGAGCTCGGCCCAACCCGGCCGCCACCGGCCGCCTCGACTCCAGGCGGCCGCGCAGACGAAGTCGCCCGAACCCCCCGAGCCTCGTGCGGACCACCTCCGGCAACGGCGGGCTCCCCCGCGCCGGCGAGAGCGAGCCCGACCTCGCCTAGAACCCGCGGGCGGTGCAACTCCGCCCGCTCTCCACCGACCTCACCGCTGGGTGCCACCGGCACCGACAGACCCGCAGCGGCCCCACGGACCTCGCGGGGCCCTCCTCCGTCGACGGCGAGCCGCGCGGCGCCGCCTAGGGCTTGGCCGACCTCGCCAATCGCCCGCGCAGGCGAGCCTGCGGCTCGCTGCTCCTCCTCGCAGCCACCGCTGCCCTCCTCCTCCACTGGCCTCACCGGACTCGGACGACCCCAACGAGGGTCCTCTCCGGCGACGGTGGACGCTGGCTGGGCGGCTGTGGCGTCGGTTTGGTTCCCCATGAGAGCCAGAGAGAAGTTTGAAAACGGTTTTTTCTCGAACCAACTCGACTTCCACTCGATTTTTACAAAAATCGATCCGAAGGGCATGTTATAAAAACCGAGCTGCGACAAAGACCACTAAAAGCGCAACACTCCGGAGAAAACGGTGCGTGAAAAGGGTAACAAAACAAAAAGTTACTCAGGTCTGAAAGACTTACTTCGAGTAAAACGCAGATCTCGTCTCGCCTCGGAAATGAGAAAATGAAAGGGCCCACCTCGAATTTATAGAAGTTTCACGGAAATTGCGAACTTCCGTAAAACTGCGGGGTTAATGTTACGGGTAGAAACGGGATTGATTTTCATAAACAAATTAATTAAACGGAAATTATCTCAATAAAATCCGTTTATTAATTTGTTATTCCGATTAATCCTTTAATCAAGATTATGAATTAATTAAATCAATTTCAAAACCCAAAACTCCCTCCGGAGGCCCGTTTTCGAAAAACAAAGTGTCCCGGTGTTCGTAAAAATATGAAAAACCCTAAAAACGACATAAAATTTGGGAAAAACGGACACGGGACGCGCTCGGGAGCAAAAAACGGCCGAGGAAACACCCGCGGGACCCACAGGGGCGGCGGCTGTCAGGGCCACGACACGTGGCGGCACCCTGCGCCGCCACTAGCCCGCGGGCCCCACTCGGTGTCTCACTCAGCCCCCCACTTGGGGGCAGCACTCCTCGATCACGCCACATGGCGTGATCCCCGCCCGCCTGCGGGCCTCGGGTCCCGTGCGATCGCACGAAGGGCCCCGATGGGCTGGATCGAGGGACGCGCGATGGCGCGCTCGCCCACTTGCAGGGGTGGACCCCCACGGCCACGTGTAGGGCAGGGATTAACCCTGCCCTTCGATCTCGCACAAAGCGGGCCCCCCTCGGGGGCTTGCTGACCGTCTGATCTCGCGCGGACGGCCGGGATCGGACCATCTTTTCCAGGGACCAAAATGCAATTATAAAACTGTCTGGGACCCCCCCTGGACAATATTTTACTGCGATCGGGCCCCTGGACCCTACTATAAATAGAAGCTCAGTTCAGTTGAAACGGTAACTCATTCGAACCTTCTCGACTCGCGTTCTCTCTCTCTCTACCCCCGATATACTCGCCTCCCCTCAAATATTATACTAATGTTGAGCGTCGGAGGTGAATCAGGGGGTACCCCCCCCTGTTTCCCCTGACCACGGGTGTTACCTTTTTCAGGCTCAGAGAAGTGAGATAGTTCATAAAAGCGGAAGCCCTGGAGGAATTTTCACAAGGCCCTGACCCGCCTGATAGGCCCCGTTCCACATTGTGCCCAGCCTATCTCCAGTCTATCGTACGGCTGTTGGGATAGTCTGGGGACAAGTGACAGGGGCCCACTATTCAGGTCGTAGGGTCAGGTCTGAGAAATTCTCTCTAAGATCCGGACGACCGAGGGATCACCCTGAGAGGAATCTCTGGACCTACATATTGGACGAATGCACTCCCCCGTTCACTGGTACCCCCGATCCGCGTGAACTCAGAACCTGTACAAAACCCGGTCTGGACATCCCCAGGTTTAGTGGTAACAGGTCCTGTACAAAACCCAGCCTGGTCAATTCCAGGCTCTGCGGTAACAGGTCCTGTGTAAAACCCGGCCTGGCCATCTCCAGACTCTGCGGTAACAGGTAGCGAGCCACCCCGATCGCCTCGGACCCTGAACGGCCACGAGACCTTCGATCCAAGAAAAGTCCAGAGACACCCACTCAGAGTCCCCGAATCGGCCAATTAAAAACTCACTCTGACGGCAGAATGACAATCACCCCAAAGTCAACGGGAGTCAGAGGGAACAATCATTGACAATAAAAGCCACTACGGGCGGCAAATCTGTCATCCCCGTAACAAAGGCCATCCAAGGCCCACGCAGAAGTCCACAAAAGCCCGCCACGTCAACAAACGACATCGGGCCAGGCCCAAAATCCACAACTTGGGCCTCAACAGTGTTTGATCCAAAAAACGGCATCAACAGTACGTATTTTTTTTTCCCGCTGACATTGGTTTATTACTAGCTCAAATAAGTTTGGCTATATATTGTAGTCATTCCGTAATGTACACATTTAGCATTACAAATAGAAATAACAAGCTAAAACTCTTTTGTCGAATTCCACACACCAAAACTACATAACGTGTCACACGTAATAAAAATCGTAGAGTTGACAAGACCTAACTCAGAGCATTTATTTGGATAAGATTGCGGTCGAAGGAAAAGAGAGTTTGAACACCCAACTAGAACAAGAGATAGAAAATTCCTCGGTGGCTCCTAGAAAAGAGTCCATTCACCCTTTCCTTCGGAATTGACTCTTAGACAGACGCCGACCAAAGTGAAAAAAGGTCAAGTCGAATTTTGTGTGTAGCCTGTCCACTGAACGCCACCTATACACGAGCAATATGTGTCTTTAGGAAGAAAGCTCGCGCCTCCTTGCGGTCCAAGTATCATTTTTCCTAGGATTAATCTTCTCCTCGTTTCGAGACTCGAATCTGACTCCAAGGCGACCCGCATGCTCTGGCCAACCAGGACAATCAGTCATCTGGTCATACCGCACCCTCTTCACTTGAAGCCTAAATTGGAGCAACGCCCCTCGCCCCGCTCCAGATGATCTATAACGCTCCTCTACCATCCTCCACGTTGCACATATCGCCTTCCTCGCAGGATCAATGAGTCTGAGGGAATGCTCGACAACTCGCCAACCCGAAATGTCAACTTCTCGATCACGAGGGGAGTGCCACCATTTAGCCGCGGTTTCGTGTGCTCTTCAGAAACAAAAAACACACAAATAAATAATTCAAAACCCAAAAAAAGAAAAGAAAAAAAAAACAGACACAAACAAATAAGTCAAACCCCTAAAAAGACAAATTTAAAACTCTTTGGTTAGGTGCGACGCTCGGAGTTAGGCTCGAAAGCCCCCTTTCTTCCGAAGCCTCAGCTCCGGTCTCAACCGAAACCGAAGGGTATATAACTCCCCAGTTTCTCTTTCCCCGCTCTTTCTAAACACAATGTCTTTCTTCTCAGGCGAGGCTGATTCCTCCTCCTCCTCCTCTTCTCGCCGGATCGGAGAGCTTCCATGGCGGCTAGGGTTTCACTCCTCTCCGTTTGACTTCCCACGGATATGGCGCAGCACTTCGGGATGAGCTCCTCCTCCTCCGCCTCGGCCACGCCCTACATCGGAAGCCCTCTTCACGACCTCAACGCCGTCGATCCCAGGCCGCCGGACATCACCGACGTCGACCGCGCCACCGCCGACGTTAGTACATAGTAACCTTTCTTGTTTGCCAACCTTGATTATTGATGGTGAAATTGAAGCTAGGGGTTTGTAGATTTAACAGAAGCAACTCCATTGATGCTGAGTAGTAGTGTACCGCTAAGCTTGTTTGGCTGTTTTAGGATTGCATTCACGAGTCGTATCGGAATTCGTTGCCGCTTCACGATGAAGACCGCTCCGGCCTCGACCAAAACATGCCTCCCCGAGGCGGTTCTTACGACTTGTCGACCCTCGAAGGTTCTTACGACGAACATTTTTCAAATTTTGATTTGTGTAGTTGAATGTGTTTGAGTTAATGGGTTGTTGATCATGGACATAGATATCACGCCAATTGAGACGGCAAGAGCTAGGTTTCTGCAAGTTGTTGTGGATCATTTTATCGGTGAGCATGTAGTTGAAATGGTCGATTCGGAGGTCGATTATAGTGGTCAATCTTGTCAAGAAAAGCTCAGTAAGAGGAAGGAAAGGGATGTCGTATATGAGGGCGATCCGAGTTATGCTTTGCCGTTGATGTATGTGGCAAACATGTACGAAACTTTGGTTAATGACGTCAATCTTAGACTTGCTTCCTTAAATGGATTTCGCGACAAGACGATAGGCGTAGCCCTTGAAGCGGCTGGTGGTTTGTATAGAAAGCTAGCCAAGAAGTTCCCTAAAAAAGGTAATCTTTTTCATTTTCAGTTTTATAATACATTTCAATTTTATTTCTTCACCTTTGTTATTTTGTGATATATAAATCAACATTCAATTTTGTGTGTGTGTGTGTGTGTGTGTGTGTTTGGCATCTTCATTCTGCGTCAGTTTTGTATTTATCAAATCCATATATTTTGTTAGGACCATGCACATTTAAAAGAAGAGAATTGGCAACCTCTCTTGAAACAAGGACGAGATTCCCTGAGTTAGTGATACAGGAAGAGAAGCGTGTTCGTTTCATCGTAGTCAACGGTCTTGATATTGTGGAAAAACCAAATAGCATGCCTGTGGATGATGCTGAGTGGTAAGATGAGAGTATTAATATCTTTAAAAATAATCATTGCACTGATCTTTATTGTATATTTCGCAACAGTTTTTGTCTCTGGGAAATGGACAAAAAAGTTAGTTTGTTCTCGCATGCAAAAGGAAGAATTGCTGTTTGTACGACGTGTTATACCATGAAACTTCTTGTTAAGTCGATTTGTATTTCCAGTTTGTGCTGAAATTAGAAAGTATATGTTATCTAGTTTCCCAATTTTTTACTTTCATTATTTTTCGTTTCTTGATTCTGAGACAGACAGTTTGATTTGGTACAGGTTTAAACGATTGACAGGCCGGAATGAAGTAGTTGTATATGCTCGGGACTATAAATTCTATTCTCCAAGACACAAATATAGGCGGGTTAATTCAAGCTCTGTCTCTAACATCCCTGTGTTACCTGTAAGTGTCCGCCTTTTACATGATTGCATCACACATTACTAAATTTCAGTTAGAAGAAAACGAAAGCCACTTATAAATATTTTTCACAAATTGCAGATGATTTTTTTTTACACAACCACTTGCGTATGCCTTGAGAAAATTATATTTTGATTTTGAATTCATGCAATCACATGTATATCGTACTCATCTGTGATTGTGGTCTCACAGTTTATCTCTTTTAAGGCTTTACCGTCTGCCTTTCCAGGGTTTTGCAAGTGATAACTCTGCCTTATTGGGTTCTACTCAAGGAGGATTTCGTGCCGTAAATGAGGTAAGATTAGGTTTTATAGACTCGACTCGCACGAGCATTTATATATTTAGTAAGTATGATCCTCTTTGAAAATCGATTCGATATTATTCGTTTTTCTTATTGGGAAATTGAGAGTGAACCTGAAAATACATCATTTCTTCTTGATCAAGAGATCCGATATTTTATAGATCCAATTATGCATGATGTTATTTTGGTTGATTTAGCAGGCACAGAGTCAGCAGAAACATATTATGCAGCAAGCGCAGTACCATCAACACATGGGGGAGTATTCGCAGTGCGGTCCGGAGATGGGCCACGCTCACATGTCTTGCTTACAGCCCCTTACTGGATCTCATCTCGGGGGGCGTTCTCATGTTCTGGTATTTATTTGCCTTTCCTAGTTTATTAGGTTTCGATGACGAGAGATTCACTTCTAGTTGAAACTATTCTGTATTCTCGAAAAAAATATCTTTCTTAATGCAAATTTTACATGGGTAATTGGATGCCATCTAGCTAGTTGACCTCCTATTACGTCACTTTCGGATTCTTCCTCGATAGACCGTAATGTTTCAAACTTATTCTCTAGCGACTGATGCACATTTACCCAAATTCATACGACAGCTACATTTTAACACTTTTTATAAGCTTGTGATAATGTTTCAGCCGGCAAAGTTCTGTGATGAGTGTGGGGCGCCGTACTTGCGAGAAACGTCAAAGTTTTGCTCAGAATGTGGCGTTAAGCGGTTAGGAATCTAGAAGCTAGAGACCGCTCTCTAATTTCCCCGTGGGCCGTGTTGCTGATTCTTCTTTAATTACTCGTCTCTCGTTTACTGTGGGAAAATGTAAATGATCAAACGGTTCTGTAAGTAGAATCCTAGCTCCTAATTAAAAAAAAAAAAAAAAACAAGGTTTGGATCATTTGTAAAATAGGAAAAGAAAAGAAGAAAGTGAAAGAAATGGGCGTGATGATTTTGGGTTTGTTTATGGATGATTTTGCATCTATTATATTTAGTCTGTTCTGATTTGTCCGGCATTAGAATCCTTAAAGAGTTTGTATTTGGGTATTTTCTTAATAAATCTTTCCTCTCTTCGTACCAACCCGACAAATGTATCGGCATAAGTACCAAAACCCAAAAATAAACTCTTCTGTTTGCGTTTCTATTTCTTGATTCTCTTCTTCTTCATCATCATCATAATCATCATCTTCTTTCGCATGAGACCATGTGCGTGACAAGCCTCCGGATTGCTAGTTGCGTCTTCTCCGACAAAAAACGACAATCTTGCTGATTTCCACTAGAACGGCATGGTTGGGCGATCAATTGATTGAGTAGAGGCTCCATCAGGACTCTTCTGAGCCCAGCCATGCTTCCAAACATTGCAAAATGAGTATTCTTACTAAAGTAAAAAATGAAAAGTCAAAATCCAGAAAAGAAAAGAGATTTACATAGAGAGATAGTCACACACATGAAGTACATATTTATTGCTGCCAAGAACACCAAAGATCCATCAATGGAGGAAACCCGGGCACTGAAAGCGTCGGTTAATGCTGAAGCCTTTGAAACAGAGATTGCTATTCCTGATAAAACTTTGCAGCTGCAATTATAGCAAGAACATTACGTCGAGACTTGATGATAATCCGGCTTTGTGGATTCTCCGAGTCTTCCTTGTTCTCTCGCTGTACAAAATCCGAAGAACAGGCACAAAAGAAGACAAGTATCGTGGCGAATTAATTTAGAATGTCATTTGCCATTGTTGGGAGCTGTTATAGCATTCGCTAGAAGAAGAGTAAATATCAGGCATTCATTATGAAAAACTAAATACAGATTCAAGTGGTAGAGGGTCTTCTTCATCGTATCGGATATTCACTATTGATTATTGGATAATTAAAAAAATTAAGAAAAAAGACCGTGCCTTTAAATAAGCTTGCTAATTTACGCGTATTTATTATCGGAACATTTACGATAACGGAAATTCACAAATGACTCCCGTGTTTGCGCGGCCGATATAGAGGATCCACGGGGCCAATCGGAATAGTTCTTGAGGTTCCACTTTGAATAGTATTCGCTTAACAACCAATTAATCCTGATATATACGCTTAATTCTTATCGGGTTTTCTTTTCATGCGTCACATTTGAGGTGTGATATTGAGTTATGCAAGTAATAAAATTGAACACGTAAGGTTCCCATTTAATTGATTGGTGACACTTGATTATATTTATTTATAATCCGTACTAACTATAGATAACAATTACAGAGCTTATTAATTATATATGGTTGTCGTGAAGGTAATAATTTAATGTCTTGTCAATTTGTTGGAGTCTGCTGTCATATACATGCAAAATTAAGAGCACGTTTATTATATGCATCCAATTATGTGACTTGACACATTTTATGGTTGTTTAGCTCAACTATACAAGACAAACGTATTTTTATTTGAGAGATAGTAGCCCCATATATATATATACATATATATATATATATATATATCCATGCTATTATTATTGGTGTATTAAAAATTATGTACCTATGCTATCACTCTACATCCTGGAAGACGTTAAATTCCATCAAAGCCGTAAAGCACGCGTGCCATCATCATAATATCTACAATTCTACATCATCACTCAATTTGGTAGGGTTGAACAACATAAACCATAAACCCAATATCAAAACCGAAAACTGGATATATCGGTACCGCATATACAATGCCGGCCTTGTGGACCGAAGGGTATGAGGCGAAGTAAACCGTAAGCCTTGTTTAAGTTAACGTTTGAGTCCTTAAAATCATATTTTAGGCCTTTTGATGCAGTGTTAACAAACGCAAAAAAAAGAGGCCTAATGCTATCGCCTTACTCGCCTTAGCAGAAGGCCGGCAATGCGTATATACCGATTGTCAAATTCAAACGGTTAATACCGAATGTAATGAACAGAAACCAAAAACCGATAAATTAATCGGTTGCGGTATTCGGTTATTATAAAATAAACCAAACCGAAAACTGCATTTACAGCATATAACAAAAGTTACTATATAATTTAATATTTTATATTACAAAATGTATTAACCTCTGCTTATATAATACTTACAGAGTTTATTAGTTTCACATCTATATTTCACATCAATTTCTTACTTAATGGCTACGTTATTTGAGTTGTTAATATATATTGATTAATATTTTTATTCTATTTTTGTCATATTCTTCGAAGTGGTAAATGCGGTTAAAATATCAATTTTACCGCAACCGATACCGAATACCGAATATGAAAATGGGGTTTTTAACTTTTTAAATAGGGTATTCGATTTTCCTTATAAAAATGTCGAAATGCAGTATTCGGGCTATTATTTTGAGAAAACCGCACCGAATATCCAGTTGTTCACCCCTACAATTTAGCTGATAAAAATTATAGTTTGCTCTACATATCCTCATGCTATCACTGTAGTTATTGAACGGAGACAAGTTTGTATATCAGGTGAAGCATCATATAACTAATATAATGAAAATTTTAAAAAAATTAATATTTTACCTTAGAATACTTTTAAATTGATTTAATCATGTAATAAAAAAAATTTAATCATAAAAGTAAAGAAAAGATATATTTTAATTATTTATTTCAAATTAGTTTACCAATCAATTATCTATATGAATAAATATTTATTTATTTTTTATATAGTTGCGGCATAAAGACTTCATATTTACACTTTGTGGAAGTATATATCATATGTTTCTTTTTTCCGTCATAAAGACAATGCTGTATAACTTTGAGTCTCTATCACTAAACTAAAGTTATCGTTAGTTTTTTCTGACGTACTCGGCGATGTCGACGATGCACGCGGCCGCAAGTATACATCGTGGATACCGCCGAGAACACTGAGTGCATCTCGATCGTCGACTACGTCACCAACACCATCGAGAATATCCTAGTACCGACACCGTTGAATACGTCGCTAACACCGCCAAGTAGCCCATCGATACCGTCGAGAGCACGGAGTGCATCGCTGATATTGCCGAGTACGTCGCAAAATCTTAACGTTTACTATAATATAGTGACAGAGACTCAAATTTATACAAAAAACAAAACATTAAATCTTTATGCCGGCAAAAATAATATCGTGAATATACCTCCAACAAAATATAAAAAATGAGGTATTTATGCTGCAAATATATAAAAAATAATTAATTATGAAAGGTTATTGATCATGTACATACAACTATGTAGTGGTGAAAATTATATAAACTCAGTGATCGTTGTTGCACTTATACATCTATGATTTTTTTATTTTTTTTTCATAAGCAATATGATCTATGTTGTTCTGTTATATGAATATGTTGCTGAATTTGGAAAATCTAAAAAAGTGGAACTTTTTTGGGCTAAAATTAGTTAATGACGTGGCATCATCACCATGCCACGCGTGTTATTTGACATCTGGAAAGTGACGGCGGAAAAAACAACGGATTTTTTATTTTTTAACACTTTAAGTATTTTTGTTGGTACTTTTAAATTTTAAGAATATTCTGTAATTTAGGATGACTTAAATATATCTATGCGTTATTTTCTCTTTTCTTATTGACATATTAATATGTGAGAAATAAGCGGCAAAAGTACTTTATATCTTGTGTCAAATCTAGTATCGCGACGTGTTCCAATTTTTTTTGTGGCGGGTAAAGTACCAAATTTATTATTATTTGGGATATAATCTACGGCATAGTTGAATGAATGTTTGTCAAAAGCAAACAATGTAAATTTTGGTTTTTATTTCTCAATGACTCATATATATTACTAACTGGAACTCAATAATTTTTTTATATTTTTTTTTTTCAATTTTCCCTCTCACTTTTTTATATAGAAGATTAGCGGCAAAAATATTACATATATACGATGAAATATCTTCTTATACGAAATAATCATCGAACTCGAATATCACTACTAAATAATTTACATGCTACTAAATATACCTAAAGAAAGAAAAAAACGCGTTTCCTTAGCAAAGACTTGCTTATGAGACAAATCACTCATGCACGAGTACGAAGCTCTTAGGTCCATTCCTCTTTCATCCATTGAGACTTTTCAACATCTAAAATATACAATAACAAATAGAAATAACACATGCAAGCACAGAAACATTCTCTTTAAGAACAAAAAAAAAACAAAAACAAAAACAAAAACACAAACACGTGAGTAAAAATCGCTAGCTCTAGTTCAAAAGAAGTGATAAGATCACTAGGATAACGATACGAGCATATGGTCGGAAAGAGACACAAACAGATGAAGCACATCCACATAATAATAAAGCTATCCTTAGTTTATTTGACACAAATCATGTCTTATATTTTTGTGAAGATGATCCTATATGATAGTGATTTATAACCTGTATGTTTGGTTGTTAAACGTGTTTTATTCTATTAGAATTATCCGCTTGCGATTTTTCTTCTTCTATCCTTTTCAGAATCTAAAATGACATCTAAGGTGATCATTAAGTAATGTCCCGTTTCATTTTCGTATTGTGTTTTATTAAGAGTATTTAGTTTCATACATTGTAAGGGCATTGTAATAATATGAAGTTATTCTCTTTTGTTTTTCCGAAAATCCGAGAATTTACAATTTGGTCGAACTTATTAACAACATTGAAACGTCTTCACCGAACTCCTTCAGCTTTTTAAGTGCACGATAGTGGTCTTAATTAACATTCTATACAACATGCGATGTTTCAAGAAAAAAAAAATGCCAATAACTTTTGTGAAAGTAATACTGACTTAAATAAGATATAATATGATCCTATTATATCATATAATTGAATTATGTTCATTCCGCCTAACGTTTCTTTTCAACATTCCCCTTGTACTTTTTCTCTTTGTTTCGGACAGAATTATTGAATATATTATATAGGGTTATTAGTGGCAAAAGTACTCAAGTTATTTAGAATTGAGGCAGCATAGAGGTAACTTAAAAATATTATGATAAATTAATTATGTACCCAAAATCTGTGAGCTTAAGCTTGACTTAGCTCGTCGCACAGAGGAAGTCAACCCTTCTCGAGATGCGAGCAACCCTGCTCGGGAGACGCGAGGAAGTTTGCTCGAAGATGCGAGCAAGTCTGCTCGGGACATGCGAGCAAGTCTGCTTGGAAGATGAGACCAAGTCTGCTCGCGGACAGTGAAGCTGTCCGAGGAGGAAAAGGGAAAGTCTACCCAGAAAGGAAAGCGCGTAGCTTGAGGAGCAAACTAAGATCAAGTCAAATATTTGGCGAGATTATTTAGGGTAGTTTCCTGATTTTGTGCATTTGATTGAGCTATGGTTTCGGCTATGTGAGGCTACATAAACCTAGCATTGTACACATTGTAAACAGTAGAATCAAGTCGAGTCCATTAGAGTTTTGAGTTTACCTCTTTGTAATTTTGCCTTCGATATTAATCAGAGAATTTCTTCTCCCATATTTGTGTTCTTGAGTTCGTTTTATCTTGGTGTTGTTCGTGATTCTTTGCAGATCCGTGAATTGGGATCCAACAAGTGGTATCAGAGCTTCAATCAAAGAACATGGCTTCATCAGATTCGACGATCGGAGATCTAGTGGTGAAGAAACCATAATCCGAGGAAGGCACAGTGACGCTCCATTACCCCATGCTCACGAAGAGCAACAACGCCGTGTGGGCGTTGAAGATGAGGGTAAATATGCAGGCGCAGGGAGTGTGGGAGGCCGTAGAAGGCGGCGATGTCAAAGGTCGCAAAGAAACAATGGCACTCGCAGCGATCTACCAGGCCGTTCCAGAAGAAATCCTTCTGATGCTCTCAGAAAAGGATTCCGCAAGAGAAACATGAAAAATGCTTCGGACCATGCACATGGGCGCTGATCGCGTCAAGGATGCCAAGGTACAGACCCTGAAGCACGACTTCGAGGTCATGCGGATGAGAGAAAGCGAGTCGGTGGACGACTTCGCAGTCAGACTCACGTCCGGGATGAAGTCAACGCAAATCAAACAAATAAACTCAAGCAATTAAACCTGCTCAAACATCAAAATAAACATGGATTTAAACATAGATTCTTTGAACATCAACACCGAAAATTCTTATTTCCCTTCTCACTTTCTCTCTCGAATTCTCAATTCATCCCCTCAATAGCATCGCGATTTGCGTTGTTGACGTCAGTACTAACAAAAATGGTAAAAATAACTAACGGAAAAGTGGATGAGGTTTACTCATCCGCCAAAAAGGTAAACCTAAATACTTTTGCCATATTTTTAATATTAATTATATACCATCATTTCAAGCAACTTGGATACTTTTGCCGCTAATAAACCGTCCCCGTGATATATATTATAGAAAATCGACATTCCATATCAAATGTCTCAAATTCTCTTATAATATTTTCTTTTTTATTTGTAGACGTACATGAATATAACTTGTTATATATCTTCATGTTAAATGATCATGCATTCAATACAGCCAAATCAATACTTAATCTGCTTCACCTTTTTTATTTAAAGACGTACATGAATATAAATTGTTATATCTTCATGTTAAATGATCATGCATGTAATACAGCCAAATCAATACTTAATCTGATTCACCTTTTTTATTTATAGCAATGTTACCTAATTCCACTCTCCTTTTCTTAATATTGGAGAGTTTCGTAGTCTCATCATGACTCACGATAAACGATAACTAATCACCGAAGCCACCACGAGTCATTATCATCTCGAGCCTCCGAATCAGAAAAAGAGCAGAACTTGAAGAACAGCACCTCAACTCCCTGAAGACCTCCCGGAGATCCAAACCCGCTGACGGGCGCAAGCGAGCCACGGCAGAGGGGACACCACGTGCGCTTCGAACACCGGACCCACCTCCGCAAGCAAAGCGCGTGGAAAACATGGCCGCACCTCAGCTCCCCAACCTCGTCACCGTTCCCCACCTCATCGAGGCACACCGAGCACTGCTCGGGGCTCCCGGCCGTCGTCGCGTGACGTGTCGTGGCGATGAGCTCGTTGCAGCCCGCACTCGGGGTAAAGTCGTAGAGGCGAGGGGGAGAGAATAAGAACTGGTTTTGAAGGAGAATCTCGAGCGCGCATTTGAGATGGATTAGGGCTAGGATTGAGGTGCTCCACAAGGTCTTCATCACCATTGCGTAGCTGAATAGGTTAGCGAGAGTTTGAGATTTGCTCATTTCTTTTCAATGTTTTTAGCTAAGCTTGAAGTATTTAACTACCAAAAGTAATAAGTGATGATATTTATAGGCTCATGTGGGGCTAAATAAGGTTTGAAAAGAGCAAGTTATAGCTAGTCATGGGTATCTTTTTCCAAAGTTGAAACTTCCTAATAAAAAGGGGAAATTAAAATTAGGCATATGCATTGTGGTAAATGGCTTTGGATTTTTATTCATTTTCCTTGTGAACTTTACATTTGTCTAAAATTATTACTTCATGAGAACAACTTTTGGAGAGGAAAAATAATGACTTACTGGAGACTTCTTATACGTAAATTTAAGAGCGATCTTCGAACATAAACATTACTTTCAGGTTACTACTCGACTGTTTTGATAGACTTATTAGGGCTAATCTCGATAAAAGTTCTAATATTTTCAAAAATGAACCAATATATTCAAATTCTTTCAATTCTTTGGTTTTGTATATCTATTGGTAACTCCGTCAAAATTTTCGTCCTCCATTGTTATTTATGCCATCAAAATTTTTGTTTTGTATTCCAGTTATTTTTTTACCTGGACAAAGTCCCAAATCTTTGGTTTTGTCTCCTCATTTCACTTCCGTGAAAAATCCCAACCATGGATTATGCCATTTTGAGGTTGAAAAACTAATTGTGCTCCCGTTTTAGTACACACCCTTGTCATTTTTCTCAAAAATGAGGAAAAAAATTGTAACGGTGGCATGAGCAACGGTGCAGGATGAAAATTTTGACGGAGGTACCAATAGGAATACAAAATCAAAGGGTTGAAACTTTTTCCGGACAAAAAAAATTGACACTTACTGATTCATTTTTTTGAAAATATTTGAACTTTTATCAGAATTAACCCTTACAATTAAGACTACTATTCACTATTCAAACCATAACATCAAAAATTAAGTTCAATATTATTTACTTAATATTTTATTATTTCTATTCAGTACTTTATCATTTTACATCTATATTTTTTTGTTTATCATTCTATCATATAATGTTAGTTTATCACAACAAATTTGATACACTATTGCATAAAATGGTGTGGGATTTACAGTTTTGTTATTAAGAACTTCTGCTACAAAATTACACTAAAATATGGTTATGCGGTCCCACTTGAAGCAAGACGCCAAAACGGCGTTTTGGGGTTGAGGATAGATACTCTACTACTGAATCAACTACAGCGTTGTGTTGTAATAGTTCATGTACGTTGTCTATTTATTGTTTTGTTAGGCCTTTGGTAACGTTTTCTATTTCAAAAAATATTTTCAAGAGATAAATTATAAAATTGTTTTTTAAATTGTTTTCGAAATAACGTTTGGTTAGTACCTTTTTTTTAAAAAGAAAAAACGAAATCATGTTTGGTGAAGATTTTGTTTTCTAATAAGTGTTTTAATGTGTGAAATAAAAGGTTATTATTATGCTATATTGTGACCGAAACCCTCCAAAATAAAAATAAAAATAAACTATAAAATATAAAATATCGAAAATATTTAATTAAATATATTTTATAAGTTATTGATATATATAATTAATACTTCTTAAATTAATTTAACAATTTCTCCAAACATTCTCATGTTATTTATTTTACGAGTTTGATTTTTATAAAGTTGTCATATTGAATAATTTAAATAGCAACTGCATTTTAAAATTATCTTTGCAATTTAGTAGAATTGAAATAAAAAAAAAAATATATTGAATTATTATATAATTTTTTTTTTTAGTAAAAGATGGAGGCCCGACATCTCGCAATGTGATCTCGAATCCCAACTAGGTTGGCACCCAAAAACACAAAGTAAGAAACGGGGCTCTAAATAAGATAGATAAAAAGCATCACAGTTTACAAAGATATAGAAAGAGACGAGAACTAACAAAACCTAATATCTCTCTCTAAACAAAAAAAAAAAAAAAAACTAGCAAAATCTAAAATTCTCTTTCATACAAATATCATCATTAACGAAAGAAGAAATGAACTCCGGGTGCGAAGGCCACCAATGTTGATCCAAAGTTTGAGCAGCAAATCTAGCAAGGGCATCAGCGGCTTGATTACCCTCTCTATAAATATGTGTGACTCTAAAGTTGATAAGCTCCAGATAGCTAATGCATTTTGACCATTGAGCCCGCAACCTCCAAGGCACCAAATGAGATTTCTTCTGAAGAAGTTGAACCACATAAGTAGAGTCGGACTCAAGCCAAATATTTTCCCAATGAAATTCTTTTGCTTTCTCAATAGCAAACATAGCGGCCGTTAATTCAGCTTCAAAAGCATAAGCAGAGTCGATATGGACCGCAAACGAACCATGAGGAAATCCACGATAGGTCCTGAAAATACCTCCTGCACCAGATACACCCGGAGTACCAATTGAGGAACCGTCAGTGTTGCATTTTAACCAAGCAATAGGAGGAGAGCGCCATATAACTGAAACAATATTTGGAGCTTTCCCAGAATGAATTTCCAAACCAAAAAACTTCAAGATTTGTAAATCCTCCGAAGCGTTTGATGTTCCTAGCATAAAGAAATCCGCTTCTTTAATACATCGCCAAACTTGTCTCAGAAGGTTGCTAGTGTTGGGGATCACATCCTCAAAAACACAGGCATTCCTAGCACGCCAAATGAGCCAAACTGTTGATATGACCGCAGTATTCCAGAGAGCGAAGATATGAGAGCTGAGATTCACGGAAGCGGCATCCGAAAGCAACAATGAAAGCGACCCTCCTGTATTGATTGGCTTTCGAAATATATCTGAGATAGCCCGCCAAACAAACCCTGCGAAGTTGCAATGGACGAAAATATGGTCGGTATCCTCCACTTGTTTGTTGCAAAAGCGACACATTGAAGCTAGAGCAAATCCTTTTTCCCGCAAAGTAAACTCAGTAGGAAGGAAACCTAAGAAAGCCCGCCAACATATGGTCGGTATTCTGGATCCAACAATCCCTAAACCCTAATAAAAACAAAAACTGTTGAGTGTAAAACGCACTTCCCAGGTCACGGAATGACATATGATAATAATGTTTCTTTATCTAAGTATTTTAGGGATTGTTGGCTCTTGTTAAGAAAATATAATTTTTTAAAATAGTTCACAAGTATACGGATCCAATTTTTACGTTTGACGAGCTGATTGCTCCGAGCGACATAAGGCTTATATTGGTCAAATGAGTTTGGACTGCAATTATCTTGTTAATAAGCATTTTGAGGTTTTGCTAAGTGTGAAAGGATCGATAAACGACTTGTCGTTAAAATCGATTAACTATAAACAATAAAGTTGAACTCCAACAAGAATGGCTTTGGCAGTTTATAATAATTTTTTTCTATTATTAGAATGACCCCTAAATGAGTAGATTGAGAATATATATAGGGTATTGATATAAACATAATATCATGTTTTGTATTGAAAATACTGTTTGATCTGATGAAGTCTTCGTAAGAATCCAGAGCTTCCAGAATATGACGTTGGACATATGAATGACGTTGGACATTCGAGAAATCCAAGAATGCAACAACTATTTTATGAGAGTGGGTTCCACAGTTTTAATTATGTTGGCAAATAAATATGATACCCCACTTGTCTCATAGTCTACACAAACGCACATGTAAAATGTAGCTTTAGTTAACATTCTTTTCAAAATCTACCATGAAAACTTACAAACCACACCAATGCGTACCTTTTTTTTTTTTTTTTTTATAAAGACGGGGAAAATTACTCTATATCGAACTATAGTAGAAAATCACACACCCGGATTAACTGTGACTATAGAATATAGTAGAACTCAAATCACAAATCAAAATTAGACTTACTATTTAGAGTTTTAATAATCTCAAATAAGTTATACTAAATACGAGTATTCAACTAGCCCTGATGATACACTCAAGTAAACCCTTAACGAGTAGTCAAAGCCTCCACACCTTGAGGAGAAAACTCACATACGAGTATTCAACTAGCCCTGATGATACACTCAAGTAAACCCTTAACGAGTAGTCAAAGCCTCCACACCTTGAGGAGAAAACTCACCCACTAAGCCAATGTCATAATCTTACTCAAGGCCATTGATCGTGGAGTCAACACAAATATCGAACATAGCATACTTTGGAACGCTTCTAGGCCTGAGAAGTCGGATTGGTATCCTTCTTTAGATTCTCGGCCTCCAGGGACACATTGAACTTCGAGATAAGTAGTTTAGTGCCCCCTCAACAATATCTTATTGAGTCATTGATTTACTTTCATTCACAATATATAATTTATAGCAAAAGTCATCAAACTCATTAATTTTTTACAAATAAGTCAATAAATTTATTTTTTAGCGGCGAAAGTCACTGAAGTCATATTACAATGCCGAATGTCACATTTTTCACTATCTTAGCCGCGCTACAACACTAATTATGATTTCATTTCTCTCGACCGTCAACCTGACACGCTCTACTGCCCGTATCGGTGAAAGGAATTACTATAGGGGCAGTAGACCGTGGCGGTTACGACGACACTGCCGGTTGTCGCATTTTGTGCCCAGGAATTTTTTTTGACATTGCCGAGTAGCATGAAAACTATGAGTCCGACATATATATATATATTATATATATATATATATTATTCATTAATTGGTTATTCATTTTTAATTATTGATTTACAAACTCAATAGAGAGTTTGTGCTGCAGCCTCGGCTCGGATAGATTTGGAAACATACTCGTGCACGAATGCCAATCAATACTCTTTCAAAGCGCTGATCGATTTCCTAACAAAGCTGGGACATCAAAGTATATATTATATAAAAAAAATCCACGTGAGAAATGTCCTCAAGAACTAAAGTCTATTCATATCTATCGTCCAGAGATTCAATTCAGTACGCGGAAATCAAACACATGGGATGTCACTGATCAAAGCACTCCAAAAATGTCAGCCTCATCAGTTTGTAATTAGAATGATATGATAAAGAAAAATAAAAGTAGGAAGAAAGCTTCAACTTGGTGACATATAGAGCTGTTAGGACAGTTTTGAAAGTTGAACCAGTCAGCCACGTGCATGAATTAAGTTGTTAGTGATTATAAGTCACTAACAACTTAACGTGAAGTTGCGGCTAAAATATTCAAATGTTTGATTAACTTAAGCGGCAAAATTCAAAACAGAAAAATGATGGAAAGTACCAAGTCAACAAATTAATGTGAAGCTACGTATTTTTCTGTTCAATTTATTTTTTCTTGTGTCGAATTCAAATGAGAGAACATGCTACAAAATGGATGAACACATATAACACTTTGCTAAAAAAATATATCGCCTCATATTTAATAACTTTAAGTATTTTTGTCGTTATTTTTTCACTTTAAACTCTTATATCGCAGTTGAATACAGTTTAGATAGATACTCTTGCCACGATAATCTTGGGCTAAAATATCAAGAGCGTATGGTGTGAAAGAATAGTCTTCATTAGCGTGGCTTGAAGTCCATGCACAAGGCTAGAAATGAAAAGCTGAAATGAAGAAGGAAATCATTGTTCTTCAAACCAATTATGGCATACATAATAGAGTAGACTAACAATATGAGAAAAGTAAACACTGGATCACTTTTTGTTTTCTTCTTGAGGAGAGGCTTTGCGGAAGTCACGTTTGGCAGCCCCGTAGGGCATAGACGATTCACTAATCAGAGTACCGAGAGAAAACGAAAAAAAGTACTATAATTTTATTAAATTAATAATTTCGGTTAGTAAGTTTTTATATAATATCGACTGATTAATATTACTGAACTATTTCTCGATAAATTAATAATCTCGATAATGTAATAAAATTATTTAGTACCAATATTAATTCATAGATATTTACTTTAATATATACGTTGAGATAAGAAACATAAATAAAATAAGGGTTGATAGTATTATATAATACATGGTTACTA
Source organism: Parietaria judaica (assembly GCA_954871525.1). Taxonomy (NCBI): domain Eukaryota; kingdom Viridiplantae; phylum Streptophyta; class Magnoliopsida; order Rosales; family Urticaceae; genus Parietaria; species Parietaria judaica. The sequence goes on from OX940870.1 coordinate 29,769,281, forward strand.
ATTCAAAATTTGACGGTAAAAATACTTTATTTAAATAAATGTAGCGAAATACTTCTAAACGCCCCATAAAATACCATGTCATGAGACATGCTGATGTGTAATGCCATGTCATGCGGGATCTTGACCGCTCTAATAATGTACTTCTAAAATTCTACGATATTATAAATTGGAGTTGAATAAAAGACATAGAATTCTCCCAAAAAAAACTTGCAAACTTACAAAACATAGTACAAAGCAAGGTCTAGATATTTGTTCCAAAACAAGTCATGCATGTTAAAAGTGCGTACAATCTCCTGCGCGAAATTTTTGTTCCTATCGATGCCGGCCAAATTCTGTTTCATTCTCGTGATTCTGCCACTTCTGATCTCCGTCCCGCAATAATTGCACTTGAAAGCCGAGTTGTTGCTCAGATCTTCATAGGGAGTTCTCCCTTGAAAGATTTTATTTACTCATTTTCAACCTAAACAACAAGAAGAATTACTGAGATTAGTTAAAAACAGCAAGAGGAATGGCAAAAATAGGTACTTTTGCCGCAAAAAAATTTTTTACCTCAAAAAAAAAAAATTCAATTCCACCAAAATCTCACATTATTATAGGAATAAATATTTAATGGAAGCCAACTGCAAGAAAAGTCAGTAGACTACCGGAGAAATCACAAGAAGATAAACTTAAAGACTTTTGCTGTGATTATGTGAATTGCCGAATTATCGTCAAATCAGAAAATAAATTACACCAAAAACTAAGATCAATATTTCAAAAAATATTTAATGAATGAAAACACCAAAAAAAAAAGAGTATATTACCTTACAAATCACAAAAGATAAACTTGGAAGACTTTTGCCCGAATTATGAGAAATTCCGAATTTTCGTCAAATCTGAAAATAAATTAAAAAAAATAACTCAAATTAATATTTCCAAAAATATTTAATAAAGGAAAACACCAAAAAAAAAAAATGAGTAGGTTACCTCACAAATCACAAAAGAGAAACTTCAAATACTTTTGCCGCATAATTAGGAAATCCAAATTGTCATCAAATCTGAAAATAAATTACACCAAAATCTCAGATTAATATTTCAAAAAAAATATTTAATTAACGAAAACACCCAAAAAAATGAGTAGAATACTTCACAAATCAGAAAATGATCAACTTCAAATACTTTTGCCGTAATTATGAGAAAATCTGAATTATCATCAAATTGACTAAAAAATTCACTAACAAACACATATTTCTTACTAAATACTAACTACAATCTTTTAAAGCATATACAAACAATAAATCATAAAAAAAATATCTATATTTTGAGCAAATTGAAAAATTCAAAACTTTGAATATTTTTGTCTAACAATCATACAAATTCGAATTTCCTCTAATCTAACAAAATAATTACAAACTAAGTCACCAAAACAATTTTCCATCAACATATATTCATAAGAATGCAAAATAACAACTCAAAATCACAAAAGTACCAATCTTTACTCATTGAAGAACATAACTCATATGAACAACTAATTCTTTAGTTTTGAACTCATGAAAATCTTCTAAAAATCATAAAAATGAATAAATATCAAAGAAAAAAAGTGCATGATTTATACATATCTATGATTATAACTCCAAAAATTACCAAGTAAATTTGAAGAAATTCGAAAAAAAATGCTTAAATCAAAACTTTGCAAACTTTTGCCAAATACACGATAATCAGTGATAATAACATGATTTACTGAAAATCCATCAGCTTACCAGCTCGAAAATCGCCCAAATGCACAATTTTTGGCTTGAGAGCGGCGAGAAGAATGGAGAAGTATGGTTTGGTTCGATTTTTGGCGAAGAAAGTTCAATTTATATCTGCACACAATTTTACACTGCTAAAAACGATAATCGATTGGAATAGGATTTATCGATTATCGCGATTATCAACGATAAGTTACCAAACCGGCAACTAGTATAGTGGATTATTGACCGGCGAACATCAGTAAGACCGATAATCGTCGACGACAGTAAGTCGAACCTTGGTACAAAGTACAAACCTGTGGGGCGTGGGTGTAGCCACCGCGTTAACGGTCAGAATCACTTGAAACTCACTTAGTACTTGTGTGGCTTCCATACATTTTTTCTTCTTCAATATAAAGAACTAACCATTGAGGACGAGGCATTGTTATGGTTATGGAGTCGCTAATCGAAACACATAAGAAAAGCACCAAAACAAATAGTTGACCTTATTAATCTATCTGTGTCGCATATATAAAACGTAATCTATTGAAATGTTTGAATGTCATGTAAAACGACGTTATGCTTTAACGAAACGACAATCGCACCTACAACGACAACAAATTCTTAGACTACAAAGTACAAACCAATGTCGTACTACGAAAAAAGACCAAACAAAAGCGTTTCCTTAAGATTTAAACTACACAAAACCTCATTCGTATTGTTCTGGTTGAAGCTGAAGAAGCTTCTATATCTATACACGAGTTCGTATATGTACAGGTTAACTCTAGAAATACTCCCCGTAAATCTTCGCCAGTCTCCGGGACCCGCAACCGGAGGCCGTGTTTTGCTCCCTGAGAATCTGCTGCTGAATGACGAGCACCGAAGCAGTGCCTCCGAAATCCGTAGCGCTGACGTAGTCGCCGATGATCCCGAGCTCGAGGTGATTCTCCGTCCAGTCCGACAGGCCCTGGAGGAGAACCGGGTTTATGCCCTCCTTCCTTCCGACGACCCACAGGTCGAACGAGTCCTCGTTGATGGCCTGAATCGCCGCCAGCGTCTCCGCACCGTTGCGGACTATCACCTCCCTGTAGAAAGTCTTGTTAATTGTAGAGAAACAAAAACAGTATATTCCGGTTTAAAGAAAAAAAAAATTAGAAACAGTACCTGTAGATGACCCTCTCGTTGGCTTCATTCTTGACCCAGAACCACGTGACCACTCCGTCGTCGAGCTTCTTCTCCATCTCGTTGTCGCCCTCGCCGTTGAAGGCGAGGAAGCGGATGACCGTCATGCACACGCTCAGGTTGCCGAGCATGCGATCCGCATAGGAGAGTGCCTCGCGCGCGTCGGCACCGCCCAGGAACAGCACAGCGAAGTGGTGCCCGGACGCGCCAAACCCGCCTGTCGTCGCGAGGGGGTTCATGGCGAGATGGCCCTTGTCCACGAAGATCCCCACCGAGCATGGCGCGTTTGAGAGGACCATAGTGTTCACGGACCGGACGCCGAGGCGGGGCCCGCCTGCCACTTCGACGCCGTCCTGGTCGAACGGCAGGATCACGATCGTTGCCTTGTTGTGAAGCGACAACTCGCATATATCCTGCACGTTTTTAATCAAAGTTATTAATTTACTGAGTAATAATTCAATTGTTCTAGTTAGAATTGAGATTATACAAATTACTTACTTAACCGGAAAACAGGTACCTGGTAGTAATCCCCAAAATGTGAGTCAAAATGGCTACCGACCGGACCAAAAAAAATTTGCCGCCCAAAACCCGGTACCGGATTTATCCGGCTCCGGAAAAGGTCGGACCCGGATAAATCCGGTTCCGGGTTTTTAAAAATATTTTTTTATTTATTTAATTAGTTTATTTAATGTGTAGTCCTTTAATCTGGGCCGTCGGATCGCGAGATCGACGGCCCAGATTATAGCTTTTAATTTTTTAATTTTTATTTTTTTAAAAGGCCGGAACCGGACCTATCCGGGTCCGACTTTTTCCGGACCCGGATAGTTCCGGTTCCGACTTTTTCCGGACCCGGATAGTTCCGGGTCCGACTTTAAAAAAAAAAAAAAGTGGATCCGGGTTTTAATCCGGATCCACATTTTTGGGACTACCTGGTAGACGGTGCGCTTGGGGGTGATGGCGGTGTAGGAGTGGAGCTTGATGCAGTCGGAGCGGGCCTCCTGGTAGAGGCTGAGCGCGTTGTGGATGGTGAGGCACCGCGCGTACTCCGGGGGCACCTCGTGCTGCGTTTCGTGGTCGATGAAGACCGGAGCTGCACGGGCCACGAGCTCCATGAGGCAGAGCGCCGTGACGGAGAAGGGAGTGGCGGTTGTGGGGTTCGACGCCTCGAGAAGGCTGACGAGCCCCGCCACCTTGTCCTGCTCCTCGATAATCAGCATGATGCGCAGGTCCGTGCCCGGCGCCGTGTGCTGGATCGTGCGCCGCTTGCTGATCATGTACGGCTTCGTTGGGTCGTAGAGGAGGCTTACCAGTGGCGTCACTATCCCGGTAATCAGAATTGTCAGCACCACCATCATTGTGAAGTACGATGGATGAAGGATCTGAAATGTGTGCCATGCCATTTAAACCCTTAGTTAGGGTTCTATATAAATAAATAAAAAGTACTTAATATTTTAATTTTTAATTTTTTGTGTTAGATATAAATTTTTAAAAAAATACTACCCATATTTATGCTTTTTACTAATTTTTCCAAAATATTATTTATTTGTTAGTAAAGTCTCATCAATATTAAAAACTAAAAAAATGATTTTTTTTAAAGTAGATACTTGTTGAAGCCTTTAAGTATATCCAAATTTTATTAAATTGATTGAAAAAGTGAAATAAAATTTTAGCGTTGAAGCAAAATAATAGACATTGCAAATTTTGGCCATAAATTTATGCCACACAAAAAACACCAAAAACGAAATTAAAGTAAAGTGACAAAATTCACAAAAATTAAAAAAATTAAAAGGAAAAAAAATGGTTACCTCCTTGTCCATCCAGTGCATGAAGAGCAGGAACTCAACTTGACCCCTCACGCTGAGCAGCAGGCTGAGCGCGAGGCTGTCGCGGAGCGGCATCTTGAAGTAGAGCGCCGTGAGCAGGGTAGCGATGATCTTGGTGACGTACCCGATTACGACCATTGTCACGAGCGGCTTCAGTGCAGGCCAGATGAAGGAGATGCTGGAGATGTCGACGTACATTCCAATAAAGGCGAAAGAGAAGGGCATGAGGATGTCCGATGCGATTGTCTCCGTCTTCTCAACAAGCAGCGACCCCAGTGGTGGGCCGTCGGGGATGATGAGGCCCAGCCACATGGGGCCGTTGGCAATGGCCAGCCCGAACATGTCTGTCACGAAGCCCATTGACAAAGCCCCGAGGATGATCAAGACTATGCACCCTTGCTGTATGGGCTTCCCGCCCTGCGCGCGTGCCACGATCCTCAACATTACCTTGCGCAGCCCCACCAGCATCAGCAGCACCAGGAGCGACGAGAGCACGAACCTGCTCGTTAAACCGTCGAATACATCAATTACACCGATCATTTTATGTTTGTTAGAGATGAAGCATCAAATAAGATTCGGAGCGCACCAGCCACCGTTCTTGCTCTGAGCCTCGCCCTGCTTGGAGGACTCAAAGGCAATGAGCGCGTTGATGCCAATGGCATCGCTGATAATGGCGGTGGAGAGCGCCATACGTCCGACCTCAGAGCTGAGGAGGTTGAGCTCTTTGAGGATGGGGAAGAGTGAAGGAAAGGCGGTGATGGCCACGGTGGAGGACACCGCACCGAGGGAGGATACGTTGGCGAGGTCTGGGTCCATGTACGGTCGGAGCGCGAAACCAACGGAAAGCCCGATGGCTAAGGGCACGAGCACGCTGGCCAGCGCGATCCATATGTGCTTCTTGCCCGTCTTCGTCACCAGCTTCATGTCCATCTTCACGCCTGAGACGAAGAGGAAGTACATGAACCCCATAAGGCCAATGTTCTTCACCATGAAGTCCGAGTTCTCCGGGAACAAGAAGTTCTTGAACTTCTTGCTCTTCCCCAGAAAGCTCGGCCCCACAATAATCCCGCCCTAACAGAAAAACAAGAAATATTAACGTACAAAGAATGCTCTCCTTGGATTTTATTCAGAGTTTTTTCATGGTTCCGGCTATATTGAATTTCAAAAATCAGAAGCGGTCCGGTCCCAATGCTAGTATTAGAAAATCCTTTTCATTCAAGAATGAGAACTGTCCAAAATCCGGATTTCGGTCCTCGTAAAGAAAAATATATTTTCGTCACATATTGTCATACACAATTGTGTCAGGAGACAGGCCAAATCATGGTTTTCCTGGTTAAATATTTTTAGTCTATCTAATTCTACATAATTAACCCAAAATCGAAATTAGTCGGGGCGTTTTTCTGAATCCAGACAAAACACAGTTAGCTCTCTAAATGTCGTAATTTTTTTGGGCCCTCGACAAAATACTATATTTAATTAAGAGATAAGAATATAGAAAAAGTCATGCTATGCAATCAAATTTTTCAACAAACATGACCACATGTTTATATTCAGTATTATTATTAATCGCATAAACCAAAATGAGAGCTCTCATTTTATTTTAACCAAAATAATCACGTAAAATAAACGTACATAAGTTAAATATCCAAAAATGTTGCAAAGTTTGCTTAATCTAATATAATATAAACTAAAGTTATAACTTTGATAGACTTTCGACTTCAAATATTCTATTACCCCAATGTAAAACGTTAATATAAAAAATAACGAATCGGGTTCTGAATAATAAGACGTTTATATAACTTCCATGCATGCATGCACGTTCGATCTATTTAACGTGAGAGCGTACGATGATCTCGGCGACGATCTTGGGCTGGCGGAGCGGCTTAAGAATGAAGCGAACAATGCGGACGGCGATGAGGACGAAGCTGATCTCGAGCAGCACCAAGGGGAAGGAGTAGGAGAGAGGGTTCTCGCCATAGAAGATGCCGAAGGGATGGTTGTGGTGCGTTTTCTGGCAGACGAACGCTCCGCCGCCAGGGATCGCCGGATCAAATCCCTCGGCGCCTTCCCCTCCCACGGCCGCCGCGGCCCTCAGCGAGGTGGCCAAGTGGTGGGCCCCACTCGACCAGTTGTAGCCTACTTGCGTGTAGTACGGTGGGAATTCTCTCACCATTTTTGCATCTCCGTTCTGTCTTTGGAGCCACGCGAAGAGATAGTATTAGAGACGGAGAGAGAGAGAGTTGATGGACGAAAGGAACGTTGAAAGAAGAGCCGGTCTTGGTGGTGACTGGTGGTCTATAGCCTCACATTTTTCACTTATTTTTAGGGCCCCAAGTTATAGGAATAAGGTAGTTTTTTTTTTTCTTCCCTTTTTTCATAGGATAGTATTTATTTACTTTTTTTTTTCTTTTCTTTCTAGTAGTTGTTTTACTCGTAGATCAAGTTTTCCCGGTATTCTATCGATAATCCACGTTTTCATAGTTATCGAATACTTTTCTCACGTTTCTCTTTTCCTTTTATACTTTTTCATAGAAAAGCTATGAAAATTAATTGAACTATTTCTCGAAATATTTATTTTGTGAGTAAAATATAGAAGATCGACGAAGACAGTGGCGGAACCAGGATTCTGAGACAGGGGGGGTTCAAATTTTTTTGATTAAATTTACGTGATAAATACAACGTCAAAATACAACATTAAATATTTCTAAAATGAACATGATTCAAGTTATATTGTTAATTTGGAGAAAATTAGACTAGAGTTTTATTTTGGGGGGGTTTATGTACATAAATTTAAAATATTTTAGTACTATTAGTGCAATTTTTAAAATGTTGGGGGTGGTTTCAACCACCCCACCTCATCACATGGATCCGCCCATGGACGAAGATGAGTAAAAACGCTATATCTTTGTAGGAAGATGAGTAAAAACGCTACAATGACACATTATATTCCTTTCGGGCAGGGAAATAACTTTTCCTTCAAGTAAAAATATTGTCTTTCATATTTGTGCTTGAGACTTTGTTTACATATTTTAGTTGTGCTTTAACATATAATGTCATTGTGATATGTTGGTATTTTAATTTGACACTATATAAAAATTGAGTATAAATATGCATAAAACTATTTTTATATTTTCTATCAATAAATTTATCGATAAGTTCGATAACTGCAACCGATGTATTGGCCAAAGCGATGACTTGACGTCTTAGTTTGACTCTGAATGAGATAATCTAAGCAACACAAACTTTCTTACCCTCAAGTGTTATTTAACGATTAATAAAAATTTAATCATTTTTATTAGGGTAAATTGCGGCTAATGTACTCAATTTTTATTTTTTGCGGATTATGTACCTAATATTTATTTTCGACGGCTAATGTACCCAAACTTTATTTTGTTAGATTTTTTCGTGTTTTCCGTCACTTGATCGTCAGCGAGTGATATGTACACTTTTCGTATTTTTGAAATAACTCACTCATTTTTTGTCGAAGTTTTATGCACGACTTACGGTAGAAAAGATAAGAGATAGATAACAACTTTTGTGTTTTAAGTTTTGTAAAAACACAAATATCCTAGACACTGTAAAACACAACCAACATTTAAGGCAGTAGCTCCGTCAGGAAAGCTTCAATGGATTGCTAACGAGGTGTTTAATTATTTTGCTAAATGTCGTCTTTATGAACGGACCAAGAATTTATGGTCGTGTAACAGCCAAAAGTGGCTGTAAAACTATGTTCTCAGGGACTGAAACCCCTATTAGTTTAATGAGATAATGTCCTTAAAAAAATAATTTTTTCGCTTCAAAATAAGAGTTAAATTATAAAATTTGAACAAGACATGTGAATTACGATTAAAATACGAATATCGCGTGTTTTCTGAAATTAAAGATGTTTGAAATTAATTTTCAAAGTTGAAAACTTGTGAGAATTTTGTTTTACTGTCGATTGGTTTTATTTATAATTTATTTTCTAATTATGTTTTTAAATTCTAGAAAACATATTTTGAAAAATTGTTTGATTATCGTTTTTATTTCACTATTTAAAAGAATTATATTTTGAAAGGGATAGTAGTGAGTGAGTGGAGGCAGGCGACAAACACTTCTCCGACAATCTCGAATCTGACAACAATGGCGGTTAACTCACCCACTCACACTCACTGGGCCACTCACCTGAACCGCCGTCGCTCGCCGCTTCCCCCCGGCTTCTGCAGACGAGCCGCCACTGGACCGGCCTTCTTCTCCGAGCCTCAAACCCCGAGGTTCCCCTCAGTTCGCTCCGGTTCTGACTCGCTCCGGTCCACGAGCCTCGGCCACTCCGAATCGTCGATCGCTCACTCGGCTTCGTCTCACGCCGTTGATTTCCTCACGCTCTGCCATCGACTCAAGGTTCGCGATCCCATACTGCTTCTTTCTCCCCTAATTGCGCTGTTTGGTTGCCTAGAAAATCATGCAAAGTCGATTTACGGAGCTCGGAAATTCATGTTGCATGTTCGCCATAGGTGCTCAAGCGTCGATTGATTTGATTTGATTTGATTTGATTGAATGCATTCGCATTCACTATCAGCTGATTGAAGTTTCTTTGAGGATTGAAACGTTTGAATGGATTTGGTTTGAGTGAGTACTGATGTATGTCGCTCTTACCTTCCACGCAGACCACGAAAAGGAAAGGATGGATCAACCATGGAATAAAGAGCCCCGAGTCGATCGCGGATCATATGTATCGAATGGCGCTGATGTCTCTGATTGTCGGCGATCTTCCCGGCGTGAACAAAGAGAGGTGTGAACTTCCCGGTCTTTCCTTAAATTATGTGGGAAGATTATAGAGTAACTGTATTGGTGCATGTATTCTGATTCCTTCAATTTGTAAATGGAAATTGCCCTCGACTCGAACAGGTGTATTAAGATTGCGATCGTCCACGACATAGCGGAAGGTATCTATCGATACGATTCATTTTGTAGACGTTGTTAATGGAATGCGATGCTACTATTTTTGCTATCGATAAAATTCAGACTGATCGGACCTTATCTCTAGTTCGAGAGTTACATCGAAAAACTATCCCAACAATGTTCAATAAGATTTTTTCAGTAATCAAACACGACGACTAAATCTAACGGTAATTGCGTTATGTAGGCTTTGACCCTCTTTATACTGACCCAAAATACCCCTAAGGAGAGAAAATACATTTGATTAAAATACCCCTCTCCATAATGCTGCTTAAATTGTACTGTTGATTGCTTAGTTTAGCTGAACAAGATGTTCTCTTTACTCCCAGGCAATATCCTATTGAGAGAATATCCTCTAATTTTTGGATAGAATTCACAAAACCAGAGATGCAATATAATATTAGGCTCAATAGAAGAAGAGTATAATTGTAGTGGGAAGAAGGTCTGAGATGGTCATATTGTTTCATATTATATAAGCCCCTCAAAAGTTGGTCTCTGTCTGTGCCATGAAAAGCTTTAAAATAATAGTGGGTCACTAAAATAAACAATTGTTATATCTGGTGTGACTTAAATTAATTAGATTTTTGGGCTTGGTAGCAATTGTCGGTGATATAACGCCGTCCGATGGTGTACCAAAAGAAGAAAAGAGCAGGATGGAGCGAGCAGCTTTAAATGAAATGTGTGAAGTTCTCGGTGGGGGTATAAAAGGTATGTGAAATAGTTGATCATTAGTAAGTTACATTTAAGTGCTATATGTTGAGTTCGGTTGTCTTGTATTGGCTGCAGCTGAAGAGATGAAAGAACTCTGGGAAGAATACGAAAGCAACTCCTCCAACGAGGCTAAACTTGTGAAAGATTTTGACAAAGTATGTATTTTATTGTCTAAACCGTAATCGAGAGCTCAGCAGTCACACTTTTTATATTCTTCGGTAAAATATAGCAATCTGAAATTCCTGATAGTTTCCATTTCAACAAGTGCATTTTTTTATGAAAAGCTAAGCCTTCTTTGAGGCCTTTAATTAGTTATCATATTTAGTCCTTCCTTTAAGAAAGGGTAAATAAGGGATTTTGTCTTTATTAGCCATTAGGGTCTCCTTGCTACAAAAATGCGCCTATGAGTGTGTTGAGGGTTATGTTTTGATTAGGCTAGCTGTTACAGAAAGTCGTGTGGAGAGCTTTGGTCGGGCTCCCTAAAGAACATCTTGTTTGTTAATCGTTTCTCTTTATTCAAAAAAAAATCGGGAATTCATCATTTCGATGAATTCTGGTTGGTTCGTGTTTGATTTATTGACTCGGGTCTGATCCGTTTTTCTTCTTCCTCTCTGAATGGTGATTATATAGCGCTCTCCATATCATATTTTACAATTAGGGCATATATTCTTTCTTCGCCAATTTCCACCGCACAAGATTCCTTTATCTGCTAGAATTATTCTCAGTCATCAAATGAATTGTTATTTGGATATCAGGAAAGGATTAACATGATCTATAACACAGTTTGGTCACTTTGGAATGTTCCAGTGAGTGGTAATTAAAAACATAAAAAGAATAAAAATACTCCTACAGTATCATTTGGTGTTATCTTATTTGCCCATAATCTTTATTCCCATACTTGACCAAACTTTAATTGATAATCCTTTTTCATTCTTTAAATATATTTTATTACTGTTTTGTCTCCAGGTTGAAATGATTCTCCAAGCATTGGAATATGAAAGTGGTATAATTATTCACTTTTTTCCAAAAAAATTATGTTACATATTTCATACGAGCTATATCCGTCTTTTGTCGCTGACTCGTATCGTGATAATGTTGCAGAACATGGAAAGGTTCTGGATGAGTTCTTCCTTTCAACAGCAGGTAAAACCGGAGAATTTCTCTACTTCCGTTTTATCTTGTCCCTTCGAAGCCCTCGTTCTAATGACTGGATTTCTCCGAGCAGGAAAATTTCAGACAGAAACCGGTAAAAGCTGGGCGGCTGAGATTAACCGGAGAAGAAGATCACGATCGGCTGAGAATCCCAATTGACTCGGTCTCCATTGACCCGGCTCGAACTGATCCTTTTGTTAACCGAAAACCATAAGTTTATAGGCATCACAGCTTCTTTTTTGAAGTTAAAAACAGAAGAATATGATCGAAGACCCTTCTAATTCCGGAAACTTCCATTATTGCCTTTTCTTTTTTCTTTTTGACGCTTTCAAAAGGTGGTTCAATTTGAATGGTCCAGAAGCTTGGGCTCTAGCTTCATTTGACAGTATGTTGACCGACCTACCAAGGTGGTCACCATTAGAGCTCCTTTCGAGTTTATTGCCCTTTTTTTTTGGGAGAAGGTTTACTATATCGAGAACTGAGGCGAAATCGGACAAGATAGGGATTTGGGCACCGTAGGTTACCAGAATCGCATTATGCGCGTAGATGAAAGTTGTATCCATTTACGGATTTTTCTTCTTCGATTATCCGGTTTCAATGTGGTTTGTTGTTAGACGATTAGACAAGTTATCTTAAAGCGGGTGGTATTAATATCCCGTTTTATAAAATCCGTTTTGAAAATTTTGTTGAATCAGTTTTATAATTTGTTTCAACCAGTAGTAAAAATTATTTGATAGGGTTACGGATTTATGTATCTGGGCAGTAGAGCTGCAACTCGCGATGAGTAATCTACGTTCACGATGCATCGCGATAGGTTCGGCAAAATCGCGATGGGTCGCGACTATTTGGTCAAAATCGTGATGGGTCGCGATTTGTGGTGAAAAATCGCGCCAAACTCTCTCGCCTAATCCTATCTCGCCACATTATCAATCTAACGCATCGCGATGCATCGCGATTTGGCACAGTCGCAACACATCGCGACGGCTATTTTCACGATTTTGGCGATCCGACTCGCGATGCATCGCGACATCGCGAGTTGCAGCTCTACTGGGCAGTGGTCGTAAATGGCCATAAAAATCTGGCTTACACAAAAAAATTTATTTGTCCGATAATAACTTAAAAGGATACCTACATGTCTCTATTTATCGGGATAGGCAAAGTATAACTCTTTGAGTCTTGAACTAAATTTAGAGGAAATTAGTGATAACAATCAAAAGAAAAAGAGTTGAAGGATGAAATGCCCAATCTCAACAACTTTACAGGAGGCATATTCTTAATTTTTGAAAGATTAAATACTCATTTTTTACAGAATAATAAGAGCATATACTTTTATTTTTTTAATTATTAAATATGTCCCGGTAATTTTGATAATTTTAATATTAGTGAACTAGTATTTTTTTTTTATTATTTTTTTTATATGAGTGAAGAACTGAAAATCACTCCATCGGACCATCATCATTCACCGGTTATTTCACATGCACTTAAAAAAAAACACATTTGGCTATAAACAATTGGTCACCAACAAACTTAAATATGAAGAGACATAGAAAGGAAAAAAGTGTGAGTGAGGTGATACAAAATTATTTATACCTATTTAATGAATTGTGTTAAATGAGGGGACATTAGGGTGAGAATATATGCTCACAAATAAAAATTCAATTTCATTCCTAATTGATATTGAATTTGTCATAACATTTTGTCTTTAATTTCAGATTCTTTATAGTGCCATTATTATTTTTAAGAGTATTGCTTGCCAAAAAAAATTCTTCATATTTTGTGCAGCAAAATCTGGCATAAATCTGTAAATGTTGGAGCTTGTAAATGCATACGCGTAATAATGTTCGGTCTTTAACTCTTTTAAGTTAAAAGATATCTACAATAAAAGTACACACATGGTAGAAATATAATTTATTTTCTTGATTTAAATGCCAAGTTTTTAATGATATAAAATATCTCAAGAAAAATAATTAATTGGCTTTGCAAATTAGTACGACTCTGTTATTAACGACTTTCGCGATATGAAAGAAAGACGCTCTCAATTTTGATGTTTCGATATGTATTCTAACTTTATATTCAAGATTTTTTTTTATATTGTTGATTGCTTTAATAATTTGGTTTATTATTATTGTTCAGGTTTTGGTTTCGATCGTGCAAGGTGGGCTTGTTGGACAAAGGAAAGGAATTTGATGATTAATGAAGACAAAATTTAGTACATTTTGTAACTATTACCGTTAAATTATCTGGTATATTTTGTAACTATTACCATATTTAATTAGTCAGTATATTTTGTAACTATTACCGTTACCTGGTATATTTAATCACCAAAAATTTATAGCCCCCCCCCCCCCCCACAAAAAAAACATTTTCCTGGATCCGCCACTGTTAAAGACGAATGGAGCGGCCGAGGACGACTTCCGCCTTATCACTCAAGAGGATGTGAGCTCAATCTTGGATACCCAATAAGAGTTAACGAAAGAGGATTTCACCGGTGAAAAAATGGATAGAGCACTTTTTTCATGGGCCCCGGGCCATGATGGCTTCTATACGCTCTTTTTCCAAAAGTTTTGGAGAACGGTGGGAACCACGGTACACAAGGAATGTGTTGGAATCCTCAACGGGAAGGCTAGCACAAAACCATGGAACGCCACAAACGTGGTCCTTATCCCGAAGGTCAAGAACCCGAAGTTCGTCAAGGACTTTCGCCCCATAAGTCTTTGCAACGTCCTCCTCAAGATTGTTATAAAAGTGGTGGAAAACTGGATCAAGGGAGCTCTTACTTCGGTCATATCCGAGGCCGAAAGTGCTTTCGTTCCCGGTAGGCACATCACGGACAACGCCGCGATTGTCTTTGAGCTTCTCCACTCGCTTAAGGGGAAGTCCAATGGCGAAAAAATGAGCTCTAGTTTTTAAGCTCGACATGAGTAAAGCATATGACCGGGTGGAGTAGGGTTTCATTCTCGCAATGAAGAAGAGGATGGGGTTTGGGGAAAAAGTAATCAAGGTGGTTCGGGATTGAATTTCTACACCGGTTTTCTCTATAGTCATTAATGGAAGAGTACGTGAGTCCTTCACATCATCAAGAGGTCTTCATCAAGGATGCCCTCTCTCGCCATATCTTGTTCTTATATGCGGGGAAGGTTTCTCCGCGCTCATTCATGGTCAAGTGTGTTTGGGCCTTCTTCATGGTTCTAAGTGTAGACCCGCAGCTCCATTGGTTTCTCACCTTCTTTTCGCGGATGAGTGTATCATTTTTTGTGAGGCAAACGACGAGTGTTGTCGGGAAATCAACCACATCCTTCTTGTCAACGAGAAGGGCTCGGGACAAATGGTGAACATGGAAAAGTTCGGTGATGTGTTGCTCGAGTAATATTCCGGGGACGACGGCGACCCACTTTTCTAACTTCCTCTACATGCCCGTAGTGAAATAACTCGACTCATATCTTGGACTTATGACCCACGTTGGAAGGAATAAAATGACGCTTTTTAGTAAGCTTATGAAGAGGGTCCATAAACTACTTCGGGAATGGAAGGCCAAGTTGTTCTCGGCCGGTGGCCAGGAAGTTCTTGTGAAAGCGGCATTCAAGCGATTCTGACGTACACTATGAGTCTCTTCCACCTTCCTACCACCATCGTTAATGATCGCCATCAGCTCATTTGTCCGTTTTTGGTGGGATGGCACGGAAGACAAAAGGAAAATACATTGGAATATGTGGGAACTCGTCACCAAGGCAAAAACAGAAGGTGGACTTGGATTCAAAGATCTTGGAGACTTTAATTGGGCTCTTGTGGACCGACTTACATGGCGCATACTCAAAAACCCATATCAGAGTGCTTGATGGCGAGAGTCCTCAGGGCCGAATATTTCCCACATTCCTAGGTGCTTAAGTAGAAGGTAAAACCTCACTTTTCTTTCCTTGGAAAAAGCCTTTGTTGGGGCGAGACTTAGTCTGCCGAGGTTTAAGATGGAAAATTGGAGAAGGAAATCTACGAGCCTTTTCACAACCACGGATCCCGAGATCCGGGGCTTTTATGACGGTAACAAAGGAACCGGAGGACGGTTACCCGTGGAGAGTCGCCGACTTCATCTCCAATAGGACTTGGAATCGCGAGCTTTTCATGGCTATGATGACACCCTCCGATGCCGATGCAATCTTGAAAATCCATTTGGGAGATGCGGGCTTCAACGATCGGTGGGTGTGGCATTTTTAGGATGAGGGCATCTACACGGTCCGCTTCGAATATCGCCATGCAAGGTCCGAAGCTTGTGGGGGACCGTTGTGCTCGGCCAACAAGGAGTCACGATGGTGGAAGTAACTTTGGGGATTGCAAATCCCACCAAAGGTCAAGCATCTTGTGTGGCGGGGATGGTTTGAGGCTCTCCCGACACATAGAGCGCTTCGCGGATGAGGTATTACTTTCCTCCCCTTTTGTAGGTTTTGTGGTGCATTATCGGAGAACGCTCTCCATGCGGTAAGGGGTTGCGAGAGAGCTGAAGCAGTGTGGAAGCGCTCATCCTTACACCGATGGGTAGACAAGTCCGGAAATTTCCCATTCCGCGAATTATGTCTCCGCGCCTTTCAAGGATTGTCGGTGCCCGACTTGGAACTCTTTTGGGGACTTGGTTGGACCGGAACCTCCGGACATCGAACAACACTCTAAATCGCCCGATGCTTGGGTTGAGGATGTTGTTGGTTGGTTCGCGAGTTTCAAAAAATGTTATAGGAACTCGGATTTGGCCGCGCGGACAAAATCGGATGGTCACAGGCCAAACATGGTGGGCTTAAACTCAACGTCGATGCGGCATGAGAGGAGGCAACGGGACGTGCGGCTCTTGGATGGATTGTGCGGGATGACCACGGACAAGTCACCGATGTCGTAGCCGAACTACTCGAGAATGTAGACTCGGCTTTGACGGCCGAATGCCAAGCAATCCTTCATGGCTTACGATTTGTGCAAGCACGGGGATGGTCCATCTCCGAGATTGAATCCAACTGCCTTAGGGCGATCAATCTCATAAAGGGGGGAAAACTCAATAGTCTCCATGCTTCGATTATCGCTAGTATTATTGTGCTAGTTAGAGAGGTCGGCTATCCCGGGAGATGTCGTTGGGCCCTCAGAATTTGTAACGAAACGGCAAATTGTATCGTCAAAATACGCTTATCCGTTTTAACATCGGACTTATGGGCGCTTGAATGCCCCGCGTGGCTCGTAAATTTTGTTGAGACGGATCTTATCCCCTCCTATTAATGAATATCTTACTTTCCGTCGAAAAAAAAAGTAAATGAAAAGACTTTATTATTTTTGTTAAGATTTAGTATTATATTAAAAAAAAATTGTTATTAAAAATAAAAATAAAAAATCATATTTTATATCTGTTGAGTTAATGTGCAAAAATGAGCATTTTTCGAAGTGCGTAGATTAAGTAAATCAACGATCACGTCTATTCAAAGAAGTAGCATTTTTTTTTTCTTTCTTCATAATTTTGAAGAAAAATGAATTCTTACTAGTTTTCCCTCGATGTTTGTGCCCATAAAAGACTTAGATTTAGGAGGCAAATGATATTTGAGCAAAATAAAAATGTGAATCATGTCTAAAAATAAATGCATTACCCAAAATTCTGCTGATAAATGCATAACGTTAAGATCCGAGTAGTAATAATGAATAATGCATTTGAAGGACTCATGAATTTTATGGCGTGGACAGTGGTTCACTCGACTTTTTTATTTTTATTATTATCTTTGCTTCAATTGCAATGAAAGCTACATACGCGTACTTCCAATCTATTATTATTCTTCTTTTTATTGCCACCGACACTCATATAAATATATTATATTTATTTACAAATAATAATTAAAATGACCTTTCTCGCACGCCCACAAAACGTTACTACTTACTACCTACACATATATTAAGCTCATATCATCATGTTAATTTTATTTATTTACTAACTTACACCGTAAACTAATTTCGACATGCAAACAAAATTTGAACAGTTACACCCAATTCATATGTTTATTTGGCGACATACAAAATTGGGAGCAAACACACCAAATCGGGTTTAATAAAAATTATTTCAAAACGTGACTAATTACTATACAAGATACCAAGTTATATGACACGATTTCATGTAACACGCGCCGAATAACAATCTCATGGTATTGTGCAATAACAATTACCGTTTGGCATCAAGCACGCACAATATTGTTTAACATTACGCGGTGTGTGACACAATGCAAGAGGAACGAACTTTCAAACTTAGTACAAAAGTGAGAAGATAGAAGACGTATACCGAATTGAAAGATGTTTTATTTATTTATTTTCAACATAAAATTTTCGAATAAAAAATCATTGCATGATACCGTTTAACATGTCATAATATTGTGTAACATTGCACAATGTGAAACACAATACAAGAGGAATAAACTTTCAAACTTAGTATAAATTTAAAAATATAGAAAACATATATCAAAGCCGAAAGATATTGTGGTTTAAAATTTTAAAGTACATAGAATTCTCGAACACTTATTGCACGATACCGTATAGTATGTCACAATATTGTGTAACATTGCACAATGTGAGATACAATTGAAACGGACTTTTAAACTTAGCACAAAAATGAGAAGATAGAAGATGTAGATCGAAACTGAAATATATTTTTGGTTCAAAAATTTCTGTATGTACTACTATACAGGGACTTCGAATAAACAATTTTTTTTCATATAATTAATGTTATGGGAATTTTCCGATCTTAAATCTATTTTTAGAATTTAATCGATTTTAAAGAACAAAAAAAATATTAGCTCATATTGTTAGTTAAACAAAAGAGGAAAAAAAGAGAGTGATGTAGTGAGAATGATGTGCAAGGGATATATTATGATTGCTTTAAAATCTATCACACAATCTACATCAGCAACTAGTTGCTGTGCTGCTTCACGTGCTCATACAATAAAATAAAAATAAAACAAATCTAATTTTGGTCACATATCTAAGACCCCACCCACCCACAACTTCGAGAACTTTTGCCATTTCACTCCATCTTTCTTTATTAGTGAGGAAGACCCACTCCACCTTATTTAAAAATTGAAGATCAATATAGTCAGAAATATAATGACATTGAAACAAAATTAAATTAATAGGTATAAGGCTCTGTAATCATAAAACAATATACACTAGAATCTGTATAAATTAATACTCGATAAATTAATACCTTGATTAATTAATAATTTTCTGCGATCTCAATTACACTAGCGTAGTTCAATTTTTACCTCGATAAATTAATAAACTCGATAAGATAATAAATTTTCTCTGGTCCCAACCTCATTCATTTATAGAGGTTCAACTTTTTGAAGCAAATGAAAATACTAAGTTATGTTAAGTAATAATGTTTATGTTTAATATTTTATAATTTTATTTATGCACAAAATACTAAGTAAAATATATTTTAATATAACTAATATCATTTAACTTTTTATTGTATTATTATTTTCTATTATAGATTATCAGTAAACTCTCATAGATTTTTTTACTGATTACTATTGATAAATAATTAACCAGCCGTAAACCCTCGAAATAGTAACAATTATATCTTCTTCTTCTTTTTTATTTTTTTTATTTATACTATTACTATTGATAAGTGATGAACTCACAGTTAACTTCGATATTTTAAATCAGATCAAATTTTAAATAATATAAAGATAACGAAAACGATGTGATTTTTTATATCATGTGTTCGTCAATGATTTCATCGAAGAACATAATAATTAATACACAGCTCTCTCTGAAACAAATATACGAATAATTCAATATGAAATAAATCAACAAGGTCCAATATTGGTTATTAAATAAATAAACTGGTCAAATATAAAACTTGTGGCTCTAGATCAAGAAAACTCCAAAGAGAGAGACAAATCACAGTCATCATCTATTTTATTTAATGGAATCAAATGTTCTGCGAAGGACAAAACAGCCTTTCAGGATGGTGGACTATTTTATAAAATATCTATTTATCATTTACTTTAATTAATTATTCATGCTTACGTGAAGAAAGATGCTTATAAGAAGATGATATTATTCATATTCCTCCGAAGTGTGAACATAAAAATTGTGATAATAGACTGAAATGTATCTTAGTTTACGTGGAGCCGTGGAGGTGCTGAGTTAAAATATTATTTATTTTTTTTCTTTACATTTTGTCATTCTCGTTAATTTACAATGACAAATTATTAGATTTTTATTTATCGCCTATAATTAACGTGCATCTAACTAATAGATTTTCAAACCAATGCTTGTTTGACTAAGTGATAAATTCAACGGACGGAGAAATTTCTTATATTTGTAATTTTGACCGATAATTAATGCTGTAAATATGACACCAAAATTCCAAAAGAAAAAATTATCCTTAACCACAAAGTTATAGTTCTAGATTTTCCGGATCAAGAACTTTTTGGTTTTGGATTTAAAAAAAAATTAGGATACCGTCTTTTGTCCGGTTCGAACTGTTGATATTTTTTTATCAGATTTTTGCAAAATAAAATCAAATACTAGATTTTATATCATATTTACAGGACTTTTGGGTTTTGATAATGCCTGCAACTAATAGTGTTAAATTTATTTTAACAAAGCAAATATATCTCGTAATACGAGTACATGTAATCTTAATCAATAACGTTACTCTATTAAAAAAATCACAAATTATCAATTTATCACATGTTATTCAAAACAACTAACAGAACTACATAGTAGGGCTGAAACCAGAACCGGGAACCGGGAATTTGACTATTTTTTGTCCCTGTCCCGGAAAAATCGAGACACAGTTTTCTGTCCCGGTTTTGGTTTTGGTTCTGAAAAGTCCTTGTTTTTTATTTAAATCAGAACCGGGACCGGGACACCGATTAAAATCCCGATTTTTTAGGACAAAAATTCGGGACAAAAACCGGGTCAAATCCGGGGCAAAATCCAAGATAGAAACATGAAAATTACCAAATCCGAGTAAATCCAATATGTAATACCAAATCCAAGTAAATCCAAAACGTAAAATACCAAATCCGAGTACAAAAGCAAATTACAAAATAAACAAATGCAAGATCCGAGTTCACGTCGTGAATTTCACAATACCAAATTCAAATCTCAGTGCAAAAAACCGAGTCTAAAATGCTAAATAGTAAATACCGAGTACAAACAAATTATTTTTTATAACAAAACGACATATAAGAAATGACGTGTTAAATAAAATACCGTGTAATGGCTGAAAAATAAATGACATGTTAAAATAATAGGATGAAAAAATAAAATAAGAGATTAAGAACATAATAGTAAACAACTTAAAAGAAATGACATGCTAAAAAACGACAAACTTATAACAAAACGACATAAAACCGGAACCGGGACAAGAAAACCGGGAATTTCATATTTTGAATTGGTTTTGGTTTTGGTTTTTTAAACCGGAACCGGGACGTCCCTTTTTAGGTTATACTAAAAAGAAAAAATTAATTTTTTGCCAAAAACGGTTCGGTACCGGGACCAGAACCGGGACAAAACCGGGAACCGAGTACAAAATTTTCACCCCTACTACATAGGGACATATCCGAAATGAAAAACTTAACTTTAAAGTTTTAATATTTACATAAATAAAATCGTCAATCTTATCTAAACATTACAACAACATTTGCCTCTACTATCTTATTAATCTCACAGATAAAAGTCCCTATGCTTCTGATGAACTGATCATGGGCTCCGATTTTTCGTAAAACACTGTAATATAATTGTGATTTGTGGGTCGTTTTCAGTTTGTCTCTCGTCCTTGGATCGTATCGTCGGACCCCACAAAACCGTGTATGGAGCTTCCTACGATCAGAAGAAGAAGACCATCTCAAACTAACAACTTTCAGTAATCAAGATTAAACCCAGTAAAGCGAGACAAAGGTAAGAAGGCTTTTGCGGATTTTCATGAGCTCAGGCTTCGCCACTCCTTTCAAAATTGATTTTCTCAATTTTTTTTTAATTTTTTTTTTCTAGTTCAAAATCTGAACTTTCTTCGCGTAAATCTGGAAACTTGTCACTGGGTTTTGCTCAAAGATTTGTTATTTATTTATATATTTTTGCTGAATCGTTGGGAGTTGCAGAGGGCGATGATTTTTAGGTGAACAACCCTTTACTCTTTCTCTGTGGAAGCTTGGCTTGGTTGTGGGAGAGATGTCCGCCACGTCACCCTCGCCGAACTCTCCCCCAACCTCCTCCGGTTCGACTCCGCCGCCTGCCACGTCATCGACCCCTCCGCCGACCCCGCTCGCCTCTCCGCCGCCGTCCTCTCCTCTGCCCAATGCCAACCCGCCGGAAGCCTCGAACTCCACCGTCCCTTCCCCGCCGCCTCAGCCCCCGCTCTCCCCGCCGGTTCAGCAGTCGCCCCCGCCGGCCCCGCCTCCGTTGATATCCTCCTCGCCGCCCCCCAGTCCTCCGTCCGATCCACCGGTAGTGTCTCCTCCGCCGCCATTGCTAAGCCCACCGGACACCTCGCCTCCTCCGCCGTTGCCGGTCGCGCCCGAGAGCCCTCCGCAAAGCTCGCCTCCGCCGCCGAGGAGATCACCTCCTCCGTCGACTCCGGAAGCGGTATCTCCGGTAATTAGCCCGCCGCCACCGGCGACACCGGTCGCTCCTGAGAGTTCTCCTCCACCTCCTTCTCCTTCTCCGCCAGCAACGCCGGTCGCTCCGGAAAAATCTCCTCCTAGTTCTTCTTCTCCGCCACCGTCGACGCCTGCGGGGAATTCACCGCCACCTCCACGGCGCACTCCTCCCCCTCCGTCGGATTCTGATCCAACTCCTCCCCCGGCGAATTCTCCGCCGGAATCATTGCCGTCGCCTCCTGTTACCCGACTGCCACCGCTAATTTCTCCTGCACCGCCTTCTCTGGTACCGGTTCCACCCTCTAGTAATGAAACCCCCAACAACTCCAGCCCCGGATCACCACAAAGTGCAAACTCGAACGGAAACGGAGGGATCGGTACGGGAGGTGCTGCTGCAATTGCCGTGGTGGCCAGCATTGTTGTGCTTAGCCTCATCGGATTGGCTTTTTGGTGTGTGAGAAAGCAACGGAAGAAGATTTCAGGACTCAGTGGTCATGTTATGCCTTCGCCAATGGTGTCTTCCCCGAAATCTGGTTAGATTTTCAAAATTCGAACCGATTTTGATTCAATAATGCGGATTTGGTGTAATGTTTATGTAAATGTAGCTCTTGGCTTATTGTTTAGGTCAAATTTCTGGGGTTTTAGTATGTATTTAGTCTGAACTTAGAGGCTGTCTATGTGTAGATTCAGCCTTATTGAAGGCACATGCCGAAGCTCCCTTCAGAGGAAGCGGCTCGGGCAGCGATTTCGGGAATTCTCCGAGAGATCCGGCGGGATTAGGAAATTCCCGGCCTTTCTTCACATTTGAAGAGCTAGTTCAGGCCACTAACGGATTCTCTAACCAAAATCTTCTGGGCGAAGGCGGATTCGGTTCGGTTTTCAAAGGATATCTGCCCGACGGGAGAGAAATCGCGGTTAAACAGCTGAAGATCGGTGGAGGCCAGGGCGAGCGGGAGTTCCAAGCTGAGGTGGAGATCATCAGTCGGATTCATCACCGGCATTTGGTTTCTCTTGTCGGATACTGCATTTCCGACAGCCGGAGGCTGCTCGTTTACGAATACGTCCCTAATAATAATCTCTATTTTCATCTTCATGGTTAGCTTTTGCTGAACTTTTGATAGTGAATGGCTTCAAATGGGTTCCTTCTCTGACGGGTTTCGCTCGTTTCGGTTTTGTGCAGGAGAAGGTCAGCCGGTTCTGGAATGGGCAACGCGTGTCAGGGTTGCTGCTGGATCAGCTCGAGGAATCGCTTACCTTCACGAGGACTGTAAGTTGTGGATAGAATCTGTTTAATGAAGACGAGCGTGGGAGATTTTATGCTGATACTTTTTAATTTTGGTCTATAATTCTATAACAGGCCATCCTCGGATCATTCACAGAGATATCAAGTCATCGAACATTCTGTTAGACAACAACTACGAAGCTCGGGTATCCGTGTAATTGCATCACATTTATTTCAGACTTAAACACCTTCTTGGATAGATTTTGATTGATGATCATTTCAGGTTTCTGATTTTGGGCTTGCAAAATTAGCCCTCGAAGCAGACACACATATAACTACACGTGTTATGGGGACGTTCGGGTATTCCATTTTATCTTTCATGTCGTTTCCGAAATCGCTATTCTTATTACCTCAATAATAAAAATAAAGAATTATAACGACTGTTTCAGATATGTGGCGCCTGAATATGCATCGAGTGGCAAACTGACCGACAAATCCGATGTTTACTCTTTTGGGGTTGTACTTCTGGAGCTCATCACGGGCCGGAAACCCGTGGATGCATCTCAGCCGTTGGGTGATGAGAGTTTAGTTGAATGGGTAATCTTTTTCTTAAGCTTCAAGTTGCCTTTACGTAAATAAAGACCGGAGATTACCTACCTTACATTTCGTTGGTCTCTGATTTACTTCTGCTGATCCTCCAATTTAAGTTCTTTTAGGGCAATTCTCATCGAATGAGATAGCTTCTGCCACAAGCAACATTACGCTTGTTGCAGTTTTCGTACTTCGAGAATTTCAGTCTCTTCATTTTTTTTCTTTTTATAATATTTACAGAGTAATTGGTAGCATTACCTCCTCTATATTTAGTCATAGGTGCAATTTTTTCAGTTGTACTTGGTTTTGGTACAATTTGAACCTTTAACTTTAAATTCTGGGGCACTTGCCCCCCTGAACTTTCGGTTTTGGTTTAGAAGTCCTGTTCAAAAATGAAAGTTTGAGGGGGCAAATTGCAGATAATTAAATATTATAGGAGCAAGGTGCAAAATTTAGCAAGTAAAGTGCACTATGAATCGAAGTTAAAAGGCGATTGCCGCTTGTATCATTTTTTACAAATTTCGGAAAGCAAATCCGTGCTAATCTTTTCGTGGGATCATGTTTCGGTCAATAAACTTGTGTCACAAGACATATATTTCATCTGATCCTATATATCGTGCTTAAGAACGTCGATCTGCCTCGTACTAAAGATTCGACTCTACTGCAGGCCCGGCCATTGTTAAGCCACGCCATTGAGAGTGGGGAATACGACAGCTTGGTGGATCCGAAGCTTGAGAAGAACTACACCGAGACCGAAATGCTTCGGATGGTCGAGATCGCTGCCGCTTGCGTGCGACACTCCTCCGCCAAGAGACCGCGGATGGGACAGGTAATTGAGCCTCACAACACTGGAAAACACTCCAATAAAAATCAGTCACGTTTACATCTTCGTAATCCTAATCCTTGCCATACTCGTACTTATCAGGTCGTTCGAGCTTTTGACAGCTTAGGCATTTCAGACCTGACGAACGGGATGCGAGTGGGAGAGAGTGAGGTGTTCAATTCTGCTCAGCAATCGGAAGAAATCAGATGGTTCCGGAGAATGGCGTTCGGAAGCCGAGATAACAGCACAGATTTTTTCAGCCAAAACAACTTCAAGAGTAGAGAGAGCAGAGAAAACGGTGAATGATCAAAATGGTTATTCTCTATTCTCGATTTCTTGTATAGTAAAACACAACTTTTTATTTTATTTTTTATTGAAGTAAATATTAGAGCATTTATCATGTTGACGAATGTATAAAATATTGATGTCACTATTTGTAGTCCAATTTCGGTAACTTGAGAAAGAAAATGAAGAAGCAATAGTGATGCCGATGAACTCGGACTCGCCTTCGAAGAAGCCCGGGACCGTTCACGCCATCGTTGAAGACGAGCTTTTATTTATTTTAGGTTTACATTATGCAATTTCTTTTTATTGTTTTAAGTTTGTTATTTTGCATGCAATTTTCATTAACTATGGGGACGTATTTTAGCAAATTTGAAGGTATTTAAACCTTAGGCATCGAATAAGAGAGGAGCTTGATATTCAGATTAAAAAATTCACTCTCATCATGATTGTGGTCGATTGATTTGTGCGATCAATTTCCAAGAATTCTCGCAGCGAATAGTAGAGAAATCCAAGCACTCTTCTGGCGCAGGTGATCACGCGGAAGGCGCTCCAGCAGACTTCAGCTCTGCAGGACGGCGTTGCAGCGATCAGCGTATAGGGCAGTGTACGATCGAGAATTGTCCGCAGTTCTCGAGGAGATTTCGGGTATTTTTTGAACGTTAATATATGGAATAATTGCATTAATTATTCGTAGACGTGTTCTCGTTTTTGTTGGGTTTCCTTTACATCAGTTGGTATCAGAGCCAACTCGTTTCCGTGACAAGTGATGCCACTGAAGAAACGATCCGATCCCGCGACGGTAATGGAAACCAATCATAGACAAGAAGAGGTCGACGGATTGCGTGCGCAAGTTGAATTGTTGACCCGGCAAATGCAAGCGATGATGCATGAGCGGGATGAACAACGCAATTTTGTGGACGAATCCGAAACCGAGGACGCTAACCCCTTTGGCCATCAATTTCGTGGACGTGCGGCAATTCCGGAAGCGATTCGCTGGGAGGCATCGTTCAAGGTTGAAATTCCGGAGTTTCACGGGAGTCTTCAAGCCGACGAGTTTCTCGATTGGCTCGTCGCGACCGACGAGATTTTGGAGTTTAAGGAAGTACCGGACGACAAAGGAGCTTCCCTCGTTGCCACACGTCTCCGCGGACGTGCCGCGGCATGGTGGTCTTAACTACGGGTGCAACGAGCTCGCACCGGGAAGGCTAAGGTCAAATCGTGGGAAAAGATGCGCAAACTAATGAAGACGGAATTCCTTCCGTTTAATTATGAGCGTACGCTTTACCATGCCCTCCAAAATTTGCGGCAAGGGGCTAAGTCCGTTGCCGACTACACCACGTCGTTTTGTTTGCTTGTGTTGCGGAATAACCTAGGCGAAACGGAGGCCCAATTGACGTCAAGATATATCGGGGGGTTACGCGTATCGATTCAAGACATGATGAATTTATTTGACCCCGTCTCCGTCTCCGAAGCACAACAACGCGCCATCGCCATTCAAACGCAACAATCACGGACCGACACACGGCGACGTTTTGGCCAAAACTCGGCCACCTCCACGCCCCAAGCCTTTTCGGGTACAACCCCCTCGGGTATAGTCCAACCCGCGGCCTCGGGTTCCTCGGCCGCCCGACAACCGGGTCCTTCTCCCGGCGGCCCCTCGTTCCCCCCACGCAACGTGTCCACAATGCGTTGTTTTGGGTGTGGTGAACTCGGTCACCGTCGCCAACAATGCCCGAACCCCCAACGAGCCGGTCTTTTTATCGAGGAGACTAATTTCACCGCGGAGGAGAATCCTATATTTGACGACGACGCACATGAGACGGACGATCTTGTTGAGCTTCCCGGTGACATTGGCCATGCACTCGTCGTTCGACGCAATTTCCTCACGCCGCAAAGCCGTGACGACGGATGGCTTCGCTCGAATATTTTTCTCTCGACTTGCACTATTGGTGGAAAAGTGTGCCGCTTCGTCATTGATTCGGGAAGTTGCGAGAACGTTGTCGCCAAAGAAGTGGTCACGAAGCTTGTTCTCACACCGGAACCACATCCAAAGCCTTACAAGCTTGCGTGGCTCCAAGACAACACCGATGTCTCCGTTTCTCACCGCGTCCGGGTAAAATTTTCTATCGGTTCCACTTATTGATCACGCTCAAAAAGTGCTCTCGCTAAGCGGACGTTGTGTAGCACAAGGAAAGCGGAGTCGTATCCACGAGGAAGCGAACTAAACAGAATCTAATAACACGCGGTAACGTTAAAGATAATAAAATAATATTTTGAGATGAATAGAAAAATACTAAAAACGAAATTGAGAATTAAATTGTAGAGAAACGACAAGGCTTCGGGAATCCTTTTATTATCTCGTTAAAAAGTTACTAATAATAATGCTAATTAAATCTCTAATATTGTGTTGATACGAAAAAGTGTGAAACGATTAGTGGAAAGATGCGATATAAAAATCACATAGAAAAAGCATGACTGAATCTATATGAAGAATAATAACACATAAACCGAAAAACTAACACAGCTTGAACATATCAAAACTAGAAGAATAATTGCATTAAAACTTAATAACGAAAAACTTGATAATAAAATTCATCCTTAGCCGTGTCTGAGAGCCTAGCCGGAGTTTGACATGGTAACTCCAAGCTAGAAGAAAGAAGAAAACTAAAACTTTTGCCTCTGCTCTCTGCTATTCGTCCTCTGTATTTTCTCGAATTCTGAATGAGTTTCGTAACCCTAATACGTGTTATTTATAGTGCTCCTAATATTGCTTTCTGTTACTGATTTTGTGGCTAATTCTCGTTGCTTTATAAATGGATTTGATTCTTTGACTTTTCTTCGCGGGTCCCGCATTCAGCAAGATTGGTTTGCTGGTTCTATTCGATGCCATATTCTTACGGGACTTCTTCATATTTGCTCTTTTCATCCTTGATTTTACTTTGTGTTAATTACTCCAAAGTCCTTGCTTTATTGATTTGTTTCCTGAAAAGTATCATAGTAAAATCAATTCAAATAAAAACAAGCTAAATCCAAATCAATTAGGTAAAATCACAAGGAGTAATCTCAAGCGTGCTTCGTGACATAATTAGCATAATTACCATAGCTTTATTCTAATAATCTCACAATTATTATCAATTAAACTAGATAAATTGTAGCTCTTTTCGGTACTTATCACTTATCATGACAAAATTTTTTGCGATATTGTAGCCATGGATGCTTGTCATTTACTTCTCGGACGCCCTTGGCAATTTGATCGGAAGACTTCACACGACGGCGCCGCCAATACGTAAAGTTTTCTTTTTGAGGGAAAACGTATTGTTCTCTTGCCGACACCGCCATCACCGACCCCATCCCGACGTTCTTCACCTAGTTTACTTTCACGCGTGGAGTTTGAAAGTGCCATCACCGAAACTGGGATTGTCTTCGCCCTCGTGGGCATCCCGGCATCACCCCCCACCTCGGCCACCACCCCCTCGGCTTCCACGATGTCACCCGAGATCGACCAACTCCTAGCGGAGTTTCAAGATGTGTTCCCGACCACCCCGCCTTCCCGGCTTCCACCGCTTCGTGCCATCCAACATCATATTGACCTCGTTCCGAATGCTCAACTCCCAAACCGTGCACACTACCGCATGAGCCCGGTTGAACACGAGGAATTACGTCGCCAAGTGGAGGAACTTCTGGCCCGCGGCCATATCCGAGAGAGTTTGAGCCCGTGCGCCGTACCCGCACTACTCACTCCTAAGAAAGACGGCACATGGCGCATGTGCGTTGATAGCCGCGCCATTAACAAGATCACTGTTCGTTACCGCTTCCCAATTCCGAGGTTAGACGATCTTCTCGACCAATTGAGTGGGTCTCGTATCTTTAGCAAGCTCGACTTGAAAAGTGGTTACCACCAAATACGTATCCGACCCGGTGATGAATGGAAAACGGCATTCAAGACGCGTGAAGGACTTTATGAATGGCTCGTCATGCCATTCGGCCTCTCTAACGCACCGAGCACCTTCATGCGCGTTATGAATCAAGCCCTTCGCCCGTTCATCGGTAAATTCGTCGTCGTTTATTTCGACAACGTCTTGATTTATAGTGCTTCAAAGGAGGACCACTTATGTCACCTCCGCGACGTCTTGCTAGTATTTCGGGAGCACGAATTCTACGGGGCATTAAAAAAGTGCTCATTCGTCACTTCATCCGTGGAATTCTTAGACTACATTGTCTCCGCCGACGGTTTATCGGTGGACCCGACAAAGGTCCACGCTATTTCCTCATGGCCAACTCCTTCGACGGTCACCGAGGTACGTAGCTTTCACGGGTTAGCTTCCTTTTACCGTCGGTTTATTGCACATTTTAGCTCGATCATGGCACCGATTACCGAGTGCATTAAGACCGGACGATTTCATTGGAGCACGAATGCCTCTAATGCATTCGAGTTAATCAAGGAAAAGCTAACCACCGCGCCTATTCTTATTTTACCAGACTTCGATCAACCGTTCCTCCTTCATTGCGACGCCTCCAAGGTCGGAATAGGGGCTGTTTTGAGCCAAGGTACGCGCCTCGTCGCTTACTCTAGCGAGAAGCTCTCTGGGCCGAAAATTCGGTATAATACTTATGATGTGGAATTTTACGCGATCGTCCGCGCCATTCACCATTGGCGCCACTATTTGTTCCACCGAGAGTTCGTTCTTTTCACGGACCACAACGCACTCAAACACCTAGGGACTCAAGACAAGGTGTCCGCCCGACATGCCTCGTGGATTGATTTTCTTCAACAATTCACTTTCACAATCAAACACAAGGCCGGGGTTCTTAATCGCGTCGCCGATGCGCTTAGCCGCCGCTACACACTTCTCCAACGCCTTCGTGTTTCCGTCCCGGGGTTTAATGAACTCCCCTCGCTCTACGCCACGGATGTCTTCTTTTCCCGCTTTACCGCGGCCACACTCGTTGAGTCTAACCCGGATTTCACGTGGATGGGCGGTTTCCTTTATCGCCGCGGCAAGTTGTGCATTCCCGAGAGTAGCCTTCGTTTGATGATTGTTCGTGATCTTCATAATGAAGGACACATGGGGCGTGATCGCACTCTCGCCTTGATCACTGAGTCTTATTTTTGGCCATCAATGCGGAAGTTTGTATTCCGCTTCGTGGACCGTTGCCGCGTGTGCAACCTCGCAAAAGGAAGAGCATCCAACGCCGGTCTTTATATGCCGCTACCAATTCCGACACGACCGTGGTCCGATATTAGCATGGATTTTGTTCTTGGCCTTCCGAGAACACAACGCCAAAACGACTCCATCTTCGTTGTCGTCGACCGGTTCTCCAAGATGGTACACTTTATTCCGTGCAAGAAAACTTCCGACGCTAGTCACGTGGCATTCTTATTCTTTTGCGAGGTGTACCGTCTCCACGGCCTTCCTACGTCGATTGTCTCGGATCGCGACACACGCTTCCTTAGTCACTTTTGGCGAAGCTTGTGGCGCCTCGTGGACACTCGTCTTGACTTTAGTAGCGCTTACCACCCAGAGACAGACGGACAAACGGAGGTAGTGAACCGCTCCCTTAGTAACCAATTGCGTTGTCTTGTAGGTGAATCGATTAAAGCATGGGATCTTAAGCTTAGCCAAGCCGAATTCGCCCACAACCATGCCGTCAAACGAAGCACGAGATTGAGCCCATTCCGCATCGTATACGGCGTCGTTCCACGATGCCCGCTTGACCTCGCCGCGGTCCCGGAGTCCGATCCCATTCACCCCGACGCATCGGCATTCATCGACAACCTCCAAGCGACTCACAAGCTCACGACAACCAATCTTGAGGCCTCCTCTGCTCGTTACAAACGCGACGCGGACAAGAAGCGACGACACGTGGAGTTTGAAGTCGGTGACTTCGTATGGGCGGTTTTGACAAAGGAGCGAGTTCCCGCTCATGAGTTTAATAAACTCAAGCCAAAGACGATCGGGCCCTTGGAAATCATCGAGAAAATCAATTCCAACGCCTACCGTCTTCGACTACCGAGCCACATCCGCACTCATGATGTCTTCAACGTCAAGCACCTACGAGCTTATACCGGTGACAACTCTGACGACGAACCGACCCCGAATTCGAGGACGAATTCTTTCTCCGCCGGGGAGAATGATGCCGATGAACTCGGACTCGCCTTCGAAGAAGCCCGGGACCGTTCACGCCATCGTTGAAGACGAGCTTTTATTTATTTTAGGTTTACATTATGCAATTTCTTTTTATTGTTTTAAGTTTGTTATTTTGCATGCAATTTTCATTAACTATGGGGACTTATTTTAGCAAATTTGAAGGTATTTAAACCTTAGGCATCGAATAAGAGAGGAGCTTGATATTCAGATTAAAAAATTCACTCTCATCATGATTGTGGTCGATTGATTTGTGCGATCAATTTCCAAGAATTCTCGCAGCGAATAGTAGCGAAATCCAAGCACTCTTCTGGCGCAGATGATCACGCGGAAGGCGCTCCAGCAGACTTCAACTCTGCGGGACGGCGTTGCAGCGATCAGCGTATAGGACAGTGTACGATCGAGAATTGTCCGCAGTTCTCGAGGAGATTTCGGGTATTTTTTGAACGTTAATATCTGGAATAATTGCATTAATTATTCGTAGACGTGTTCTCGTTTTTGTTGGGTTTTCTTTACATCAAATAGTCTGCTTCTTTCACCAAATTGTTTGTTATTTAGAGAATAGGGACGATAATTTGTTCTAGATTTGCATGTAATTAGTGACAGGTCGAATCGAAACTAAGACAACGGTCGTATCAAATTGCATCATCCGTCAAATAAACGGCCGTCAATCACCAATCGAAATCCTTTGAGTCTGACGTTTCCCTTTGAGTATAGTGTGTTTTTGGCGCTGCAATCCTGCTTGGACGAAATTTTGCTCCTAAAATAATCAATGATACTAAGTGTCCTACATGATTCAAAATTTCAAGGTCATAATTTAAGAACAAGAAATTGCACCAAATAGTCAAATTAAAACATAAGTTTTGCAAAATAGCCAAATTTTAATTAATTTTGTAAACTAGCCAATTAACATGAGGTGGCATATTAAATTTAATTTTTATTCCTAAAATACCCTTTAATCAATCAATTTCGATTATTATTTTCGTATTTAATTAAAATGGTAATTAACATTATCAGCACAAATCATGGTAACTGCAGGTTGCATTATAGCACGTTTAATGAAGAATCATATATTGAGTGAGACCAAATCTTTCTTGTAACCTCTTTTCTTATTAATTAGGATAGTAATTTCGTTTTTTTAATATTCATATATTTGCCAAATAATAAAGCTGCATTTTTTCAAAATCAACGTGAACGCCAATCAACAAGCTCTGAACGCCATCAACTGAGCAACATGATTCGCCGATCGTGTTCGCCGGGCGAGCCGCAAATCGGCAAGCTCTGAACGCCATTAACAGAGCAACAGAGTCCACCGATCGTGTTCGCCGGCAAGGTGCAGACTGGCAAGCTCCGATCATGTCGGTTCGTGTTAATATTATATGATGGCGAGCTCGATCATGTTGGTTCGTGTTTGTCAATATTTGATATGTAGACCCTCGAACGGTTGAAAGCGAGGCAAGAGACCAAGATAAGGATCACGGCAAGGGTAGGTGCAAAGATGTTGCGAGGGAAGTTGCAGACGGGGCAGTCGAACATAGGTGTTCAGAGCCTATGACATAGACGATGCCATATTTTTTTAGATTTTTTTTTTCTTATTCTTGATATCAATATGGTTGTAACTCGTATGTAGAAAATATGGTTTATTTTTTAGTTTTACTGATTTGATGGTTTTTACCACTCAAAATCGATGGGTTCGCTGCACCCCTCATCGTCGTCGTCCCTCCGTCTGAGCTTGTGAGGCACTCGCCCGGAAACACCGAGGCTACGGGGATCGACAGCGAAGGGGATCGTCCCTACTGATGTAATTTGTGTATATTCTTGTTTATTCATATTATTTTTTATTATTATTATTTATGTGTATTTATATGTGTAGTAATTTGTGTATTTAAGTCACGTCTTAAATTTGTTGATATTTATGTTAATTCGTTGTTGATTTACGTTAATTCGCGTCTTTAATTCGTTGTTGATTTACGTTAATATAAAGAAAAAAAATTGTTCATGTTTTTTGAATAAAATAAATCCAAAAATTATATCAATGTTTTGAATTTAAAATTTGAATTATACAAAAAAAAAGAATTTGGTTTGAGTTGTTACCATATTAATAGTTATTTCAATTTAACAATGAACTCAGTAACGTGATTGAGATTTTAGAAAGTCAAAATCATACTTCACTACACGAACAAAGATCAATTGCGGATTAAACAACAAACAACAATATCAATTTTGCGTAACTCAATAAACCAAAATAAACAGTATAAATTATGCTTAACAAAATGCAAAGTAGATTCCCTGGGTATTAACGTGTATAACAAACAACAATATCAATTCAACGTATATTCTTTCATATAATTTTACATAATATCATTGGAATAACTCGTATAAATTTAACACCTCGTTAATGCGCCAAACAACGTAAAACTCTTGCGCGTTGGTGGCCGCCTTAGCTAATTCCGTTCACATACCTATTTTTATCGTACTTTAAGTAAGTTAGTTTTCGACGAAAATATTCTATAAATTAGTCAAACCTGAAATAACTTATGGTCTGACCCATTCTGGAGGATTGGTCATGTTGTTTATGATGATATATGATGTGATAGATCGAAAAGCAACTGAAGTTGGAGAGTTTTTCTTCTAGACATTATTCACATTTTCAAAAGCTTATACAATTATTGTCAATGATCACTTTTGACCTCATAACTTTTGTCCCTCTGTACGCGTTTACTTTTCCCGTTTTGTTTTTCCAAAATTGCTACGCGTTTTAGGTTCAAGATGTCTTGTTATTATTATGGATATTTTCTTTATTAAAATATGGCAATAAGGTTTTAATGTTTTTCCTTTCACCGCATAAATAGTCAATATCAGTGCGCCTAACCGGTACATTTAACCCTATAACCGGTACATTTTAAAGCAGTTTTTTTTTTCCAGCAAAATATGAACCTAAATGTTTATTTCGCTGTATACAGACCTAAGAATATAAGAAATGTGCATGTGTTGGATTGAGTCGATCTGAGGCAATAAGTCAGTTTGAACGACCAAATCCAACTAATGCTTTGAAAGCCTAACCAACCCAACCTGAAAAACTTTTGCTTGGGTTGGGTTGGGTTATTAGATTGTATTAAATTTATTTAAAAAAAAAAAATATTGAAGAACATTTAAATTTAAACAACCAATCAAGAAACATAAATTTAACATAATATATTTAAAAACATCCGATTCAAAAATAAACATTATTATAGTTTTAAACATTCAATAACAAAAGTACGAAACATAGCTGTAAACTAAACTAAAAAGGTACTCATAAAAAAAACATAATACTATAATAGTAAACATGAAACAATAACTTAACATAGAGATGAGACTCTAGAGTAATTTTTTTCACTTTTTTATGTGTTCTTATTTATTTAAAATACATCAAAATAATAAAAAAAATTAAATAATTTTTAAAAATATTGGGCCGGGTCAATTGAGCCAGCCCAACCTCAACCCATCTATTTTATCGGGTTGGACCCAACCAAATTAATAAATATTGAGTTAACTGAGTTTGGGTTAGATTGAGACTGAGTTCAATTAAGTTAAGACGGACTATTGGATTGAGTTTTTTTTTTCCACCCAAATCTAATATCGTTAAAATTGTATTCTTTTTGGTTGGGTACCCAAAGAATAAATTAAAAATAACAATAAAATATAATAGCCCGAGCTCTCAAATAATGGACTTATAATGGGTGGAGGGACGAAAAATAACAAAACTTAATAAGATTGAGTCCATATACCACGATGGCCGGGTCCGGCCTACCTATCCATGCAGAAAATCCCTGCCAAAGGAAGTTCATGGAGTACTATCATTGAGAACAGAACTAGCCTTATTCTTCCTTGGACTTTATAGAATAACAAATTAAAATCCAGAAAATAGATATTAGAAGCGGGGTGTCAAATGTCGCGAAAATCGAGCGAAATTCGCGTCGATTTTTGTTTTGAGTGGAGCACCGAAACGATATCCTTTTCGTTTCGCTGTCGTTTTACCAAATTTCGCGAAATTCGCATGGGCACTTGGAAGGAATGTCGTTTTTCGTTTTTACTAATAAAAGTTGCGAAAAATGACTGGAATTTCGCAAAAAATTAGACTCTTGGTAGATTTCGGCAAAAATACCAATTAAACTTTCGCCAAAAATTTTATACTTGCCCAAGATCCCACCCCATCTCGGCTCGACCGGACGGCGGCAGCAACGCGCACGTGTGGTAGTACATTTGTATGAGTCCTCCCTATCCACAAAATCCTATGACCCTAAGGGCTCAAGCCCTTGTCCCTAATATTTGGTATATAAACATCACCAAACTCTTATCATCTATCAATGTGGGACTTTTGTTATTCAACTAATATCACACATTCACACTTAACATACACTTCACCTAATAAATTAACTTAATATTATACACTTCAAATAATATTATACACTTAACATACATATACACTTAATATATAATATTATATTCTTCAACTAATAATAAATTTGTTAACATACATACACAATTTACATGCATATTCACTTATTATAACACACTTAACATATTCACTTCACATAATAATTTGACTTAATATTATACACTTCAACTAATAATGTGATTTTACATTATACATTTCACCTACATATTTAAGTTACAAATGTGTTTTGTTGTATACAATTATGTCTTGTATTTATTAAATATGTAGTTTTGAACCTATATAAATATCATGCTTAAATACTCAAATATTTTTTACAAAATATCCGTCGAAAACCCCATCGGCATGCGGTATGCCCATGCGGTATATGCGGCATGCGGCATGCCCTTTTTTTACCATTTGCCCATCGACATACCCATCGACAAGCGATATATCCGTAAAACGGAAAATGCGAATGACATCGGCAAGCGGCATTTTAAACCTTAATTGGAAGAATGAAGAAGAAACCATAATTTTAGGAAACAAAGTAAACAAATAAGTTTTGTAATTTCTTCAATCGCAAGGAACGTTATTTGGAGAGAACATATAATATAACTTTGAGTTTAGAAAAGGAATATCAATAGAAAACATATTAAACAAAAAGCCCTTTGGGGAAAGAAAAATATATTGCTCGTTAACAGAAAGTCTCAACTTCATCTCATTAATTTAGGTTTTATTAGGTTTAAATTTCATATGAGCAATGCAAAGAGTTTTGTCAAGTTCGTTAACAGAGGATAACACTTCCCAAAAATACCAAACAAACTAAGAACTTGAGTCCTCCATGAAACCTTCCAACCAAAAAGAAGAGATCTTAGACAAATAATTAAATAGATAATAATCGTTTGGGTAGATTATAAATCACCATTCATTTGCCATACAGATTTTACAAAATTTTAGGTTGTTTCTTCTATTCGATTTGCATGTATAGATTTTACTTTTGTTTTGTTTTTTTCCAGAGAAAATAAAGATCTCGTATATACAACACTGTTATTTTTTAGTTTTAGTTTTATGAACTTACATCATTATAAATTGTAAACTAGATTCTTTGAAGGTACTTCGTAATTGTTTTATATTAATTTTTGGCTACTAAGAATGAAAAGTACTTACAAATAAGTCATATTCGGTGAATAATTTAAGAAAAATTGCATGCAATAGTGAATTTCAAACGTTGAAATTGAGCAATATGTTTATGAACTCGATATTTAAGATATAAGATAGTTTAATTGTACGCTATACCGATTGGTTACCAATATACTGATGATATTTTTGTAGAATTTTAAAAGCAGTAACCGACGAATATTTATAAATGAATAAATTTAATTAAAAAAAACATGGGATTTTTAATAAATTTAATTGAAATCCTACAAAGATAAATCTGAATACTTTTTGGTTCTCGAAAAATTCGTAGAACTAGACCATCGAAGAATTATCGGTTTTCGGGACCCCGAACTCGGAAAGCTTATTTGTAGAGACTTTAGAGTGTATTTGAGTCAAGTGTCATTGTCAACCAAATGATAGTTTACTTCACTTCTAATACTATTTTATATTGGATGACCTCCGATTAGACGCTACACATACAGCTCTAACATGATTAATCTCCACAAGGCAATCAATGACTCAACGTATATTCTGTTTTTGCGTTACCTTGCGCAACACTCTTCCTATTCGATCATGCCTGAATAAAGCTCTTCATTCCCTTGCAAGACCCCATGGCTTTCATTCCCTGCTTCTCTTCTTCTTCTTCGAAAAGATCCCGCCATGGAAGACTGCAACGCTCTGGCCGGGGATTGCGTGGCCTTATCGTGCTGCTGCGAGTGCCTGATTCTGCAGCTTCTGGTGCTGATTCTGCTCAGGCTTCCCTGCAAACTGATTCGAAAGACGAGGGAATTTGCGAGAAAGAAGATTCGCGAGCGGAAGCGAAGAGCGAGGATCGTCGTCGACATGGTCGCAAGAGAGTTCGGGAGGAAATGCAGAGACGAGTTTCAGGGAGTTGGGGAAGCAGAGGGGCACGGTGGTAATTATAGCCGCCCGGGTTGCGCCATTGAAGAAGTGGATAGGGTGATGAAGGAGCTGTATGGGAGAGGAGAGTTGGGATTCGGAAGCTTTTGGAGTAAGCAAGATGAAGATTGTGATGATGGGGTTGTGAGGTTTCAGTTCATTGAAATGGTTGATTAATCGAATTGCCGAAACTAAAATTTTCTGATAATTTACCAAGTATTCTTTATTGGACATTGTTTGTGTATACACGTTCTTGTTGATTATTACTATAAAAGAAAATAATAATAAAAAAAATCTGCTCTTATTGGTGATTTTCGAAAGCGACTGCAAATTACAGTTCAATCCAAAAAAAGCCCAAGGGACTCGGCCTAAAAGCCCACGAAGCACGACCCAAAAAGTCAACAAAGAGGGTTGGCCCAAAATAGAACCAGAGCCTGATCTGGAAAGTCATTACGACTCTGGTCCAAAAGTCAACCCGACCTCGGCTCGGGAAAGCCACCTGAATCGCGTCTCCGAAAAAGGCACGTACCTCATCCTCGAAAATCGCCCTAAACCCTAAACCTACTCCTCTCCTCACACCACATCTAATGGTACATAGTGTTATGGGATGTTTTTACCAAGATTATTTTATAAAGGAGAATTTATTTAATCAATTTTTTCTATATTAAATAAATCAATTTCGATCCCAAACGCCCTTTGAAAGCCTATTTTTATCAAACGAGAAGCAAAAAATACATAAAAAAGGTTAAAAACGACCAACGGCTTGATCGGCACACAAAACGGGAGTCCCAGGAAAATTCGCGACCCGTGGCGCACTCTCACACGTGCCCACGTGCACGCCTTGGCAGTACGCGGAATGGGCGGGTGAAGCGCGCCGTGGTGCCCCGCCACAGCACACAATGCCCGAAAAATCAATATTTTATTGCCTGGGGCCCCCCAAAGTTATTTTTAATTGCATATAATCCCAAACCCACACACAAAAAGAAAACGCTCATGAAAACTAAAGTGGGTTGAATCACGTCAAGATGGAATTTTCAGAGTCTGGAAGCTAAACAGATAGGAGAACCAGAACTAAAGCGAACTCGCCCCGAGCTTTCCGAAAATATGCAACATTAACAAATATGACACCCGAGCCAAAAGTTACGGCGTCCAGAAGTTAGGCCCGCCTTAATCGCCTCTCACAGCACTCGGCGCACGCCAATGCCAGAACACCTTCAAAGCTTGCTACCAAGGATGAAAAGAAAACTAGTGACTATGAAAAAACTACTTCTCACTTGGATGAGAGCGTCGCTCGGAACACCCGAGCATGTATACGTTCGAAGAAAAAAATCACCGCTTGTTAAGTCCTCCACCGCCGGCGAACAAATGATATCTTTAATGATTTTATCCCGAATATGTAACAAAGTTATGGATCTAAATACTCGTCCAAGTAAGTACGTCCCAAACTAGGGAATTTTCCAAACCGGAACTAAGATGGTGGTGACATAATTTTTGGCATTCTGAAAAATCAAGACCACTACAAGAAAAATGCTAAAATTTTGATTTCCGGTACTAGTTTCACCCCTTGAAATAAGGGTTTTTATTTTATCTGGATTACAGTTTACAAGTACATTAAATACACGAATGACCTATGTAATAGAAAATTAATAAAATACTCATGTATAATTTTTTTTTTTTTTTTAAATCTCATTGTTTCATAATAATTTATTCTAATTTCTTCTATCTTTTACAACTCTAATTGACTTCTAAAATTTACTGGTAAAAAGTTTGTGGGAAGAGAAATCCAATAATAAGTGGTAAGATATGATTTTGAGGTTATTTCAAATAACCGGTTTTTTAAAATTACATATATGTAATTAAGATTACACGTATGAAAAATTAATTAGTTTAATTGGGTTTTAAGTAATTTGTTTTATGTGATGGTACTGTAAAATCAAGTTAACTTTTTTTGTTTTTTTTACTATTGACGATAAGTCTCTTACTCTGTAATATTTTTTACATATATGTAATATTCATACATATAAATAATTGAAATTACATATATGTAATTATATAATTTCGATTACATATAAAAAAACTAAACTCACATAGAAATGACTAAATTACATATAAGTAAATTAAATAACATATATAGACTTAACATTACGTTTATGTAACTTACTGATAGGGAAGGGAAAATATGGAGGTAAACTTTATCCTTATAGATTGTCATGATGGATATTTTGTTAAATAATTAGACTTGATAAATATTTACTTAAACTTTTTAACTAATAATAAGTAATTCACTAATTCACCCCAATTTAATTTTGTTACGAGTAATCCCCCAAAAAAGGAGAAATAAAAACGTTGACAAATAACCACCGAAATCAACTCAATTCTGTTCTGTCCATGAAATAGAAATACTATTCTTCTCACCGCCAAGTATTTAGAAGAAAAATAAATAAAAAAGACGCGAATATTGAAGTATTCCTTGCAATCAATCATGTGAAGCCTAATTATTAATTATTAATCGCCATTAAACAAGATAAAGACAAATGAATCCACTCTCCTCATCCCCCCACGTCTTTAACAGACCAACCAGACTTTGACATCGTACAACAACCCATATTAACTCTCTCTCTCTCTCTCTCTCTCTCTCTCTCTCTCTCTCTATGATCATCCTCATCATCATCGCCGGTATCTAAAAATGGCGTCTTTGCAACCGGAACAGCTCAAGCAGCTCAAGGAGATCTTCCAGCGGTTCGACATGGACGCCGACGGCAGCCTCACGCACCTCGAGCTGGCCGCGCTGCTGCGCTCGCTCGGCCTCAAGCCGCGCGGCGAGCAGCTGCACTCGCTGCTGGCCGCCATCGACGCCAACGCCAACGGCACCGTCGAGTTCGACGAGCTCCTGCACGCCATCCTCCCCGCGCACGCCGACGCCGAGGCCGCGCGCGAGGTCCTGCTCAACCAGGAGCAGCTGCAGGAGGTGTTCCGCGCCTTCGACCGCGACGGCAACGGCTTCATCACGGCCGCGGAGCTGGCCGGGTCCATGGCCAAGATGGGGCGCCCCCTCTCGTACCGGGAGCTCTCCGACATGATGAGGGACGCCGACACCAACGGCGACGGCGTCCTCAGCTTCCACGAGTTCGCCACCGTCATGGCGCGCTCCGCCGCCGACTACCTCGGCCTTCAGATCGCCTAGTTCCGGTCCAGATTGACTTTGTAATCATCTTGTTGTGGTTGACATTGACTTGATCTAATAATTCCCGATTAATGTTCCCTTTTCCTTTCTTCTATCAATGATTTGTCCATCATATATATATATTAGAGTCCTAACCATGTGATTATGATTAGAAATTAATATGAAATGATAGAAGTTAGCTATATTAACCCAATGTTCATTCATCCTTGTATAAATTATATCAAGCAATAATAATCAAATTTGATTTGCCGGGTTTGTCAATCACCGTCGGTAACTTGCCTAGTTTCCGTGTTGGATCGAATTCGTCATATCAATTACCGATTGTTACTTAATTTCCGCGTTGAAACGATTTTTTGTAATACGTGTTTATTATAACTTGCTTAATTTCTGTGTTAAATCGAATTTGTCACATCAATTACCGATTGTTACTTGCTTAATTCTTGTCTTGGATCGAATTTTCTATATCATTTACCGCGTATCGGATCGAATTTTTCATGAAGACAATCTAGTTTGTGTGGATCGAGTTTTTCATATTAATTTTTAGCGCTTTTCCCTCGCCCAATTAGATCGAATTTTCCAAATCATTAATCGATTATCATTTGTCTAGTTTGTGTGCTGCTCAATAAAAAAATTCATATCAATTTTGGTCATTCACTTGTGTAATTTGTGATCGACTTTTATCATCAATTTGTATGAATTATTGATCGTCACTTGCCAAGTTTCCTAGTTAAATGGAGGTTGACCTTGACTTATCAAATTATTCGCGATGGCCTTCCTTGGGCTTTCGCACAATTTTGTCTCTATTGTTAGGTACCTTCTTAGCAATAGTTTAGATTCTTTTCCATGTGATTATGATTTTATAAAGGGTAAACTGCGGCTAATGTACCTAATGTTTCATTTTGTGCAGATTATGTACTCAATGTTTATTTTCAGCGGCTAATGTACCCAATGTTTGATCCGTTAGATATTTTTGGGTTTTCCGTCAGTTGACCGTTAGAGAGTTATCCTCCTCTATATGTACACTCTTCGTATTTTTGACATAACTCGCTCATTTTTTGTCCAAATTTTATGCACGACCTATGGTTGGAAAGATAAGAGATAGATATACAACTTTTGTGTTTTAATTTTCGTAAAATAAGTTTTATAACAATACGAAATTTCAAATACAACGTAAAAGTGGACATTAGTTTAATGCAAAATATTTGTTTCGAGCAAATTTTAATATACTTAATGACTTTTTTTTTCATGAAACGTAAAATAAAAAAGTTGTAGATAAATGTTTTATCTTTCCAACGGATGTTTATTTATAAATTTTTGACAAAAAATGAGTGAGTTATGCCAAAAATACGAAAGATGTGATGTGAAATAATATTTCATATTTTTGGCATAACTCACTTGTTTTTTTATCCAAAATTTATAAATAAACACCCGTTGGAAAGATAAAACATTTATCTGTAACATTTTTCTTTTACGTTTCATCATAAAAAGTCATTAAGTATATTAAAATTTGCTGGAAAAAAAATATTTTGCATTAAACTAATGTCTAGTTTTACGTTGTACTTGAAATTTCGTATTTTTTTTAAACTTATTTTACAAAACTTAAAGCACCAAAGTTGTAGATCTATCTCTTATCTTTCCAACCATATGTCGTGCATAAAACTTGGACAAAAAAAGAGTGATTTATGTAAAAAAAAATACAAAAAGTGTCATATAGAGGAGGATAACTCTCTAACGGTCAACTGACGGAAAACCTAAAAATATCTAACGGATCAAACATTGGGTATATTAGCCGTCGAAAATAAACATTGAGTACATAATCCGCACAAAATCAAACATTGAGTACATTAGCCACAATTTACCCTTTTATAAATGATACAGGTTAGCTATTTTAGCTCAATATCATTGGTCTTCCTCACAAGTCTCTTTGTGTATTTAGGGACCAGATGAATATTTGATTTGAATTGGTGTAAGAAAATATCCTATATCGAATAAAAAATAAAATTTATTTTTTGTATTTTTTTTAATAAAAACTAAAAATGCTATTTAAATCGCTAATTCTTTTTTCAGTAAACGGTTTAGTTTGGAATTTTTATTTAAAAAATTCTTTAAAGCATTTTTTATCGCTGCGAGGATATGAGATTTTTTAGTTTAAAAAAATAATTTTTGATCGCATAAATCATATTTGTATAAGTAGGTTATGTATTTCTTACAACTTAAATTTTGTGTGTATTTGTGAGTGTCAAATACATGTATATTTCATGTGACTAAATTGATAAACACCCAAATACATGTATATCGTCCCAATAACATAAAAAAAAAAAAAAAAAGGCTTATGAAAAAATTGATAGTCAAATAGCCAAACTTCAAACTCTAATTAGCCAAATAGCCAATGTTTTTACTAATATTATCAAATAGCCAATTAACTATGTTAATAAATCACGAAAGACCGGATTACCCTTGTATTAACGTGGTTAATTTGTTTAAAAATAATAATTATTTTTTTAAAAAAAATAAATTATTTAAAAAAAAATTATTTTTTTTGAAAAAAAAAATTATTTTTTTGTTAAAATTTTAATCACGATTTTTTATTTTTAAACAAATTAACTCCGTTAATACACATTAATACGTTATTAACGTATTAACGTGGTTAATTTGTTTAAAAATAAATTAATCAAACATTTCACTTTGGCTATCTGATGCTATTTCTCTATATAATATATCATATTGAAGCGGCTCAAAACATATTCTGAATTACACTTAAGAACAATAAGCGCATCTGATTTTTTTAGTATTTTTTGAGTAATTGCGGAACTATATATTCTTGATACGAATAATTAAAAATAAAATAATTTATAACATCTCGCCGGTTCTACAAAACGCATGACTAAAAACTATACTCTTTTTTTTTTTTTTAATTTGGCCAAAGAAGGCAAAGAATATAAATATACATTCTCTAATCCAACATTATAAGCTACAACAGTTATAAATGAAACTGTACACTGTCATCTCGCTTGCAACTCTACGCAGGGACGACGACTGGAAACTCACGCTCTCAACGATGCTCCTTCATCTTGCTTTTACTCCGTTCCGACCTCGCCGCCGCACGGGCGGTGAACCCGACTGTGGTGGGCCGTATCGACCTCTGACGCACCATGTCGCAGAACTCGGGATCGTTGGACCGGCCCTCGTGTCTCATCCACTGGATCATATTGTGGTACATGGGGAAGAAGCGCATCTGGATCGCCGAGTAGGCGAAGTAGGGCACGAGCGCCGAGACCACCACGAAGAGCGTGACAATCCAGTACGAGGGGGTCGGGGCTAGGGTTTCGACGAAGATCTGGTACGCTGTCGTCGAGAAAGTGGGCGACATGGAGCCGTAGATGAGGAGGAAGACGTACCAAAAGGCGATGGAGCCCCAGATGAAGAGGTGTTGGATAAGGGTGAAGTAGGAAATGGCAAGCGCCATCTGCAGGTTCACGACCCAGACGATGCACGTGTACATCGTCGCACCTACGATGTCACGGCCGGCGATCTTGCCGTCGTTGGTGAACGCCTGGAGCTGCAGGGATTTTATACAGAAGAAGAATATGATGACCGCGCTGATCAGCCCGTTCAGCATCCAGCTCAAGATTCGGCGCCAACTGAAAAGGACGTTTTGAACCCCTTCTTGATATAGGAGAGGAAACTGCAGCGAGAAAAAGAAAAACCATAAATAATCAGATTCTTTATTACTTGAGAAGGTTGAATATCCATGTTGAATTTCGAAATTATTGTTTTAAATTGGCGAAAATGCCCCTAAATTTTCAAAACAGCTCGTTTTTGTGGCAGGAATATCTTTTCTACTTTAAGAATTGCCTCTCTGATTGATTTGTGGCAACAAAAACGCATGTATTTAACAATGTAGCAGACTTATCATTTATGCTTAATCGTTTAAGATAACTTAAGTTTCGTCAAAATTTGTTTTTTTAGTAGAAATTGATTCATCGACTTATTATCAA
This sequence comes from Parietaria judaica, assembly GCA_954871525.1. Classification (NCBI taxonomy): domain Eukaryota; kingdom Viridiplantae; phylum Streptophyta; class Magnoliopsida; order Rosales; family Urticaceae; genus Parietaria; species Parietaria judaica. Next base: position 29,814,139 of record OX940870.1, read on the forward strand.
AACAAATAAGATCAAGAAAAATAACTTAAAACTGACATCCCTAAAGTAAATATTTCGACACATTTAACTTATTTCCGTGATCTTTAACAAATAAGGAGAAATCGGTTTACTTTCGAAGTACAGGGGATAATTGTAGCACAAATTTAAAATCGTAGGGCTATGTGCCATGTTTTCAAAGTACATGGGGTAATGCAGCCATAAACCATAGATCAAGGGGCAAATTGATCTATTAGGAGAAAAAGAGCTCCAATTACTCCTTAATTTTGTAGGAGCTTGCATAATTCAGGTAAGAACATATAAATGAAGTAGATATGCATTTAAAAGTACCTTGATGCAATATCTCGCGGACACATCTTGGTCGAAGACTCCCATGGCAATCACTGGAAGAGACGAGAAGAAAACATTGTAGAGTGACAAAAACCAGTCATTGTATGCAGGCTGCCCCGAAAACGAGGCGTGCGCCTCATATAAGAAGAGGGTGAATCCAAAAGTGATGTTTTTGTAGAAGAAGTAGCATATCTGCGGGAGCAATGAAATAGAAAAGTCAACCATTGATGTGCGACGAGGTTCCGTGTTTAGACAAGTTCAGATTATCTTCCGAAAATTCACAAAGCTGAGAATCATTAGTCATTACCATTGAAGAAATGCGGCGGTAACACCAGTGGCCATGAACGAGAAGCAACCGATCCAGGTACCGGAACTGTGCGATCGCAATATCACTTGACATGACAGCCTGAGGGAACATAGAGTGTAAGCATCTATAAATCTAGGTGACACGTGGTTTTCCGCGTGATAAGAAAAAATTAATAGAAAATATCTTCTGAGCTACCTGCATTCCTTCAACGCCGCTAATTCCAATCCCGATGTCCGCCTCTTGAAGCATTCCCACATCATTGGCACCGTCGCCTATTGCTAATGTCGTTTTTCCAGTTCCAGATTTCACTAGTCTTGTAACCTTTTAAGAATAAAGCAAGTAATTTTCATCTTTTTTTATAACTCAACCGAGGAAGAAGATCTTATTAGAAAGTCAACCGAACATACCAGCGCCTTCTGTTTCGGAGATGAACGGCAGCAGATAACGGAGGCGCAGCCGATGGCAAGATCCAGAAACACTTTCTTCAAATCATCGTCCAAAGCATAGGCAAGTGATTTTCCATCAATAATTAAAGCAAAGGCCTCGGAGCCCACACTTGCCGAGTTGATTTGAGCCTTTCCATTATTTAATTGACGGATGACACTTCCCTTTGACGCCTAGAAATGTAAATTTGAAAGGCCTATCAAGCACAAATGCTTTGGTAATAGTAGACCATAATATTTGTAAGGAAATACAATTTTACTTCTTTGTTTAGAATGAAAAACGTGACATCAGATAACTCTATTTATGTAGTGCTAATTCGATCAAGTAGGTTTGGAATCTTTATGTTCTTACCTATATGTTACAATCAAGCATAGTTAAACTAAATGCAAGAAATGAGCAAATTTAAACTACCTTCATAATGGCAGCTTTATCGCCTGCCTTTTCCAGTGCTTGAATATCTGGAGAATCTATATTAATTATAATCTGCTTCATTCCTTGACGAAGCAAACTACAGGCGAAACTGCAAATTTACAATTTTGTGTCAAAAAATATATAAAATTGAAACTCGAGTGTCAGTATGATAGTATAGCAGAGATAGTATGTCATAGTTACAGCCAGATCATACCCAATATTAATAGCAGTCTCCATCTTGTCCCCTGTTAAAACCCAAATTTTAATTCCAGCTTGGGCGAGTTTGTCGATACAATCAGGAACCTGACAACCACAATAAAAAAAATTATATAAATATATATGTGTTTTGTCGAACGTGATGTACAAAAATTTTTATACTCACCCCATTTTGGAGTTTATCTTCTACAGCAGTCGCCCCGAGAAGAAACAAATCCCTCTCAACCGTCTCAGCTACTTCATCGATCAGTGCTTCTCGGTCTGCACTAACTGAATTTTTGGCCTCACAAAATTTAGCATCAAACTTCCGATATTGTTCTTCATTTAGTTCCCGATAGGCGAGTATCAGAGTCCTGAGGCCTGCATCAGCGTACTCGTTCACATGGTCTTTCGTGAGCCCTTCATACTTCCTCCCACTGCTAGCAAGCCTCTCAAACATGACACTGCAATACAACGAGTGTGCTCGGTTATTCACAGCAGGTAGACAAAAATATTGACTTTCTTTTGGTTGGCACATACCTGTCAGCTCCTTTGCAAAACAACATGATTTTGCCTTCCTCGTTCCTTACTATAACGGACATCCGCTTCCGTGTGCTGTTGAACTCTAGAACATTCAGAAGTTTGTATACTCTGCAAACAAGAATTGAAAAACTGTTACCAATGTGACAGTATGCATATTAAATTGAACCAAAAATCGATAGGTAAACGATGGTACTTTACAGATCCAGAATTAATAGGTATGCTGACCTTTCAACTTTGTTGCCAGACTCATGATCAACCTCGTATAAAGATATGCTAGTTTGTGTTCGTTTACAGAACTCGAAACCGATTTCTCTGGCTGCAATAACAAAAGCCGCTTCATCTGGTGATTCAGCCTCATAAGCAATCTTTCCTGTATCTTCATCGACTTCAGGAATCGCCGTGTGGCAGATGGCCAACAGATGGAAGAATTTCCTGATAGTATCTGCATTTGGTTCATTTATCCAGTTCCCTTTCATGATTCTCTCGTCCATAAAATTGAAGCCTTTGATCGGTGTCTTCCTTTGCTCTGAATGGATCGATTTATTTATATTTTCGCGTGCTAAATCTGGATTATTTTTTCTATCCATAGCCATCTCAACCTCCGTGACACCACGCCCATAAGCTGTACCAGCCACGGAAAACTTTATGAACTCCATGGAATTGCAGGTCAAGGTTCCGGTCTTGTCAGAGAGTATTGTGTCAACTTGGCCAAGTTCCTCATTCAGATTTGATGTACGGGCATGTGCTGGTTTGTCGCCTTCCTCGTAGTACATTTGAATATCTTGATTGATGAAGATGCTTTGAAGAACTTTGACTACTTCTACCGAGACATATAAGGATATCGGGATAAAGAAACCGTATAGCATAAGGGCTGTTAGAAAGTGATACATTGCTGCTGCTGGTGCTCTTTTAGGGTCGAAGAAAATGGTGGAATTGTCAGGCCTGAGATACCATCTTTCCATGTTCCCGCCTTGTAAATCGTCTTTAGTTGAGACACCAAAGAAAACAGATCCAACAGAGGCCATGAAAAACAAAAGAGAGAACAAAAAGTAGATAATTTTGTCCATTTTTTTCTCAACTCTGCTTCTCTTAGACGGGGGATCGGTGGAATTCTGAAGTACCTTGGTGTCGTGACCAGTGAAGATGACAACGCCATATACATAATCCGTGTTCCGGAGTTTAGAGTCCCTCAAAAGAAGCTGTTGCGGAGAAAGGGGAAACTGTTGCTCTTCGAATTCCAAAGTTCCGACAAAAGAGTACAAATGTGCATTTGGGTCTTCACATTTAATAACAGCCTTAAAATTCTGGAAGTTGGAATCGTCACGTAGGAACGAAGTTACCTCCAATCCTTGTTTTAGTTTCAGATTCGTCTCACCGTCGAGATTCATGGTCTCGACATAGCAGATTGCGTCCTCGAAACTGGAAGAAAGCAAAAGGAGATCTGCTGGAAAGAATTCATCCTTTGACACCTTCACAATATCTCCCACTTTCAGATTCTTCCATTCAACGCAATCAAACGACCCATCGTAGCTACGCAGGTTCACCTTTCTATTGTTCACTTCAATGTCCTGAGAGAAAATGTATTTAAGAAGAATTAAGCCTAAAATAATTTTCAGTATTATACTGCTCGGAAACACTGCCAAATTTCGAAAAATCTTCAACAATACAAATTTGAAATTGACTAAAAGATAAAGTTACCATAGTTTTCTCAAAACACCTCATAATGAAACCAGCCACGACACATGATAACTCTGAAAATCTCAAATTTCAACAGCTTATTCTTTAAACATCAAATGCTTTCTAAGGAACTAGAATCGAAAGCATCCGACATGCTTCATCGAAAACGAATAAAACCCTTGTAAACCCAACGAAGTCATTCTCTTTGGAAAGTTGTTAAACGATAAAAATCTGGTTAAAAGTGTATCAACCAGCATCACACGGTTCCCACAAACCAAACAAATCCATTTCAACAAATTACTTGAAAAAGAAAAGAACAAATTTTTACCTGCTGGTTTCGCCGCCAATCTTCTATCCCCTCCTTGATCATCGTCGCGCCTACGACGACGACCAACGGGATTATGGCACTCACGGCCGTGTAAGGCGCCAGAGGCGTGAATGCCAAAACCCCGGTCACCAGAAAGAAGAAATTCGCCACTCTCCTGAACTGCTCAAACAACGATTTGGGCAGGAAAGTGGCGACGGAATACTTGGTGGTGCTAACATAGTTGTCGCCGTAGTTGCGAATCCCGGCCTCGAAGCACCCCGGCTCGTTGGCGTAAATCACCCGGGAGAACCCCGGCCCTCCAATCTGCGAATGGTCGTCCTTGAACGCCGCTTTCCCGCATCTGAACGAGTAGATCTTACTGAAACGAAGCTTCATCTTTCTTCCACCCCCCATCTCCGAAGCCCCAAACAAGCTGAGAACGAAGCTTCCTCTTCAAGCTCAGGAAAAAAAAAAGGCGAATTATACCTTGCCCAGGATGAACAAGCTAGAGAATCTGCGAGTGTTTGGGCCAAAATCCAAAAGCAACCAGATTTGGAAACATGGTCGACAAGAAATCTTGCGAAATCACAGTGTGATCGTAGTTCATACAATGCAAACGCGTATGATCTATAATCTCCGCCAAAACGAGAAACAAACAAACAGTAGATACACTGATCAGCAATACACGGAACTATAAATACAATCGGCACTGGTTCTAGAAGCCCTAGCACAATGACGAAGCTCCTCCTGTATATCAGACTCCATTATTATTAATCAAAGCTGGCACAATGAGACAAGGCACGCGCACATATAGGGAAGAAAAGGCTCGGCTTTGAACAGACAGGGATGAAGATTCAGATCTCGCTGTTTGACTCGCGCGAATGACGCGCGTTTGAGGAATCAAGGAGAAGAAGAAGAAGAAGAAGAAGAAGAAGAAGAAATGAGAGAATGCGAAGAGACTGAAGGAACGGTTCAAAGATTCGCGCAGAGCTTCGAGAGAGAAAGGACGACGAATGGTCCGAGGAGATTCGCGGAAGGGAGGTAGGCGAAGATGGGCTGATTTCGCGGGAAAGCTTGAGAGCTCATCAATGGCGACCTGTGTGTGTGGGTGGTCGTTCAGGGGAGAGAGAGAAAAGTCTCGATGTGTTTAATTTAAGAATTAATTAATTAATGGGGAAGAAAGACACTAAAGGTATTTTATAAGTACAGTTCACGTAATTATCACTAATTAACAAACAACTAATCAACTTGTGTGGGAAAAAGTTGGGTGAAACCGGGTCCTGGACCCGGTTTTTCTTTCGATATTCCGCGAGAAATTTAATTAGATTTTCGGCATTGAGATTTCGAAAATAGGAAACAGGAAGTTTATATAGTAGTGATGAAAGATTTTATTTTTATTACAGCGAAAATTTCCTATGTTATCGTATAATAGCGGTTAAAATCAAAGCCAGTGTCTTTTTTTTCTTTTTTTCTTTTTTTTTTTTACAAATGGAAATTCACTAATACAACTATGTTTGTTTTTAATCTCAAAAGTGCAAAACTTAAAAGAATTATGTGTGTGCGAGTTTTAGACCAATATATTATAATATTTTCACTCTAGCTTTGTTTTCTGATTCTCTGACTCACCCAACTTTCTCTTTTCTTTTTCTTCGTGAGTGATTTAGACAATATTGTGTTTGCATGGCCGAAAATGAGGCGGTATCATTAGTGATCATACAATTTTCGTTCATGAATACAAGGATATCAACTATGATTGATCGTTCCATTAACGTGCTAATATCGTTTATCAGTCAGATAAATTAGGTTCGATAATCACTTAATTTTGTGATATCGTAATTTTTCAAACAATATCTCATTGTGCAACTTCGAATTGTAACTAAAAAAATATACATTTTTTAATTTAAATTTTTTTCCGGAACAAAATCTTAATGAAAATAATATAAAGAATAAGAAGAAGAAAAAAGATTACGAGATATAAAAATGTATAAAGGAATATTTTGAATAACAAAAAAACTCATCATTTATAGTTTTCAAAGTTTTGCATCTTCGGATACTTTAAACGAATTCGGTGCACATTTAAGTAATACAAAGTCAATTTGCCATTACAATATCATCATAAAAAACAATCAAATAGTTATCAATATTAGCTGAAATATCGACGAAATAAGGAGAATTATTAAAACTAATGTCAGTCAAACAATTTAACACGTCAAAGAAAGAACATGACTTGATTATAATTTATAATTAGACAATAAAAATATATATTCATAATCTTGGAGAACTTATGAGAGAATGATGGTAAAACAATCGTTTTTTATTAGGTAAAGCAACAATCACTCTTTAGGGATGATAAAAAGTTAAAAACTAAAAAGAGTTGGTAAATAGTGATATACATGTGAAAACTATATATGCTAAAGAAAAGGAGAAAGTAAATGGTGACATGTTCGAGAGGGAAAATATTGTTATTGCAATGATAAAACCATTTAATATGATTAATGAAATGAGCTTTAGATTCCATTAAGATACCGCACATTTCTTAAGATTATTCTTGTATATTTTATTTTCGTTCAAAACAGAAGAAAATAATAAAGAAGAAAATGTTAAACGTTGGGTACGTAAAGTATAAATCAAAAGGGACCATCTTGTGCCCAAAATTAGGACTACAATTATTAAGTTTTCACATCTTTCACGGAAGAAGAAAAAAAAATAGTTTCCAATTTTCTTTAAGGTATATTTTCTATTACATATGACAAAAAAATTGTAGAAAAAGAGAGGCGAATAAATTATTAAATTTAAAATACAATTCGATGTGTTCTTGAACTAGACGAGCATCAGCTTGTCGTTTTGATCTACAAATTATTTTGATATTCTGTAAAAGATATATAGCGATTCCGGAGACGAGTTGGATGCTCTCCTTTAAGTTTGATTCCCTCATACATGTTTGAGGTTTGTTAGGCAATAAGTTTTTCAAGATATTAGGGGACGATCCCAATCTTCGTAAGCACTTCGAATTCCACAAGCAAACTGGAATTCTTTGAACTCTGTTATCCAAAGACTCATGACAAAAAAACAGTCAGAAGCATGCAAATTGATTTTGCGGAATGACGAATTGAGAAACAAATTCAAAGTATCTGGAAAGATTTCGGTAGACGATTTGCAATGGTGTGTCAAAACTCGAAAGGGATCGAGGTCGCTGTCAATTTTTAAACCCGGAAGGAAGACAACGAATGGATTTCCAATCAATCTATAACGGTTAACAATTGCAATTAATTTAAAATAATAAATTGAATTTAATATTCATAATGCTCATAAGCAGTATGGTCGTTTTACGTCTTATTTAAACGACGGAATAAATCTCGGTAAGTAGAGAAAGTGCTCGTTTCGAATGTTCGACGTTTCGACCCACTCGATGCGATCTCAATATAAATTTAATTGCAATATTTTCAAACACTTTTAACTCACAACTTTGTGTTCATTTTTATTTTATTTTTTCTTAGAATAAATAATTATATACCAAGAAAAATATTGATTGAGTCGACGGCAGAATTGAATGTGTAGTTGCACATGTCACTCGCTCGGCAATGCATCTTACACTATTAAATTGTTTTCATAAATTTTCTTATATTATATTTATTTTATTATTATTTTTCGATGAATCTTATATCTATTTATGAACGTTGAAAAATTGGTCACGGAAAAAGAAAATAAACACAATTCTTGGTGACCGAACTCGTTCAATGGCTGCCAATGGCAATTCCGATTTGCTACATTCTCCTACATCTACTGTACAAAGTCACATTACACCCACATTACAAATAATGAAATAGTTACCGTGTTTAAATTTTGACCAACTAAAATGATAGGTATTTAAAATATAATATATAGAGATAAAAATATTCAAAGTCAATAAATATGAAACGATATAATTTCTCATTCAAAGATTTTCACCAAATTCAATGAAAGAAGATACTAAATAAGTGGATGATCGTATAAATTTTTTTAAAGTATGATTTAATAGTATTATGCTAAAAAATGGACCATCGTCTCTAAAGGAATAGACAAAAAGATATGTAGCTGGCATTTATTGACTCTGTATAGTTTTCATGTTATTTTTCACTTAAGGCTCTTGTTGCCTCAATTGGTCAAAATTTAAATACTTTTACCGTTATCATCCCTACCATAATGATGCAACTTTTTTGTCCTTTGCTCATACAAGATGACTTAGTATGGAAATCAGATTATTGAAATATTTGTCATTTAGAAAGTGAGAGTAAATTAATTGTTATTGAAGACGAAGTAAAGATTAAGTAACTACATACCCTCATCCGCAATGTAGAGCAATTATTTTTCTTTTATTGACAGGGATTTTTTTTTAAAATTTATATTATTAGGGTGAAAAGACTAAACCACTTGGCACATGCCTTCTCGACACTCACTTTTTTTTTTTTTGGAAAGAATCTCGACGACACTCACTTTATAATTATATTCAGTCATTTCGTTTTTTTATCTCTTTTTTTTTTTTAATTTATAATTCTATACTTTTTATCGTAGAATTTAATAAGTTTATTATATCTTATTAAAACGAAATTTTCAACGAAAAAATAATAAGACAATCCAGAGTTGATACTTGACAGTAACATTGACAAAGAAAAATTTGTGACATCGTCGGTGATTTCATAGTCATACAAAATTAGATGCAATTTGTGACATCGTCGGTGATTTCATAGTCATACGAAATTAGATGGTCTAATTCTTAATGGGGAAAGTGAAGAAATTGTTTAGTTTTTCATAACGAGGTATGGCTTTGGTGGTTTCGATCTTTCTTGCTTGGCCTAAGCGTTTTGGCCATTTCATGAGATAATATTATTTTACATCAAACATTGATACCAAGTTATAATCTCCAGAATTTATTGGGACCTTAATTTAGTGCTTCATGATAACATGAATTACTTAAGCCAATATAATATGTGTACCACCGATCGATTTAATGGTGGGATTTTTTTATTTTTTATTTTTGGTTCTAAACCAAGATTATTCATCAAAATTCGAGGGATTATTATTATTCAATGACAATTCTCAGACTGATAATAGTTTGTATAGAGTTTTGATTAAGAAAATAAAATTCTGAATATTTAGTATAGTATAAGAAGAGTTCTAGTATTGACATGTTGGTAATTTTTCATATCATGTGCATGATTACTGAGTAGTCGAATTACGTTTTTCCTAATGTATTGGCTTTGTAAAGTCAGTTAACGTGATTTATGCGGATTAACGAGATAGTCACCAAACACAACGCGGAAAGTAATAAAGAGACACGCGATGTTTTGGTAACGCAGTTCGATACCTATCTACTTCTGCGGGGCCCTCGCCCAGATTAATCACTAATTAAGTTTACAAGCACCAATTACTAGGAAAGTAAAATAGCTAAGATAAAGGGACTCCCCCTGAAGCTACAGCCTGCTACACAGCCGGTAACACGGCTTGGTCTTGAAACAGTGATAGAGTCTCGATACGTGACGACCGTCACTTCCCTTCTGGAATCGGACTCAGCAAGATCCCCTTGCTATGTTGTCGACGTTAGACTGACTCCTTCAGTCTGGTTCTCAATAACGCAGTCGACACCTCTCCCGAGGTAGGAATATTCGATGATAAAACACCGTTCTGTGATAACTGATAACCTTGATACTGATGGTAAGGTTAATCTCTAGAAGGGACAACGTGATACTTATCTGTGCAGTATGAAAACCTTCTGTAGCGTCCCTTCGAATGTTCTTGACGAACAACAAGCTTGATTACGTGGATGACGTGAAAACCGCAAGCTTGATTTTAGGTTGTTTATGAAGAACAACCTTCTTGAGCCCTCTCTGAATTTTCTCTGAATTGTAGACCTGGAGAACTAAGGAAGAAGGAGGCCAATAATACGTATTTAAGAAGTCAAATTCGTAGCTCCCTTTTTTCCTGAAAATAGCAACTAATTCCCAAGATTTAAGGAATGATAAATATAAATATAAATCATTAATCTTGGAAATAAATCACTAATTAATTAGAGTCAATCCAGAGAGAATATAGCCCATGAAATTCGCTCAAATCTGTTGAAGAAAAACGCGTAAACTTTCCATGAAATTCGCAACAATCTGAGACGATTTCGACTGCATGATGAGCTGTAGTTATGACTGTAGCTGACGATGTTTCAGCTGTAGTTACCAAAATAGCCAACACAAGAAATAACAGCAGAACCTGTTTCTTCAATCTCCCCCTTTGGCATTTTGGTGAACAATCCTTTCATCAATCAACAGGATAATAAATCATGCAGTGAGTAGATGACCAACCCCTGTGAGTGTGTGATGCATTAGCGTCGTGGTGGAATGAAAACAACTCCAAAGCTGACTGTAGTCATTGCAAAGAGATAGGCACGAGATGCATCCAATGGTCAGCTTATAGATCCACGAAAAACAAGAAATCCGGCACACACACACACAACATTCTCCCCCTATTGATCACAAACAATGCCAAAGGTTGTTTGGAGAGCTTGGTCACTTTTTAAATCCTCATCCATATTCTCTTTGACAAATTCCTCTTCCTGATTAGGAGCTATTGCAGCTGGAGCTGAAGATTCAGCTTGGTCAGGTTGGGCTAAATCGGTAGGTTGCCCGGAAAGAGGATCTTCATTGTTTTTGTCCGTAATGCCACTGATATAGTGTTGTAGAGTCTCGGCGCGGGCACTCTCGGCATTGAGCTGAGTTGCAGCAGAATCTATAGTTTCCTTGAGCTGAAGTACAATCGATTCTATCATTTGCTTAAGAGCAATCTGGCTGGACATTATAAACTGTAGCTCGGAGCGGACAAAATCCATGCTAAGACGGGAGTAGAACGGCAGGGCAGTAGTCCCAATTTCAGATGGAGATGAGCATGAAGAAGGAATTGAATTATCATTAGCAACATGTTTGCTTTTGGCTTTTGAAGAGGCTCGAGATGAAGCTAAAGCTTTTCCTGGAGCTGCATAAGATTTGTTTAGCTTCTTGAATGATGATTGTGCCAGATAAGCTTTAGTTTTCACTACAGCTTTGGAAGAAATCTTAGAAGAAGTCTTCTCCGAGGTGCACTTTGGACGAGTTGTAGCAGAAGCACAAGTCATCTTCCCTATCCTCTTGTCGTTGAAGTTTTTGCGAATCGATGCTTCATCTGTTGGAAAGCCAATTTCAGATGGAGATGAGCATGAAGAAGGAATTGAATTATCATTAGCAACATGTTTGCTTTTGGCTTTTGAAGAGGCTCGAGATGAAGCTAAAGCTTTTCCTGGAGCTGCATAAGATTTGTTTAGCTTCTTGAATGATGATTGTGCCAGATAAGCTTTAGTTTTCACTACAGCTTTGGAAGAAATCTTAGAAGAAGTCTTCTCTGAGGTGCACTTTGGACGAGTTGTAGCAGAAGCACAAGTCATCTTCCCTATCCTCTTGTCGTTGAAGTTTTTGCGAATCGATGCTTCATCTGTTGGAAATCAGTTAGTTGTGTTAACAACGTAACAAGACATGGTAGGCTTGGGAATCCATACACGTTTGAACTTCTGAAACCCCTTTGACTGAGATCTCTTCTTTGGAGCTGCAGATTTAGAGATGGTGATAGAATTTCTTCCTTCCACAAGACATTTGAATAACTTCATACACTGAGCATCATTGTGGCCATGGGAGAAACAAAATTCACACACTGTAGTACTTTTGGACGTTGTAGATCTCTCTAAGATGGATTCACAAGATACAGCAGGTGGAACTAACCGAAGGCTATATTGGTGGCTGTGGATGTCTTTTGAATTTTGCCTACTGACTGACTGATGGTTGCGAGTCTGGTTGTAGTGTTCCTTTGAGCTCTGTTGGCTGACTGGCTGATGACTGTAAGACTGACTGTAGTTCTTCTTTGAACTCTGCTGGCAGACTGACTGATGACTGTGATTCTGACTGTAGTTGTGACTGGAGCTATGTTGTATATCTTGAGAAGATTTTGCGTGAGTACCGGCCTTGACAAACTGAGAAGCATTGCTGCAGCTGAATCTCTGATTGCTTTGGAACCCGAGGCAAGAGTGATCACCGTAAGTCTTCCCTTCGTCAAGAATGTCATCGAGTTTTGAATTCCCTGAGTTGAATTTCTTCATGGTACTGTTGAATGACACCATTTTCTGTTCTTGCTCTGAAAGTTTCACAGTCGCGCTGGCAAGAGATTGTTTTAAGGAGGCTATCTTCTCAGATTGAGCTTTGTTGGGGAGCTTAAGCTTTTCCAGATCAGCCGTAAGAAATTCCTTATCACATCTAAGAAGATTGTTAGTACCAATGAGATTTTTATTCAAATCACATACCTCAGGCCATTTGTTGAACATCGATTGATACGTAGCTTTCAATTCGTCATTAGTAAGAGCTGGAGTAGGAGCTGGAGTTGTAGCAGGGATGTCCACATAGGCCGAGTAGACTGCAGTCATGGGAACTTGGTCTAACACATCAGTTGAGTCTGGAACTGCAGTTTGTACACTTGGAATAGGAGAGTCCACATCATATCCCTTAATACGGTGCTCATGTTTGACCTTAGCACGTTGAAGCTTGTTGTACTTATGAGCTCCAGATAGTTGTGTAGGTTGGAGTATTCCCATGCACTGGTACATAAAGTGAAGCTCTGGCGATAGCTTCTCCATAGAGAACTCCTCCTCAAGATTGAGAGATGATGAAGGAATTGAAGAGTTCAAAAGCGGAGTAAATGAAGCACATAAGTTTTCCAAGGAAATCCTATTTGGAGAAATAGACACCTTTGCCGATGAAGAACCAACCTGATGAGAAGAAGCAGTTGCAGCTGAAACAGAAGCTTTGCCAGAATTGGTAGCTGCAGTTGGATCTTGTTGAGCAGATGGAGCTGCAGGTGCTAACCCAGATTTAGAAATGTTCTCATCGTATCCTTCAATGAGGTCATCATGCTTTGCCTCAACCCTTTGGAAAGTAATAGGATGAATGACATGGAAGGGCTTTAGAGGAGAGAATTTCCCGAGTTGACTCTCAATAATGGAGCTGATCAGAGCTGGATGAGGGAGTCTGAAATTAGGATCTCTGTTAGGAACTGTAGCTTGTAGAATGTTCTCCATGATCAGCCCTGCATGGTCCACTGGCAGATTCTCACGGATAGCATACATGAGAACTGCGACTCTCTTGTACACCCTAATGTTGCTGGAGGAAGGCAGCAGATTCTGGGTGACAAATTTGTAGAGGCAGAAATTCCTCTTGGTCAGTTTTGAGGAGGAGAAGAACGAACCTTCCCAGGAGCGAAGAGCCGCAAAAGTGAGGACTGTAGTGATAAGATTTAGATCTTGAAGGCGATCATCGGTGTCTAAATCAATGTAGACCTGGTGCACAGGAAGATCAAAGTGACTCCTGATGACAGCTGTGGAGAAGCTGCAGATGGTCCTCCTCACGTAGACACAATTGAACCAAGCAGAGGACTCCACATCAAATCCGTCGTCCATATTGTAGTAAAACTCTTTAACCAGAGTGTCATATACTTTTCGAGGACAGGTAGCTAGTTTAAGAAGCCCCCGAGCAGCCAAGAACTCACGCCAGTTCTTCTTGTTGAAGAAGTTCTCCTGAAAAAAACCCTCGTCAGTAAAGCTCTTGGAACCAAGGTCTTTCCATCGGTCAGCGCTGGAAGAGTTGAGAAAAGCATCTGAGAAGGCAAGAGAAGGATCCACAGGGGAGACAGGATCCACGCTGGCAGGAGCATCACTTGGAAGAGTGGAGGTCTCAGGCTCCACTGCAGTTTTAGCTGTAGTTGGCTTAGTAGAAGCAGCTGCAGCTTTCTTGGAAGTCTTGATGGATGCCTTTTTCTTTTTCGGGAATGACTTCTTCACTGCGGGCCCCGGTTTTACAGTTGAACTTGATGGAGGAGGAGGGGGAACATCAGCTGATGAAGGAGGAGCAGTCTCTTGGGATGAGGACACTTGTATTACTGGAGGTGTTGTCATGGAAGATTTCTCTTGGAGAGCTTGCTCCCCCTGTCTTCGTGTTCTCAGATTTCTCCTAACTGGTGGAGGAGATAGAGGCCTCTTCTTAGAACGAGAAGGCCCAGCTGCAGAGATGAGATCCTCCTGAAGAGTATCAGTTGGAGGAGCTGTAGCTTCAGGTGGATAGGAGAACAACGGAGTAAGACGCTCATCACTTTGTTGGAGCTGGGGTTCGTCAGGTATAGCTGCATTTCCTATGGGTGCAGCTGGAGTTGGAGAACCTCCTTGAGGAGCAGTAGGCATAGAACCCTCTTGAGGAGATGGTGTAGTCTTCTGAGAAGCTGTAGTCTGAGGAGTGGAAGACTTCTTGGTAGCTGCAATTGTTATGGTAGTCTTTCGAGAATTCTTAACTGCAGCTGTGGACTTTCTGGAGATCTCCATATACTCTGGACTGGCAGCTGTGGATTTTGTAGAAGTCTTTGGAGAAGATTTGGCAGGAACTGTAGTGTCTGGAACAATTTTGCTTCTCAAGAGCAACTCCCCCTTAGTCTTTACTCGCAATTTTCTCCAATAGGGAGATGGAGTTGAGGGAACAACTGAGACATATTCATGGAGAACTCCTTTTCCGAGTACCAAACTGTGCTGTTCACTGTTGAATATCACATTGCCTTCTCTACTTTTATGATAATTCTTTAGGAGACTCCTACGGTCAGTCATGTGCCTAGAGCAATCATTTTCAGCGTACGAAGCATCATCAAGAGTTGATCTGAATACTTTGTGTGCCACGAGACAAGTGAAGTTTTGTTTTGGGACCCACATCCTTCTGAAAATAGGGGTCCACTTAGATCTTGATCTTAGGAGAGGAGATGCAGCTTTGGCTATAGTCGATGAGTTTCGTCCTTCCATCAGACATCTAAACAACTTCATGCATTGAGCATCACTGTGTCCATGAGAGAAGCAAAAGTTACACTTGTTAACCTTTAGAGGGGTGGAGGTTTTAACATGAGCTTTCTCGGTGGTACTCCCATTTCTGAGATTATGAGGGTTGTGCTTCTTTTTGAAACTGGCCAGTGAGGCTATAGCTCTTGAGGAAGAGTGACTGTAGATGAGGTTGGCGCTTCGTTGAGTGGTCTTGGATGATCTTAATTGAGCTCCAGCTGTAACACAAACAGGTTTGGACAGAGAGGTTGCACCTGATGACTTAGAGAACCCTAAGCTTGAGCGATTTCCGGAGTTTTGACCACTATGAAGGATTCCATACAGCTTAGATTTCCCCGAGTTAAACTTCTCCCTCGAGCTTGTCAGTGAGATGATCTTCTGATCTTGCTCAGACAATTTTGCAGTAGCTGTAGCCAGAGACTCTTTGTAGGAGGTAATCTGTTTAGCTTGAGATTGATTGAGTTGATGAAGCTTCTCCAACTCTGTGGCCAATGACTCCTTTTCACACCTAAGAAGTTTGTTAGCTTTGATCAGATTTTTATTGAGTTCACTAACCTCTTGAGATTTATTGAAGAGAATCTGATATGTGGCTTCCAGGTGCTCGACTGTAGTTTCTTCATCTGAATCTTCTTCGTAAACATTCTTCTCAGGTACAATGTCTTCATTGGATTCTTCATCCAGAGAGGCAGTGAAGGCAGCATAGTGGTTGAAAACATGATCACCATATTCATCATTTGAATCATTATCGCTGGAGGAGCTAGAGTTGTAGGACTCGCTGGAGGAGCTAGAGCTGTATGACTTGGACTGCAGCTTTTTCTGGGTGTTTGCACACTGCGATTTGCTGTAGCCGCTGCATTCATGACACATCTTCTCTCGAGTTGTTGTGTTATGACACTTTCCCTGTTTGTGAAATTTTGTCAGCATCTTTCCAGATTTTTTCGTCAGAAGGGCTAGATCGTCCACGAAGTCATCAAGGAGAGTGTTTGAACTACAGCCGGATGTGCCTTTGTGTGCGCTGCCAGATGAGCTCTTGAAGGCTACTATTGTGAGTTCTTCTTTAGGCAAGTTCATCTTAGAGGTTTGAAGAGATCCGATCAGTTGATCAAGGTTCATTGTGGTCACATCTTTTGCTTCTTCTATTGCTGCAATCTTCGGTCGAAACCTCTCGACTAGACATCGAAGAGTCTTCCGAACTAGGTCTAATTCAGTGTAGAGCTTTCCCAATTGATGAGCTTGATTAGAGATCTGTTTGAGTTGTTCGTAAAATTCAGCTATAGTCGCATCTTCAGCCATTCTGAAGTTCTCGAATCTTGAGGCAAGAATCTGAAACTTTGATTCACGGACAGCTGTAGTTCCCTCATGAAGATGTTGAAGAGCATCCCATGCATTCTTTGCAGACTCATGAATGCATATAAGAGTGAATTGATGTTCATCCACACACGAGAAAAAAGCATTCAGGGCCTTCGAGTTCGCCATCGAGGCGTTTTCGTCTTCCGTAGACCATTCTTTTATAGGCTTAAGAATCCACTCTTTCTCTTCATTCTGTTTCTTTGGTTCAGTCCATCCTTCTTTGAGAATAATCCATGCATTTGCATCCTGGGACTGAATATAGGACTTCATGCTCGTTTTCCAGAAGCTGTAGTTGGTTCCATCAAGAATAAGAGGTCTTGCCGTAGAAGCAGATGCGCGAGAAGTCATCTTGATGGACGTAACTGACTGATTTTACCACTGTCTTTGCAGTCAAAGAGATATTCCGTCAGTGGCCTCGCTCTGATACCAATTGTAAAGTCAGTTAACGTGATTTATGCGGATTAACGAGATAGTCACCAAACACAACACGGAAAGCAATAAAGAGACACGCGATGTTTTGGTAACGCAGTTCGATACCTATCTACTTCTGCGGGGCCCTCGCCCAGATTAATCACTAATTAAGTTTACAAGCACCAATTACTAGGAAAGTAAAATAGCTAAGATAAAGGGACTCCCCCTGAAGCTACAGCCTGCTACACAGCCGGTAACACGGCTTGGTCTTGAAACAGTGATAGAGTCTCGATACGTGACGACCGTCACTTCCCTTCTGGAATCGGACTCAGCAAGATCCCCTTGCTATGTTGTCGACGTTAGACTGACTCCTTCAGTCTGGTTCTCAATAACGCAGTCGACACCTCTCCCGAGGTAGGAATATTCGATGATAAAACACCGTTCTGTGATAACTGATAACCTTGATACTGATGGTAAGGTTAATCTCTAGAAGGGACAACGTGATACTTATCTGTGCAGTATGAAAACCTTCTGTAGCGTCCCTTCGAATGTTCTTGACGAACAACAAGCTTGATTACGTGGATGACGTGAAAACCGCAAGCTTGATTTTAGGTTGTTTATGAAGAACAACCTTCTTGAGCCCTCTCTGAATTTTCTCTGAATTGTAGACCTGGAGAACTAAGGAAGAAGGAGGCCAATAATACGTATTTAAGAAGTCAAATTCGTAGCTCCCTTTTTTCCTGAAAATAGCAACTAATTCCCAAGATTTAAGGAATGATAAATATAAATATAAATCATTAATCTTGGAAATAAATCACTAATTAATTAGAGTCAATCCAGAGAGAATATAGCCCATGAAATTCGCTCAAATCTGTTGAAGAAAAACGCGTAAACTTTCCATGAAATTCGCAACAATCTGAGACGATTTCGACTGCATGATGAGCTGTAGTTACGACTGTAGCTGACGATGTTTCAGCTGTAGTTACCAAAATAGCCAACACAAGAAATAACAGCAGAACCTGTTTCTTCAGGCTTCATATTACTTTTTTTTTTCTTTCTTTCTAATTTATAACATTCAACAATATTGGATTATCGAAAAGTTTATTAGAATACAGCATTGAACATTAAATCTTTTACTGTCCAGTAATCCGAAGAATTTTGTTATAGTCAATATTATGTTATAATAAGTCAATGTTACTTGTAGCAAGATAAAGTGTTCTGCAAATAGGAATTTATTACATTCGGTGCCCTTCTTGTTTGTGAATCGTAGACTATAAGTAAGATGATTAGAAAGAAAACTATTTTTTATGTGAAGATCTTAACGCCAAATTTCTTCTAAAGCTTGTATATATAGATGTATGTGGTCCATTGACCTTATACAAGTTGAGGGAGGATAGCAATTAGCAATACATTCACTTTTATTCACGATTATTCAAAATATTGCAATATATTTTTATGTATAGAAAGGGGAAAAAAAAGATATTTGGTAAGTTTAAGGAATTATTTTCAAAAGTCGAGAATCAACTAATCAATAAAGGCTCATCGATCAGATCGATCGATGATGGATATTGAGTTGGAGTTTATTGATTACTTGATTAAAAAGAAAATTATCTTTCACTTGACAACTTCTCGTACACAAGAACTAAAGGATGTGGTTGAAAAGAGACACTGAATAACTTTTATTAGAAATGTTCGATCTGATGAGATATTCATCATTGTCGTATTCTGGGGATTACACGTTGCGGAGTCTCGTATATATTCTAAGCGCCATGCCGTCAAAGTCCATTTTTAGGGCTCCTCTAGAACAATGGAGCAAATCATTAAAATAGCGATATTTCAGAATATGAGGAATGTCCAACACGTGTGCAAAAGGAAAGTAAAAGTAAATCAGAATCACGATAAGAAATTTATATGTTTGTGAGATATCTAAAACGGACGAGAGACATTACATTTGATGGACTCGTGGATAAGAAAGTATTTGTTTCAACGAATGAAATTTATGTACAACTAACATTTTGTGCTGCCAAGAATGTTTGAATTAAGAACATGAATGCAAAGTTGGGGCATGATCAACATTTTTGTTAGGACTGTTTTAAAATTAAATATCACCTTATTTGATCTCATTATTAATTTGTAATCTAATTCCCTAAAATTCTAAACAAACCCATATTATAAATATCATTATTGAAGAAAAAATGATGAATTGATTTTATGTATTTTATTAGGTGAGTAACAAGTTATTAATTAGTTTTTCGTAAATTTTTCAATGAGCTATAATATTATAATAAAATTGTTTATACTATATAAGTATAGGTTACAAGTGTAATTTTATATAAAATTAGAGGTTTCTAAATTTAGTTTTGAAACAAATATAAGTGTAATTTTATATGAAATAAACTGTAATTTTGATACAAATATTAAGATATAATAATTAAAAAAAAGTGAAAAAATTGTCGAAGTAGTTTTCAAACTAATTAGAAAAACGAAAACTTGTGAAAAGACATGTGAGTATTACACGAAAATCAGAAAATCAAAAACAACATCCAATGAAAAAATTGCCGACATCCTCATTTTTTGCGAGTATTCCACGACCTGCCTTCGGAATTTCCAACAATTTAAAACCGGAAACAAAGTAACATTGGGCTCCAAAACCACAATATAATATTACGAGTGGCAGTGGCGGAACCAGGATTCGGAGACCGGGGGGGTTTAATTTTTCTTTTCCATTAAATTTAATTTTTTGGGGGTAGTTTATGTAAAGAAGTTTATAGTATTTTGGTCCTTTTAGTGCAATTTTCAAAACTTTGGGGGTGGTTTCAACCACCCCACACCGTAACTTACGTCCGCCAATGACGAATGGCAATAAGAATCTATTCCGATTCCGTACTTTTCATTACAAATGATAATATGACCAGAAAATCTCTCCTAATCCAATAAATCTCTCCCAATATCATCATATTATAGTAATAAAACCAAGCAAGAAAGACGTACTAGTGGATTAAGTAAATAGACCCTTCCAAAATTTGGCGCATGATGACCGACAAAAAAAATAGTAATAAACAAAAAGACACATGCTTATATCATATACTCCCAAATTATGCAAGTAATTATCTTATCCGGATTTGATGGCTCACCAGCAATTTTGAAGCATATATATACATGATGATCAAGGCGATATCTTTTCTTTTTTCAAATGACCAATCATCCTATCAAGACTAGGCACTAAAGAAATTATAATTTAAATAAGAAAATATATTATTCATCTTGCTTGCAAAGACATTATTGAAAGGTTATCATTTTGGCATGGCTTGCGTTGTCGGACTTGTTGAAGATATGAATCTCTTCTTCATGGATGATGCCAAAACCCTCGGTTGGGGCAATTGGAATAAAACTTCTTTACTCATTTTCTCACCTTTTAATAATTTATCATCCCTCGTAAGATATTATTTTTATACATAGATTTTTTTTTCTCCACTATGGGAGGAAAAATATTTTTTTTTTCTTTCCCTTTTTTATCCAGATTTGAGTGCTGATTGTTACTGCATATTGAAATATTAAAATGTACTGTTGATCACCCATCGGTGACACAAGATCATGTGTGTCACAGTCACTTAAAGATAAGGAGTCTATCGGACGATGACATTCAGTCACCATCCGGGGACGATAACGATGAGCCAACGGCTATATAAGCAAAGCTCGTACAGCGGTTAGAAGCAACCAGACCATACAGCAAAGAGAGAGAGAATCAAGAAGAGAGAGTTCTTGAGAGACAGAGTTTCTCAGGCGAGTCAGACGGTGGTTACGACGACGAAGGTGACGACGGAGTACGGAGAGGGAAGGCTCGGGAACGACAGACAGAGGAGCACACTCTGGGGATCTGTCGGAGCTTCTTCGCGGCGTCAAAGGGGTTCGTTCGCACCGGGGTTCTGATCGCCGGCGTTCTCTGGGTCTGGTTCATCTCCGATCACCGTGAAGAGCGCTGGAAGACGAAGGTCATCTCGACATCGTATAGCGTAAGGTGGAGTCATCGGAGGGAGCTGTGAAAGGAGCTGTGAGTTTGAATTCAACGGGAAGATCATCTTCTGGAGAAGATCGAATCTTTTGTAACCGGTTGTGTAATTCAAACATCATCGTGATTAATAAAGTGTTAGTCTTTGTCGTCCAATTCAATCGTGTTATTCCGCATTTGTTCGTGGTAATCGATATTCGTATCGGGTTGCTGGGTGAAATCCCCAACAAGTGGTATCAGAGCTCCTTCTCTCGGTGAATCAAGGAAGGGTTCATCGGAGAATCAAGATCCGAGTTCAAGAACCGAACAAGAAAGTAAAGGAGTTCAAGATTCTGAATCTTGACGAAGATCGTCAGAGTCACTCCTGCCAAACGCGATAAGGAATAATGGGACCAGACAAGACAGATATCGCGAAGTTCACCGGCGATGGTGACTTCAACATCTGGAAGATCAAGATGCACGCACAGCTGTGCCAGATGCGCCTCGACAAGGCGCTCAAGGGCGATGAGGCATTCTCGGAGAAGCTGAGTGAGGAGGACAAGGAAGACATCATGACGAGGGCGAGAAGCACCATTATTCTCGCTCTCAGCGATGATGTCATCATCAGAGACATCCAAGACGAGACGACAGCTGCAGGAATCTGGAAGCGTCTCGATGAGACGTACAACAGGAAGTCCTGGGCGAACGAGTTGTTTCTCAAACAACGGATGTATACCCTCAAGATGGCTCCGGGATCATCGCTGAAGCAACACTTTATCGAATTCAAGAAGATCATCACAGATCTGAAGACGATAAATGTGGAAGTCCCGTCAAAGGATCAAGCACTCCTCCTACTGAATTCGGTATCGGGGATGTACGACAGGATCCAGGACATTCTGCTATTTAGTGGCAGGGAGACCCTCACCGTCGATGACGTCAAGACGGCCGTGCTAGCCAAGGAGGTTCAGCGCAAGCAGGAGGGCAAGTTCGATGGAAGATCAGGTGGAGCGGAGAGAAGTTCAGGAAAGGCTCACCGAGGCGATCTTCATCGAGGCCGAGGAGCGGCAAGTGTTACAACTGTAACAAGGAAGGACATTTCCGGAGAGAGTGTCCCGAGAAGAGAACGGGTAAGCCGTTCAGAAGGAATAGCGACGACGGTCCAGCGAACGCTTCCCAGGTATCGGGAGGGTACGATAGCGCTGAGGTCCTCGCGATGATGCCGACCAGCATGCGAACAGCGTGGATACTGGATTCGGGATGCTCGTACCACATGAGTCACGAGCAGAGTTGGTTCGAGGGGATGAAGGCCGACGAGGAGGTCATGCCAGTATCAACGGGCACCGAGGAGATGTGCGCCGTCGAGGGGATTGGGTCGATATCATTAAGACTCAAGGATGGTACACGGAGAACCCTGAACCAAGTAAGGTATGTCCCTGGACTCAAACGAAATCTTATTTCTTTGGGTGTCCTCGAAGAGCAGGGATACTCATGGAAGTCATGCAAGGGTGGCTTAAAAGTCACAAAGGGTGCGATGACATTCATGAGGGCTTATCGGTACAATGGCATATACATCCTGGAGGGTGAGACTGCCATCGGGGAAGCATCAAATATCTCAACGACAGTGTCGAAGACCACTCTATGGCACGATAGACTGGGGCATGTCAGCGAGAAGGGGCTTGATATACTCAAGCGAGGAGGCTGCTTCGGGAACGATAAGGTGGAGAAGCTCGACTTCTGCGAACACTGTGTGTTTGGGAAGCAGCATCGGGTGAAATTCGGCAAGGGGTCTCACACGAGCAAGTCAGTTCTTGACTATGTTCACTCTGACTTGTGGGGACCGGCACGAGTAGATTCGCATGGAGGAAACAGATACTTTATCTCCTTCATCGACGACTACTCGAGGAAGCTCTGGGTTTATATGATCAGATCAAAGGACAAGGCTTTCGAAGCCTTTGTCAACTGGCGCGCACTTGTTGAGAATCAGTGCGGGAAGAGGCTCTTGCATCTCCGCACGGACAATGGATTGGAGTATCTGTCGGAGGAGTTCAACGATCACTGCCGGAAGGCAGGCATCCGACAATCCAAGACTGTGAGGCACACGCCTCAACAGAACGGTCTCGCTGAAAGGATGAACCGAACCATCATGGAACGAGTAAGGTGTATGCTCTCGAGGGCAAATTTGTCATCGCGGTTCTGGGGAGAAGCTGTCCATACAGCGGCCTATCTGATCAATAGGTTGCCATCGTCTGCGATAGACTTTGAAGTTCCTCAGAAGCGATGGACAAATCGACCAGAGCACACCGACTACTCCAAACTCAAAGTCTTTGGCTGTACAGCTTACTATCATGTAAACGATGGTAAACTTGTACCGAGGGCCAAGAAAGGACTGTTCATGGGGTACCCCGACGGAGTTAAAGGGTACCGGATTTGGTGTTCGGAGTCACGAAAGTGCATCATCAGTCGAGACGTCACTTTCAATGAAGAAAGTTTCTTGGAAGGCAAGGCAACCCCGACAAGCCCTGAAGATCTCTACGAAGGAGACGGATTTCAGCTTGAGGTGGAGCTTTGCGATGAGCCAGGACGAAAAGAGGCTCATCGGGAGTATTTTACCCGAGGAGCTCTTATCGGAAACCCAGAGGAAAATGGCCGAAGAGGTGATCGCGAAGAGAATTTGCGACAAGGAATCCCCGATGAGCATACCCGACAAGGTATGCAAGAAGAGCTATCACGACGAGAATCCCGCGATGAAGAGCTATCGCGACGAGAATCCCACGATGAGGAACTTTCGAAGTTTCGTTAAGGTACCTGCGATGATGCTTCGTCGAGCGGTAGTAAAGGAAGCCCGATAAGAAGAGATCGAGGAGAATCCAGCCGACAAGATCATCGGGAACAGGTCTCATCGAACAACGATGAGGTGTCCAGCGAAGAGGACAGCGAGGAAGAGACTCTCGGAGCCGAAGAGGAAACTCCCGACGAGGGATACCTACTTTCTCGGGATAGGCCCCGACGGGCTATCAGGAAGCCGATAAGATACGCCCACGCTGAGATGGTGGCTTATGCTTTCAACACTGCAGGTGTTGAAATCGACAACGAGCCTCGCTCGTTCAATGAAGCCATCAGGTCCAGCGACGAGAAGAAGTGGCGAGCGGCAATGGACGAAGAGATGAACTCTCTTCACCAGAACAATACTTGGGTCCTTGTTCCGAAGCCGAAGAACTTCAAGGTTGTCGGCTGTCGGTGGCTATACAAGGTGAAGCCAAGTGCACCAGGAGGCGAGCCGGCGAGGTTCAAAGCCAGGTTGGTGGCGAAGGGATTCACACAGCGAGAAGGTATAGACTTCAATGAAGTCTTCTCGCCAGTGGTAAAGCATACATCGATAAGGGTGCTACCTTCGATGGTTGCGAAGTTCAACTGGGAGCTTGAACAGATGGATGTGAAGACAGCCTTCCTACATGGAGAACTCGAGGAGAAAATCCTCATGCAACAACCCGAGGGGTTCGTGCAGAAGGGAAAAGAGGATTGGGTTTGCTCTCTTAAGAAGTCCTTGTACAGACTTAAGCAATCTCCTCGACAATGGTATAAGAGGTTTGACACATTCATGCAGAAGAATTCCTATCGGAGGAGCAGACACGACAACTGTGTCTACTTCAGAACGACGAGCAGCGGTGTGAGTATTTACTTACTCCTATATGTTGACGATATGCTCATCATTTCCAGCAGTACTGGAGAAATCACTGAGGCTGCTAAGGAAGGGCTCTGGCTGAAAGGGCTTCTCACAGAGCTAGGATTCGAGCAAAGGTCCTTCGACCTTTACTGCGACAGCCAGTCCGCGATACACTTGTGTAAGAATCAGATGTATCACGAGAGGACCAAGCATATCGACATTAGGCTGCACTTCGTCAAGGACATCGTAGAGTTGAATACGATGAAGGTTCTCAAGATCGGAACCGATGAGAACCCGGCGGACATGATCACTAAGGTGATTCCGGTCGGCAAGTTCGAACAGAGCTTGGTTCAGCTCGGGGTTGGTGATACCCAACCAGAGCCGAAGGATAAGGGTGGATCGAGCGCCTAAGCTCGAGGACAGGGGCAAATTATCAATAAGCGACGATGACACAAGGTGGAGATTGTTGATCACCCATCGGTGACACAAGATCATGTGTGTCACAGTCACTTAAAGATAAGGAGCCTATCGGACGATGACATTCAGTCACCATCCGGGGACGATAACGATGAGCCAACGGCTATATAAGCAAAGCTCGTACAGCGGTTAGAAGCAACCAGACCATACAGCAAAGAGAGAGAGAATCAAGAAGAGAGAGTTCTTGAGAGACAGAGCTTCTCAGGCGAGTCAGACGGTGGTTACGACGACGAAGGTGACGACGGAGTACGGAGAGGGAAGGCTCGAGAACGACAGACAGAGGAGCACACTCTGGGGATCTGTCGGAGCTTCTTCGCGGCGTCAAAGGGGTTCGTTCGCACCGGGGTTCTGATCGCCGGCGTTCTCTGGGTCTGGTTCATCTCCGATCACCGTGAAGAGCGCTGGAAGACGAAGGTCATCTCGACATCGTATAGCGTAAGGTGGAGTCATCGGAGGGAGTTGTGAAAGGAGCTGTGAGTTTGAATTCAACGGGAAGATCATCTTCTGGAGAAGATCGAATCTTTTGTAACCGGTTGTGTAATTCAAACATCATCGTGATCAATAAAGCGTTAGTCTTTGTCGTCCAATTCAATCGTGTTATTCCGCATTTGTTCGTGGTAATCGATATTCGTATCGGGTTGCTGGGTGAAATCCCCAACATGTACATATGTATATATACATATATAGACAGAGGGAGATGGGCAATAAATAAATAAAATGAGTGTAGTCTTCCTTTGATGTAGAGACACTATCCATGTAAATACAAGGAAACTAGTACACGAGCTTATCTCCTCTATTGTAGAAACCAAAATTTAAGACCATGTGGTTATATATTATATATATGTTGTACATATACAATAATCAATACGTGTTTTAATTTTGTGAGTCAAAATGTGCAAGTCGGGTGAATGATGTGTATAGAATATAAAGTGATGAACATATCAAGCATACAATTACGTTTTCTTTGTTCTCGTAATTCCTTATGATAAGTCATACGTTTCTCACTTGGCCAATATTTAACTAAAATTCAAACATTTCTAGATTTAATTTTTGCCAACAATGTGTTGGTGTATGATCTCGTCTCGTTTAACAAAATAACGACATGTCATGATATATATTACACCGGAATATATTGATCGGATTATCTTAGTTCGGTCAATCACGAGAAAGATGCTAATTCGGCCATCATTCTGCGTCAACGTAAAATAGCCCAATCAAAGCAAAATTTAATTTACACATTACGCTAAGGGCCCAACAAGCAAACAAACCCTAGTTAACTGAACCAGTGACTCATTATATGAATCAGTTAAATTCGAAAGATGTTTACTACAATAACTTAAAAATTCAGGGACCCGACTTCTCCCTCGATTGTATCTCTTTATATATAGACGTAATTATTTACCTCTTGGGACGAGATTTTATAAAAGTTATGGTCATGTCTTCTATATATACATATATACAATATTTCGAGTGAATTGAACATATATTTGACAAGAGATCGGAATTCATATGACAAACAAACATGCAAATAAATTCACCAAGGATGTCTAAAGCTATATTCTATTATAAACTATAGTAGGTAAGAGGCCAAAAGAAAGTCCACAATGGTTTTAGTGATTATAATTAGGGCTATTTTCTCCATGAAGAGGATTAGTTCAGAGATTTGGACAATTGCCTCTAATGTTTGGGCACAGAAGAGAACAACAAATGTCAACTCCATTTTAGGTGAAATAGTATTTAATATAAACGTCTTAGAATTAAGAATGTATAAATTAAGCCATTTATTCATAATTAACAAAGTGTTTGACAATTTAGCGTCTCGCTTGGCTATAAAACTCCCAAGCCATAACAACAAAGTAGTTCGCAAGTACCAATTAATCCATTCTATTATTCAATGGTGCTAAAAACAAGAGAAAGATTTCTTGGTCAACAATGCTATTGATATTGTCCTCTACTCCTCTTTTCAACTTATTATGCGATCCAAATTAAAAAATAAATTAGATGGACATATTTGTTAAATATAGGAACAATACAAATATTAGTTATAACTTATCACTCCATTATATATACTGATGGTCACACCAACTTATTAAGGTATCATGATTTGCGTGATGAAATTTTATGAATTATCAATAGATTATGGACTTAAACGTTATCGATGTTACGCGTTTAAGCATCGCAATAATGATTGATTTTTTTTATTAAAAAAAACAAAAAATATTTTAATAAATAAAATTTTACTTTTTCATTTGAATAATCTAAGAGTATTTTATTGTTTATAAACAATATCTATCTGTTTTCGGTTATCGGTTAATCCATAAAAGTACTCGATATAAACTGTTATCTGTTTCTAAAAGAATTATAATTTGCTCGTGAGTTAACTCGTAACCCATTGGTTAACGCATAAAATTGGTTGACCGATCAATTATCGGTCATCGATGTTTGAACCTTTAGATATTGGCTTTGAATTTATAAGGATCTGGCCTTTCAAACTGGTATATATTAGTAGGTCGGGTTGGTTGACACTATAAAAATTATTTGTATTTTTCAAACAAAAATAATTGCACCTTTCTTTCTCCTTTTATTTTCCTAGGGTTCCTTTAATTCGTAGTTTTATGTCTCTCTCATTGACATTTCTCGAAGATGGAGAGGTTGAGATTCAAAGTTTTAGTTTTTTTTTTTAGTTGCGTTTTTAGTTTTTTTTTTTTCATTGCGTAAGAAAGTTTAAAATATTAAGAATATGATAAGATCATGACTATGTTATTCGCTGATGTTTTCAATTATATATAGTTTATAATCTAGGGCTTTGTTCAGAGTATCTTAATAGTTAGTTTTACATGTAAGATATCGAATATTTCGTATCCTTGTTTAATTGATTCAAACTTATATTTTTATATATGCTACCAAATCTTTTAGTTCATCGAAATTCAGTTCTTATTATTATTATTCTCATTATTCATACGTACACGTGTTACGTATTGTGTTGTACTTATTTTCGTTATTGTTTGAGAGTAAGATATTATAATAATAATAATCATGAAGAATACGTTGTTTACAAGGCACTTTGTTGATTTGAGTCTATTCTCTTAACTCATTCTTCAGTGATGTCATCGGAATTAGTCATTGTAATTAAATATGCATTAAATGTTTGTAAGGATGTCAAAGTCAAGCTTCTTAACCCTAATTGTACAATGAACGCCATTGAAAAAAGGATACATATATACATATATATTACAAACTAAGTATAATTAATAATAACAACTTGTCAATTTATTAAAGAAGACAAGCGAAATTATTTTTAAAAGTCAAACCACGGAAAACCTAATTTGTCAAAATGGGAAACTAATTGTAAGACTATTTCAAGTTTAGTTGTTTCGCCGGGATGTTCGCTTTTCGTTAATATTTTTTTTTTCTACTTATGGGAACTAGAGACTTTGGACGTTAATTAACATTAAATGGCGTACAATGGCTTCAGAAGAACGAGGTAGATTGCCTGCTCCATCTTTCGTTTGTTGTTTTTCTCGAAGATTATGGTCGCTAGTTTTAATGATGAGTTTTTAATCATTGTAGAATTTTTTGCAAGATGGTTGGAAATTGTAGTGAAAGCTAATTTATACGATAGTTTAATTTATTCAACCGTCATGTAAGATTCTTCTTATACGACAGTCGAAGATAGTCATGGAAAAAGAGCTATTGTCCCTGCGACAAAAGTTGATATAACACGACGTATTTGCGACAAAAGTTGATATAAAACATTGGACAACAATATTTTACACGACAACGTTTTGAACAAAAACGATAAGTTTAGCAAGAATATAAGGGAGAACAAGGCGGGTCATGGGATGGGTCGTAATTGGGTTGATTTGACCCATCTGGAGGTTGTAGTAGACAATTCAAATGACATGTAGTTTGGGCAGGTTGTTTGAAGTCGTTTTACAGTTATTGTTGTTTTCATAGTCTGATGCGTTTTTTAAGTTTTGACAATGACAAAAACAACATGTCGTTTTTTTTAAAGGATTGACAACAACATAAGTGACATATTTTTTTTGTGTGTTCTTTAGGAAATGAGTACTTTGTGTATGACATCGTTTCTGTCATTAGATAAGTTTTATTAACTTTTGTGTTTGGAAAAATTACATGTATATATAATAATTGTGAAGTATCATGGGGTTCCACCTCAAAACCAATTGGCAATGAGGGGAGTAACCCATGACCTTTTAAACCTTGCTAAGTCCCCATGTCTTTTCCATGTGGGACTCAACATGCCCCCTCGAGACGGTGGCTCTTTGGCTTACTCGTCTCGGGCCGAATCTTTTTTTTTACCGATGCTCGTTTGAGCTTAATGGGCTCTGATACCATGTGAAGTATCATGGGGTTCCACCTCAATCACCTCCAGACTCCATTAATTCTGTCCAAATACCAGAAAATACTTGTGAACCTGTATCTCCACCAGCTATTCCTCAACATCCAAATTCCGCATGCTCAATCCATCCTATGGTTACTCGTTCCAAGAATGGAATATCTCGACCAAAACTGCTCCATGTCACCAAGCATCCAATCCCTATCCCTCCGAGCCCCATTGAGCCTTCAAATTACAAACAGGCTCTTGAGAATCCAAAGTGGAAGCAAGCCATGCAAGATGAGTTCAAAGCTCTCGTTCGCAATGATACTTGGGACCTTGTCCCTCTTTCCTCTTCTCACAATCTAGTTGGCAATAAATGGGTCTTTAAAACGAAGTACAATCCCGATGGAGTGATCAGTCGCTATAAAGCCCGACTCGTGGCCAAAGGGTTTTCTCAAACACCAGGCGTTGACTTCCACGAGACCTTCAGTCCCGTTGTCAAGGCTACTACGGTTCGTGTTATTCTAAGCCTTGCCGTTCTTCACTCCTGGCCTATTCGCCAACTTGACGTGAATAACGCATTTCTTAATGGCATTCTCACTGAAACGGTGTTTATGAAGCAACCACCGGGCTTTGAGCACCCAACTTATCCACATCATGTTTGTAAGCTTCGAAAAGCCATCTACGGTCTCAAACAAGCACCTCGTGCTTGGTTTGATCGATTGAGCAAAGTTCTCCTTCAATGGGGATTCAAATGCACCAAGTCGGACGTCTCTCTCTTTGTGTATTCCAAAGATGATGTTAAACTGTTTCTTCTCATTTATGTGGATGATCTCTTAATCACAGGAAGCTCTCAATCTCTTATCTCAAAACTTGTTCGAGATCTTAATGAGATTTTCTCTCTCAAGGACTTGGGTCCTCTGCATTATTTTCTAGGCATTGAGGCCTACCGTGACTCTACAGGGCTTTATCTTAGCCAATCCAAGTACGTTAATGATCTACTGCACAAGTTACACATGGAGGGTGCCAAACCGTGGCCATCACCAGTTGCTCCCGGGGCTGCTCTTTCCAAATCAGATGGCGATCTTCTCACTGACCCCTCCGAGTATCGTAGTACAATTGGCGCCTTGCAGTACTTGTGCATTACGAGACCTGACATTTCTTTTATAGTTGGCAAACTAAGCCAATTCTTGCACTGCCCTTCCACAGCTCATTGGCTTGCATGTAAGCGTGTCTTACGCTACATTAAAGGAACTATTACACAAGGTCTTCATTTCACTCCACATTCGTCGCTCACTATTGATGGCTTTACCGACGCCGACTGGGCTAGTTGCCCCGACGATCGTCGGTCTACAAGTGCCTATTGTGTTTTCCTTGGGGGTAATCTTGTCTCTTGGCGCTCCAAGAAGCAAGCTGTCGTCGCTCGCTCCAGTACAGAGGCAGAGTACAGAGCACTCGCCCACACAGCCGCCGAAGTCACGTGGATCCAGTCCCTTCTTCACGAACTCGCCGTTCCCGTAGCTCGAACACCGGTCATTTGGTGTGACAACCTCGGTGCAGCTGCGCTCGCGTCGAATCCGGTTTCCCATGCTCGCACCAAACACATCGAGATCGATGTTCATTTCGTACGGGACAAAGTTCTTCAAAAGACCATTGATGTTCGCTATGTTCCAACATCGGAGCAAACAGCGGACATCCTCACAAAGGGGCTCTCTGTGGGTCGTTTTCTCAAACTCCGGAACAAACTCAAAGTCACTCCGTCGCCTTTTAGTTCGAGGGGGGCTGATAAGATACACGATGAAGTACTTGCTGAGTCGGCACAATACACGTCAGAGGCGGTTACATGAGTTTCTTTATGACAGCCTGTAATTGTAATTAATTACAACTCACCTATATACATATACATATATAAATACAGTTTGTAATATAAATATTGTAAGCTGAAGTAATAGAAATCAATTCCAAACCCTAAATTTTAATACCCGAATTTCTAGATCCGGTTTTAACCCCCCAAAAAACATTAAAACCATTAACATTTAAAAATCATGTTTGACTAGCCTTTAATTTAAGTTCCGGATTTTTTAATCCTTTAATCCGGAACTCAGTTAAACTCGCATTTCCGGGTTTTAATTACTCTTAAATTCTTTGTTCGATAAAATCTTCCCTTTCGAGGGAAAGTAAAGCAAAAAAATGAGGAAATGCAGTAGGTGAATCTCCCATGTCTTAAATCTGGGAACCCGATCTACTTCAGCTTCAGCTCCTCCACGAACCATCTTCAAATTCCCAGGTAACACTCCTCTCTCTCTCTCTCTCTCTCGCTCGCTCGCTCGCTCTTCTGTGATTCGCCGATCAGTGATGCACAACGCTTACGTCACCTCCACTATATACGCCCTCAGAGGCAAAGGGTTGCTTTCCTTTTGCTTCAACGACTACTGTAACTCCCCGTACTCGCTGACCGATCGATTCGAGCGAAACCCAGTTCGAGCTCCGTTCTCGCAATGCTGCTCTTGTTGCGGAGATGGGTTTTCGAGCCTTAGATCGACCGTTGCTCGCTCGTGCTCGTACGGGCCGAGGCAGTCCTCGCTGCTTCAGTGGTCAGCTTCGAGGAAGCTGGTTTTCAATGGTGGGAACAGATTGTCTTGCTATTGTGACTGTTCTCCGATTTATGCCGTGGAACGGGCTTGCTGCGACGTGCCTTGTTGCGTCGGTGAGAGGATTTCTTGCAGCAATGGCAGGAGGAGAAGCAAGGGAAGGTTTTATGCCGTGGGCGGTGACGATTCGTCCCGTGTCGATGACACCGAGGCGTTGCTTAGCTTGTTGAGTGAGGGGGTGGAAAGAGGGGAAGATTTTCGTGTTTATGGCGGTAAGACGAGGAATACGAGGAGACGGGATTTTCGGGGTCGGAATAGCCGTTCAGAATTGTATGAGAGGGTTGAAGAGAGAAAGAGGGGAAACGATGACGGGTTTTGTGATTGTGGAAGGAAGAAAAGCGGCGGCAAGATTAAATTTAGAGATGTTGATAGAATCAAATCGAGGAGTGAGAATGTAGACGGTGTTCGTTTTAGGAGGGAGAATCGCACGTTAAGGAAAGACGGTTCTAGTTCGTCTTATTACTCGGCTCCCTCTCCCGAGGGTTCCGACGATGAGATCAAAGTTCATGATAAGCACACATTGTTAGGGGAAGAAATCATGTCTGGTTATAAGGATGCTGAATTAGAAGAGGAAGGTAGATTTAGTGTTACACGGAATCAGAATAATGTAACCGAGAAGAAGCATGGTGACAGATTGTTTGAAGAAGAAATACACGAGTCGGGTCAGAAATCCTCAGAAAGGCATACACGGCTTCAGGGAAATCATCAGAGTAGTCACGAACAGATCTCGACTTCCCACCTGCAATTCAAGGAAAAAGAAAACAGTTTAGCTTCGACGGATTACTTGGATAGGCACGCGAGGAAGCAATATGCTCAAATCGATAACCAAGTTGGTGAAGCATCTACGTCGAATTCAAGAATCAGACTCGGTAACTATACGGAAGAGAACGTGGAGATATCAAAAGATGAACGGCGCGAAGCAGTTAGCTACAAAGCTGAAGATGAGAACATCAGTAGAAAGAGCCAAACTAGAAGATCTTCCTACTCTCAAGAATTTGATGATCAAAGGACCTCTATCTCGCAGACTCGATCAGAAATCGGAGTGGAGAAATACAGAGAAAATGTATCGAAGGAAAGACAAGAGTTGCAGCGTGTAACACATCAGGAAGCTGAAGCTAGAGGAAACTCTGAACAACGCATTAGGATATCCGAAGTCCACGACACGAACACGGAGGAAAATTCTATCAGAAATTCTAAAACTAGTGTTTCTAATCAAGTGAACAACACGAACTTGATAAACGTTTCGTATCAGCCACAAACTGATCGAAGACCTCCTCAGAGAGCCCAATCTGAAAAAAGATCTTACATTGTCACTGATACAGACGTGAATCGCTTGAGTGAAACAGAGAGAGTCGTCGATTCGCGAAGAACTTCTCGTCATCAAGGAGGTGAAGTAATATCGGTTGGGACATCGGTAAGTGAAGTAGGAGTAAGAAACAGCCGAACTAATGAAAAGCTCGGGAAAAGTAGATCTAGAAAGGATTTGGAAGAGTCTTCCATGTCTCAAGAGTTGCACAGTGAAACACGTCAACAAGCTAGGAGAAATTCCGAGCAACCAGTTACGATATCAGAAATCCACAACACTCGCATGGAGGGAATTTCGATAACAAATTCACAAACTAGTGTTTCAAATCAAGTGAACAACACGAACTTGATTTCCGTTTCGTATCAGCCGCAAACCGATCACAGACCTCCTCTGAGAGCCCAATCCGGACAAGGATCTTACATTGTCAGTGATACAGATGTTGCTCGGGTCAGAGAAACAGAGAGAGTTGATTCTCGAAGAACTTCGGAAGCTAGAGTTCAGGAAGGAAGTGAAGCAATGTTTGTTGGGACATCTGTTAGCGAAGTGAGAGTAGGAAACGATCAAACTAACGAAAAGCTCGGGAAAAGTAGATCGAGAAAGGAGTTGGAAGGGACTTCTTTGTCTTCTCAACCTAACTCGGTAGCTCAAAGTTCATTGCGGCATGAGTTCCAAACCGGGTTTGTAAGGCAGAAGATATCGAACAAAACAGAAACTTTCCCTAGTTCCTCCTACACAGAGTCAGAAACACAAAATGATCCAACTCTGCCATATGATTCTCACGAAAGACGTGGAGCTTTATACCTCGCCGCCCCAGAAGACGCCATGGCATCTGCTGTTCGTTTGCAACAATCTACGGCTGACTTTGTCGAAGAATTTGTAGAGACAGCGAGGCACGAAGCATTGGCTTCTCAAATCCAGGAACTGGGTGAGGTTTCCGGAACAGAAATGGCTTATCGAGATGATTCAAATACGCGGACAGCATTGTCTCAACCCGGTAAAGAAGGGGTTTTTTCCAGCGGCTCTGGATCGAAGGGAGAGATGGACGAGATGTGGGACGTGAACGCGTCGTCTGTTTCCAAAACTCCCCGAGGAGAACAACCAGAGGCCTCTGCAACTGCTGAGAATGCCATTGCAAAGAGAAGTGGCAAGTCCTTGTGGAATATCATTTCAGATATAGTCACACTAAAATGGGGCTCACACTCTGAAAACCCTAGCGCAGCTTCTCAATCTGGTAGACGGATTTCATCCAATGAATCTGCTGTTAGTGAAGCGTGGTTTTCAACACACGAATCTGAGCAGAGCAGAGACAAGCCTGCAAGTGAAGCAGGGCTCCTGAAACCGGAAACCAAAACCAAACAGCATCAAGGTAATGAGTCAGGGAGATTCACAGACGGGACACAAGATTCTGAAAGATACCGATCGCCTTCAACTGCCTCAGAAAAAATATTCCTGTCTCGTGAAGGCAGTGAGAGTTCGCCAGCTTCCCCTTCGGGAACGGAAATCATAACAAATTCTCCATCATCGCTCCTTATTAGTCAAATTTCTGATGCCAAAAGCCCCAAAAGCAATTTTGTGGGGCAGATAGAGCTAAACGTTCCTTCGAAGGCGACTGAAGCATCAACGAGTGAGGGAAGTAGCGGTGCAGAGCTGAAGAGAAGGAAGCTTCAAAGGATCAAACAAGTACCCAAAGACCAATTTGACGAATGGGAAGAAGCGTTCACACTCGAAAGCGAGCAGCGAAGGCTTGACGAGAAGTTCATGAGGGAAGCGCTTGTGGAAGCCAAGAAGGCCGCCGACATGTGGGAAGTCCCGGTGGGGGCCGTGCTGGTCCACAATGGGGCTATTATCGCCCGTGGTTACAACTTGTAAGTTCTATAAATATTTTTTATACAGTAATAATATATTCTGAATGTACTTATGGAAATGTATTATACAGAGTGGAGGAATTGCGGGACTCAACCGCGCATGCGGAGATGATATGCATACGAGAGGCTTCAAACCAACTTCGCTCATGGCGGCTTGCTGTAATTCTCGTTTACTTAAAATCCGTATTAAATCTGTTACTTATGTGGTATTTCTTTGCATTTTTTAGTTTTCTCTTTTGAGACCCAAAAGTATCTTCTTTATATGTAAATGTATATTAAGATAAATAAAAACACCATTATGTGCTGTATAAAAAAAATGATTATATATAGGTATATAGTCTCTCAAATGAAATTGATCTTGCTGTATCTATAATACATGTTTTCTTTCTTCTAGGATACAACACTATACGTGACACTCGAGCCATGCCCGATGTGCGCCGGAGCAATACTTCAAGCCCGAGTGAGCAGTGTCGTTTGGGGTGCCCCTAACAAGCTTCTCGGCGCCGATGGTAGCTGGATAAGGTAATTTTTCTTTGGCCGTAAATAAAACTATCTTGTTAGATTCAAAAGTCACTTATTTCGAGAATCTGCAATGCTGTTAGGCTTTTCCCGGATAACGGTGGCGACAGCTCCAAGTCCTCGGAAAAGCCCGCGGCTCCGATCCACCCGTTCCACCCAAAGATAAACATCAGGAGAGGCGTTTTGGGCGCAGAGTGTGCCGAAGTAATGCAGCAGTTCTTCCAGCTGAGGAGGAAGAAAAAAGAGAAGCTGGCGGTGGCGGAGGTGGGCCCGTCTTCTCGTTTTCCGGGGTCCAATCCGGCAAAGCTCCTCAAGAAGATGCACGACGTCTTCCACGTTATGTTCTGTTTGTGATCAATCATTGCTCGCCTCAGGTCGGTCAGCAGTGGTTTTTCCTCGGGAGGTGGATAGTTTTTTTTGCCAAAAGTGAGAAATGCAATTGTATGTCGAGTTTCGGTTTTTCGAATAATAATGTTGCCTGTAATATAGAACCTTATTTGATAAAACAATACTTTTGTTGGGTCTCGATTCAAACGAATAGTATTCAATTTAGTACACGATAATTAAACTTCGGTAATGCAATTAATCTAAAAATCGACGATAAGTGAAAACGACATGCGGAATATAGAGACAGAATCCCTAGTATACAAAAACGAAATGAATAGTAGAATAACAAGAGCATACATATGTAATAACATAATCATCAATCAAGGATGAGATGCGATTGATATATCAATGGCATTAATCCAAAATTATATTTTTATATAAGAACCTTTTAATGACCTTTTTGCTTTTTATGAAGTCTCAACGTTGATGGCAACCACGCACTGGTTTTTCTGGTCTAATGTTAGCATCAAAGACTGTTGCAAAATGAAAAAAAAAAAAAAAAAGTTAGGCTTGTACGGGTTGATTTAGATTTTCCCATGTCATCTCTTACTAACTCAATTTGCCACATTTAAATTTGGCTAAACAGGAGGGTGTGTTTGCTTAGGGGTCGGTGAACAATCATGTCCTTGGTGCGGTATTTTTTAAATATTAGACCGAATATCAAATTTCAGTATTTTTATGAAGAAAACTTTTTTTTTTTTGATTTTTTTTTATAAAGAAAACTGAATACCTATTTGAAAAGTAAAAAATCCATTTACTGAATACAAGGTTCAATTGTAAAAATATAGGTATATTAATCGCATTTATCGCTTCGAAGAATATGAGAAAAATTGAGTAAAATTTTTGATCGATATATATCATAAAGTTGCACTAAAAGTAAGAAATTAATGATAGATATAACTTAAAAGCTAATAAACTTTACAAGTATTATATAAATAGTAAGGTTAATAACATTGTGCAAATTAAAATTATATATTAAATTCTAAGTCATATGCGATAAATTTGGTTTTCGATTCGGTTTACTATATAAGTATCTAATTGTATTCGGTGCATTCTATATTCAATATATAGAGCACCGATAATTTGATATATGTGATTTCGGTTTAATCGGTTTTTTTTTTTTTTTTTTCTTCACACCCCACTTCTGCTAAGCCAATAGACAGATTCACACAAGAGTGATATTTGCAACTTATCAAGGAAAGGGATATAATTTGATCTCAAATCTTGTGAAAGTTACCAATTTTATAGCTATGACTATCGAAACTTAACTTCGGTTAAGTTTTAGCTTCAAGGTTCCTTGAAATAACCTATTTGGCTAATAAGTCCTAATATTGCAATTTGCAACCAACCAAGCCTTTATTTTCACGCCAAGACACTCAATCCTAAGAAGACCCTGCCCATCCATTTCACAGCAACCTTTAACCTTTCTCTCCCAAATCATTAGAAGAGATGTCTGCGTCTCATCTTCCGACGTTCTACCAAACTGCTTTCTCTCTTTCTCGTTTCCGGTTTCGGTTACCGAGTTAAGCAGCTAGTCCTTAAATACACAATCCATTGCTTCAAGTTCCCACCTGACCAGAGAAATGGCCTCTCCCATGTTTTACACTCCCATCTTGGCTTGCCTTGTCTTCTCGGTCGCTCTCAGCCGCGCTCAGTCCCCAGCAGCTGCACCGGTGGCAGCTGCTACGTCGCCAACGAAAGCCGCCACTCCGAAACCACCACCATCGCCTTCACATGCACCGGCCATGAGCCCGACAATTCCCAAACCACATGCACCGAAGATGTCTCCCGTCTCCACGCCATTGCAGCCGCCGATTTCTCCGCCTCCGGTCAGCACACCGCCGCCCCTTCCAGCCCCTGTGTCGGCACCGAAGATATCTCCAGCACCTGTACGAGCCCCGCAGGCACCGGCACCAGCGCCGGCCAAGGAAGCCCCCGTGCCTGCACCGGCACCCTTGAAAACACCGCCGGCGCCTGCTCCGTCACCCTTGAAAATGCCGCCAACGCCTGCTCCGGCGCCAGTGACCAAACCGCCGGCTACAGCTCCGGTTATGGTGCCCACCCCTGCACCCGTTCCGCATCACAAACACCCGCACAAACACAAACACAAGCACAAGAAGCATCATCATGCACCTGCACCAGCGCCGACGGTGGCTCACCGGAGCCCTCCCGCTCCCCCCATGGTCGATGAGGATTCGTCCATCGATGCTGCACCGGCACCGTCGCCAAACTCGGTAACACAATTCAACACCATATATTAAGTAACATAACATGTATCAACGAGCCACGAAGAAAGTAATGATCATCCTTTTTTTTTTCCTGACGCAGAACGAAAGAGTTGCAATGCCTCTTCATCGTGGAATTTCCGGACTGTTGATAAGAATCGGATTAGCTGTTCTGGTTTTAGCAGCTGCAACGGGGTTTGCCTAGAGTTATAGCAATGGCCACGGTTTCTCTTTGTGTAAACGGAATATAAACCGAAACTCTACCATAAGAAAGATAGAAAAAAACCTTTGTGTAAACAGAATAAGAACAAATAAATTCGTTGATTCATAGCACTGGTATCGTTTTTGGTTAAAGTCGTTTTCTCTTTGTATTTTCATAATTGTCTCATGAGTATTATACACGGATGCGAGGTTTGACACTAACTATCAAAATCCAATGGAAAAGAAAAAAAACTGAATAGCTAGGAGTATAACTAACTTAATTTAATCGATCAACTTCGTCTTCCGCTACGTCCAGGTTTCTTTCCTCTCTTAAGTCGTACTCAACCACAAGGCCGAGATTGTCGACGAGCTTGTGATGCTTCAAGCACCCTGCACACTGTTGGAACAAACTCGCAATTGTGAGACAAGCACATATTTATTTCGCAGCACCTAATCTGACACTAATTAGCAAAAAAAATCTATAAAAACACAAAACCAAAAGTCTCTACACTGCATGAAGATACACGTCCCGTGAAAAAAAAAAAAACCAGTGTCGGATCTAAGATTTCTACTTGACATCTAGTTCAAGGTACACAAAAACGCAATACGACAAGTGAGAAACCGAATTCGGTGTTACCATAGCCGTTTCTTCAGACGATTTAACTTTGATATAATTGAGTATACATCTCATAATTCATACCTGAACGTATACAAGTCCTCGTTCATA
The DNA here is from genome assembly GCA_954871525.1 of Parietaria judaica. Lineage (NCBI taxonomy): Eukaryota > Viridiplantae > Streptophyta > Magnoliopsida > Rosales > Urticaceae > Parietaria > Parietaria judaica. The sequence goes on from OX940870.1 coordinate 29,853,372, forward strand.
GGCTAAAGGGTTGATGAGCCTCTCCGATCTTTCACTGCAAGAATTGCACGTGAATTGCACAAGCAATCTTCTTCTCGGAAGCTTCAGATCGACTGTAACTTCCTGAGAGACATCACGAATTCGAATTATGAAAAAATTCCCAAAAATCTATGAAAATAAGTAAATAAAAATCCCAAATACCTTGCTCGAATCGCCAAGTTCGGATTCTGGGTTGGATTCCGAGCACCCATTTATCAGCTCGGAAAGTACCTTGAACTCATGCTTCGGAGCTCTGGTTCTGGGACGAGAAACGCTTGTTGACCTTGAGGAAATGGATGCAGAGAAAGCTCCAAATTTTATGTTGAGGATGAGATGGGAGAGTAATGAAAATGAAGAAATTGGCGAACCTGGAGAGAGTGATTGGTGTCGAAGCGAAAGAGGGGTTTCGGGAATCGGAGAGGAGAAGAGGCTTAGTGGGTCGGCGGCGATGGCAGTGAAGAGAGGAAGAGAAGCAACAAGCGGATGTCACGGCCGCCATGGGTGCTGTTCAGAGCGAGCTTCGAAAGGAAGGATCGGGTTTGTAATTAATTAAACACCATTTTAATCATTTGACAATATTATTTTTGGAGAAACTAAAAAAAAAAAAAAGGCGATTGGTTATACTTATGGTTGCAGTTTTAATTTTCTTCAGTGGATTTATAGAACGTTTGAAAAAGCGATTGGTTATACTTATATTTCTATTTAATTATTTTTTATAAAGATTTTTTTTTTTATTTCTTCTAATTTTTCTGTTAAATTAATGGGTAGACGAAGTCAATACCCAACTCAAGTTTCAAAAAAAAAAAAAAAAAAAACCTAAATTTATTTTTGTAATTAAAATCACTAACTAATAAAAATATTAACTAATATGCCCTTTCTTTTTTTTCACGTGTAAATAATTAAATAACGAAAAATTTATAATTATTCTAATTAATTAAAATAAAATAAATCAATTTCCTTTTATATATAAGTTACATAAAAATCAAATATTTATTTGAATTAATTATATCAAATACAATTCTTTCTTTAAATATAGGTAAATCAATTCTTTCTTTAATTTATTTGAATATTCAAAAATTTATATTAATTTAACGATTTAAATTACAAATTAAGTTACAAAATTAAATTAGTTCCTTAAATGTAGGTAAGTTACGAATTTGAAATGTAATTTAAGTTACAAAATAATAAAAGTAATTCAGTATACTTGTAACTGTAAATTAAATTACGAATTTATAATATAAGCTTCCAATTCCATCATTGTATTCGTAATTTCAAATACGAATTATAATTGTATTGTGTGTCTATAAGTTACGAATTGAAAATGTAATTCTAATTACGAAATTATAAAAGTAATTCAGTATACTTGTAAATGTATTTTAAGTTACGAATTTATAAAAAAAAATTGTATGAGATTGTAATTGTATGAGATTTATGTGGCATGTGCATGCCCTTTTTTCGACTATCCTGTTGGCATGCGACACGCAAATAAATAGAAGAAGTGAAAGAGCATCGGCATTCAAAACCATGGTGTGGATGTAATTTCATTTGCACGCACTCTGTGTCATTTTTAATGTATAACTTGCAGTTTTTCAAGAGATATTTGTGGCAAAAGTTAAAAAATTAGGCCACTGAAAATAAAAATACTAAATGGAGATATATAAATAACGCAATTGCGTTTTTGTTCTTCCTTTTTCATTGACAAGAATGAAAAATTTTGTGTACAAGTATTTGATTGACTCATGACACTAATATGTTCCCAGAATCCAGTGAAAGCTAGACTCAATAAACAAGTTGATGATGTTCTTTCTTCCCTTGAAAGATTATTTCATCAACTATATGATTAGTACAGCAATGTCAAAAATACCAATATTAAATTAGCCCCCTAAGAATACAATTCTGTGTTGTGATATTCTTCATCTGATCAATCATCAGTCTTGCTCATCAACTTCATGGAATGGTAGTGGAACATTCTTCACTGCTCTAAACTTGCCTGCATTATTTAGATGCTCATTCTCCAACCTGCAACAAAATCGACACCGAATTCTTCAGCGTCACGCGAATATTAATGGCGTCATTGTTTATCTTTCAGTTTCATGTTTCTTTTTGGTACCTAAAGAAATTCCACAGTCCTCTTCTGATGACTTCAAGGGAAGCCAAGAAGAACCCCGTCACTCGGTAATCCACGTGTCCGAAATTCGAGTGGAGCACGGTTTGTAACCAGGCGAGCCGCAGAACCAGATTCAATCCCTGTCAGATTTTATCTTGTTTAATAATAGTAAAAAATAATGGAATATAAGCTAAAAATGGATTGAGAATTCGTCAAAAACGTTACCATGGCGGCGTAGTAGACGGCTTTCCGGCGAAGCATGAGGTCGTTCCTAAGCCACGGGTTCTTAGAGTTCATCTGGAGGAGACCCCAGTCCTTGACGAAGTCCCAGTAAAGCTGGTACATCGTCGCGAAGCTCGACATGATCACCACAAGACACAGCCACCCAACGTTCTTCTCCTTCTCGTACGCCACCTTGGTCCCCGCCGCCAGCATCGCCGACACATACTTCCCCAGGTTCACCAAGTGACTCTTCTCCCCCTCGTCGAACCAGCGCCTGGCGCACTGCAAAAACCCCGTCAAAGTAGAGTCAGTCTCATGAGAAGTACTTCAGAGCGTCTATTGGTTGAGTATTTGAATTGGTATCATTTGAGATGTAGGTTCAAACCACTGACCTGCATGGCTCTCCAGTAGTACGGAAGGAATGAAACTGCGTAAGCGAGGTCCCGGTAATGCTTGGCCCTCATGCAATAGCCGTAGTCCTGCGTTTTGTAGCTTCCGGTTATGTAGTAACACGCGATGTACTCGAGGTTTCTCAGCATCGGAACCTATGAAAATTAATTTGCATAGATAACATCAGCATTTTGATCACAATATTACCGGGATTTTCTCCATTTCGGTTTGCGAAAAATGTACCTGACTGCAAAGTTGATCCGCCATGAAAAAGTCGAGCATGACAACCTGCGGAAAAAAAGGACGAGTTGATTAGGCTGAACGTTAGCTTTCGTGTCACTGTCATGGAAAATCTTGATCAAAGTGAAGTTGCGTACCTTGTAGAGAGGCGACAGGACGATGTTTCTAATGACACGGAGGAAGCGGCGACGGCTCGAACGATAAACTATGTCGAAGGGACACGCCAGTACGATCAAGAAAGCCTGCAAGGCGGCATCGTAAAGAGTTCGTCAATCGGTTTAAAAAAACGAAAGTTCGGTGCACAATACCGGGCTTATCTATTTACCAGCAAGAGTAGGCCGGGAATGCCTTGCACTTGCGCCAAAGAGTAGCCTTTGGTGAGCAGCGCCAAGTGGAGAAACATAGCTCCGACGACGAGGGTCATGGAGGTGGCGCAGATCAAGAAAACGTCGCGGTACTTGAGCTCCTTGGTTTGCGAGAGCTCGAAGATGAAGCTGTAGTTTATGCGCGTCTTTCGCCACGCGAAGATGTCGCAGCCGTAGAGGAAGAAGTGCAGGAACAGCAGGCTGAACATGCTGCAAGAGAATCAAGACATGGTTATTTATTTACTGGTCTTAAATTAATAATATTTGAGGCATAAGTGAGAGAAAGTTGCATGCCTGAGCACAGGATAAGAGGTTTCCATGTAGACTGAAGTCTCTTTTTGCCTTCGGTAGAGGCCAGTGATGTGAGCCATGATCACATACCCAGTGAACAGAGCAATGAAACCACCAGCGAACAGCCCTGGTTAATTAATTTTAATTTTAGAATCCTTTTTTTCTTTTTTGTCAATGGAAATTCCAGTTTCCATATAGTAAAATAGAAAGGGAAATGTGTGTATTTTTATTTTTATTTTTTATAAGCTCTATTTTTATTGTTCGTAAAAATAGACCTTTTATTCGAAAAAACAGTCAAAATATATAAGTGAAATTTGACGAGGCTACCTTCTAGCTTTCTAATTTGGAACTAATTTCTTAATAAAACTTAAAATCCTTAAAATAGGTTGGTAGTATTTTAACTTTTTGAAAATTCAATGATAAATTTTGTCTAAAATGAAATTAGAGGATATATATAAATTAAGAATTCTAAATTAGTGTATATTTGAGCTGTTTTGAATAGTATATATACACGAAAATTAATAAGAAATAGTATACATAAGAAAAAAACTTCTAAAAAAATTTAAAGTTAAATAAAACATGAGATTGATTGTTTATACTTTATAGAAGCGTCTATAGTGTTTCACAATAAGTAATGGGTCCAAACATAACAAGCTTTGTGCTATACCGACCAAACAGAACAGTGTTTTTCCTATAGGCTCTTCATATTGGGCTTTTGTCTCAAGCTCATAATTTATCATCCCACAAAAAAGAAAATCAATAAATATACTATATAGTAACTAAATATAATAGACCAACCACTGAATTCCTAAGTTCCATGCATACTTTAGTGGCACAAGTGGAAAGGACCCTTTTCTCTCTTTAATTTGGTGCCAAATCTTTGAAATTATATGTCTAATAAGTGGTCAAGCTTAAAGCTCTCCATTAGAGGCAAATAAATAATTATTAGTTAAAATTGGAAGTATGAAATCTCAGTAAGTGAATAAATGATATCTTCTCTTACCGATGAAGAATGTTACGGAGTGTGATTCCTCTCGCTGGTGCGGCTTCAGATACTTCATCGCTTTTCTTTTGTCTTCTTCCGCGAAATTATTTATGAATACCTCTTCCACCTCGTCTCCCAAATTCATCACCTGCCATTTTCATTTCTTACACTAATCAACACATATATACATATATATATATATATATATATTTACAGTGTTTTTGAAGTTCATTTCATGAGTCAGACAAGCATATATATATATAGGGACATCTCCATTATCACACACCCCAATCATGGGATCATTTGCCACTTTGTGTTGTCGGAGAAACAGAACTACATACGAACACGGTACTAAATGTCTGAATAGATAATCCTCAAATGAATAAATAAATAAAATTAATGTCGAATAATTTACCTTGTCCGAGCTGTTGAAATATGAACTCTCCACCACTTTCAGATAAATGGGAAGAACTTGCTTCCCAGTCACCTGAAACAAACAGAGCAAAAGGACAAGAATCACTTTCACGAGTTTATGTACCGTACCGTACCGGACCGGACCGGGCTTCAGGGGAAACGAAGTAGCTCACGCTCTTAAGAAAATATATATTTCATTTTGAGCCTTAAAATTAAATTATTTCGACAATATTCTTAAGTTATTTTTCGCCTTAAAGTCCTTTCAAACTCGGGGCCGGCTCTGCTTATGTATATGAAATGTAACATCTAAAGACTCACTTTGTCAAACTTCTTGAGAATCTTTATAAAGGCAAGCATGTTCAAGTTCCTGAAAGCCCAAGATCACCGGTTTAGATTCTCTATAGAACAAGGAGATGAAAAAACTATGATGGTGTTTTTTTTTTTTTTTTTACCTGTAAGTCTTGAGATAGCCGAGGCCTTTGTAGAGCTCGACGAAGGCGCCCCGTATCATCTTCTCGGCATGGTGGAGCTTGGTGCGGTTTATCCTTGGCTTGCTTCCCTCGGGGTTGCACTTCTTCGAGGACTGGCTGACGAAGTCGTCCCACACCAAGTAGCTGATCGCCGAGAGCGTCCGTGACGGGTTTGTCAACGGGATGTTTATCCCGAAGCTCTTCCCTTGGCAGCTGAAAACCCGACTCGACACGCTTCTCAGCCTGCTATCTTCTTTCTTCGCCTCCATTATCGAACTCCCCAGCTCCCCCGACCTCTCCGTCTCCTCTGCGCCGGTGGGGTTGTCCTGAGTTTGATCCAGCTCCGCTCTGTCGCCGTTGAGGGACTCCTCTGCACCATTGGCAAAACGTACTCGTTAAGGGTTTCATTACCAACGAGTTTAGACATTGTCCGAGCTCGGTGCGCGTGCTTACCGGGAGAGGCCGGGCACGACATGGAGACATCTTCCTTGGCGTCGTCCTTCCCGCGCTTCTGCTGCTGCTTGAGCGCGGCCTTGACCTCAACGAGGATCTCCATTTGCTTCCTCAGCGAGTCGCCTCTCTCAAGGAACTCCTTCTCCTTCGCCTTGTAGAACTGATTCACCTTGTTCAGCTGGCGGTCCAGGCACTCGAAGAACTCCTTCGCCGCCTCCGTGTCCGCAAACTGCTCCAGGAGCTCCGTCTCGTACACGTCGCCCTTGCTCGCCGACGACGCCAGCGTCTTACGGACCTGCCACCAAAAAGAATACTAAAACACCGAAAACAACGCAGCGACAGCGAGTAACACAGAGAGAGAGAGAGAGTGTCTCTCACGTGAATGGCTCCATGGTGATCTCTGCGCTTATGGCCGAAGAGAGAGAGCTTCTTGAGAGACGCGAAGACAGAGAAAGAGTTGTTATTATTATCGTTGTTGTTAGTGTTAGTGTTAGTGTTGAGAAGGTGGATCTTTTTGAGGTCTTTCTTGAGTTGCCAGTAATCAACGAAAGCCTCCTTCCATTCAGGGACGAGTTGGCCTTCGAACTGCTTGGAAAACTTCACCATCTTTTGCCGAATTTTCTCTGGCTTTGTCTCTGAGAGGAGTGGATTAGTGTGGGAGTGAGTTCGAAATGAAGGGCGTGAAGGCAGGATTTATGCAGAGCGGAGCAGGGTCGTACGTGGCGATGCTCGACAGCACATTCGAAAATATCCCCTATTCTCTCGCCCACTTGAAAAGGGTATTACTATTATGTATGTGTATATATAGGCAGGGTTCGCCGGAATATAGGTCTTTTGTTCGCCTGAGACTGAGTGATGGCTTATAGTTTTAAGTTTTCCCAACACGCTTTCATGAAAGTTTTGAAAAGAGTTGTTATAGGGTGTGCGTATCGAGAGTGGGACCCAAGAAAATGTCGAAATATTTTGAAGGCAGAATGGCCATTTGGAGGGCATATTGTAAGTTGGGGTATATTAGTTTAGCCCTTGGTATTTTAGTTTTTGACAGTGAGGATCTTCATACTTCGAAAAAGTAATACCTCCCCCTTGTAACTTACGTGTGGAAAAATGACCGGACAATTTTAACTACTGCATGAAAAGGATTTATTTGAGTTACGGGACCCATTGATTGGTTGTTAGGTGGCGATTCATGTTTCGTGTCGTATTTGACTGTCGTGTTAGGTAGGAGTGAAAATAAAACCCGAAAACTAGATAAAAATCCGTATCCGTAACTGTATATCCAGTTTGAAAATCCGAATCCGTATCCGGATTCCGGATTAGAACCGAATTCGGATATCGGGTTTAATTATTTTAAAATATGGATATCCGGTATCCGATTTTTAAACATGGTTTATTTTTTTAAAATTATTTTTCTCTTTAATTTTTTTTTAAAGAAATGACGGCGAGACTGCTTATTTTATGCATTTTAATTTTGAGACAGTGAGATATGTACGTTTGTTATTTTTCATTATTCATTTGGATGCAAAACTTTTGAGATTAGTATTACATTTGTACGGTTTTTATGACGGCTGAGACTTGAAAAAATGTACGTATTTTTTTTTAATTCGGATACAGGTAAAAACTAAAAATCGAATTCAGATAATAAATCTAGATTTCAAAAAATAAGTCTCAGGATTTCGGACATCCGGATTTTTGGATATCCGGATGTGATTTTTTGATATCCAAATTCGGATACCGGATTTTCCAAAAAAATCGGATATCCGTTCCGATTTCACCCCTAGTGTCATTTCACCCCTAGTGTCAGGTGGTAATCGTTTTTTACATTTAATATTGTAGACTCAGACTAACCTCATTTATTAATCTTTTTTATTCTTGTTCTACTCGTTTAACTCATTAAGTGATCAAGGTATTTTAAAATGATAAATTCATTCAAATTAACACTATTTAACAGTTTTATACTTTCGTCAATTAAATAATATTATTACTAAAATAAAAAAGATAGTTTATATTTATTAAAATACTCAATAGCATACATAAAATATAACTTTTTTATTACTTAATCATGTCTAATTAAGTCTCATTGTGTTATCGTACTAATCGTACTCGACACGGTTTGACCTAAATCTAAACACATTTAAATTTCGTGCTGTACCTGTTTGAGAGAATAATATGCTACTTTTTGAAGTAAATAAGGGCAATTAATGCCGCTAAAATTTAAATCTCAAGGAGAAATTTGCACCAACAAACAAAGCTCACGAGGCATTAAGTCCTCCACTCTCTTTTTATTATAAGCTTGAAGAAAGAAAGAAAAAAGAGTTATTATTAATAATTCTAGTATTTTGCCCTCCAATGAATTCCATTTAATTTTTGTTCCATGGATAGTGTGTGCTAAACATTGCATTTACATGCATGGGGCCAAGGGCATTTTGGGGCATTGTGTGAAGCGCCCCATAAGTGAGTCAAGAGCTGCTTATTTGGGGAAGTGAAGCTCATTGGATGGAATATTAGAAACACACAAATGTAGTATCTAATTAGACCACCCTGATTTCCACTAATTGTGGATAACTGAAAATAATAAATAGAAAAAGAAGCCTTCAATTATGAGGCATTAGTTTTAAGGAGCAATAATCTTTACTTTTGGTTGGACCAATATTAATTAAAACTCACGAAGAGATACGATATGTGTTTTAGAAAAAGCACAATATATCATTAGGGGTTTACATTAATTTGCTGGCCAACGTGTCTAATTGGGAAAGTTTAAGATTCACCTACTAAAACCCAACCCGACCCGATGTACTGAAAACTGACCCGACCCGGATTTACAATATGAAGAATCTCTTTAAAGAAATCAAATTATCCACGTGGTTTGGGACTTTGAGTGAGGTCAGATTAGGCACAAGATGCCAAGAACTATTCATATGCGGTTTCCATTTTTATAGTATTATTCTTAATAGCAAAGGGAGAAAAAGGAATTATTTGAAAGATCCTTCATAATAGGTTATACGTACATTAATAGAGGATAAACATCAAATATTTTGTCTTTAATTCAACAAAATTTATGAAAAAGATTAGTATTCTTAGGATGGTAGAAGTCTTGGTACTTTTGGAGCCAAATTAACAAAAATATTCAAGGGCAATGAGGAAAGAAGGTTCCATTTCATATAATCAATATGTTCTATTCCTTTGTTCCAAAACCAACTTACTTTCAATTGTCAAATTGTCAACATGAGACCATTTATGACCAAATAAATATATATATATATATATATATATATATATTCTCGTAGTAGACATGAACTGCACTATCAACCATATAATTGTGGAAAATTGACAGCGTGCCTCAGGTGGCTGACTCAAAGATACGCTTTCACCATATCTTTATTTCTATATATTCAATTTCATTAATACAATTTAAATTTACAGCCATGATTTGGAACATACTGAGCCTATATATATACAGAACGCACATATATATATATATATACACCTAACACAAGCCGTCACATTCTAACTGCATGAGCGAACTACAATGAAGCATTCACATTTCATTTAAAAAAGCGCATCTGAATTTTACGAATGGCTTTATCAAAAACTTACATGTCACTTAATGTTTGACCTGTGACGACAAAAAATGAGTACCAAGAGAAAAGTCTAGTTTTATAGACTTTGTGTACTTTTTAGAATATATACCGGTAATTTTTGTTGACCTAGAGGTACTTATACCACAAATTATTGAAAGACAACATTTTAACTTTGTACGTGGCTTCATCATATCCTTACACGTGTCATTTATCGTTTTCGACATGTGACAGCAGAAATTAAGTACCAAAATAAGTTAAGTTTATAAAATTAAGACAATTTTACCACGACTTTTAAATTTTAAGCATATGCTGGTAATTTTTGTCAACGTAAAAAGACACTTATGCTGCAACCTTCTCCATTTAAAAGGAAGACTTTACTCTTTGTTTCACGTGAGAGTACTCTTTTCTGTACATGTACAATCTCAAGACATATATTTACTTTTGTCTATATTAAAATAAACCGAAAGTATAACCCCAAAATATCAACTTTATTAATCACGCATAGTAGACATTGATACAAGCATGGTTCAACTTACCGATGTTACCGATAAACCGATTACCGTTTTCGACGGATTAATCGATAGCTTACCGATTAACCGACGGAAAACCTATAACACTGTAGCTTACCGATTACCGATACTTTTCGATGATTATCGACGGATTATCGATACTTTTCGATACTTTTTGACAGAAAACTTATAAAATATTTTGATAATATCATACCACAAAACATATGTTAAATTATTAAGTGTATAATTATAATATTAATATTAGTTGAAGTGTATAATATTAAATGAATATACATATTAAGTGTATATGTATGTTAGGTGAAGTTAATATGTATGTTAAGTGTATAATATTATTTGAAGTGTGTAATATTAAGTTAAATTATTAAGTGAAGTGTATGTGTATGTTAAGTGTGAATGTGTGATATTAGTTGAATAACAAAAAGTCCCACATTGATAGATGACAAGAGTTTGGTGATGTTTATATACCAAATATTAGGGACAAGGGCTTGGGCCCTTTGGGTCATAGGATTTTGTGGATGGGGGAGGACTCACACAAATGTTACACCACCACACGCGCGCCGCCGCCGGCCGTGGGGTGCTCAAGTATAATTATTTTTGCCGGAATTTTTTTTACCAAAAAAGTCCATTTTTTTTACCAAAAAAGTCCATTTTTTTACACTAATTTTGTCAAAAATCGGTTGGAAATGGTTTTATCAAAAAGCTCGAAAATCGTCGAAAAGTATATAAAAACGATAAGCATTACAGCCGGAAACTTACCGGTAACTACCGATTATCGACGATTATCGTCGAAAATTCGAACCATGGATACAAGGTCACATATAACTGAGTAATGGGGCTAATTAGTATTATTATTGTTATTAATGGGGCTAATTATTAATATTATTATTATTATTAATGGGGCTAATTTTTTTATTTTTTATTTAAGGTCGGGACTGTGTTTTGGAAATCCCACTTGGGCCGAAAATGGTCAAAAATCCGGTACCGAGTTCCATTTGACCCCTACTACTAATTAATTAGCTGTAAAAAAATGTAATATTTCTTAAGTATTGTTTCTAGATATTCTACCAATATATAATTGCATAAAAGACCAACAGTTATATTCGCATTTCTTTTAAGTGTGATAATCTTTACCAAAGAAAGTTCAGATCTCTCGTCGGAAATCTGCTTGGAATATATGTTCAGTGCTGAAATTGAAAGTCGTTAATTTGAATGGGATATATGCTTATAATACCGTTTTAAAGCTGATATAACATCCGGAAGGAAAGCTATACTGAATTAATATATAGTATTATTGACAATGTATGCATGAAAATGCCATACCATTTTATAATAAAGATTTTCCTCCCATAACTTTTTGCATCGATATAAAGTTAAATAATTCAACAACTTTTTCGAGTCAGTTTTCAACATCTCTTTTGAAATGTTGATTATATGTCATTTCTTCCAAACAGAATTGCCAAATACGCTGTATAATTTAGCACATATATCATAAATCGGACAGTTAGCTAATTAAACATATCTTGACTGGAGTAGCTTTATTAGTCAAGATTACTTATACTCGCATTACAAGATTGATTCCCAGTGTTAGAACTGACACTATCGGCCGCAGACATTATTGGTCAAGATTATAAAAATATGCAATTTTTACGTCCGTTTAGTTTGAACTCAGGATCTCACGAAGAGTCATGTCGTGGACTTATCAATAGGCCAAACAAGCTTGGTTTGAAGCAAACAGATATAGATATTGATATTGAATTGAAGTGATCGGAATACAAAGCAAGTTTGGCTGGTCATCGATACGTACGGGACATATAGTCTTTGACATTGAATAAAGATATACATGCACATAAATTATTTACTTCCACGCAGAGTTATATGTCTAGGTGGGGAGATAAATTATTTACCCACAAAATCTAAGCCTTTTTGGAGCCAATGACAAGCCTTTAAAATGATGGTCTGATTCAGATGCCATACAATGTGTACGGCCTAAAAGAGACATAAAATCATTTGTCTTTGCCTCACCCAAACACCATAAAATTTCAGTTATATATTCACATAAATTATGTATTGCGATTTTTTATCTATTTTTTTTTCTTGTAAAATTTATTTTTTTATCCAGAAAACTCACTAGTGACAATATAATCTGAACTTTAAAAAGTGTCTTCAAAAGTTCATAAACTCGTAAACTATTACGAATTACTGTTTACTATCTAGAATACTCCTGAAATTTTATCCTTAGTCAGTCAATTTTCTTTTCGCTCCAACAAAAAAAAACCCCAATTTTTTTTCTCTCTCATCTCGGACGAAAGCATCGATTTCAGGATGTGATTTCAATGCTTAAAGTTTTGAAAAGAACACTGATTGGAGGTTACTATCCTCAATATTAGGGTTAGTATCAATATCAAGTTTAGTAACCCCGTTATGTATCTCTAGCTTGACTCATTACATTTTTATTTATTTTTATATCTCAAAGAGCATCATGATTCAATTTGACGGTTAATGGTAAGAGAATGCTCGTCATTCAATTTTTACTATTGTTAGTCGATGTTAGCCACTCTAGAAATGAAAATAAAAATTATTTATTTTAAAAAATATTTGTACTCAGCTCATGACAATGTTATTCCTCAAATACAACAGGTAGTGCTAGCTCCGTGTATAACTCATGACAACATTCCACAATCACCAGTTTTGTACCCGATTTATGAACCCTAACCCACAATGTCACGGGATTAGACGGGTTGGGCTTTTACATATTAAGATTATTGAGCTTTACGTGTTTAGTTTAGTAGGCTTTTTACAAAATCAAATGGCCGGTGAGATTTTTACGGACATTATGAGTTCTTACATAGACAATGTATTATGGGTTTTACAGAACAATGCGAGTCTATACTTTACATATGAGTTTGCTCGTTATTTGAATGCTTATTTTAAATATTTTAAAAGTCGAATAGTGTAATACAAATAAAACGCAAACACACTACACATACTTATTATTTTAAAATAAGAGTTGATTGACTGTATTCATTATCAATTTGGTAATATATACTGATATACACTATTAAAGATGTAGGAGTATATAACATAGTATTATATTTATTACTAATATACTATTATCAATTGCGGTAGGAAACAATAAAATAAATTATGAAATTAAAATTAGTGAAGCATAAAATGGACTAAATTAGAGAATGTTGAATTCGGAAATTGTTTCGAAATTTTGAAATTGGCAAGTGAATTAAGAAAATTTTAAGCAAATTGTGAAACAAAAATGAGTGAATATGAAAATTAATCAATGAATTTTGAAATTGGTTAGAATTAAATAGGTTAATTAATTATGAAACTGAAACTAGTGAATAATAAAATTGAGTAGTGATTTAGGAAATTGGTTAGTAAATTAAAAATCAGAATTAAAATTTAATGAATGTTAAAATTGAGAAGTTTAATAGTGAATTAGAAAGTGAATAGCGAAGGGTAAAATTAAAATGAACGAATTTAAAATTAATTAGTGAGTAATAAAATTAGAATAATGATATGTGAAAGTGATTAGTGATTTTGAGTTGTGAAATTAAAACTAGGATTTCTAAAATTGATTAGTTGATATGAAATTTTAAGTGCAACTTATATTAGTTATTATAAATTATAATTGAAATGAGAAAATGTTGAAATTGATTAGAGAATTTAGATGGGCTCTTGGGGTGGGCTTTAATGGGCCTCAGGCGAATTTAAGTGGGCTTCAAGGTGAGGCGGGATGAGCTTTCGAGCTTGGGCGAGGTGGGCCTATAAAAGCATAACACAGTCCAACCCTATTATCAAAAGCGTGCCTAGTCTGCTCCAAAAAAATACGAGTCGGGACGGGTGGGCTTGGGTCGGCCCGCCCAGTTGACACCTCTAGTCGACTGACGCTCTACCCGTTAATTTCTTCTTGGTGGTGAGGACCAAATTGGCATGTAGGAATTCTTGGAAGAAAACCCATGATCGCAATAGTTCTATAAAAACCGGTCTTGTACTTGGTTTGTCATTTTTGTAGGATGACAATGAGTTCATTTATATACTGCAATAGTTAGACCCGAGGACGGTCAGTCACTACAATAAAGTATATTGAACATCAAAGGTTGCATGAATTAGCTACTGTCATGTGTTTTATTAGGGTGATTTGGTCCGGTTGAGTCTGTTTGCAAGAATACACAGGATAAGACAAGCCTTTGGCCGAGAAATCGCAAGACGAAGCGAAGTTCCGATCATAAGTAAGAACGCGTTTTTGGAGAGTGTTTTTTGTGTGTGAGAAATGAATACAGAGAAATTAATCTCGTTTCTGAATGAAAACAAAATTATAGACCTAAAAAATAGTTACTCTAAGAAGGTAGCGACCCTTCAAAGAGGCAGTTAATGGTCTGAAAACGGAAAACAAAAAACGGTCAGAAACCGCCCCCAACGGCTAGTAACTGCCGCTCGACACGTGGCGAGGCGTGAATCGCCGCGAGAAAGCCCGAGACCCGAGCCTAAGCCGCACAAGTGCCTCAAGTTCGCCTACAAGACGCCACTAGTGCCTCTACGCCCACGCACCCGAGCCCGAGCCGGTGTCGCCGGTTGCGAAACCGGCGAGGGCGGCGTTGCGAAAGCGTGAGGTTGCATGGTCTCGCCATATTGCCTTCACACGGCACTCATGTGGCATACTTATCACTATGCCACAGGTTGAGCTTATATATTGCACAAAAACTTTGTATTTAATCAATGTGAGACTTTTCACATTCTCATATCAATTCTCCACTCAACACTTTACACTTACTCATTTATTAGAGTATTTATTGGTAATTTATGATTAATAAATTCCAACATAAATTTTAATATTTTTTATATTCCACCGTAAAAATTAAGTTCAAGTTTTAGTAAACCACTTTTAAACGATGACATTTCAAAAGGAAAAGCAAATTTGCGACGAGAAAGGTTAAGGAAGGAACGTGCGACGAGCAAATTTGTGAAACAAAAGTTTTATATATATATATATATATATATATATATATATATATGAATTATTGGCCTAAAAAAATTCTAACCTAAAGGAGAGTCTATATCAAGCATCAAAGGCCTCGCCCTCGGTATCCCATATTCGAATTTTTTTCGTTTATGATTTATCTTTCTTAAATGAAATTATAGAATATATATTTAAAGTGGACTGTCTAAGCTTTTATAATCTACATGCATGGGGTGAAAGATCCGTGGATCTTGATACTAGTCAATGACCCAACGTCTTTTTCAGGTAATACTTTGTTGTTTTTCTTTACGTTTGGGAAAGAAAAAAAAAATAGTAATCTCCACCAAATCGGTAATGTGCAGTTCTTTTGAAAAGGGTTATTTTACGACCATTTTTAATCTTTGTTGCTCTAATCAAATTGGTTTCATTTTAGCACAATTTTGTCTTCTCTCTTTCTTTCTTTTTCTTTTTCTATTTACGTACGTATTAGGTAAATTTAACTTTTTGGAGAAGTGGAAATTAACTAGACACAAAATTATACAACTATATATGTTTGGCTTTTGTTTGAACTTACGTGGAAAACCTTCGGTTTTTTATTATTTCTACTAGCTAGTTGTGACTTCTAACTAAATGGACCGATTGAGATTGGTTCATCATCACAACTGTAGGAGGATAACAAGCTTGTTATTATCGTATTTTTTGTCCCTAGTTAATCTATAAAGTCTTGAATATATATTTAAAAACTGTATTATTTCATATTACTAAATAAAAATGCATATATAGAATAATTATTATCATAAACACAATATACATATATACATGTATATGGTTTCTCTTATATTTATTTTCTTACATCCCCTGTTAAATGTAGTATCTTTAGTTAATTACTACATGGAAATGAATATATATATATAAGAAAAACTCATTAAATGTCAAAAATTCACATAAGGTTTACAAGAAATGCACATACTTTAAATTAATTCATTTATGCTTATATTAAATTAATTTTGGACCATAATAACCCCGATCTTAATTATATTTTTTTTATTTTCGTTTATTAATTATTTATTATTTATTTTAATTTTGAATTTATATTTTCTTAAAATTATGGTTGAATTTTTCCATATTTATCAGATTTTTAATTAATTTGTTACTTTGACCTACAATTTCAAAATCTTCTTTCTCTCCCTTCTTTCTCTCTTCTCACTCCCGCTCTCCCTTCCCGCATTCCTTCGCCGGAGTTTGCCACGATCATCGCGAGCAGCGCTGCTATACGCCCAATCCCAACGAGTGCCCGACGAAGACCATCCCGTACTCCGAGCCCGTCTCGATCCAGAGTCGTCGCAGCATCCCTGACTCCTCGTTGAGCATCCAGATGGTCGACTTGAGGAGGCCGTGGTGGACGTAGCCGCCGTCGAACATCTGCATCCCGATGCGGTTGTCGAGGAGGAGCTTGTAGTCGCTCTCCTTGACGAGGTTGAAGCCGCGCACGATCTCGCGGTGCTCGTGGTCGGCGTAGATCAGGTACGCCACGATCTTGTTGAGTCCGCGCAAGGCGTGCACGATTTCGTTGACGAAATCACCTCTCTCCTTCGCCGAAATTCGTTGCGTGAACGACGTCGTCGGAGCGTCCGTCCGTCGTCCGACTCGTTTTTTCGCGCGCTGTAAATATATTTACAGTTCTAACAGGTTCATATATTTACAGTTTAAAGGAATATATATTTGGTATTGGGATATATATTTACAGTTTAAATTTGGTTTTTGTATTGATATACATATTTGGTATTAATATTAGTATATATATTTACAGTTTTTGGTATTGGTATTTAAATTTACAGTTTGATAATGGTATATACATATACTAAATTCATATTGATATTTACGATTTGTAAAAAATGTCCCTTATTAAGTTTTGGTATATACATATAGAATTTTGGTAGTTAAATATTATATTGGTACAAGGTGTTAAATTTCCCGATTTTCCATGGAAATATCGACCGATTTTCGTTTTTCGAGGATATGCGAAAGGAAAACCCTTTCTTTTCGCTGGATATTTACTATTTTTCGCGAAATTCGCATGGGCACGTGGGTAGAATATCGTTTTTTGTTTTTGTGAGTAAAAATTGTGAAAAATGGTTGGAATTTTGCACAAAATCATATTTTTGGTAGATTTCGGCAAAAATACCAATTAAACTTTCGGCAAAAGTAATTTAACTTAATATTATACACTCCAAATAATATTATACACTTAACATACATATTAACTTTACATAACATACATACACACTTAATATACATATTCATTTAATATTATACACTTCAATTAGTATTAAATTTGTTAACATACATATACAATTTACATGCATATTCACTTAATATTGCACACTTAATTAACATACATACTCGCTTCACATAATAATTTGACTTCATATTATACACTTCAACTAATAAAATGACTTAATATTATACATTTCACCTACATACTTAAGTTATAAATGTGTTTTGTTGTACACAATTATGTCTTGTATTTATTAAATATTTAGTTTTGAGCCTATATAAATAACTTGCTTAAATACTCAAATATTTTTACCAAATATCCGTGGAAAACCCCATCGGCATGCGGTATGTCCATGCAAAAAATGCAGTATATGCGGCATGCCCTTTTTTTACAATTTGCCCATCGACATACCCATCGGCAAGCGATATATCCGTAAAACAGAAAATGCGAAACGACATCGGCAAGCGACATTTTAAACCTTGTATTGGTATATACATATACTAAATTCGTGTTGATATTTACGATTTGCACAAGCACTCCCAGCATTAAGTATTGGTATATACATATACAATTTTCGTAAATAAATTTACAGTTTGATATTGGTTTATATATACAGTTTGATATTCGTTAGCATACTGATTAATAGGGAGAAAAAATTCAAAAAATAATTAAGGAATTATTAAGATTAATCAGTTATTCTATTTAGCTACATTTAAGGAAAAAAAATTATTTTGATTTTATTAATTAATTTGAATTATTACTTAATTTAAATATTATTTAAATGCTAATTATTAATTAATTAATTCAAAGGGTATATTGGTCTATATTTAATTAATGAATTGTTTGGATTATCATAAATAGAAATGGACATTTTTCTGAAACCTTGAGTCACAAATGGGCATTTGGCTCATTTATTGTGGATGAAATTCATGTCCAATTTTAAAATTCTCAATTATTCTTTGATATGTTAAGAGATTCCCCCAATATTAAGTCACACATAAAAGAGAATTAATACGGTTTAAAAGTCATGACTTATGATTCTGCTCATCGCAAATAGGTTTTAATGTGGAACTTTCTGATTCTTCACATGGTATCAGAGTATCTATTAATATGAGATGAGCATCTGTCCAAAAGTAAATCGATTCAGCTGAGTAAATTAAGGGGGAAAATATCTTTTTGCTGTTGTGAGGTAACTATCTTTTTTTTATTTTTTATTTTTTATTTGTGCGTGTAGATATAGGCGAGTATTGGAATTCTATATGTCGAGCTGGCAGCGGAATACATGAAAAAACCCTCGTCGGAGTAGATTCTCAAAGACGTTCGACATAGCGTATAACTGTGCAACATGCAACAGAATTCTACATTAATTTATATATTCAAAGGACAGGCGGAAAAAAAAAATTGATGCAAAAATATATCGAGTAGTGTAGTAACACTTTTGTCTTCAAAAAAATGTTTTGAGAGTTTTATTCATGTAAGATTCCAAATGACGTCTAAACAATGATTTATTTTCTATTTTTTTACAAGGCATTACTTCTTCCTTAATAAAGATGAAAAGCACCTATAAAAAATTAAAGATTAAAAACAATTTTCTCTTTTGATTATTCAAAAGAAGAAGAAGAAGAGGAAACATGGATCTTTCTTCCATTCACTGATTCACATAAAAATTATGCTTCAATGGTGGATATGGTGACATTATTAATTGTTAAGCCATGTATCAGGCTCTATTGATTTTTTATAATTTTTATTCCTTTGAATTTATTGAATTAGGCTATCCACATCAAATTCAAACCCACCGCATACCACGCGTCCTTAAAAAGAATTTAGAAGAAAAATAATATGCTTTGAATTTCTCTTTGAGCATGAGATGCCACTCTTCAATAATACTGAAATTATTTCCACTAGATCTGTTACATATAACATAAATATATGGCACATAATAATTTGATCTTGTGATATATAACACATATCCACGCCAAACAAAAATTACAAGGTATGAAAGAATAATATTATTCCAAGCATATGATTCTCTATTTTATTGTATATATATATATATATATGTATGGACGGTTCTTGTGTACAATTAACATAATTATGAGAATATCCCACTATTATATTTGAACAAATATATTCTCAATCTTTGCTAAATCTTTTCCTTTTGAAATGGATTGAACCCGAAACATATACTTTCATTATCTTCATTCCACTAACCGATGATTCAGTACTAATTTTGGGCATATACTTACCTTTGATAGTAACACTACGTTCTTGGGTGGTTCTATTTGCACTCACTTCATACTCGTTTTATTAGCTTTTTTTTTTCGAGTTATTTATATATTTGTTACTCGAATGGTTTTCTTGGTCCAATTTGATAAATTACTTTTGAATTTTGATGATATGTTTGTGTGATAGAATTTTGATATGGATCCACAAGCCTCTCGTATGGACCATGCATATTGTTGTTGGATTTTGTAGTGCGTACGTGCAAATCTTTACTCATTTCTTTCTTTAAAAAAATGTCACAATTGATATTGTATAGCATCATCATATATAGGGAAATTTGGGGCTTAAGTCCTTCAACTCATTCATTTGTTGCAGTTAAGTTGCTAAACTCAATTTTTAATGATAAAAGTCCCTCTCGTTATATGTTTATTGCATTTTAGTCGAAAACATTACCGTGAAAAAGAAATATTGAGTACTTTTGTCTTTATTGTGTAAAATATTGAGTACTTTCGAGTCTAAATTACATTGTTCGCGTCCATTTGATGATGAAGATCATAAGCAAACGGAGAACCATTTTTTTGGGCTAAAACCGATCTTCATCACTGATTTTAGATACAAAAAGGGGACGGGAACCAATATAAAGTATTTAATGATGGGGCGTCTATTTGCTGGCGTTAATAAACAATGCCAATAAAAGTACCCAATATTCCTTTTCAACACATTTTTTTAATACTAAAATACAACAAAAATGCAACGACAAGGACTTTTACCACTGGCAATTGTGTTTAGGGACTTAATTGCAACAAATGAATGAGTTTAAAGACTTTCACTGTAATTTTTGCCAAGATCATATTTATCAATATTGAGGGATTATCATATATTGTAGAACCTCTATAAAATAATATTGTTGGGATCAAATTTTAATATATTATAGATGTTATTACTTTATCATGGATAATCGCTAGTAATATTAGTTAGAATCGAGAGCATACAAAATTACTATTTAATCAAAATTATTAATTCATCAAATATTAATTCAACGAAGTTTTATTGTATATTTCGATGATACTGCCTAAAAAGTATGTAACTTAAAAAGTTAAGAAGAAGTTGCGCCAAGTTTCACTTAGCCCAATTTTCCTTCTTTTTAAAACTGTTATTTGATTATTATTTTTCCCTCATTAACATGTAAGTCTCTTCAATAAAGCTAGGGAATTGCAAATTACCATGCCTCTTTGTTTGCAATTTAGAAGTAAATATTCGTCAAAGTATTGATCAACACTAAACATATATTATTTTTAGACGGGATTTTTTAAGATAGCGAAATGTTAAGAAATATAGGAATCATATATGTGTTTACACATATATTTTGACGTAAACAAATGAATCAGTACTCTTTGTCGGGTTATAAAACAACTTAAAATGAAATTGTATATAGCATAATTAACTGATGTATCTATATCTTTATGAATATAAATAAATATAGTAAATCATAAATTATTTTTGTTCGTTTAAGCTATAAATATTATTCAATACTAATGGGTTCTTATGAACTGACTATAATAAAACCTCTATAAATTAATAGTGTTAGGACCGGCAAAAAATATTATCTTGTCGGATTATTAATTAACATATAACTTAATAATTTATATATTAATGAAGAAAAAAATTATTAGTTAGTTATATAAACATCTTTACTAACAAAAATTAATTTCAATTTATTATCGAGAATATTAAAATATCAATATTAAGAATATCAAGAGAGACTATTATGATTTGAAAAGATTCTATTAGAGCCCAATAATATTAAAGAGGAATGACAATAACTTCTTAGAGTAGTATAATTAAAGTTATAATAATTACTATAGAATCATATTTAAGAATACTACATGATTTGTGATGTAATGTTATTTTTATGTAATGTAATTTCATAGTTATTTATGTTATATTTTATTTATAGTGATTTTATAATTATTCATGTAATGTTTTATATTGAATTATTAATTTATATATCACTTGGGACCTATATATATATATATATATATTTAAATATTATCTTATAAAAATCTAGCGAATTATTGATTTAGCAAGTTAGGCCCAAATCGAGACCGAACAAAAATATTATTTAATCGCGAGTATTAATTTATCGAGTATTAATTTATAGAGGTTTTACTGTAATTAGATTTTGATGTTGATAGAGGAATCTATCAAAAGTATTGGAAAAGATAATGCTGAAAATTGCTAACATCATTCGGATTCTGCTTAATCTAGCGAGAATGTTTCTCATAATATACTTAGAAAATTTTAGCAAGGGTTTATTCTCAAGTATAATGCTATTAGTTAGTTCGTAGAAACAAAGGATATCAAAAAATATATAGGAGTTGATAGCCTCCAACTTTAACTAAAAAAGTAAATTAAATTAATATAATGCACTTTGGAATAATGATACTATGTAGCTAATTTCCCGGTATGTTCTTAAGGTTCTAGACACTCGTAAAACATTCAAAGGAGACATTATTCACGTGTAGTAAAATATTTCAAATGAAATGATACATCGAGGAATCGGAACAATATTCACCTTTGCAGATTTTGGAAGATCAAGAACTGATTTGGCATCTTATTTCAGTTGTTGTGCAAGTTAATATAGTACTAAGGATATATATATATATATATACACGTAAAAGTGAGGGACCGAGGGAGGTACAAATTTAAATTTCATAAGTTATAATTTAATATTTGATCAACCAATGGTAATATTTTCTACTTAAATAATTGTTTTTAGAAAATACAAATGACAAAACAAAACAAAAAATTAAATATAGTGATTTACGTTGTCTTAAAAATTAGACCCGGTTTTATAAGAGGTTGTTTTCTAGTTCTGAACGGATCTATCACAATGATATTCGGAAAATGATCTCTTAACAAACAACCTATAATTTCTTAAGACGAATATGTGTTGTGTTTTGATTTTTTTAGAAAACGGATGTAAGTATGAGAAACGCTAACTTTTTATGTTGGCAAGAATAGTAAAACATGATTTTGGATTTGTTTTTTTTTTTTTTTGGTAAATATGAAGTTATTCTAAATGTATAGTAATGCAGTACAAAAGTGCACCCCCTTTTCAGGTGAAATTATTTGAAAAGATTATTTGTGGTTAGATATGGATATTTTTCTTTTATATTGTGTTATTGAATGAAGAGATTTTGAGAAGTGAGTTTATAGTGTATCGTGAAACTTTCTATTTTTTTTTCTTCTCTCTCTTCACTATGTCTTACTATCGTAATTTTGCACTATGCCTTATTATGGTATGTAACTTTTTACTATGTATTATATATGTTGTTATATTTTATAATTTATATTTTGATGTGATGTTTTTTTTTTAAAAAAAATTAAAAAAACACCAAACAATTGTTTGAAAACGCTATAAGTTAATATACTGTATTTATAAAGAACTGGAAAATAAAAAATAAAAAATTTGAGTTACCAGGCCTCCCAATACTTTTAATTCTAGACAAGAATCGGTTTGACTGTCTATGTAACTGCCGTTTGACTCATGTCTACTTGATTAACTGTCAATGTTGTACTAGTACTCATTCAAATCATTCATTAACTGTATTTTTAGAATCGTTTGATTAGCCATCGTAATAGCCATCAATTAAAACTTGAGAGTACCACTTGAGGAAAAATCTGCCGTAATAGCCATCATTCATTAAAAGCTGGTATTCATGTCTATGAACTCTTAAAATATACAACTTAGAGCTGCAATTCAAATTAACATAAGAAAACGCAAGAAATTAATTAAAGGATATATAATTGAAATAAAATATGGTAGTTAAAGGCAACAATCCAACTCAAGTACTCAACTATGTAATTTTCCATTTTTGTTTATGGTAAATACTGACTTTCTGACTTTGATAATTCATTTTGAAGTATCTGATGTGAGTGTTTTTAGAAATTTTTTAAAAAAAATTAACTTAGCCCAAAAACTCCTCCCTGAAGCCCATTATCGAAAACCTTAAAAAATATTAAAATAATTAAACGCGGGTGTTAAAATAATAGAAACGCGTTTACGCGCCCAGGGCACGCAATAGACGTGCAGTACCCGAGGACCCACCCAGGGCGCGCCAGGACCATTTTGAGTTATTTTTGATTGCTCAACGGCCTAGTGAAATTAGTAATAATTGCCTCAAGGTCTCTGAACCCTCTTATAAATAGCATCATCATTTGTATCAAACGGTAACTCATTCAAACTGATTCAAATATTGGAATAACGTTGAACGTCGGAGGTGGATAAGGAGGAACCTCCTCCTGTCCCCCTGACCTCGGGTTTTTTCTTAGTGTACGAAGATAGAGGTGGAAGAGCCAGGTAGATAGAACGTGCCGGAGGAATCCCCGTTTCTCCAGAGATTGAAAATTCTAGGTCCGAACCCGACCTGCCCGTGTAACATGGGAAGTCTCGGTTCTCGGTGGTCGCCGCTCTAAATCCCGAATCCGATCTGACCCGGCTTAGGCGGAGGTCCCATATTTTTGTGGTAACGAGTCGGAGGATCCAGTTACGATATGACCCGCAAGCGGAGGTTCTGTATATATCAAGGACTCGATATCCACACCCTAACTAAACCCTAATCAGAGGTCTTGGTTCTCAGTGGTCGCCGATCCAAATCCGGAGTCCGATCCGACCGCTTAGGTAGAGGTACCGGATTTATATGGTAACGAGTGAAAGGAGTCAGTTCAGGACCACCCGACAAACATGAGTCCCATCAAAGGAGCAACGAATCAAGCTTTAAGCCCAAACATAATAATCAACAAACGGCAATGGGTCCAGTCCAGTATCAAGACGTGACTCGCTACAATTTTTAATCCATTTTTCGACATCAACGGTAACAACTTACCGTCACAACTCATTATTATTTTGCAGACAAATATTATATATATATAAGATATAAGAAATACATGAAGTCCAAATATGTCCATATTCATATAGTGGTTTCGTGTATTGGATATTAATTATCAACTTTATTTTTTCTTTTACTGGGGCAACCACAATTCAATAGCTGTTGATTGATTCGCATACTAATTTTCAAATATTAAACTCAAGTTCGCTAACGATGTTCAATTTAGGGACAAATCCAAGGCTTTGGCATATACAATATATATAAGAAACAAGAATATTCATCTTCCTAATCCTAAATATGGAGTGATACCGGTAGAACGCTCTGATATATATCCATTAGAATCTAGTATCTCCGCTACGTACATCCGTTTGCGAGTTTGTGCATGAGGGTGTTCATAAAGAAGCAGAACGTATATTCATGATATACTTAGCTGCCACACAAATACACGTGCTAATTCGTGATTCCACTCAACTATATTAGTAAAATACAATTAATACAAGATAATTCTACTCTTTTTTTTTTCTTCCCCTTTACAACAAATTTGTGATTTTTTTCCTTCTCTATACCAGCCTCCCTAATGTAATCATATAAAACGACATGTGGTCGAATATTCTCTTTCGGGCTAACTACAATATAATCGGATATTCCTTCTCGTCTGAAATTATTTTACCTAGTCAATCATACATATCGCCTAGCTAAAATCTCACTTTAGCATGGAGTCACCCACCTATCTAAAAAGTGATTTTCATGAACACAATGCACCGAAGAAAAGACTGAATTCTATCTTGTAGAAGAAACTTATGTGTCCTTTAACGAGGGCATTTAGTTTCCTATTCCAAAAACTTGTAGGTTTCCAAAAATTATAATGTCAGTATGATTGCTTTTTAAAAGATTATAACTAAATCGGTTGGTTGAGTATATGAAGTATGCTTAATTTAAAGTCTCAACGATATTACAATATTTTAATATCGATATTATCGACATGACTCGATAAGACTATTTTTAAAAGACTAACTAAATTGTTGCTTGTTAGGTTTCTCTCTCTTATCGTATGTTCGCCTCTTGGAGGAGAGGGCCTTCACTCTTTCGAGCTATTAGTCCCGTAATATAAAAGGATTTTGTGGCTTAAGTTTGATTTTCTTGGAGGATTGAGTCAAGTTTCCTTTTCTAATCTCTTCATCGTCGGGAACTCTTAGAATTCCTGTCAGTTTGAAGGAACTAGACATTGTTTCCAAATTTGGTTATGAGTACTTTTTGCTTCTTGATTTGTAGAAGAAGGCGGGATTCTTGCTTAGTTTGGCGCATCATGCATCTATCTCATCAAAGATCAGACCTAAAAGAAAATCACTCCACAAACTATATTTTCAGCCGGCAATTTAGAAATGAGCCGCCAAAAGTAATATGTATAGCGGCACATTACTCAAATAACCCGTGATGACCTTCAGTCGCATGTTTTTTCACCGATAATGATCTTCTAGCAGCGAGTTAAGGCTCGGGTTGATAATATTTACTTTTACCCACCAAAAGGCTGAAACAAAACAAATGGCATTTATATTCATGATTATTTTATTTAGAAACGTAAGTGTCAAATGATGCCTTATTTAGATTGAAAATTATCAAACTAAATACAAAGTCATCTATTGCCTAAGATGGATCAAGAAGTTGATAGCGAAATTTATACATTGCACATGATTGAAAGGGTGATTGAAGTTTCGCAACAAAGTGATTGAATCGAGTATTTCCCATGTACATATTATTACGTTGAGAATTGTATTTCCTTTAATTAACTATGATCCAAGAAGAGTATTAAGTAGTAAATATAGGTCATGAGTCAAGGGTCAAGATGTGCTCGTTGACCAATTGTTGCGTTTTAGAGTTTTCTTCTACTTCTCTCAAAGAAACCACTTTTTTTTCTTTCCCCATTATGCTTCACATGGGTTAGACAAACACTTCTTTGATTAGTTTCTAACTTTGTATTAAAACAATCCAAGAAGTGTACTTTTTTTCCCTTCTTCCAAGAAGTGTGTACTATTTTTTCTTGTTTCCACATGGGCATTACAAAATTTTGTAATACTTTCAATGATATAAATAATATTGGAAAAAGTGATTAAGTTTTTCTTATTAACTCTCATCGTGACGTATGATAAGTTCATTAATGTTTTCGCTTCTTTCGATCAAGATTTCGACCGTTCTGACGAACTTTTGTAGTTAAGGTAAAATGTTAATGTAAACCTTTTTAAATATATATGATCACAACTCCATTTCCAAGTCAAGTATTTTAAAACACGTGACACATTTGATAACCAAATATATATAGATAACTATTAACACTACGAAATTGTGTCAAATATAGTTGAAAATTTGAAAGACACCCACGTAATTTATATTAAATTCAGTGACGTCTCCATTTTTGCCTTTCTCTAATAATTGATAATATTTGAAATTAGATTTACTGGATTCAGTTAACCTCTCAAGGAAAAGAGATCAGTCAACCATTTAGTGGTGCACTATTGCCTTTGTACTTATCATAGAAATTAAACCTTTTTCAATGCTTTTATTCTTTCTTTCTTCCTTTTTTTTTTTTTTTTTATAACACCATATTATATAGCGCAATTATTGGAGAAATAGTGTAATTCGCTTTTATGTAATGCTATTAATATGATGTAAAATTTAATACTTTGATATTAAAATTGGATAAATTTGGAATTAAAAAAATTAAAAATATTAAACGGCTTAGTTCATCAAAATAAAAAAATCCAAACGGCTTATATACTAAAAAATATATAGTGTTTACCAATTTTTTAACATTAAAAAAGTATACAGTGTAACAATTTTATTAAAATAAAAAAGGGATCCGTAAATTTTAGATCCGAATTTTTTGAATTTCGAATATTTTTTCTTCCCATTTTGATGTGTGTGCGTGGGTTCATCCATAACATTACTTTGCCCCCACATCCATTTTAGGTACTTTAATGAGAAAACAAAGAAGGCAAAAAAAAAAACGAAAAAAACTTATATATATATATATATACATGCACGTGTATCTATTTTATGCTAAGCCATCTTTTATCTACATAATGAAAATTTGCAATTGGTAGTATATGCTTTTTGCAAAGAAGTAAAGCCATTGATAAACATCCAATCATTATCACTTACATTCCATATAGTTTATAGTTTTATACTTTAGAGCCATAAATCTAAGTACTTACATTCTTAATAGTTGATTTAATTATTGAAATGATATCTATTATTCAATATTTATATAGCTTTTTGTATTGCCACGATTTAATTATTGATATGATATCTACTATACACAGAGCCGGTCTTGGGCCCAGGCTGACTAGGCCTGGGCCTAGGGCCCCAAATTTATGGCTTAAAAATGCACTAGGTTTAGGGCCTCCAAAATAAGTCTGCAGGGCCCAAAAAAATAACCACATATGCTAATAGATATGTTTGCTATGTTCTCGCTCGATTAAAAGTGGTGGGCCCTCTTTTATTTACTTTTTCTAATGCTTTATTTGTTGTGTATTGTCCTCTATCAATTTAAATTGTTTTTAATTATTATTTTTCCCACATGCCCCTATACTAGTATACAAATTGAGAGACCCTTCTTTTTAATTTTATTATTTTTATTTTGTTTAATATTTACACATGATTAAAAAATATATATACATTAATTAAATGAACTTTATACTGTTATTTAATATAACATTTTAAAATTTCTACTGTAAACATAAAATTTAATATACAATTTGTGATAATTTATTACATATTGTTTATACTATTAAAATAAAAATATTTTTTTTTGCAGTTAATAATAAAATATATACATTATTTTTAATATTTTTTCCGCTTAGGGTCCGGACCGGCCTGATTATACAACATATATATATATATATAGCTTTTTGTATTGCCACAAAACCCGAGTGGATGATGACGATGGTGAATAAGATACGATCTTCAGTAATTATAACCCTCATGATAAAACCTATCATTCGGGATTTGAATATTTGGAAAATTGGAATATATATATCCATTTCTTAGACTATTCACATGGCTGCGAACACATGTTTATAGTGGAAAATAAACGTTTAACTGCAATTTGCATAGATATATATATTCAGCCATCCCAAGCCATGCATCATCAACTATTATATAACAATTTAATTCCTCTATATTTGTCACGCCTTATCCAGTTCTTTTCAAATTTTAATTTAGTGATGACATAACTGCCTGACGGACAAATCGAACTATATATTAGTAGCTAAAATTTTAAACATGCAAATGTTGAATCATACAACACTAGCTAGACTAGTATCTACTGGTAACGGCATTTTCGATATGCGGCAAAAATATCCAAAATATAAATGAGATTGATTTGCATATTTTTTTTTTATTTTTTATTTTATCTCGACGTAAATTAATATTATTGTCAAAAAGTGTAGATCTTAAATACTAAAAATATACCCATCAAATACTTAGATTTCATACTTGTAAGTTTTAACAACACCAACAATATATATGTCACGGAAAGTAAATAAAATATAAAGTGAGATACGACTATTCACCTAACTTGTATGTATTTTTGCCAAAAAATTATTATTATTATTTAGGGTAAATGAGGGAAATGCCCATTTTTGACTAAAGGTTTAAAAAAATGCCGGTAGCGTTTGGAAGCGTTTTGTATTTTCATTTCGTGTTTACATTATTAATTTTACAAAACAGCTTTATCAAAATATTTTGAAATTGTGATTGGTTATTATTTTCTTACACTGTCTTTTGAAAATAAAAAATAAAATAGTGTTTGGTTAACCTTTTGTTAAAATAATTTAAAAATAATTATAATTAATCAAAATTATCAAATAAGTACAAATAAGGTGAAAAGGAAATACCATATAACATTTATATTAAATAATATAAATTACACTAAATAATTGTATTGTATGATATAAGACTCATAGAAAGAAAAATATAATCAATGTATAATATTTTATTCAAAGAACTACTATAACAAACGTTGGATCATTTTTCATTTACATAATTTGTGTGTGAACAAAAGTTAATTAAGCACTGATTTAGAATATTTTTTTGACTACCCACTGCTTTATCAACACCCTAAAAGTTATTAACTATCAAATATGTATTTAGAGAAGTCAGCCTTGAGTATTTTCAAAAGAAAAATTACTCGTCAAAAAATAATGTAAGTAATTACGGCGTGAGTTTGACCAAGTTTACTATTGATTAACTACCCAAGATCCCAGGGATAACTACCAATATCATAAACTTCTATATGTACAATATTCTATAGAATAAAAAAAAATCACATTTTAATAATTAATTGCGGAAGAAAAAAAGATAGTGTAAATAAGGAAGAAAAAAAAAAACACTAAAAATATTATTAGGAAAATATAATAAAATGAGGAGAGGTAAATGAGGTGAGAGTTCAAGAAGAAAATGAAAACATCAAAAAGATGTTTTTATTTTCATGTGTAAAGTTAACAAAATAAAATATCATTTTGAAAAAATATTTTGTGCAAAATATAACCAATCATGTTTTTGAAGGAATATTCTTAGTATCTTTTTCCCAAAAGCTAAAAACGTTTTGCCAAAACGCTTCCAAACGGCCCCACCCATTTCTATTTTTGGTAATCAAAACCACCAACTATTTTAAATATGGACTAATATACCCTTCGAATTAATTAATTAATATTTGGATTTTAAATTACATTTAAAATTAATTAATAATTCGAATAAATTAATAAAATGAAAATAAAAAATTTTCTTTAAATGTAGCTAAATAGAATAATTGATTAATCTTAATCATTCCTTAATTATTTTTGAATATTTAATCATTCCTTAATCAAAATTCCTAAAATCGTAGGAAATAATTAGCACAAATTAATAAAAAAAATCTACAAACAGAATTTGTATTTAAATATACTAATTTCAAGTTGTAAATTTAATTACGAATCTTGTATATGTATATACGAATACTTTATACGAGAATTGTTTGTGCAAATCGTAAATAGCAACCATAATGGTGTATATATATACCAATAACGAATTGTCAATATTTACAAAATATATATAAACTGTAAATATATATACAAAATTTTAAACTGCAATATCTACGAAAAATGTAAAAATATCTATGAAATATTATGAACATGTTGAACATGTCGAATACAACGCAAACAACGACCACGACCGCCGAAGTTCGTGGTAGATCTGAACTAGGGTCTCTCCCATGCACGCTACCACGACCGCCGAAATTCACCGACCAAGTCCGTGCGCACCTACTCCACGGCCCCGTCCCTGTTCAAACCACAATCTCTAGAACGCCATGAACGACTCTCTCCGACGACGTTCCGGCGACTTCTCTCGTAACTCAGGCGACCTTTCGGCGACATCCAGCCACGACGTGCGCTCAAGATCGGCGCGTTCATCTCTCCGGCGAGAAATTTCAGCAATCTGTCCTCTTGCCAAAACCCAGATCTCAGAAGAGAGAGAGGGACATTTGAGGACGAGAAGGAAGAGATAAAATTTTGGAAATATAGGTCAAAGTAACAAAATAAATGAAAATATGATAAATAGGGAAAAAAAATCAACCATAATTTTAGGAAAATATAAATTTGAAATTAAAATATATAATAATTAATTATTAAACGAAAATACAAAAATAATAATTAAATTCAGGGTTAATATGGTCCAATTTTTTTTAAAATGAGTATAAATGAATTGTTTGAAAGTATGTGAAATTCTCATAAACCTTAGATGTTAAAATGGGCATTTAATGGGTTTTTCTTATTTTTTATTGAATTTCCTTTAATCAATTTGTCCGCAAATTTCTTTTAGAGGCAATATTTCAACGACGTTGCCCAATCCTTCAGCTTCTTCTGCGGTTGGGCCTGGGCCTATCTTTATTCATAGAACTGGCTTACAAGTTCAAGTTTGGGCTTGATTTCTTTAACTCTCGTAGCAATTTAATTTTAGTCCATACATTCAGTTGCTTTTCCTTTATTTTTTTCTTCTACAGTTATACATAACATAACAATAAATTTTATTCTGCTTCCGAGTAATTTGGGCTAAATTCAGCTTGAATAACTTAACTTTCTAACATATATATATATATATATATATATATATATATATATATATATATATATAACAAAAATACCAAGTGGTCAAGTCCATTCAAAGTAAACCTTATTAATTTTCACTTTCAGACATATGACACCGTGACGGATCTAGGTAGTTGACAAAATAGTCCCTCCAAATTTTTGGTAAGTAATAAAAAAAATTATCTGAAATTTTTAATTTGTAATTTATGCTTAATAATACCCCTCCTCAACAATATTTATTGACAATAAATATCATCCTATTTAACGAGAAGACAGTAAATATTTGGCAGGTTCAAATCA
The DNA here is from genome assembly GCA_954871525.1 of Parietaria judaica. Classification (NCBI taxonomy): domain Eukaryota; kingdom Viridiplantae; phylum Streptophyta; class Magnoliopsida; order Rosales; family Urticaceae; genus Parietaria; species Parietaria judaica. The sequence goes on from OX940870.1 coordinate 29,885,221, forward strand.
AATTCTTTCTTGAAAAAATAATAATTTGGTACTATACCTTGAAAAATATGGACTACAACTACAAGGTTTGAGCCATATGATATTTTATGATTGATTAATTGACCTCAACCAATCTAGTATTAAAAATCATAAAATAAGCTCAATACATCACATGCGAATTTAGGCTAAGATAAACTCAAGCCCAATCCATATCTTTGGGGTTTGCGTTTCAACGTAAATTTTGACAATTTTACAGCTTGTAGCTGAGCGACTATATATTATTATTATTATTATTATACGTGTATATCATAAGTTGTTGAAGCGCACATGATTGTATGACGACTCTTATTCAAGAAAATAAATCTAAGGAATCTAAATTGAAAATTAACTATATTAAAATTACATTTTTTAAATTAAAATCCGAAATGAAATGCTCGTTGAGTTGTGAAGTCTCATTGCCAAACTATGAGAACCTCACGTATATTTTTAATTTATCTTAATTTGTGACTTATAAATTTGGGTGCCGTTATTTATAACTTTAGAACAAGGGTTAGAGAAATAAAAATATTGTGGCATTAAGTGATTGCATTCGATTTTTTTTTCTCTTAACTTGATTATAATAATAAAGATTTATAAGTGACAAGTGAAAGAATTTTTTTTCGTGATTTTATCTTTTGTTTTTTACTTTTGATTTAGAAATTATAATTTAATCCAAACAATGTTTAAAACAAAATATTTAAATAGACATCCACAACCACCACAAGTGAGTTTTTTATTATTACTATCATTACTTAATTTTTATGAGTGCTCAAGAGTAACGTGCACTCGAGATGCTAGATGGGTTGTGTGCACTAGTAATTATTTTGACTAAAAAAATAAATTTATAATTAGTATATATTTCTTTATTATTATATATTGCTAATACTCGAATATTAATTTAATTTTTTTTGTATTTATTATTACTAATACTATTTATTAAGGATAAACATAACTAAATAAGCATATGCGATTGACTAAAAGAGGGAAAATAAAAGCAAGTTAACACAAAAAAAATAAAAATAAATAAAAACCAACGAAGAATTCAACTCCTGAATAGCAGATACAAATTAGCCAACCAGAAGGCTCCACGTGGCGCTTATAAGTCTCTCTCTCTCCTGTGCAGAGAGGCTGTACCTCGTAAAGCACTAAGGAATTCTCGACAAATGAAACAGCTTTCCTCAATAACATCTCTCTCTCTCTCTGAGCTTCTCTTCTCTGTAACTGCGAGCTCAGCGAATTCCCAATCCATATCCAAATCCATATAATACAAACAATACAGTTGTTTGTTGCGTGCAAACAACAGCCAAATAAACCCGCCAAAACCCCTCTGTCTGCGCATAAAAATGGCGTCCCAACAATTATTGCCCATAACCCATAACCCTTTGGCCTCCTCCTCGCTCGGATCGGCCCTCTCTTCCCCTTCTCCGGCGGTGTTACCCACCGACGCAATGCTGATCCGAATCGAAGACGACCCGGCTTCCAGGCTTCTGGTCGACGACGAGGCCAAGGCCGTGGCCATCAAGCCTGCTCTCACCAGGGCTTCCAGCTACACGAGCGCGGCCAACGGGAAGCTCTACCAGCAGAGGCGGCGTCGTATTGCGAGCGAGGACTCGCTCTCGTCCATGTCCTCAGAGGAAGGCCTCGAGCGACGGCGCGGCCGCCCCGAGGCCGAGACTTTCTTGCTCACGCGCTTGAGCCTCAAGCTTCTCAGATATCTCGGGTAACTTATTGTTATGCCATTTGGTTTGGCTTGATTCCTCAATAGCAAGAGACTTTTTTTTTTTTTTTTTTTTCAACTGTCATTCGATGAGCTAAGCTTTAGGATGGTTGCTTGGGGTTCTGTGTGTATAACTCAATCGGAAACCGCAAACCGCAAACCGCAAAGAAACCGACACATGGGTTCTACTGGAAAAATCAATTGAGGAAAGACAGTTATAACGGTTGAGAGAGTTCGAAAAAGATAACAGACTACCGGGTTAATTAACCCTCGAAATGCCATTTACAAAAAGATCAGTACTGCGAAATAAACAACGGTTAGGACGAAGAAAACGAATTCGGGTCACAAAATCGAACATGGGGGTGAAGCTATTGTGCAAGTGAAAGAGCTTTAAATGAGTGCAAGAACTAGAAATGGAATGTTCATGGACTCAGAACTATATAAATAAGAGCTTTAATTTTCTTGTGTTTTATTATTGAATTTTCCTATTATGCAGGGTAGGCTACAGATGGATCGTACGATTTCTCTCCCTCGGTTGTTACTCGGTTTTGCTCATGCCTGGATTTTTTATAGGTTTGCATTCGAATTGATCTTCCATACGACGATAAATCCAAAGAAGCATTGCAAAACAAATCTAATTGGCTTTCTTATTTTGGATTTTCCAGTTGGCTATTATTATTTTTTCTCTAAACAGATCCGAAGAAGCATTGTTTATGGTGATAAGCCGAGGAATAGGTATGACAGTTCTCTCCCGTGAATCGACAGATTGTATCTGATTTGGGGCATTAATGGCTGCAAGCTTCTCTGTGCAGGTTGGATCTGTACCTACCGAAAAATAGTGAATCACCGAAACCGGTTATTGCATTTGTTACCGGCGGGGCTTGGATTATCGGGTATATTATCTTCATTTTTTAGGCTCTATGCTATAATCTGTTTTCTGTCCTGTACCAGCATTGAACTAAGTTCATAAAGCCGATTCCCGCACTGTTTAAAGATTGAGATTATTTAAGGACAATAAACCGAAATCAGAACTAATAGCACTGTTTCGGTGTAGTGTTATTTATCGTGTTGTGCAATGATCTTAAGTTACGAATTATATGTTCCTTTTCGTTCGATGTTTTGCAACTCGATCCTCATTATTTGTACTTTGACATAGTTTTGAATCGACAATGCAGCTATAAAGCATGGGGGTCTCTCTTAGGAATGCAGTTATCAGAACGCGACATTATCGTTGCGTGCATAGATTATAGGTAATTTGCCCCCTCTAAATACTAGCTATAGTGGTAAAACTGAAAAAGACAAACTTCGATGATCAAATCCAGATTTTTAGTATGAAACTGATTATATCCGTAACACTGATTGTACGATTCATGTCGTGGTTCAGAAATTTCCCTCAGGGAACGATCAGTAACATGGTAGAAGATGCGTCCGAAGGTATCGCGTTTGTGTGCAATCATATAGCCGAATACGGAGGTGATCCAAGTAGGTAATATATTCATTTCTCGGCCAGCGTTTCATTTTTAATATATGTAAATATATACAACATATAATAGGCAATGTGTATTTATTAGGATTTACCTGATGGGACAATCAGCCGGTGCGCATATCGCAGCTTGTACGCTTGTAGAACAAGCAATCAAGGAGGCCGGAGAAGGCGGGAGCACTTCTTGGAGTGTCTCTCAGATAAAGGCTTACTTCGGATTATCCGGCGGGTAATTTTGCTCGTTTTTTCAAGTTTAATTTTTCATGGTATGGCATTGGAGAGAAAATATCTAATCTTTCAGCAATAACAAACAGGTACAATCTGCTTAATTTGACGGATTACTTCCATAGTCGAGGTCTGTACCGTTCGATCTTTCTAAGGTGCTGCTACTACAATCATTCTGTTACCGCGCGCTTCTATTTAACGGCTTGAAGTTTTTTTCTCTTAATTTATTTCCTTTGCTTCCGAAACCAATTCGCAGCATAATGGAAGGCGAACAAGCGCTGAGAAGATATTCTCCGGAAGTGGTAGTTCAGGATCCTAATGTTAGAAACGCAGTTTCGCTTCTGCCTCCGACAATTCTTTTTCACGGCACAGCCGATTATTCGATCCCGTCAGATGCCAGGTAAATCTTTGTGATCAGATTAAAAATTATTTCCCCTTCAACTTTGGCTAAATATATTATCTTCTCCTTCTGCAGCAAGAGCTTTGCGGAGACTTTGCAGAGACTCGGAGTCAAAGCTGAATCGATTTTATACGACGACAAGACGCATACGGATTTGTTTCTTCAGGTAATAAGGGACTTATGATTCTTTTACTTCTCTAGTTACTTTCTGAGTCTTCTGCTCATTTACCATGTTATGTCTCGACCGGCTTCTATATTAGGATCCCATGAGAGGCGGTACCGATCAAATGTTTGAAGATTTATTAAATATCATTCATGCCGATGACCCTGTTGCCCTCGCGAAAGATGCAGCGGCTCCGCCAAGGAAACGCCTCGTACCTGAATTCATGTTGAAGTTAGCTCGTCGTGTTAGTCCATTCTAACCATTTTTCAATTTTTTTCGATTATACGGCGCAAAGCGCATGTATAGTAGATTTTGATCCACAATATACTGTGTATATTAGATTTAAATTTCTGTTTACATTTCACCGTTATGACCCCGAGTCGATTAAATATAAGATTTGTTAATGGTTTATAAATCCATCTGAGTTGTACTCACGGGCATATATCTCATTAAGCGCAGTATATAATTGATTCACATAGGATTCTAACGGTACTTAGGATTTTGAATTACGGCTTATTCCATGAGGATGATATACAAGGGAGAATCACGAATTCCCCAATAACACTGATAACAAAAGACCATAAAACACAAAGAAAGAAACATAGATATCCGCCTCGCTTGATCATTCGCGTGGAAGCAACTATAGGCGCCAAATTAGTGCTTTGCAGCCGATTTCCCGCCTTTTCCCTACAGAACAAAAAACGTTGAAGAAAAACGTTACTAAAAAAACAACAGTTTTCAAGTGTAAATTTGTGTACCTTCTTAGGCTCTTGAACTTTGGGCGCAGCCTTCTTTGTGGACCCCTTTGGAGCCACGGGTTTTGTGGGACCCGCAGGCGCCTTTGCAGGCTCCTTCTTGGTCCCGAAGAGCTGAGAGCCCACCGGTCTTTCAGCCTTCATTGATGCCATAACTATCAAGAACTCTTGTACACGGAGAGAAAGCTTGAAATGTTAATAGATTTGACCTCTTACATAGGCATTTATTTATAGAAGAGTTGTGAGTAAAAAAAAGAAAGGATATTTGCGGCAAAAGTACCTACATGCAAAAAAATATGACATTTCAACATTTTTTTTGGCAAAAATTTCCAACAATGTAAACCTTTTTGGCGTATGTAATTAAGTTTTTCTAATTAACTCTCTACCGTGAAGTTCCATGTGGCGATATGATTTGGTCATGTTTTTGCTCTATTGGACCTCGGATGAGCTTCAAGAATTTTAAAGAGTTGATAACGAACACTAAATTCTCGGTTAATAGCCAAGGTGTATTCTATAATCCAAAATACAGTACGAGAATTGAGATAGGAATAATAGAAGTGTCTTTAGGATAACGGAATAAGTGATGTGCAGAGCAAGTTGAAGGAAGGACAAAGCACCTGGTGCTGAGTAAAGGCCATTAATAATGTGCCATCAGTGGATGGAGTGACCATACGAGAATAATTAAAAGCAAATAATGCCCAACCATTATATTATTATATTCCAAGATAATCATCGGCGATTCTTCACTCGACAAGGAAAAAATATTTTAAAGCTATACCCTTCTTTTTTGTTTTTTCTCCTAAACAAACGGTTAACGAGCAATGTAAAAACATAATTTTCCATTAAAAAGAAAGAAAAAAAAAACTTTTGTAGGGATGGAAGTTTTGGCCCTACTTACGGGCTTCACGGTATTATCGGTCACGCTAGGTATTACCGTTATTTTGTCAAATTGTTCGGTCTCGTGGCCATTTACCGAGCAGCTAAAAGACAATTTGAATTGGGGTGAGGCCACGATCGATGGTTTAGACAAAGAGCGGAGAAAGAGTGAGAAGGGTGCATCGGCCATTTAGCGTGTCAATTAAGTATTGAACTGCTTTTGATTCATTTCTTTAAGTTCCGTCATTTTCTTTTCACATGTATCTTTTTCTTATTTTAGTGATTAGACTTCAGGGAAATTTTGGCCATCCAACTATGATAGTTGAAATACTGAAGATCATTTTATCATAGAAACGAAACTGCATTTCTGATGTAGATCGGAGTACGAAGAACGAAGATTTTGCAAGTATATAGCTCGATTTTTTCAATTCATCAACACTAAAGAATTCAAAACCATATATCCCACGGTAATTAGGGGTCAAGAGCGAAAAAAGTTAACTACAAAAACATAGGCAACAAATGCCACAAATCTCGGAAGCTAAAATCCAACATAATAAGCGACATTAAACTAAACAAATATTCAAAAGTAAAGCAAAAAAGTGCATGACGATTTCCGTAGTATGGGTTATTTCTTTCCTTTGTGATCCCACACGTTCATGAAGTAAAGTGATCTGAGGATGTCGGCGTCATATTAACGCATCTCGTGACCGAAGCCTCCATTATTTGGCCTGAGTGGATTCTTGAAATCATCCTCGGCATGATTTTCACCTCGATAGTTTTGTTGCTCTGTTTTATTGCAAGATCGCATAGATATTGTGGTTCAACAACTCCATATGAACATACAATCTGGCGAAATCCTCATTACTCACAAACTCATCTATGGAAGCAAAACAACTCCATCTGAGCGTACTATTTGTCGAAGTCTTCACGCCTCACAAACTCAATATACAGAAGCTTCAGGAACGACATGTTTCTTTGGCGCCATCTGCGGAGAAATGTTTAGCTTTGCTATCAACTGATGTAGATCATAGTACGAAGAACAAGATTTTTTTTAGGGTTTTGCAAGCATAAACTCGACCTTTTCAATTCATTAACACTAAAGAATTCAAAATCATATATCTCATAGTAATTATCGTTCAAAGCGAAAAAAGAAAATGAAATAGGCAACAAATACCACAATTCTCGAAAGCTAAAAGGCAACGTAATAAAGCGATATTATAAACTAAGCAAATAACCAAAATTAAACCAATAAAAGCCCATGATGATTCTCACGATCCATGTTATTTCTTTCCTTTGCGATCTCACACGTTCATGAAGGAAAGTCTAAGGATGTCGACATCAATTTCACAATGGTTGGACTATTAATTAGAAGTAACCTCGATGGATTTTTTTTTATATATATACTTTTTTTTTTGAAACTCTTATAAATGGCTTGTAACTTTTATAAAATTTGTGATATTTTTATAGTAAAATAAATATTTAGGTAAAAGCCTCACAGTCAAAGAGTCAGATATCCAAAGAATCTTGATCTTGTTACAAATATCGCGGGTCGAGTATCTTTACTTTTACATATATATTTGAGTGCCCCTTCTTGTGTCACCTTCAATTTCATATATTCTTTGTCGAAGAAAGTAAATATATAGATGTAAAACTCAACGAGTTTTGTATTATTATGATCAGGTTGACCTTGAAGTAGTATGCTTATTATATTACTTCCACTATTTGTAGGATGTGTTGGATCATCAATCTTATTATCTCAACCTCTCGAATATACTTTATTTGTATGTGCTAGCTTAGCTATTTGATGCTTTTGGTATTTTTAGCAAAAAATATATTATGTAATGTTAACATAGTGAATTAAGGATCATATAGTGACGTAGCTTGGAATCCCCATAAATTGTGTGATGATGGGACGATTTTTTTTTTTTTTTTACAATTAAGATGCTTTTGATTGTTTTTATTCTTTCATTATAATTATTGTTCGTTTGCTACAACAATTCGATTTATATGATTTTGGAGCTTTTGTGATGGTATTTTGTGATTCAAGTTTATAGGGCATTCACGTGCCTTGTGCTTAGTGTTGCTGTTGACGTCTCTAAAGTTGTTATCTTATGATGTCAACTTTTATTTTTCAAGGTCCTTAGCTTTACAAGTACAACGTCTTTACGTAACATATTTTAGATAATAACATCTTCTTGTTTGCATGCTTTATATATGTGGATTAAGATATAAACAACAAAAGATGGAACCGAAGTTAGAAAGCATAATTATAATGTAACACGTGTCGCTCTTTATTTAATCGGAAGCATACAAAGAGAGACATAAGGATAGTAAAAGCACAACGAATAGAGCTATGAAATACATTGGCAAAACAGTGAGGAGGACTCCGACGAGACGCCAATGCATGAACATCCCTTTTACTTTTTCTTGCTCCCAAGGCTTGATGCCTACAATAAATTTTAAGCAACGTCTTTGCTTCATTAGAAATTATAAAATAAAATAAAATAAAAAGGAGAACAACAAAATAATTTCGAGACCAAAAACAAATTTTAAGCATTTTTAGAACCTGAAAAAGTGACGACAACATATACTTTGAATGTTGTTTCGTGAAACAATTTAAATTAAGACGTTTTAAAAAAAAAAAATTTACTATTTTTAAAATGGGATTGAAAATTATAAAGAAATGGGCATATGTCTCAAAGTTACAAAATCATTGTGATACCATTTCCGAGAATAAACTGTTTTATATGTTCAAGAGGTGAGCGCTTAATCAATATTTAAGTACGTCTCACGGCTTTATATTTGTATCTAACATATAAAGTTTAAATTGTCAACCATTGAAATAGCTTTTGCTTTATGAGGCTTAAGACTTTGGACCTCAATGGTACACGTCCACAAGCTCAATTAGTGAGTGAGCTATGCCTTTATTACACTACCTTCTTTTTAGGCTCTCGAGGCTTGACCTCAGCCTTCTTCGGGGCGCTTTTGGCTGCCGGAGCTTTCGTTGTAGCGGCCGGAGCTTTCGGTGTGACAGCCGGAGCTTTGAGCGCAGGATCCTTGGCGGCAGGTTTCTCAGCCTTCATTGTTGCCATTTTCTTCACAAATGAGAGTGCTTGGTTGGTTGATCACAAAGGGTCCTCAATTTATAGCCCATTAGGCTAGTGTGAGATGGAACTAGAATCTCAACTCGCAGCAAATGGTGAGAAGAGATGTGATGTGATAATGGAACAATGACCAAGAAATGAGTGGGCTTCTGTATCGGATATTCGGATTGTATCAGATGCTTGATCAAGATAGAATTTGATGATGTTACCGTATTATAATATGCCATACTACTTGCCAATTTTTAGATATTTGGAGATATTTGCTGCAAAAAGACTCACGCATTACAAAAATTATTACACCTAATAAATTTTTTGACAAAAATAATTGAGTTTAATTTTCTATTAACTTCCTAATGTGAAGTTTTACATAATGACATATGACTTGTCCTCGTTTTTGTTATAAGAAAATTTTTTAGTTCGTTATTTTTTGATTATGTGTAGAAAATAGGTTGTTGAAAGACTTGTTAGAACAACAGAAGAATGGACTAAATTTGCGGAAAATCTACGCATTGACGGAAGAGATATGATGCGAGAGTCAATGATCTTCATCAGAGTTATTGCCACGATCTGCCAGCCCATGCATCATCAAGATCTGATTAGAGTTGGATCTGTTTGAACCGATTCGGTTGAAGGTATCCGTTGGTACCTTTAATCTCTAAGATCGTGGAATCTTTCTTTGCCATATTTTGATGCCATGAAGATCGGCCTCTATAGCCTTCGTTGGGTGTGGTCATACATCTAGCACTTTGAAAGTAAACAGGCATATCTTCTTGATTCAGAGTTAGAGGGTCTTGAGATCTAATTCGCGGAGTGATGACTGACCATTGGACATTTGAAGCATCGCAAGATCGTTCTGAAGAGAAGCACGTTTTTTCCCTGGAGTTATTAGATCATCAGCTACGCCTGATCCTGAGGGAGAGTTGTTTATTTCCTAGTGAAAGTCAATTAAGTATCATGTATATATAACCGGGTAACATTTGCAAATGTTTTCCAACGGAATAAAGTATCTGGGTCAGTGCCCCGCAGAGTAGGTTCCGACGAGGGGTTCGCGAACTGCGTTACCAAATATCGCGTGTTCACTTGTCTTTTACTTTAGGCACATTTGGTAATATGGGCAATTCTATTGTGTGTTGACATACTTGTCGTGAAAAAGTCACAAACATCATGAGTATCCGATATAAATGTTCGCACCCTTCGACCAAGTTTTTGCCTCTTTTTGACTACGTGGATACATGAGTCATGTCACATGACTAACTTAGTACCTTAATTTTATCATTGTAATACACATTTTAGTTACCATGCGTGAACTTAGTGCTCGTGTTGACTCTTGCTGTTAATTCTTGAAGTTGTAGCTCATAAGCAGTCAAAAAAAGCAAAAACATCAAGGGAAAAAAATCATACGTCGGCACGTAAACTTCACAATACCGAGTTAATGAATAATTTTAATTACTTTTTTCAAGGTCCTAATACAATAAAAAAAATTAAAATTGAAATTATATTGTTTTGTAACACGTTAATATTTATGCCGCAAATATACTATATATAATTTTATATTTCTCACAGTGCAAGAATATAATATGACAAGTAGATGGAACTTTAAGCTTTAGTCTTTTAGAAGAGCGATTTCGCTTACACTCCAAAATCTTGAAATTTGCTTGTATTGAGAGGTTAATTAATTATGAAACTATGGGGTTTGCTTTGAACCGTAATGGGATTTTTCAGGGTGAAACTAAGCCGAAGACTTTTTTTTTTTTTTTTTTTCAATATCTAGGAAATGGACCAGATTTTAGGCATAGAAATTTAAAGAATTGGAATTTAGAATTGGATCCGGAGCCAAAAAAAACTGGGATTTCTTTCTCTAAAAGTTTGGACTTTTGAATCCTTAATTCCGCAAGACCCTTGTAAACCAATACGGTGCGCACCTGAACATCTAGGCAAGCCTAGAGTGATCCCCCCACTATCAAAACATATGGAGGCGCATTTATCTGAACTTCTAGGGTCTCATATTTTGGTAATCGGTTTTCTTAACAAGATAATAATAATAATAATAATAATAATTTTTCGGAATTAAGCACAACAAAATCCAACAAAAAAATTACAAATAAAAATGTACCAAATACAAGAACAAGTAGTCATAAAATTGAGAATAATTTGTTTGAAAAAAATAATGCAACAGTTATAATGCTTTTTTTTATTTCTTTCACGAAACTAGGTCAGCATATAATCATAACTATCAATAAAAATAATTAATAATTTCATGTATGTGACATAATAAAATTTGATAACGCTTAATTTAAATATAATTTTGTTAATATATATAATCAAATTCAAAAATCCGGTTCTTAAAAATAGGAACCAAAATTCGATCTGAATTTCAATCTGGATCCGAGTACGACCAAGACCGAAATTTGAGTATTGTACTATTTAAGTTGAATATTTTTCAGTTCAAGATAAAGAATATGAATTTCGGATGTGTTGTACAAGTGCGGATTCTTCTCTGTAATTTTAAGTTGAAAGTTAGCTCTACCACTCTAGCGTTGCCTGTCGTATTATTTTTTTTGTTTTGTTTTGTTTTTTTATTAGTCATTACGTCACGTGTAACACAGGTGTTGGACGACTTGTCAAAACAACAGTCCAAGTCATCAGAGATCATTACTATACTAGAGATCCACGCGTTAATGGAATGGATTTGCTTTGGAAAGTCAGTGATTTTCCTTGAATAGCCCTGATGATTGCCAATCATTTCATTAATCACCCAAGATTGTAGAGCACTTATTAGCATATTTGGTTTGCCAGCTTTACCGGCCTAGTCTTTGCTAAGTGTGGATGATGAACATCCAACACTTTGAACGGAAAAACACACATCAATTTGATTCAGACATGGAAGACATGGAGGGGCTTGAGATCTCATTCTTGGAGTAATGACCGTCAGTCCGAGAGTTGAAGCATCCAATATCGTTCTCAAGAAAAGAGCCTTATTTTTTTTCCTAGAGTTGGATAAAACATTGTACATTTTATAACAATACTAAATTCATACAAAAATCGAACATCAGCAAAATAAAACAACATTAGTTCCAAAACATTAATCACAAAAGCGCATCAAATATAGAAAACACCATCGGTTTGGTAACTCGTTCATAACGAGCACGAGGAAGTCAAATGAGAATCGAGTGAGAGTTAATCTTGAACTCAACATAACTCTAAAATAATTAAAAAAAAAAATTAATATCAAAATACTAAATCGGTTATATATAAAAATAAACGGTATTCGTCTGTTGTTACGGTCAACCTTAACTCAGAAAAATTCGGTTACGATTAGTTATCGGTTATGGTTTTAATATCCGGTTACTGGTTATTTTGTCCACTCCTAATTCAGTCCCGATTTTTTGCCGATATATAAGACCTCAATAAAATAATATTTATTGAGAAATTTATTCTTTTAAACCTTCAATTTGAAATTTTGTAAATATATATATACTCAAGTTTCAAAAACACCAAAATATAAACATGAAAATCTACTTGAGTTTTTTTTTCTTAAATATAAATACCCGCTGAACAAATAATTGAAGACATTTCCATGCATAATAATGAAATAATTAAACTATATTATCAATTTATCATTAGTAACATCCATAAAATACTTTATTATACAATTTGTTACCATCTTAGACCTAACATAATCACCCTAGGTCCCTAACTATAGTCGTTGTCCCATCCTCAGCGCCACGTAAGCCAAAACCCTATACCCAAAGAACATCAAAGCCAAAGCCCCCAAGTCCAAACTCAAGTTCCCAAGGCCAAGACACTTCACCGCAGGGAAATCCATGACCCGGCAGAGCCCGGCTCCGCACTCGTAAACCTCGCCTTCTGAGTACTGAACCTCGACGAGCAGCTTGTAGCAGTAATGGCTGAACGACAAGTACTTCAGCCAAACGACGAAGGCTGGTATCCTCTGAATGTAGTAGCCGCCAACGAGGAGGAAGGCGAGCATCGAGACCGACGCGAGCGTTGTCGCTTGCTTCACGTCCATGAGGATCGCTCCCAAGGCGAGCCCTATACCCTGTGAGACGAGCACGTTGAAGAGGATGATCATGAGGGTGAGAGCGAACGTGAGGAGCGAGGGCTTGAGGCCACCCATCCAATAGGTGATGGACACAAAGAGGGTGGGAAGGACGAGCTCCATGGGAAGATCCCCGGCCATCCGGGCGAAGTAGTAGGAGGAGAGGCGGTACATCCCAGACGAGCGCTCCTTGGCGAGCATCGGCCGCTCCTGCGGAAAGGCGAATATGGCGTTGAAGAGAGGGAAGAAGCCCCAGAAGATGGAGAAGAAGAAGAGCAATCCGATCTGTGGATGCCGATTAGATCAAAATCAATTGACAATTATGAGAAGATAACTTATAAATCTTATTATTAGCTAGGTCTCTTCATCCTTCTTACTTGAGATCCTTATGAACAATTTAATTATTTTTGAGTCATATATATATATATATATATATATATAGAATGTCAAGAAAGTGAATCTAATTGTGATTAAAAGATAACTGCAAGATGATTTTCTAATGAGAAACACTACTTAGATGCTATATAGTAAGATATTAATATATTTGCTTTGGAGAATTGAATTATAAATCAATGAAATAACAAGTTTAATTAGGGTGGATAAAAAAGAAATGATCATATTTACAAACTTCATACACATGTATTCTATCGGTTTCAAGTATATGTATAATAGAATTCGTTATATTAATACTCGATAAATTAAAAGTTCGATCAAATTAGATTTTTGTCCGATCCTGATTCTTAACCAATGTAGTATAATAAATTCATGGGTCCCATTATATTAACTAATCAAAACTATAATGATTAATGTTCTCATGCAACTAGGTTTAACAGTGTCACAGCTGTTAGTTGGAAGAATATATGCAAATTGAATCACTTACTAATGGGCACTCATTATATGAATGGCACTGTTTTTTCCCATGACACTGAAAGCAGAGGCATATATATATATAGATAGATAGATAGATAGATAGATTCTAGGGAATAGGTATATATCACACCTGATCTTGAAGATTAGAGGGGTCAGTGTGCCACCAGAGAAGACCAGAAAGTAGTGAGACAGACATGACTTGCATAATCCTCAAGCCTGAATAAGACTCGTGCTTCCTCTCTTTCAAGCCCCTTCGAAGAAGAACCTTGAATTGCTCCCACCACCCAGTCACCCACTCTTTCTCATTCCCTTCAATTCAATTCAATTCAATGGTGAACATCAATATACCCTACTCAAATCCCACTAGCTATATATGCCATGTATATACAGTGTACATATATTCACTTACCTGATCTGGAAGCTGATGAAGAAGAGGTTGTGAGTGGGGTCCTGAGGCTTTCTTGAATCTCAGCCTTCAAGGAAGGGTACAGGCTCTTCTTGTAGGACATGATTAGGTGTTGCTTGATTGCGTTTTGCTCTTCATGGTGCTCCAATGATCTCTTGTGAAAATCTGACGATGGATCTTCCTGCTCACTGTCAATTGCTATGCCTGCATGCAATTAACAAAAAAGATTCAGACACGTTACTATAATTAGCGTTAGTTCTAATTGTCGTCAAAAATGTAAATCTGAAGTACGAAAAATATATCGTTATTTCACTTAATTTATGAGTGATTTTTTTTTTTTTACCGCGATTTGTTTACTACTCGGAATATAGCTATGTAAATTTGGAAAATACTCAGAAAACGACAATAAAAGAAGGCAATAAGTGGTGGGGCTGGGAATTAGCCGCCCAAAATGTTAAAAAGTCGATCTAAGATTACATTATGATTTTTTATTTTATTTTTCTTCACATTATTGAGAACCTGAATGACGTCAAAAGATCAACATCAGCGAAAGACTCGACAAATTTTGCAAATGAAGTCAAAACTACAGGCCATTTGATTCTTAAATTTCTTTATGACTAGACTACTCAATTCCTAAATTTCCATCTTAATGATTATTAATGATACATATAAACTCAGGTTAATAGTTGTATAAAATATAAATACGTAAAATTTTAATTTCGGCGGTGGTATAAATGTAACCTTTTTCAGGGTTAAAATCAATTTAATTTTCTTTAATTGCGTTCACTTTTTCAATCGATTTAGCAAAAATTTTCATATGTTGTTTAGGTTTGGATAATATTTTAACAACAAATCGATAGAATGAAGAGAAAATAAAATAATAGACGGAAAAATTCAGCCGGGAAAACATGAAAATGATTATTGTTAAACATGAAAATGATTATTTTTACGGGTAAAAAAGTAAAAACATTAAGTAGTTACGCCGCTAGTGATCCGATAAATTTTGAGGTGATGCAATAACTGAGTAGCCCAGTGGCATTCACATCAAGCTTCATGTATTCATGAAAGCATAGCCAGGATGAAGCCAAAGAGGAAGGACTGGGAACAGTAATGCCTATTTATATTTATATGATCAATCAATTAATTAGGTCAAACCATATTAAATTATTTTGTCAATGCATTGGCAAATCTTGCCTCTTTGTTTTTTCCTATCTTTTGGGAGAAGAAATAGTCAAATGAAAAATAGTGAACATTTTTATTTTAAAGATTTGAATGCCCTATAATTAAAGTTCTCAACCTATAATATGGCTTGAGAACTTTACACTATAATAAATGGAAATAGTGTGATGGCTCTAATTAGAAAGCTATACGTTGTTTTCAATTTTCATGTGAATCTCTTGTTTTTGAGCCATTTAATGTGATCGACAAAGCTATAGATGGTCGGTGTTTTGAGAAATGGAAACTACATTTAATACGCAATATGAAAATATATAGATTTAAAAGCTTATCACTTATCACACAAAAAAAAAAAAAAAACAAAACAAAACAAAACAAAACAAAAAAAAAAGGCGAAATGACCTATCTTGCATGGCACTATTTTTAATTTTTATGTGAATCAGAATTATCGGAGTCCTTTACAAAGAGCTTTTTATTTAGAAAAAAAAAAAATTCAACACCCACTAAACACGAAATACATAAGAACTAGAATGGCTCAACTCTGTTTTGAAAATAATTTCTACTTTTAGTAATTATAATTTTTTTTTACAAAATATTTTAAATGAATGAAAAGAAACATATTAATTGATACTAAATTACAAAAAATTATGTTTTGGAACATTTTTTTTTTTTATCTTAAAATGTTTTTTTTTTTTACGTTTTTAGAATGTGAGTTAAATCGTACTATTTGAACACAAATTGAGTGCTATCTGATTAAAGTTTCACATTTCAACTATCTAAACAAATTTGACAAAAAACATGAACTTAGTAAATCAATCAAGTTTGGGAACATTTTCCACAAAAAATTGAAAATACGCCGCTTCAGTTGAACTTGAAATGACTTTATGAACATATGCCACTATTATATCCCTTATAGTAAATGAATTACTCTCTCTTTTGAACGTTATCCACAGTCCACACATATGGCGCCTTATACTATATATCAATATAAATTAAGAAAATATCTATTAGTTTTTCTGGTTCATTCAATAATATAAAAGGGTTAATATTTATATCTAATTCCAAGCTATATATTTTTTGCTTTACCCTAATTCAGACGTAATCACCTAGAAGACCAGAAATGTTAAAAGCTTACCATTGGCAAGGTCGAGCAAGAAATCAGCAGGGTTGACCAGGCCGGACCCAGGAGAGAAACCGGCCGAGATGAAGTACTCGATGGCCCGGCTCGCAAGCCCACTGTAAATAGGGCAGCCCTCAGACAGCACGATAACCTTGTCAAAGAGGCGGTAAAGACGCCCAGAAGGCTGGTGCACGGTGGTCACAATGGTCCGGCCACCGCGTGCCAGCGCCCGCAGGGTTGCCGTGATCCGCAGTGCCGTCGTGGAGTCAAGCCCTGATGTAGGCTCGTCGAGCAGAAGCAGGCTTGGGTTGACCAACATCTCCTGCCCGATGCTAACCCGCTTCCTCTCTCCGCCCGACACCCCCCTCAGCAAGGGCCCTCCAACCACACTGTGCCGGCATCGCCCGAGCCCGAGCTCTTCTACAACTGCCTCTGCCTGCGCCGCCTTCTCCTCTCGGCCGAGCTCTTTCGGCAGCCTCAGCATCGCGGCAAAGGTTAGGGTTTCGAGGACGGTAAGGTGTGGGTACAGGACATCGTCCTGGGCGACGAATCCAGTCCTACGCTTCATCGAGCTCGAGAACAGCTGGCCATTGTAGGTTATGTTGCCGGAGATCTTCCCCGGGAGGCGGCCAGCGAGGGCTGTTAGGAGTGTCGTCTTGCCACTCCCTGATGGGCCCAGCATTGCCATGAGCTCTCCCGGCCGGACCAAACCTGTCACGCCGTTGAGCACCAAGCACATGGGCTTCGGCGTGTGCAGTGACGCCGTGTCGAAACATCCGCTCAAGCCGCCACTGCCGGGTTTGAAGTAGACGGTGTAAGCCACATCCTCGAACTGTAAAAAAGACGTTACATATGTATACTATTTAACGAGCAATTCGGAAGTGTAAGGACATAAATATAGTTGACTGATTATAAGTTACCTTGAGAGTTACAGGGCGAAGGGATTGGCAGAAAACGAAAGATCTCACTGAGGCTGTAGATTGGTTGCGGTGGAGCTCCAAACCGACGTTGCCGCTGGGTGGCTCGGCATGGACGGAGCCGGTCTCAGCCGTCCGGTTAACGCTCGGAAGTAGGAAGTTGCGTGAAGGAGAGGTGCTGATCATAGCAACAACACTGCTGCTGCTGCTACTACTACTACTAGTTGTACTGGCAGTGCTAATTGTCTCTTGCTCAGGAGGCATCATTTCTATGAACTTTGATATAATAATATTACACCAATTTGGAAGACAGAGATTGAAAAGAGTATTTGATGTGAATTAATATAAGGTAAAGTGTGTCGTGTACGTGTGTGTGTGTGTGTGTGTGAGAGAGAGAGAGAGAGGTGAAAGTTCTCAGATGCAAGAACAAGACATGTGAAAGTTCCTTTATAAAGTGAGAGAAGGCACGAGATATAGGAACATATAAACCACTGAAATAGTGGTTAGTTAGTAGTAGATAATACTAATTGCCAAACACAATAGAAGCCCAATTGCCAAAAAAAAATTATTGTGGTAAAAGTAATCAATTTTTTTCAATAAATCGTGACATATTCTCAAATTTTTAATTTCTCGATTCGATAACTAAGGTCGGGAAATTTGCATGTGGATTCTGTTTAATCCCATATGTGTCCATTAATGTTGAGTTTTTTTTTTTTTACATCGATATGTACAATCCAAGTTAATAATACTATTTTTTTTTTACGTTTTGAGATTTCTCATGTTATATACTCCGATTTGAGTCGATTTGTACTCAACATTGACGGAAATATGAGAGAAAACAATCGAATATAAATTCAACGACTTTGTTAGTGAATCACCTTAATTAAATTTGAGAACATATCATGCTATTTTAAAAAAGAATATCGATAGGTTTACCACAATTTCCATTACAAACATTAATTAAGCTTGAGGTTTTCTCTTCCTTTTTCTTTTCGTTTTATAAATTAAAAAAAAAAAAAGAAATTCGGTTGTTGTGGTGGGAGCCTAGGTATATCTACTAAGGGGTGATGTGTCAAATAAGAACTATATGCACTCATTTAAGTTCTTTTTCGTAGTTATACTTATACGCATATATAAGATACGTGGCTTCATCGAGTTTTCCTTGTAAATTTTTTATGAGATTTCTTTTTTTCTTTTTTGATGTTTGTTTTGTAAACGTGTAAAGGGTTCTTCGGACTATGCTTTTTAGTACTCGAATCCACCAATACAATTATGAACAAAAGCCTCTTTATTAATTTCTCCTCCACCACAAGTAGTTAAATCATAAAAAACAATATGAAAAAGAGAGTTTGACTTAGAGTTAGTATAATAATCTTCACTAGATCAAGCGCTATTTCTTTGTACAATTATTATCTCATTAATTTACTTGCCTTCTCTTATTTACTCAGATGTTGCAATTATTTGTGGGCTAATGTCATAGTAATTATCAAATATTGGCATAAATTTATTTTTTTTCAAAGTCCAAAAGTTCTCAATATTTATTATTTTACATTTTTATTTCTCTCCAAATTTTAACTAATTTATTGTTTAAGTCTCGAACCGTCAATAACAGAAAATTAAGAGGGAAAAATATATATATATATATTTTTTAATAATGACATATGTCCACGACTCAAATGTATAGATCATTAAAATTCAGTTAAATTGACGGAATTTTAAAGAAAAGAAAATTAGTGAATTAATAACTTTTGCCGTGAAATTTTAAAAAATTTAAACGTAATTAATATATTGAGTATTCAAGCCGCTATTAACTCTTATCACATTTATACACATTTATACGTGCATGTATCTAAAGCAAGCACGTCATGTTCAGTAGTATGCAAAATACATCATTTAAGCAAAAATCTAAGCTTATGATAAAATTATACCTTCCCAATCGTAGCATATCATAGCTAGCAGAATATTTCTATCGTCATTATTCTCTTACACTTTTTTCTTTTCTTTTTTTTGAACAAAATGTACATATTCTATTGCAAATGCCTGATCATCGTCCATCAAAATACCAGTGTAAACGTAACATATATCGACCCAAATAAATCTTATATTAATCTAGCTACCAAAATCTATATAAAAAAATTGCGCATATTTTACGTCTCCAATTACTTATTTATGACATGTATGCCATCGCTAAAGAGTCGTTTTCTTGTAGTACATTCAATATCTGATAAAATTATATTTAGAGCCAAAAAAAGCACAAAATTAACTATAAACATCAATACATATATATCCACTTAGGCATGGACTCGAACAAAATTCTAACGACCCCAAATTTTTTAGTTGTTCTTTTCAATACATTTTATCTTCCTTTAATATCTATAAATCTAGGTTAAAGCCTTTTCTATTTTTGGAAGATGGTTAAAAAAAGGAAATAATAATAATTTTTTTTTAAAAAAAAAGAGGAGGAAAAATAAGACAACATATATATCCAACTTATTAGTACTCTTTTTAGGTGTCAAATTACTATTCAGCAAAAGAGATAGTGCCTAAAAACGCGTCTTCTTTATTATAAAAGAATCAAGATGGTGTCACAATCAAAGTAGAAACTTTCATACTTATTACACTTTACTTTTTTAATTTAATTATTATTTTATTTTGGAAAATACTAAATTTCAGCACATGCTAGCTGGAATGGCTAATTACTACAAAGAGTAATATGTGTTAATTGAATGGTATAGAGATAAAGCGTTCTTTCATCGAACGTATATAGGCGAGGATAAATATGCATTATGCTATTGCTAATGGTTGTATAAAGTACATTTATGTATTCCCGGAGAGATTTAGGGGGCTCCCGAAGAGACGAGGGTGTCTTGAAGTAGAAAAAAAATAGTGCTTTGTAGGAGTTTTACTCGTGAGAATGAGATTTAGTCCTCTCTAGTGTCACGCCCTTCTCTCTTTTGTTACACAATCCCGTTGTCATGTTCTCTCCTCTTATATGTAGGAGGAGCTCACATTTCATTGTTAATGAATTATAATGTAAATAATAACATGAATGTGAACATCGCGAAGTGTATTATCAAATGCCGTTCTTCAGAGTAATGTGATGCTCTCTTTCGAATGTCGCTTGTGCCGTCTTCGACAAGACATGAGGGGTTTCTTTGTAGAAAGTCTAAATCCGAGTTTCCCGCAGCTCCATTGGACTTGTCCGATTCTTAATCTAGTACTCTCGAGGACATCTTGGGAGTGCAGCCTTTTAACGGGGCAAGGGACTTCTCCTGTGCCTCGTACGCGATGTGCATAATCCTGAGATTACACCTAAAAGTAAGGTATTAAATTTGGGGTTCAATTACAAATAAGTAGTTTTATTTGAGGGTCGAATTATGCCTTGGTTCATCCTATAATTGTGAATTCGGGTTATTGTTCGTTTATTCTTTTTATAGACTATCAATTGATTGAACATCTCAAGCTCTAAAGCAAAACAAGTAAACAACTAGCTCTAATTGGTAACCAAATTGCTTTAGAATACATAACTGGCTCCAAATGTTGATGCTCGCTATTATGTTATACTTTTAATCATAAATATATAGATATATTTGTGGCAGCATATTCCACTTTGGTCGCAACACACATATTTTAAATAAAAATATATTATCAAAAGTGTAAATTATTTGATAAATATTTTTCATATTTTTTCCCCCGAATATTTTACCCTAAATACCTGTGATTAATATAATAGGATATTAAATGCAACATGTTGATTTTTTATGATTGGAAATAAATTAATGAACCATTCCTAAATTCTATTATACTTTTTTATTTATTCTTTGATATAGGGGTCGAAGAAGCATGCACTAGTGAGACACACGTCACGCTTTGATCTTTTCTTACCAAGAAGCTCTTTCTTCGGATCCTCGACATGAAATTATCCACAAAAGAAAGCTTCTCTTTTCATGGTACTCTCTGATTATACCTCATTACCAAATGACACAGTAAATTAGATTCGCTTTTCGATATTTATATTTAAATATTATCATAAGTAAGTGAACGTTTCTTTTGTAATACAGTGAAGATGATTCTCTAAGATCACATATATTAATTCTTATCTTCAATGGCCTTTGCATATGCCAAGTGTCTAGTGAAACGACGCATGCATATATATATTTTAATTAACGAAATGCTCATTTTGTGTAAACCTTTTAAAAAACTATCCATTATGGGTAGTTTTTTACACACAATTGGTAGTTTTTTAAAAAATTTGACACAAAATAGATATTTCGTACAATTTCCTTATATATATATATATAATTCTTTATATTTTTTGTAAATTGCTTTTCTGACCATTAGACGATATATCTTTTTTTTTTTCATACTTTGATCTTGATGTGTATTGGCCCAATTAGATTCTTTGCTGACTCTTGCAACGAGCAAGAGAATGGGAAATTAATTTGAAATTTTAATACACTAATCATGACAAAAAGAATGGGAAGATCATGTGTGTGCTTTTTTAAAACTATTATGAAGATTAAGATGTAAAGAAAAAGAAAAAAAGATCACGTATTTAAATATTTTGTATTATTGAGCGAGAGAATCATCAATACAAGATAACGCTAAATATAGCAACTCTAACTAACCATAGTACCTAATTACTACTAAGCAAGAAAAGAAATGACTAATAAACTAATTAATTACACCTGGCCTAAATACAAAAAGACTTATAGAGTAATCATAAACCTAATTAATACAATGAGTGAATGAGATTAATATCTCATTAGCACCGTTCAAACTCATCGCTTGAAATTCAAAACAAACCTTCGAGACATGGAATGTTCTTAACATGAGAAAAAACTTTTGACATCGAAATTAGGCTATGTTTTTCTCTTGCAAAACTTTCTCTTTCACGAAATGTAGATCGATTTTCATGTTCTTAGTTTGTCTTGAAAATTTTGATTATTTGTAGACATTGTCACGTCACGATTGTCGCACCACGTGATATGAAACGTCAGCCACCGCAGTTGCGAGACTTCAATACTCAGCATCCGTTGATGATCTAGACACAGTATAGTCTGTTTCTTTGATCTTCTACTGATAATGTGTGGGTTATATATATCATTTGCCTTTACTAGAGGTAGAATACATATGTTAAAATAAAAACAACACAATTCGAAGAGTGTAAAAATAAACAAAGATTGGTCAATTTTAGTAAACTAAATCCAAAAAAGAAATTAAAGCAGTTTTTGAATCTAAAAGTAATTTTTGCGTACTATTATTTCTATTAAAGTTGCTGAACCGGCCAAGATACACATTTCGGAGCGCAAAATAATATGAAAGGGAGTAAATAATTACTAGAGTAAATATATAATTTTAAAAAGGAAGTAAATATTGAATACATTTCAAGTCACTTATATTAAAGAATTTAATTATAAGTTCTATAAACGTACACGGAATTCAGATGTAAGAAAAGTAAGACACATATTGGAAAATGCTTTATAAAGTTTCATTTCATGGAAATGCGTAGACATTTGGGGATATATGCAATTCAGATTCATTTAAATCAAGTATAATTTGAATTCTGAAAGCCATTCTTTCTTGCTTTATCTTTGATGTGTCATCTTACATACAGTGTGTCTCCTTTTACAAACATGGTTGTCAAGTTCAATTCCATTTTGTCCATTGTATCATATCTAGACTAGACTAGACTACTTGAGACATGCATGTGCAAAATACAGATTTATTTGAAATTTGTATCTGAATCATCAACCAATTTTCTGCTTTTTATTTGATGTGTCCCTGCTAATATGTGTTTCGTTATTTTAAATATATTTTCTCAAAAAAGTTCAAGTGATTTTTCCCGTCTCATATAATTCACATTGTACAGATATAAGCTAAAAAAGTCAAAAAAAGAATCAATCTCTGCTAAGAGCAATATTTTTTTTCTTTCTTAATAGGTCGAACTAGCTATAAATGGAGGAAATTTGGCTTGAGGCTTGCGCATACGCCGTCGTTGACATCGAGAATGACAATGATGGCATGAGCGTAACGATAAGCCGATAGAGTCTAGTGTCGACTTATAGGTGCACTCGAGATAGTTAAGCACGTGGCACCTTGATGGGCAGTGACGGCTCGATTCTCGGACTCTCTAGCACTGATTCTCACCTAACGGTTACTTATAGCATCAACAATTAATAATGACGTCTCAAACAGTCTTGTGATTTGAACCAACTTATTTTTCTACCTAGATTCGATATTCTTCATCTGTTTTCTTTGCGAATAGTTGTTCTCTATATCAACCGGATTAATCAGCAATAACTTGTGAAACATAAGCGAAATCTCTCTCACACATTGAAGTTACCTAACATCTTGTATGTTCTCTTACGTTTGAGTTTCACGTCGTTTTTCATGTAGTCCGAACATTTTCGAAATACTTTAGGGTTAAATTTAAGAAAAGTTTGACGTACGCGCATTGCATTGTCGTGCATGCTCTCTGTATAGGCATGAACTAAGTTTTGCGTTAGTTCTTATTATAGTACGGGTTCATGGTGTCCATGAAACTAAAGGATATAACTAGATATATAGGTGTGTATGTGTATGAGCCTATGACCACTAAGCTAGACAAGCAATGGTTGTTATAAGGGAAAAGCATTGATGTCTCACATTTTAGATTCAATATATTGTGGCCTGACTTTTTGAGGAAACTATTGTCATCCTGACGTTATTATTTTCCTAATTATCAATATCCTACAAAACACGATTTCGATGCCACTTGTTCGTTAAAATTCACAAGGCTGGCCCTAAATTTGTCTTTTTTAGTCGAGGCCCTAGGCCAAGTAAATCTTTGGAGCTTCTAAAGTATTTTAAAAATTAATTTTCTTGCATTTTTAACTAAGTAAAAAATATAATTTATATAAAATGTGGCGCCCTTAGTTTTGGGGGCCGAGACTTCGGCTTTGCTCGCCTAACGTCATGGCCTAGGCCTCATTAGCAAAACATATCTCAAGAACCTTACTATATAAGTTAATATACACTTTGAAACACTTAAAAATAAAGGTATATCTAAGTAATTATAAAAAGATACACAGGGGCAGATCCAAGATTCTAAGTCAGGGGTGACGGTGTACAAATAGAATTAAATTATTCGAATAATTTTTACGAGATTAGAACAAAGAGATTATTTTATCAAACTTCTAAATTCAATAATTATTTTTTATTACGTAGCTAGTAATAAGACTAATTCAGTATTATTTATATTAATGAGCTTTTAAATATTTTTTATTTATTAATGTGTATTCAATTAGCTGTCCAAACAATTTTCAAAAAAGTTAAAAAAAAATACACACATTGTTGTTATGTATATATAATAATAATAATTTCTTTTAACACCTTTATTCATAGTTATATGATTATATTTCACTACGTCAAAAAGCAGAAGCGGGGTTCGATCCT
Organism: Parietaria judaica; assembly: GCA_954871525.1. NCBI lineage: Eukaryota > Viridiplantae > Streptophyta > Magnoliopsida > Rosales > Urticaceae > Parietaria > Parietaria judaica. The sequence continues at coordinate 29,909,948 of OX940870.1, forward strand.
TTCCCATACGTGACGGTAGGTCTCACTTTCATCCATTGAACCTAAGTCACTACAATTTATACTCAGATAAATTTTTAAGATATTTATCGAAACTAAAAATCTAAGTTTAGATTTTTAACGTTAAAATTTCTGTTGCACAACCCGGGGTGACATTAGCCATCCTCAATCGTGGCTGGGTCCGCCCCTGAAGATACATATATATATATATATATATATATATATATATATATATATATCATCAACCTATAATAATGCGAAACTTATTGTAGTGAGTCTTGTTGTGTGTGTGCCGGATTTATTTCTTTTCGTTGATCTATAAGCTGATCATTGGATGTATCTCGTGCCTATCTCTTTGCCATGAATACAGTCAGCTTTGGAGTTGATTTCATTCCACCACGACGCTAATGCATCACACACTAACAGGGGTTGGTCATCTACTCACTGCATGATTTATTATTATGTTGATTGATGACAAGATTGTTCACCAAAATGCCTAAGGGGGAGATTGAAGAAACATGTTCTGCTGTTATTTCTTGTGTTTGCTATTTTGGTGACTACAGCTGAAACATCGTCAGCTACAGTCGTAACGACAACTCTTCACGCAGTCGAAATCGTCTCAGGTTGTTGCGAATTTCATGGAAAGTTTACACGTTTTTCTTCAACAGATTTGAGCGAATTTCATGGGCTATCTTCTCTCTGGATTTACTTTAATCATTTAGTGATTTATTTCCAAGATTAATTATTTATATTTATTATTCCTTAAATTTTGGGAATTAGTTGTTATTTTGAGGGAAAAAGGGAGCTACGAATTTGACTTATTAAATACGTAGTATTGGCCTCCTTCTTCCTCAGTTATCCAAGCCTAAAGTACAGAGAAATATACAGAGAGGTCAAGAAAGTTTTTCTCCATATACAACCCAAAATCAAGCTTGTGGTTTTCACGTCATCCACACGACCAAGCGTGTTGTTCGTCATGAACATTCGAAGGGACGTTATACAAGGTCTGCACGCTGCACAGATAAGTCTCACATTGTCCCTTCAAACTTGAACCTTGCCGTCAATATCATCAAGGTTATCAGCTTTCAGAGAACGGTGTTTTATCATCGAACATCCTGCCTCGGGAGAGGTGTCGACAGTGTTGTGAAGAACCGGGCTGAGGTTTCAGCCTTACGTCGACAATAGCAAGGGGATCTTGCTGAGTCTGACTTCCAGGAGGGAAGTGACCGACGCCACAAATCGGAGCTCAAACTTAAATCCTCGAGATGAGGTGTCGATCGTGTTCGAAGAACGAGTCTGAGCGATTCAGGCCTAGTCGATTATAGCAAGGTGATCTTGCTGAGTCCAACTTCCAGGAGGGAAGTGACCGCCGTCACAAGTCGGGACTCGATCACCGTTTCAAGACCAAGCTGTGTTACCAGTTGTGTAGCAGGTTGTAGCTTCAGGGTACTTTTTATTTAGCTATTTTACTTACCTAGTAATTGGTGCTTGTAAACTTTATTGGTGATTAATCTGGGCGAGGACCCCGCATAGGTAGTGTAAAGTCAGTTTACGTGATTTAAGCGTTTTAACGAGATAGTCACCAAACACAACGCGGAAAGCAATAAAGAGACACGCGATGTTTTGGTAACGCAATTCGATACCTATCTACTTCTGCGGGGCCCTCGCCCAGATTAATCATAAATTAAGCTTACAAGCACCAATTACTAGGAAAGTAAAATAGCTAAGATAAAGAGACTCCCCCTGAAGCTACAGCCTGCTACACAGCCGGTAACACGGCTTGGTCTTGAAACAGTGATAGAGTCTCGATACGTGACGACCGTCACTTCCCTTCTAGAATCGGACTCAGCAAGATCCCTTTGCTATGTAGTAGTCGACGTTAGACTGACTCCTTCAGTCTGGTTTTCAATAACACAGTCGACGCCTCTCCCGAGGTAGGAATGATCGATGATAAAACACCATTCTGTGATAACTGATAACCTTGATACTGATGGTAAGGTTAATCTTTAGAAGGGACAACGTGATACTTATCTGTGCAGTATGAAAACCTTCTGTAGCGTCCCTTCGAATGTTCTTGACGAACAACAAGCTTGATTACGTGGATGATGTGAAACCCGCAAGCTTGATTTTAGGTTGTTTATGAAGAACAACCTTCTTGAGCCCTCTCTGAATTTTCTCTGAATTGTAGACCTGGAGAACTGCGGAAGAAGAAGGCCAATAATACGTATTTAAGAAGTCAAATTCGTAACTCCCTTTTTCCCTTAAAATAGCAACTAATTCCCAAGATTTAAGGAATGATAAATATAAATATAAATAATTAATCTTGGAAATAAATCACTAATTGATTAAAGTCAATCCAGAGAGAATATAGCCCATGAAATTCGCTCAAATCTGTTGAAGAAAAGCGCGTAAACTTTCCATGAAATTCGCAACAATCTGAGACGATTTCGACTGCATGATGAGCTGTAGTTACGAGTGTAGCTGACGATGTTTCACCTGTAGTTACCAAAATAACCAACACAAGAAATAACAGCAGAACCGGTTTCTTCAATCTCCCCCTTTGGCATTTTGGTGAACAATCCTTTCATCAATCAACAGGATAATAAATCATGTAGTGAGTAGATGACCAACCACTGTGAGTGTGTGATGCATTAGCGTCGTGGTGGAATGAAAACAACTCCAAAGCTGACTGTAGTCATTGCAAAGAGATAGTCACGAGATGCATCCAATGGTCAGCTTATAGATCCACGAAAAACAAGAAATCTGGCACACACACACAACATTCTCCGCCTATTGATCACAAACAATGCCAAAGGTTGTTTGGAGAGCTTGGTCACTTTTTAAATCCTCATCCATATTCTCTTTGACAAATTCCTCTTCCTGATTAGGAGCTATTGCAGCTGGAGCTGAAGATGTAGCTTGGTCAGGTTTGGCTAAATCGGTAGGTTTCCCGGAAAGAGGATCTTCATTGTTTTTGTCCGTAATTCCACTGATATAGTGTTATAGAGTCTCGGCGCGGGCACTCTCGGCATTGAGCTGAGTTGCAGCAGAATCTATAGTTTCCTTGAGTTGAATTACAATCGATTCTATCATTTTCTTAAGAGCAATCTGGCTGGACATTATGAACTGTAGCTCGGAGCGGACAAAATCCATGCTAAGACGGGAGTAGAACGGCAGGGCAGTAGTCCCAATTTCAGATGGAGATGAGCATGAAAAGGGAATTGAATCATCCTTAGCAGCAGGTTTGCTTTTGGCTTTTGAAGAGGCTCGAGATGAAGCTAAAGCTTTTCCCGGAGCTGCATAAGATATGTTTGGCTTCTTTAATGATGATTGTGCCAGATAAGCTTTAGTTTTCACTACAGCTTTGGAAGAAATCTTAGAAGAAGTCTTCTTCGAGGTGCACTTTGGACGAGCTGTAGCAGAATCAAAAGCCATCTTCCATATCCTTTTGTCGTTGAAGTTCTTGGGGATCGGTGCTTCATCTGTTGGAAAGCAGTTAGTTTTGTTAACAACATAACAAGACATGGTAGGCATGGGAATCCATACACGTTTGAACTTCTGAAGCCCCTTTGACTAAGACCTCTTCATTGAAGCTGCAGATTTAGAGATGGCGATAGAATTTCTTCCTTCCACAAGACATTTGAATAACTTCATACACTGAGCATCATTGTGGCCATGGGAAAAACAAAATTCACACACTGTAGTATTTCTGGACGTTGTAGATCTCCCTAAGATGGATTCACAAGATACAGCAGGTTGAACTGACCGAAGGCTGTATTGGTGGCTGTGGATGTCTTTTGAATTTTGCCTACTGACTGACTGATGGTTGCGAGTCTGGTTGTAGTTGTTCTTTGAGCTCTGTTGGCTGACTGACTGATGACTGTAAGACTGGCTGTAGTTCTTCTTTGATCTCTGCTGGCTGACTGACTAATGACTGTGATTCTGACTGTAGTTGTCCTTTGAACTCTGCTGGCTGACTGACTGATGACTGTGATACTAACTGTAGTTGTGACTGGAGCTATGTTGTATATCTTGAGAATATTTTGCGTGAGTACCGGTCTTGACAAACTGAGAAGCATTGCTGCAGCTGAATCTCTGATTGCTTTGGAACCCGAGGCAAGAGTGATCACCGTAAGTCTTCCCTTCGTCAAGAATGTCATCGAGTTTTGAATTCCCTGAGTTGAATTTCTTCATGGTACCGTTGATGACACCATCTTCTGATCTTGCTCTGAAAGGTTCACAGTCGTGTTGGCAAGAGATTGTTTTAAGGAGACTATCTTTTCATATTGAGCTTTGTTGGGGAGCTTAAGCTTTTCCAGATCAGTCGTAAGAGATTCCTTAACACATCTAAGAAGATTGTTAGTACCAATGAGATTTTTATTCAAATCACATACCTCAGGCCATTTGTTGAACATAGATTGATACGTAGCTTTCAATTCGTCATCATTAAGAGTTGGAGTAGGAGCTGGAGTTGTAGCAGGGATGTCCACATAGGTCGAGTAGATTGCAGCCGTGTGAACTTGGTTCAACACATCAATTGAGTCTGGAACTACATTTTGTACACTTGGAATAGGAGAGTCTTTGTCATATCCCTTAATAAGGTGCTCATGTTTGGCCTCAGCACGTTGAAGCTTGTTGTACTGATGAGCTCCAAATAGATGTGTAGCTTGGAGTATTCCCATACACTCATGTTGATCATCACTGAAAAATATCCAGATATCCTCTAAATCGATGTTACTCCAAACGTCATCTACAATTATAAGGATCTTCTTGTCAGTACTTAGCCGATCTCGCAGCCACTTCGCCCTCAGTGCTATAGTATTCTCATCGAGCGTGAGACCTAGAGCTTCTGAAATTTCTCGCTGAATGGTTTCACAGTTTAGAGTTCCGGAGATAGTAGTGAGAACTACGGGGGTGGGTAAACAAGTTTTCATTCTTCGCTTGCCTTGCAATTGCTTTAACGAGCATAGTTTTTCCGACCCCACCCATACCCCAAACGCCAACCATACGAACGTGAACATATTTGAGTGCTTCCATGATCTTCTCAAACACGTGAGCTCTTGTCGCGAATTCCTCGTAGCCCTTGATCTTCAGAGAATTGCTCGGAGGAAGACGATAGGAAACATTGGCTAAACTTTTTGCTTTTCGACCGCAGATGCAATACCATCGACGGTTTTCTTGGCTTCTTTGCATAACTTATACCGCTTCATCATCCCGGAAAAAATATACGCGAGAAAAACAATTGTTGGCATGAACTTCATCTCTTGGGAGAAATTTTGCAGCGTCCCCAGAGATCGAATCCGCTTGGGTCAGCCAGTAATGGACGTCGCCTTCGATTATCCCGCAGTTATTTCTGGCCTCGACAACAGAGTGTTCTATTCTCTTTTTGGCAAGCTTCAAATCCTGAATTTGAGTTTTGAGGTGTTCAACGTTATCTTTGTAGTTGATGATATAGCCGATCTGACGGCCAACCGCATTCACAGTTTTCTCGGCAATTGTTTCAGCAATCGAAGTGCCGATTCCGATAAGGCACTCCATGTTGGCGTTCCACTCTTTTGATGTTTGGCCTTCGAATTTAGCTAATATCATAATAAGCAAGACAATCAAATATATATTTGGTTAGTATTAGAAAGTAAGAAACATCGAAATTCAAAATAATGTACTTATGCTGAGAGATCTGATTAGAAATACTAAGGGAAATAAAATTTGAATCAATGTAGGCGTAATTTAACCCAATGGCATCAAACTCTCTCCTACATAATAGCTTTGGATATTCTACATTGTGATTAATTACTTGATGTTTGGCCTTCGAATTTTAGATAATATATATCATAACAAACAATTCTCATATATATGATCATTGATTACGCAATATGTCTATAGTCTATACACGAGTAGTCGTATTGACCTCACACATTCATATAGATCATATATAGTTTTACCTGTAGACTCTAGATAACATTAATGAGTATAGTTAATTAGGTGCGTGTTATTAGATTTGTTGTCATGAATGTCATATATAGTACTGTCTCCATTTAAGAAATAAGGCAAACAATGACATTTCCTATTCCTTAATAGATTTTGTGTAGAAATAACAAATCTTGCTAGTACAGTCTAAGAACATACAGTATAGAGATAGCAAATTTCATGGGAATTTACGGGTCGTGGTTCCGTCGATAAGCCTTGCGAGCATTCCGATTACCTTCTTTGTGTTGATGCAATTCAAGCTTCTTTTCTTGTCTACTTAATTAATGGACCAAAGAGTAAAACTAGTAGAACGACACACGCGTTAGCTAACGCGCGGAACCGCGTCATAGGACGCCTTGGCCACGTTCTCCACGTGGCGGCTGCGGAAGCCGACGGCCCTCCACAGCCACCATTAACCACAGCCCTTCAACCCACCCGTCCGACTTCTCCTGGACGACAACGACGACGATGGTATTTTACCTATCAAAATTTGCGGGTGGGCTGGTAACCGATGAATATTTTATAAATTAATTACAAACAAATTAAAAACCATATTTCTTGTTTATATATGTCTATTAAATATGGAGATGTTTAATTACTTATTAATCAAATTTGACTCCGAACATGATTTAGTTGCCTAAATTTTTAATTTAAGCCCCATTCGAGGCTGATTATATCCTAATACTTAATCAATTCGGAGCCTAGTGTTTCTCTAATTTTGCGCGTTTTTTAACAATGTCGCTCTTGACGTCCAATTACAGTTGATTTGTGCGCTAATATTTGGAATGTTGGAAGAGTTTGTGATTCTAGATCGTGTTCGAAGCTTGTCTTTGTTTTGCCGATGTACACGACTAATTTCACCCTATATAGTATGATTTAAATTACTAGTAATCACAAACTACGTCATTTTCATGTATGACAGAATATATATATATATTATGTCGGGGAATAAATAGTCTTAACTTTACGTGCTTTTTTATTTAGCACAAAATCTCATGTCTTTTAAGACATGGAAGCCACTAATCAATAAGATGCAGGAGCTATACTATTTTTTTCAATAATAATGTAGGAGTTATTTCGGTTGTGCTCATAACCTTTCTTATTTTCTTGCAAGACGACCTCCGCGCACCTGTCCACCTCCGCGCATTTCAATTCTCGTGCCTCGTCGTCCGAATTTCTTCTCTGCGCGCACAAATAGAGTGCTTCGTCTTAATTTTATTTCTAGACAAATTTGTTAAGACCGAAAAATAAGTAGTTTTTGTTTACCGGAGAGCTGAAGAAGTTTTTCGATCGAATCAGGCAAGTAGACAACAAACACAGCTTCATTGGATCTAACATCATTTGGCTTATAGTCGTGGGTTACTACTCTCGACTTTGTGCTTGGCTCTCCAAGTTTGCCTGGAGTTGTCGCATCTTGATTATGTTGATTGCTGCCCTGTTCCGTTTGTTGCAAAAAAAAAATGACGATCATCATTGTAATTGTTGTATAGGACTAACAGGAAAACATGTTTCAAACTCTAGATTGATAGAAAGGAGGTGAGTATAGACTGTCGTACCCTTGCATCTAGGTCCCTCAGTCTGTCGTACCCTTGAGTTGTTTCATCACGAACAGTCCATCGAAGTTCGTATCCACATCACCCTTCGGCCCAACTTTTACCAGTATCCATTCCAATTGTGTGGCGATAACATTGGCCTAAGGATTCCCCGGAAGTGTTAAAATGTTCTGATCGGTGTAACGAAATTGCCTCCGCGAATGGAACTAAACGGTATAAGGCGGAGACATGGCCAACGAAAATCCTTTCCCACGGAAGCTGTCGAGGGCGAGAAACTCTCGGCCGGGTCAACGGGGAAAGGGCACTGGGGTAATTTTGTGAGAGGGATGAGGCTTACGTCCAATGTTGTTAGTGCGTTGGCAAGAGTTTCTTTATAGTTTTTTTCGTATGATATATTACATCATAATCCTACATAGCCATAACAAAAACAAAGTCTTTCTATTTTCCAACGATATGTTTATTTATTTAAAACGTGTGAGCCAAGCATCTTCTTCATCTTAAAGTATATGAATTTATTGAAAACCAAGCACATGGTCTTCAAGAATACAACAATGGCTGCTTCCATGGAAAATCCAACTCCGACGACAATCTGTCTTTACGCGACCTTCCAATAACGTCCTGAAATAACAATAACGACGACGGCCTTCAGTCTGATTTCACGCGGCATCCGCTTGACGGCCTTTTCGGGAGCTATACCGATTCTTCAATAAGATGCAGGAGCTATACCCTTTTTTTCAATAATAAAGTAGGAGTTATTCTGGTTGTGCTCATAACCTTTCTCATTTTCTTTCAAGACGACCTCCGCGCACCTGTCCACCTCCACGCATTTCAATTCTCGTGCCTCGTCGTCCAAATTTCTTCTCTACACACACAAATGGAGTGCTTCGTCATTAATTATATTTCTAGAAAAATTTGTTAAGACTGGAAAATAAGTAGTTTTTGTTTACCGGAGAGCTGAAGAAGTAATGAACTCCTCGGATACACCTTTGAAGATGTAAGTTTCTGCGATGGAATGCACAAACCTCTGCCTTTCGAACTACGCAAAGCCCAATCACAGAGTCAATTTCACAATCAAAAGCCCAGGACATGCTCAATTTCATCTTTAATTATCAACGTTACGAAAACAACCGATACATTGGCCAATTAAATCCCTATTCGAGAACTCGCAGCCCTAAAATTTATATCGGAACGAACTCGAACCAGGCACGGAAACGAGGCAGCAGTTTAGACATCGATTCGATATTTTAACCTAACTCTAAGCCTTATTCAACTACGCAAAGCCCAATTACAGAGCCAATTTCACAATAAAAAGCCTAGAACATGCTCAATTTCATCTTTAATTATCAATTTCATCTTCCTATTCTAAAGAGTTAGAGGCAACAATTTCTCTATCATATCATTCCAGGTGAAAGTAAAGAAATTCCTCCGAGACAAGTGAAGAAAAAATTCATATAATTTCACAACCCAAGTTTACATTGAGGATAAGGCTACTAAAAGTGTTCACAACTATATTTATAAAAAAAAAAAAAAAATGTATTGAAATGAAAAGTGCACTGGTATCCAAACTCTTTAGTTTCTAGTGCAAGATGTTTAAAAGACCTCATCACTAATCACATAATAACCGAGTAAAGTAATTTCTCCAATGAATCACTCGGATTATATCTGCATAACAATCACAGCGACTTCCCCTAGCTACCATTTAGTGTTTAAATGAAGAAGACCCTCAAGGACTAAGTTCGAGTCAAACAAATCGTTCCATATAATTTCATAACCCAAGTTTACATTGTTCATCAAATGAATCAGATGAGGCTACTTAAAAATTGTTCCAATAATCACCTAAAAATTCAAACAAAATTATAACATAGAGATGAAAAATTCACAACCTAATTAAAGAGATCTCATTACAGCAAGAAAAACAGAGCAAATTGGTCTCAACAACATTTCACAGCCGGATCCTAACTCTAAGCCTTATTCAACTACGCTAAGCCCAATCATAGAGTCAATTTCACGATCAAAAGCCCAGAACAGCTGAAACTATAGATATTTTCAATCGACTTTGTCATCAACAGCCATAAGAACACGTTACGATCATAACCTAGCTGCTTCGATCGAACCACTAGTTCCCAAACTAACTCTCGTCTCTTCCAATCTTTCATGTTCCATCTCATCGCCACCGCCAAAGAGAATGCCTTCTCTCCGGAGGACCCCAACCCACATGGCCTCAGGCAGTGGTGGACCCCAACCCAGCCCCTCGCCGGCGAGTCCTCCTGGCTCATCCTCCTCACCTCCGTCTTTCTCGCCGTCCGCGCCATCGACCACCGGGGCCACGGCGCCTCGCCACCCCACATCCCCGTCGTCGACGACTGCGTCTCCGACTTCTGGTCCCGTTTCTCTACTCCGAGTCCCTCGTCGGAGCCATCACGCGCTGCGTGCTCAACGGTGCCATGTGTCGCAGGCCCCAAGTTACCATGTGCCATGTGTCACCTGCTCTTCCTCGTGGCGCATGGTCCCGACGCGCAGCTCCATTCCGCAGGTGCCGTTCAAGGAGCATTTACTTGGAGCTGACGGTGGAAGCGGCGGCTAGCCGTGGCGAGGGACGGTGGCGCGGCCTCGGGCGGCTACTGCATTAATTGGAGCTGATGAGGCTTTGCGGACGGTGCCGATGCTGATCGTGCACGGCGGAGCTGCTCCGTCGCGCCTCCAGCTCCGACAAGACGATCAGGCTGTACGGATTAAACGCGCTCTAATGCACGCGATGCAAATTCATGTACGTGTTCAATCGCGGTGGAGAAGTTGGCGAACACAGTCATAGAATCTTCCACTTTGCCTAGCCACAATTAATATATTTTAATTATATATCATCGAATAAATAAAGTAACCAATGATTGGACTTCAAAGTGAGCTGTTCTGTGTACATCGTCAACTATCTTAATTTAAAGGGTTAATCCCGGAAAAAGTATCAATACTTTCAAATAACGGACCAATAAGTTCCTTTTTTTTTGCCCGGAAAAAATTTCAATTCTTTAGTTTTGTGTCCTTATAGGTACCTCCGTAAAAAAATTTCTCCTCCAAAGTTACTCACGCCACGTCAAACTTTCCGATGGCTAATTTACTCCGGATATGTGGATAAAATTTTGTAAATGTGGCATGATTAACAGTGGAGGACGATTTTTTCGGAAGTACCAATAGGGACACAAAACTAAAGAATTAGAACTTTATCCGGACAATAAAAAGAATTGAAATTTATTGGTCCACTTTTTAAAAATATTGGTACTTTTGCCGGGATTAACCCAACTTTAAACTACAAGAAAGGGCAAAACCGGTAAACCTAGAATGTTGAGTTTTCCTTTTTTTTCTTTTCTTTATTTGGTGCATTATTGTTCATTTGCATAAATGCCCTTAGCACAAAAGAAAATGGTAATTATAATTGGAAGGAATATTGAGTTCTTTCTTGGTTGCCATGGACAGATGTTTTATGTATTCTGTTATTCTAAAGTTAATGAATATGCTTGTATTTAAAGATGGTTATATATATATATATATATATATATATATATATATAATGCTTTTACTAATTATAAACTAGAATAATATAATCAAATCTGAAGGTGGTAGGAAACTGCAATATTCACCTCTTTTGTTGGCTTCGGATCCACCCTTCTTTTCCTTTTCCAGTTTTTTTTCTCGCTAAATTTGAAGTAATAGCCCATCGGTAAATATTTTGAAAATCCGTCGGTAAATATGTTACCTGTTGATTAAACCGTTAAATTGAATAATGACTTTCAATGATGTAAGAAAAATAGGTAAGTAGTTTTTACTTTTTATTAGCTTCTCTTATATTTTATCACTATTTTTTTTAATATATCCCTCATTTTTTATAATTCTAAAACTAGTATTTTATGACAATTTATGATAGTGTTTGTGACTGTCGTAAAGTGTCATACATGGTTAGTTTAATATTAAATTTAAAAAAAAAAAAGTTGAAAAGATTAAAAAAAAAAAGATAATTACTTTTTTATTATTTTTTTTAATTTATGATAGTGTTTGCTAAATATTTATGCAGCGATTGTCATAAACTATTCAATCGAACACTGCTCGACCCGTTCTTGCATTGGAGTCCACGTACAAATGGGCTCTGACCGGAACTCCCCTTCAAAATCACACGGACGAAATATACTCTTTCGTAAGCAGTTGTGTGTCAAAATACCTCTTTCATTCTTTATATGTACTTCATTGCCAATGACCAAAAAAAATTGTACCTTCCTTTCTTAATTAGCATAAATACCTCTTTCTTTCTTTTTATATGCCAAGGGGACGATCCGGTATTGTTAGTATTTATAATTAGGATATCTATGTATGTTTTTGTTGGGTATTCCTCTTATTTGGAGGCCCAACAATGTGGGTTATTTTTGACCCATTGATTCATGTACCCGGCCCATGAAGCCTAGCTCATAAATGACTTAGATGAGATGAAGAAATAGAAGAGTGTAGAAGAGAGAGTAAACAAGAGAAAGAGAAAGAAAACAAATTCGCAGTTTCCGTCCAGTTTCGTCGATCCTCAGGAAAATCGTTATTGCGCACTCGTTCACCGGTGGATCGTCGTGATTTTTGGACATAACGTTCCTAAGACATAGAGGTACATTCAGATCGGTGGAGATGTGGTTTTGAATGTTTCTAGGTTGGTCTGAAGAGTTGAAACCAGAGGCTGTTTTGTGAGAACGTTTTTCACAAATTCTTCTCTTGCTTGTTTGTTGTAATCCGAGACTGGTGTTCGATCTTGATGATGTATGCCTCTAGTTTTATCTAGGGAAGACTTCGTTTGTACCTCACTCTTGATTATAGTGGATTTTAAGCGGCCTACGGGTCCCGTGGTTTTTTACTCCGTTTTGGGGGTTTTTCCACGCTAAAATTGTCTCGTGTTCGTGGTTGTGTTTCGATTATTATCGCCTTCATATTTCAGCGGCTATTGGGAGATATTGAGATTCCGCTGCGTTGCGCTTTCTCCCAACAAAGTGGTATCAGAGCCGTGGTTTAATTTTATGCGACTATGGAGGCCAACACGTCACGAATGGAGAGTTTGAACGGTTCCAATTACAATGTTTGGAAAGAAAAAATGGAGGACTTGCTCTTTGTCAAGAATTTCCACTTGCCGGTTTTCTCTACCGAGAAACCCGAAGGAAAAAGTGATGAAGAATGGAATTTGTTGAATCGACAAGTTTGTGGGTACATTCGATAATGGGTGGAGGAAAATGTTCGGAACCATGTGGTTGGAGAAACTCGTGCTAACATCCTTTGGAGGAAGCTTGAGGAGCTTTATGCACGGAAGACCGGGAATAACAAGATGTTCTTGCTCAAGCAAATGATAGCCTTGAAGTATCATGACAGTACGCCAATAACCGAGCACTTGAATAACTTCCCAGGAATTATGAACCAAATGGCGACGATGAATCTTAGATTGGATGATGAGATTCAAGGTTTGTGGCTTCTTGGTACTTTGCCGAACTCGTGGGAGACGTTTAGGATGTCGCTGTCTAATTCCGCTCCGGATGGTATTATGTCGATGGATTTGGCAAACAGTAGCATTTTGAATGAAGATATGAGAAGAAAGTCTCAAGGCTCCTCTTCACATTCCGATGTATTGGTTACCGAGTCGAGGGGGAAAACTCATGCCCGGGGTTCAAATAACTGTGGTGCATCACGAGGAGCATCGCGTGGAGGTTCAAATAGATGGGCTAATGTTGAGTGCCATCATTGTGGCTTGAAATGCCACATTAAAAAGTATTGCCGGAAGTTGAGAAATGAAGGCAAGGGAAAGAAGATCAACCACAACAACAACGATGTCAAGAAAGAAGGTAAAAATAGTGAAAATGTTGCTATTGTTGATGATTTCTTTGTCGTTTGTGATGATTATGAAGAAAGTGTCAATTTATCTCGCGCTGAGACGAGTTGGGTGGTTGATAGTGCTGCTTCTTCGCACGGGACTTCACGAAGCGATATTTACTCGACTTATAAGGCCGGTGATTTTGGTATTGTCGGCATGGGGAACAAGGGATACTCAAAAGTGATTGGAATTGGAGATGTATGTGTTGAAACTAGTAATGGGACTTCTCTAGTTCTCAAAGATGTGAAGCATGTTCCGGACCTTCGGTTCAATCTCTTGTCGGTTTCAAAATTGGACGATGAAGGTTATGGCAATTCTTTTTTGGAAAATGAATGGAAGCTAAAGAAAGGCTCAATGGTGATTGCAAGAGGAAAAAAATGCTCCAATTTGTATGTCGCGCAATTTGGGAGTTCTAAATGCTACGTCAACACTTGCGAAGATGAAATTTCTTCTGAACTATGGCACAAACGTTTGGGTCATATGAGTGAGAAATGTTTGATAATCTTGGTGAAGAAGAATGCACTATTTGGAGTTTCCAACGCAAAATTGAAGAGATGCTCGCATTGTTTGGCGGGAAAGCAAAGACGCGTATCATTTCGGTCTTTTGAACCAAAGAGAAAGTCACAAGTGTTAGACTTGGTACATTCCGATGTTTGTGGGCCGATGAAGACACGGTCCCTTGGCGGCGCTTATTACTTTGTGACTTTTATCGACGATTACTCTCGGAATGTTTGGGCTTACAACTTGAAGACAAAAGATCAAGTGTTAGATACATTCAAGTCGTTTCAAGCGTCGGTTGAATGAGAAACGAGGAAGAAGCTCAAGTGTATCCGAACGGATAACGGGGGTGAATACATCGATCCTTTCGATGAATATTGCCAAGAGCAAGGAATACGTCACCAAAAGTCTCATCCGAAGACACCGCAATTGAATGGGTTGGCCGAAAGAATTAATAGAACTTTGGTTGAAAGAATGAGATGCTTGCTTTCTCAATCAAAGTTGCCGAAGTATTTTTGGGGCGAAGCATTGAGTACGGTTGTACATGTGCTAAATCTCACACCTTGTGTGCCTTTGAAGTTTGATGTTCCGAGCCGTGTTTGGAGTGGTAAAGATGTCACGTACGACCATCTTCGAGTGTTTGGGTGCATGGCGTATGTGCACGTTCCGAAGGATGAGAGGTCGAAGTTGGATGACAAGACCAAGAAATGTATATTTGTTGGTTATGGGCTCGATGAGTTTGGATATTGTTTCTTTGATCTGGTTGCAAGAAAGCTTGTTCGTAGTCGTGATGTTGTATTCATGGAAGATTACACCATTGAAGATATCGACAAAGTTGAGAAAGAAGTTCCAACCTTTGAAGACGAAGAATTAGTTGATGCGGAACCAAACTAATCTTGCTCCCACCCCGACCGTTGTCTAAGATGTGCAAATTGAAAATCAAGGTATGGATTTACATGTTAATCATTTAAATCCTAATGATTTTGTTGATGTTGAAAATGAGGTTGGCCATGAAGATGAAAGTGAGCAACCTTCTAATGAGTTGAGGCGGTCCACTCGTGTTAGAAATCCTTCTAATGGGTTGAGGTGGTCCACTCATGTTAGAAATCATTTTGCTCTATGTTGACGATATGCTTATTGTTGGAACGAACATTGCTCGGATTGAAGAGTTGAAGAAGACTTTGAGTGAGCCTTTTGCGATGAAGGATTTGGGACAAGCGAAAAAGATCCTTGGAATTGAGATTTTTCGTCATCGAGAGGCGAGGAAGTTGTACTTGTCTCAACAATCATACATCGAGAAAGTTCTTCGGCGTTTCAAGATGGATGAAGAAAAAACGGTGAGCATTCCGTTTGCTTCTAATTTAAAGCTTAGCCACCAACAATGTCCAACTACCGATGATGAAAAGTCAAGTATAAAGAACGTTCCATACTCGTCGGCGGTTGGTAGTTTGATGTACGCCATGGTTTGTATAAGGCCGTATATTGCCCACGCCGTGGGAATGGTGAGTCGTTATCTGTAAAATCCGGGAAGACATCATTGGGAGGCTGTGAAGTGGGTTATGACATATCTCCGGGGGACTTCGAATTTGAGACTAGCTTTGGGATGCGAGAAGCCTAAGTTAGTTGGTTATACGGATTCGGATCTAGCCGGAAGCTTAGATGATCGAAAATCTACTTCGGGGCATATGGTGACTTTTGCCGGGGGAGCCGTGGCTTGGCAATCGAAGTTGCAAAAGTGTGTTGCCGGGTTGACATTGCCCTCCAACTAGTCGGTCAGGGGAGTTTGTTGGGTATCCCTCCTATTTGGAGGCCCAACAATGTGGGTTATTTTTGACCCATTGATTCATGTATCCGGCCCATGAAGCCTAGCTCATAAATTACTTATATGAGATGAAGAAATAGAAGAGTGTAGAGGAGAGAGTAAACAAGAGAAAGAGAAAGAGAGCAAATTCGCAGTTTCCGCCCAGTTTCGTCGACCCTCAGGAAAATCGTTATTGCGCACTCGTTCACCGGTGGATCGTCGTGATTTTTGGAAAGAACGTTCCTAATACATAGAGGTACGTTCAGATCAGTGGAGATATGGTTTTGAATGTTTCTAGGTTGGCCTGAAGAGTGGAAACCAGAGGCTGTTTTGTGAGAACGTTTTTCACAAATTCTTCTCTTGCTTGTTTGTTGTAATCCGAGACTGGTGTTCGATCTTGATGATGTATGTCTCTAGTTTTATCTAGGGAAGACTTCGTTTGTACCTCACTCTTGATTATAGTGGATTTTAAGCGGCCTACGGGTCCCGTGGTTTTTTACTCCGTTTTGGGGGTTTTTCCACGCTAAAATTGTCTCGTGTTCGTGGTTGTGTTTCGATTATTATCGCCTTCATATTTCAGCGGCTATTGGGAGATATTGAGATTCCGCTGCGTTGCGTTTTCTCCCAACAAAGTGGTATCAGAGCCGTGGTTTAATTTTATGCGACTATGGAGGCGAACACGTCACGAATGGAGAGTTTGAACGGTTCCAATTACAATGT
Source organism: Parietaria judaica (assembly GCA_954871525.1). Classification (NCBI taxonomy): domain Eukaryota; kingdom Viridiplantae; phylum Streptophyta; class Magnoliopsida; order Rosales; family Urticaceae; genus Parietaria; species Parietaria judaica. Next base: position 29,926,365 of record OX940870.1, read on the forward strand.
TTGGAAAGGAAAAATGGAGGACTTGCTCTTTGTCAAGAATTTTCACTTGCCGGTTTTCTCTACCGAGAAACCCGAAGGAAAAAGTGATGAAGAATGGAATTTGTTGCATCGACAAGTTTGTGGGTACATTCGACAATGGGTGGAGGAAAATGTTCGGAACCATGTGGTTGGAGAAACTCGTGCTAACATCCTTTGGAGGAAGCTTGAGGAGCTTTATGCACGGAAGACCGGGAATAACAAGATGTTCTTGCTCAAGCAAATGATAGCCTTGAAGTATCATGACAGTACGCCAATAACCGAGCACTTGAATAACTTCACAGGAATTATGAACCAAAAGGCGACGATGAATCTTAGATTGGATGATGAGATTCAAGGTTTGTGGCTTCTTGGTACTTTGCCGAACTCGTGGGAGACGTCTAGGATGTCGTTGTCTAATTCCGCTCCGGATGGTATTATGTCGATGGATTTGGCAAACAGTAGCATTTTGAATGAAGATATGAGAAGAAAGTCTCAAGGCTCCTCTTCACATTCCGATGTATTGGTTACCGAGTCGAGGGGGAGAAATAATGCCCGGGGTTCAAATAACCGTGGTGCATCACGAGGAGCGTCGCGTTGCACTTTCTCACAAATCACCTTCATATTTCAGCGGCTATTGGGAGATATTGAGATTCCGTTGCGTTGCGCTTTCTCCCAACAGTTTCAAGCTTAAAGGCTTTATAGGTAATTTGTGATTACCTAGGGCCTGTTTGGTAAGTGTTTTAGAAATCATTTTCATTATTTTATTACCGTTATACAGTGTTTGAGAGGTTAAAAACATGTTTGGTGCAAATTCACTATTGAATTGTTCTAGAAAATGATATTTTCCTTTAGTGCAACTATAGCTTGCAATTGAAAACAATAAAAGATGTGTTTTCAAAGTTTTCTATGGTAATTTTGTTAGAAAAATTCTCTAAATAAATGAAATTTAATGGCGTTAGTGTTAAAGACGTTTAAAAGCTAAAAACGTCAGATCTGAAAAACCAAAGATCATGAAGAAAACGTTTACATTGATGAGCATTCAACCTGACTTTGTTACAAATAGAGCCATAGGCTTAGCATTCAGGACAGAACAAGAACAGGAAACGATTTCTGAGAGCAAAATACACATCTTTGGTTTTTCGATTCTCGTTGGGTGGTTAAGCTTACAGATCGAGTTCGTCGCCGTCTTCGAGGTGTTTTGAATCCGGCGATATAGCCTCTGTATCTTCGGAAGAAGACGGTCTCGTTGATTTCCATCACCGGGAAGGTCCGAATCTGCTTCAAGGGAAGCGTCGAACGCGCCTTGGCTTCGTTTCTCTAATCTCTCCTTTTGCATATTCGTAGAGTTCGGAGTGTTCGAGATCGGCACCATCACCACTGCTGCTCGGAGCTTCACGGAATTGTATTTGAGCTGTATCTCCTCTATTTATTTCTCTTTTAGATTAAACTCTATTTCTAACATTCTTAGAGCAGAGTCGATTCCTTGTTTAGAAGAAAACAGATAGGAGACGAAGGTTTTTCGCAGAGAGGAAAAAGGGAGAAACTTGAGGAAGAAGAAGGTACGCGTGTGACATATTCTTTTAATTGATAGCTATTTGTTAGAACGTACACGTAGGGTTAAAATCGACAGCTGTTTATTAGCTATTTGCATTTAATTATTAAACTATACAGAGGCGTGAATAGTTTATTTTTATTTTTATATTCTCTGTGATTTTTCTTCGCGCCAGTGTCTTGTTCGACCGTCATAATTTTTTGTCTCTGACATCTAGTCCTTAAGGCTGTATATTTTTTCTTTCCTTTATAATTGGGCCACATATATATACAGTTTTTAGATATATATATGTTTTAAGAATAAAAAAATAGGAGCTTGCAAACAATAAAAGAGAGGTTCATCATCTATCTGTATGTGGTACTATCTTTTTATTATTGTATTTGTCATAAGTATTCATATATTGCTTAATCAGTTTGGTTTTTATTTGTATATTATCATCTTTAGCTTAATTTGTGTGGGCTAGGCTTTAAATATTGGCTTTGGCATATTTTTCCATAATCTGTTATTACAAGTCAGATTAATTTTTGGCAAATATTGTGGTTGTTTGTTGAAACGAAGTACACCCGATTATTGATCGAGGTACGAGGTTAAACTGAATCTTGTTTCAAGTTTAATGGAAACATACATGGTTTCCGAGTTTAAGATGGGTAGCTCCGACCCACGTGATTGGTGGCTCGATAGTAGCACCACACGACATGTTTGCGTTGACAGTGCATTCGTGGAACTTGCACTAGACGAAACTAAAGAAAAGCTTTGTATGGGCAATTTGGCAACTTCAGAGGTGAAGGGCCAAGGAACGGTGCTTCTCAAAATGATATCAGGAAAAGAGCTGAAGCTTAATAACGTTTTGTTTGTTCCCGATTTTCAGAAAAATTTGATCTCGAGCTCGCTACTTAGCAAGCATGGATTTAAAATGGTATTTGAATCTAACGAGATAATGTTGTCCAAATCAGGAATCCTTGTTGGAAAGGGATATGTAAAAGATGGGATGTGGAAAATGAACACGGTCATTACGAAGCCTAATCTCGTTATTGATAATAAACGAAAGTCTTCCACGTATATGCTTAAGTCTTCGAACTTATGGCATGGTAGACTAGGACATGTTAATTATGGTTCTTTGCGAAGACTAATTAATATGGAACATATTCCAAAGTTTGATATTAACGATAAGCACAAGTGCGAGACTTGCGTAGAGGCAAAATTAACGCGCACATCATTTAAAAATGTCGAAAGAAGTACGGAACCCATTGGGTTAATTCATACAGACATCTGTGATCTCAAGTTTGTTGAAACAAGAGGTGGAAACAAGTACTTTCATTGATGATTGTACTAAGTATTGTTATGTATATTTGCTAAAAAGCAAAGATGAAGCTATAGAGAAATTTATTATCTATAAGCAAGAAGTTGAAAACCAACTTAATAAGAAAATTAAGATGGTCAGAAGTGATCGTGGTGGTGAATATGTTGCACCGTTTGAGGAGTTTTGTACTAAAAACGGTATCATTCACGAGAAAACGCCACCTTACTCGCCTCAGTCAAATGGAGTGGCTGAACGAAAAAACCGCACTCTCAAAGAGATGATGAACGCGATGTTGTTAAGTTCTGGGTTACCACAGAACATGTGGGGAGAAGCTGTATTGTCAGCCAATTATCTTCTGAATAAAATTCCTAAAAAGAAGGAAGATAAAACTCCTTATGAGTTATGGAAAGGAAGAAGACCTTCCTATAAATATCTCAAAATGTGGGGGTGCTTAGCCAAAGTAATGGCTCCCGCACCAAAAAAGATGAAAATAGGTCCGAGGACCGTCGATTGCATCTTTATAGGTTATGCACATAACAGTAGTGCGTATCGGTTCTTGGTGTATAAATTAGATAACCCTGAGATTCACAAGAACACGATTATGGAATCAAGAAATGCAGGGTTCTTTGAAGATGTATTTCCTTGTAAGTCTAGAAATGATGGTTCAAGTTCATCTAAAAATATTTATGAAACGACGTCCGAAACTAGTGAAGAGCTAGACGAGGATGAGATAGAATCTAGACGTAGTAAACGAGCAAGGGTGGAAAAGTCATTTGGACCCGAATTTTTAACTTACATGTTAGAAAGTGAACCTCGAACATACACCGAAGCTGTAAGTTCTAGTGAGGGACCTTTATGGAAAGAAGCCATAAAGAACAAGATCGATTCAATCATGCAAAACCACACCAGTTGGTAGATATTCCTCCTGGAAGTAAACCATTAGGCTCCAAGTGGGTCTTCAAAAGGAAATTGAAGGCTGATGGATCAATTGACAAGTATAAGGCAAGACTTGTTAACAAAGGGTACAGACAACGAGAAAGTCTTGATTTTTTTGATACATATTCTCATGTATCGAAATTAACATCAATAAGGATGGTGTTAGCGATCGCAGCTTTGCGAAATCTTGAAGTACATCAAATGGATGTTAAAACAGCTTTCCTAAATGGAGATTTAGAGGAAGAAATCTACATGGAACAACTTGAGGGTTTCACTGCCCCGAATCAAGGGAATAAAGTGTGTAGATTTGTTAAGTATTTGTATGGACTTAAACAAGCGCCGAAGCAATGGCATGAGAAATTCGATAACGTTATGTTATCAAATGGATTTAAAATCAACGAATGTGACAAATGTATCTACATTAAAGATACAAGTCAAGGATATGTAATCCTGTGTTTATACGTTGATGATATTTTAATTGTGGGTAATGATCAAATGATCAAAAATACGAAGAGGCTGTTGAACTCAAAGTTTGACATGAAAGATATGGGCCATGCAGATGTGATTTTAGGCATTAAAATCATTAGGAAATCTGATGGACTTATCTTAAGTCAGTCTCATTATGTGGACAAAATACTTGAAAAATTCAATAAAGGCGAAACTGGAGAAATTAGAACGCCAATTGATACAGGTATACACCTGGCAAAGAATAAAGGAGATTGAGCAACTCGGATATTCTAGGGTGATTGGAAGTCTAATGTACCTAATGAGTGGTACTAGACCAGACATAGCTTATGCAGTAAGTAAACTTAGTAGATATACAAGTAACCCTGGATCTGATCACTGGAAAACGATAACCAGATTACTTAAATATCTAAGATTTACAAGAAATTATGGGCTATACTATGTCAGGCATCCTTCAGTTTTAGAAGGCCATAGCGATGCTAGTTGGATATCTGATATTAAAGATTCTAAATCCACTAGCAGATACGTGTTTACTCTAGCTGGTGCAGCTGTATCAAGGAATTCGTCCAAGCAGACGGTAATAACCAGATCCACGATGGAATCTGAGTTTGTTGCCTTAGAAAAATGCGGTGAAGAGGCCGAATGGCTAAGACAATTCTTGGAAGATATTCCAATGTGGCCAAAACCTGTGCGACCGATATGTATCCATTGCGACAGTCAGTCGGCAATAGGAAGAGCAAAAAATCATAAGTATAATGGTAAATCGAGACATATTCGCCGTCAACATAATACCATTAGACAACTACTCTCAACTAGAGTTATCACAATTGACTATGTAAAGTCAAATGATAATATTGCGGATCTGCTAACCAAAGGGTTAAACCGAGAGCTAGTTCATAAGTCATCAAAAGGAATGGGACTGAAGCCCATTATAGAATGAATTTTTAACAGTGGAAACCCAACCTAGTTGACTGGAGATCCCAAGATCTAGGTTCAAAGGGACAACCTAGCTGTATAAGACTTTAACGGATCACTGTGCGGTTTACACCCTGGTCCATTCCTAAGATGAATAAACAGTGATATTTATGATGTTAAGGCTAAGCTAAGAGCTTTTAATGATTTTTACACTTTGGAAAGAGAACAAAGCAGAGCATGGAAGATGCTCAACGTGTAAGAAATCACCAATGGTAGAGTGAAGTGGGGTCGCTTCAAACGGAATTGCAGGGCACAATTCTGTAAACTCTCGCAGAACCAGAAGGTGTTCATGACCATGAACGAACACAATAATGAGAACGAATTCTGGTTAAGGAAAATTCTGAGTGAGGTATGTTTTACTATACACTACAGTAGAGCAGTTCAAAGACATCGTGTCTACTGATCGCCAGTTTAGAAAACATATTTAACGAGGGAAGGTTCAAAGGTGATACCTACCTATCCTATGCAGAATTATCCTTTTTAGCTTTGTTACCCAATGAAATATACGGTCAATTTCATTTATGTGGGGGATTGTTAGAAATATTCTCTAAATAAATGAAATTTAATGGCGTTAATTAGTGTTAAAGACGTTTAACAGCTAAAAACGTCAGATCTGGAAAACCAAAGATTAGGAAGAAAATGTTTTTACATTGTTGAGCATTCAATCTGACTTTGTTACAAATAGAGCCATAGGCTTAGCATTCAGGACAGAACAAGAACAGGAAACGATTTCTGAGAGCAAAATACACATCTTTGGTTTTTCGATTTTCATTGGGTGGTTAAGCTTACAGATCGAGTTCGTCGCCGGCTTCGAGGTGTTTTGAATCCGGCGATATAGCCTCTGTACCCTGGGAAGAAGACGGTCTCGTTGATTTCCATCACCGGGAGGGACCAAATCTGCTTCAAGGGAAGCGTCGAACGGGCCTTGGCTTCGTTTCTCTAATCTCTCCTTTTGCATATTCGTGGAGTTCGGAGTGTTTGAGATCGGCACCATCACCACTGCTGCTCGGAGCTTCACAGAATTGTATTTGAGCTGTATCTCCTCTATTTATTTCTCTGTATTTCTCTTCTAGAATAAACTCTATTGCTAACAAATTTCACCACAAACTCATCCTCACTATTATTATAATAGCGGCATAAGTACTCAATATTTTATAATAACGGCATAAGTGCTTAATATTTTTATTTTTATTAACACAAAAATTAACGTTTATTTTTGTACTTATGTTGTAATAACTTATTTTTATTAACACAAAAATTAACGTTTATTTTTGTACTTATGTTGTAATAACTTATTTTTATTAACACAAAAATTAACGTTTATTTTTATTATAAATTTCAATAACTTATAAATATATTTAATTACATATTCATATATTTTGAATATTTTGTAATATAAAGATTTTTTTTTAATATTTCACACATTAGAAGTACTTGCAAAACAAACTCTTCACCAAACATGATTTCATTTTTTTAATTTTTAAAAATAATACCAACCAAACATTATTTTAAAAACAAATCAAAAAGTAATTTTATAATCTATCTCTTAAAAATGATTTTTGAAAAACGAGAACAACCAGAAAATGCTACCGAACGCAAACAGGCTCCTAATCTCTATATTAGGTGCCTAGGGCCAGTTTAATTTCATGGCTTCTTATGCTTTTGTTTCGACTTTTCTTCCCTTTCGCATCTAAGAAAGTTTCTGACCGCACTCTCAAAGTATCGGTCGTTTAAATTGTCGCATTCAATTTATTTTCAATAAAGAGGAAGGGTGTGATCTCCTGTTGGCTGGAATTATTTTTGCGCGATTTGTGATTGGTTTCGGCTCCCGGGTTCTCAACATGCTCCAACTCACTTCTTCTACTTTTCACGAAATTTTTTCTGCTGTCCATACTGATTAATTTCCCGGGTTATTTTTGATTGAATACTTGTCTACATTTCCGGAGAATGTCTGAATTGCTAGCATAGCTTCATGAAACACTTTAGCTGGTGGGATAAAGTAAGTATGGAAGTGTTGAATATAAAGTGAGTTTGGTAACTTATATTCCTTAAATTGATACTATGAGTGTATTACTACGACGGACCAAGAAGGGCTGACATGACATCTCAGGTAAACTTACTCGTCTTCTTCGTCTCACTTCTCTCTTACAAAGCTGGAAATCGGCAACAATCCCGCAGGACCGGAAGGTGCTAATGCTATAGCCAAAGTTCTCAAAGTTCCATGGAAACATAAACATTCTGAAACGTAAACATTTCGAATTGAAACCTTTTTTCTCATATCATCTTTCCAAATTGGTTATTGTAATGCAGATAGGAGCAAAAGGCGCCGAGTCCATCGCGGATATGCTAAGATACAATAGTACCCTTTCTGAACTTGACCGGAGAGAAATGGACTGCGAGATGAATAGTCCACCTACATGTGAGAACTTGTCTAACTCTATGCATTAAACTGTCTAACCCTATTTCTGAAACACAAAAACTGCCCAACTAACTACGAAAAACGATCTGATTTGAAGAAAAAAATGGTGTAACCAAGATTTTGCACTATTTTGAAACTGTCTACAAAGATGTATTAAACAATCAATTTTGATGTTAAAAACTATCCAATTCCAAATCAACTTATAATTCAAACCAAATTATAATTTTAAGGATTTTATTTTGGAAACAAAAAAGTGTCCACCTACACGTGAGAACTTGTCTAACTCTATGCATTAAACTGTCTAACCGTATTTCCAAAACCTAAAAATTGTCCAACTAACTACGAAACTCGGTCCAAACTGAAGTAGAAAACTGTTTAACTAAGATTTCACACTATTTTTAAAGTGTCTACAAAGATGCAATAAACAATCAATTTTGATCATTAAAACTGTCAAATTCTTGATCTACTTATAATTCTGACTAAATTATAATTTTATAGATTTTATTTTCGCAATAAAAAAGTATCTACTTAGGCGCGAGAGCTTGTCTAACTTGTTGTTACAAACCGTCACACCCTATTTCCGAAACCCAAAAACTATCCAACTAACTCTGAAAAATGGTCCGATCTATATAATTTGTTCGTACTTAAATTTATAATAAAGGTGCCAAAATTCTATTAAGGAGATTTACAAAGCTTATCGAGCAAATAAGATCTATAAAACACAAAAAAAAAAAAACTATCAAATTCAAATCATTTACAGTACTTCAAAATATATATTAAAAATCTTTTAAATTCAAATCTTTATAGTACTACAAACACGAATCATAATAACTTTAACTATAGGAGGCGTAGATTCCAGTTTTCGCACAAAATTGCTTCTTATCGTTGTTCTTCGTTTTCCGGAGCTGCAAAAAATAAAATAAAAATACATAAACTGAAAATCGCAATACCAGAGGCAATTCTTTATTGCAGAAAACTAATATGATAACGTACAAAGTTACATTCTTGAGTGACTTGTTTTGGGAAGCATGGCGTTTCCTTTTCAGCAAAATTATCTTTGTCGTTCCAAAACCTAACACAGTAGGACATGAATGCTTCATGGATGCTTCAGACAGAGGCCAGGAGTCGATTTCTGAACATTTCATCGTGAAATTAAGTTCGAACAGAAACCACTTAAATCACCTTCAATAACAAAACAAAAGGCAAAACACTCCAAGAGACGTATCATTCCAACCAAAAGCACAGAACTTGACATAGAAATGGAACACACACCTTATCCAACGCGAATGCCAAGTTTTGAAACCTCAAACACAACAAGAACAATCCAAAAGTCCATAACCTAATCATCTCCACAAAGAAGAGAGAGAAGAGCTAAAGGTACTGCGAGAAGCTTCCCCCGTCGTCGCCGCTGAGCACCTCCTCGTCCTGCTCGAACTCTGACCAAATGGCTCCTCGCTGCCTCCGCCGCCGCAGAGAGCGGCCATCACCTCGGTGGGTTTTGAAGAGAACTCGAGGGTCGGGTTTCGAACAAGGAGGCGATGGTCTGGGTTTCGAAGTAAGCCTCTGAGTTTCAAAGAGAGAGGGAAATGATAGAATTAGAGAGAGGGAGAGATGGGTTCAGAGAGAGAGGGAGAAGAGGGATGAGTAAAATAAAACATAGTAAAAAGTGTAGTTTTGTAAAAAATAAGACAAAATTTAAGTTGGGGAATAGATAATTAGATTTATTGAACTGGGAGACAAAATGAGTAGAACTTGCTTTTTGGGAGATTTTTTTTCAAGTTTATATATATGTATATAAGATGATGTCGTGGATCTATTTACGGTAGTGGAATTTCTAATTCTAACTTTTTGTTCTTATTTTTTTATGATGAACTTGGTTGAAGAACAATAGAGACTATAGATTTAAAAGTAAAGCAAAGTTGTACAAGAAAAGGGTTAATATTATTGCACTATATTTACGTAGCATTTATAACCACATTAACATATAAGGTTCATTTACCTATTCGGATAGAGCAAACATTAGTCGATAAGGAATCGAACTTGGGTATTTTAACCAGCAAAAAAAATAACTTGAGTAAAAATAAAAAATAAAAAATTTAAACACTAAGTACATTACCCATAATTTACATTTTACCCTAAAATTTATTCCAATACGTAAAAAAGTTTAACGTGTATTTATGTGGCCTAAAAGATAAATGGCCCAACCAAAGAATAAGGTCCAAAATGACAAAAAGTCAAAACCGACTTAAAGAAGTCACCGAAAAGTCAAATCTGACTCGGACTCAAAAAGTCGACAAAAAAGTAAAACCCGACTCTAAAAAGTCAAGGTAATATACGAGTATAGCTAATGATATATTTCATAGATACAAAAAGTTTTATTATGATAAATATGATTAATTACTGAGTAGGAAATATTAGAGGGGAGTGTTGCATTGCTGGCCAAGATTTTTGCCTAAATGAAATCCGGGTTCACATGAGCACCCGAACACGATGCTGGGTTTACAAAGATGTAATCGTAGTTATATAATATCTACTAGTGGATTGCACCGTCCGTGCAGTGACGATCAAATAGTAATACATGTTGATGAAATTTATAAATTTAATTATTAAAAATTAAGATTGTATTTTTCAATCAAAATATTAAAATCCACATCAAATATCACCAATTATTTGAAATAAATAACTCTTGTACTTTAATTAACATTTTCAAATTGTAATAATGAATAAAAATTATAAAATTATGTTCCACGAAAAGAAAAGAAAACACTAAGTCACATATTTTACATGAACATATCTTCTTAGTTTTATTTTAATTCTTTACCCATAGAGACATAACAAAAATTACTACTAAAAAAGTTGTGTTATGAAGTATTAATTTTGTTTTAATTCAATTTTTTACCTGTAGAGACATAACAAAAATAACTAACTACTGTTACATGTATTTTTCTCGCCTAAAAAACAAACGGCCCAACCAAAGAATAAAGCCCATAATGACAAAAAGTCAAACCAACTAAAAGAAGTCAAGGAAAAAGTCAACAAAAAGTCCAACCCGACTAAAAAAGTCAACAAAAAAGTCAAACCCGTCTTGAAAAAGTAAAACCCGACTCTAAAAAGTCAAGGAAATATGCAAGTATAGCTCAATGATATATTCCATAGATACAAACTACAAAAACTTTTATTATGATAAATAAGATTAAGGGGCAAGTAGTCAAATAGCCAAACTTGAAACTCTAATTAGCCAAATAGCCAATGTTTTTACTAATATTGTCAAATAGTCAATTAACTATGTTAATAAATCACGAAAGACCGGATTACCCTTGTATTAACGTGTATTAACGTGGTTAATTTGTTTAAAAATAATAATTATTTTTTTGAAAAAAATAAATTATTTTTTTTGAATTTTTTTTTTAATTTTTTTGTTAAAATTTTAATCACGATTTTATATTTTTAAACAAATTAACTCCGTTAATACACATTAATACGTTTATTAACGTATTAACGTGGTTAATTTGTTTAAAAATAAATTATTTTTTTTTAAAATAAAATAAATAATTTTAAAAAAATAATAATAATTTTTTTGTTAAAATTTTAATCACGATTTTTTATTTTTTAAACAAATTAACTCCATTAATACACGTTAATACACATTAATAAACGTATTAACGTAGTTAATTTGTTTTAAAATAAAAAATCATGATTAAAATTTTAACAAAAGAAATATTTTTTTTTTCAAAAAAAAATAATTTTTTTTAAAAATAAGTCAACCACGTTAATACCGTTAATATGTTAAAAGGGTATTATAGGTATAAAATATGTTATTAAATAACTATTTGGCTATTTCACAAAGAAAAATGAAAGGTTGGCTATTTGGCTAATCAAACATTTCAATTTGTCTATCTCATGCTATTTCTCTAAGAGTAATTACTGAGCGGGGAGTATTGCATTGCTGGCCAAGATTTTTGCTTAAAAGAAATCCGGGTTAACATGAGCACCCTAACACGATGTTGGGTATACAAAGATGTAATCGTAGTTACATTGGCCCAGTTTGGCATTGCTGTGTTGTTGCAAAAATTACTTTGTAAAAGTAATTTAACAGAAAATGCTATTTGGTCAAGTAATTTAGTGTTTGGTTAGGTAATTTACTAACAATCACTTCTTAAAAATAATGAAAAAATACATCATTTAAAAATACATTAAAACTATATCTTCCAACCTATCATTGGATTCGTCTCGTCGCAAGCTTTCCAATGCTTATTTTTATAAGTCAATCGGAGTTATAAAATTAAAGTTACGGAGTTTTGAAATTTAATATAACAAGAAAATAAAATATTTAAATAAAAATAATAAAAAAACAAAAAGGAAGAGAAAGACACGTAAAACCTTCAAAATAGCTTTCTCCAAAAGCATCAATGAGATGCTTTTCATTTTTGCCTATTAAAAAACAAAAATTATTTAGGAAGTAATTTTATTTTAACTTACCAAACACAATTTTCTCTCTAAAATTAAGGAAGAAGCAAAAGTACTTCTTTAGAAGCAGTACCAAACTGGCCCATTATCTATTTTACACATATGTACTTGTAATTACGTAAGAGCAACACAAGTTACATATAAGTAGTTGTAATTACAAACGGGTAACTCAAATTACCTATAAGTAACTGCAGTTATGTCAGGTAACTCCGTCTACATCATTTGATACGAGCCAAGATTGCCGAATCTCGAAATCAAATACATGGAATCAAGAACATGTACGTAAAAGCAAACGAGTAACTCAAGTTATGGAGAATCGAGAAAGTGTGAGAAAATATGGTACGAAAGCTGTATGCACAAGAACCCGAATTCCGTTCTCCGAGCTCTCGTCGATGGTATAGTCATGGAAAGAGGGACATTTTTGTCCAAATTAAATTAAATGGGTATTTGTTTAATTAATTCAAAATTATGGCTGTTTTTTTTTATAAAAAAATTGTATCAAAATTGGTATTTCACTAATAAACCTTTATTGCTATTGTTTATTAATCTCTCAATTTTTATTTTAATCTTTCTTTGACCGTTTACAATATTATAAAAATGATTAATTATCCAAATTTATTTGAACCAGACTAGAGCTCTACCCGCAACAGTTTGTGTAGCCATAAAACGATTTTCTGTTAAATTTGGTATGCTTTTACGACACTCTTAAAACAGCACACGCAGAAACGACATGAAAAACTAGACAAACGACAGACTGAATTTCGGTGACGTGGCAACCGTGGTCTGTCACTATAAAACGAGATTTCCCGCGTCTCTGCCATTACAGTCTCTGCAACTCCAAGAAAACAATCAAGAGCTCGTCAATGGAGGATCTCCAACACTCTGCCTCCAATGGTAACTCTCTCCTTCAATCTCCTTCTTCCATGCTCTTTGACTCGAAGCCTTTAAGAGAATCCTGATCATGGTGATAGCGAACTCGCTGCATTGTATATGATGAAGGTCTAAATTTGAGATTCTTGTAGAAATCGCACCCTGCCTAGGGTTTCCACGATCGTACGATGTACAGAGGTTCAAATCGTTCGTTTCTCTACTTATTTCGAGCAAAATGTTGAAGTGTAAATAGGGGGCTTCGATCAAGAAGAAGAAGCTGCTGCTGCTGCCGCCATGGAAGAAGAAGAAGCGAGTGTCGCTGGGCCGAGCAGACCGGCAACGGGTTCAAGAAGGAAGAAACAGAAACCACTCCTCATTTGGGAGCATTTGAAACTAGAGCAGGACAAGTGGCTTGATGACAACATGTGGAAAGACTCTGATTTGGATACGACCGACGAAGTGATGACCGAATCTGCGGAAGCGCCGTCGGACTTGGTCGGGGAGTTACTGGGGTACCAGAAGGAGTGGCTGGCTTGGGCTTTGAAGCAAGAAAACTCTGAAATAAGAGGAGGAATCCTTGCAGACGAAATGGGGATGGGGAAGACCCTCCAAGCAATCGCCCTCGTCCTCTCGAAACGAGAACCGTCCACGGAATTGGGCGAAGCTTCTTCACCTCCCGGATTGATAAGAACACGAGCCACACTAGTGATCTGTCTGTCGTTTGATTTGATGCAGTGGGTGAGTGAGATTGAGAAATTCACTGCAAAAGGAAGCACAAAAGTCCTTGTGTATAACGGTCCCAAGAGGGAGCAATTGTCTGAAAAATTCTCCGAGTATGATTTTGTGATCACTACGCATGCGATCGTCGAGGCCGAGTTCGCAAGACACCTGGTCCTTCTCAAAGAGATGTGCCCTGACTATCATGAAGTATACCACCCGACATCGATGCACGCTCAGAAGCAGCCTATGTATACCGGGAAAGAATCTTCCGCAATGAAGGAAGTTCATTTGGCTGCACTCAGGAAAAACTCGCCTCTGCACTCTGTGATGTGGGAGCGTATCATTTTGGATGAGGTAATTTACCTTCGAGTATATGATTTTGTTTGTATAGATTTTGTAAAGCTCACAACTTGTTTGTTTAATTTAGGCCCATAGTATAAGAGTTACTCGATCATGCATTGCTCGAGACGTTCTTGCGTTGGAGTCCATGTACAGATGGGCTCTGAGCAGTACTCCGATTCGAAATCTTGTGGACAACATATACTCTATGGTAAGCAGTTATGCATTAAAATAGTCAGATGTTTGTGTTCGTCAACTTCCTTCATTGCTTCTGATTTATTTTTGCAGATTCGGTTTTTGCGAATGGACCCGTATTCCTTTTACTTCTGTAAGGCTTGTGACTGCAGAGTTCTTGATCCCCGGTACAATTTCCGAACCCCTTTGTAGATGCCATTTTCTAAGAAAGGATTTGCTTTCATTGCCATTGACCATAAGATTTCACACCTTTCTTAATTAGAACGAACACCTCTTACTTTTTATATGCCAAGGAGATGCTCTGATATTGCTAGTATTTTAATTAAGATATTTGTTTATGTTTCAAGTGATTCAACGCATTTTATGCCAGTTTTCATGACTTCTTATGCTTTTGTTTGGACTTTTCTGACCGCACTCTCGAAGGAAGGATTGGTCATTTATTTTGTGCTATTCAGATTGTTACTCAATAAAGAGGAAGGGGGTGATCTCCTCATGGCCGTAATTAATTTTATGTGATTTGTGATTGGTTTCGGTTCCCGGGCTCTTAACATGCATCAATTGACGCTTCTACTACCTTTTCCGGTCATTGTAATTTTCATTCGAATTTCTCAACAAAATTATACTTGCCTACAGTTCGGGAGAATGTTGGAGTTGTCCGCATAGCTCTGCCAAGCACTTCAACTGGTGGACTAAAGTGAGTATGGAAGTGTTGAATAAAAAGTGAGTTTGGTAAATTGGATTCCTAAAATTGCTACTTTATTGCATTAGTTTGTAGATGGAAGGATAAACCAGAAAAGGCAGTCGATTCTTCTCAAGCACAAAATCATGAAGAGTGTATTACTACGACGGACCAAAAAGGGCAGGGCTGCTGACCTGGAACTCCCGCCTCTAATTGTAATTTTCAAGCCATGTCTTAGTTTATGCTTCTTCTCTTTATTCCTTAAACAATGTTTGATAGTTTATGGCTGTTCTACCATAGGTTTCATTGAGGAGGGACGCGTTGGATGTACGCGAACGCAACTATTATGAGGCGGTATACAAGGATTGCCAAGCAAAATATGACATGTATGCACCAGTTCTCTTTATACTTTTCTTATATGTGTGCTTGCTTAACATAACTTTCTGGTTATAGCATTGCCCCAGATAGAACTATACCGAAGGATCGTACGCGCATATTTCCCCTTCTTACTCGCCTACGCCAGGTGAAATAATTATTTAATGAATTCTAAAGTTATACAATATTCCTAAATGAAATTTGTGTCCTCTTTGTCTTCTCAGGCAGTCAACCATATGTACCTCGTGCAGTATTCTGGAGGTGCAAACCAAGTGAACATTGCTGATGCCGCGCCCGAGCTATTATGCGATATCTGTCATGAGCAACCAGAAGATCGCGTGGTTGCTTCTCTCTCTCTCTCTCTCTCTCTCTCTCTCTATGTATATATATATACACACACACACACACACGAGATTTTAGTGTGTTAACTTTAATTTTTTTAATAATTTTCAGGTTACTGCTTGTGAACATGTTTTTTGTAAAGCATGTTTGCTTGGTTATCCTTCTTCGTCCGGGGAAAGGTCGTGCCCGTCATGCAGCAAAATTATTTTTGTTAATTTCACAAAAAAAACAGAGGGTCGCAAAAGTAGAATTGAGGGTTTCAAGGCCTCCAGTATTATACATAGAATTGAACGTGATGATTTCATAACCAGTACGAAGATAGAGGCTCTGGTATGTATTATTGCTTAAAAAACTTGCTGTTTTCATTTAAAATATCATAAATTTGTTTGATTTTCTGCTGGCAAAATCAGCAATACAAACTGACCAATTAGAAAGGAAATGTGCATTATTATATATATGACAATTTTGGCATCATTGCAACTAATAGAATTATTTTATCAATAGAAAATGAGCTATCTGCAACCGTAAATAAGGGAAATGCAAAGAATAGATTGTAGGGGGCGAAATGCAAGTGATGCTAATTACTCTTATTTTCAACAAGATTGTGATTTGGACGCTTATTAGCTCGTTTCAAGAAAACAAAAGTAAAGTTTTAATCTTCTCTTCTGAAATTGGTGTTTGTGTAGAGGGAGGAAATCAGATGCATGGCTGAGAGGAATGGTTCGGCAAAGGGAATCGTATTCAGCCAGTTCCCAGCGTTCTTGGATCTCATTAAATACTCTCTGCAAAAGGTAGAATTCTAGGTTTTTTTGTTTGTGAATGAATAATATTGTTAATGATGAATTAGATAACATAGTAATTATTATAATTTGTAAAGCAAGCACCAACTTACTGTATTACTACATTTTAGAAATTTTACAACCAGTTTTTAATGTGTGCTCAATCGTTGCAGTCGGATGTAAAATGTGTGGAGCTCATAGAAGGGATGACGATAAAAGCGAGGGATCATGCGATTAATGAGTTCACCGAAGATCCAGATTGTAAGATTTTCTTGATGACGTTGAAAAACGGAGGCGTCGTTCATAATCTTACCGTCGCATCACATGTGAGTCACACCGAACTTTCTAATCACTAGCTTAATAAATCAACAACTTTGTTAGGTTTGTAATTGTTGCAAAAATGGCGGTCTCAGGTATTCTTGATGGATCCATGTTGGAACCCTAGGGTGGAGCAAAAAGTGCTTGATAGCATCCACATGATTGGCCAATATATACCAATCAGGTTCTTCTTGCCGATATTTTTTTGTTTATTTTTAGACCGCTGATTGTCACATTACTAGAGAAGGAAGGGCAAGACGGTCACTCATGCAAGTCCTCGTCGTTTTGTTTTTGTTTTGCTGTGTCATGTGCGGTAGCAGAATCACGAAGTTTATAATAGAGAATACAGTTGAGGAGCAAATTCTGAAGATCCAAGAAGAAAAGAAGCGGGCGATTGAACGGTGAGATTCCTTTTTCATTGTTTGGTTTGGTCCCGTTACATTCTCGTTCTCATTCTCATATGTTGTAACACAAGAGATTTGCATTTTGCAGTTGGCCAAAGTCTTCTGGAGAGTTAGTCACATCAGATCTCATGTTTCTGTTCGGATCCGATAACCATTGAGGAGGGTGTAAATGTAAACACTACAGTGCTCTAGCAAAAGACGAACTGTAAATGTGCAAGATAAAGATTTCTTCTTGAATGAAATGTTAGTAATCTTGTTGTTTGAAATACTTGTTAAGACTCCAAATTTGTAAAACAATGAATATCACAAGAGAGATGTCCCTAACCAAATTTAGAAACTTGGTGACCTAATTGTTTTTCGTTGTTTATGCCGCAAAACCGAGTACGAGAAATGTGAGACGTCTGACATTCTCGGCCGTTGATATTCGTAATTATGTTCATTTGCATTGAACAATTACACTCTCATTCTAGGATATCTAATACTTTCTGGATACATTATAAGATTCATAAGATAATGAATATGAACCCGGTTTGAACCTCTTGTCTAGGCTCCGCGTCGGGAAAAGAAAAAAAAACGGGTTCTGAACCCGGTTTCATCCCTAAATTGAAATCAGTCCATGCTTGAACCTCTTTAACTACTTTCCTTCTCTTATTGCATCGAGTGATAAGAGTGCAGTAATAAACCCAGGAAACATTGTTTGTGTTTCAACCTTTAAACTCATTCTACAAAATATAAAGTAAAAAAACTGTCCTTCAAGTAAAACCATCTACAAGCGGCGAGAAATTCCGCTCGGCCCGTGTTGCGCATCCCCGCAGCGAACCATCTACAGGCGGCGGTGAGATTCCGCTCGGCCCGTGTTGCGCATCCCCGCAGCGAGATTCCTCAGCCTGTGTTCCGCATCCCAGCGGCGATCCCGTTGATGGTGATGAGCAGCGCGTCCCGGAGCTCGCGGTTGTCCTCGTCACGCCGGAGCCGCTTCAGAATCTCGATCTGCAACATGTTGATCGGGTTCAAATATGGAAGTCGACTCTCAATCAGCCGCCTCAGGCTCCGGTTGTTCTCCGACAGCCTCCCGTTCCCGCACACGGCCAGAACGTGCCTCTCCGTGGCCACCAGCTCCTTCCTTAGCTCGGTGCCGAGCCCGCGCCGGCTCTCTGAGACGAGAGCCTCATCGTAGCGCTTCGAGATCGGGCCGTCGGCCTTCCCGAGCACCATCTCGATGAGGTCCATGGTGGACTGAAAGAACGGCCAGTCCTTGTAGGCCGCTTTCAGATCTTCTGTATGGCCCTTCTCACAGACGCCCTTAAGGCCGGCACCGACGCCGAGCCAGGCGGGGAGGACGAAGCGCGTCTGCGTCCAGGCGAAGACCCACGGGATGGCGCGGAGGTGGCCGATGGCGGCGGAGGTCTTGCGGCGCGCAGGGCGGCTGCCAATGTTGAGGAAGCCGAGCTCGGCCTGAGGGGTGGCCTCCTGGAAGTAGGCGAGGAACTCGGGATTGTCGTAGACTATGCTGCGGTAGTTCTGGCAGCTTATGCCGGAGATCTCCTCCATGAGATTGCGCCACTTCGGGTCTCGCGGAGGCTGCGGAGGCCGGAGAGTGGCGAGCAGCACGGCGGTGGTGTAGATCTCCAACTGCCTCACGGCTATTTGGGGAAGCCCGAATTTGGCCTGGACCATCTCTCCTTGTTCAGTTGACCGTAGAGTGCCCTGAGAAATTGTGACAAAATTATATTTGGCGGTAACTTTGAATTTTGTTTAATGATGTATTCTGTTATTTAAATTTTTATTTTGGTGTTGTTTTAACTTTAAGCAAAGTATCTATTAGATGGAAATGGCCTCAAGAATGTGTCGCATACGGAAAATTATTATCCCGCCTAAATAGTAATACGGAATCTCGAATTATATATAAAGTTTGATTTGGATTGTTGGATGGATATCCAAGCACCATATCAACCGTATCAGTTTGGAAAAGCTGTCGAAACGAATAAGGATACGGATCAGTTTTCATTTCTAGCGGATACGGATAAACTGTATCTGTCAGTGGCGCATCAATCAAATTGAAAAATGAAATAAATCCGTATTCAGTTCATAATATCCTGTATTAGATACATAAGAGTTACCATGACGGAGCCAGGCGGCTGAGACTGAATAGCAAGGTACGTGGGACCGCCTCCGCGGCCGATACTGCCGCCGCGGCCGTGGAACAAAGTGACCTTAATGCCGTAATCATTGCAAGCGGACACCACGTCCTCTTGCGCCTTGTACAGCTCCCACGCTGCAGTGAACCGCCCTGCGTCTTTACCCGAATCCGAATACCCCACCATCACCTGCTCAAATGCCACGGCTTTGTAGGCAGAATACCATGAAACTTTTTCTTAATATGAAGAGAACAAATAAAGAAGATACCTCTTGATGACCATTATGGTTCTTTATAATGTGCTCTCTATACCAATCAATCGAAAGTAATTTCCTGATTACCACACCGGCTTCCCTCAAGTCCTTCACAGTTTCGAACAGAGGAACCACCCGCAGCCTGCAAGTAAGAAGCAAGTTTAATAACACAAGTTTTTATGTTCCGGGCTCGAACCCCGCACCTCAAGAATACAAGTTCAAATACTAAACCACTCAAGACGGATACTCACTAGTATATTATTTTAAATCTCTAATTTTTCATCATCATTATTGAGTGTAAAATCGTATTTTGTCATAAACTGAATAGGCAGGCGTACATATAGATTGGCGTAAATTACTTACGTGCCACCGGGGCAAGGTCTTCCCAATTCCCCACTCACGGCTAACCGTGCATCCTTCTGCAGAAGCTCAACTGCAAGGACATCACTAGCCTGAAAAATGGCAACAAAAAGGTGAATTAGGAATTGTATATAACGCATTTAAGTTCAGATTAGTCGTTTTCGAATCGCACATTTGAGGCCATGGATATCACATAGGCTCCGAGGGAATCACTCCCTAGCTCAGCAGCAACGCGGAAAGTCTCCAACACTTCTTTCACATCAGAAGACACCTGAAAATGAAAGACTGTTTAAACAGGAAACTTCACTACAAATTAGAGGTCACCATCTATCATGGATATTTGCAGCAAAAATACCCAAAAGATAGGTGAAAGTGGTGACGTATTCCCGTTCTTTTCACCTAACTGAAGGGTATTTTTGCCTTTTTTTTTTTTTTTTATACAATCACATCTTACATCTATTCTGAGGGGAACTAAAGGCCTTTTCCCTTTGAGCTCTTTAGTCAAAAACTCAAGTTTTTTCTCTTCATCCCAATCACTGTATGAGCCCATATCCAAATAAGTTGTAATTGCGTCTAGTGCTTCAGCATGTCTGCCTGATTCCTGTCAAGAATAAGCTCTACATAATTTATCTCATCTTATAAGCAAGCAAATCCCGAAAAACGGGTGTTCTTTTTTTCTTTTTCTTTTTTTATCAGTACAGAGTAAGACAAACCTGACGCAAGTCGAGCTTCATTAAGACCATTCCGAACGTAGCAACTCTTCGGATAAGGTCGGCAAGCCGGCCATCAGCAAGCACACCAGATCCACATGATTGCTGAGAAGTTTAATACATTTAGATAGTTTTGTATATACATATAATGTCCGTCTGTGCGTGAGAAGCACGAGGGAGAGTCTTACCAGAGACTCATAGCATAGCAGAAGGGGCTCCAAAAGCTCGTCCTTTGTCTCGTAGTGATCCCAAGGATCATAATCACAGGGAAGATCCTCAAGAAGAAGCTCCAATCTCTTTCTTGTCTTCATAAGCTGAATATATAAGAAAAACATACTATTATGATCAATTGTGGCGGGAAAAAATAATTTAAAAATTATTACTAGTCTAGTATAATTGTCTATTGTTTAAAAAGAGGCAAAAATATTTCAAACCAACATCACAGCAATTATCCAATACTAGCTTCACATTTATTGCCACATTAACCACGTATGTTTAAACTTGAGCAAGTTCTGTGGTGGAAACTATGTCTAACAAAACAAGAGATTACCTTGTCTTTGACATTGCCAAGAACAATTCGGTAAGGAGCGATTCCGGGTCGCTGAAGAGGCTTAGGATCTAAGAGCTTCTGGAAACTGGACCTTCCTATCTGGGATTCTGCGAACAGTTTCCTCTGAACAAGTAGTTGAGCAGAGCTGAAGGAGCCATTCCTTGATAACCCTGTGGCCTGAGGATTACTCGACAAAGCTGAAGATTCGTTGGGCAATATCTTCGCTTTGGGACTTGAATTGCCGTACATAGAACCCAGTCTCGAAGGAGCCTGACCATCCTGATTGCAAAACACAGACATGTAAAACTAGTTTACTAGTTTAGACTCGTTTGTGTTTGTGCCGTGTCTTAATTGCTTTTTTTTTTTTTACTAATTTTCTTTAGACTCGCCATTTAGTAATATTGATTTTTTTTTTTCATCAGTTGGACAGCAATATTAATTAGATAAAGAGCAAATTAGACAGACAAATTATTAGTTTTGAGACAACGAGCATATATCAAGTGCATGAAATGAAAATTTTGTTCGTTAACCTTGTCCATTGGGGTCTTACCGTATTTTAATATTCACCGTGTTCACGGTTCACCTATTATATAATCACGTTTATGTCAACTAATTCCAGATCTATTTAATGTCGATCCAAACCCATTTACTTCGTGTTGTACAATTTTGTGTTTTGTGTCGGAGCCTCAATTGCGACACTAATAGTAAAGTCAATTTACCTGACGATGCAATGGCCTGTAATCAGCTCCCGGGACTTCTAGTCTTGGATATTGAGATCCACTATCATTACATTCTACATCAAATGCAAGATAAAGCAATAAATAAAACAAGTTAAGGGTATTGAATCGCCATAACGACATTACTATAATCCAATCTCCAACATTGTCAAGTGAAAAGAATATTTACCGGTACATGAGGGTAGGTCAGCCCTAGCAGGAAGCTGTGTTGGAAGGGATGAAGTTTGCAGCTTCAAGTGGTTGGCCAAAGGCTGATTCCAATTATCATGCCGTTCGTCACACGAGGTTTCTTCAACAGAAAGTTTGAGCAAATTAAGTCATATGATACGGTGCAAATTCAAGCAAAAGCCTCCATATTTTTCAGCACGTGCGAAAATTGAAATGTTGAAGATTATGATGAGAGTGAGACTAGTATTATTAATCGTTTTGAAAACGACCAGGCTTAAATATCCAAATTAAACCTACCAAAACTACCCTGATAGCTAAATTACTAACCATATTTTTATTAATAATAATTAGACCCAACACAGTCGCTGGTTTGACCACTTGAAGGCAATCAAGAGTTTGATGTAAAAGTTTCATATTTGGATATAATCGACATATTATTAAAAAGACAAGCTTGAGGACATTAAAAGTAAAACCTTGCTCAAGAATTTCGAGGGCTAATCTTGACAATGTATCACTGCAGTGATTCATAGATAGTTCAAATCTGAGGCTATCGACTTCCCGTATGTAAAGATCAATAGCCATCCACCTAGATAAATAAGACACGTCTCTTGTGACCTGATGCAAAAGAAATTACAAGTTCGTTACAAACAAACTAAACAAATGAGAGTGATCATAAAAATATGCCCAAAACTATGTCACGTTGTCTCAATTTTCTACTTTAATTCGTATCAATTTCCCCGCTTGATGTTAACTAAATTGTAGAAGTTGTCAACTTTAAGGACGAAATCTTCATTTTTTGTATAATTGATGAACTTAGCTGCTTAACCAACTGAACTTATAAATAAAATGACGACTTTGTTAAATTAAACATAAAACTCAAATCTTTAAAATAGAGGGGGGAGGAACTGCGATATTCAAGTTCATGCGGCAAATGTATACAAAGAAAAGTTTAGGAGGCAAACCGAGATGCGTCTCGCTACCACAAGTTCACGGGAATTATAAGAATTAGAGGCATAACTGTTGCTATATAGATACTATATAGATACAAACTCTTGGAGTATAGATCATACCTTTGATGTGACATTAGGATTCCCATCTCTGTCACCACCCATCCAAGATCCAAACTTGATTGGTGTGCAAGTAAGGGGAAGAGGCTTTCCAGTGTGCTGGTAAATCATTAGGGTATATACATCACTTGATGTAGCAATAAGAAATTGAAAAGAGAAAAAAAATTATATCCTAAAACTTAAAAAATTGCAAACTGAATAGAAACCTTTTTCAATGCATTGCTGACTCGCCGCAAATAATGAGGAACGGATTTCCAAAGAGACTGCTCAACTATGTTCAAACCTGAAAATTAAGAGTTATTGGCATCTTTGTTTGAAGTTTTTAAATTAAAGAACAAGAAAATAGAAACGAAAAAATCGGAAACTTTCTTACCAGCTCGAGCTTCATCGACTGGTGTGGGTTTATGGCGCCTCAGTTCGTCCGTTTGCCAAATTGAAGTTATCTCTCTCACCTACAAAAGAAAAGACACTTATAGAGTTCCAACAAAAGTATCATCCTGGAAGATAATATCATCCAAAGAAGAAAAAAAACCAGATCCTCAATCAGCATTTCTCGATCTTCGTCACTCTGACCAATCCGCTCATTGAACTCCAAAAGATGCTGCACAAAATGTATAAATGTTGTCACAAGAAGATCACATACAAAATAGTGAAGAGTATGCCATAGTCATTCAGAAATTGAGTAACATATAATGTCAATGATATCAACAACTTACAGCAATTCTAATGTGTTTGTATTGTAACGTCCGGCGGTTAATTTGCGTGGGATGCGCAGTAAGGACAATTTCTACCTCCTGCAATAATCAAAGCCCGTCACTGTTAAAGGACGAAACTCCTAGCAAAAGCTAGCTCCTGCAATATATCGTGGATTCATACGTAGCTGCTGTACCTGCTTGCAAACGGCATCATAAAGATTCTCCGAAGAGACTCCACTTTGCAAAAGCTTATTAAAAACGTCGTCGCATGATCTCATTAGAGGGGTCGAAGTCCTTTGCTTACGAAGCCTGTGCAAATAAACCGGGGTCTATTAACACTGAGGATAAAAATTCCTCAAACAAAGCATGAAAAACTCGATGCCAAGATGAGTACTGATATCTTAGGCATACAAGACATATTACCAAGTTTCCAGATTCAGTATTTCATACACAAAATATTCGCAATCCTTCAGAAAAATGCACGGCTTTACTTCCATTTCTCACCATTAACAACCTGAAAAAAAGGAGTACAGAAACAAAATTACCCATGATGAGTCTCAGCGATCCCCATTAAGTTGAGATAATGACTGAAAGCGCGGGCAAGAGTCAAGGCCTCCTCCAACGTCATCTTTGAGATCTCCGTCGCGAGCTGCTTCTCGAGCATCTCGGCCATGTCCTTGATCCCCGCCATCCTCATGTTAGTAGCACTCTGTATCCAAGAATCAGATCATCAACACACATACACAATAAGCCCGCATCAATCAAGCATGGTTTCCGAGAAAGTCTTGAAATGTGGCGAAATCAAAAGAAAACTAAGAGAAAAGGCACGTTCCACTCGATCAATACCCAATCTCATGCAAAGACTTGACAAAAATTCAAACGCTACAGAGAGAAAATCCGTTGGAAATTCTTCTCTTTCGTCACCGATGTCCTCGTTTTCCTCAGAAACACACAGGACTCACCGAGACCGAAAGGAAATCCAGACAGACACACGAACATGCAAGACAAGAGTACATCGATCACCATCAAAATCACAGTATGATACAGATATACATATGTATATATATATATATATATAGAGAGAGAGAGAGAGAGAGACCTGTGATAGTATGCGAGTCCGATCGAGCTTCTCCATGAAGGCGTTGCCAACTTCTCGCTGGAGAACCTCGTTGAGAAGGTTTCCGAGCAATTTACAGTCATCGTCGAAGCTCTGGAACGAGATCTCCTCAGCGATATCGTCCGTGGTGTCCGTCATTGCCGAAGAGAGAAGAGAGAGTGAAGTGAATGAAGAGAGAGAAAGCTGTAGCAGAGCAGAGGAAGAGCCAATGGACGAAGAAGACGAAGAAGAAGCAATGCAATGTTAATGGCTCTTCTCGCGAACTGTCTTCTGTACATGTACCAGATATTTTTGCGGAAGATTGTGGGTCCCACTCTCTTGCACTGCAACAGACAAGGAGCGTCCGACACGTGGCGTCCAGGACGAAAATGTGGGACCAATTTTCGTGTGTCCGCTTGTTGGTGAATCTGCGACCAGGTGTTATACAATACAATGTATTATTTTGGTAGTTAACGTTAGGGATATATATCCATGAATATATAAGTGTTTGACAATTAATTTTAAATATTATTGTTTCTTTTAGACTTTAGTCAAGTAAACAATTTATAGATAAATATCAAATAATCTAAAAAAAAAAGTATAACATGAGAGAAACGTATCGGTATGGCGGTATTTTATCTGGCTAAAACAAAAAAAGAGTATTTAACGTTGATTTTTCAAACAATTTTTTATATTTGTGCCGGGGTAACCCTTAGGGATAAGTAATTAATATTTAGTGGCACAAATCAAGCTTTTTCTCTTTTCACGGCCATTGCTCTAATATTACTAGTTTTTTTTTTCTCTCTCTTTAAAATTTTTATCTTATTTTTATGCTTTAATATAATTTTGGCTTTAAATACTGGACGTGTGTTATTTAAAAAAAATGAAATTAGCAGCATAAATACTAAATGTGTTTGAAAAATCAACGTTAAATACTCGTTCTTTGTTTTAACCGAACAAAAAACCTTTATTTTTTCTCACATTAACCCTGAAAAAGATACCTTTCTATAATTTGAGATAGAAGTATTAGTATTTTATCAGGCTAAAAAAGATATTTAACGTTGATTTTTAAAATTTTAGTATTTGTTCCGCAAATAACCTTTTTTTTTTCTTTCTCTTTTTTGGTAGTAACGGTACTTAAACAACAAGCTAATGAATTTTATAAGAACAAAATAAAGTAGGGAACATTGAAAGATTTTATCTTAAAAAGAATAAATTTATGTAAAAAAATATATATATACATACTAAGTACTTACCAGTTACCCCTGTTTTTAACATAGTTTTATTTATTTATTTTGTAATTCTCAATTGAATGAGTTTGATAAGCACGGGATGAATCTGAAAATCGACCAACTGTTTTAGTACAGAATTATGTGATTTTCGTGATTTGCAATTAATTCTTGTTTGCGTGTATTAAGATATGCATGGATTTATAATAAATCTATAAGAGTACACAATCCAACCTATGTAGTTTTAGTATAAACAAATAAACGATAGGAATCGGTCTAATAAGAAGAATCAGTAGATCTATGTGCTGACAAAACAAAGCATATTCCTTGTTAATTAATTTGGGATTATTGTTAATTATTATGTTTGGATTTTTTATTTGAGTATAGTTTCCATCGGCTTGATTCTTAATTATAGTATTTAATTATGGATAGATATCCTCGAATTCTTAACATGATGTGTCTGTAACTCCTTAATGTATTGGTGAAAATTGACTTAACCAATCACAGCATTACATGTGATATCGTCACTTTTAAAGTATGGCTATGTGCTTATTTTAAATGTTGTTTGATTGCAAATCAATATTCAATCTAGAAAATATGCGATAAGAAATGCAAGAATATTTAAGTGATAGTTCATCGTAGTTCATGTGGATTGAATTCCATCGTGATCTTGTACAATTATGTGAAAAAAACTTCTAAGTCCAAGCTTGAATGCTCTTGGTACAAGAACGTTAAAGTGGAGAATGTTTTTGGAGATTTGTGTTTTCTCTTTCAAGGAATATTCAGATGTGCAAGTTGGCTAAAATTTTGTCTTTAATGAAGATCTTATATTATTTTTAGGCAAGTATTTGAGCCTCTAATGTAATTTAATTACAAGGATGAACCCAAATCTCGTGGTCCCTGCGGTCCCAAAACTCTTCGAGTGTTGGCTGAGCTGGCGATCTTGTCGGGCCGTCGGGAGACAGGTTCATGTGGTGAGGATCTTCATTCTTTGACGTATCTAGAGGGTGCGCCTGGGTAAATCTTTGAGTGTTGGATCGGAAAGGTTTTTCTTTTCTCTAGCTGATTGTGGTTTTATCCAATTCACCTTTTCATTCGTGTTGGGAAAGCCTGTGTCGAGTAAGATTCTTCAGGAGCCAGGATCCCTCCTGGTCGAAGGAGATCCAATCCAGTATTGTTTTCCACGTGACAAAAGAGGGATAAAAAC
Source organism: Parietaria judaica (assembly GCA_954871525.1). NCBI lineage: Eukaryota > Viridiplantae > Streptophyta > Magnoliopsida > Rosales > Urticaceae > Parietaria > Parietaria judaica. The sequence goes on from OX940870.1 coordinate 29,953,728, forward strand.
GGGGTTTTCCCTTAAGGTCTCTGCCACGTGTTCTTTCGATCAAAGATTTTGTTATGATTATTAAGCTGTGTAAATTTGAAACCCAACAGTCAGCCTCCTATTCTTCAAGTGTGAAATATTGAGCGTAATATTTATGTAGAATCCAACCGATTTGTTGGGATCAATTCCAATTTCCTGGTCGACTAAAGCTTGTGTTGCTTCAACTTCCTCTCTTTTGGGTTCAGTTTGCAAGTTGCTTCTTCATTACGCAACGATGGATGTGTGCCAATCATCTACGTTCACTGATCGAGGTGTCCTTACGATTATAGACATGCCGATTCGGGACTTAAGTGTAAATTAGTAAGCCAAAACGTCATTTCAATGTGGGCCGTTGGATCTCTACAATTTTGACGCTCATTTTTTGGGCCGTCGGATCTTTATTCAAAAATGCATTAAAATAAAACTATGAAAGGTTATTGTTAAGGTCGGATTTCATATAGATAAGTTACTTAACTCATTTTTTTTTTGGTGGCTAATGACATTAAAGTCACACTTTTATTGCAAATACACTCTTACAACGTTAAATGTCATATCACTATATTACATACATGCCATATGTGAGTCTTTCTCGATCATCCTCCGGACCGCGCTCCACTACCCATATTCGGTCGTATTCCGAGGATGAGACTACTATGTGTAGTACGCCGCGGTCGGCAGGACGACCAAGTAATGTGGCACGTTTAACATTGCAAAAAGATGTGGTGTTTAACGTTTTTTTGTTTTTGTTTTGAGGGATGTGGCGTTTAACGTTGAAAGGTCTACTTGCAATAAAAAAATGACGATAGTGACTTCCACGACAAAAAAAAACTTCACGACTCATCTATAAGAAATGATCATTTCGATAACTTTCCCCGCAAATTACCAAAAAAAAAAAAAAAAAAGAGAAAGTACTTAGACTGATTATTTGGTGAGAGTGCATGTCTGACGATGAAAGCCACTGCAGAATAAAAAGTAGATAAAACGACGTCGTATTCAAAATCATGTTTGACCTCAAAAAAATAAAAAAAGTAAAAGACTCGTCTCGCGTTCGATACTGTGCGTGGGTCTGTCTAGAGTGGAATCAATATTCTCGGAGCAGAATGGCCAGCCCGGCGCCGAAAGTGGGCGTGGCGGTGTTCGTGCTCAAGGGCAAAACGGTCCTTTTGGGAAGGCGTCTCTCTTCCATCGGAGCTTCCACCTTTGCCCTCCCCGGCGGCCACCTCGAATTCGGTCAGTCGCTCTTTCCGATCATCCAACCATTTAATCATATTTTTCTAAACTGGGTGAATTGCTAATCCATAATTATATTTTGTATTATAATTAATCAACCCTATTATTTGTGATTTGTGATCTATCCCCAAATCAATTTTATATGTTAATAACGGTGTATATTACAGCGTATAAATTCTAATTCTTTTAACAAGATTTTCAATATTTAATATTTTTTATTCTTTTTAAAATTAATTTATTTTTCAATTGATTTAATTTAACAAATTATACAAGTGTTATTAAGTTTGAGATATATATATATATATATATATATATATATATATATATATATATATTTAAATTATCTTTGTATTTTAACAATTAGATAAAATGTTAGAGAGAATCGAAATATTAGATATTAAAACTTATGCTATTTTAACAATAAATAAAAATATACTTGCTGCTAATAACTCGAACAATTTATCGACATACGTCGTCCAACCTTCACACCCAGATTTTACTTCGTCTTTTGTATACGATGACATTTGTTCGAGAGAGAACTTCAGGTTTAGATAGTTCTCTCCGATTTGGTTTGTAATCTTTGATATTTTCATTTATATTATCCCGAGCCTCGATTTTTACTTTGCCTTCCTTGGGTGCCAACCTAGTTGGGATTCGAGTTCGCTTAGTGAGATTTCGGGCCTCCAACTTTGACTAAAAAAAAACTCTAAATTTATCGACTAACTCGCAAAATATGTTACTTTTGGAATATTCATGGTCGTATTTTTGTCATTGAATCCTTACTGTTTCAGGAGAGAGTTTCGAAGAGTGCGCGGCAAGAGAGGTGAAGGAGGAGAGCGGGTTGGACGTCGACAAGATTGAGCTCCTCACGGTCCAAAACAACGTCTTTCTCGAGGAGCCGAAGCCGTCGCACTACGTGATCGTCTTCTTGCGCGCGGTGCTCACCGACCCCCAGCAAGAGCTGCAGAATCTGGAGCCCGACAAATGCGGCGGCTGGGACTGGTACGAGCTTGACAACCTTCCCGAGCCGCTCTTTTGGCCTCTCCGGGAGATGCTTCACTGCGGATTCAGTCCCTTCCCCACTGACTAATGGGAATTCGTGTTGGTTTGTGACAACCATCGACCTGATTTCTACGCTTTTTTTTTTCTTTTTTACCTTAACGTTCTTAGACATGGGTGACAAGAGTTCCTCTCATTTTTCCTTACGTTATATTTGCCCTTCACCGCGTAAAAAGAGAAACGGTAACATATACTTTATCTCTGCTTCTATTTAAGCGCGAGCCCCAACCGAGCTGCATTTCCAACGCCATGTGCCAATGTCCAAAATGAACATACGGTGTCACGGTAATTTCGTCACGCTTACAAGGTTTTTGCGCTTTTCAACCAATTTTGACTTGATTTTTTACCACTCTAATTACAAGATTACCACGTTTCTCAACTAGTTTTAACTTGATTTAAATACTCGATATCATTACATGTGAAATATTTTTTTTCGCTTTTTTTCTTTCTTTCTTTGAATTTTGGCAAGATTTGACCACTCAGCAATATCAGAGTTACTAGATTTTTCAGTCTTATCAACAAATTCAGTATAGGATGAGTCAATTCCTTCACCAACTCAATGCTTGCTCATTGAATTCCTTAATCTCCCCCTCAAGAAATCTCCAGTTGTTGTAGAGCTCAAACCTCTCACAAGAATCGATCGAAGAAGCTATCTTCAAATCTGTATAATTTTTTTTTTTGTTTTTTTTTTTTCGTTTTTGTCTTTGATTGCTTTGAGTACGATTATTCTCACTCAAGCTTAACTGAATTAGTTGGCCTCTGAAGGTTTAGGAATAAATCCGATCACTCTAATGTATGCCTTTGCTTACTGATATTTGTTATGATTTTTCTGTTTTTTTTTTTTAATTCATTGCTTAGTGATTCGTTCACCAGTTTTTTTTGGATTGATTTGAAGTATAAAGTTCGAGTAGGATACACTTCATTGAAGTTATTGCGAAATCTAATAGATAAATAAATAAAAAAAATGACATATTTTAATTAAATGTTTTCGACAAGCTCGATCAATCTTATTCACAAGTAAAGCTAATAGACGACACATAAATTTTATATTCTTCATTTAAATTTTCGTACTTAGCTTTATGCATGAGTTAAATGTGTATTTTTTACTAAAAAAAAGCTTCAAATTCAAGTTTTGTTGCAGTGGTGATGTTTTTAAAATGTAAATGTCATATAGGCATTTAAATCATTAACAGTATATCGTAATTAGAGGTGGTGTTTTAATTGTTATTATAAGATAATTTATTACTACTATATTATATTCTCTTCTATAATAAATAAGAGAGAGAGAGTTTATTACTATTAAAGTTCACGATTTTATGCCTTGAACCATTCTTGAATATGACAAACACAAACAGCACGATGCTTTGTCGTCACTGTCGCCCGATTCTCATACAAGATTTTAGGATTTCATTAAATGTATCTGTTTCTATTTCCAAGTCCTAAAAATTAAAAGTTAAAAACACATATGCAAATTAGGTCGCTATTTAAAAAGTTTAGTGGTCATGAATATTTTAAAACCGATTAAAAAATCTATGGGCTAATTCTTTCATTATTTACCCTTCTGAATGCAAGGTTCTGAAATTCTCAATTTAAAAAACAGTACATTAGGATTACTATCGTCACATACACATTATTGGCTAATTTATTATAAACAATTTTGTATCTTGGAAGATATCCAATTGGTTTGGTGAGACTTGGTGAGCTATAAGTAAAATAAACTTGCAATGTCATATACTCCTATCAATCCACTAACATAATCTATAAGATTATTTTTTCACCAAATCGATATCAGAATGTTTTCAGTTTTCATTTCACCACCAACATTGTGCCTTAACACAGCAATTAAAATATAAAATACTTGTTTTAATCTGAGATAGAGTGGGATAAAGTGGTTGGTTCTAGGTAATAGTTAGTTGACCAATGCTGAATATCTTGTCGGTCCATGACAAAACTGACAGTTAAAGTTTGTGGATTGCTTGCTGGATTTTTTGTGCTAATAACAGAAAAATGAAACTGACCACACTGCAAAAGAACAGTATGGTTCGGTGAAAAAATGAAGTTTAAAGAGACAAAACATAGGTCTTTCGATAGGTCTCTGCCTAAAGCCCTAGACTAGTTTGAAACTGCAAAGTTCAAATTTTATCTAATTTTTATTGGCTCATAATTTCATAGGATCCTTACCCACTGAAAGATCATTATTTGAACTTGCAATATCATTTAATGTGTGGGGAAATTTCGTTTCCAGCATGAGAAAATTCATTAACTTCTCTCGTACCATCTAATCCATTTTCGTTCTAAATCTGCTAGACTCTAAAGTCTCTTCTAAACTATATTTTCTTATCATTTATTTTTTAAAATATTATTTTTCTTCCAACATCGGTAAAAATGGACAGCAATTGTCGATATAAAAGGATGAGCGATAAAAAAGAGAGGGAAAAACCGATGCTAATCACCGATCAGATTCATTTGGTATAGATCGGTGACCACTAATTTAATATATATATATACATATATATTTCATTAACGATTTAATACGTTTCAGTTAGCATGGTGTCAAATGAGCTTGGGTGGGCTGGCCCCTCCCACAACTTGTTTAGCCCGCATATTAAACGGGCGGGCTTGACCTGCCCCGTTCAATGTGTGGGGTGAGGTGGGTTTTGGAAGAGCTATCAAGGCCCACCCTGGCCCATGAACTCCAACCTACAGCGGGGCGAGGTGGGGCGGACTCTTACGACTTGAATCTATTGAGTTTTTACAGGTCGAATTTAATGGGCTTTTCACAAACCAAAACGTGTTAGGTTTTTACGGGGTTAATTAGTTATGAAAGAGATTAATGAATCTTAAAACCGAAAGCTAGTAAATAATGAAATTGATTTGTAAGTTATAAAGCCGATTAGGGAATTATTAAATGAATTTTTAAATTGATGAATGTTAAAATTGATTCGTTAATTTTAAAATTTAGAGGTTGAAGAGTACAATGAAAGTGATAAGTAAATAATAAAATCAAAATAAGTGATTTTGAAATTGATTAGTGAATAATAAAATTAGAATAATGATTAATGAAAGTGACTAGCAATTGTAAATTATAATTGTAATTTGTAAAGTTGAAACTAAGTTAAGAAATTAATAAGTTAATTATGTAGTTATACTTGAAATTACTAAATGTTATGATCGATAAGCGAATTACGGAAAAATCCGTATGCCAAAGAAATGGCATATCAGGATTACGGGGCACTTAAAAAAATATGTTTTGAACTGTTGAAGTCATTTCAATCTTATGATTTTGGTGTTGGCATTTTTTGTGAGTATACGTGGAGTTACCCCTAAACGGATCTTGCATTCCACTCTTGACATCGTTTGAAGAATGAGACTAAAGGGATTCAGCTTTAGTCAACTTTCCTATGACGGTCACTCACTAGAGAGGTGGCCGTCTACAAATTAGAAGCCGCACTCGTAAGATTGAGTTCTTTTACTAGCTATCTGAAGAGAGAGAGTATTGTTTATATTTTTAAATATTATCTTAATCATTGTCTTGTAAATGTTAATTGGTGATTAATTTGGTTAAGAGTCTTGTAGAATAAGTAATTCACATTGAGTATCTCTTTACTTTCGGATCTTATTTTGGTTTTTTTTATTGGTAGAGAAACTAACTTTACACGAACGAGTACAGCCAAAATGTAGAATTGGGATCCAATAATAAATGTTGGAAAGGAGAGTTTGTAACGCAATTATGTGTGTTTGACTTTGACCAATGGGTAGTGCACAAATGAGCACACACTAATCGCACGCTGCTCTGTAATGCTTAGCTTAGGGCGGCTAATCAGCTATGAAAACTAGCACGAATATCGCATTACTCTTAATCATTATTCCTCTCAGCCGAAAGCCATGCAATCAAAACAAAACAAACAAAAAGGACTAGTAATTAGTAGTTGTTTTTCATTTTTAACAGTGATAGAATTATCTATAATTTTTTGCAAATAAACTAATTATTGGGTTAGTTACCTCACCTGCCCATTTTGGACTACTGTTTCAGTGCAAGATCGTACGCACAGTCCTTATTCTAATACAGTACTTAATAAATAAATAAATAAATAATCACTCCTTAGATCGACTGTCTACCTAGTGCCACTGTCGATTTCTAGGTTCTTATATTTTTATATATTTCACGTTCGTATTTTCAATTATTAAAAAACATAAAGCTCTTGTTTTTCCTTGTTAGCTCACCGATCCATGATAAGAGTAAGAGACAACGGGTCCTACATAATCTGAGTAGTTACATAAGAGCCAATGGGCCCAAACAGCATTACACAAGACACAAGTATATGCTGTGATGAAACAAAATTTCTATGCATATATAAAATAAAATATTATAGTAGCAAATGTATTTAAGCTCACGTGTGAAATTAACTATCATGTTGCATTAATAAAAGGCGAAATACCCAAATCGAGTAAAAGAGTACGCTTGAGTTTTCGATCTCCATTCTATCACTCCCCTCTGTCTGTTTGTAGTAAGATATACATAATATGTTATTAATGAAAATCTGTTAATTAAATACATGTAAATTACAAACGTTAAAATGAGAATCCAATAACACAACTCACTACAAAGTACCAAAAAAAGACAAGTTAAAGATGAAAAACACAAATTTTATTGTGTACTCGATTTGAATACTTCAACACTTAAAAATTTATAAATAGAACAACAGTAAATGTACCGCTATTATATATCTAAAATAAATGTAACCAAGCTTGGTTGGCTTAGTGGTAACACCACTACTCACCTCAACAAAAGGTCACATGTTCAAACCTAATGAGAAACAAAATGCTTGCCTCCTTTGTATATGTAAACTAGACCAATAGTATCACTTGTTCTTACACTTAATATATCTAGTAATGCGAGAATGCATTGTAACATTTAGTGGTGCACATTACGGCGTCGCGGCCGATTGCGGCGAAATCGCCAAACGTCGGGTCGCAATGCGTCGTGGGGGAGAGAGAGAGAGAGAGCGGGGGGGGGGGGGGAGGGCTCAGAGTCGCGCTGCACCGAGGGAGTCGCGAACAGTCGCGATTTAGAGCCTCGAATCGCGAAACATTGCGACTGGCCGGAGAAAGCCGCGATGCGTCGTTGGCGGGACTGGCGATTTTTTTGTGCAGCTTTAGTAACATTGGCAAATAGAGCCAGTTCATTAAAAATATCTAAAATAAATGACAGTTGTATTGTACTAATATAGTAATATATATATATATCCTAAAATATTTTCAATGGAATTTTTATGAAAAATAAAATAATTGGATATTATTAATAAATTATTTTAAATTTAAATTTAAATTAACAGTATTAAAAATAACCGTATATATAAAGGTGTATAGTAAAATTTAATTTTTACAAGAAAAATGTATTCAGATCTGCATTCAGATCTTAAAAAACAAACACACTTAATTATGTGTCATTCAGATTCAGATGTCACATCTTATTATTCAGATGTGCATTCAGATTCAGACGTCTTAATCTTAATGTAAACAAACGGACCCTTAATTATGTGTCATTCAGATTCAGATGTCACATCTTATTATTCAGATGTGTATTCAGATTCAGACGTCTTAATCTTAATGTAAATAAACGAACCCTTAGTGAATGAATACAACTTTTTTCTGTATTATTTCTTGACTCGAATTCCCATGTAGTCATGTACACTAATCCCAATCACTCGACTCTTCCGTGAGAAAAAAATAAGCGCCTAAAAGGCCTCAGGGTTGCAGAATGGGCTGTCTCTACACACTTTTGTCTCCGATAAGCCATCCTATTGCCTGCCCGAAACACCTACATATATATTTCCTCCGTTAGGTGGGGGCTGCTCACCTTCTTTTCTCACTCCTCATTTTCAGCCCACAAAACCAAACCACCGAATAACTTCACCACTACACACTCTCTGTCACAACACAATCATAAATAAATAACCTCTTCTTCTTCAACATCTTCAACACGACACACCATGAGGACCATCATGGACAAGACCCCCCACGACTCCTCCTTCTCCTTCTCCCGCAGATACTTCCACTGGAACAAGAAGTCCGGCGATCACGACGTCTACGACAACGACAAACCCTTGTACGACGACGAGGAGGTCCTTAACGCCTTCGACAATCACGACGACGTCTTGGCGCCCGCGCTGAAGAGTAAGAAGAAGAAGTCGGCGGTGTCGAAGCTGCTGACCCTCTTCCGCCCGGCCGGGCGGGGCAGGCTGGGGACCAGGGTGGTGGGGACGCTGTTCGGGCACCGGCGGGGCCACGTGCACTTCGCGTTCCAGGAGGAGGCGCACGCGCGGCCCGCGTTCCTCATCGAGCTGGCGATGCCCACGAGCGTGCTGGTGCGGGAGATGGCGTCGGGGCTGGTGCGCGTGGCGCTGGAGTGCGCGCGCGCGTCGCCGCCGCGGAGGCTGATCGAGGAGCCGGTGTGGCGGACGTACTGCAACGGGCGGAAGTGCGGGGTGGCGTCGCGCTTGGAGTGCGGGGCGGACGAGTGGCGGGTGCTGCGCGCGGTGGGGCGCATCACGATGGGCGCCGGGGTGCTGCCCGGGGGCGATGACGCCGACGCCGGGGAGGTGATGTACATGCGCGCCAGCTTCGAGCGGGTGGTGGGGTCCAAGGACTCGGAGGCCTTCTACATGATGAACCCGGACGGGTCGGGTGGGCCCGAACTCAGCATCTATTTGCTTAGAGTCTAAACTTTGGATCATAATATGCGATCATGTTGTATTTTTTTCTTCTTCTTGACTTGGTGTCTTGGATTCGATCAAGTTATGCCTAAGGGTGTCTTTTGAATTTTGATGTGTATAGACTAGTAGTTTATGGAACGTTAATATATAAATATTTTAGTAAAAACTAAATTATGTTTTTTTTTTTTTTTTTCTAACTTGATGTCTAGATTTCAGAAAGTCTTTTAGGAAAATTACGTGATATTCATAAACTACAGTATTCAATTTCACTGATGAATGCTTGGATAATATATGTAAACATTTTCTTTCTCTCTTTATTGCAAAGTGGGACTCTATTTAAAATTCGTACATTAAGTGATATCTCATTTTCCTTCTGCATGCGCCTAACGGGGATCGTGGGATCCTGTACTCATTTAGTAGTTAATTTGATCGTTTTTACACAAAGGAAATAATGTGCTACTTTTTGAAAATTCAGAGACATTATTGCCAAAAAATAAATTCAAAGAACAAAATTTAACAATATACAAAGTTCAAGGGATACTCATGGCAATTACTCAAAAGGTTATTCCATATGAAGAAAGAAAAAACATAATTAAGACGATTTCTTAGTGATTACAATATTCAAATGAGTTAGAGGGGAAGATTTGGTGATCATTTGTTTGCTCACCAAGCTCGATTTCCATAGTAATTTATTTCTTTTGTTTTTGTGTCGTTGGGGTATGCAAATCTTGGGTCAACGAATTCAGGCGATGTGTATAGAAGAAAGAAAGCTCGTATAAAATAATTTATTTGAAAGTGGGGATTAGAGATATTATTATTATAATAATGATTGTGTTCTCCAATATATAAATGCAATTCGATCGTGTCCAAAACCATGCGGTTCTCTCTACGCTATTGCTGGTTTTGTTGCCTTGATTTTGATGGCAAGCCAATAATTTTGTTGGATTAATGGTTATGCCATTATTGTTGCTATGATATACTGCACTATTGTCAACGCATGTTCATTTCAAGCCGAGCGTTGAAACATGGCGATCGAGCTATGATGAAGATGTGCTCTCTATCTATGTACGTTTTACCAAAGCCACTAGTTTAAAGCTAGTAGTATAACCGACCATATATATATATTTGGGGTAAACTGCGGCTAAACCTAATGTTTCATTTTTTTAATTATATACCCAAAGTTTTATTTTGGTGGCTATGATACCCAAAATTTATTCCGTTAACGCTAAACGTACCCACCGTTAAATCTCAGTTATTTCACCCGCGTGGCATATATTATAAGGGTAAACTGCGGCTAAAATACCCAATGTTTCATTTTTTTTATGATGCACCCAAAGTTTTTTTTTTTTGTGGTTATAATACTCAAAGTTTATTTCGTTAACGCCAAACGTACCCACCGTTAAATTTCCGTTATTTCACCCACAAATTGTGCTACCTTAGAATCCGCAAACACACTAAGCCACCCGTCCATCTTCATCTCCTGCTATGGTAATCGACATTGCCGGCCCTGGCTATAGGCGGGCGCCTAGGGCCCCAAAATTTTAAAGGCCCCAATTTTATTAGATATATTGTTGTATACTTAATTAAATATAAACAAAATTTAATTTTTATATACTTTAAGGGCCCCAAAATTTTACATTGCCTAGGGCCCCGACTAAAAACGACGAGTTCATGGCCGGCCACTAATCGACATTTAAATTTTTTTATAAAACAAGTGTACATATATTGTAACATGCAAAAATGTTACATTTAACATATAGTTAGACTTAAAATTGTGGCATGTTAAAGTTTCATAAAATTTAATTAAATATAAATTATCCATATTAAAGTGAATGAAGTACTATTATATTTTTAAATAATATAATAAGTAGATAATTTATATGTAACATTTATATATTATATAATTTATAAAATGTAACATGTAAAATTCAATTACAACTATATAATAAAACATGTAAAAATATAATAAAATAACATTACATGTAAATATTCATAATTAATAGATTGAAATAAAATTATAAAAAAACATCATGCTAGATATATTATATATTACATTTATAAATTACACAATCTATAAAATGTGTATATAAATATTATCTTTATAAATATTTATAAACGATATTATAAATTGTCTATTATACCCTAAACCCTATTAAAAAAATATGTCATGCGGGCAAAATTACGGAAATTTAACGGTGGGTACGTTTGGCGTTAACAGAATAAACTTTGGGTATTATAGCCGCGGGTGAAATAAACCAAAAAAAATGAAACATTGGGTATTTTAGCCGCGGGTGAAATACCGGAGATTTAACGGTGGGTACGTTTGGCGTTAACGGAATAACCTTTGGGTATTATAGCTACCAAAAAAAAAACTTTGGGTAAATAATTTTAAAAAAATAAAACATTGGGTATTTTAGCCGCAGTTTACCCATATATTTATATATATAAATATAAAGTCCATTGTTTATTATTCCAAGAGATAAAAGACAGATCTCAATGCTCTTTTTGATTATAATAAGAAGTTAATTTTTGTTGGCTTCTATATTAAGATTTCATTAAGGGAGAACAAATACCGATATTGGGTTACATTAATACTATTTGAATATTTTTGGATTGGCATACGGATATATGTATGCAAATATTTGTGTCATAAGTAGTGGCAGAGCTACATACGCATCGCTATATGCATGTGCATACGCTCACTTCAAACAAAAAGAAAAATTTATAATTTGATTTGATTCGGCTCTTCTCATTCTCTCTCCCTTCGTAACTCGATAAATCTATTTTAATATCCTTTGAACTTTAATATAATATTTTATGTCTAATAGTCGCTTTAACATTATTGTTTTATGATATTTTGTTTGTTTAATTAGTTGTAAAAAAAAATCGACTGAAATATGCTATGTGTTTCGCCTGAAATGAAAGTCTGGCTACGCCAATTGTCGTAAGAGTTTAAAGATTGTTAATGTATGATGGTGAGTAAATTTCCTAAAATAAATAATAAAACAAAAAAAATATAAACATACTATAAGTGTTCCTATGTTGAGTTCCCAGGGTTTGAAAACGTGATACAAAATTATGTAAAAAAAATATACTATTCGCAGTTAACTGCTCTTTGGTTGCTTTCTTGAATTTATGAGATAATTATAATGAGTTAAGTAGTATGTAAATAAATTTATGACTCATACATGAATAGATTCTCGATTACTTGGAGAGCTGGTGGATTGCATTAAGATCCATACATGAATATGGTCTCGAGATTTCATTTACAGCTAGCATAATACTGTAAAAAAGTTCCCTTTACAACTTTATGTGTGCCGTCTAATTTATTGGAACTCGCAGCAAGAGAATCTAGCCTTGAAGGCTTGAATACTCGTGGAAAATTTGGGAGCCATGATGAACTTCTCGTTTAATCCTCTAGGGCTTGAAGATTATAATATAGTTGAGACTGAGAGTTTTAGGTGGCGTTTGGTTATGGTCTCCGAGACCAGTTTTTGGTTTTGGTTTCAAACAGTGTCATATTGGTTTCGCAGACCGCGTTTGGTTGTCAGTTGTCTTTGTTTTCTGAGACCGGTCTCGCAGACCACTGAAATTTTAATGAAGGAAAACAGAAAACGGCTTGAAGTTGTTTTCTGTCTTTGGTCTTTAACTCAATCTTACAAAATAAAACAATAATAAATATATTATCATTCTATAATATTATTTTTATATTATTTATAATAATATATTAACTATTAAATTAACTTATATAATAAATTATTAAAATCATTTTTATATATAATATAAATTTTAATGATATTACTATCATATTAACAAATATATACTTAAATTATGTATATTATTAAATACTAACTTAATTACAATGATATAAACTCTTGAAACGGAATATTTACTACTTTATATATATATATATTTAATCATGTTATTAGAGTCATGAAACATGAATAATTTTTGTATTATGGAAAATATTTTTTAGACATAATATTAATATATATTACGTTAAAATAAAACATACTTTCTTTTTAGTAACATAAATTGTGTTCTATTGTATTTTTTTTCATTTAAATTCAACCACAGATTAACAAAAGACTAACCAAACAGTGTTTCAAAAATCAAACTCCCAGTCTGGTTGGTAAACTAAACTCTTAGACTAGTTTCCCAAACCAAATTGCAAAACTGATTTCCCAAACCAGTTAACCAAACGCCACCTTATAATTCACGAGAGAAATTTAATTATATTAGTTAGAGTCGAGATCATATAAAATTTATCTTATTAAAGTTATTTATTTATCAAAGTTCTACTTGATACTTATATAATTAGGAAAAAATCACTCTATCTTATCAAAGTTATTTATTTATCAAAGTTCTTGGGGAGGGTGGTCCTCACTAGTTTGTAATTCCTTCGCAGGGGCGGACCCAGAAAATGATTTCGAGGGTGACGAAACAATGAACATAAAAAAAAATTAAACTATATTTAATAAATTCTCAAAATATATAAATACATCTAACTACAAAATTATACTCAATAATAAAACAAGTCGCAAATTTTCGTATAAACATTTTTTTATTAATGATAGAATCTATAATTAGTATTGTTATCAACAATAGTAAGTAGTATACTATTATAGTTCCCTAAAAAAAGTATACTATTATGGTAAACTATTTAGTACTTTTGCCACGATTTCCTCATTATAATATAGTCAATACTAAAAAAAAACCTCAATACTGAATTCTAAATAACAGTATATAATGATACAGAAAAGAATGAATGGGCCCACCAAAATATATTGATTTATAAGAAAGCAAAAATAGTGGCATAAAGAGATGATATAGAAAAAAATGAATGGGCCCACCAAAATATATTGATTTATAAGAAAGCAAAATTAGTGGCATAAAAAGTAAGTGGCAGGACTCGATCTTGGAAATGTGCAGAAATTCGTGACTAAATCTATTATGAAACGACTAAACTAAGTTTGCTCAATGTTAATGTAAAACCCAAAATATATTATATATATATATATAAAAAAAAAAAAAAAAAAAAAATTGTCAGTCAGGGTTCGATACCCTCTTTTCTCCCCCCCTCTTCTTTTCCCTTTTCTCCCTCTCCTTCCTCCCGTATCTCTCCCTCTCTCTGTTCTTAAAAAAAAATTTCTCCCTCAACAAAATGTTCAAAGCTTGACAACTCGGTCACCGGAGCTCCGATCGGCGAGATCTTGGTACCGTTGGAAAGCTCTCGAGGAGGCGAACAAGCTGCTGGGCGGAAGTCGACCGGAGGTGGCGGCGTTTGACCGGAATAATCGCCGGAAGGTTCAGTTTTAAAACCTTAGATCTATTTCATTCCGGTTAGATTTTGAGAAAACTAACACCGGAATCATGTTCATGACGCCTATTAGAGTCCGTTGGTGGTGCCACCTCGCCGTCGTCGTCGCCGGCCGCCGCCGTCGGCCGCCGCGTCATTTTCCGATCTCGGATTTTTTTGAGGGGTTTTGAAGCCCTCGTCGAGGAGATCGAAAGCCCTCGATCGGAATCGTCATCGGACTCTCGGTAAGCCCGAATTTCCTTGACCTAGTTTCTGAATTTAGATGATCAAATTAGGTGTGTTCTGGGCCTTGATTGATGAAATTGACCTCGCCATTGTGTTTAGAATAGTCGAATTAGGCTAGGAGAGGTATCACATTGTCGAATTGATGCCCGTTTTACTGCCTCGTTTTGCGTGCCCGACGGGAATTCGGCCCGGGTTAAATGTCAGCGTATCGGGTTTTCAATTTACAATTTGAATTCCAATCTTAGTAATATTTGACTTATGGATGGTATCGGTGTTATAGTTGGCGCGGATAGTCGTCCCGTGGTCACCTCGAAAACCGTGCTACCTGAATCACCCGTTATGAATAGTACATCGGATCCCGAAGTCTCTGATCATCGAAGTCAAGGCCAAGACGAACCCGCATCTTCGACTAGCTAGTCGATCGGTCAAAGTTTCCACAGATCGAGGTAGGGGCTATTACCTTTTCTCGCTTTTAAAATGAATGTAGAAACCAACGATTTAATGAAGATCGAACCGGATAGGTTAAAAATTGGAATTAATGAAATGATTTGATAATTAATAAAATTAATGTTATATAGTCGTCGCTTGATAGCGAGGCTGGATACCAGGTATGGTTGCATCGGATTGATGCTGGTTATATTTTATGTTTATGGTTACGTCGGGATGACGTATGTTGATGTGGTACCCGCTTCGGGCGGATGATGATTATTATGATATTGGTACCCGCTTCGGGCGGATGATGATTATTATGATATGGTACCCGCTTTGGGCGGATGAGCTGCTGACGAGCAGCTGGCTACTGCGCAGTAGGCCGGATATGATTATGGATATGGATATGATTGGTGACCCAAAAGTCAACATTTCGACCCATGGCGAACTGGCCGTCTTTGGTGGTGATTAGGATCCCGAGTCGAGGACGAGTTACGGTTAGGGACTACTAGTCCACCTGTGCTCGTGCCTTGAGGACTCGATGGGATATAGTGGAGAAAAGGCGCGAGCTGACTCGGCATGGACCACCGAAATGATTTGACTTTTGTGGAGTATATTTATTTATCTGTTTTATTGTTGAAAGTGAAATTATGATGATTAAATGGGTTATGATGTCATTTAATTTAATTAATTGAAATTTGACTAATAATGGTTCGGTAAAGAGAATTGGTAATAGATTCCCTACTGAGCGTGTGGTGCTCATCCCTTCCATATACATCTTTTTCTTTCCAGCTTCAGGTGGTGTTCAGTACCAGACTCCGGACGAGGAATAATTTGATTCAGGAAGTCTACGTGTCGTTTTGCTTACCTAAACCTTTAATGTTCGTCGTGGTGAATTTCGTATTTTTAGTTGATCTTTAATTTCGAAAATGTAAAGGATTAAATTAAGGATATTTGTGATGGTGGTACTTTGTAATTGTCGTTTTATGGTGTTGTATAAACTGTGGTCGTTGACGTTGTATTGTCGTTTTAAGTCCCACGGGCAAAAGTTATGTGTTTGTTGACGTGGACGTTGAATATTCAACGATATTGTTTAAATGATGATGTGTCATTGACCGGTCCAAGTTTGAAAAGTCGTCGTTTTTGTCTTATTCTACTAACCCCCATCTAGGGGCGTTACAGTTTGGTATCAGAGCCTAGGTTACGGCACCTAGGGTACAACACCATAAAGTTCTTTATTGTCTTTATGTGTTTTTATCGTGTTTTGCTTTGTATCACCATCCATAATCCTGATATTTAATCTTTTTACAGTTGATCAACTTGGTTCAGAATTCCCAAAGTACCCTAAATCTGCGTCCCCCGTTAGATCTTGAAGAATCTGCATTGTATTCTATGTTCCGTAATACGTGATACAATCTCTTAGTTCTGCAGTTGAAATAATGAAATCTTTTAAGGAGATCTTGTTCCAAAATCCTCTATAGTTTGATGAATTTCCTGATGCTGCTACAATTGAAATGTGAATGGCATTAATGAAGAAAAATTTGAGGTGCTTGAAAATTATGATGTCGTAGTTAGCCCTGAAGCTAGAATGGTAAATTTTGGGTAATGATTTCATGCGCAATGGGTTTGCGAGAACTTTACGCCAAATCGTTACTCTAACTTCTCAAAATTGATTGTTTCAGCCAAAAACCTCGAGACATGTATTATTCCTTCATCAATGTGCGCTCATATAGGAAATTGCCAAAAGCTTTAACGATCTACAAGTCTTGTGAGCTTGTCATTGAGGGAAGTAAATTCTCATTTGACGTAATCGTTCCCCGTATGATCGAGTTTGATGTAACATTGGAAATGAATTTGTTAGAAAAGTATCGTGCTATAGTAGACTGCTACAAAATACATGGCACCCTCGGAGGAAAAGAAAATGAGCATGTTAATATGGCCTCATAATTTTATCTTGAAGTCTCTCCTTGGAGGAAAGATGAATTTTGAAGGGTCGGAAGTTAATTGTACCATGGAAGGTGTGAGGCAAAGTGCAATCGACCCGCATATCCCAATAGTACAAGATCTTGAAGATGTGTTTTCCGCAGAGATTTTAGGATTTTCTCCAGATTGTCGATTGGGTTTGACATTGACCTAGTTCCTGGGAGTTTTCCGATTTCTATGGCTCATTACCGTATGGCTCCAGCAGAATTGACAGAATTGAAGAAGCAATTAGACGACTTGTTGAGTAAAAGGTTTATCTGGCAGAGTACATCACCGTGGGGAGCACCGGTGTTATTCGCTAAGAAAACTAATGATAGTTTACGCCCTTGTGTGGACTACAGACAGCTCAACATGATAATGATTAAAAAAAAAAAAAAAAAAAAACCTTTGTCACGAATTGATGACCTATTCGATCAATTGGGAGGACGCAAGTTTTTCTCAAGGATATAGTTGCGGTCAGGTTACCACCCGTTGAGGATTCGAAATGCAGATATTCCGAAGACATCGTTTCGTACACGATATGGTCACTTTGAGTTCACGGTTATGCCTTTTGGTTTAACGAACGCTCCAGCGGCGTTTATGGACTTGATGACTAGAATTTCCCGACCATACTTGGATCGATTCGTTGTTGTTTTCATTGACGACATACTTATCTATTCAAGAACCCTAGAAGAACACGCAGAAAATTTGCGAATAGTTTTGTCAGACTTTACTGGACCATCGTCTCTATGTAAAGAAAGAAAAATGTGAATTATGGATGACAAAAGTGATGTTCTTAGACCAAGTGATCTCGCAAGAAGGTGTTGCCGTAGATTTGTCAAAGAACGAAGCTATCTTAAACTGGAAGCAACCAAGAAATGTGGCAGAAGTCCGGAGCTTCCTAGGGCTTGCGGGCTATTTCAGGAAGTTTGTGGAGAATTTTTCAAAGATTGATGCGCCCCCAAGCAAGCTCACCAGAAAAGATGTTCAGTTCAGATGGGATGATAGATGTGAAGAGTCTTTTTTTTCAAAATTGAAACGACGATTGACGAGTGCTCCTGTCCTTGTTGTTTCCAATGTAGGTGAAGTGTTTACAGTGTTTACGGATGCATCTTGAAGTGGACTAGGCTGTGTGCTCATGCAAAAAGGGAGAGTGATGGCATATGGTTCTAGGCAGTTAAAGCCGCATGAACAAAACTATCCTACCCACGACTTGGAGCTAGCAGTTGTTATATTTGCACTCAAAATCTGGCGTTGTCATCTTTACGGCTCAAGATTTAAGATATTCACTGATCATCAAAGTCTTAAGTATTTGTTCACACAGAGAGACTTGAATTTACGACAACGAAGATGAGTGGAGTATATGGAAGATTATGAATTTAGTCTACATTATCACCCAGGAAAAGCAAATGTGGTGGCCGATGCATTGAGTCGGAAAAACCATGGTTTGGTTACTTCTCTGACATTCGAACCATGGGAAAGATCGGTTACCGTTGGTGATTACAATTTGGAATTCCATACCGACGAATTTAAAGCATGTGCGTACAACGTTATAGCCGTTCCATCAATGATACTCCAAGTCATACAAAGTCAGTGGAGTGATGAGACATTACAAGAGATATGGAAATCAGTTACAAGATGGAGAACAACTTGAAGGATGGAGTGTGGGAGTCGATGGATTTTTATTGTACACAGGAAGGCTTGCGGTAGCTGATGATGCTACACTACGAAGAGCCATCTTACATGAAGTTCATCGTTCCAATTTTTCTATTCACCTAGGGAGTACGAAGATGTACCAAGATCTGAAGAGGCAATATTATTGGTACAGAATGAAATTCGATGCGGCGATATTCGTGAACAAATGTCCAGTTTACCAAATGGTCAAAGCAGAGCATCAAAGACCTGGCGGGGAGCTTAGACCACTTGAAATACCTGAGTGGAAATGGGACTGCATCACAATGGACTTCGTTTCGGGACTTCCTCGGTCTCGGGGCGGACACGATGCGGTGTGGGTGATCGTTGATAGATTGACAAAGTCAGCCAACTTTATCCCCATTCGGACAGATTACAAAGTTCCGAAACTTTGTAAACTATATGTGGAAAAGATAGTAAAGCTTCATGAGGTCCCTGTTTCAATAGTTTCGGACTGAGACGCTCGTTTTACCTCCAAGTTTTGGAGAGGATTACAGAAAGAGATAGGAACTGAATTGAGTTTGAGCACAGCTTTTCATCCTCAGACTGATGGACAATCAGAGCGAGTGATTCAGATCTTAGAAGACATGCTACGGGCGTGTGCCTTAGATTTTGGAGGAAAATGGAAGGAGCAACTACCATTCGTGGAGTTCGCTTACAACAATAGCTTCCAGGCTAGTATCGGTATGGCACCGTATGAGGCCTTGTATAGTCGACCTTGTCGTTCACCTCTTTGTTGGGCCGAGTATGAAAATCGTTTTACTCTCGGTCCTTCCTACCTCAGAGATACAACAGAAGCGATTAAGCTTATTCAGGAAAGACTCAAGACTGCTCAAAGTCGCCAGAAGAGTTATGCGGATCGAAGACGAAGGCCACTGGAATTCATGGTTGGCAACAATGTGTTCCTGAAAGTGACGCCCATGCGTGGTGTTTCCCGTTTCGGAATAAAAGGAAAGTTGGCTCCGCGATACACAGGTCCGTTCGAGATAGTTGAAAGAGTCGGACCACTCGCATACATGCTTGATTTACCTCCGCAATTATCTCATGTTCACAATGTGTTTCATGTGTCGATGTTGAGAAAATATGAACCCGATCTTCAACAAATCATTGAGTGGACAGAGATACCTATTCAAGAAAATGCGACGTACGCGGAACACCCACTTCATATTATCGACCGTGAAGTCAAAGTCCTTCGTCGACGAGAAATTCCACTAGTTAAAGTGGTATGGAAAAACCACGACCCTCGAGAGGCAACATGGGAGTTAGAGTCGGAGATGATGGAGAAGTACCCCTTTTTGTTCGGGGGTAGTTCCGTTTAAATTTCGAGGACGAAATTTTTAAAGGGGTGGAGTATTGTAAAACCCAAAATATATTATATATATATATATAAAAAAAAAAAAAAAAAAAAATTGTCAGTCAGGGTTCGATACCCTCTTTTCTCCCCCCCTCTTCTTTTCCCTTTTCTCCCTCTCCTTCCTCCCGTATCTCTCCCTCTCTCTGTTCTTAAAAAAAAATTTCTCCCTCAACAAAATGTTCAAAGCTTGACAACTCGGTCACCGGAGCTCCGATCGGCGAGATCTTGGTACCGTTGGAAAGCTCTCGAGGAGGCGAACAAGCTGCTGGGCGGAAGTCGACCGGAGGTGGCGGCGTTTGACCGGAATAATCGCCGGAAGGTTCAGTTTTAAAACCTTAGATCTATTTCATTCCGGTTAGATTTTGAGAAAACTAACACCGGAATCATGTTCATGACGCCTATTAGAGTCCGTTGGTGGTGCCACCTCGCCGTCGTCGTCGCCGGCCGCCGCCGTCGGCCGCCGCGTCATTTTCCGATCTCGGATTTTTTTGAGGGGTTTTGAAGCCCTCGTCGAGGAGATCGAAAGCCCTCGATCGGAATCGTCATCGGACTCTCGGTAAGCCCGAATTTCCTTGACCTAGTTTCTGAATTTAGATGATCAAATTAGGTGTGTTCTGGGCCTTGATTGATGAAATTGACCTCGCCATTGTGTTTAGAATAGTCGAATTAGGCTAGGAGAGGTATCACATTGTCGAATTGATGCCCGTTTTACTGCCTCGTTTTGCGTGCCCGACGGGAATTCGGCCCGGGTTAAATGTCAGCGTATCGGGTTTTCAATTTACAATTTGAATTCCAATCTTAGTAATATTTGACTTATGGATGGTATCGGTGTTATAGTTGGCGCGGATAGTCGTCCCGTGGTCACCTCGAAAACCGTGCTACCTGAATCACCCGTTATGAATAGTACATCGGATCCCGAAGTCTCTGATCATCGAAGTCAAGGCCAAGACGAACCCGCATCTTCGACTAGCTAGTCGATCGGTCAAAGTTTCCACAGATCGAGGTAGGGGCTATTACCTTTTCTCGCTTTTAAAATGAATGTAGAAACCAACGATTTAATGAAGATCGAACCGGATAGGTTAAAAATTGGAATTAATGAAATGATTTGATAATTAATAAAATTAATGTTATATAGTCGTCGCTTGATAGCGAGGCTGGATACCAGGTATGGTTGCATCGGATTGATGCTGGTTATATTTTATGTTTATGGTTACGTCGGGATGACGTATGTTGATGTGGTACCCGCTTCGGGCGGATGATGATTATTATGATATTGGTACCCGCTTCGGGCGGATGATGATTATTATGATATTGGTACCCGCTTCGGGCGGATGATGATTATTATGATATGGTACCCGCTTTGGGCGGATGAGCTGCTGACGAGCAGCTGGCTACTGCGCAGTAGGCCGGATATGATTATGGATATGGATATGATTGGTGACCCAAAAGTCAACATTTCGACCCATGGCGAACTGGCCGTCTTTGGTGGTGATTAGGATCCCGAGTCGAGGACGAGTTACGGTTAGGGACTTCTAGTCCACCTGTGCTCGTGCCTTGAGGACTCGATGGGATATAGTGGAGAAAAGGCGCGAGCTGACTCGGCATGGACCACCGAAATGATTTGACTTTTGTGGAGTATATTTATTTATCTGTTTTATTGTTGAAAGTGAAATTATGATGATTAAATGGGTTATGATGTCATTTAATTTAATTAATTGAAATTTGACTAATAATGGTTCGGTAAAGAGAATTGGTAATAGATTCCCTACTGAGCGTGTGGTGCTCATCCCTTCCATATACATCTTTTTCTTTCCAGCTTCAGGTGGTGTTCAGTACCAGACTCCGGACGAGGAATAATTTGATTCAGGAAGTCTACGTGTCGTTTTGCTTACCTAAACCTTTAATGTTCGTCGTGGTGAATTTCGTATTTTTAGTTGATCTTTAATTTCGAAAATGTAAAGGATTAAATTAAGGATATTTGTGATGGTGGTACTTTGTAATTGTCGTTTTATGGTGTTGTATAAACTGTGGTCGTTGACGTTGTATTGTCGTTTTAAGTCCCACGGGCAAAAGTTATGTGTTTGTTGACGTGGACGTTGAATATTCAACGATATTGTTTAAATGATGATGTGTCATTGACCGGTCCAAGTTTGAAAAGTCGTCGTTTTTGTCTTATTCTACTAACCCCCATCTAGGGGCGTTACAGTTAATTTGGAGACATAATAAATATAATACATAAATTTAAAATTTTAATAATAAAACTAATACATAAAAAATTTCGCTGGACAACCCGGGAGTGACATCAGCCACCGCCGAACGTGGCTGGGTCCGCCCCTGTTCCTTCGTAAGCTTAGTCACTGAGTAGCCAAATTTATTCTTGGAATAGGTCATACAAAAGTTTTCAAAGGAATTAGACAAAGTCTCCAAAATCATATGGATCTTAGTGAGCCTGTCGATCTCAAACCTGAGAATCTCCACGTCATTGAGATGACCTAAGAACATCAGCATGTGTTCCCAAACGAGAGCCCCCAACTTTATATCAGGCAATTCATGAATTTCTAGATAGTTTGCCACCTCGCCTAATGCTTGTGACACTCAAACATCTCACAGGGATTAAAGAGCATCTCGTGTGTCCAGGCTATGTTTCAATACGACTGCAACAACACATTATTCATAATGGCTAAAATGTAGTACCTAAATGTATCTTCAAATCTAATTCATGTATCATTTTCCTCTTTGCTGGAGTCTTCCAAACTTAAGTCATGAAGTATATTTTTCTGAATGGCCAAGTCATGAAGTATTGAGAACATACTTGTGTTCCTCCTAAAAAGTTGGCAAATTGTCATCCAATGGTCAAGATAATGACAAATTATTAATCCATTTAATTAACTCACCAACCAGTAAAATTAAATGAATTAGTTTTTTCTTCGTTGTTTAAAACATGAGCCATTATTATAATTACAAAGCTTATTTGATTATAATTATAAAGCTTATTTGATGATCTAAATAAAACATGTTCAAACAAAATAATTATTTAATTATGGGATAATTTCGGTAAAAGTACCAATAAGTATTCATTTTTTTTTCGTGGCAAGAGTTTTAAGAAATAAAAAATTGTTCTTCTCAAGTTCCAATGGTTGGTTTTATTTTTAATCAGTTCTCTCTGTCTCTAACATGCTACAAGAACAACAAATATGATTATTCATTTTCGGTATAAGTTCTTAAGTTATTATTATTTATTATTATTTATTTCACATCATAAGTACTTAAGTTAATATGTATCACGTTTTATGCCGTAAAACTACTCAATTCTAATTAAATTTATGTATACACATGTAAATAGAGGAATTAGCGTATAAATTAGTGCTCACGTTATCACTAGTGGTGTTGTAGTCATCCGAAACTTCTGAAAAACGTTTCAATTTACTCTTTTTCAGTTTCAAGCAATTCTTTTTTCTAATAACCTGCTAAAATAATAAATGTACACCAAATCAAGTTTTTAAATGCCGATGGTGACGTTGTTTCGCTCCCTCTATTTTACGGTCATGCCGCATGCCGACAAAAATATCGAAAGAAAAATTGGAAAAAAAAAGACATGCCGCAAATGCCACATAAATTTCACGAGCATGCCGATGGAAAATTCGGAAAATAATTTTAAGTATTTCAATAATTTTTTTTTATGTAAGTTCATAATTACTTATTTTGTCACTGTAAGAGATAAATAACTAGAAACTCATATTAATAATAAATCATAGTGATAAATTATATTTGTATCTATATAAAAATAAGAACTACACTTGTAACTTATAGAAAATATGAGTATATGGTTAAAATTAAAATAAGATCATATTGATATGTTATAGTTGTTTACGGGCATGCCATATCTCTCAAAAACCGGGCATGCGGAAGGCATGTCGAGAAATTTAAACCATGCACCAAACATAAAAAAATACATAAAAAAAAATAAAATTTAACAAAAAATGAGTACTTTTATCGTAAATAAATGTAGACATTTTTAACATAAGTATTTATGAGGCTAATAATTAATAAGAAATAAAGAACTTATGCCAAACAAGCTATCATTAGGAGCGTGTGTGTATATATATATATAGATATAGATATAGATATATATATAGATAGATAGAAGGAGGATAGTGAGAGAATGTGCTGGGACGTGCCGTAAGAAGACTATGACATGTGACACTAAACTTTAGGATTTAACAGAAGAAAAAACAATTAACGGTTGGAACTTGAGATGAGCAATTTTAATTTTTTTTGAAACTTTTGTCACAAGAAAGTGAAATATAGAATATGCCAAACTTTACTTATTTAGTAATGCCCCAGCTACTCTACTGAATTTACGTTATTCTCACATATCAACACGAGTTTTTTTAGCGTGCTTTTTCCGCATGTTCCCCAAGAAACTTCCCACACGAGGTCATCCATCCTAGGATTTCTCCAAGCCGAATACGCTTAACTTTGAAGTTTTGATGAACAAGCTAACGAAAAGAAGATGCATCTATTTGACATAGGTAATACAAATCAATTCTTTTACACCTCTTCGACCACACGGTCTCATACATGTACGATCACCGAGCAGTGTCATACTTGCACAGTCTCGAGAACGTCCCATTAGCACATTCTCTTGCTTAGGCGATGTGAGATTGCACAACTTACTCTTCCCTGCCCTCTCGGCGCACGAGATCAATGTCTGTCAGGTATTTCATACATTTTCATCGATTATTAGTTTTATGCTTGATATAATAATTATATATATTATTAATGTAATTATTTTAATAAATATCATGTGTCATTTTAGTATTTCATGTAAATATAATTACAAGTGTTAATTTATGTGTACTTCCGATATCTAATGTATGTGTGGCATAATTAATTTTGTATTTCTCTAATTAATTATGTGTTATTTTTTAATAATAATTTGTATTATTATAATGATATTACTTTAACATATAATTACAATAATAATAAAAAACAGGATTAAGATGGAAACTATAAAAATATAAATTAATTATGAATTATATATAAAATAATACCTAATGCTCGAAGTAGCACTATTTACCGCTCTATTCTCTAAAAACTTGATTTTAAACATGTTTGACCTGAAATGAAGCAAAAAATATTATATTATAGAGTCTTAAAACCCGGTTGGAGATGGCCACGGCCAGCCCTGACATTATCGGGGCTTTAGGTCAAAATTGGGACCATGCCAAAAAAACATTAAAAAAACATTATTAATCATTTAAACCAATTCTCACCACCGTGTGATAATCATTTTCTTAGCTTTCTCGATGCTAATGATGCATTCTTTTGGGTAAACGAACTTGAGTCCGATAAACGAAAATTGAGAGAGGAGTAAAAATAATATATTAAAAAACTAATTTGCCCTTTCCATACTTTTTTTGGACCCTTTGAGATAAGGCTAAATAAGTAAAAAAAAAATATGGGCCTTAGCCCAGGGCCGGTAGTAGAGAATGGAGATGGCCTTATACATGCTCCAATCAAAGTCATAACCGAATTTGCAACATGCAACACAACTCTACTAGAGACACATTACACATACATATAAAAACCGAGAAAATGTAACTCTAATTAGAAACACTCAAGCTGTATGAATATATATATATATATATACA
This sequence comes from Parietaria judaica, assembly GCA_954871525.1. NCBI lineage: Eukaryota > Viridiplantae > Streptophyta > Magnoliopsida > Rosales > Urticaceae > Parietaria > Parietaria judaica. The sequence continues at coordinate 29,979,387 of OX940870.1, forward strand.
TACATACATAACTATATTAATCCCACAAAACTTGAATGCTTGGCAAAACGCTGGCAACAACTCATGTTTTCAGATACAGCCTCATACTCTCTCAACGATATGAATTTCTTCATACTTCTTAAACATTCAACGAAAAACGCATCAACGAGTATGATAAAAGGCATTATCTTTTGTTTATTTTTTTACTTTGCCTTTGCCTTTGTCCACGTTTCTTGCTTTCTCCAAACTCCACATTTTCCACAAACGATTAAAAAGTTCCAATTTCTTAAATATTATTAGAATAATTAGAATGTTAGTCTTCTGACCAACCGGGTCAGCCTCAAATACATTAAAGTATGTATGCACATTTAATTTCTCTAAAATATGTAACATCCCTTTGTGTCGATGATATTAAAATATGGATATTTGAATATTGATAGTGCGATAGGACATTTAATTTCTCTAATCTTTTTGAGGAAATGAAGCACTATGTTGTACATTTGTGACACAATAATGTTCATCGACCGGAGATATGTTGACAACTTTGTGTGCATTAGGACAATTATTTTATCAGATATAAATTCAAAAGGACTTTTGTACCCCTAAAACATTACATACCTTTTGCTTTGTTTTTTGGTGTTGCTACGTTTACGTAGTGAAGAGAAGACTATGCCCAGCTTGAAGTTTCTCTTTTTCTTCTTTTATATAATATTCATTTTCAGTTTTCGCAAAAATATATCTCTACGTCTCTCTATTAAAAATAATAAAAAAATTAATTATGTAATTTTAAAAACTTAAATTGCCCCTTGGTCCATAGTTATAATTTTAGAATTTTTCATTTATATATCCAGTAATTTTATTTTATTTTTTTACAAAAATGTGCCATTATTTTTCAGGAATTAAATTTTATGAATTAAACAAATAAAGGATTAGTATTATCAAATTACACTAATTATATGGTATATTTGGGTTATTTTTTATATATAAAGAGTATAAATTTGTGAAAATTTAAATAGAAAGTATAAAAAAAAATCTTTTATTATATTATGAAACTCTTGTACTACTTTTAATGTCATTCACAACAAGTAGGATCCACCGTCAAAAAGTGGTGGCTCGTAGATCCAAATTACATATATAAGTTCATAAGTCAATGATAATTCCATGATATAAGCAAACCGTACACGTATCTATATCTATATGTATATACTATATTATAGAATATAGAGGCATTCGTGTAATTATTTATAGTTTCCAATTCAAATATGTATATGAAACCACCACACAAGCTGTTTTGACATTCTAATTAAAAGTAGAATAATTATTGTTTTCTTCTCCAATTTAACAATATGGTTGGCTTTTTTATTGACATTTATATAATATTACTTTTTATTGAGATTTATAGTCTATAAGGTGACAAATTAAGCCTTTGATGTGATACTTTATTTTTAATAAAAAAAATGGAGATTGCAAATAAGAAAACAGAGGAAGAAACTTGAGTAATAAAGTTTGACATTTTGACATTTGAATTTTCAAACCTTTGGGCTAGTTAGTTTCTTATGTCATGGCCATAAGATGTTTTAATTCTCAAATATTATGTCTTATTTGTCTAATTTATTTTGCTCCAATTCCCCTTTTTTGTTTTTCCCAATAAATGTTCAATACCATTTCATCAGATGACAAAGAAGTTATTGTACCTAAATTTTGTATATTGATTGCACTTTGCCCTCAAACTTTATTTTGTGAGGGTAATGTCTTCAATTTTTTTTTTAATATTATATATAAATATATATAATGCAACAAATAACTTACTCGATGTTATGTTTGTTAATTGATTATCCATTTTGACACAATTAAGAAGTCCGATTGGCCATGAAAATCCCGCAAGATTGTAAAAGTGGTAAAAATTGATTAAATTACTTAATTCGATAGTCTTGTGCATTATATATATATATATATATTATCTTTGTTTTGTAAGAGACACCATTTCCATTAATGGTTATTAGCGGTAGAAGTACCCAAGTTGTTTTGAATCGAGGAGACAGTCAATTTTAATTTTTTTTCTTACAAAAATATCCAAATTCACATTTTTAGCGGATTGTAGACCTCTTTCACTTTTCTATTTTTCTGTCAGTGATGACGTCGGCAACAAATAAACACAAATGATAAAATCCACGAACATCAAAATAAACCTGGATGTAAACATAGACTCTCGGAACATAACCAACGCAAATTCTTATTACCTTCTCAATTTTATTTTTTCCGAATTCTCAGTAACTAACGGAAAAATGGATGAGGTCTACCGATCCTCCAAAAAAAGTAAAATACTTGAGTACTTTTGTCACATTTTTTTTTTTTAAATTAGCTCTATATCGCTCTATTTTCAAATAATATAGATACTTTTGCCGCTAATAACCTTCAGTTAATAGTTAAAACTCAAAAGTACGAGAGCATAGTACACCCATGAGAAAAATTATGCGAGTGTTACGGGCAATTACTCATATTTTATAATATAAAACATATTAATCTCAAGTCTTTCTATGATCCTATATTAGTCGTAACAAGTGATTGGCCTGGCTATTATTTATTTAATTTAATTTAATTTTCGATGACAATCGCAATGGCGAAGAGGTTACCTGTTGACTTAACAATCAGGAAAATTGGGCCAATTAGTTGCCAAACTCTAGTCTCTATGATAGGGCCATTATTATTATTATTATTATTATTATTATTATTATTATTATTATTATTATTATTATTATTATTATTATTATTATTATTATTACTGAGAAGAAGAAGAAAAATCACTACTGATTTATTAGCTTTAGCCAGAAGTTTAAGATGTAAAACCATTGTTATATTAATAGGTTTTCTACAAAATCAAATGCGCATTTTGACTCCATATATGTTGTAAATTGTTTTCTCAAACCAAAATTAATCCATATGAACAGTACAATAAATTTTGTATGTATTAAAAAATAGCTCTAATACTGAGATTTCAGAAAACACTCAATTATCAAAACTTATATATACAATATATCAAAATTCTCATGATTCTTAAAAAAAAAATATTCTCTTGATCATATCAGTGATATAACATTGATTACAACATGTTAACTAAAAAAGCTATGTTTTCTTCTATACAGTGTAGCTTATTAAAAAGCTAAATGAAGATCATATCCTTACTAGATCCCAAAAAATAAAATTAAAAAAAAAAACCAATAAATCAAATCTTCAATCAAAACTGCAATCCCTAACAAAACATGATAGTTTGAAAGAGATAAAGTGATGATAAATATACAAAACCTAGTACAGCTAGTATATTCTCCTAATATATATATATATATATATATATATATATATATAAACATAGAAACTCAATCTTGAGGAGAAGAATTGTGCCTCCTTGAAGGGGCAGAAGGAGGGACTGGTGTCCCTTTAGGGAAGTAATTGAAGCTCTGACCTCTCAACCCGTTATTCTTATGAACCCGAACCATGTAGGTGTGCTCCTCCGACGATGATGTCGTTCCGACCTTCCGTTCTCTTTCAACAATCTTCAACATATGAATCCCAGAGCGAGAGGCGGAGCAAGGGCCGGAGAGGAGAGAGAGTACGAGAATTGCGATGACGATCAAGCCCTTGAGTAGTTGGTTTCTTTGTAGCTTTGAAGAGCAATAATTATAAGCCATTATTTGAGAAGGAAAGAAGAAATAATTAAAGGGTTTTTGTATGTATTGGCTCTTGCTTGTTTTTACTTGCTAATAAATGGGTGTTGTGAAATGTGCATGTATATATATTAGACCTTTTTGTGAAGATATAACATTGCATGGTGATGTATGAAGAGGAAATTGTTTGGCAAATGACATCTTAGGGAAGAAGAAGATGAAGGAAAAAAATAAAATAAAATGGAAAAGTGAATAGCACGCTAAAAGAGCAAAGACCTTTGAAAATAATTTTATAAGAATATTATCTATGTCAACGGTTTAGAAAAAATAAATATTCCTTGCATCTCTTTGCTTTTCTTTGAATGTCGACTCTTTCATAATTTTTGCATAAAGAAATTGCATGCGAGCTTCGGTATAAAAATTGCAAAGTTTATTTTCTTTAATAAACTAATTATTTTGTACGTGTAAATAGTGTCTAAATTGAGAGATTGGGAGGGTTTAGACTTTAGAGAGTGTAACACTTTGATGGGTTTATTGGTATTTAAATTGACAATTTTAATAAAATAATTTAGGGTTGTCACTTTCTTTTCTTTTTTATTTTTCTTGTCACATTTGGCCTCTCTTTTGGACACCAAGGTAAGGTATTATCGTGTTCCACGCGGCAAAGAAGTGGAAAACTTGTAATTCAAGGACGGCAAGTTTGCGTATACATAAAAAAGGAAAAATGAGATGGAAAATCATGGAACATATTATTTAGTATGTTTGACTGCTTTATTATAACATTGAATGACATATTTTCTAACTTGAAAATTATAATTTACAGATAGGCATATAGTAGTGATATCAATAATTAGGGTTTTTATTTTATTTTATTGACATAATTTTTTAAGTTATTCAAAAAGCAACGCCATGCTGCCAAACTTTCCTTTTAAAGAAAAAAAAAGCTCTCGAACCCTATGAATCCTGTCAAATTAGATTTTTGCTCCATTAAATATTTAAAATAAGTTGATGTGTTATTTTTTTCTCTTCTATAATTCCCTATTTTTTGTCTGAATTGTACAATTCAATGCTAATTTTAAATATAACAGAATTATATAAAGCACTTCAGTTTAAAAAGTTTTTAAAAACATCTTTTAAAAATTGATCACAAATTACTTGATATACAAACTTTTTAAGAAATTAGTGTCTAATAACAATATAGTTTAGTCTGTCTTTTATGATTTATCCACTTAACATAATTTTTTTTAAAATATTTAAAGCTACAAAGCTCTAGCCTCTAGGTACGTGTTTACTATATCTTTAAAATTAGAGTTGAATTATAAATTTAGAAGAGAAAAAAAATTCAGTTAGTTATAGTGATCAAAACTAAAAGTGCCGCTATTTTTTTTAATGACTTTACAGTAACTATCCCTAATTAATGAAATTGGATATTTATTTTAGTTAAGCTTGTAATGTCACATATCCTGTGACCAATAGATGAATGGTTATATTACACCCCATGAATACATTATCCTGTCTCAAATTAATAAAAATATATCAATCAAATTGATGAAGACCAGATTATATGAAAGACGAGAAACACAATCCAATACTTGAACGGAAAAGTTTGAATTTCTGCATTCATGAAGAACATGGATTGGGAAATGAGGCATTAGAAAGTATTTATAAACTAAACCTTAATTATACGAAACAAAAAGCATAAACATATAATATAAACAAATAACTGTATCATAAACACCACAATTATAACAAATAAAAACAATAAAGATACAAATATTAAATGAATGTCAAAATAAGAAAAACTAGACAAACTTTTCATAAACAACTTATTAAGACATGAAATGATGCGATTCGGCCAAAATCCTAACACGTCATGCGATTCGGATTAGAAATGAACTTTTTTTTTCCATTACAATTACCAATTCTAATTATATTACTCTCAAATATAATATCCGATCTTATAATATCTACATGGCTTCTTCACCTTATTTTGGGCACTTATTTGAAGATAAACAATACAATAGTTTGGTATCTTTTGCGTGAGAAACTCCGAGAAGAAACCAGGTTATGTAGGGTCCATCAATATTTATCTTCTATTAAGCTTGAAAATTGATAGCCACATACGTAATTAGCAGCCATATAGTACTACTATAGAATCTCCATGAAAATCACTATAATTAGTTTTAAATTATATCGACCCAAATCACGTTAAGAAGTCTTTTTAGAGAAATAAATGATCACAATTAATTATTATTCAAATGGGTGTCCGAAATTGATCCAGCTGGTTCCATTAAATATGTTAATCTCTTCCTTGAGATACCCAATTGAATTCTTGCACTGATTATTTAATTAATTTATTAAAGCAAAACGATGACATGCATGTTTATACATGTATAAAGAAATATATACACATACCAAACAAACGTACGAATATATAAATATAATAAAGAAGTTGAAAAATGTCTTGAATAATTTGAGCACGCTGCGAGAGAGCGAGAGTTTGGTCCAAAAAGCTTCGCGTGTAACGCACGTGAAAATGTAGCTAGGTTTATCATGCAAATTATATAAGATGAGAAATATTCAAATTTGTCAACATTTCAACGTGATGAGCGTTATGTGTACCAACGCCAGAATTAGGAATGGGAAATTAGGTTTTTTTTTTTTTTTTTTTTTTATACCCTCTAATTTGACTATGATATCTTTTTTTTTTATTTGATTAAAAAAACAGATTATATTATTAAAAATAGGAGGTAATATTTTGACTTTTAGAAAGTAGAGATTCAAATAAGTTAATTTGTTTAGCATAGTGGTAAACTCACTATAAAAAAAATTCAAGAGGTCTTAAGTTCAATCTCAGCGAGACATAAAATTGCGTATATTTATAATCTTGATAGAAAATACATGCGGCCAATAATGCGAGCATGTTCTAACAATGTGAATATATCTTTTAATGTAGAGTCACTCCATTAAAAAGTAGAGACTTTTTTTTTAATCTAAATTATGTTTGAAGGACAAGACTAGGTTTTTGAAAATTAAAATGATTGTATTATTGTAGTATAAAAAAGAAATTAACATACATTTTAAAATATATTTTTATCTTTTACAATTCGAGAATATATTTTAATAAAAATTAAAAAGGTAGATATTAAACGCATTAATTCCTTTGAAATTCATAAGTTTAGTCTCAATCCCTAAGCCAATAAAAACAAGATGAGCGAAGAAATGAAAGTGGAAGAAAAATAAACTAGGTTTGACCATTTGACCAAGTAATGTTGCCTCGTGAGACCGATATCTGAAGCAGGTCCATATACATATAGGACCAAAAGACCGGAAATTGTAGCACTAAGTTGGTGCCTTGGTGAATGGTGAGTGGTTACCTAATATAGTCTTTGCTTCATAAACATTTGTTTTTTCGCTCTCTGTTTAATTATGTCTTTCCTTTTATTTTTTATTTTTTATGGAATAGCAAAGACTTAGAAGAAACATCACATGCAAAATCTGAAGAAAAAAACAAAATGTTAATTCCGGTTAATTGGGTCTTGCTCATTCTCATTTACTAATAAGGTTATAAAGTTTTCTTAAAAAATAAAAACAATTATTGATGTAACTTGTAGCAATATTTGAATTGAATGTTTGTGGCAAAAGAATAAAAGATAAAGAAGTTAACCAAGGTAAGATAGATGATCACTGTTCTACGTTTTTTTAATTTCATATTTTTTTCGTAGTAAAAAATTTATATACATGCCGCCCTATTTGACTTAGTTTTGTATATTTTTGTCGCAAATATCTTCAGTCCACATGTATCGTCATCAAATGTAAGAGTGTTAATGATGTTAAAAAAAATGTGTTCATGCCGTTTTAGGACCATGAGAAGAAAAATAGCCAGAACTGTATAATTTGAAAGAAATAAGGATAAATTGCTGTTAATGTACCAAAAGTGGTAGATAAATATTTTATCTTCCAACGGTAGTTTATTTTTATTTATAAACTTTGAACAAAAAATGAGTGAAACATATCATACTCATTTTTTATTCAAAATTTATAAATAAACTACCGTTGGAAAGATAAAAGATTTATCTACAACATTTTAGTTTTATATTTTATCGACAAAAAGTCATTAATTATATTCAAATTTACTCGAAACAAATATTTTGCATTGCAGAAATGTCCAGTTTTACGTTATAATTGAAATTTCATATTTAAAAAAAAAAAACAAAACTTAAAAAACCAAAGTTGTAGATATATCTCTTATTTTTCAACCGTAAGTCGTTCATACAATAAGGACAAAAAATGAATGAGTTATGCAAAAAATACAAAAACTATACATATAGCGGAGGAATCACTTGATGACGGTCAAGTGACGGAAAACATGAAAAAATCTAACGGAATCAAGTTTCGATACATTAGCCGTCGAAAATAAACACTGAGTACGTAATCAGTAGCCAATCAAATATTTAGTACATTTTGCCATAGTTTACCCTTATTTCTTTCAACTTTATCCACTTCTGTCTTTAAAAATGGGGATAAGTAGAGGTAAGAGACTAAGAGTACCTAAGTTAAAGTCATCATTGGAGATGATAACACTAAAGATCCACCATTGGAATTGGAACGTAAATGATGCTAGAGTGCTAAGAAATATGGAGATGCTTATCCTAAGCACGAAGATGAAGAAAATACAGGTTGTGAGATGGAGTAGGCGGAGACGAGAAAGACTTATAAACTCAATTTAGATGCGTGTAGTTTAGGTAACGCAAGTTCTGCTAGCGGCGGCGGTATATTGAGAGACTAAAAGGTAAGTTCATTTTTAGTTTTTCAAAATTCTTTGGAACTTGCTCAAATATTGAAGCCAAGCTTAGGCGGTGTTTGTGGAGTTAGGTTTTGTAAACAAATGGGTTACAATGACATTGACATTGAATGTTATTCTAAAATCATAGTTGGTTGGATAAAATCTCATCAAATGCAAATTGTGGTATCTGTTGGACTTTTTGGAAGAACTTACACAAATTTTAGAGGATATACTTTTCTATCTGTTATTTTTATAGAGAGTGGAATAAAGTTGCTGATGCTTGGCTCGTATTGGTGCTAAATGGAGAAATATTTTGTATACTAATTCTAATCATCTTCCAGGTCATGTTTAAGGTTTGTTTAGATTAGACAAAATGAATACTTTTTTTATGAGAAGATGTCTAAGATATTATGTTAGTCTTATTGTTTTACGTTTGTTTTGTTATAAGGATTAACTTGTATTTGTAAGTTTTACCATGCTAGCGCGTTTTTTCTGCAATAAGTGAGAGATATATTAATAAAATCTAGACGGGGTAAAAAAAATAAGTTTCATTTTGTGTTGAGCTACCCAAATGAAATAAAAGTGTGTGACCAAACAATTCCATCCAATTGTCAGTCTTCCACAAGGTTTTACCGCGTGTCAACCCCTTTATTGTTATTTTTTTACAATTTTTAAACTAAGAAGGTTCTTCATTTCATAATAGTGTCTGCTAACAAAACATCCCACAAGAGGAGCGGAAACTCCCTTAAAGTACAAAAACCTCCACCTGACAAAGGGTTACCCCACTGACAAAGAGTATGAGCTACTGTATTAGCTAGTCTAGGAATCCATAAAAAAACTACGACTCTTTAATTCTCTAGCAGAAGTGATTATCTTCTAGAAAAAAGAGATTAAAGACCGATTTGGACAATCTTTGTCATTGGCAAGGCTCTCCATAATTGTCTTATTATCCCCCCTCAATACATGTATTCTGCAAATTACAAAATTTAGCAAGTAAAATGGATAGAAACACATTAAGAAGTTCAACTTCATTTGCCAATTGAGCAATGATTTTGTCCGTGTCCATTTTCATACCCCCACAGAATTATGAATCCGCGTCATTATTCCCACTGCCGCTCTGGCACTCGAGAACGCCACGTCCATGTTGATTTTAACAATGCCTATACTCGACTTCAACCACCTTGTCACCTAATGCCGAATCTCCATTGCCTTCACATTCTGAGGCTCTTGATCATTGTAGTGCCTAATGTCTTTAATCTTGCATCTAAGTTTTTCTACCACTTGAGCCTCATTAACAGTTGAACCTCTAAAGATCTTATTATTTCAAATCCACCAAACCGTCTCCAATATTCCAACAATTTTAACAATGAGCTCATTGGTTCTTCCTCCCGCCTTATTAATACATTTGTTTTTCTCCAAAATATTCACCAATATTTCACGTCCCTTTCTAGTTTGAGCACTATCCTATCTTTGACCAAAAACTTCCCCAAACCATAAACGAAGCGTCATATCACAACCGAAGAAGAGATGGAATAAACTTTCTTCTCTCTTTTCACATAAGACATATAATTTATTGATATCCGCATAACATTTCCCGAGCTTTACCATAGTCAGAAAGCAATTCGTGCCTAACTTCCATAAAAATAATTTATGTCTCTCGTGCATTTTCATTTTCCAAAGCTCTTTCCACACTGCAAAATTAGTATAAAAAAAGATTCCACAGTAGCACCTTGTACGCCGATTTAATAACATAGTGCCCGTTCGACGCCCCCGTCCATACCAGTAATTCATCGCGATGGTCCGGTAGCACCATTAGACTCGATATCTCATCCCCCAAAACTCTTTCTTACACGTCTCACAATTTGATTTTATATTTGTATCCCAATGTCTCGAATTAGAGCAAAACGAGTCGGCCACCTTAAAATCCAAATAACTCAAATGGGAGATCGAGGGTATGGCAGTGTCATTAAAGAGCCAAATGGTCCGAAAATACCCTAACACGTACACCATTTCCAATTAAGAACCTAGGATTGTTCTTAATCAACTCCCGAGACGAGAGAATATACTTCCACCCTCCCGAATCACTACTTCTCTCCTTAACTTGGAAAAAAAAAACTCTTCACAATACTTTTTCTGAAGCACCTTCACCTAAGAGATGTGAAGCCAAAAAGGACTACAACGGCCTAGTCAAAACGGTTTTTTATTTATTTTTATAAAACGCATGAAATATTTGGTAAGAATTAAGTACAATAAAATCTAGCTAAAACAAAATTGAAGAAGATACTTAAAATAAAAATACACAAAATTCAGTAAGAATTAATTCGACTAAAATTACACAAGTTTAAAAAAATTGTAGAAAAACAGTTTCAAAGTGTTAAATTACAATACAAATTTTTTAGGGATAATAGTGGCTAAAGTAGCCAAACTTTCATGATTTGTGTCGACAAAGGTCCAAACTGGATTTATAGCGGCTAAAGTAGCCAAACTCGGTCAATCTGGGGCAAACACTTATTCCGTCCAGTCAAACTTAACATCCGTTAGTCTATCGCCACGTCACTTACATGTGGAAAACTTTGGGTATATATGCCGTGATAAAACCAAAGTTTGGGTATTTATGCCGCGATAAACTATTTTAAAAAAAAAATTGATTGCTCAAATCTTCTAAATAAAGGTTAAAATATTATGCCTTTAGTAGAACTCGAACTCAGCATTTCCCCCACATATAAGAGCAACATAACCACTAAACACATTAACCTCACGTTATAACTTGACAAAAATAAGAATATAAATAGAAACTTATTAATAAGTGACATAGTAATAGAAACATATGTTTTTTCGCACCGGTTTCGGATTGACTTATTAGGAAAGGGGTTGGGTTGACCTTTTCGGACCAGGATTGAGTTGACTTTTTTGGAACGGGGTCAGGTTGACTTTTTCAGACCCATGGGTTGACTTTTACAGAATTTGGTCGGGTTGAATATTTTGTACCCGACCCTGTTTCAAAAAGTTAAATCGACCCGGTTCTGAAAAAGGCAACCCAAACTCGTACCGACAAAGTCAACATGAATCCGGTACAAAAATTCAACTTGACCACTGTCCAAAAAATTCAACTCAACCTTGTTCTAAAAAAGTCAACTCGACCCCGGTCCGAAAAATTCAAATCACCCCGTTCCAAATTAGTCAACCCGAACTCGGTGCGAAAAATACATACATTTCTATTACTAAGATCACTTATCAAGAAGTTTCTATGTATATATTTTTTTTTTATCAAGATATAACGTGAAGTGGATGTGGTTTGATGATTATATTATCTTTTTATGAGGGGGAAAGTGATGACTTCGAGTCCTCCCAAAACTATAATATTTTAACTTCTATTTAGATGACGTGAACAAGCGAAAAAAATATATAAAATGGTTTATCGCGGCATAAATACCCAAACTTTGGTTTTATCACGACATAAATACCCAAAGTTTGATATAACGTGTAAGTGACGTGGCGATAGACTAACGGATGTTAAGTTTGACTGGACGGAATTAGTGCTTGCCACAGATTGACCGAATTTGGCTACTTTAGCCGCTATAAATCCAGTTTGGACCTTTATCGACACAAATCATGAAAGTTTGGCTACTTTAGCCGCTATTATCCCAACTTTTTATAATGTCTTATTTTTCTAAGAAATTAGGTTAGATTTATCAATACAAGTAAAATATTTAGTAATCTCATTTATGTGATAAGATAAAATTGTAGTAATATTTAGTAAATAAATATAACTTTTAAAGATATATAATACGAATTCAAAACTTTGTTTATTTAGCATACAAAATCGGAAAAGGATTTCAAATGTATGTGGGTAGCCAAAACTAAAATTTGAGTCTTAATGAGTTTGAGCCTTCGGGTAATTCAATTTGGGTATTTATGGATTTGCGGGTAAAAGAACATTATGTACTCAGGTATCCAGATTTTTGAATTTTTTGGTTCTCAAAATTTTAGTATTCGGAACCTCATTTTGGTTCCTGGGTATTAAAAATAAAAAAATATATAAATAATATTTTTAATAGTTCAAGAAACAAAATAAAATGTCACGTGGCAGGCCACATGGTAGCAGAATGACACGACAATACCACGTGATAGTCAACTGGACATCACATGACATTTAACTAATGGAAGGGTGATGGAAGCTAAACGGCAAACCTCTAGTATATGCTATTATTTATTGGAGTCAAGTGACTTTGTCCGGCTAAAAAAAACGGTGCTTAACGAGATAATTTGAATTTGAACAACAATTGGTAATTGTACCAGTAGTATCTCTAGAAATTATATATCTTTTGGCGAGATGGTTATGTGAATTGATTAAAATGTAAATATTTTGCCCATACAATTCTTCATTCAATTTCTTTAGAACTTTGGTATTATAAGCTTTTTGTGTTATTTCCTAGACATTATGGGACCTATTTTGATGACTTTATATTCTATTGATAAATAAAAAGAAATATCGTCGCTCATATGTTAATTTTATTGGAGGGAGTTCTTTCTTCTTTCTTATGGACTTCTGGTCTACTTTGCTGTTTAATAATGAGATCATCAATATTTAATTTTCAAGAGTAATTACGTGCATGGTTTACCTTCTTTTGATAGTTCAATAGATATATAACTTCTAGCTTTTTTTTTTTTTTTTTTTATATAATATATAATCAAGAATATTTCAAATATTTTGTAAGTCTTGACCAAAGAAATGGCAAGGATAAGCATGAATTAGGAACTACGATTAGTTTGCCTCTTTTCCCGTGAGAAAATACATAAAAATTACAAAGGTCATAGGTTACAAATCACAACTCTGTTATTACACGCGACATGTTTTACGAACTAATATTATTTAAAGCTATTATAATATTATTTAAGTAAAAAAAATTGAGTATAGATCAGTATAAATTGACAAGTCATGTTTATAATAATATAAATGAAAAATACCTAAGTTTAGACAAATGCGACACTTGAAAAACACAAATTTAACATAACCTTGAGACCCATCCACTCGTTTCAACATGAGTTCAATTAAACAAAACAGTAAAATGCTTAATTAGTAATTATACAGGTAATAAAAAATAAATACAAAAATTGATTGATTTTGAATCATCAAATTAATAATCACAAAACAAAAAATTGATTAATCAAAACAGTATAATTCTCAATTGCTAAGGCATCTCAAACAGAAGTATTGAATAATATTTATGTTGTCCTATACAGAGAATAGCAATTCGACTTTAATAATTATCGAGGCTCTTCAGCTCGACAACATTATAAGTAAGAATACAAGAGAAAATACACTTGTATTTATTAGGGATAGTCACGGAAAAGTGCCTAAACTTGGACTAACTAAGGTGCTAGGGATTCAAAGTTAAAAATTGACGACAAAAGTACTCAAAGTTAACAGATGTGAGGCAGCATATTTATCACCAATTTTTTCATCGATTTTAAATTAGACAAAATGCTAGATAAGTAGATGAGCACATAAATGTGTATATCAGGCATGTTTAGTAGCACTATGCTAAAACATTGTATAGCTTACATGAAAAAAAAGATAATTAAAAATGGATCACCTCATATTTATTGGCTTCGGATACTTTTGTCCCTATTTTTTTACTCTGAAACTATATTATTGCCTCAGTTTGTTAAAAGTTTTAAATACTTTTACCGCAGTCATCCAAATATTCTATCTTGTAACGTTTGATATTTTTCTTTCAAAAAGCCCATGGTACGTCAAACAGATGAATCTCAAGCCCAATGGCCTCTATAGAAATGGCCACATAATTAATACTAACATGTAATATGAGATTACTAAGATTATAAATTTACAGCTTTCTTTTAATATCTTTTTTTTTTTTGCTTCACAATTAATCTTAAACCTGAAAATGTAGGGGTAAATGTGGTATTTGGTTCTGGATATCGTAAGAATAATTTATTCTTAGCTATTCATATCCTAAAACAAATTAAAATTGTGTGATGATTAATGAAGTATAAGGGAGAAGCTTCAATGAATTCTTAATCCTTGTAATCTCAATTATTTATTCACATTTTAGTTAAATCCACTAGAACCAATGAGTATGCCATTGATTAAATCGAATCTATTCTATTAGCTCAAGAGGATGAAATATATAAAATGGACTCAAAATATTGATCTTGACCTACCGGGAAACTATAATATTCCAGTTAATCTTCACGATTTCCTCAATCTCTTCGTTGAATTCTTATCGCCGTGGGTTCTTGATGTCAGGGCCGGCTCTATATATTCAAAAAAAAAAAATTAAGCAATCGCCCAATGCCCTCAAAGTAAAATAAATATTTTATTCATAAAATATCTCAATAAAGACCTTAAATTATATAATATCTTAGTAACAAGGCCTTAAAATAATTTAAATAAGTTTCATAATTCTTTCTTTTTTCTTTTTTTGCCGAAAGCCTCATAAACTGAGGTTGATGTAACACAAGATTGCTTACTTATTTATGTAAAAAAAATTCTTTTATTTTGATAAGGTAAATGACGGCGAACTCAAAGTTTGGTTAAAGAACCCCTCGTGTACTCAAAGTTTAAAAATGGCGGTAAAAATACATAAAATCGCATTTGAGGCGTTGAACACTCCATTCTCATAGATACCTTTTTTTTATTTGTTTTGTTAAGTGTAATCATTAGAGGTTTAATAAGTTGTATTAAATAGTAATAATTAAGGGTTTAATTTGTTGTTTTGTCGTAAACGAGGCTGATGTGGACTTGTCGACATGGCAAATATTATTTTGTCAGCAACTCACGTTTGTCCATGTGACCATAGTTAAGAGGTAAGTTAATGTGTTACGAGAATGGAGTGGTAAACGCCCCAAATGCGATTTCGGATATTTTTACCACCACTTTTTATATTGGGTACACGAAGAGTTCGTTGACTAAACTTTGAGTATTTTCATCGTCATTAACCCTATTTTAATATATTTTCTTTGAATTGGTTTAAATATTTTTTTTAGCATAGTTGTTATCAATAGGTGATATATAATAATAAGTGTGCGAGAACATACCAAATATCAATTAACCAGATCCCATCAAAATTAGAATGAGTGACCTCTTTAAAAATCTTTGTATTGCACCCTAAAAAAAGGAAATAATAATAAGGGAAAGTTACTATAAAACTCTCTAATTTTTAGTCAACTTGGAAGACATGACCCTAATATCGTGGGTGGACATATGTCAATCTATTAAATTGCCACTCATTAACTTATCACCCTTTACTTAAAAAAAAATTAAAAAATTAAAAAAAATTAAAAAAAATTGGAGTCTCCCATCCACTCCTCTCTCTTCATTGTACGTAGATACATCATAAATTAAAATGTTCTATACAACCTGAATAGTAATAACTAAGTAAAAAGTAAAAGTAACTAATTATGGTAGAATAAAAGATAGTAGTAGCTAATTACTATTGATAATAGAAAATCTCCAAAAGGAACATTCAATTTGCTTATTTAATACTTAAAGAACAATATAAGAAACCACAAGGCTCTATTTTTTGAATCAGAGAAAGCTCAGGTTTGTCGCAAAATAATTCACTTGCTTATTCATATTTACTTACAGCCACAGAGAATTGAATTCACCATTTACATATAATCTCTATAAAAGAGAGCTCGTCAGAGGCTAAAAAAGCACGCTCATAACGCCCAAAAGTACAGTTTAGTTTACATAGATGAAGCCTAAAGCCTGTAAAGCTATACACGAGTCTGTTCTTTCAAACTTCATTTTCATTGTATTTAAGCCTCTCATTTAATGCACCACATGTCTCAAACGAAGATTAGTACCAACAAGGTTTTCATTTTAAACATCCAATATATTTACACCATACGAGCCCTCGGTAACCCTCTTTTGACATGAGTGTGTAGTTTCTAATACCGCTCATTTTTTCGTAAATTTTACAAGTTGTCTTTTAGACTTAAAATTCAATTTTTGACCCAAAAAAAAAAAAAAAAAACCCCGCATAATTTTTTCACTTTAATCCTTACACAATAACTCAAAACTCTTTCAAAATCTCAGTTCGGTCATAAATTCATTTTTTTCCTTAAAGTTTACGATTGTCTCATTAAGATCCTCATCAATTTTACGATATACCGATAAAATTAAATCGACATAATATACGTACCGGTTTTAGTATATCTATAAATTGGGCTTGCATGGCTGAATTTAAAACACTGATACGAACGCTAAAAAAAGCTATCACAAATGTCTCCATGCGTTGGCTTGTTAGTACGTTGTTACTGTCGTTTCACCATAACCAAAATGAATCTTTACGTAGTTATGTTCAAGTATTTCAAATAACACATTCCCAAAAGTTTCACCGATTAGGTATCTTGCAAAAAATTTATTTATTTTTTCCTATTTTTGTTGTAATAGTAAATGCAGTTTGTTTCCCTTCTTGTGATTTGGCCCTCATTTTATTTATGGCAATATAAACGTTGACTTTGGAGAACTAAATTTCATTTTGAAATAGATTTCCAGGATGAAGATAATCACAAAGAGAAGTTCAATATCAAAATATAGAAGAGAGAGAGCGAGAGAGAAGGGCAACTGCTGGAAATTTGTAACTTGTAGTAAACAAAATCTTATAGGGTTTTCTCATGCGCCATATGTTTTGTTAAACTCATCAGCATGAATCTTCGTTACACTCCCTCTAAAAAAAAAAAAACACCTTTGTTATACTGAATAAATACCTAGTTTGTTACTTGCGCATGTGATAGGAAGATTTTATAAAAGGTTTATCAAGTAACAAACTATGTGTCACACCCTAAAATCCTTAGAGAGGATCCGTGCCCGGGGAAGCACGGGAAGGAGGCCCAACAAGCCTCCCGAGGCGCCTAACAAGTGGCAAGGCACAAGGAAAGACTTGGCCTAGGTGGTGGGCTGAGCACGTGCGGTATGGGGCAGCAGCCCAACGCACGGGAACATGTGAGAGAGCACGCAACAAGGACGGGCAGCGTGTCTGCGAAGGGCACGGGCAGCGAGTTCGCACGCGGGCAGTCGGGGCAGCGAACACGCGCATTCGGACAAGGGAAGTGGCGCGCAACTTGCAGCGTCACCCACGCGGAAGACAGCGAGCGTCACCTACGCGGATTCGGCAAGCGTCACCCACGCGGAGGACCAAAGCAACTGGCAGCCCACGGAAGACGCGCGCGGGGAGAAGAGTGCAGCCCAAGGATCCGCGAAGATTGTGGGAAATCTTCAAGGATAACGCGTTTTTAAAGATAGGATAAGGCCTAGGAGTTAGGATTCAATTAGGATTAGGTTTTCCCTTTGATTTCTATAAATAGGGCCGAATGATGTTGGACATATGTGTCCTTAAACAAGGTATTTATTCATTTGTAAAAGATTATGACAAGTCTTTGAATAAAGATGATGCTTATTATGTTAATCTTATTATAGTTTCTGGTAGAGTAAAATAGAATGTTTGATTCCTTAGTTCATAAAGGATGCAATTATGTTATTATTATCACAACAGAGTCGATGGGAGGAAGAATTAATAATCATAATAAATGAACTTAAAACGTCTGTGACCTGATTAACTGGGTGGGAGCCCATTAATCGTGTAAGGTCATTAATGTGACTAAGTGACAATCCTATTCTGGATTATGTGTGTGTCACACTCACTACAAGTGCATTAAGTATGAAGCGTCTTCATACTGGACTGGACCTGACTTAAACTCAAGAAGTTATCATATAAGACCGTCACTGATAACTTGTAGTTGAGTCACAAAATGATGATCAAATGGATATTAGTTCTAAGTCCTGAGTGATCATGAGTCCGAGCTACTGGCTTGACTGTTCTTTGATTTAACAGTTAAGGAACACAAGATATTACCGCTGTTCCCAAAACTATTATTTTGGGAACATGATAGTCAGTAGTAAAGATAGCTTGATCATATACATGGGCATCACACAGCTCTCTTCAGAGTCATGATGATTCCCTTGGTTGTCAGTGGTGAGAAGTGAGAGGTACCCGTGCAAAAATTATGAATCGAAACCATAAGTGGGTTGCTCATAATATTACTGACTGAGTCAAGTATGAAAATGCAATGAGGGGCATTACGGTAAAAACCGCATGCTCATGTGTGAGTCATCAAGTGAAAGGACAATAACCCGAATTTGATTGTATCAACAGACACCCTGCTGTTATAAGGGAATAATATATACCGTATCACTAAAGAGTGCAGCCTCGGGTCTATAGTGGAATCACTTCGAGGTTTGACGAACAACTAGCAGTTCGTTGGAGCTTAAGTGATACGGGTCCATGGTCCCCAGGATAACTCCGTAACGGATGATACGTACGTGATTAAAATACATTCTGGATAATGTTTAATCATTTGGCTCGACTTATAAAACTGACAAGTCTGTGTCAGACGTCAGATAGTTTTATCGTCAGCGTGGCAAAAGTATCATATTTTTGGTACACGAAATTAATTGATAAAAAAAAAGTTAGAATTTAGATTTTCTAACAGCACCATGTTGTTGTAAATTAAATTCTAAGCAACTTATCTTTTTGAACCAAGTCTTTCAGACTTACGGTTTGTGATTTATGGATTTTCTAAGTTTATGACTCGGTTCGATAAACTATGAAATTAAATCACATGTCACGAATTTAAATGATGGTGTGGCACCATGACATTTAATGTGTGATATTGAGATCAGGTTTTATTGATATAATTTAATTATTTATATTGAATTATTAATATCTAATTAATAATTAATTAATAATTAAAAGATTTATATTAATAAATAAAAATATATATTTATATATTGTTACATGTGTAAATTCGAATTAGGGTTTGGAGAATAAAAACCCTAGCTAAATCAATTGCGGCATAATTACCTAATGTTTTGGTATTTTGGCAAAACCCTAAAATCAATTTAATCCATTGGATCGGTTATGATTTAATATCAACCGTTTGATTGAGATAATTGATTTGAAGCCTAAATGTATTTTGAAATTGAAGCTTGGTGACCAAGTTTAGGTATTTCGAATTTGCTTAATTAATTGTGTCCGTTGGATCGGTTTTGAGATTTAATCTTTACCGTCGGATTAGAAACTAATTAATATTATATATATATGATAATATAATTCGAATATAAATGTGGATATGAGTTCGATCTAGGGTTTCATGAAACCCTAGGGTATTTGACTTTATCCCTAATTGATTTGATCTGGTGGATTGGTTTAAGATTTATTTTTAACCATTGGATCTAGATAATCATAAACAAATTCAAATTTTAATATGTATATATATATATAATTCGAATTTTATTAATATGATGATAAGATTAAATATTTTTATCTTATCATGTATTATTATTTAATGAAATCCCTGATTAATTATATCCATTGGATTTAGATGAGATTGAATCAGGACAATTGGATTGAAATAATTAATCATATTTAATTTAATAACTTCGAATAAGGGGGGGGGGGGGGGGGGGGGGGGGGGAATCTCCAAATTGGTTACAGCTTGAGCATATTAATAGGAGGCTCATTTTACACATTTTTCACACCTTCCCTAGAGCAAAAACTCGAGCTCTCCCTCTCTCTCTAGGGTCTGCGAGTTTTCTGCTTCTGATCTCTCTTCTGGTTCGGCTTAGGAGATATATTCTCTGGTAGCTTTAAAAGAACCGTTAGTTAAATTTTACGACGGAGTCCTGCCGGCCAAGCCCACGCTTCGGTACGAGGAGTCCAGGAGAATATCCCAGAAGATCACGAGAGTTTCCCTCAACACCGGCGGAGCCCAGCCCAAGTCAGAACGCGCTGCCGGAATCGTCAACTGAGGTACGGCCTTATGCATTGCGTCAATAAATGGAACAATTTACTGCTTTCTATTTATTTCCTATTCGACTAGATTATTAATAATGATTATGAAATATTAAATTCGAAATATTTATCATATCTTAACGAAATGATTATTACCCAATATCCGTGTCGTCGGTCCGGTAACAAGATTTCCACTTTAAAATGAATTTTTAAATGTTACCGGGACGCCTCGGAGGCTATTATCGTGGTAAGGAAGTCGGACAGATACCACCGATTTCCAACAAATGTGGCTATGTTAAACGTGTGAAACCATATGCGATTTAAGGCTAGAGTGAGAGTTGTGCTTTGCGAGAGCTTTTGTGAGTGAGACGAAGGGAACGGCGTTAGCGCACCTGAGTCTATCCTTTTGATAAAAGAAAGGTTGGGGTGTCCCCGTAAGCTTGTGTCTTGGTGTGATACTTTACTTGCTTAGTCGAAATTCATTGAGTACTTAGTCTATGTTTGCATACGAGAGTCTGTTTACACGGGTAAGGCTTGTCGTGTTTGAGTGTACATGGCGCCGCACAAGGTCAAAAATTCAGGTACGAAATTGACCCTGAGATAAGTGGTATCAGAGCTGATTTTTGTCTTCAAGAATGGTGAAGGCAACGCGATCGACGACATAGGAGTTGCTAGTTGATGAACCGGCCAATTACGGAAAGTCCTTAGATGAATAGGTGCTCGCGCACTCAGCGGAGATCAAGGAACTCAAGAAGATGATCTTAGAAGCTCAGAAGGAGATGGTCGCCCAGAACGCGGTTATACTTGATCGACTGACAAAGGTTAGTGAACAATTATTGGAAAGAGTCACAGATTTGGAGACCGATGTTAGACTTATTAAGCGAGCGACGGACAGCTTGCCAAGCGGGGTTAATAGAGGTGTTGGTCCGAGATTCAAGGTTCCCGAGCTGAAACCCTTCAGCGGGGTGCGAGACGCAAAGGAGCTAGAGAATTTTCTTTGGGACATGGAGCAATACTTCAAAGCGGCTCATGTGGATTCCGACGACAAGGTAACAATCACGAGTATGTACATGCAGGGAGATGCTAAGCTGTGGTGGAGAACCCGGCTAACCGAAGGAGTCGGCCTAAAGGGGGAAAGCATCCAAACATGGGACGATCTGAAGACGGAGCTAAAGTCTCAGTTCCTGCCCGTGAACGCGGCATGGATTGCGAGAGACGCATTAAAGAGGCTAAGGCAAACCGGGTCTATTCGCGATTTTGTGAAGGAGTTTAGCTCGTTAATGCTAAATATCAGACGAAATTCAGGCGAAGAAACGTTTGTGACCTACAAATTGCAATGGCGGCAGCAAACAGGTTAGTATTAAATGAAAGATAAAGGAAATATTAATAAAATATGAAACAAGTAGTATTTGGTGTAATGTTTGGTGTTGTGGTTGGAGTAGAAAGTATTTTTGGTGTTAAAACTTCACCAAAATAATGTAGTTTTTGTGTTGTGATTGGAGTTGCCCTAATAAAATAAGTAAATAGTGTTTAGTGTTGTGAACAATATCATACCCAGTGGCGAAGCCAGTTTTTTCAACCAGGAAGGGCACTATTATTTATAAATTTAAAAATAATGCAAAAATAAATAACTTAAAAATAATATTAATAACTCAAATTTCTCAATATCACATGATATATTTTTTTACTAATCAAAAGAAGTAAATAAAAAACTTAATCGTAACTGATCTTAAAAAAAAAACTTAAATAATAGTAACAGATCTTAAAAAGAAAAAACTTAAATACTTATTAGAGAATTCAACGTCGAGATTTCATATTTTGAAAGTATTGTAGAATCTTCTCGTTGTCAATACAACTAAATAAATATCTCTCGATGTACACGATCATACTATCATTCATCTATTGATCTCTCATTCGGTTTTTTAACTGAGTCTTGATAATATTCATAGCAAAAAGAGATCGATGGATTTTGGAGAGAATGGAAGAAGACAGATCAATGAATTTGGGAGAGAATGGAAGAAGAAGAAAGAGATCATGGGTGAGGGTTAAAAAAAAGAGTGAATGTAGAGCAATATGATTTCATATTTAATAAAATATATAATTTTTTTTATACTAAAATACTAATAAAAAAATTAAAATTATAAAAAAAATGAGGGTGGGCCCGTGTCCCTCCTCATCCCTCTTTGACTTCGCCTTTGATCATACCAAATATAATGCAACGCTATTCCATTTCACTAAAATGGTGAGATTTTTGAAGTCCCATTGAAGAAGTTGTGGTAAAAGTCACAACAATATGGCGTAATACCGTCTCATTGGAGATGCTTAGAGTTAGACACCATTAGATAAGTCATTTAAACAAAAATTATTCATAAAATCGGGAACTTTTTCCGGTTATCTTTTTTATTCTATCAAGTTGTTGTTAAACCGGTGGTCCTTGATAGTTGAAACTTGAAACTGGGAATCGAGTGCTAGAGAATTCATCGATATACATATTAAATATTAATTATTAAATACAATGTATTAAAAAAAGTAAAAAATTTAGAGTACCTTATGAAATTATAATTTATAAATACTATATATTTTAAAAAGCACGTAACTAACTAATCATAGAAATGAAGACACCAATATAATTAACGACATGATCTCAACTAAGAAGAAACGCCACCAAAAACCTACGTCGCCCGCGATCCCCGCGGAAGTCACTAAACGCGAGTTCCGATTCAGACCTACGTCGTCTCTCAAACCCAGAACCGCATAATGGACATTCGGCTCGCATGGTTTCACCCCAAAAGGCGCGTTTCGCCTCGCCGGCGACGATGACCCGACACGATAACAGAGATTAGGGTTTCCCCAAGCCCCGAAGCGCCTCCCCATTTTGCCATAAAACCAATCGGAGAACTTGAGCTCTCCGGTCAGATTGTTCCCGTTCAGATACAGTGCTCCAACGCTCGGCAGTGTCGCAAGCTTCGGCGACAGACTGCCCGAGAGAGCGTTGTCGCTCAGGCCCAGAAACCTCAGCCTCTTCAATCCGGACACGGAGTCGGGAATCTCGCCCGACAGGCTCGTGTTCGAGAGGTCCAGCACGGTCAGCCGCTCCAGCCTCCGCCATTTCAGCAGCTTCAGTTCGCCGCCGATGGGGTTGTGAGACAACACGATCTGCTCGAGAGAACCCGTCACAACATTAGCCAAGCCACCGGAGAGCTTGTTGTCGCCCAAGTCCAAAAGTGTCAAGCTTTTCATGGCCGCGATCTCGGTCGGTAGATTTCCTTCCAACATGTTACGGCTCAGGTCGAGCTTCAAGAGCGAAGTCAAACTTCCCAGAGTCAACGGCAGAGGCCCCGAGAGAGAGTTCCGACTGAGGTCAACGATCAGGAGCCGAGACAGTCCACGGAATGAGTCCGGGATTTTTCCCGTGAGCTTGTTCCCTGCAAGAACCAGCCTCTCAAGGTTGACCAAATCGCCAACACCACCTGGTATCTGACCAGTCAGTCCATTCTCAATGAGCACCAAGGATTTGAGCTTCACGAGCTTGGTGACAGCTTCCGGGATTTGCCCAGTGAGCCCGGAGTTCGATCGGAACTCCAAGGATTCTAAGCTGCCGGCGATCTTTTCCCAGTTCGTGGACGGGATGGAAACCGGGTGTCGGTGGCGCGAAGTGAAGCAGTCGGAGAAGGACAAGGACTTCAAGTGCTTGAGCTCGTACAGCTGATGCCTAAAGTCAACGGTCGCAGCGCACTGGAGAGAGTTCTCGTGGACTGATCCGATGCTCAAGGCAGTGACATACCACAGCCCATCAAAGAGGTCGCAAGAAACTCCCTGCAAAAACAATAAATGGGAAGCAAAAATAAACAAACATATAGTGAAATGTTGCACTGTTGTTCAATAAAAAGACTGAATCTTGCTATTTTGGAGTAAGAGATTCTGATGCGAGGCAGTGGCCAGTGAGTGGTACTTTATTATTAGGTGCGTAAATAGATAAGATTAATTTCCTTTTTCGCGCCTATATGGCAACAATACATCCAATAAATGTTCAGAAAAATGTGGGTTTTAATGTTCTAGAGACCCTTTTCTCTGTCACACAAGATGCTTCCTAATGGAAATTTCCAACTTCATTCTATTCTAAGTGGGTAATTTTTATTTTTATTTTTCAAAGCAAAAGTGACAAATAGAAGTGCTAATATTTCAAAAATAATATATATAAACTATAAAGACATGTAATGATATGAACTCATCATAGTTCTTCAAAGAGATTCCCTCCTAAAAAGAAAGAACATATATCTTGATCATGAAGACATGGTGGACAAACACATATCTTTCCCATCATGAACAGAAAATCTAACGGTCCTTGTCTTTTCCAACCATAATATATTATATATATATATATATGAAGATGAAACCGAACGTACTTGTATTGGAGTCCATCCACAAGGATCTGGATAGAGATCGGAGCCGTTCCACCACTTTCCGACGAAGCCTTGTACAGCCGAGTACAGTGCTTCTTGCTCGCCTCTCTCCATCGGAGCCAATATCTCCGAAGACCCCGTCGAGTAGTCTTCGTCTTCTCCGAAGCAGTACACGCCATTGTTGTCCAAGCACAGAGCTAAGATAATCATCACAAGAGCAACAGTGCTGTACTTCATTGAGTAGTCTAAGCTCATATGACTCCTTCAAAAAGTTGTGTTTTTTTACCATAAAATACTTAGACAGGTGAGTCAAAGAGATTGAAAAAGAAGAAGAAGAAAGAAAGAGTGGGAAACACAGGCATGAACTAAGTATATATAGATCTCTCTCGCTTTGATCTGGAGCTCTTTGTAGCGTTTATGGAAAAGCTAAGGAAGGCAGAGGAAGGTGTGTGTGTGTGTATATATGTATATAGCAGAGGAGGAGAGAAGAGACAGAGGCATAGATACAAGCACAATGCAACACAAGATCCAAGCTCAGTTCTCGAAGAGAGCTGCTCTATGTAATAATAGCAATGACAACAAGGAGGGTCTTGATCAGAGTAGAGTAGTTACTGAAGGGCTTTTGATGATGAAAGCGAAAGGAAAGCGATATATATCATCAATATATATATGTATATATTTATAGAGATACAACCCCCTTTTTCTATCAATAATTACGCAGCTTTCAAGTCTCAACCGGTAAATAATGGTGGTGTAATTATATCTAAATTATAATATATGTGCTATAAGTGAAAAGTGAAAAAGAGAACAAATGATATTATATATCTATAATTATTCTTTTCAGGCTTTTGCATTGCCATTATTAGGTTTCTTTAAATGATGAGTTATAAGCAAGATATTAAATTTGTCGAATATCCATCGGCATGCCCATCGGAAATCTTGTTTCGAGGATATGCGAAACGATATATCCATCGGCACATCCATCGATTTACCTATGAGATACCAATCGACAAGCGATATATCCGTAAAATGAAAAGTGCGAAACGACATCGGCAAGCGGTATTTAAAACCTTGGTTATAATTCTTATAAGCGGTTTCGTTATTAAAATGTAAAGAGATATTTATAATATGAGTACTCCCACTCTCCGAGTTATATATATGTGCGACATAATCTTTTTTTTTTCTTCGCGGAGAAAGTTCTCAAAGAGCACACAATTGTATTTTCGAGGTAAATAAATCTCTTTACCACGTGTCTAGACGTTAATTGAAATTCAGTTGGGACAAAATTACAGTTTTCTTATGAGAATTTTTCGCCTTGAAAAAAATGATTGACAACATCTTGCTACATTTACATGACTTAAAGGAATTTACGCCGCTAGTGTAAATATGTTAAGGTAATTTGTGTAAATTATTGAGGGTTTTGTAGAGAAGGAAGTTGGGGGACCATTGGCCGCGCAAATTTATGCATGAAACATCGTAATTACTGCATGCAACGCAAAGTTGGTTTTTATTTTATTTTATTTTATTTTATTTTATTTTATCCCTTAAATTTGGTCCCTTCTTCTGTTTGTTTGCCATTCTGGATTTTTGTTATCCATAGCGACTTGTGTTTTTACATTCATTCCAATCCTCAAGACAAATTGGAGAATAATGACAAACAGGGCATTGAAAGCTTGGGACTTGGGCGAATATAACAAATATTTCTATTTCTATATTATTCAGCAACTTCGTATATATCCCAATGTCAGATACATGTTCACTTCGATTCGATCGACATATTTAAATTCTGTTTTCGGGCTGCAAATAAGTAGCAAGAGCATAACACTTATAGTTGGTGCTAAGGTTTTGCAAAAATCATGTATGCCATCAGCTAGTACATTTTGTTGCTCGGAATTCGGAATTCCGATTCTGCTCCAAGAAAGAAAAAAACAAAACGGAGGACAACCAATTTTTGAGAAAAATAAAGGAACTAAATAAGAGGGACCGCTTGCTCAATTCTGCAGCCGAATCCTCCGACTATAATTTTTTATTTTTTATTTTGCAAAACACGGACTGTGCACTGATCTGGGTTAAAAAAATGGATCTCAAATTCCGGGCTGCAAAAAAAAAAGGGACAAAGACTTTTGGGTCCTTTTTTTTATTGTATGTGTATCCTGAAAATGAAATGGTCGTTGTATGATATTGATAATTAAATAACTGATAATTAAGATTCTATATAATAAGATTGTATATGAATTTTATTCAATCAAAGATCCAATTAGAATATTGATAAACGTAAGCAGTAACACAGATTTACAAATTGAGACCGTCAAAAGATTTTTCTTAAATATCGGCGTCCATCTCTGAATCTTCTGCTTGTTTTTTTTTTTTTTTTTCAATCTTTAATTAGGATTAGGATCTCGGCCTTCATCGATTTTGTTGAGCTGCAATCTAAACCATTTACTGAGAAAGCCGACTTTGTTGATACTTAAGATTATATTATGAGAACCATCTATATAAAACCGGAAACTCATTTCTTCGTGAATGGCAGTGCATCAAGATTTAAAAATAGTTTAGACTAACCCCTTCACTTGCACATAGGCTTGGGCGCCCAAGGCCTGAGCCCGCCATACCCGAACACCTGCAAGTAACCCACAGCTTTAAACGCGCTGCGGCGTGCGGCCTAGCACGAGCCTGAGCTCTAGTTCGGGCAGCTTGGACGGCCCACCCCTTATAATCTTCATATTTTGTTTTCTTTTTACATTTTTCACGCTTATTATAGGTCTTGGAGATAGATCAAAAATTATTTTTCATCACGATCAATTGGATTCGTTCCAGGGGATTTCACAAATATACAAGTAGACTAATATGAAACCTAAACTTTGACTTTTACTCAACCTAATACTTTTTTAAAGAACTACTACAAATATAGAAGAAAATTATGAAAAATTGAAAGGATTCATACATTAACAACCTCAAAACCGAAATCTCTCAAGATCTACTAAAATATCATAAAATTACCTTTAATCGTGATAAGCATAAAAAGGTAACGTTTGTAGAGACAACTGAACGAGAAGCTCCTAAACTCGATTATCGGACGATAATCGTGGTTAATCGTACACTGTTCTCAACATCTAGTTCCAAAGCACCAGTTTGGATATTTTTACATGGTTAACATGTCCCGAAACCACAAAAAGAATGTTTGTAACTCGAATATCTAAGGATTTTCTTGATAAACACTACTACAAATATGAAATTGCACTATATCGGGTTTACACTACGGAAGAAGAAACTGTTATTTATTCTAGTTTCAAATTCTTGTAAGGGTCAAATCGTCGTTTAAAATCAAAACACGGACGTTCGCACGACGACTCACCTAAAACCGTTTTTGAACCACAACTCGTCGTAAACCCTTAGTTGTGTCCATTTTTCCGGACGCGACTTGTCCATTTTTCAGGAGGCAATATGTATATTTTGAAAGGGTATTTTGGTATATAAAATTTAAAAATGATGTATTTCCAATCATGATGTTTTGTATGGTGTTTTAAGGGATGTTTTATGAAATTTTTTTAAAAGAATAAAAAGTACAAGTGGTAAATAATACGCAGCCATAAATAAACGCCACATTAAGTATAAAGTTTGGAGTTTGGACACCGTACAAGGTAGCCCTACAGCCAAAGGGTCTATTTCGATGTTTGAAGCGATCAACAAAATCAGAGGATAAAATATTCAACACTGAACGAACGCACGCTAAATTTGTTTTGGGAGGCTTTAGCTATTGGACCACTGGGTGGAGACTAATAATATTATGAGCTGTTATTTATTTCTCTTCTCTCTTTTTTTTCTTTTCAAAAGCTAGCCCTATCTCTAGCCTAGCTCAGCTTGGCTCGACACGTCATTGTCTCCTTCCAAGCTTTTCCAGACGACTCTCTTCAGCGTAGAGAGAGAGAGAGAGAGAGAGAGTTCGGTTGAAACTTGGATTGGATGTGTAACTCTAAAATCACAGATTGTTCTTGAGTAATGACTAATGAGTTAATGTGTAGTGTTCTATTACTTAATTTTCTTGTCACTTCTTGTGGAATGGCATCATGAAAAGGAATCATCGGACAAGTATTTGTTCAATGGGCTTTTGCTTTTCCCTTATTTTAGGTAATTGACCCAAATACCCTTTCAATTTCTTTTTTCATTCAATCCACATGAATTCGATATATAGTATTTTCATCCGTTCATTAATTTTTTCCTTACCAATAATCTTGAAGATAACACATTGGTTCATCCGTTCATCCGTTCATTAATTGGATTTTAGTACTATTTTTAAAGATAACACATTGGTATTTTAGAAACATTAATAATAAATAAGAATAATAGCGGCAAAAATACTTTTCTTTGTCAAATATAGCACCATCATACTTTAGTAAGTTCAAAGATTGACGGTAAAAATGCGCAACTTCATTAAAAAATATTACACTTTCAAACACCATGTGGCATGTTGATATGTCATGCCACATTGATGTCATGCTACGTCACGTCACGTGGCACAATACTTTTTGGGCTAATTGCAATAAAAATATTTGATGTCCGTAATATTTAAATTTCGGTAAATACAAGCATAGGCGGAACTACCAAAAAAAAATGATCTGATGTTTAAACTTTTACAAACAAACCTTTTTATTTGCACTACAAATTTGAACCAATCACCCCGAAGTTTAAATACTAGTTACGCCTATGAATACAAGTAAAAGTATCTTCAAGTGCACAAAATACAACGGTATATCCCTAATTCGACGGTACACGGTAGTTTGTGTAACTTAAAGTACTTTTTCATGTATTTACCTTGTAAATGTAATACTTATGATCAAACTTTTGACTGGCAAATATAACATTACAATAATTTTGTCCCTTTTATTTTCTATCAAAGTTCAACCATAGGTATTAAAGTATCGTTGATGCCAAGTCAACCATCATGACACGTCAGCCATAAATTGTTTTGGTACATTCAAACCTCTTACAGATATTAATAATATATAAATAAATTTAATAAATAAAAGTACCAAATTACGAGTTTCTTTCGAAGATTTAACAATATCAATAGATTTAAGGACAACGATGAGTTTTTATGAGTTTACCCATGGAGTCTTTGTAAATTTTTAAATCGAGGTACTGTTTTGTTTTTTTTTTTTTTTTTTTCTGGACTATCAATGGGCTCACAAACTTTGACATTTTAACACATACTACGCTTCATAAATATGACACGACGAGCCATTATTTTTTTATTTTTTTAAAGAGAGGAGCCATTAATCTTTGAAGTGCTTAATTTTCCACTATTTTGGCGTAAATTTTCCACCAAATTCCCTGACCGGACGGACTCCGAAAACAATGTCACACTGAATTTGGCAAGACACTATTCACAACATCAAATACTATCCATTTACTTTATTAATAAAATACCTTAATAAAATAATAAAGTTTATAAGTACAAAATATTAAATTAAATAAATATAAAATTATTTAGTGAATAGTATTTAATGTAATTTTTGATGAAGTGGTTGGAATAGTGAATAATATTTGGTATAATGAATTCTTCAAAATGATGGAGTTTTCAGACTAATTGGAGTTTATGATGGAGATGATCCAACAGTAACATGCTCTCTTGAAAATAAAGAAATGTACTATAAAACAGGCTCATTAAAATGAGAAAAAAAAAAAAAACTAAAATACAATGTTAACCAGCTAAATTAGCTAGAATCTCACTGAACTAATGGAAAACCCTAAACCTAGAATCTCACTCCGCCGAAAATCTCAAAGTTGTTCGGACCTGCATGAGCCGCTATGTTGAGAAAAACGTCCATATCTTTTTCCCGATGGAGGCTTCTCCAGGCTCCATGTCATCATCGCTCTCATTGATTGAGCTTCCGCTCTCATCTCCTTCGCAATAATCTGCAGAATTATTTGCTTCTATACTCGGCTCTGCAATTTCAGCAGGCTTCTCTGCTCTGGCGTTCTTATTAATGACTTGCTCCGGGGTTACGAACTGCATGAATGTCTCTTGTAATTATTCTCGTTTCATCACAATTTAATGTTGTTCGATCGACAAAGTAAGCTCAAAAGATTTAGATTGTTACCCGAACCACTCTGTTCTCTGAGAGTTCCACCGTTTTTTCTGTTGTAACGTTTATAAATTGCTTCCTTCCACTGCCCTTCCTAGTAACTTCCGACGATGATACCGAGAGATCATCGTGATTCTCAGCTTCCTCCATTGTAACGCTAGCTTCAGCTTGTTTTCCCCTTGTTTTTCTCGGGCTAGCTGTTACTTTAGCCGTGACTACACTGAAATTGATGAAATAAAAAATAAACATGTTAAGCCATAATTAAGTCTTCAATCGTTTATTTATTATTGAAGGGATCAGAGGTATTTTGCAATAACAGCTCAGTGGATTACGATAATTGACGCGCTTCTGAAAAAAAACATTAAAACTTACGACTTCCGTGGTCTGAAATTGTATCGTTCTTCTCCGGGTGTCTGTAAACCTGAGGGAAGAATTTGTCGCCTCTTTCTGCCTCTGCCGCCAGCGGTGACACTGCCAGAACATGCTTCGCTGTCACCTCCGTCGTGCTCGCTCTCAGTGACATGAGATGACTGAGCTCGGTGTCGCTTCCGAGCAGAACGACCCGTCTCAAGAGAATCACTTGGAAGAATCATTGCGCTTGTTCCCGGTTCCTCCATGGTTTTCCCAAGAAAAGCCTCGGCATCTTTGACAACAGCCAGCACTGACCGTGTTCTGTTCAATCCCGATCTCAGGGTAGATTTCCGTTGACTACTTCCTGATTCAGGTTGTGGAGAATCTTCTAGAGCTTTCTCAAACTGGACTTGTTGAACATCAATGGGGCCAAGAATCTTATGGTCCTTCGCTTTTTCTCGGGTTATTTGGGTTTTAGCTGACAAGGGTGTTGACCGCTCAGAGTATATTGGAGAATGAGCATCCTCGGTTTTTGTACTCGAAGAAGGATTAAAAATCTTTGATTTGCATTTCTGTAGCCAAGACGAACGCTCTCCTGTTTGTGGAGAGCAGATTAAATCTGAAGCCTTCTCCACAAGTTCATCATCATTCCTCGAAGGAACCCGAAAAACACACAGAGCGAGTTCTCTCTCTACATCTCCGCCATTTTTGCAACGCTTTAGCTTTTCAACAAAAGCAAGAAACTGACTTCTTTCCCCGATCAACTCTTCACGCTGATGTTTTATCTTCTTGCTAAGATTACCGAGCTGGTTGATATCGTTCTTCATTTCTAATTGGTCTTCTTTTAGTTTCCCCTTCTCCAACGCAACCTCTTCTCTCTTTTTGTCAAGTTTAACACTTTCCAACTTTACTTCCTCCCTTTCTTTACACGCAATGTCCTTCAAGCTCTTGATATTATCAAGCTCTCTCTCTCTCTCATCCTCAAATGCTCTCTCTCTCTCACCAAGCAGTGCATCCATTTTCTCCCGCTGATTCTGCAACTCTGCCTCAAGATTCCTTCTCTGATTCTCAAACTCCTGGATCATTTGACCGTGCTCTGTTCGAGCCTTTTCCGATAAAGCTAACTTCTCGAATTTTATTTTTTCAGAAAATGAATCTTTTTCTAGTTTGAGATTTTCCAATTCCCGCTCCATAGATTCATCCACTGAATGTTGTTCCGTTTTCAATCGATCTTCCTCCGAGTGCTTTAGCCTTGCAAAATCATCCTTCTCATCAGCAAGTTCCTTGAGTTCCAAACTAAGTTTGGTTTTTTTCTCATCTAAATCTTCCCACTGCTTCTCAAAATTCTTCCGCTCTTGTTTCAGCTCATCAATTTTTTCCTCGAGCAGCTCGTTTTGAAGTCTATATTTCTGGGTCTCTTGTTTCAACTCCGACAGCAAATGTATATGTTCTTCCCTCTCTTTGTAAATTACACTAAGACTCTCTCTCTCTTCACATATTTTCCTCTCCAGCTTGGTATTTTCATCCTTTATCTTCTCTATTTCGGCCAATAGAATCTGCAAATTATCTCTATCATCAACTAATAGCTGTTTCTCAGAGGTCAACTTTTTCTCTCCAGCTTTGAGAACCTTCTCTCTCTCCTTTACAGATTTCAGCTTCTCGTCAGACTCCTTGCTTCTCTCCTTAAGCCTCTCGGATTTCTCGTTCAAGGCTTGTTCTCTCTTACCTAACTTTTCTTCCATGTGTTTTACTTCGGCTTCCTTCTTTGCCAATGCTTCAATTTCGCAAGAAAACTCTTTCTCATTAGACCTACACTTTTCCACTAGTTCCAAGTCAAACTCTTGCATTTCCCGGTCAAGGGCTGCTTTGTGCTCATCCACTAACTGCTTAACGTCGATCTGTATCGACCAAATCATTAAAACATAAATGACATTTACAAAATCACATATTAGTAGTTTTCCAAGCAGACACTCACCTTTTCTCGTGCACTTAACTTCTCCTCCATAATGTGTAATTCCTCTTGTTTCTTCTGTAATGAGATCATCAAATTATCTGTTTCCTGCCATTAAAATTAAAATTAATATTAAGAAGATAGTGTGTTTTTTTTTTTTACGCGAAGTTCACTGTTAACTTGTAAGAGAAGTAACAAGCACAAAAGACACTCACTTTCTCTTTGTTCAATAAGTCTTCTAGCTGTATTCTTATTGCTTCTTTCTTCCCTTTCAGATCCGAGTTGGACGTATCGATTTTTGTTTGTAATTCTTGAAGCACGGTCTCTCTTTGTTTATAATTCCTTTCATATTCATTCACCTTCTCTTCTCTTTCAACTCGGGTTCTCCTATTATTGCAAAGACGCTCTTCCCTTTGGTGTAATTTCTGCTCCCACTCAAACAATTCATTCTTTTGCTTACTGAAATTTGCCTTCTCTGCCTCGCGCCTGATTGCAACA
This sequence comes from Parietaria judaica, assembly GCA_954871525.1. Lineage (NCBI taxonomy): Eukaryota > Viridiplantae > Streptophyta > Magnoliopsida > Rosales > Urticaceae > Parietaria > Parietaria judaica. The sequence goes on from OX940870.1 coordinate 30,012,925, forward strand.
AAAAATTTAGTGGTGATCACAATCTACCACGAGATTCAATAAATATTTAGTCATCGATACAAAAGACAGAGAAAGGAATCATTACTCAATCCGCAAAGTTTCCTGCTCCTTTTGAAGCACGGTTTCACGTGCCTTCACTTCGTCCAATATAATATCCAACTTCAAGCAGTTCCTATTCACCTCAGCAAGCTTCACTTCAGTATCTTTTAACTTCTTTTCCATTTCCAGAGACTTCTCGTCCACTCCAATAACCAATGTGCTTGCTTCCGCAAGCATTGACTTGGAAGAAAGCCTAACTTCGGCCTGCTCTCGATTCACTTCCCGCAAAGCCTTTTCAAGCTGCATCAGAAAAATACAAGAACGGAAGTAAATAAAGCGAACCCGTAATGAACAACTCAAATGAGAAAAAAAAAACATTTATATCGGGGAACGGTTCTTATAACAGAGATAACAACATACATCAGCTACACACTGCTTCTCCATCGCAAAGGTTCTCCGCAGATTCTCCTCTCGCTTTTCCGCTTCTGATAGCGCAATTAGATGGGCGGTTTGTTCGCGGTTAAGGATCTCGTGTGTCTCTGCCAAAGCTTGATTGATTTCGTCAAACTTCGAGGCCCACTCTTCCTTCTCAACCAGGAGCAGCCCCATGTTGTACTGGTAATCAAAGAGCTGCCCAAGACAGTTCATAAGATTAGTTGCCAGAGTGTAAATATTAACGAAAGCGAAAGCGAGATAGAATTAACGATTTCTCAGTCTTTATTTATACAATGCTTGAGCCAAAGATTCAAAAAACCACAGGGCTATGAGAATGAGAAACGATTCATACAAATTGGCAAAACAACGACCAAACCTGAGTTTCGAGCCTTGAGGCCTTCTCGGCAAGAGCTTCGTGGTCTTTCCTAACCATGGCGGCTTCGTCAAGAAGCCCGGCTTCCTTGAACCTCCGCCAGTCGTCCATGTCCTTCGCTCTCACCTCCGCGCTCCCGCTCAGCGACCCCAGCGGCGGCGGCGGCGGAGCAGGACCTTCCAGATACTCCATCGGCGCCGGCGATCAAGACCTCGGGGAAACTGCATTCGAATGGGGAAAGAGAAAAGGAATTCACAGAATGAAGAAGAAGGAGGTGAAAAACCCTAGGTCTGAGATTGTTCCGCAGGGATGTGTCACCTTGGAAGTCCGAGCTCCTTACGCAGAGAGGAGGAGGAAGAAGAAGAGGGTCTCTGCGTGTGCCTGAGCTTCCTTGCCTGCGGTTCGGTTCGGTTCGGTTCGGCTCGGTTCGGTTCGAAAGTGTGTCTCTGAGACGACGAGCGAGAGGGGAGGGTAACGACAACCGGTTCTAATTTGGGTACTTCATTCTCAAGTTATTAAATTTCTCGAATATCCATCGCAAGCTCATCGAAAATCTTTTTTCCGAGGCGTATAATGTAATTTTGGTTGGGGTACTCCGAGTCCGAACCGGTTCAATACCTATTTACGCAAAATTTGGTAGATGTGCTAAAAACTCATAAGTAAAATTGAGAAGAAATTATTAATAATAGCCTCTTTTAACTCCATGCCATGCATGGTTATTATATAGTATAATTTTGAGCTACTTATTTTTACCGAATATATCATTTCACATTAATCTATATATATAAAAGCATGAAGAGAAAGTTTTCTATAAACAATTTTTCTATAAAGACATACTCAAATCTTAATTTTCTAGAATTTTGAATAAAAAAAAAATAATTTATGACATGGAAATAAATATAAACATTTAGTGATTAGTACACCAAAAATTAATGTTCATGGATGTAGTCCGAGAGTCTTTTGATAAGAGTCTTTTCATTCAATGTAAGGCTTATCGAATTTGTTTTTCTTCATTACGTACCTTTTTAACCTTAATTGGATGTAGCCTGTAAGAGAATGTTTTCCTTTATCAACTCAAAAATAGTATGCAACTCACCAAAAACTCACCAAAGTCCACTGATATCCCATTTCGCCATCCTTGGATCTTTACTATAAGCTGGAATCTATAACTGAAACTTAAAAAAATAATTAATCCTCCGACATTTTATCTTTGAATGTACAGAAAATTCTATTGCAGGAGACAATCCAAACGAAATTCTATTATCTTCTGCCTTTCAGAGGTATTTAGTTAGGGATCACATTTGCTATTAGCGTCACAAGATGTAATATTTTTATAATTTATATCCTCTATAACTATATATGCAGTTTACATTGATAAAATCTCTGTCTATATTTTTTATGTCAAGAATTTGAGGATCCTCACTTTTTACAATTTTCAGAATTCGCAATTAAAGAAAAAAACATATTTATTTATTGCACTCTTTCCATAACACCAAAATGACTCTTCACAAAGGGATGAATGAAAATAAAGAAGTTTAGAGAAGTTTCTTATTTATTTATTTATTTATTATTAGATTTAATTATTTATTGCTTCTTCATTCATTTAATAAATAATTTTGTTTTAATAAAAAAACTATATTGTTAATTTTATTGTTTTATATTCATTATAAGAACACCAGATATTGATTTAGTTGTGTAATCATCTGTTTTATTGTAGAGTTCAGATTCTTCTAAGTTTAATCAGAGTTGCTGACCGTGGGATGAGATGAAATATTATATTGTACTTTATTATATATATATATATATCTATTTTGTTTTATTTTCTTATATATGTTATTATTAGTGCACTTATATGTTCAGAAATGTGAATTAAAATTAAGTAAAAAAAGGTGTAACATGCCATTTTTTAATCAAAACACATATTTATACACATCTTATATACATTAAACGATATTTTATTCGCCACCGCGCGATGCGCGGTGCCTTTCCACTAGTTCCATTTAAAAGAAGAAAACAGAAATCCTACTTCCACATACATACAGTAATTGCAAATGTCTATATTATATTGCTCTCACCATCTTTGTGGACATTTATGATTTATCCTAATATACATGTTCACAATTTTTTTATTTATTTTGGATAAATCAGCTACTTCGAGGCCAATTTGGCATTTGCACAATTTTAGTTGGGCTACCAAATTTATACTCATAAATTAAAAATATAGCGTCTTTCAATTAATGTCAATGCACGATTAAAATATAATGTAATCTTGATTAATAGTGCTCTCTGTTCTTGCCGTGTAGTATATCATATTGAAAAGAAAATAAAAACTGAAAGGGCCTCTTAATTCGTATGTATATGTTAACTGTAAATGCCTTCCAAAATGTAATTGGAACTTATTATTAGCTCCCAAGAACAACCTCACAAACCTTTAGGGGTCTTATTTTCCATTATATTATGTTGTATATGTAGTATGGCAAAGTAATAAACATATAGTGGTAGTTGATTGAATGTCCGCTGCTACTTGCAAGTGCAAACGAGGACTCTCCTGGGCGGGAGAGAAGGCCGTCGTCCGTGGAGCAGCGCGTAGTTGTCCAGGAAGAGAACATCGCCGTTCCGCCACTCGAACTGGATACTCTCCTCTTCGATGATCTCTTCGCATCTCTTCACGAAGCGTTCGTCGATGGGCGTGCCATCCGCCATGGTGGCAGAGCTGTGCTCTTTCCCGTACATGCCGACCAACGTGTTGAACCACATCCGCCGCCCTTTCCGGCCCTCGAACACCTTAGTCAGGCATCTCGGCCCCAATATCGTCTTCACTCCGCCATCCTCCAGCCACTCCATGTCCATGCCCAGCGCCTTGGCCCTGCTCAAATAGCAATACTCATCTTAGATTATCGGACGTGGCAAAGGCGCCGGAAAACGCGGCAAACGAATAGAATAGGTGCACACACCTCCGCTCAGCTTCTGCCGGATCGGACGTTGCAAAGGCGTCCTCCCAGCCCCGGCCTCTCATGGAGGAGTACTTGTCGCCTTCGAGCGTGGCCTTGTTGCTCATCGCTGTGAAAGTGTACTTCAACCCCTTCTCCTCTATTTCCGCCACAGCTTCCGGGAACTCCTCCGTCATACGCTCCGTCACCCGAAAACTTGGCACGAACGGCGTCTGCCCTCCTTCCGGCGGCGGGATGTCGCACCACAAGATCACTTTCTTTGGAAATTCCTTGATCTGATGGTATCAAGTCATGATGTACACATAAAGTTATATATAATTAATAAACCTAGGTCTTTCTTAAAATTTATTTGTGCTTAGGACCTTCATAATATCAGAGCCGGCCTCGGTGACGGCCAGGCCTCCAAGGAGACAACTCAGATATAATTTTCCGCCCTTGCTCGTCATATTTCCGGTACCCGATTAACCGGCTATATCCGGGTTATTAATTAGCTTATTATTTGAATAAGGTTTCAACTTTAAAGTTTAGAGTTTGATTCCTCTACTTGATTCTTCTACGTCTAAACAAAATTATCTAACTTATTTGGATGTATTTTTTGGACTATGCTAATTGTTTGATTTTTAAAAAATTCTTAAATATTTTAAACCCGTGTAAGCCGACCGTTTTGTGGACAAATGGAGAAATATTCCATCAAAATCAGGGGTGTTCAAGATTCAGCCAAAATTTGCCGAAACTAGAACCGGTCCGGTTCTTAAAAGTTAGGGGAAAAGAACTCCGGTACTCGGTCCCGTTTTCGATCCTTAATCACTCAAAGTTGACTCACCAGAACCATCTCGTGATGATAGTAAATGAACTCAGAGAGAGGCCCTTCGTTGGCTGTCCAAACCCTCTTGTAGATGTGGGTCCTCGGTGCGGGGCCGACGTAGCGAATGTCGTCCCAGCCGAACGTGTCGACGATGTCGTTGAAATCCTCGGCGCGTTGGACTTCGAAGCCTCGCACAAGGACCGCGCTGTTCTTCACGATCATCTCCTCGAACCACTCCTTGTTCTTCTTCAGCCCGGAGAGGAGAGACTCCACGTCGCTCTTGTCGGTCGCTGGGGGCTCGAGCACGAGAGGCATGGTCTCGCCATCGACCACTCTTTGCCCGTCGCAGCTTCCCACCTTGAAATCTTTGTCACACTTGTCCATTTCTCTCGCTCTTTCTCAAGTTTGGAGTCTCCTTCGAACAAGCTTGTATTATATAGACGATTGATGAGTATCTTAAACTTGTCGTGTTAGTAGAGCTGCACGTCACGGCTTCGCGACGCGTCGCGACTAAGTCGCCGAAATTGCAAGAAAACACGTCGCGATGTGTCGTGGCGTGTGTGGTCGCGGGGCGTCGCGAATGAGTCGCGAATTGATGAGGAAGAGACTTGGTAGTTTTTTATGGTTGCGGCAAAAGTTGTATATTTGATTACAATGTTTAATTTTGTTAGTTTTTAGCCGAATTTAAGTGTTAAAAATGTAAATTTTTGTAACATATTATTATTTTTAAAAATTTAATAACAAATAAATAAATATAACAAAACGAGATATTAAAAAAAAGAGTTGTATTATTCATTGTGAATATTACAATAAGGTGGAAGAAAGCTGTAATATTCAGTGTAAACATTACAAGATGCCTAACTAAAACCTCTCTTGTAAAACCCTCCTTAGGGACTAAAAACCAAGAGAGGAAAGAGCACATCATTATTGGCGCTAACTTTGCATCACTCGGGGAACCAGGCGTTAAACCTTTCAGTCATAAGCTCAAGCTCGGAACGTTGGCCGATTACGGAGTTGCGGAACATCCAATCGTTCAACACCACAGCTTGCTCGAGGTGTGTGTTGGTTATTGAAGACCTCCGATCGTTGATGATGTTCTGAGCTGTACTGAATGCGCTCTCCGAAGCAACGCTGGAAATGGGGATGGACAGTATATCCCTCGCCATTCTCGCCAATATCGGGAATCTCTCCCATTCATTCTTCCACCGCTTGATGACATCGAACTCAGTTGATTAGTCGTCGATCCGAAGGACGTAGTACCGCTTCACTTCGTCTGGTGCGCCGTCCGTGTCCTCCGTCCGTGCCGGTGGCGTACCGGATCCCGATGCTTCCGCGCGATCCAATCTTTGCTTGAGTCTCCGGCTAAACTCTAAAGCGGACTTGGTTGGGCTTTCCATCACTGTCCTCTGCTCCGCCTCGACGTTGAACTGTGGGAACCGCCGGTCGTATTCCCTGTTCAATTCATAAAAAGCTTCATTAACAACCTTAATCTAATCAGAGTAGTCCACCCCTATGTTTCGCCCGATTGTTAACATTAACGGACCGAAAGTAAACATAATACGAGGGTCTAATATAGAACCGAAGCAATACGAAAAAGGGGGTGGAACCCAATAACTTTTGAATTTTTCAACCATTCCTTGAATCAATGGAGCAATAATTGGGTCGTTTTCGTATTCTGTAAAAGTGTTAGTAATTTCAAATAGACCCGAAAGACCATGATTCAAAGAAGGGCGTTTTTGGTTAGAAAAATTTAAAGTAACAGCATAAAAGGGTTTTTGGAATTTGGTGAATTTTTCTGCGATTTCCCATTCCGACTCCGAGATTCGCGCTGACGGCTCGAGTTCCCTGTGGAGGTAGTGGTCGAACGGTAGCCTCTTCTTACACTGGACTGAAACAATTAGATACGTAGAGTTCCACCGTGTATTATTATCTAATCCGAACATGTTAGCTTTATGATTGTGTTCTTTACAAACTCGCCTCCACCTATTAGTAATTTGAGAATGCCGGATCCAATCAACAATGCCGCGTATTTTTTCTACTTAATCGGCAATTACTCGCTTGCCCGTTCGTGCAATCAAGTTTATAATGTGACAAGCACACCGTTGATGTAAAATATTACGAAATTGATTAACGGGCAAAGTAGCCTCCAAAATAGTAATAGCGGCATTATTGTTTGAGGCATTATCTAATGTAATAGAAATAACACGATTTTGTAAACCCCAATCATTTAATAGTTCTATTATTTTTTCGGAAATGTTTTTGCCGGTATGGCGACACTCGAACGGTGATAGGTTTAAAAGTTTTTGACACGGTTCCCAATCTTCGTCTACATAATGAGCGGTCAGACTCATATAATCGTTTAGCATCAGACCGCTCCATGAGTCGGTCGTAAAAGCACGTTTATGCTAGACATTTTTAAAAAATCGACCAAATAGTGTATGTTTTCTTATATTATTCTCTACTAGTTTTTTTATTATTTCTTTCCGGTCTAATTTTTCCAAGAATCTCAAAAGCATATATTGGTTTGTTTTAAAAATCGGTACTAGTGATCAAGACCGGAACCGGTCATTCATCAATTTTAAAACAAGATATATCGGGTTTTATATCTATACTATAGTGTACCAAAAGTATACTATATTGAACAATGAAAAGAAAAATCGATGACCGGTAAACACTCAGTCCTGCAGCTTTGTAAGAACCGGTCAAGGGAGACGGGAAATACCGGTTATGGGTCTTAATAGCCAAATACAAACGTTTGTTTAGCAATATAGCCATCATTTTCTTTCTCTTTGCAAAATAGCCAATTTTAATGAGGTGACTTTTTAATACCAGATTTTATTCCTAAATTACCCTTTTAATTAACCTCTTTTTTATAATAATTTTTCGTTCCTATTTAATTATTCAAGATACAAAAAGAAACTATGAAAATAATACAGCTTAACTCGAGGCTAATCTTCAATTAATTTTCATATATTAAAAAGGGTAAAGTGCGGCTAATGTACCCAATGTTAGATATTTTGTGAATTATGTACCCTATGTTTATTTTTGGTGGCTAATGTACCCAATGTTTGATCTGTTAGATATTTTCGTGTTTTTCGTTAGTTGACCGTTAGAGAGTTATGCTCCTCTATATGCACACGTTTTGTATTTTTGACATAACTCACTCATTTTTTGTCCAAATTTTATGCATGACCTATGGTTGGAAATAAAAGAGATAGATCTACAACTTTTATGTTTTAAATTTTGTAAAATAAATTTTATAAAAATACGAAATTTCAAATACAACGTAAAATTGGGCGTAAGTTTAATGCAAAATATTTGTTTCGAGAAAAGTTTACCATACTTAATGACTTTTATGATGAAACTTAAAACTAATAAGTTGTAAATAAATATTTTATCTTTTCAGCGGATGTTTATTTATAAATTTTGGACAAAAGATGAGTAAGTTATGCCAAAAATATGAAAGATTATTTCACATCACATATTTCATATTTTTGGCATAACTCACTCGTTTGTTATCCAAAATTTATAAATAAACACCCGTTAGAAAGATAAAATATTTATATACAAATTTTTAGTTTTACATTTCACCATATAAAGTCATTAATTATATTAAAATTTGCTCGAAAAAAATATTTTGTATTATACTAACGTCTAAATTTACGTTGTATTTGAAATTTAGTATTTTTCTAAAACTTATTTTACAAATCTTAAAACAACAAAGTTGTAGATATATCTCTTATCTTTCTAACCATAAGTCGTGCATAAAATTTGGACAAAAAATGAGTGAGTTATGTCAATAATACAAAAAGTGTACATGTAGAGGATGATAACTCTCTAACGGTCAACTAACGGAAAACACGAAAATATCTAACAGATCAAACATTGGGTACATTAGCCACCAAAAATAAACATTGGGTACATAATTCGAAAAAGATCAAACATTGGGTACATTAGCCGCAGTTTAGAAAATAATCCTTAATTTTTGCCACGTTTAAAATTTATAACTGATTTGCTATTAATATGGATATTATTTGGAGGATAATCTATATATATATAAAAGGAAGATCTCATGAGAATGACATGGCACAATGAGATCAAGTTATTCTCACATCCTAATTTTCTTAGAGTTTCTTATTATTTTTTTGGCATCTATATATATATAAAAGGAAGATCTCATGAGAATGACATGGCACAATGAGATCAAGTTATTCTCACATCCTAATTTTCTTAGAGTTTCTTATTATTTTTTTGGCATAATGAAGATGAAGTTAATGTCCCATTTAGTTGATTCATTTATTTCATATACATTTCTATGATATATATATATATACATATTAAATGAACAAAATATTAATTATGCCATTAGAAATCCATTTGTTATACCAATTTCATACCTCTTATTTGGCCTTTAAAACTTTATACGTTTATTTATTAAATTATTGAAAATGTATTATATATAACCAAGATCGAATACTTTTATATGTTTCATTAAAAATCTATATCTATATATATATATAAAATGAGAGTTTTGTGATCATGTGGCATAATGAGATCAAATGTATTCTCATTGAAAATGTATAATACATAAGCAAGATCGAATACTTCTATATATTCCATTAAAAATATATATCTAACTTTACACATTTTATTTTAATTAATCCATTGAAAATGTATATATAAGCAAGATCGAATATGTCTTCTATATATTCCATTAATAAAAATCTATCTATATATATAAAAGGAGAATTTTGTGATCATATGTGGCATAATGAGATCAAATGTATTCTCATTTCTTATTTTTTGACATTTTTTATTTTTTTTAAACAAAAAATTGTGTCTAATTTAATTGCAAGTAGTGGATACATAAATTGTTACATATACAATTAACGTGAAATAATTTCATTATGACTAATGGGATGTTATTATTTTAAACGTTATCAAGTTTATGACCAATGACTCTTGAATTCACATTATTTGTACAAAAACAGTTTTGGAATACGAAAAGGGTAGGTTATTGATTCATGCATTACACAAAGTAACTTTCTCTTTTTATTTAATGCGAACTTTATATACACAGAGTAGTTTCACATACAAATATTCAAGAGTCAGCACTATTTTTTTAACTATCATATTCATATCAAACTATTCAAGAGTCGTCATTTACTCTCCACCTTTCTTTATCATCAATCAACTATATTTTTTCTTCTTCTCTCTGTACATTGGTGTTTTCGGCTTCGTGAAACTTTGAGCGTATGGAAGCGGATACATTACGGCAACAACCTATTTCTCTCACTGTCTCAATCGCGGCAAAACCATAGGTGATGATGCAGCCAATCTCGGGCTCAGTCTCGACAGTGTCGGCAACGTCAACAAACACACACAAATTAGGGTGACAAAGTTGAAATTTTTCTATACTATTTTCATTTTAATGACATTGTCTCTTGAGTTTTTCATATTAATGATTTTTGCCTTTTAGTTTTTCTTGAAAAATTTATTGAAATGTACTGCTAATCTAATAATGTTTATATGCATGTGTTATGTATAGTAAATTGGACGTCCCTGAAAGCAAAAGAGCATGCATGCATGTTAAAACAGATTCATGCATATATTGTTCACATTCATATTTTTTTAATAATCATTCTTTTTTTATTTAATTATCCACGAGTCATGGTTTTAGTTTATATTTTAATTTATCGACAAGTAATGGTTTTAGTTCCTTCTTTTCAGGCTCTTACGTATATTCATTCGCCAGAAATGTTAAGTGAATTTTTTCTCCAGAAATTTTGATTTGATTTTGGGGCTTCCTTTCTACGAATTTTAATTTTTCAGGGTGCTCTTTCATTGCATTTTTCATTCACGTCGCTTCTCCGGTGATACTTTTTTTTTCCACGGTATGCAGTTTAAACTTTTACTAAATTGTATATATATGTTGATTAATGATTATGCGCTTTGTTAATTTGTACGAATTTTAATTTTCAAGGGCTCCTTTAACAATGATTTTTCGTTCATGTCAAGAGAATTTTATTTTTAATTTTCATAGCTCCTCTTGCAATGACTTTACGTTCACATCGCTTTTTTCAGTGAGAATCTATTTCCACCAATTTTAGTTTGATTTATCTCTAACTTTTGTGTAAAATTTGAATTCGGGCTTTCTTTTCGCGAATTTGGATTTATTTAGGGTTCTTTCTGCAATAGCTTTTCATTCATGCGGTATTCGCATATAGAAAACTCGCACCGAATATCACCTCTACTCGACAATGCTATTAGGAGGATATTACAAATAACTATTTACATTTTCAAACTTTGATTCTCAAGTTTCATGGCTTCTTTGGCTAATTTGAATTATTTTTGAAGAAAAAAATTAGGCCTTTCCATCGATTAAACTTATGTTTTTTTTCAGGTCTATAGCTTTCTACAGATATCAAATCATCAATTGTAAACTTCAATCAGTTGACACTTGACATATTCACTTTTCAAGATGATATATAAGGAGATTGTATTGATTTTAGCATATTCGTTATAATTATTTTATTTATCTTATTTTTCCACTGAAAACATTTATTCATCTTGAAGGGATCGATATTCAAAATTTGGATAAAGAATTTTCAATGTCTAAATTACTCAAAAAGAGAACAGACCTTATATATACATGATTTTAAAAATATGGTTTTGTAGTTACAACGCATTTAGCGGTGTTTGTAAATGATATAGTTGAGAGAGTAATAACATATTATGTACAAGAAAGAGTTTGCCATTTAGCGGTGTTTGTAAACTTTAAGGGTGCATTGGAACTCTCTGAATGGATCAAGTAGGTGGTGAGTTTTCATACACATTCTCGAGTGAGCATACGACCAAGGAGCAACTAGGTAAAGTTGTTGCTCTCCGCGTGCAGGGAGCGGCTGAGTCGCTCTATCATTATGTTTGTTAAATTAATCTAGATTTAGTCAATTAGCTTAGTGTGTGGGTTTCTAACAACATCATTACATGTATAATAATATTGTGTAAGTTTATATGTTTACTTGCTCCGATATTACGTTTGATGTTCCTTTAAATGAATAATAATAATAAAAAACATAGAGAAAATTAACCCCACAACTTCGAGTATATCCTATTCACATGTATTTTAAATTTTGGTTATGGTTTTCATCCACGGATAAATGCAACTGAATTTGATAGTATTTTAAACCGATCCATGTATCTAATTTCTCTTGCTTATCGGTAAAAGGAAAAACCATCTCAAAATGCGCAAATTATGGAGATGTAGGAAATTCACATTTAGAGTTCATGAATATTGAGAATCCTGGAGGAAATTCACATTTAGCATGTGATGTTCAAGTTACAGGTGTAATGTTTTAGCATATTAAGTCTCTTTGTTTCAGAAGTGAAAATAACTATGCCCCTTCCTTAAGATGGATCTGCGGATATAGACCTCATGTTCTAAAAACACCAGAAATGACCCTCTATAATTTACATGATGGTAACGGAGATGACTCTTCTATACCACATTATAAGTTATTTTGTAAATAATATTTCGGTTATGCATTTAAAAAAAAACTAACAATATATCACTCATATTGAATAAATATTTGACGATAAGATAACTTGAATAAATTAACGGCCGGTGAGATCGCTTTGGATATAATTGTTTCGATTACAACATACAATTTATAAATTTATTAAGCCAATATTTTAATTAAATTCAAATAAAATATTTTCTCCCCACCGCGCAAAGCGCGGTGTCTACTAGTATCGTGTAAATCCTAAAAAGATTTGCTATTAATATGCAAAATATTTTGTAAATAAATAAACAAACCTTTTGAAAATATTATCTAGTCATCAACTTTCAATTTTCGATTTATTATAGTTCAAGATATTTGAAGTTTGAATTTGAACCACGTAATAATTGTAAAAGACAGTACTAATTAGTTAAAATAAATGAAAATAAATCCAGTTGTATTATGAAAATATATGGAACGTGTTCTGGGCTTTTGAACGTTGCTTTAGCTTTGAACTTGTTTGAACGTTTTCAGCCATAGATCGTTTTAATGTGTATTAATGTGTACTCTAACGCGTATTTAATATTAATATGCGTATTAACGTGTAGTAATCTATTTATTAACGTGTGAAATGGGTAGTAATTTGTGTTAGTATATATGTGTATTACTCTCTATATCAACATGAATTAATATGTCAATTAATATGTGTTAATATGTGTAGTAATATGTGTATTAACATGTATTAATATTAACGTGCATATTAACGTGCAAATACATATTAACAAATATTAACCTCCAAATTAGCACGGATCATTACCGTGCATATACATATTGACATATATTAATCATGTTAACATGTATTAACCATGTATATTAACATATATTAACCATAAAAATTAATTCATTTTTGCATGGGTGTAAATAGTATTTTGTTTTAAATATTAAATATTTCTCAGGCTACAAAATAGAAAATATTTGACGTGTTTATAAGGTTAGGTATCATGTTGGCGGGCTTTCTTAGGTTTCCTTCCTACTGAGTTTACTTTGCAGGAAAAAGGATTTGCTCTAGCTTCAATGTGTCGCTTTTGCAACAAACAAGTGGAGGATACCGACCATATTTTCGTCCATTGCAACTTCGCAGGGTTTGTTTGGCGGGCTATCTCAGATTTATTTCGAAAGCCAATCAATACAGGAGGGTCACTTTCATTGTTGCTTTCGGATGCCGCTTCCGTGAATCTCATCTTCGCTTTCTAGAATACTGCGGTCATATCAACAGTTTGGCTCATTTGGCGGACTAGGAATGCCTGTGTTTTTGAGGATGTGATCCCCAACACTAGCAATCTGAGACAAGTTTGGCGATGTATTAAAGAAGCGGATTTCTTTATGCTAGGAACATCAAACGCTTCAGAGGATTTATAAATCTTGAAGTTTTTTGGTTTGGAAATTCAGTCTGGGAAAGCTCCAAATATTGTTTCAGTTATATGGCGCTCTCCTCAATTGGTACTCCGGGTGTATCTGGTGCAGGAGGTATTTTCAGGACCTATCGTGGATTTCCTCACGGTTCGTTTGCGGTCCATATCGACTCTGCTTATGCTTTTGAAGCTGAATTAACGGCCGCTATGTTTGTTATTGAGAAAGCAAAAGAATTTCATTGGGAAAATATTTGGCTTGAGTCCGACTCTACTTATGTGGTTCAACTTCTTCAGAAGAAATCTCATTTGGTGCCTTGGAGGTTGCGGGGTCAATGGTCAAAATGCATTAGTTATCTGGAGCTTATCAACTTTAGAGTCACACATATTTATAAAGAGGGTAATCAAGCCGCTGATGCCCTTGCTAGATTTGCTGCTCAAACTTGGATCAACATTGGTGGCCTTCGCACCCGGAGTTCATTTCTTTTTTCGTTAATGATGATATTTGTATGAAAGAGAATTTTAGATTTTGCTAGTTTTATTTTTTTAGTTGTGCTTTGTTAGAGAGATATATTAGGTTTTGTTAGTTCTCGTCTCTTTCTATATCTTTGTAAACTGTGATGCTTTTTATTTATCTTATCTAGAGCCCCGTTTCTTAATTTGTGTTTTTGGGTGCCAGCCTAGTTGGGATTCGAGATCACATTGCGAGATGGCGTGCCTCCATCTTTTACTTAAAAAAATATTAGGCTAGAAAATAGGAAATAAAATTATGAATACCCAAATTATTTTAGCGCCAATATGTACACGCATAAACAAATATAAACAATTTTATATTTTTAAATTCGAATTTTATTTCTTATTTTGTTGCTTATTCATATTTATACTCGTCATTATTGTTTGGAAATTTTTAATGCGAAATTTGGATAGATCATGGTACAAAATTCAACCAATTAATCCTTAATGATCGCGTGGTCCAATTAATACGAATTTTAAATTAATTTTCTGAATTTAATATATAAGGGTAGTCTTGTCTTTTTATATTGGTTATCATGGTTAATTGGCTATTTGACAATATCAACCAAAAGTTGCTTATTTTGCTAAAATCATGTTTCAATTTGGCTAGTTTGCTACTATAACGCCCTTTAAAAAAAATATTATTGATTTTAAACCGGTATTGGTTGTAATAACGGAATATGCAAAAAAGCTTCACCCATAATACGTGTATTAGATTATGCTGTTTTTGTAGTTTAAATTAAACAAATACGATCAATTATTAAATATAAAAAACTTGCTAATATAAAAATTGAGCGATGTAGTTAAAAAATATATATAAAAAAAAAAATTGATGGGCATGATCTTAGTATTACCGGGAATCACAAGGCTAGAGTTTTGGATCCATTAAGTTCGGTTTTCCTTAGTTGCCGTGAATATTCTCTTGCTTCTAAATAAGGAAATTACAAAGCAGTCAGTGCTAAACCAATCAATATCTTCTAGGTGAATGCATGTCAATAAATAAAATATTCATAAATAAATTAATACGTGTGACAATAACAAGATTGTTTTATTTATTGCAAAATGGCTAATAACTATGTTGAGCAAAGGCTAAACTGTCGTCTCTATTACAAACAAGTGGATCGTTGTTACCGTAGTACTAAAATTAGAGAAGAAGCTCATCATATAAAGCATAAAAAATGCAAAGGAAACCGACATTATTCCTTGGTAATATCAGTCAAACTACACTGGCTTCGGATGCCAAAATTCCTGTTACAAGTCCTCTCGCAGATAAATACAAGTTATGATATTCATAAAAGAGATTTTTGCAGCATAAGTACCCATAAATTATTTAGAATTCGACTTATATTCTTATTGTTTTGTTGCGCAAAAATACACGATTTACAAAAATTATTCAGAATGTACCCAATTTTATATTGGTAAGTGTCTTATGTAAAGTGCGACGTGACATGTTTTAGTGGAAGACGACGCTTAACGGAGTGAAATTGAGTATCAAGTACCTCATATTATGTGGCATATTCTAAATTTTATTTTGTCGTAGTAATTTTTTTTTAATCTTTTTTAAACTTTTGCCATAACGTTAAGAATATTTATGCGCCATATCATGAGACACTTTGTGATATTCTTGCTAAAAAATTAACCTGTAAATACTTTTACCGTAAATATTTTTAGAAGAAAAAAAAAACACAAATTAAATGGAGTGCTTTTTTTTTTTTTACACGAACAACAAGTAATAACATCACAAACAATTTTTCCAGCAAACAAAAAAAAAACATAACAGACAAACATTTTTATTGCCGAGTCTTGCAAAAGTAGTCAGCGAATCTATTTCGTTGACCATTCTACATACAGCAATTCAGCAAGTTTGTTTGTCTATTTCGCTCAAGCTCAACCATTGTGAATTTCTTTCGTGACACCTGGCACATTTTTTGTTAATGACGGCAAAAATATCAAAAGTTTGATCAAAGAACCCCTCGTATCTAAAGTTTAAAAGTGGTGGCAAAAATACCTAAAGTCAAATTTAAGGAGTTGACAACTCCATTCTCGTAGTGCCGTTAACTTACTTGTTAATTCTGGCCACGCGGATAAATCTGTTTTGTTAAGTGTAATCATTAGGAGTTCAATTAGTTGTATTAAATAGTAGTAATAAGGGGTTTAATTAGTTTTTTTTGTCATAAACGAGGGATACGTGGGCTCGTCCACGTGGCAAAAACAGTTATTTCAGCAACTTACATTTTTTCGCGTGGCCAAGATTAACGGGTAAGTTAACGGCGTTACAAGAATGGAGTGGTCAACTCCTCAAATTTAACTTTGGATATTTTTACCACTACTTTTAAACTTTGAACCACGAAAGATTCTTTGACTAAACTTTAGGTAATTTTTACCGTCATTAACCCCTTTTTTATTTATTTATATATATATACACAAATGAAATATGTCATCTATTTTGGGCCGGGTCTAGCTTGTTGCGCTTGTTTTGTGTAAGTTTTGGTGGGACTGACTGAGTATTCAATTTTGTCCATTATTCATTAAAAATTTAATCATTTTCGAATTCCCAACAAAGGGGTTTGCCTCAAGCTTAAAAAATATCCTTGATTTATCCAGATTTTACCGACAACTGCTTCTAATTTTACAAGGTAAATCATTTCCTTCGATTTAATTGTTGGGGTTTTCGATGACTTTTCTCAATCCCGAGGCGGAAATCACGGGATATCATCGAATTATAAAGATCTAGAATAATTACGAGAATTAAGATACAGTTTAGAGATCGTTACCAAACTTCGGTACTTTTGCCAACTGTACCGAATAACTGTCGATTCCTTTGATTCTGGAGCTTGTCGATTTCTAGGATTTAGCGCCTCAAGTGTTGCGCCTCTATTTCGTACACCACGTCACTCGGGAACGTCTTGAGATGACCGGAAAACACCTCGGATGATAGGTTAGATCCTAATTGGTGTTTAGATGATCAACCGATGAATGAACCGGGGAGCAAGCCAAAATTCGACTACCAAGGGAGGGGAGCTCGAATTTTCTCTAGGGCTTGGGTTTCTCTGATGTGTGTTGTGTTGTATCTAATTATGAGTCATAATAGGGTATTTATAATACCCTATGGTCTTGACCTAGTGGGCTTTCTAAAAGCCCACTTAATGGGCTTTCTAAAAGCCCAATCATTAATTAATTAATCTATTATTAATTAATATGAATCATAATTAATACTTGGGCCCGAGTGGGCCCATTATGTCGGTTATGGTTATCGGGTCGATATCCGATAACCCGAGAGATACAATATCGGGTTCGGGCATAACCAACAATCTCCCACTTGCACGAACGCACCGGATTGGCTATCTCCGTGCACGCACTGCACATAAAGTATTACTCGAGAATGCCGCCTTGGGTTAGATGTACATTCTCTCAGCTACTCATGCCTGGTTCATCAAAGTTACACGTGAAGTTTGTTTCATTGTAACTTAATCATCATACTCCGTTTCCGTTGCGAGTTCGGTGTGACTCTGTAGGATTCTGTAGTGTTGGCCACATACTCATATGAGTATGCAAGAAGTAAGTGGCCTCCACCTAGACTTAACTTCCCCCAATCTACAAAACTTTAAATCCTCTTTTATAGATTGATCGTGGTGAACCATGTGGTTCTTTACGATTAAAATATGGTATATGACTGATTCCTTCGACATCCTTTTACATCTCTAGATGCGGCACAGGTCATGGTTAGGAACACCTGTTAAGCCTGATCTAATGTTTTCTGATTCGGGCATAAGTATTGAAACATCAAAACAGAAACTCTTTTGTTTTGCCTGTGGCCACAGATTTCATAATACTTATCCTATTCAGAAGGCCCCGAGTGTATAGCCCCAATGGGAATGGGGGGATGCATGTTTTCTTGAAACGACATTCCATCCTACAAGGTTTATCACATGCCCAACTACAACTGTTATGACTTTCCAGTTACGGTAAGCGTTGAGCTGTAATCTAAGCATGCAACTTACCCAGTGATGGACTCATGATGTTCTCAAACTTTGGAGTCTCTTCATATCTCTAAGTTTCTCAGTGTCCCCTTATATCAAGGTTTTGAATCCATGTGAGAATATTTAGAGTGCGAGTCTTCCGGCACTGCTAGTCATTCCGACTAGTGCCTACATGTATAAGAATATCTCTCAGATATCAAGGACCCCTTCCTTTTATCTTAACAACATGTACCAGTCAATTATGAATATCATTGTTAGTCCCTCTTTGTTTCTTCATAATGATTTCTTTGACTGGGGAAATTCAAGAATGTCTTGAAGACATCTTAGGAACTACATTTGTATAGCTTGATATCAATGATTTTGAATAAGATATTGATATTAGCTCTTAAATGATGAAACTTGCCTTTTAAAGAAAATAATAATGTGCTTCAAATTTAATCAAATATAATGATTACATAAAATTTTTCTCTGATCCATGATCAGGTTCAGATAATAAAATCGTAACAGACATTTATGGGTTCTTTATCCCAATTCTTTCCGCATGACGAAAGTGTTTTTCTTTCGATAAAGATTTTGTCATCGGATCTGCTACATTTTCTTCAGTGTCTACTCTCCTCATCTCTATGTCCTTCCGATCAACAATGTCTCTGATCAGATGGTACTTTCTGAGTACATGCTTTGCTGTCTTGTGTGATCTTGGTTCCTTGGCTTGTGCTATAGCTCCGTTGTTATCACAGAAAAGCTTCACAGGATCACCAATGCTAGGAACTACACCAAGATCAGAAACAAATTTCTTGATCCATACAGCCTCTTTTGCAGCATCAGATGCAGCGATGTACTCAGATTCTGTGGTTGAATCAGCTACCGTAGCTTGTTTACTGCTGTTCCACGTAACAGCACCACCATTTGCACAGAATACATATCCTGTTTGAGATTTGAAATCATCCCTGTCTGTTTGGAAGCTTGCATCAGAATATCCTTCAAAACTTAATTCTTTTCCACCGCCGTATGTCAAACATCTATCTTTTGTTCTATTTAAATAACGCAAGATATTCTTAACGGCTGTCCAATGGTTAAAACCAGGGTTTGATTGAAATATGATTGTCATGCTTAAGGCAAAAGCTACATCTGGTCTAGTACATATCATTGCATACATTATTGAACCAATAGCTGAAGCGTATGGAATTTTCTCCATACTTTTGATCTCTTCTGAAGAGACCGGACATTGCTTCTTGGTCAAGTATGTCTTATGGGTCATCGGTGTAAAACCTTTTTCCGATTTGTCCATTTTAAACCTTTTAACAATTTTGTCAATATATGTACCTTGACTTAGAGATAAGATTCTATGATTTCTATTTCTTTGAATCTTTACGCCTAGTATATAGGCGGCTTCTCCTAAGTCTTTCATTGAGAAACATTTTCTCAACCACTCCTTCACGCTCTGGAGTTCAGATGTATCGTTTCCTATTATCAGTATGTCATCTACATAGAGAATCAGGAAAACTATTTTGCTCCCACTCGATTTGATATATACACAAGGATCGTCTTTGTTCTTAACAAAACCAAAATCAGTAATTGATTCATCAAAGCGACGATTCCAGCTTCGAGATGCTTGCTTAAGACCATAAATTGACCTTTTCAATTTGCAAACTTTATTTGGATGTTTGCGGTCTATAAAACCTTCAGGTTGTGTCATGTACAAATCCTCTTCGAGAACACCATTCAAGAATGCGGTTTTTACGTCCATTTGCCAGATTTCATAATCATGAAATGCTGCAATGGCTAGCAAGATTCTTATGGACTTGAACATGGCAACAGGAGAGAAAGTTTCATCATAGTCAATACCATGAATCTGTCGATAACCTTTAGCGACTAATCTTCCTTTGTAAGTTTGTATTTTGCCATCCATGTCGATCTTCCTTTTGAAGATCCATTTGCAACCAATGGGTTTGGACCCTTTGGGAGCATCAACGAGGTCCCATACTTCGTTGCTATACATGGAGTCCATTTCAGAGTTCATGGCTTCCAGCCATTTTTCTGAGTCATCTCCCGACATTGCTTCGTTGTAAGATTCAGGTTCTTCACCATCGTCTTCATGAACAGTTTCCTCTTCTATTGAAACAAGAAGGTTCAATTTAAGAGGAGGTTGACTCTCTCTAATTGATCTTCGTGATGTCAGTGTGTAATCTGGTTGCTCATTTATCCCATCTTGTATGGGCACATCGTATAGAACTATATTTTCTTGAGGTTCTTCATTGACAATCTCATTTTCAACTTCTTCGTTTAGAACAACGTTTTCTATCTGGTTATCAACCATGATCTGATCACGATGTTCATAACTTGATGTGTGAGTACCTACTGTGTCCATTTCTTGTTCTTGAGTATCTTGTGGTTCTTGCTCTTCATTAAGAACAATGTTTCTCCCACTAGACTTTCTAGAGAGAAATTCTTCTTCTAAGAAAACACCGGTTTTGGCAACTATTATTTTGCCTGTGTGTTTTTGATAGAAGTAATACCCAGGAGTTTCTGTTGGGTATCCCACAAAGTTACATTTAACCGATTTGGGACTGAGTTTGTCAGACATTAGAGTCTTGACATATGCCTCACATCCCCAGATTCTCATGAAATGCAAATCCGGTATTCCTCCTTTCCATATCTCATATGGGGTTGAAGGAACCGTCTTAGATGGCACACAGTTCAGTGTGGTAGCTGCTGTCATAAGTGCGTGTCCCCATAGGGACTCAGGTAAGTCAGTTTTATTCATCATTGATCGAACCATGTCCAACAAGGTTCGATTTCTCCTTTCAGATACACCATTTAGTTGAGGTGTACCTGGAGGGGTCAATGATGAAATGATTCCCATGTCACGGAGGTAAGCTTTAAAATCATCGCTCAAGTATTCGCCACCTCGATCAGATCGTATGGCTTTAACTTTTCTCGCTAACTGATTTTCAGCTTCATTCTTGAACTGTTTGAACTTTTCAAGCGATTCAGATTTGTGTTTCATTAGGTATACATAACCGTATCGACTGAAGTCATCAGTGAAGGTGATGAAATACCTGAAACCTCCTTTAGCCTGAATGGGTATTGGTCCACATACATCTGAATGTATGAGGTCCAATAGTCCTTTCTTTCTCTCATAAGTTCCTTTAAAGGAAGGTTTTGTCATTTTCCCGGCCAGGCAAGATTCACATGTGTGATAAGATTCATAATCAAAATCATCCAGTCTTCCTTGTTTGTGAAGCTGAGTAATGCGCTTCTCGCCTATATGGCCAAGTCGACAGTGCCAGAGATAGGCCGTATTGACAAGGTTGGGTTTCACTCTTTTATTGGTGATGTTATAAACATGATTTTCAGAGGTATTCAACGAATAAAGACCGTTTGATAAATAAGCAATACCATAACAAATACCATCCTTAAAAACTGCACAACGCTTGTTCCCAATTTTAAAATCAAAACCTAAAACATCCAATTCTGGAATTGAAATTATGTTCTTGGTAATGGAAGGTACGAAATGACAATCATTTAATTTTAAAATCATTCCTGCTGAGGTGTTGAGATCTACATGGCCCACAGCTTTTGCAACAACTGGTGCTCCATTTGCCACGCGCATGTTGGTCTCATCCTTCCTCAGCATCTTACTTCTCTTCAGAGTCTGCATGTCAGTACAAATATGAGTACCACATGCTGTATCTAATACCCAATCTTTAGAGGTAGTAAGATTGACTTCTATAACATTTATACCTGTGGAGGAGTTGGAACTCTTCTTCAGCTTCTTGATCTCTGCAAGGTACAAAGGACAATTCCTTTTCCAGTGTCCCTTCTTATCGCAGTAATAACACTTATGATCGGGAGTGGCTCCAACTTTGGGTTTCATGGCACGAGCCTTAACCCTCAAGTTATATGGAGCCTTGCCTTTATTCTTCTGAACATACTGCTTCTTTCCCTTGAACTTGCTGTTTATAGCATTAATAGTTCTATTCTGTCCCTTGGGTACATTACCCTCAGCTGTTTGCAACATGTTGTGCAGCTGATGAAGACTCTTTGATTCAGGGGACATATTATAATTCAGTATAAACTGATTATAAGAATCGGGGAGAGAGTTGAGCACAATATCAATGTATACTTCCTCAGGGATCTTTATCTCTTGTTTGGTCAGACTTTCTGACCAGCTGATCATCTTCAGAACATGATCATGTACATTGTTTCCATCAGTTAATTTTGCTCTCAGCAAATTTTTCATTATCCTGAATCTTGTATGACGTGCTTCTTGATCATACATCTTCTTAAGATGTTGAATCATTTCCCAGGCAGACATGTTCTCGTGTTGCTCCATGAGATTTGGTGTCATGGTTGCTAACATGAGACAAGCTACTTCAGCGGCTTCATCACTATGCTTCTTATAAGCATCTTTGTCTGCTCGGGATGCAGTAGCTGGAGGTTCATTCATAATGATAACCTCATTCTTTTCGTGCCTGAGCACAATTTTGAGGCGTCTTTGCCATTCCGGGAAATTTCTTCCGTTTAAGATGTTTTCCTTCTCAAGGATAGATCTTAGTGAGCTGCTAGACATTGTTCAGTTTCTACAATTTTTAAATAAAAACTGAATAAGCACAATATTAATTCTAGTATTTACATGTAAATTATAAATTACTTATTATAATAAAAATGTTACATAAAAGTATATATTATAAGGGCTTTATATAATATTTCGTGATTTGTTAATGGAAAAGTAACCCTCATCAATTCCATTAATTAGTCACTCAGAGAAAGTCAACAATTTCTCTAATATCCTATATTATCTCTGACGTTTAGAAAAGAAAAACAATTTTTCATTTATCATTCTAACCGGTTTCAAAAGAATTGTCTACGATATCTAATCTAATTAGAGTACTCGTTTAGGTAGACCCAAGGGGCGAATCGGCGGACAGTATAGGTCGCCCTACGCGTCTAAAAGAGGGTATAAGAGCACTCCCTTGGGTTAGAGACACACTCAAAACTTATCTCAATTAGATCGAGGACCCATCCGTTGGAAGACATTATACCTAATATTTATTGAGGGGTTTAAGGTGATCCTAACTTTTGTCTTAGACTAAACATAGTTAACTAATTAAAATGTTCTAAGAATTAAGATAATGAATATGTAATACATAATCCTATTTTGTAAAAATATTCTATTTTGAATTAACTTCTGAAAGTATATATATATATATATATATATATATATATATATTATGAAATCTTTAAAGACAAACTCTTTTATCTTTAATTAAAAGATAGATAAATCACTTAAAGATAAAATATCTTAATTCATGATTTATCTTTTCTATAAATGAGTAAAAGATAAATAACTATCTTTATAGATAAGATATCTTTAAACAAGCTTTGTCATATTACAAAATAAAAGATAAATAACTATCTTATAGATAAATTATCTTTAATCACAATATATATATATATATCTTTTATTTCCATTAAAGTTTAGATCCTTTCTATTACTATAATAATTAAAAGATTATTCATTATCTTAATCTAATTAAGAATTATTGATTATAAGTAAAATTTATCTACAAACAATTTGTAAATCAACAAATGAATAACATAAACAATAATGGAAACAAACTTCATAAGATTGATAATAATAATATTGAATAAATCATATTTATTAATAATTAATATCATATATATTAGATTTTCAAATCTTATATTTAAAGATATTTATAATAATTATAAATAAAATAAAATAAACACTTTAAATCGTATTTTAAAATAATTAAACATAAATATAATTAAATATCAAATACCGGGATACAAGCTTGGGATAGACCCGAGCTTGTACGGGTTGCCCTCGGGCAACCCCGGTCACGATCGGGGAGACCGGGCAGGGCCGAAGGCCCTTGCCCGGGAAAAAGTTAATTTTGACCCGGATCCGGGTCAAGAAGGACCCGGATCCGGGTCTGTTCGGTGTGGGCCCGGGTCAGTGCAGACCCGGGCTGAAGCCCCGGGTCCAACCCGGGTCGGGTACCCGGGTCAGACCCGGGTTGGGTGTGCCCGGATCAAAGCGATCCGGACTGGGCGATTTCGTTGGGCTGGGCTAGCACCCAGCCCGTGGGCCTGATCCAATCAGGCCCAGCGAATCGGGAGTGGGCTGGGTTAAACCCAGCCCGTGGGCCTGATCCAATCAGGCCCACTCGAATTAAAAAAAAAAATTCGTTTTGGCTAGGGTTTTGAAACCCTAGCCGTCGCCCATTGGCTCCCATCGAATGGGAGCCACAAACGCCGGCGCCAACCGGGATCATGGCGGCGACGGTGAAATCGCCGCCGGTTCCGGTGGTGGTGCCGCCGTTTGTTTTTCCCTTTTTCTTATTTAATAATACACATTAAAATTAAATAAAATCAATCCCGATTCTAAATCGGATTCCGAACAACACACAAAATTAATCATAATTAATTTTCTAACGCTCCCACTGAAAATCTAATCACACCAAAAAATTTCTAAAATTATTTCAGTCAACATATCTAATTTTCGAAAATTACTCAGACTGGCTCTGATACCACTGTTGGGGTTTTCGATGACTTTTCTCAATCCCGAGGCGGAAATCACGGGATATCATCGAACTATAAAGATCTAGAATAATTACGAGAATTAAGATACAGTTTAGAGATCGTTACCAAACTTCGGTACTTTTGCCAACTGTACCGAATAACTTCCGATTCCTTTGATTCTGGAGCTTGTCGATTTCTAGGATTTAGCGCCTCAAGTGTTGCGCCTCTATTTCGTACACCACGTCACTCGGGAACGTCTTGAGATGACCGGAAAACACCTCGGAGGATAGGTTAGATCCTAATTGGTGTTTAGATGATCAACCGATGAATGAACCGGGGAGCAAGCCAAAATTCGACTACCAAGGGAGGGGAGCTCGAATTTTCTCTAGGGCTTGGGTTTCTCTGATGTGTGTTGTGTTGTATCTAATTATGAGTCATAATAGGGTATTTATAATACCCTATGGTCTTGACCTAGTGGGCTTTCTAAAAGCCCACTTAATGGGCTTTCTAAAAGCCCAATCATTAATTAATTAATCTATTATTAATTAATATGAATCATAATTAATACTTGGGCCCGAGTGGGCCCATTATGTCGGTTATGGTTATCGGGTCGATATCCGATAACCCGAGAGATACAATATCGGGTTCGGGCATAACCAACATTAATCACTGGTTCGTGTCGTTAGTACACTACTATGTCGTTTTTATACAGTGAAATTTTTGTGCTTTTTTATCGAAAGTACGACATGTGCTCTATTCTATGTCACTCAAAACTTGAGAAGAATCCGACTTTGTGGATCCTGCTAGTCTTCTGTTCTTTTCTTGATCCCAAGGGAAGCTTCATAAAACATTCTTCAAAACACAATAAATTATTTTATTACACTTTAAAATATCATAATTGGAAATACATCATTTTTAAATTTTATGTACCGAAATACCCTTAGTTGTGTCCATTTTTTCGGACGCGACTTGTCCATTTTTCAGGAGGCAATATGTCTATTTTTCAGGACACAATATGTATATTTTGAAAGGGTATTTTGGTACATAAAATTTAAAAATGATGTATTTCCAATTTTGATGTTTTGAAGTGTAATAAAATAATTTATGGTGTTTTGAGGGATGTTTTATGAAGTTTCCCAAGTGTCTATTTTTTTTAATTTATCCAATACAATTAAATAGTTAGAGGAGGTTCGACTTTTCCATGATTATCTTCGATAATCCTCGATTATCCGTCTTACCGGTAGCTATCGGTAAGAAGACCATGCAAGAACTTTTCCATGATTTTTGTCAAAAATCGGCAAACATCTTGAAAAATAACAAAAATATGATACTTTTCAATAAATTTTGTATTTTTCGATGATTTTTTTTAGTATATACATATGTGAGAGTGAGATTATATTTTATTTATCTGTGTTTGAGTATGAAATTATTTTATTTTTGGCATTTTAATGTTTTATCAATATTACAAACTTAGTTAATATAAGCTAAAAATATATTTTATAAGTATTCCGTCGAAGGTCTCGAAAAGTGTCGATAATCATCGAAAATGTCCGTAATCGGCGAGCTACAGTATTATAAGTTTTCCGTCGGTTAATCGGTAAGCTATCGAAAAATCCATCGAAAACGGCAAGCGATTTATCGGCAAATTCGGTAAGTTGAACCTTAGACAAGGCCATTAGGTGCTGTGGCGGATCCAAGAATTCGTGATTGGGGTACTGATTTTTTTTTTACTCTTATTAAGGAATTTTTTCCTTTTAATTATATATATACACAGCTTTTTGGTATTATATAATATTGTCGTTATGTAATATATATACATTGTTTTAATAAAATAAAATAAGAAAACTATTTGCATGTTTATAATATAGTGGTTAAGTAATATGTAATACATGTTCTTTAGTTTCACAATAAAATAAGTTTATAATGTTTATTTAAGAACATTGAGCAATTCTGCACAAAGATTGCAGTCTAAAACATTAAACAAATCGATCTATATGAAAAATAGTGGACATCAATATTTATCAAGTATCAAATCATTAAAAAAATATAAAATACTAAAAGAGTTTTACTAATAGGGAAAAAGTTGAAGATTCTCATTAACCACTTTGTATAACCTCGGTATGGTCACGGTATACAAGCGGTAACTTTTTTTTTCTTTCTTACGAGTACGGCGGTTTGACATAACTCTCGTTTGCAAAAAAAATTCTTTTCAAAATATCCTATATCCTCAAATTCGATTTTTGACAAATTACTATTATTTTCTTCTAAAATCATACTATGTTTTAAAATTCTATGATATTTAAATTTTTTATTTCACTAAAACTTTGTTGATATACCCGTTGCAACTTTTGTAAATCTGTAAATCGCAAAAGTAAAAGGTAAATAAAAAAATCAGAGTTTAGATTAGGGTTAAATTAAATGGAGTGGTGTGGTGTGAGTAACGTTGGAGGACAAAAATTGAAATTTTTTCCGGACAAAAAATAATCAAAACTTATTGGACCGTTATTTAAAAATATTTGTATTTTTGACGGGGTTAACCCAATAAAAAAATCAGAGTACACGTCACGTTACCAAGCTACATCAAATTTTGTGAGTCTGCTTAAAGTATTTTTTTTTTTTTGTTAGAGCACTCAACATTAGTCAACACTATTTATGGTATCGATGGTGTGTAATCTGTTTCAGTCAAGTGTTAATAATCAACCATTACTATTCATAGATTTACTCACTCTCAAACGTCAATATCTTCATTACCAAGTTACCCCACTTCCTTAATCCACATACACATGTATCAAATTATTTTCAACATTAAATTCAATAATAAAATAATTATTGAAAGTAACGCAGCCTAGTCTATAATAAATACGTGGCATTATATATCTAAGTACTTTACTCACTCACTCCCACTCACTCGTATGCCATGATCTAAAAGGCCCTTTTGTCGGCAGATAAAGCTAAAGTACTTGCTTGAAAGAGCTCACTTTGATCTCTTCTCTTCTCTTCTCCAATGGCCAGATCACCTTCGACACTTGTTCCGCTTCTCTTCTTCGCCAGAATTGCAGGGCTCTTCGTAGCAACAATGGTGCTCTTCTGGGCTCTGCTTTACAGCGCTAGCTTTCTCCCTCAGACTGCTTCGCAGGAGCAACTCATCTACTCTGTATGTACATGTCACATGCATAATAATCGTTTTTGCTTTTGCTTGTATTTTTAAATAATATTTCTGGGTTTTGCTTTTGACAGGCTCTTCATCCATTGCTCATGGTCATCGGTTTCATTCTAATCAGTGGAGAAGGTACGTGTGTAGGTTTTTTTTTTTTTTTTTTGAAGTATTTTTTTTAATTGAATTTTGTTACGGGTTTTAGCAATTCTGGTTCATAGATGGTTTCCTGGCTCGAAGAGCATGAAGAAGTTGGTGCATTTGTGTCTGCAAGGAGTGGCTTTGGGGTGTGGGGTGTTCGGGATTTGGACAAAGTTTCATGGAGAGACTGGGATTGTGGCTAATTTCTACAGCTTGCATTCATGGATGGGCTTGCTCTGCATTTCTCTCTTTGCTGCTCAGGTTAGTATTTCATTTCTTCACTTCCCTCATTAACGTTGACCTGTCAGGTCAATGGCGGAATCAGGATTTGACGGTCGAGAAATCCCGACGTGCGTAAGTAACTTAAAAAAAAAATCAATTTTTTCTTTCTATTTTTATACAAAAATTCACTGTATTTTTTTTTGTTTTAAGTTACGGGGGTTATTGTCTCCTTTTAATATTTTTATATGTATAAATTATTTATGAAATATATAGAATCAATATAAAGTACAATCTCTGAAAATTAATAAGATTAAGATCATAGGATGTTATTAAATTGTTTGAGGTTTTATTGATTTATCGAATATTAAATTTAATAGCGATAGTTCAAGTCGAGACCGAGTAAAAATATTATTCAAATAATTAAAACTATGTTAATAATTTTGCTTGTGACAAAACGGCATCATTATCATAGTGACTGATTAATCAGAAGCGATAGACGTTTTATCTACCATAAGGTTTGCATCAAGCAATTATTGATATGCAAATGGGCCAACTTCTTATTTCACTCTTAATGGACAACAAATAACAAAAAGAAAAAGAAAAAGAACTTGATCGATAACACGTAGGCTTTGTTCGAAGCCCAATTGAATTTCCAATATGCTACGAGAGTCCAGTCCTCAGGTCGTTTACGGTTAGCTTAGGCGTGGGTGTAAAAAAAAAAAAAAAAAAAAAAAAACATTGTTCTTTACATCACTTTAATTTTGCTATAGGCAAAAAACATTGTTCTTTACATCACTTTAATTTTGTAAAAAATATAAAAATAACATAAAAAAAAATTCTAAACATATTTCGAACTTCAAATATATTATTCTAATGCGGATAAGATAAATCGTTTAATATAAAATTATAAAAATTAACATCACTTTAATTTTGTAAAAAATATAAAAATAACACTCTAATAAAATTCTAAACATATTTCAAACTTCAAATATATTATTCTAATTCGGATAAGCTAAAACGTTTAGTATAAAATTATAAAAATCAATAATAAATTTTTAGCTAAAACGCAGGAACTGTTCCGAAACTGTTTTTTTTTTTTTTCTTTCCTCAGCTTAGTCCCGGTTTTGTTCTCGGTTTAAGGACAACATATTCACGTGTCTGGGGTACCCTACTCCCTAGTGCATAATTGTATTGCTAGATATACGTAGTTGAATTTAAGAGTAAACAAAGAAAAATAGTCAATAATTTCATTTTTTACTCGGTCAATTTTAAGGCATATTCAATTTTGTTCGCCATTTATTTCTGATAATATGAGCGTCATAAAGACGACAATAACATATAATTCCCTTTAATATTCCACCTAACATAGAAAATAACAACTCATATTTTTGTTGGGCATGCCCTTTAAGAACACATACCGTATTGGTATTGCCTCGTACTATATTTTCTTAGCCTAATCAAAGCATATCTTCAATGTTGATATATAATATATATTATCAGTGGGTGCATAGCCGATTCTTCAATTCGATTTTTATACCCATTGCCATTAGTATGAGACCTTATTTTTAGTTTTTTTTTTCTTTTAATTTTTAATTCCGAAAGCCACACTATTATCATAGAAAATCATTTTTACCATTATTTTTTGTTCTAAATTCGATTTAGGGTTTTTTTCTTCACACCAGATATTAAGTGAATATGTATATTATTCATTTCTGAAGTCATTAGCATTCAATTTTAATTTTATTCATGTATTTCTAATTTTCTAATAAGAAAATATATGGGTTTTTATCAGTATATTAATTTTTTTTTCTTTACAAAAAAATCAAGAACGAGAAAAAGTCATGGCTTCAGAAAAATCATAGTTTTCACTTTTCACCACTAAATTTTGGAAAATTGATATTAAAGTTCAATGAAGTGACAAATGAGCATTTTTGCTACTAATTTTAAATATAATTTATTAAAGTGTAGTGATAAATTAAGGCAATTTTGCCACGAATACCCTTTTTTTTAACCCCATTAATAGAAACTATATATAACCTCTATGATTTGAGTTCACATAATATTATTTTGCTCTAACACATTGATTTTCTGTCCACCATTCGGTAATGTTTTGCAGTGGTTGATGGGATTTTTAAGTTTTTGGCACAGAGGAGAGGCGAGGAGGACGAGGATGAGAGTGTTGCCGTGGCACATTTTCGTTGGCCTCTACACCTACGGCCTCGCAGTTGCCACTGCTGAGACCGGCCTTCTCGAGAAGCTAACCTTCCTGCAAACTTATCGGGATTTATCCAAACGCAGCTATGAATCCGTGCTCGTGAACGGCCTAGGGCTAGGATTGGCGCTGCTCAGCGGGGTCGTGATCTTGGCTGCGGTTTCTCCCAAGTACCAACAACCCCTTCACACCAAGCTTGTGTATTCGGATTCATCCAAATCCGTGTCTTCTTTTTGAAAGATACTACAATGTTGATTTTGTGCGGCTTCAGTTCTTAATTGCGGAGTTTGATGTATAGTATTCTAGCTCTACGTGATCCTAAATTTGTTTTGAGGCAATCTTTGTACAAAATATGAACTTCTGGTTCACTCGCAAAAAAACATGTCCTTTTTACATAAATTACAACGTATATATGTATCATTTAACTATTGCGTTTGAACAAAAGTACGGAGATTCTGCCAATGTAAGACATTGATGACATGAGATAGAGAGATAATAAATGCTGCATATAAGCAAAACACTGGTTTTGCACATTATTGAAGATGTACTAATTGGCCTCCCCCACAAGAGTTAGTCGGGCTTAGTAAATTTTTGGAGCTCTGAAAATATTAAACTTTCTTTCATATTTAATTAAATAAAAAACTATACATAAAAATTGGGACACTTTTTGGAGGCTCCAAGTGTCGGCCTTCGCTGCCTTGCAACCGACAGGGCCGTGCCTGAGATTTTCGGGGCCCTAGGCGAGGAGATTTTTTGGCCCCCCCCTACCGTAATTGCAAAATTCTCAATTCTCAAAATTCTCAATTGTATATAGTACAAGTATATACAATATTTATATATGAAATTCTCAATCAAATATGACGTATCTAGCAGTTTCAGAAGCAAAAGTACTAATCAACTATTCATAATCGAGTTTCTCAACCATGTCTTTTTCGATAGACATTGTAGTTAAACTGCCCAAGATATCTTGAGACGTGGTTGATCGAAGATAAGACTTATCAATTTTAACTTTGAGAAGCTTCTTTCTGCATGCACAAATGTGATTGGTATAGTTAGCATAATTCGAAAGACAATTTAACTTATCTTGTATGTAATTCAAAACATCGATCACCCTCTTCATGTCGGTTGGCACGTTCACATTTAGGATTTCAAATTACTTCAAGAGATCATCTGCGTCACTAACAGAAACTTAAGTGTACTCTTTTTCCTTTCTAACGTTGGTGCAAAAACTCTTCAAACTATTTCTATCTATAGCTTTTAGCTTCTTTAAATCAAGTAAAAGTCCAAATTGTTTTTCAAATTTCAGAAATTGTTCTAACTTAAATGGAAACAAAAGAATCACTTTATATTAGGTGAAATATAAAGTGCAAATAATTTTTGGTTAGGGGAATAAATGACGTGAGCATATTATAGAGTAACTTATGAATAAGGGACCCTACTTAATTTAGGAATTGGGGGCCCAAATATTAAAGTTAAATGATATTAATAAAAAATAAATGAGAGGAGCCCTAAATAGTTTGAGAATTAGTGGTCCAAATATTAAAGTCGAGTGATTTTGATTATGTATTTTTAGAGCCCTTAAATTTAATTTAAGTTATTTTAACATAAAAATTAATTTAAATGATGACCCTTAAGTTTGATTTTTGGGAGCCCCTAAATTTAAAATTAATTTTTTTTACTAAACGCGGGCGCCAAATCCGCATCCCCTCAGGCACGGCTCTGGCAACCGACTATGTAGATCAAATTGGGGAGAGGACCTCATGGGTGAACACGCTTCATTCCCAAGACTTTTAAAAAATAAAAAAGAATAAATAAATTGGTAGACTAGTTTCTACAAGAAAATGAGACCGCTGACTATAGAGGACAATGCAGTCTCCTTGCAGAGGGGAGAGAGAGAATTTTGTAAGACGAGACACTACGAATCTCAAAGTGGAAAGAACCCCATCATTTTTGTTTTTGTAATAGTGATGTATTCTATAGCTTGTAGTTATGAATCACACTTGGATTATAGATACCGAAGCTCAAACAGGGGAGAACCCCATCATTTTTGTAATAGTGATAGTGATGTAATCCATAGTTTGTTGCTGTGACGATAATAAATACTACGAAGCTCAAACAGCGGGGAAAATCCCATCATTTTTTTTGAACACCTAGTTAAAAATCCGTGGAGCTGTTGGATCCCAATTCACAGATCTGTAAATAATAACGAATAACAACAGAATAAACAAACTCAAGAACACAAATATGGGAGAAGGGATTCTCTGATTAATTTTGAAGGAAGATTACAAAGAGATAAAACTCGAAAAACTCTAATAGACTCAACACTATACAATGTGTACAATGCTAGGTTTATATAGCCTCACATAAGCGAAAATCCTAGCTAACCGAATCGCACAAAATTAAGAAACTACCCTAAATAATCTCGCCAAATCTTTGACTCGATAATTTATTGCTCCAAGTTACGCGCTTTCCTTGCTGGGTAGACTTTCCCTTTTTAATCCTTGAACAGCTTCTCTGTCCTCGAGCATACCTGCTCGCCTTTCCCCGAGCACACTTGCTCGCATCCCCTCGAGCATACTTGCTCGTATCTTCCCGAGCATACTTGCTTGCATCTCCCGAGCATACTTGCTCGCGTTTCCGAGCAGGGCTGACTTCTTCTGTGTAACGAGCTAAGTCAAGCTTAAGTTCACAGGAGCATGTCTTTAACGGTGATCGAACCTTGAAATTTCTTGCTTTTCCATTGCCTTTATATATATATATATATATATATATGTATGTATATATATAGCTAACTACGTATACTAGAAAAATCCAAACACTTCTCTTAACCTCAGTTGGTGAGAAATCAAATTAATGGAAAATGTATTAATTTACTCGGTATTACTTTCTAATTTGGTTTTTAAAACTATAAAAACAAAGTGGGTCTTTGCCACATCCAAATGAGTCTCGACTCTTAATCAATAAACATCTAGTTATATAGGTGTTAGAGACAATTCAATTTTTTATTTTCTCAATTCAGAATATTATAGTTATACTATTATAGTTATACTATACAAAACTCTTGCAGTTGTTTTTAAATAAATATTTAGTACACATTTTTGTTTTTTTAAAACAAAAATAACTGGAATATAATTCAATTTTTTTTTCTTAAAATTTAAATATTTAATACATTAATATGATTAAAAAATATTATTACATTAATAATAACATAAATATTATATTATGGTGTAGAATCAAATACAATCATGTTTAACATATCAAAGGTATACTATACAGTCTAAATAATCATGTTTAACATACATCAAAAGTAAAATATCGCAGTTAGCGTTGGTGTCGCAGTTGGCATCGAGACTTGGAAGGCTCAATGGTGAAGTTTAGAGGTGCAAATTTGGTATCTTTTTTTCCAGTTTTGTCTCTGTACCAGTATCGGTCCCAGATCGATTTTAAAAAAATTCAAAAAAATTAGCTTAAAACTAAAGACTGGAACTTCTCGCTTCCCGTTTTTAGAACTGGGAATCAAATGGTGCCCTAAAAAAAATATTTATCGATTTTTGGCACCGGTTTCGATTTTAAATTACATGTAATTTTTTTAGTTTTTAATTTGTCGTTTTATAGTGTATTATATATTTTTATTGTCATTTTTTATATTATTTGTATATTTTAATTTTTTATTTTAAAAAATGCACGTGGTTTTTGAGTAAAGAACTTTAAAAACAGTAACCGGTACAAAAAAATCTCAATTTTTCAGAACATGGACGAAAATAAGTTATTTCATGGTTCTCGGTTCCAATTTTACTCCTAATGAAGTCGATAGAAAGAAGGAGTGATGAAACAAAAAATTGAGTAAAAAAAAAAACACTAAAAATGTGTATTTGAAAATCCTTAAGAAAAACAGGATAAAATTTGAAACATTTTGGAGTTGAATTTAATGAGTTACACACCAAATAATTATTTACTTTTTTCTGATTAACTGTGCAAGTTAGAAAATTAAAAAACGGTTTTTAAGTTATGTACCGAACACAGCAATATATTTAGTGTTTATTTGTGACATTGGCTTTTGGAATCGTCAAATGTTGACCAACAAAAGAAAGAGTAAAATGACGAGTGAATTTCAGTGACAGAGCTCCCTCAGGTCAGCTATAGTACACTACATATTGCTGCTTCTTACTCAGGACATAATAATTAAATATAGTTTACGCTTGTTCACTCTTTTTGTTTGTTAAATATTACTTATGTTACGTCCAATAGATTTATACAAAAAATAATATAGATATGCAAATATGTGCACTGCATACGCAACACGATCCGTACCTACATTGCCTCAAAATGACTTTTTTCTCTGTAAATGATGATGTGATATATATATATATATATTATAAGTATTTTCATCTTCTTAATGAGATTAAACATATGCTCCACAACGTTGTGGAGGATGACGTTACGGATAGAGATGTGAGCCAGCAATTGGCATTACAATTAGATGTGGCCCGAGACATGTCATGCCAAAAAAAAAAAAAAAAGCTACAAAAAGGATATTGGCAGCAAAAATTTGTAACTATGAAAGTTGTAGTTTTATACATATTTTAGTTCCTAGCTTGACGGCAAAAACACCCTTCGATTGTCACCAGATTGTAGCAGCATCATGGAGCATTTTGTTAAGTGTACAAATGGAAGACCATGTGTTTAGACCAAGATTTTAAATACCGCTTGCCGTGTCGTTTCGTACTTTTCAATTTACGGATATATCGCTTGTCGATGGGTATCTCGATAGGTAAGTCGATGGGTATGCCGATGTATATATCGTTTCGCATATCCACGAAAAAAGATTTTCGATGGGCATGCCGATGGATATTCGAAAAATTTAATACCTTGGTCTGGACACGCAAATAGGGACTCATTAGCAAATGTTCATCCCTCGTGGTACATAATATCACATCCCTCATCACTGCAAGAATACCTTCCGTCACATAATTGTAGCACAACCATAGTGCAATTTATTCATTCCTTCTTCTTCTTCTTTTTTTCTCTGGCGGCACCCTAGCTAACTCTTTCTAATTTTTCTATAACTTCTATATAAATACTTACGCGTATGGAGGCTACTGTCGTCGAGAAAGGCTACTGTCAAAATTGGAGCCCTTAATGCAGATGGAGGGTCGGGAAAGCCCGAGAGGGTCCTCTTGGAACTAGGCAAAGGGCTCCTTCTCGTGGTGAATCTCTGTTAAATGAGACCCCAGCCCTGGCCCCTGCCACTTTATTATTCCACAAGCCCCCGCAACGGGGGGAAGGACATGCTCTGACGATAATTTAAAAATAATATATACATACATATATTTATAAAAATTCACGTATGTGAATGAAAACTAAGTATGAAGTGCAAAATAGCTAATTTGGAATAATTAGATGTCTCAAAATTAAAATTATATAGTTCCGAGCAGTGTTTCGATTTTTGCGAGAATCGACCGATTATCGCTGAAAAGCATGTTCTCGGTAAGTTATCTCCTCTAATCATTACCTTTTTATACTTATCACGATTTCTCGAGTCAAAAACTAAGGTACTTATCGAGCAAAGTTTTCAAGTGCAAATTTTTAAAAACTGAAGGACTTTTTGGTCAAAAATAATAAATCAACCCTTGTATAAAATTTGTAAACCACGGCAAAAGTTCCAGAAGATTATAAGATTGCATTTTAAAGGTATTTTTTGGGATTTTTTTTTAGTGGATCTTGAGAGATTCGAAGTTTAAATGTTGTATATGTATGAATCATGTCAAATTTGCATAAGTTTATTCTATATTTGTAAATTGTAGTAGGTCTTTAGAAATGTATTAGGTTGAATGAAAATTAGAGTCTAAGTTATATATAAATTAGTTGTGATTTTGATTATATATTGTTGATGAAATTGATTTTTTTTTTTTTATGTTCGTGATGAAATATATATGAAATAAGAGATATTTTTTTTAATTTTTTGATGTTCAGATTTGGATGATAGTTTAGCGTTTTCCCATATTGTTACATAATTTTGGCAAAAGTACCAATATTTTGGAAATTATTTAATTTGAGCTATATTTTCATTTTTTTAATGTAATTTTGTTTAATAAAATTGCATATATATGGGAAATGGTGAGTTTGACATAAATTTGTTTTGTTGTAATTTGACATTTTCGTGAATTGGTCAATTAGCAAAAGTACATAATTTTTGAAAAATGGTTAAGTTGAGCTAGTTCTTCGATTTTTTTGATGTAATTTCATTTTGTAACATTGTATATAATTTTTAAACTTTGAGTTTGACATATATATATATATTTTTTGTAATTTGACGTTTTCTCAAATTGTGACCTTATTGCGGCAAAAGTACATGCTTTTCAAAAATTTGTTAATGTGAGATAGTTCTTTGATTTTTTTGATGTAATATCATTTTGTAACATTGTTTATAATGGCATAGGTTTTTCATCGATAAATCCATCAATAGTCTATTGACCCATCGATAAGTTCAATAAGTTTCGATAATTTTTTTAGGTTTTCCATCGATAAATTTATGAGAAACGATTAGCCCGTCGATAACGGCAAACGATTTATCGGCAAAAACAATATTCAAATCCTTGGTTCGAAGTCTTCCAACTATATGTTCGGCAATTAGCTAGCTTTGTATATACCGTGCCACACAAAGAGAAAACCTAACAAAAACCAGAAGATCTATATGTGGTGTCACAGACACATTCTATATATTGCCATTAATTAAATTGAAAGGAACAGCTCTTTTCTTGTAAGTTTTGAAAGATTGAAAGCCATTATTGACTACTCAGATACGTTGCATTATATACATCTGATAAAGTTGATTGCTTTTTGATCAGAAGAGACCTAAAAATGGCGTGTAAGTGCATCGGAAAATATTGTTTCCACTTAAAGATAGGCCTGAAACAAGCCTCTTTAAGACCTTGTTTGGCCTGTCATAACCTTAAATAGTTGCCTCAAAGCCCGACTAATATATATATTCACACAGATGAATTATATACCACCATGCAAGTCCTAGCTAACTTTCCATTAAATAAGTTATAGGCCAGATAATTTATACCATCCTATATATATATATATTGGGTGCGTTTGGCACAGCTTATTTAGTTTTGTTTTTGTTTATAAAATAAACTTAACCGCTTTTCAGGTATTTGACAAAATTGTTTTTCCAAAAAACACAAAATCGATTTTGAATTTTTGTACATGAATTATAAAAGCTAGGATTCGTAGCTTTTGGTTTTTTCTAAAAACAAAAATACGTTTTGGTCTATTTTTTTAGTCTTTTTAGCCTAAATAATTGTTTTTTACCAAACGCTAAATCAGTTTTTGTTATCATTAGCAACTGTTTTATAAACAATTTACCAAACACCTACCGGTTTTTTTCAAAAACAGTTTGTTTTTTAAACTAAAACCAAAATTTTTTTTTATAAAAATTAAGCTGTGCCAAACGGGTCCATTATCCGATAACCACATTGAATTTTCCCCTATGATATGGACAGGGGCAGAGCCAGAGCTTTAACTAAGAGGGGGCGGAAATTAATAATAATGTAAATTTCAAAATAATACGAGATATTGAAACTATTATTATACATTGCATTACTACTATTTTTTTTATGAAGTTTTGAAAATAATTCATTAGGATCTCTATATTATTAGAATTCTCATAATTTTTTTAAAATAAAAAACGAGACATTAAAACTACTATTATAGATTGTGATACAAATATTTTTTTTATGAACTTTTGACTTATAAAAATTATTCATTAGGATCTCTATATGATTAGAATTCTCATAAATTCCAAAATAAAACGAGACATTGAAACTACTATTATTAAAAAAAAAAAAACTAGTATCATAAAAAGTGTTGCTACAAGAAATAATAATATATAGGGGTTGGGATTTGAACCTAGGACTTTAAGTTGGAGGAGCAACATGATTCCTTTACACTATAGTGACATTTAGTATACAAATGCTATGTTTATTATTTACATATATATTTATATAATAATGTGAACACATTAAATAACGAGTTCGGAGCAAGTGGGGGCGGCCGCCCCTGCTCCGCCCCTGGATATGGACATAAATGGTATGTGTTCCTCTATGTTAAACATATGCAACCTGGTCATTATCGACAATTTATTTGGGACTCGAATTGAATTAGATAGAAATAAAATAGTGCTCGTTAATCAAAGAATGTACGTAGGTAAAATGGAAATTAAGAGGATTAATTACACATTTAGGAATAAAAAAGTTGCACACAAATTATAACCTAAAAACTTTATGATTGCGTTCAAAATTTAAAGTTTAATAACTACATACAAGGCTAGGCTTACGGAGGCAAATTAGGTCCAATGTTTTAGTATTAAAAAAATCTCAAATTTTACTATTATTGTTTTTATTTCAAGGTCCTACGTTAAACAGTTCCGACGAAGGCTTCAAAACTATTCTCTGTGTACGTAGGGCCCTTTAAAACTCAAGTTGAAGTGTGTGTAACCTAAGAAATTTTTAGGCATTCATGACATTGAGCAATTTGGGCATAATCAGGACCCGTCTTGAGTTTATCGGGGCCCTAAGAGAAAATTGATTTGCCTCCCCCCCTCCCACCCCCCCTATGTGTACATTATTTGTGCGTGCAAATAAAAATTATATATTTGTATCCATAATCACACTATATGATAATTCGGGAACCCTTCGTTTAAATAAACGAGAAATTATTATAGGCCCATGCCTACCTCATATAACCTTAGAGCCCGGTAGTGGGCGCAATGCGCATAACATAAAACTCTATTTAGAAAGAAAGAACTCTCTCTCTATATATAAATATTTAATATAATAATATGTTACATCTTAACAAAATCGTCTATTTAGCTTTGACCTTTTCACTTACTTATAATATTTCTCTAACAATATATGAGAATGAAAAAAGAAAAGAAAAAAAACATTGTACAATATAGCTTTGAATGGTTATTTACGATTATACTTGGTCGATCGGACCGCCAATCGAGTGCAAAAGTAGGAAATCGAAAGCACTATCTTCAAATCAAGGCAAAAGCATTGGTCCCGAGTTTTAAAACAGTGAATGAATTAATCGAGTTTATAAAAATATAAAATAAGAAACCATAATATATGCGTTTCACAAATAGAGAAATGAGAATGAATTTGCCCTAATGCTACTATAGTAGTAGGTTACTTAAATCCATAATATCATCATATAGTGGTTCATAATAATAATATATAGGGTCAATTGCGGTATAAATATCCAACTTATAGTCAAATTTGGTAACATATATATACCAAACATTCAAAAGTGGCGGCACTAGTACTCATAGAACATTTTGAGGAGTATCGCCGTTCGTTTTTCCGTTACTGTTCAACTCATGGTGTTTAACTGTTGATCACTAGTACGCTACGTTGATGCCTCATTTACCATGTATTAATGATATTCAAAGTGATAAAGAATTTTAATTGTTTTGGTGTAAATTTATTTGTTTTGGTTTACTTCAATGTTTTATTTTTATCTGGTAATGGTGGTTGACGTACCTCCACACATAGCATCTCAGATTGGTGGGGAAGTGTTAACGGATACGTGGCCCAAAGTGACAAAATGAAACCGATGATACTGGTCCACCCCTCAAATCATTCCTTAGTATTGTTGCCGCTACTTTTAGAGGTTGAGTAAACTTTGACCATAAGTTGGATATTTGTATCGCAATTAACCCTAATATAAATCCCGTAATTAGATTCTTGTGTTGAAGCAAAATAAGTAACAAGTTAAAGCTGGCGGTGCGTAATATAGGAGACATCTCACATCATATCTGCGCGATGAGACAAGTATGAATCCATCAATCGCTCCCTGCAAGAACTCTCAGTGCATAGGAAGAGAACAAGTACACATCAAATCTCCCCCATGGTTGGCTCATAAACTTCTTTTCAGTAATATAATATCTACTAATATATACATTTATATTTCTATTATACACCCTAATTTTGTTGCTACTCTATTCTCGATTTCCATACCTTATTTTAGGACAAAAAAATCGCTAGCTAGGCAGAAAAGAGAAACCTTGCTGACCAATAGTCGGATATTATAAAGTGGCTCAATGATGCGATTTTATATTCGTTTGCTATTAGGGTTGTTTTTGCATGTTATTTTTTTTTATTTCTTCCCCTAGTAATTATCAGTGGTGTTATTTTTTTTTTCTTCGAAGAAGAGTGAAATAATGTCCTTGTGTTACAATCTATATTCACAATAATGTACGTAAGAATAAATAACACTATTAATATTACATATACACGCGATACGCGTGTCACTTATTGGACTTAAGTTCATCCAAAGAGTTCGCTTATTGGACTTAAGTTCATCCAAAGAGCTATGTAGTGGAGTTATTATTAGATCAAAAATTAAATTATTATACAGTGGGGATTTTAAAAGAAAAAAAAAGCAGATATAATTATTATTTTTATAAATTCATAAATGATAAATATTTAATAGGTTACATAGGAAAAAAAAAAGATTATGAAATTGAGGCTAAATTTGAATAATAATAATAATCCATGATGTTTCACTTTTTTTTTTTTTCTTTCTGACAGCTTGTTTGGCTAGTCAAATTGCTCTAAGTTCTAACTAAATTTGTGTTTCATTATGATATTTTTCTTTGAGATGTATTTTATTGATGGAACAATTAAAAAAAAAATTATATGCCCAACCATGGTAAACAAGGAACTCTTACTAAATTAATTACAATTTCAAATTATTGTTTCTAATTTTATTGTGAGCGGGACAAATTTAATTGCAGGTTGGAATTATGTCGCACATCAATAAATAATTTATAATCAACAGTTTATTATTCAAATTCCAAATTTTAACTGATATATAACTAATGAATGTGTGTAATAACTTTTGTTGTTAGGGTTTGTCATGGAAACGTCTCTTTCTATGTTGCCACCATGACTGCTACTATCAACATCACTTGTAGCCCTAATTAGGTGAACAAAGTTAAGTGAGAGAGAGAGAGAGAGAGAGAGAGAGATCTACAGTTCTCCATGTCTATATACTTTATGTGTCATCTGTGTGAGGGTATCTCTCAGTCACACGCACCCTTTTAAGGGTTCACTTTTTGGAGTGAGACAGAGAGAGATCAGTGAGTCAATCAGAGCAGCAAAGTAGAATAATGGAGATAAACAAGGGTAATTCTGCTATGAGATAATTATCAAGTAAAATTAGAGCGATTAGATAATGTTACATACACACAGGCATATATATAAATTTTGTTGCTTTGGTCCAGGATTAGTCCTGAGTTTTTTATTTTTATTCGGGGCTCTAAGCTAATTAAATTTTAGGAGCCCCTAATATATATATATATATATATTTAATATTTAAGCAAGTATATAATAATATATCTAATGAATTTGGGAGTCCGAGACGCCCGCCTGGCTCGCTTATAGTCATCGCCGGCCCTGCTTTGGTTTTTGCTACACAAACCGTAAACCAATCTCATAATTGGACTAGTTTGTCATCAAAGTGACATGTCCATGCAATTACTAAATTGAAGTTTTTTCTCTATTAATTGGTGGAAGTGGGTCTGAAAATAACTATTTATCCATTGAATTATTCAAGAGTATCAAAAGTTCCAAAAACTAATAAATAAATAGTAGTTGAACTAGTAAATATCTTTTACCATATGACCTTGATAAAATAGGTTCTTTTTTTCTCTCTAATTCAAGACTGTTGTCTTTTTGTCTGACTTACAATGAAAATTATTCAACATAAAAAATCACTGCTTATTGAGAATTTGCGGAATCAATTTATTACCCAAATCGAGAATGAAAATAAAAATAAAATTAATACATATATAGCTTGTAACATTCCCACTTAATATAATTAACTAATAATTATAAAATTAATGGTATGATTATTGGCTCTGCCTCTCATTGAAAGTTTGAAACCCTAGACTTATCTTCTCCGGTTTTTCCCTTGAAAAGGGGAAAAACATGCATTATATATGTACTGCCTTCCTCCAATAAATACTCGCCAAATATATATTTTTTCTGCCCCAAAATAAATGATCTCTTAACTCTCTCTCAAGTCTTAACCCTTCATTCTATATATCTATCGCTCTATACCTTATCTCCCATGTCATTTCAAAGCTTTATACTATAGCAACATAATGAAAACCACTACTTATACATCTATTATTAGTTCAAGCGAGACTTGTCCAGATTTAACCGACAGTGTTCATGAAGATGAAGATTCCATTATTCTTTCTCTTAGCCCCCCTGGTCAACACAGTGATTCACCTCAAAATCGTCATGAAACCCTAATGAGAAGTACTAGTGATGAGGCTGCTGTGACTGTGGCTCTTCACATGGGCCCACCAAATGTGAGCTCTGGAGATGCATTCTGTTACAACCCTAGTCATCCCAACAGCAGTGGAGAAGGATCTAGTTTGCAAGGCCGGTATTGGATCCCTTCACCGGCGCAGATCCTCGTCGGTCCAACGCAATTCTCTTGCTCGGTTTGCAGCAAGACCTTCAACAGATTCAACAATATGCAGGTGATGGCATTGATAGGATATTATATACTTAATTTTGAACAGCAACAGCTAGCTAGATCTTATAACAATAATTTTTTGTAGAATAAGTACCAAATATTCTATGGCTAGTGAACCCTAGCTCAAATTCATCATCTTTTACATTTACACAAACAGAATTAGGTAACCCTAGACCAAATCCTTTAGAGGAAGCTTCATTTGATTACATTTTTTGAGACAAAGATATTAGAAGTGACTAATAATATTGCCTTAGGAAAACAGTAAATTAATTGAGTCAAATATAATAGCTCCCTAACTAGCTAGTCATGTACAAAGGTGTAAACATTCTTTTCTTTCAAGAAAAAAAAAGCATGTTTAATTTTTTCTGCTAAGAAGTTGGTATATTTTTTAATATTTTTGGTGTCAATGAGAGAATGAACCTTGTACTTCAGCTATATAAGTTTAATTTCCCAACCACTAAGCCATCAAGCCTTATTGTATGTGATTGTACTCATCTAAAGATTTTATGGGCTATTTTAAATCATGTTAGATGCATATGTGGGGACACGGTTCGCAGTATCGGAAAGGACCGGACTCGCTGAGAGGCACGAAACCTGCCTCGTCGATGCTGAGGCTCCCATGCTACTGCTGTGCAGAGGGCTGCAAGAACAGTGTGAATCACCCGAAGGCGAGGCCGCTCAAGGACTTCCGGACACTGCAGACGCACTACAAGCGCAAGCACGGAGCCAAGCCCTTCGGCTGCCGCAAGTGCCCGAAGCGCTTCGCTGTGCGTGGTGACTGGCGGACACACGAGAAGAACTGTGGCAAGCTCTGGTTCTGCCTCTGCGGCTCCGACTTCAAGCATAAGAGGTCCCTCAAGGACCACGTGCACGCCTTCGGTCCCGGCCATGCACCGCATGCCGTCGAGCACTGCGAGCAAGAGGATGAAAGTGAGGACTTGGAATCCTGCAGTCCGTTGACCGATTGTTGACTGTCATATTCGGTTAGTGTAGAAACGTCTTAGTTGCTCAATTAGGGTTTAGAAGTCATGCTGGTCTGAAAGGTTACTAACTGGTTATTATTAGTTATGAGTGTATTATTAATGCTGAATTTATCAAGCGTTGAATGCCGTTATGTAGATTTTAGGGTTTACCCTAAAAGACAAAGAACGGGCTAATCTTAATTATTACATTTATATATATTTTGCGTGCTTTTGCTGGATGCAAAGTATATGTGTTTTGTGGCCTAGCGATAACGTCACTACATACTCTACGAGGCCTCGAGCTCAAACCACATGGGACGTAAATGCATGCCCCCTTTACATGTAAATTTGGCTAATATTGTCAATTGTTCTTACACTGAATATATCTAGTAATATAATATTAGGAGAATACATTGTATCCTTGGCTAATAATAGGGGTGAACAAGCGGGTATTCGGTGCGGTTTTTGATAAATAATAGACCGAATACCGCATTTCGGTATTTTAGAAATGATAACCGAATACCCTATATTTTTAGATGAAAACTGCATTTGCCGTATAATCGATATTCGGTATTCGGTTGCGGTATTATCGGTTTCTTGCACATTTACCACTTTTAAATTAATATCCACATCTTTTTAAACTGACTACTAATATTACACATAAACATACTACTAAATGTTAATGTTATAAAATTATTACACATAAAACAGATTACTAAATCCTAATATTACACAATATTACAGCAAAAGATTAGATAAGAATTTTTTTTTTGATGTGTTGATAGGTATGGTAAATACAATATAATAAAAAGAATATTAGATTTAGTTAAAGCGGTAAAACCGGGTAAGCGGTTGCGGTTTTCATGTTAAAAACGAAAACCCAATTTTAACCTAATTTTGTATT
The DNA here is from genome assembly GCA_954871525.1 of Parietaria judaica. Classification (NCBI taxonomy): domain Eukaryota; kingdom Viridiplantae; phylum Streptophyta; class Magnoliopsida; order Rosales; family Urticaceae; genus Parietaria; species Parietaria judaica. The sequence goes on from OX940870.1 coordinate 30,057,628, forward strand.
CGTTTTTTTTTTCTCGGTATATTCGGTTTTAACCACTTTAATTGCGGTTGCGGTTTAAACGGCACGGTTTGATCGGTTTTTTTATTAAAAATTCGGTTTACGGTTTCTTTTGTTCACCCCTGGTTAATAGTGTCACTTACCCTTAAATAGGAGAACACATTGCATATAGTATATGTCTTTGTTTAGTTATAAGCTAAATAAGATGTGGTCTCGTGATTAATGGCTGTTTATATATGAAAACCCTCTTTTTTTAATAATTTTTATGTTAAGTGAGTGTAACGAACCAAAAGAACATATACAATTGATTAATATATTCCCCTGAAAAAAAATACGAAGAGAACGTGTCTATCTGTATAGACAAAATTATAACTAGATAATGGGCATAAAAATTATGCTTACACAACTTTAATCTATGAAAAAAAAATATTAATTGGAAAGCCAAAGTTCACAAATTCGGGTCACTTGTCTTTCTTTTTATTTAATCTTAAGGCATATTTTTCTTACATTATAATTATGCACAAACATGCAAGTGTGATTAGATATAGACATAGTGGAGTAATTGCGAACCCTGTATTTTTACTAGAAGGTGAGTCTTGAGTAACCTTGAGTAATACATGTGCAATGACCAGCAAGCAGTGAAGTTATTACACAATATCTACTGTTCACCGGTAAATAAAACAAAACATATTGCGTATTCTTATCACTGACGAGTGATGACTGACCTAAATACTGTAAGAGGTGAATATATATATATATATATAGATAGATAGATAATAGCGGCAAATATACCTAAATTTTTGCAAAAGTAATTGTCATGTACCCAAGTCCTATTTGTTGTGGCCGGAGTGTTCAAGTCGTCTATAAAAGTGTAAGGTCTGTGTTTTCTATCTTTTTATTTTTTTCTTATAGATCCCGTGGGTAAAATCAATGGCGGAGGTATTAATACACGAGCCTCTGCACGTGCATAGACTGGGTTTAAAAAAAGAAAATACTACACTAAGTATATGTTCTAATATGCTTATTTTATTTTATTCATCTCAAGTCTTTATACATACATAATCCATATAGCTCAATAAAATTACGTTTGATAATTAATTATTAATACTCGGTGTATTTTATATTGTTGGTGACGTATTCGGCGTGTTGGTGATTTACTCAGCATTCTCAACATTGTCGACGATGTATATTCGCAGCCGATTGCGCCGCTGACACCGCTGAGATCAATCGATTGCGTCGTAAACACTGCCGAAAACGATTTCATAAACTTAACGTTAACTATAATTATTTCTTTTATATTTTCGTTTTTCTTTTATGATTAAAATAATTTATAATATTCTTGTTTATTTTGTATTTTTACTTTTATAATTAAAATAATTTTATCGTATTCTTTTTAAATTTTTATTAGTTTTATGGGTTATAAGTGAACGTGAAGCACAAAGCGAGCTCTGTCAGTGGGTAAATTACCCCGTCAAAGCATGGCCACAAGAAATTCCAGTTAACTGATGTGCAAGTGCATAATTTTCCAATGACTCTAATTTGGCCTCTATACAAATATCATTTGGATACATGAAAGTTAATTTTTCTTAAATATGAGTACATATGCCGTTATTATATATATTAAGTGAGTTAATCTGTTTGTTGATTTCTCTGATAGTTTTTTCTCCTTCTTCGAAAAGGCGAAGTGGGCAGAGAAAAGAGACAGTTAGAGCGAGTCTCTGAGCTTCGAGTATCAGACTACAAAGGCTTTTGATCATGTAATGTAGACGATATATAGTAGAACTAGTAGTGGTAGTACTCATCTTCAACATGTCAGAGGAGTGTGACTGAGACTCAGTCTGACCCGTGAGATTGTTAGACTCTCACTATACTTGCATGTGGTTGTAACTTGTATATACTATTATATATATATATTATATGTGTGTATATCAGTGCATGTGTTAACTTAAAAATTATATTATACATTATATGTGTGTATATCAGTGCATGTGTTAACTTAAGAACTTATGTGGGTGTGTATGGGACCACTCTCTGAGATGATGAGAGACACATCTTATTGATTCTGTTTTTGGGGTTTCACCCAAAGGCATGCCTTTTTCTTGTTTATCATTTTCTTTCTTCTTTTTCTTCTTCTTTCTAGCTACTTTAAACTTTAATAAGGAAAAAAAAAAGGTTCACTTAATCACTTTTAAGTAATTCATTTGTCTCTACGTGAGTTCACTGTTCATAGATATAAGGATAAGCACACATATCGATGATGAGAAAATATGCATGGCTTTTTTTTTTTTTTTTTTAAATCTTTTTAGTGAGCTTTAAACTGTATAATGTTATAGCAATATTCTCCAACGAATTGTTAAAAGAAAAGATTCTCACAAATAGACAAAATATCAAGACAATTAACATTAAACTATTGACTCTTAATCTCTTATACTATTTGTATCTCATGAAAACGTAATGAATCAAACCGAAAAAAAAATGACAACTATTAATTTTTTAAGAGAAACAATCATACTACGACCAAGTCCAACCGAACTTCATTCCCTTGTTTTGGCGTGCTCGAGTGGTCCACCCGAACTCCAAACTATACGCTATAATAGCGTGAAATGAAATTGGTTCACTGTATCTCACCATTTTTAACGTTTTACTATTCATTACGCCAAAAGTTATTTTATTTATAATTTAGTCCTTGCAAAAATTAATATTTACTCAATGCCTTTATTTTTTTAAATTATATAATTCATCTCACAACTATTATATCATATTTATCTTTCAATTATTAATATATTTTTTTAATTTTATATTAATTATAATAAATAATTTAAAATACAACATTGACATTCGGAGATTGAAAAAAAACTAAAATTACATTAATATTAATACCGGAACGAAATAACATTACAACGACATTTAAATGTAAAAAAAAATGACATTAAAATTAAAAACAAACACATTACAACAAAATAATATTGAAAATGAAATTACAATACATGAACTAATACTCGGGAAGATTAGCGTCGGATCCTCCAAGACCGGTGAAATATTGCGAATACGAGTCGGAATTAGGAAGTGGTGTTTGGGATTGTTGTTGGTCCTCTCTCTTTCGTAAAACCCTACCTTGTTCAGATGCCCAATATGCACGAATATCGGGATCTGATATTCCATTTAAATTCATTTTCATAATTTTATTATCTTCCCTCAATGTTTTCAAATTATTAGACTTATCTATACTTTCCAAGAGGCGTTCCCTCAAATCACCTGTCTTCTTCAGTTGCTCCAGAAGTAGTTTATTTCCTTCGTCAACCTTGTTGACGGAGGATTCTACTTTGTCATCCGTTTTCATTTTTAGTTTGGCTTTTTTCACTCCAATCGGTCGCTCAGAAGGAGATTGTTGTCGCACTGACTCGGGAGTTTGCTGTTCGGACTCTGGAAAAGAACACGAACCTCGAGATATTTGTCTCGCACTTGAGGCTCCATCTTGAAATTTTTCATAATTCTTAATGATGTTCCACACATGATCGAACTTCCAGCCTTTCTTGTATTTCTCATCATTTTCAAGCAACACTTTAGCTTGATCCATCTGCAAGTCGATATAACCAATTACAAATACGTAAAATTAAATAGTTGATAAAAAGAGCAAAAATACTAACAATATCTTCAGTTGAAGCACCGCTTGGGTGTCTACTCTCAATTTGTCGTATGCATGCATGCATTTTCCTTGCAGCCTTCTCAATAACTTGGATTCGAGACTGGATCGATCGCCTTGAACGAATCTCCGAAGTTGGTTTTTTTTCTTCATTGTAGCTAGCTTCAACACAAGCCCAGAAACTATCAGATGTTTGGTATATTCCAATGATAGGATCTTGAGCAATCTCCATGTGAACTCGACAAAGAATTTTGTCTTCTTCATGAGAATAACTAGAAGTTCGGCTAGTCATTTTCTTGTAATGTATCTTTCTCAGAATGTTTTTGGATGAAAACACAACTTATGGAAGGTACTATTTATAACCAATTCTCTTACTCAAAAACTTATCAAGGCTTTCACGTTTCCCAACTCAGCTCTGACGTGATGTAACTAGTCAATTCCATAACTCTTACAAGATTCTCACGTCTCCCGAACTGGGTCTGGCGTGATGTAACCACTCAATGCCATCACTCATCACTCAACAAACTTTAAGCTCACACGTTTCCCAAACCGGGCCTGACGTGATGAGACCACTCAATGCCATCACTCTTACAAGATTTTCACGTTTCCCAAACTGGGTATGACGTGATGAGACTACTCAATGCCATTACTCTTACAAGATTCTCACGTTTCCCAAAGCGGGTCTGACGTGATGAGACCACTCAATGCCATTACTCTTACAAGATTCTCACGTTTCCCAAACCGGGTCTGACGTGAAGAGACCACTCAATGCCATAACTCTTACAAAATTCTCACGTTTCCCGTACTGGGTCTGGCGTGATGTAACCACTCAATGCCATCACTCATTAAAGCTCACACGTTTCCCAAACCGGGCCTGACGTGATGTGACCACTCAATACCGACTCTTACACTCAATGCCCTATTAATAGTCTAAGTTCAAATAATTTTTCATTCATATTCTCTCAACACATCTCACCTCTCATCATTCGTCTCTTAACATGAATATTTCTTCATCTTCTTCGTCTTCTTCCTCCGATGATGATTATCTACTTCAATTGGCTCAAATTGATGAGGAGGAAGATGCTATATGCCATCAAATTATCCAAAATAACATCACTATCATGGAAATTCTCAACCAACATGCCGCCAACCAAACCATTGAGCGTAACATAGGAGGCTCGATTCCAGGACATGCTTTCATCAATCGGGATCGAGAAAGTGCAGACCGACGACTCTTCAACGACTACTTTTCAGAAACCCCGTTGTACAATGAGGCTATGTTTCGTCGTAGGTACCGAATGTCTCGCTCTTTATTCCTTCGAATAGTGGATGTTGTTAAAAGTCACGACAACTATTTTGTACAACGGGTGGATCGCGCTGGCAGACTTGGGTTGTCGCCGCTTCAAAAAATAACTGCTGTATTTCGGATGCTGGCGTACGGAGTTCCGGCAGACGCCACAGACGAGTACTGCAAAATAGCAGAGTCGACGACAATTGAAAGCTTGAAGAGATTTTGTCGAGCAATGGTGGAGGTATTTTTTGAGCAATATTTAAGATCACCAAATCCTAATGATGTTGCAAGACTTCTCCAGATAGGTCAACAACGTGGCTTTCCAGGAATGTTGGGCAGTTTGGATTGTATGCATTGGAAATGGAAAAATTGTCCTACCGCGTGGGCCGGACAATATACGGGCCGTAGCGGAAAACCTACAATTATTCTAGAAGCCGTGGCTGATTATGATCTATGGATATGGCACGCTTATTTTGGCATGCCGGGAAGCAACAATGACATCAACGTGCTAGAGTCTTCCCACCTATTTTCCAATCTCACTCAAGGTATTGCTCCTCCCGCTAATTATGTCATACAGGGAAATGAATATAATATGGGTTATTATTTGGCTCATAATATATACCCAAAGTGGTCTACTATTGTTCAAACTATTCGAGAACCACGTGGCCCAAAAAAACAATATTTTGCAATGAGGCAAGAATCATGTAGAAAAGACGTCGAACGTGCATTTGGAGTTCTCCAAGAACGGTTCGCAATTGTAGTGGGACCGTCAAGATTTTGGAGAAAAGATGTCTTAAAAGATATAATGACTACATGCATAATTATGCATAACATGATAATAGAGGATGAACGTGATCTCAACGTGCCCATTGAAGTTAACATAGAAACGCCACCATTGGAGGTTGAATTAGCGGAGAATGATGAAGCACGATTTCAAGAGTTTTTCACACGCTACAGACAAATAAGAGACAAGGATGCACACATCGCGCTCCGAAATGCATTGATTGACCATTTGTGGGAGGGATATTCTAATATGAATAAGTGATATAATTGAAAGATATTAAATAAATATAAGGGTATGGAGATAAATAAAAGAAAGTTGAATATAAAATTAATATTTCAGTTTGGTGTAAAAAATAGAGTTCGGTTGGAGTTGGTGTAGTATTTGATGTGACATGTACTGTAAAATAGAGTAGGAAATGGTGTTATCGGGTGGAGTTGGTCTACGGATACTGATTATATTTGCACTGACAGTCACTTTTGCCGGTCGAACTCCATTGATGACAACAAAAAGTATTCTCAAAACAACGGGAGTTTCGCTCTCGCCAAATTTTATTGAAGAGAGACTTATGACTATTGCGTAACAAAATCTAAACAAAAGAAAGAAACTACCTAAAGATATATAATAATCAAAGAGAATAAATCTCATGCATAAATCAAGGAGTTTTGATTGTCAACGATGCTCATTTTATCACTCTCATTAGTTTATATAGTGACATGTTATTTTATCCACCTTTTTAAGTATCTCCATATTAAAGACTTGTAATAAAATGTGGTAAATGAGAGTTCGATGAAAGATTACTATAAATTAACGGGAAACACATTAATTATGAAGATCAAAACACAAACTTTGCACTTACACGCGAATTAAGTACTTCGATCTTTACAAATAGAACTTAAACTTATGACTATTAATTAAATCTAAAGTCTACTACTTTTTTGGTTATTATCTCTTTAATATATATAAAGAAAAACCCATGAAATACTCATTTAACACATAAAGTTTGTTGGACATATGTGTCCTTAAACAAGATATTTTATCCATTTGTAAAAGATTATGACAAGTCGTTGAATAAAGATGATGCTTATTATGATAATCTTATTATAGTTTCTGGTAGAGTAAAATAGAATGTTTGATTCCTTAGTTCATGAAGGATGCAATTATGTTATTATTATTACAACAGAGTCAATGTGAGGAAGAATTAATAATCATAATAAATGAACTTAAAATGTCCGTGACCTGATCAACTGGGTGGGAGCCCATTAATCGTATAAGGTCATTAATGTGACTAAGTGATAATCCTATTCTGGATTTTGTGTGTGTCACACTCACTAGAAGTGCATTAAGTGTGAAGTGTCTTCATACTGGACTGGACCTGACTTAAACTCCGGAAGTTATCTTATAAGACCGTCACTGATAACTTGGAGTTGAGTCACTAGTAGATGATCAAATGGATATTCGATCTAAGTCCTAAGTGATCTTGAGTCCAAGCTGCTGGCTTGATTTTTCTTTGATTTAACCGTTAAAGAATACGAAATATTACCGCTGTTCCCAACACTATTATTTTGGGAACATAATAGTCAGCAGTGAGGGTAGCTTGGTCATAGACATGGGCATCACACAGCTCTCTTCAGAGTGGTGATGATTCCCTTGATTGTCGGTGGTGAGAAGTGAGAGATACCCGTGCGCAACTTATGAATCGAAAACCATAAGTGGGTTACTCATAATATTACTGACTGAGTCAAGGATGAAAATACATTGAGGGGCATAACGGTAGAAACCGCCTGCTCATTTGTGAATCATCAAGTGAAAGATCAATAACCCGAATTTGATTGTATCAATGGACACCCTGCTATTATAAAGGGAATAATATATACCGCATCACTAAAGAGTACAGCCTCGGGTCTATAGTGGAATCACTTCGAGGTTTGACAAACAACTAGCAGTTCGTTGGAGCTTAAGTGATACGGGTCCATGGTCCCCAGGATAGCTCCGTAACGGATGATACGTACGTGAATAAAATACATTCTGGATAATGTTTAATCATTTGGCTTGACATATAAAACTGAAAGGTCTGTGACAGACATCAGATTGTTTTATCATTGGCGTGGCAAAAGTATCATATTTTGGTACACAAAATTAACTGATAAAAGAAAGTTAGAATTTAGATTTTCTATCAGCACCATGTTGTTGGAAATTAAATTCTGAGCAGCTTTGCCTTTCTGAACCAAGTCATTTCGACTTACGGTTAGTGATTTATGGATTTTCTAAGTTTGTGATCGGTTCGATAAACTTTGAAATTAAATCACATGTCACGAATTTAAATGATGGTGTGGCACCATGACATTTTCATGTGTGATATTGAGATCAGGATTTATTAATATAATTTAATTATTTGGATTTAATTATTAATATCTTATTAATAATTAATTAATAATTAATAGATTTATATTAATAAATGAAAATATATATTTATATATATTAATATGTGTAAATTCGAATTAGGGTTTGATATATGAAACCCTAGTTAAATTCGAATGGCATGATTTGGTATTTCTATATTTGCGGCATAAGTACCAAATGTTTTGGTATTTTGACAAATCCCTAAAATTAATATTATACATTGGATCGGTTATGATTTAATATCAACCGTTGGATTAGGATATTGATATATTCGAAATTAATAACTTGGTGACCAAGTTATATTTTTCGAATTTGATTAATTAATTGTATCCGTTGGATCTGTCTAAGATTTAATCTTTACCGTCGGATTGAAAATTGATTAATTATATATATCTATATATATTCGAATTATGGTTTAAGGATAAATTCGAATTTTTTTTTTAATAAATCTTTTTATCCTAACTAATTTGATCCATTAGATCGGTTTTAAAAATCATCTCAACCGTTGGATCTAGATAATGATGATTCGAATTTTATATATAAATATATATTGAAATTCGAATTTTATGATGATAAGAAGATAAGATTGGATTTTTGATTTATCTAAATCTTTCTTATTTAATTAAATCCCTAATTAATTATATCCATTGGATTTAGATGAGATTAAATCTGGACCATTGGATTAAGATAATTAATTATATTTAATTAATAGAATTCGAAATTAGGGAGGGAATATCTCCAATTCGGTTACCGTTTTGAGCCTATAAATAGGAGGCTCATTCTACACATTTTTCACACCTTATTCCCCAGAGAAAAATTCGAACTCTCCCTCTTCCTCAGGGTCTGCGAATTTTCTCTCTGATCTCTTTCTTCTGGTTCGGCTTAGGAGACTATTTCTCCGGAAGCTCAAAAAGAACCATCAGTTAAGTTTTTGCGACGGAGTCCTGCCGGCGAAGCCCACGCTTCGGTACGAGGATTCTAGGAGAATATCCCGGAAGATCACGGGAGATTCCCTCAGCATCGGCGGAGCCCTGCCCGATTCAGAGCGCGCAGCCGGAAATCGTCAAACGAGGTACGGCCTTATGCATTGGGTTAATAAATGCAAACATTTACTGCTTTCTATTTATTTCCTATTATGACTAGTTTATTAATAATGAGTTATGAATATTAAATTATATAATATTTATCAGATCTTGGGATATGGTCATTATCCGATATTCAGACCGTTGTACGGATAACAAGTTTTTCCGCTTTAAAATAATTTTTTAAATGTTACCCGGACGATTCGGAGGCATAAATCGTGATAATTATACGGAATCCGAGACGTGATTTCCAACAAAGGTCACCTGAGTTACGAGAGAGGGAATGTTTATCCGCTTTAGAGAAGTTGCGGGCTGTTGAACGTCGCCGGAGAGTGCCGCTCATGGTGTTCTTGACGTCGTGGTTTGAAGAGGGACGACGCCGTGGAGGAGGTGCGCACGGATTTGGTCGGCAAATTTTGGTGTGCAAGGGAGAGACCCTGATTCATATCTAATACGAAGTTCAGCTGTCGTGGTCGATGTTTGCATTGTAATACATGTTCAACAGGTTCATAAAATTTCGTATATGTTTTTACATTTTTTGTACTAGTAATATATATATATACAGTTTTTATAGATTAAATAAAATTTTGTATATATATTTACAGTTTAAATATATGTTTGGTATTGGTATATACCAAATTCATGTTGATATTTACGATTCACAGCAGTCCCCGTATTAAGATTTATTATATACATATACATTTTTGGTAATTAAATTTACAGATTGATAATGGTATAAACATATACTAAATTAATATTGATATTTACGATTTTTACAAAATGTCCCCGTATTAAGTATTGGTATATACATATATAATTTTGGTAATAAAATTTACAGTTTTATATTGGTATATACATATACTAAATTCGTGTTGATATTTACGATTTGCACAAGCACTTCCCGCATTAAGTACGTACTGGTATATACATATACAATTTTGGTAAATAAATTTATAGTTTGATATTGGTTCATATAAAAAGTTTGATATTCGTTAGCATACTGATTAACGGGGAGAAAAAATTTGAAACTAATTCAGGAATGATTAAGATTAATCAGTTATTCTATTTAGCTACATTTAAGGGGAAAATTGTTTTTATTTTATTAATTAATTCGAATTATTAATTAATTTTAAACATAAATTATTAATTAATTCATTCGAAGGGTATATTGGTCCATATTTTAATTAATGGGTTGTATGGATTACCATAAATAGAAATGGGCATTTTTTCGAAACCTTGAGCCACAAATGAGTATTTGGCTCATTTACCCGATGGCGGAACTACGTTAAAGCTTACAGGTGCTGAAGCCACCCGACTACTTTGAGAAACTCTATAAGCAATGGACAAAATACGTTGCCCAACCCCGCTAACTAACCAATCACAGGCCCCCTCTCTTAGGGGTGGCAATTCGGGTTGTGTGTCCTGTTCGTGCCGGGTCTTAATCGCTTTTTTTACTTATTTTATCTAGACCCAGACCCGCCCCATTTATTAATCGTGTTAGAAGACAAGACCCAGACCCGCCCTATTTAAATAACGTGTTTATCGTGTCTACCCGTTTAACCCAATTAATAAATTCATTTATTTATAAAGAATAAACTAATTCAATTATACTCATTTAACTTAATTTATTTAACTATATTATCGAATATTTTAAAATTTTACTAGCAAATATTTATGTTCATCAATTGTAAGACGTAATTATTAAAATAAAAACATAAATTTCATATATAATAAGTATTATAACACTTAATATAAAATGTAGAAAATGTAACTTTTTGCATTTTAATCGTGTCTAATTTGGTCCCATCGGGTTATCGTGTTCGTGCCGTGTTTACCCGTTATTTAATCGTGTTAATCGTGTTCGACACGGTTGGACCTAGATCCATTTATGGTAGACCCAGACCCGTTTAAATTGTTCGTAATCGTTTCGTGTTTCGCGTCTGGCCCCAAATTGCCACCCTTACCCTCTCCATCTCTCTAATTTCTCTCTCTTTGCATTCAATGTATAATTGTAGCATTTTGTGGTACACTAATATATATACACAAACAAGCTAATATATATTTTGTGGTTCCGCCTCTGCATTTACCCTATATATAATTATATAAATCTGTCGTATTTAACCAAAATATTATGAGATTTAAATTAGATTGGTACACTAAAGGTGAACGTGAACTTTGTGCCTGATGAGCTTGTTCAAATTTGTTAAAGCCCAAATTTTCTTGAATTTATTTGTGCAAAGGCTAGTAAACTGTCCAATTGGATCGCAAATATTAAACATTTTCTTGAATTTTTTGAGACCAAATTTCTTATTTAATTAAAGATTATAATATAATTATTATTGCCCATTTAATTCATTATATGCATATTTACTATAAGGAAAACAAGCCAAACTTTTCTATATTCCACCACTTCCACAGGAATATCTACGAATCAATTTAAAGTAATCAGTTGTTATACGAAAGTTGTCCTGCTTTTTCCATTTTTTATGGATCTCCAAGTTGTATAATTCGGATAACATAAATAATATGTATATTTCCGGTTAAGGTCCAAATGTCATTTATGTCTATAAATCGGTTGCAATTTTTGAAGATTATCGACAATTTTTTTAGGATTATCGATTGAAAACTTCTAAAATTGTCGATTGTCGTTACTGACAAGGCCGTGCCTGAGATTTTAGGGGCCCTAGGCGAGGAGAATTTTGGGGCCCCCCTACCGTTACTGCAAAAATTAAGTTTGATACAATAGTATATACAATATTTATATAATAAATAAATTCTCATTCAAATAAGACGGTTCTAGCATTTTTATAAGAAAAAATGCTAATCAACTATGCATAATAGAGTTTCTCTTGAATGAGAATTAGGTAGGGGCCCATTTATTAAAGTTAAGTAATATGAATTAATTTTTTTTTTTGGGCCCCTGAATTGAAGTTAAGTAATATTAATTAATTTTTTTAGGGCCCTAAATTTAAATTAAGTAATATTAATATTAGTTAATTTAAAAGAGTCTAGTTTTTTTATATAAAAAATATGTGATATTGGGGCCCTTAAATTTGATTTTGGGGCCCTCTGAATTTAATTTTAAAAGACTCCAGATTTTTTTAAAAAAAATTATGTGATATTGGGGCCCTTAAATTTGATTTTTGGCGCCCCTAAATTTGAGAATATTTTTTTTACTAAAAGCACGCGCCTACTCCGCCTCCCCTCAGGCACGGCTCTAGTTACCGACAATTATCGAGGATTATCGATACTTATTGAGGATTATCGATGAAAAATCACTAAAATATATTAGAATACATTTACTAAGTTTATATATAGTCTTGATAAAACTTAAAAATACCAAAAATAAAATCATGTCATATTCAAACATAGTTAAATAAAATATAGTCTCACTCTCACATATGTAAATTCTCAAATAAAATCATGTCATACTCAAACAAATGTAAATAAAATCATGTCATGTTAAATCATAATAAAATAGAAACAAGATAAAAAGATACCACATAATTTGATAGTAAAAATAATTAACTATTTGGCTTAATGGATAAGTCCCACATGGAGCAAATAGAAATGAATGAAAATTTATAATATACATTTGTTTGGATTTAAAAAGTCTCACATGGAACAAATATAAAGAAAATAATAACATTGTTAATATATAAACAGCAATCTCCATGTCCAAACCCAAGCAAATCAACATACATATATAGGCCTCTATGCTAAGATGATGTGTGTATCTATCTCTCTTGATACTTGACGAGCAAGTACATTTTTCATCTGTCTGCATTAAAGTTACTTTTACCGATAAGCATAAAATTTATCGAAAAGCAACTAATTTGAAAAGAGTATTATTAAATCGGAACTGGAAAAAGTGTTCCTCACGAACTGCCATTATTTTTTGAAAAAAAAATAACTTTTGTCCATAATTTTCAGAAAAAGCATGCAACTATGAGATATCCTATCTTTTTAATTTTGTTGAAACACTAAAACACTGTTTCGGGTTAGATCCCGACATCTTTTCGAATTTTGTAAGACATGAAACTTGCTCGAAATTTAATTTTGTATAAAACTTATCTCTAGATAAAACCTTAATTCAGGCTCTATGAATTTTTAAAAATCAAAATCAAAATCTTTTATGCAGAAGTTTCTCGTTTTTCCCAAAAAGTAAAAATTGAAAAAATCTATTTTGAGCGATTCAGAGCTCCGAATATTCTGAAAATAAATATGAAGCTTTTATATACCTAGTCGAACCACTGATTAAAATTCAGCCAAAGCCGATTTGTAATTTTGGAGAGAAAATTAGACTACAAGCTTACTACAAAATTAACATCCTAATAAGAAAATCAAACTAGATTATACCTTAATGACGAGATTTGAAAATCTTTTTATGATGGAAAGATGAACACAAAGAGTTTTATCACTTTGTCTCTCTACGGAGATTTTTAGTTTTTTTTTTTTTTTAGAAAGCTAAGTAGAGAACGAGAGATATGATAAAACCCCACCTAATTAGGTTTAATTAAGTCCTAATTAGTTAATACTTTTGCAGCTCATTAAAAAGCATAAAAATATTATTATTTTTTTGTTAAAATATCAAAGATATATTGTGTTATCTTATATAAAATCTTAAATTAAATAAGAATAAAAATAGAATAAATGCTTACGAGGGATCTAAAAATACAGAATCTCACAATTTTCACCATAAATACAACATCATACATTTAAAAAAATATATTATAATGCCTTTTGTACAAACTTTCATTAGTTACTTGATATTATAATTTTAATTACCAATATCGACTAAAAAACTGTGACCTTTATTTTATTGGTATGTCGACAGGTAATTAGTTTATCAATATTTTTTATTAAAGAAAATATACCCCAACAATTAAAGTCACCAATGAGATTTATTGATAAACCGCTAACCGGCGGATTTTCAAAAAATAAGAGTTATATTTATTATTTACTATAAGAGTATTACAGCTACAATCACAATTTAATATTTACAATACTATATAAGTATCAAGTTATTAATTGGATTTGGGATTACGTGTACACTCTATGAGGGAATGCTCAAGATTATCGACGAAGATTATTTATACGAGCTTGACCACAAGCTCGATTAATTTGGTGGATGGAGAAATAATAGAACTAGGACGTGCTTTTTAATTGCTTTTTCATTATTTTTATTTATAAGTTTAGGCTTTAGTTTAATTTTTTAACAGTCAGTAAAAAATCATTAGGTCAAATGACTCATTATAAAAAATTAAAATGCGTCACTTATGTTGTTATTAGGGGGCAATTTTGGATTATCAAGGTTGTTTGCGATAAAAGTTACCAAGGATTCATATTTTCGTGAATTTCCATCGGTATTTCCGTCCGTTTTTTGTCCGTTATTCGTTCCAGGACGCATCAATATACTAAACTATAATATTACGGCGAGAATTCCTTTATTTTAATAAAAAATAAAATAAAAAACCTTGACCCTTACATATTATTCTCTTAGTAGCCAGCCAGATAAAAAAATGCCGTTCCATAAACACACAAGAAAGAAACTAATCAGTGAAATTGGGAAGCGCAGACTCTGTGGCCTTTGCCGCCGGCGAGGCCTCCACATCTGGAGATGGCGTCACGGGCTCCCCGAGCAACTCTTTGGGCAGATCTCCAATGCCTCTGAGGTAAAAGGTGTAGAAGATCTTGAAGGGGAAGACGAGCTGTCGAAGCCGGACCTGTCCCGAGACGCCCTCGAAGATCCCTGAGCCTCCGGTGACAGCGAGGAAGGTGTCCTCATACGTCAGGTACGGACCCTGCACGGAGATGTGGCCGTAATCGCCAAAGTAGACGCTGTAGATGGCCTCGTATCGGTCGCCTCGCTTCTCCGGCTCGTGGCGGATGAGGATGCAAATCCCGGACGTGATGCCGAGGCGCTTCTGGAGGTCGCCGGAGTAGATCTTGTTGGTGAAGGGCACGAGGTCGCCCAGCGCGTTGGTGGCCTTGTTCGGGCTGAGCTTGAGGAAAGCCGGGCTGCCTCGGTCGCGCTCATTGAGCTCGTACACGTGCAGCTCCTGGACCCTGCTTGCAACTGAGTCCAAAACACAGGTTAAGACTAAGTTGTTGCCTTAGAATTCACTTCGCTTAGCATTTAGGAGCAAAATAAAACAAATTCGTGTCTAAAATTTCTTGGTGTTAAAAAGCATAATTCAAGTAGTTCAGTATTAATTTTATTTGTCAATAAAACATAACTCAAGTGGTTCAGTATTGATTGGACATTATTTTTTTTAATTTATAACAGTAATGTAAAAAATGACACATGGAATAAAAACCGGTATTTTAAGATCGGTAACTTCAGTTACCGGTCAAAACAATCATTTTTTTATACCGATTTCACCGAATCAGGTGAAAAAACAGTATGTATTTATCTTAAACCGTTATGTAAATTGTATGTTTGTAAGATTTCAGTAGTAGATCTCAAGGTATTAAATTTCTCGAATATTCATCAACATGCCCATCGAAAATCTTTTTTCGAAGATATGCGAAATGATATATCCATCGACATATTCATTATCATTACCTATGAGATACACATCGATTAGCGATATATCCGTAAAATGAAAAGCGTAAAACGACATCAGCAAACGGTATTTAATACCTTGGTACATCTAAGCTAAAACATGCTACAAAAAATATATGTAAAAAAATCAAGAACGGGTTTTTACTTTTTACCGGCTACCAGTTACCTTTATTATTTTATTTTTTTATTACCGGTTTCTAGTATTAAATTAAATTAAATGCCGTTTTTAACCAGTATTCACAAAGGTAAAGGTTGAATATTTGATCATTGTGTTTTGAGTCTAGATCAGAGATCCGTATTGGGTTTCGCTTGCGACTGATTCTACTTCAGAAAACCAGGAAACTTACTGGGTTTTGCCGGCTCTGGCTGGGCTTTCTTGCTCTGCCAGAAGAAAGCCGTGGGGTTGAAGCTCTGGGAGTTCCTGGTGGCGGCCGACGAGGCTGGCGTGAGCCTGATCGCCTTGAAGGACTGCGAAGACTTGAAGCTCAGGCGGCTCTGCGCTCCGGAGCTTGAGGCGGAGCTCGTCGCGGCGGGGAAGAGCCTCGCCGACGGGGTGGCTTGCAGGGATCTCGCCGTCGCCATAGATGGGTTAATTAGCTGCTTCGAAGCTCGGGAAGAAATGGAGTTAATGGTAATGGCGGATTCCAGGTGGTGAGTGGTGAGGTTGGTGGAGGGGCCTATATATATATAATTATATAATGGGGGTCTGAAACGTGGGTCAATGATAGAAGCATAGAGCAAGGGCTATTTTTGTCTTTCAACTTTAACGTGGCCTCCATTTTCCATATTCACAACATCTTAATAATATTAAAAAAAGACTGTTATGTTATGTTTGAAAGTCGGTTGTAGATTTTTATTTTTATTTTTATTTTTATAATTGCTACAACTCACGCAACGTTATTAGCATGTAAGTTTAATAAGTATTTTTTACTAATAACAAATTGGAACCCGGGTTTTAAAACTAACGGCAAACCGTTGGAATCCCAATAATTACCGACGGTTATCTGATTTCCGATGTCATACGTGATTGTGAACAAGGTATTAAATTTCTCAAAAATCCATCAGCATGCCCATTGAAAATCTTTTTTTTTTTTAGGATATGCGAAACGATATATCCATCGGCATACCCATCGACATACACATCGAAAAGCGATATATCTGTAAAATGAAAAGTGCAAAACGACACCGACAAGCGGTATTTAAAACCTTAATTGTGAGCGGCTAGTTTACTATTTTACGTGAAATATTAATAAAATTTCATTATTTTTTAATATGATAAATTAAAAATATCTTGAAATACTTTAATTAGAATAATTGATGACTGATTTTAAAAACATAGGGAAGTTTCGCTACTATAATGTTTTGTAAATTAGACTATCAATTAACAAAATAAAATAAAATTCCAGATTCTTAATCCATAATTGGAATTTGGAGTGGTACGTATGTTATCACGTGGGAATCGAGTCAACTTCAAAATGAAAACGGTCAACCGCAAGTGACTTGGCAAAATAGTTTGACCGTTCTCATAGTGTGAAGACTTTTTTTGATAGCTTTTTGAAAGCTTTTTTTTTTTAAAGCAATAGTGTGAAGACTATCTCTTGTTATCAATGAGATGCAGTGAGACACGTGTCGGTTTAGGAACACGCTATTTCGCGGTCAAACAGAGAAGTTCGGTCGTGTGAAAAATAAACGTGTTTCTTTATCTTATTATATATAAAGAGGCAACAAACACGCCTCAGTACTCAAATATTTATACCTCACTTTCAAGTCGAGTCAGTCAAATTTCAGTTTTCTAATCCATAAATAAATAAATAAAATATTCAAATACTTCATGAACATAATTGCAAAAACGTTCTTCTAACAAGACAATATGTGAACAGAAATATGATTGGAACGCCACAATAAATACTTTTGCCGAACTTATTTAAAGGACAACCAACCGACCAACCTGAGGGGATTAGCCCGGGTAATGATGTGGCGGAATAAATCGACAATTTGGTTCGTTCGTGTATATATATATATATGTTGATCACCTATCGGTGACACATGATACATGTGTGTCACAGTCACTTAAAAATAAGGTGCCTATCGGGTGATGACATTCAGTCACTATCCGGGGACGATAAAGATAAATCAACGGCTATATAAGCAAGCTCATAAAGCAGTTAAGGAGCACACCAGACCATAACAGCAAAGAGAGAGAATCAAGAGAGAGAGAGTTCTTGAGAGACAGAACTTCTCAGGCGAATCAGACGGTGGATACGACGACAAAGGTGACGACGGAGTACAAAGAAGGAAGGATCAGGAACGACAGACGATGGCGAACACTCTGAGGATCTGTCGGAGCTTCTTCGCGGCGTCAAAGGGGTTCGTTCGCACCGGGGTTCTGGGTCATCTAGGAGATTGCTGTGGAATAAGCTGTAAGTTTGAATTCAACGGGAAGATCATCTTGGGCAGAAGATTGAGTCTTTTGTAACCGGTTGTGTAATTCAAACATCATCAACCAATAAAGTGTTAGTCTTTGCCGTCCAATTCTATCGTGTTGTTCCGCATTACTGTTCGTTGTTCGTGTTCATCGATATTGATTATCGGGTTGCTGGGTGAAATCCCCAACAAGTGGTATCAGAGCTTCTTCTCTCGGTTAATCAAGGAAGGGTTCATCAGAGAATCAAGATCCGAGTTCAAGAACCGAACAAAGAAAGTGAAGGAGTTCAAGATTCTGAATCTTGACGAAGATTGTCTGAGTCACTCCTACCTGACGCGATAAGGAATGATGGGACCAGACAAGACAGACATCGCGAAGTTCACCGGCGATGGTGACTTCAAAATTTGGAAGATTAAGATGCACGCACAGCTGTGCCAGATGCGCCTCGACAAGGCGCTCAAGGGCGAGGAGGCATTCTCGGAGAAACTGAGCGAGGAGGACAAGGAAGATATCATGACGAGGGCGAGAAGCACCATTATTCTCGCTCTCAGCGTTGATGTCATCAGAGACATCCAAGACGAGACGACAGTGGCAGGAATATGGAAGCGTCTCGATGAGACATACAACAGGAAGTCCTGGGCAAAGGAGTTGTTTCTCAAACAAAGGATGTATACCCTCAAGATGGCCCCGGGATCATCGCTGAAACAACACTTTATCGAGTTCAAGAAGATCATCACTGATTTGAAGACGATAAACGTGGATGTGCCGACAAAGGATCAAACACTCCTCCTACTAAACTCGGTATCGGGGATGTACGACAGGATCCAGGACATTCTGCTATTTAGTGGCAGGGAGACCCTCACCGTCGATGATGTCAAGACGGCCGTGCTAGCCAAGGAGGTTCAGCGCAAACAAGAGGGCAGGTTCGATGGGAGATCAGGTGGAGCGGAGAGCCTCATCGTTAACCAAGGAAGATCGGCTAAGCGAGAGAAGTTCAGGAAAGGCTCACCGAGGAGATCATCATCGAGGCCGAGAAGCGGCAAGTGTTACAACTGTAACAAGGAAGCACCTTTCAAGAGAGATTTTCCCGAGAAGAGAACGGGAAAGTCGTTCAGAAGGAACAGCGACGACGGTCCAGCAAACGCTTCCCAGGTATCGGAAGGGTACGATAGCGCTGAGGTTCTCGCGATGATGCCAACCAGTATGCGAACAGCATGGATACTGGATTCGGGATTACATACATGAGGGCTTATCGTTACAATGGCATATACATCCTGGAGGGTGAGACTGCCATCGGGGAAGCAGCAAATATCTCAACGACAGTGTCCAAGACCACTTTATGGCACGATAGACTGGGGCATGTCAGCGAGAAGGGGCTTGACATACTCAAGCGAGGAGGCTGCTTTGGGAACGATAAGGTGGAGAAGCTCAGCTTCTGCAAGCACTGTGTGTTTGGGAAGCAGCATCGGGTTAAATTTGGCAAAGGTTCTCACACGAGCAAGTCAGTTCTCGATTATGTTCATTCTGACTTGTAGGGCCCGGCACGAGTAGACTCTCATGGAGGTAACAGATACTTTATCTCCTTCATTGATGACTACTCAAGGAAGATCTGGGTTTATATGATCAGATCAAAGGACAAGGCTTTCGAAGCCTTTGTCAATTGGCGCGCACTTGTAGAGAATCAGTGCGGGAAGAAGCTCATACATCTCCGCACGGACAACGGATTGGAATATCTGTCCGAGGAGTTCAATAATTACTGCCGGAAGGCAGGCATCCGACGATCCAAGACTGTGAGGCACACGCCTCAACAGAACGGTCTCGCTGAAAGGATGAACCGAACCATCATGGAACGGGTAAGATGTATGCTCTCGAGGGAAAATTTTTCATCGCGGTTCTGGGGAGAATCTGTTCATACATCGGCCTATCTGATCAATACGTTGCCATCGTTAGCGATAGACTTTGAAGTTCCTCAGAAGCAATGGACAAATTGTCAAGAGCACACTGACTACTCCAAACTTAAAGTCTTTGGCTGTGCCGCTTACTATCATGTAAACGATGGTAAGCTTGTACCTAGGGCCAAGAAAGGACTGTTCATGGGGTACCCCGACGGAGTTAAAGGGTATCGGATTTGGTGTTCAGAGTCACAAAAGTGCATCATCAGTCGAGACGTCACTTTCAATGAAGAAAATTTCTTGGAAGGCTAGGCAACCCCGACAAGCCCAGAAGACCTCTATGAAGGAGACGAATTTCAGCTTGAGGTGGAGCTTTGCGATGAGCCAGCACGAAAAGAGGCTCATCGGGAGTTTATTACCCGAGGAGCTCTTATCGGAAACCCAGAGGAAAATGGCCGAAGAGATGATCGCGAAGAGAATTTGCGACCAGGAATTCCCCGACAAACATATACCCGACAAGGTATGCCCGAAGAGTTATCGCGACGAGAATCCCGCGATGAGGAACGTTTGAAGTTTCGACAAGGTAGCTGCGATGAAGCTTCGTCGAGCGGAAGCAAAGGAAGCCCGATAAGGCATGATCGAGCAGAGTCCAGCCGATAAGCTTATCGCGAGCAGGTCTCATCGATCAGCGATGAGGTGTCCAGCGACGAGGACAACGAGGAAGAGGATCTCCGGGCCGGAGAGGAGAATCCCGAAGAGGGATACCTACTTTCTCGAGATAGGCCCCGACGGGCTATCAGCAAGCCGAAAAGATACGCCCACTCCGAGATGGTGGCTTATGCTTTCAACACTGCAGGTGTCGAAATCGACAACGAGCCTCGCTCGTTCAGTGAAGCCATCAGATCCAGCGACGAGAAGAAGTGGCGAGCCGCAATGGACGAAGAGATGAACTCTCTTCACCAGAACAATACTTGGGTCCTTGTTCCGAAGCTAAAGAACTGCAAGGTTGTCGATTGTCGGTGGTTATACAAGGTGAAGCCAAGTGCACCAGAAGGCGAACCGGCGAGGTTCAAGGCCAGATTGGTGGCGAAGGGATTCACACAGCGAGAAGGTATAGACTTCAATGAAGTCTTCTCGCCAGTGGTAAAGCATACATCGATAAGGGTCCTACTTTCAATGGTTGCGAAGTTCAACTGGGAGCTTGAACGGATGGATGTGAAGACAACCTTCCTACATGGAAAAATCGAGGAGAAGATCCTCATGCAACAACCAGAGGGTTTTGTGCAGAAGAGAAAAGAGGATTGGGTTTGCTCTATGAAGAAGTCCTTGTACGGACTTAAGCAATCCCCTCGACAATGGTATAAGAGGTTTGACACATTCATGCAGAAGAATTCATATCGGAGGAGCAGACACGAAAATTGTGTCTACTTCAAGACGACAAGCAGCAGTGTGAGTATTAACTTACTCCTACATGTTGACGATATGCTCATCGTTTCCAGCAGCACGGGAGAAATCAGGAAGCTTAAGGACTTATTGAAGTCCGAGTTCGAGATGAAGGACTTGGGGCCAGCGAGAAGGATTCTCGGCATGGACATCCGAAGAGACCGGGCGAGAGGCTACCTCAGCGTCTCGCAAACGAACTACTTCAGAAAGGTCATCGAGAAGTTCCAAATGGAGAAGGCCAAGCCTTCGAAACAGGCCCTTGCACCTCACTTCAAACTCTGCAATAAGTAAGCCTGACGACTGAGGCTGAGGAGAAGAAGATGGGACTTGTGCCATACACAAGTGCCGTCGGAAGCCTCATGTACGGGATGATCTGCACAAGACCATATTTGGCCTATGCAGTACGCTTGGTAAGCCGGTACATGGCTAACCCAGGGCAAGAGCACCGGTACTTGGCGGGCAGTTCCGACAAAGGCCTGATTTACTCCAGCGAGGAGACAAAGGAATCAGTGATACAAGGCTTTGTTGACTCAGATTGTGCAGGAGACCTTGACAAGCGAAGGTCTCTCACCGGATAAAACTTCAAGGTGTTCGGGAATCTAGTCAGTTGGAAGGCATCGCTTCATCACATCATGGCCTTATCGACCACCGAGGCTGAATATGTGGCGATCAGTGAGGCTGCAAAGGAAGGGCTCTGGCTGAAAGGGCTTCTCACAGAGCTAGGATTCGAGCAAAGGTCTTTCGACCTTCACTGCGACAGCCAATCTGCGATACACTTGTGTAAAAATCAAATGTATCACGAGAGGACCAATCATATCGACATCAGGCTGCATTTCGTCAAGGACATCGTAGAGTTGAATACGATGAAGTTTCTCAAGATTGGAACCGATGAGAACCCGGCGGACATGATCACTAAGGTGATTCCAGTCAGCAAGTTCGAACAGAGCTTGGTTCAGCTCGGGGTTGGTGATACCCAACTCGAGCAGAAGGATAAAGGAGGCTCGAGCGCCTAAGCTCGAGGACAGGGGCTAATTATCGATAAGCGACGATGACACAGGGTGGAGATTGTTGATCACCTATCGGTGACACATGATACATGTGTGTCACAGTCACTTAAAGATAAACTGCCTATCGGGTGATGACATTCAGTCACCATCCGGGGACGATAAAGATAAACCAACTGCTATATAAGCAAGCTCATAGAGCAGTTAAGGAATACACCAGACCATAACAGCAAAGAGAGAGAATCAAGATAGAGAGTTCTTGAGAGACAGAACTTCTAAGGTGAATCAGACGGTGGATACGACGACAAAGGTGACGACGGAGTACGGAGAAGGAAGGCTCGGGAACGACAGACAGAGGCGAACACTCTGAGGATCTGTCGGAGCTTCTTCGCGGCGTCAAAGGGGTTCGTTCGCACCGGAGTTCTGTTCGCCGGCGTTCTCTGGGTCTGGGTCATCTACGTCCATCGTGAAGGGTGATGCGCAACGGAGATCACTCCGTCATCGGGCAGCTTGCGGTGGGGGTCATCGAAGATTGCTGTGGAATAAGCTGTAAGTTTGAATTCAACGGGAAGATCATCTTAGGCAGAAGATTGAGTCTTTTGTAACCGGTTGTGTAATTCAAACATCATCGATCAATAAAGTGTTAGTCTTTGCCGTCCAATTCTATCGTGTTGTTCCGCATTACTGTTTGTTGTTCGTGTTCATCGATATTGATTATCGGGTTGCTTGGTGAAATCCCCAACAATATATATATATAAACATCTGGTTATCTTGCTGAGTCTTAATTGCAAGCTCACAATGTTACCAAACAAAAAACTCTCTGAAGATGCCACTTGGATATAGAGAAATGTGCAAAATATTTAACTAACTACGCCATAGGAAAGTTAATTTGCATCAATATAAAAGATTATTGTTGGGTCCGTTTTTTTGGGCGTGTGAGTATCAGTCCAGGACATCGGCACGAAGCTCTCCCGACCTTATATGCTGACATGTGATCTCGCCACAGCTCAACACCCTTCCTGGCAGGTCTCGCCAAGGAAAACGAGGAGGAATAGTGGATGCCCAATCAGACGTAACAAAACAGACTATTGACTGAGCATGGTGCACAACTCTTTAAGCTTCAGGCACTTTCGGGCAGGTCCGGCCAAGGCGCACAGAAAGTTTGGTTGAGGATAACCATGCTCTAGTTCACCATACGGTTCTCACACACTATTTTCGTGCAATGTAAATCCTCGTTCCCTGTTTATAAGTGCTTAGATCCCACACTTAACGAGAATTCAGAATCCTTTATTCGGCTCCCAAAAAAATATCTTCTAATGTTTGGTTTTTACTGCTATATCTGATTATGATGTTCTTCGTCGGAATATCAAATTTTCGATTTAAAAATTAAGTTAATACGGTATGGGCTGCCTATAGATATTGGCGCAAGGGACATAGATAGTAGGGGTGCAAATAATACCCGGAAACCGGGTAATTATCCGGAACCGAATCGGTATCCGGATTTAAAAACCGGAACCGGAACCGGATCCGGATTCCGGTTCCGGGTACCCGTATCCGGATTCAAAACCGGATACGGGTACCGGGTATTAAAGATAAAAAAAAAAAACCGGGTACGCGGTACCCGGTTTTACTACCCGAATTTTTTAATTTTTATGATATTTTAAATTTTGAGGGTTTGTGCTTGGCCCTTTTTACTCCGTGTAATTAACCTTTTGTGACTTAGTCTCCCCCCTCCATCTCTGCCACTCGGGGTTCTCGAGACTATGTTTTTTTTTTCTTTTCTTTTTTGCGCGGTATTATGTTATTCTTGATGCGCGGGACTATGTTTTATTTATGCTTGATGCGCGAGACTATTTTTTATGCATTTTGGACTTTTTTTTATGCTCGATGCGTTGGATTATTTTTTTATGCAATTTTTTTAAAGATGAATGTATGTTTTATTTTTTAAATAATATATATATTTTTTTAAAACGGGTACCGGGTAAAAACCGGGTACCCGGATCCGGTTCCCAAAACCGGATACCGGGTATCGGTACCGGGTATCAAAATATAGATACCCGGAAACCGGGTACCCGGATTTTCGGGTACCCGGATTTCGGATACCGGTTCCGGGTATCAATTTTTGGATACCCGGATTCCGGTTCCGGGTACCGGGTACCTCGAAAAAACCGGGTACCCTACCCGGTTGCACCCCTAATAGATAGTTCTTGACAATTGATTATCATGTCTTGGTCTTGTTAAACGTCATACAGTTGCCTAACTGAGAAGCAATAGTGGAAACAGGATTCCGAGAAAGAAGATTGATTTTTTTGTCGTTAATTTTATATAATAAATAAGAAGTTACAATATAATAAAATAAATTTAGAGGTAATTTTAAGTTTTCAACCCCACTCCTTTAATAACTGTGTCCGCCATTTCCGGAGTAACCGTCATAACTTTGGAAGGATTGATGGAACTTATTTTTTCTAATTTTATAAGGGTTAATTGCGGTAAAAACACCCAACCTTTGGTCAAATTCTTTGCTTTATATACAACCTCTGTAAATGGCGGCAAAAGTACCAAAACTTAGCATTTGGGAGTTGACCGAGAATATCTATCTATGTGGCAATCAGTCTTTGCCACGTGGCATGTCACGTGGCACTTGGCTGCCATGTGGCATGCCACGTAATTATTATTTTATTTAAAAAAATTAAAAAATATATATATATTTTAAAATATTTTTTTTAAATGAATATTTTTTAAACAATTTTTTTAATTTTTAATTTTAATAATTTTTGTTAATAATAAAAAATAAATAATATTTAAATTTAATATTCATTATTGGTTATAATTTTATTTTTTAAAAAGTGGGTAGAACGAATTAGTTTTCACCGCTCACGGTTCACTTGAACTCCGTTCCCGGTCCGGTTCACACGTCGAAAAAAATTGTTTAATATGTTTAATAATAATAACTAATAAACACATACATAATGTTTAAAAAGTCAAGACATAATTATATACACACCACTTATTCAAAAACAAAAAATAGTAGTCATATTTATATTTAATGAAAAAATATTTTTATTTGTTTGCATGATATTTTTTTTATGTTTGCATTTTAAAATAATAATAATTATTTAATATGTTTTTTTTATTTATATATTATTCTTTTTAAAAAAAATTATCGTTAAATAATCATATGATTATTATTGATTATTATTATTATTAAACATATTAAGCGATTTCGTTTCACCCGTAAACCGGATTGGAGGCGGAGCTTGAGTGAACCGTGAACGGAGATTTTTTTCTTTATTTATTTCGTTTGATCCTCTTTTCTTAAATGAATAATTATATTTAAATATTCATTATTGGTTTTCATGGAAAAAATAAAAAGTGTTTTTTTTTTAAAATTAAAAAATTATTTATTTAAAAAAATATATTTAATAAAATAATAATTACTTGGCATGCCATGTGGCGGCCAAGTGCCATGTGGCGTGCCACGTGGCAAAGGTTGATTGCCACATAGATAGATAGATATTCTCGGTCAACTCCTAAATGCTAGGTTTGGGTACTTTTGTCGCCATTTACTGAGGTTGTATACACAGCAGAGAATTTGACCAAAGGTTGGGTATTTTTGCCACAATTAACCCTTTTTGTAATAATAATACCCCAATCAACACATTGGTGGCGTGCTCTTCAAGTTTTTTTTATCTAGATTATTGTTACGAGCTTATCGGGTTTTGAGGTAGGAAAAATTATTGCCGGCTAGTCGGTTACCAAACTAAAGCTTTACTTATTGGTAAACAGTCTTACACCATATGAACCTCAAGAACACAGCATGAGGCTTAAAACACTAAATGAATGTTAAGAACACGAAAAATATCCACAAACAAAAAAATAAAAATAAAAACCTCTATGAAAAAATCTTCATTTTGAGGGCCTAAACATCAAAATACAACTAAATTCCAAAAAGCTTATGTATTAGATCTCTGTGTGCCAAGCTTTTTCATATCAATGACGATATCAACTCCACAAAGTTTATACCTTCTTACCTCACTCTAGGCTTATATATCGTTGTGTAAATTTTACTATACGCATTTGAGGCATGGTATAATTTATATTTTGTACTAGTGGTTGGATTTCATTATGGGTCCCACTAGATACTACAACTCTTATTACGAATATAATACAGGTCACCATTTTTTTATAATAATTTTTATTACCATTAATGTTGTAACGAATGTGAACCGTGCAGAATAAATAAATGCTACTATATATGTTGTAGCATTTCCTATTGCATTTATCATCGGCATTTTGATCCTAAAATACTTTTCCATGAGAATTTTTATAGTAAAATTACAATATATAAGCCCTAAAAACGATAGTTTTTTAATTAGTTTTGAATTTTAGGTTAATATATTAGAACACATATACATAGTCAAGAACATAATACGAAAATCAAGAACACCAAAATCATATTAACATTATAAACACTATATGAACATCAAGAATGATATATGAACCTCAAAAATACTATTTGAATATCACGAACACAAAAACATTATCCAGTTAGAAAAATACTACCCGAACTTAAAAGCTTCGTTTTGAGGGGATAAATGTTAATTCAGCTTAAACCCAAAAAGCTCATGTAATCAAGATTTATTTGTGCCGATATTTTTCTTATTTACGAAGATATATGCCGCACAAATTTTACACCTCCCTACCGAACTCGAGGCTTAAATATTGTGGTGTAAATTTTACTCTACGGATCCGAATCGTGGTATAATCTATGATTTGTAGTAGTTATTTAATTTAGTTATGAGTTCAATTAGAGACTACGACTCTTATTACGAATATAATAAAGGTCACATAAGAAAAAAATTATAATTAATAGTAACATTGATGTTGTAACGACTGTAAATCGTGTAGAATGAATAAATGCTACAATATATGTCGTAACATTTCATGTTCCATTTATTGTGGGCAACTTAATCCTTACATATTTACCATGAAAATTATTTTTAAAGTCAAATTGCAATATATAAACCCCAAAAATCTTACAATTTATATATTGTTTTAAATTTTAGGTAAATATATTAGTACACATATGCATAGTCAAGAACACAAAATGAACATCAAAAACACCAAAATCAAATTAACATTCAAGCCACTATATGAATATCAAGAACACCATATGAACCTCAAGAATATAAAAATAAATAAACACTATATGAATGTCAGGAATACAAAAAAATATCCAAAAAAAAAAATCTACTTGAACAAAAAACCTTCGTATTGAGGGGCTAAAAGTCGAAATTCGACTAAAATCCGAAAAACTCGTGTATTCAAAATCTTTGCGTCTCAAGATTTTTCCTATTTATGAAGATATTTGCTAAAAATTTTTGACATCCTTACCTAACTCGAGGCTTAAATACCGTGGTGTAAATTTTACTCTACGGTTCTGAGCCGAGGTATAATCTATCTGTCGTAATAGTGGTTTAATTTAGTTATTGTTTCAATTGGAAACTACGATTATTATTACTAATATAATAAACGTCTGATATGAAAATTTTAATAATTTGTAGTACCATTGATGTTGTAACGACTGTAAACCGTGTAGAATGAATTAATGCTACAATATATGATATAGCATTTCTTGTTGCATTTATCTCCAGCAATTTAATCCTTACACATTTTCCATGAGAATTATTTTTAAGTCAAATTCATATATATAAATCCCAAAAATGTTACATTTTATAATTGGTTTTAAGTTTTATGTCAATATATTAGAACACATACGCATAGTCAAAACACAATATGATCATCAAGAACACAAAAATAAAATTATCTTTAAAGCCACTATATGAACATCAAGAAAACTATATGAACATGATAAACACTATTTGAATGTCAAGAATACGATAAAATATACACACACAAAAATCCAAAAAAAATTAACCAAACAAAAAATCTTCGTATTAGGGGCATAAACGTCGAAAATTGACTAAAATCCGAAAACCTTGTATATACGAGATCTATGATGTCCCAAGCTTTTTCTTATTTATATATATATCCGCTACACAAATTTTAGACCTCCCTACCTAACTTGATGTTAAAATACCGTGGTGTAAATTTTACTCTACTGTTCTAAGTCGAAGTATAATCTATGTTTCGTACTAGTTGTTTAATTTAGCTATGGGTCCAATTGGAGACTACGACTCTTATTATGAATATAATAAAGTTCCCATAAGAAATTTTTAATAATTTGTAGTACCATTGATTTCGTAACGAATGTAAACCGTGTAGAATGAATAAATGCTACAATATATGTTGTAGCATATCATGTTACATTTATCACTCGACAATCTAGTCCTTACATATTTTTCCATGAAAATTATTTTTAAAAGTCAAATTCCAACGTATAAACACCAAAAACGTTACATTTTTTAATTGGTTTTAAATTTTATGTCAATATATTAAAACACGTATGCATAATCAAGAACACAATATGAACATAAAAAGCACCAAAATTAAATGAACATTAAAGCAATTATATGAACATCAAGAACATCATATGGAATTTTAGAATACTATATGATGATAAACATAATATGAATGTCAAGAACACGAAAATATATTCACACAAAAAATATTCATTTTAAGGGCCTAAAGTCGAAATTCAACTAAAATCCAAAAAACTAATGTATTTGAGATCTCTATGTGCCATGCTTTTTCTTATTTATGACAATATCCCCTGCAAAAAAAAAAAAAAAAAAAAAAAGAAGACCTCCCAACCTAACTCGAGCCTTAAATACCGTGGTGTAAATTTTACTTTATGGTTCTGAGCCGAGGTATAATCTATGTTTCGTACTAGTGGTTTAATTTAGTTATGGGTCCAATTGGAGACTAAAACTCTTATTACGAATATAATAAAGGTCCCATAAGAAATTTTTAATAATTTGTAGTACCACTGATATTATAACAATTATAAACCGTGTAGAATGAATAAATGCTACAATATATGTTGTAGCATTTATCGTCATTAATTTAATCCTTAAAAAAATTTCCATGAAAATTATTTTTAAAGTCGAATTCCAATATATAAGCCCCAAAAACATTACATGTTTTAATTGGATTTAAATATTAGGTCAATAAACACATATGCATAGTTAAGAACACCAAAATCAAATTAAAATTAAAGTCAATATATGAACATCAAGAACACCATATTAACCTCAAGTATATGAACATTACAAACACTATATGAATGTGAAGAACACTAAAAAAATCCCCAAAAAAAACCCAAACAAAAAAATTCGTGTTGATGGCCTAATCGTCGAAATTCGACTAAAATCCGAAAAACTTGTGTATTCAAGAACTATGTGTGCTAAGATTTTTCTTATTTATGACGATATCCGTCGCATAAATTATAGACCTCCCTACTTAATTTGGGGCTTAAATAATGTGGTGTAATTTTTACTCTACGGGTTCTGAGCCTAAGTATAATATATGCTTCGTACTAGTGGTTTAATTTAGTTTTGAGTCCTACAAAGATTACGAATCTTATTACGAATATAATACAGGTCCCAAAAGAAATTTTTAATAATTTGTTGTACCATTAATGTTGTAACGAGTGTAAATCGTGTAGAATAAATAACTGCTACTGTATATGTTGTGGCATTTCTTGTTGCATTTATCGTCGCCACTTATCCTTACATATTTTTTCATGATAATATTTTATAGTTAAATCACAATGTATACCCAAAAAATGATTTTTTTTTAACTGGCTTTAAATTTTATATTAATATTTTTGAACACATATAAGTAGTCAAGATCACAATACAGACATCAAGAACACCAAAATCGTATTAACATTAAAAACACTATATGCACATCAAGAATACCATATGAACCTCAAGAAGAATGTCAAGAACACGAAAAAAATACCCACTTAAAAACAAAAAATAAAAATAAAAACTACCCGAACCAAAATTCTTCTTTTTGAGGGCCTAAACGTAGAAATTCAGCTAAAATCTGAAAAACTCGATAATTAGAGATCTCTATGTGCCGAGATATTTCTTTGTTTCCACAATATATGCTGCACAAATTTTAGACTTCGCTACCTAACTCGAGGCTTAAACACCGTGATGGAAATTTTACTCTACAATTCTGACCCGTGGTATAATCTATGTTTCGTACTAGTGGTTTAATTTAGTTATGAGTCCTCGCTACTTGATACTACGAATCTTATTACTAATATAATAAAGGTCCCTAAATGGAATATTTAATAATTTTTAGTACCATTGATGTTATAACTGTTGGATATATGTGTCCTTAAACAAGATATTTATCCATTTGTAAAAGATTATGACAAGTCATTGAATAAAGATCGTACTTATTATGTTAATCTTATTATAGTTTCTGGTAGAGTAAAACATAATGTTTGTTTCCTTAGTTCATAAAGGATGCAATTATGTTATTATTATCACAACAGAGTTAATGTGAGGAAGAATTAATAATCATAATAAATGAACTTAAAACGTCAGTGACCTGATTATCTGGGTGGGAGATCATTAATCGTGTAAGGTCATTAATGTGACTAAGTGACAATCATATTCTGGATTATGTGTGTGTGTCACACTCACTAGAAGTGCATTAAGTGTGAAGTGTCTTCATACTGGACTGGACCTGACTTAAACTCAAGAAGTTATCATATAAGACCATCACTGATAACTTGAAGTTGAGTCACAAATAGATGATCAAATGGATATTAGTTCTAAGTCTTGAGTGATCTTGAGTCCGAGCTACTGGCTTGATTGTTCTTTGATTTAACCGTTAAATAACACAAGATATTACCGTTGTTCTCAACACTATTATTTTGGGAACATGATAGTCAGTAGTAAAGGTAGCTTGATCATAGACATGGGCATCACAGAGCTCTCTTCAGAGTCATGATGATTTCCTTGATTGTCAGTGGTGAGAAGTCAGAGGTGAGAGGTACCCGTGCGCAACTTATGAATCGAAACCATAAGTGGGTCGCTCATAATATTACTGACGGAGTCAAGGAGAAAAATGCAATGAGAGGCATTACGGTAAAAATCGTCTGCTCATGTGTGAATCATCAAGTGAAAGAACAATAACCTGAATTTGATTGTATCAATTGACACCCTGCTGTATAAAGGGAATAATATATATCGTATCACTAAAGAGTGCAGCCTCGGGTCTATAGTGGAATCACTTCGAGGTTTGACGAATAACTAGCAGTTCGTTGGAGTTTAAGTGATACGGGTCCATGGTCCCCAGGATAGCTCCGTAACGGATGATACGTACGTTATTAAAATACATTCTGGATAATGTTTAATCATTTGGCTATACTTATAAAACTGAAAGGTCTGTGGCAGACGTCAGATTGTTTTATCGTCAGCGTGACAAAAGTACCATATATTAGTACACGAAATTAAATGATAAAAACAAAGTTAGAATTTAGATTTTAAATTAGCACTATGTTGTTTTAAATTAAATTCTAAGCAACTTTTCTTTTTGAACCAAGTCATTTTGACTTACGGTTTGTGATTTATGGATTTTCTAAGTTTATGACTCGGTTCGATAAACTATGAAATTAAATCACATGTCATGAATTTAAATGATGGTGTAGCACCATGACATTTTTAATGTGTGATATTGAGATCAGAAATTATTAATATAATTTAATTATTTGGATTTAATTATTAATATCTTATTAATAATTAATTAATAATTGATTGGTTTATATTAATAAATAAAATATATATTTAAATATATTAAATGTGTAAAATTCGAATTAGGGTTTGGATATGAAACCCTAGCTAGTTCGAATGACGAGTTTTGGACATTCTATATTTGCGGCATAAGTACCTAATGTATTGGTATTTTAACAAATCCCTAAAATTAATTTAATCCATTGGATCGATTATGATTTAATATCAACCGTTTGATTGAGATAATTGATTTAAATTCTAATGGTAGTTCGAAATTGATAGCTTGGTGACCAAGCTTAGTTATTTCGAATTCGCTTGATTAATTATATCCTTTGGATCGGTTTTAAGATTTAATCTTTACTATCGGATTAGAAATTAATTAATATTATATATATTATATATAATTCGAAATATAATGAGGATAAGAATTCAAATTAGGGTTTTGTTAAAAACCTAGGGTATTTGATTTTATCCCTAATTTATTTGATCCGTTGGATTGGTTTAAGATTTATTTTTAACCACTAGATCTAGATAATCATTAAACAAATTCGAATTTATATATATATATATAATTCGAATTATATTAATATGATGATAAGATTAAATATTTTGATCTTATCATGTATTTATTATTTAATTAAATCCCTGATTAATAATATCCATTGGAATTATTACACCCTCATTCTACAAATTTTTTACACCCTTCCCCAGAGCAAAAACTCGAGCTCGCCCTCTCTCTCTAGGGTCTGCGAGTTTTGGCCTCTAATCTCCTTTTCGGTTCGGCTTAGTGAGAAAGTTGTTTCTCCAAAAGCTTAAAAAGAACCTCAGTTAATGTTTTGCGACAGAGTCCTGCCGGCGAAGCCCACGCTTCGGTACGAGGAATCCAGGAGAATATCCCGGAAGATCACGGGTGTTTCCCTCAGCACCGGCGGAGCCCTGCCCAACTTCAGAGTGCGCAGCGAAAACGTCAACCGAGGTACGGCCTTATGCATTGGGTTAATAAATGCAACCATATACTGCTTTCAATTTATTTCCTATTCGACTAGCTTATTAATAATGATTATGAAATATTAAATTTGTACTATTTATCAGATCTTGATGAAATGTTAATTACCCGATATCCGTGTCGTCGGGCCAGTAACAAGTTTTCTGCTTTAAAATAATTTTTAAATGTTACCGGGACGCCTCGGAGGCTAATTTCGTGGTAACGAAGTCGGGAATCAAACCCCGATTTCCAACAATTGGTATCAGAGCCATGGTTAAAGAATAAATAATTACGTAATATAATTTAAAGGTTTAGATAATAAATTATTTGATGAATATATTAATAATTAAAATTGAAATTTTATTTCTAGATATTTTAAATATTACTATAAAATTAGAAAATAATCCGACCCGATGAAATCGGGATCGGATATTAGGTCGGGCTACATTTGTAGCCCTACCCGTAAGCCTAGGGTTAGGGTTACCCGGGCAGGACGCTGTCGCTCGGACAGCGTCCCAGGGTACGCGGTCAGGCGAGCTGCCTTAGGACAGCGCACCCGGGTAAACTGGGACGCTGTCTGGCAGCGTCCTGAGGCTGCCAAACGTACCCGTTGGGTACGCAAATGGGCCTGAAGGCCTAGCCCGATGGCAGCGTTCTGCCAAGGCAATTTCCGTACCCAGGGTTAGCCTATTCCTCGGGCATGTGGACCCGGGCTTAAGCCTGGAAGGCCGACATGCAATATTTTTAAATATGTACCAGATTTTTAATCCGACCCGGTAACCTTGGAATAAAATATTAATTATTATTAATGAAAACAATAGATTATGAATTAAATTAATTATGTTTAATTAATTAAATATAAAATATGGATGTTATTTCTAGATAAATAACATTGACTTATTTTATATAATTCATTAAATTAAATATGGATATTATTTAATGATTAAATAATATTGTCTTATTTAATATTAAAATATGGATGATTATTCTTAGGAATGATATTATTGACTTATTTTAAAATTTCATAAATAATTAATAAGCCGCAAAGTTTTTTAATGATAATTCTTGGAGAATAAGTATCATTAAAATCTAATTATAAATATTCATCATAGATATAATTTGTTATAACCTATTGTCATAACCCGTAAACAAAGCGTCTATGTTTTGTCGTTATTAATATGTCGAAATTAGGATAGATATAAATAGTAAAGAGTAAATGTAAAAGAATATTTATTATTAGTCGGAAAAATCTCAATCGTACAGTCTTGCCTAAGGAAGAGGGAATCAAAAGTGGGGCCGGTTCACCATCCACTTCTGGGTGACCGGTTAGAACCCCTCCCATCTACCTGGAGAGCGTACGGTTTGACCTATCACTACCGACGAAGTAATAAATACTATAAATGCTAATTTAAGAAATTACGTGTCGTAATAAATATAGCCGAAATATAAACTTTTAATGACTCATTAATAAAAAGTTTATAATAAGTTTTTAAATAACTTACTTATTAAAATCGTTATTTGATCAAACAATGACAAGTATCGAAGAAATGTAAAAGGTCTCCATTATTACTGTCACAAGGTCTGCTGACCACACAGCCTCGAGTCACCTTCGTGTGACCACTCCTTTGGAAAGGTGTGCTTGTGGAAGGTTTTACACCGTGATAGTTCCAAAAGAATATGGGGATGGAGCAATCTTGGAAATTGACCGCGAGTCATCTTCGTATGACCATTCCTTAAGGACGACGTTTCTAAGAGGATCCCGAGAACCGAAAATAATGGGTTAAGCTTGCACGAAAGTTGGTGCTTCCTGACCGTCTATGGCGATAGTTAATAATCATAGGGAACTCGGTAGTTCTTGTTATGAATATTAATTAAGTTTATGACTTAAACTTAGTTTAACCAAACTACACAGTTGATACCGCGAGTCACCTTCGTGCGACCATGCCTTAAGGACGTCAACGATGTGTACAGTCGGTTAAATTATCACGAAATAGTTAAATGGTTTAATTAAAGTTTTCCCAAGAACATGTTTGCATCATGTAACTATTTCGAACCAATGATTTTACCTTAAACATTCTACCTATAATAAAGTTTAATAAGTTTCTTTTTCAATGTCAGTCTAAAATGTCGAATCCGATAATGTCACTGCTTTCGAACAACACTCTGCCCGGAAGTAACTTTCCGAAATGGAAGAGCAATATTAATATTGTCTTAATCAATGAGAACATTCGTTTTGTTCTTACTGATAAATGTCCCCCGGCACCGGCTGTTAACAGCGCCAGAGGTGTGAAGAAACTCTATGATTCTTGGGTTCAAGCGAACAATCGTGCTAAAGCATACATGCTGGCTAGCATGACTGACTCGCTAAGAATCAAGTTGGAGGAAAAGGACACTGCTTTTGAAATTATGGAATCCCTTCAAGAGATGTATGGAAAGCAGTCTGAGCAAGCTCAACATGATACGACTCGTCTCTACATGAATGCCAAAATGAAATCAGGAACGTATGTTCGTGATCAGGTCATGAGCATGACCAACTGGTTCAATGAGGCTGAGCTGCACGGGGCCACGGTGGATGAGAAATCTATCATTAGCATTATCCTTAACTCGCTGTCACCTGAGTTCGTTCCATTCACCAGCAATTTACATTATGAACAAACTAAAATATGCTTTGACACAGTTGTTTAATGAATCGCAAACCTTTGAGGACATCTCAGGCATGGTAAAGAAGAAATCCGAACTGAACGTGGCGTTCAAGAAAGGATCTTCTTCTAAGAACCCGAGGATGAAGAAAAGGCCCGGTCCTAAGAAAAAGTGTGGAAAGAATTTCCAGCCAAAGACAGGGGGCAAGAAGAAGATTTTTAGACCTCCCTACCTAACTTGAGGCATACATATCGTTGTGTAAATTTTAATCTACAGTTCTGAGCCGTGGTATAATCTATGTTTTGTACTAGTGGTTTAATTTAGTGACGGGTCCTACTTGAGACTAAAAATCTTATTAGGAATATAATACAGATCCCAAAATAATTTTTTTAATAATTTGTAGTACTATTGATGTTTTCACGAATATAAATTATGTAGAATAAATAAATGCTACCATCTATGTTGTAGCATTTCATGTTACATTTATCATCCACAACTTAATCATTACATACTTTTCCATGAGAATTTTTACAGTCAAACTGCAATGTATAAGCCCCAAAAACGATATTTTTTTTAATTGTTTTTAAATTTTAAATCAATATTTTAGAACAAATATACATAGTCAAGAACATCAAAATCAATAAACATTAAAGTCACTGTTTGAACATAAAATACACCATATGAACATCAAGAAAACTATATGAACATTAAAAACACTATATAAATGTCAGGAACATGAAAAATATCCACATACACAAAATCAAAAAAAAAAATTGTCCGAACAAAAAATCTTTGTTAGCCTAAACATCAAAATTTGGCTAAATTCCGACATGCTCACGTAATCGAGATAGATGTTTTCCAACATTTTTCTTATTTATGTCTATATTCGTTGCAAAAAATTTAGACCTCCCTACATGATTCAAGGCTTAAATACCGTGGTGTAAATTTACTCTACGATTTTAAGCCGTGGTATAATCTATGTTTGGTAATAGTGGTTGAATTTAGTTTTTATCCTATTAATGACTACGAATCTTATTATGAATATAATATAGGTCCTTAAAGAAAGTTTTAATAATATGTAGTACCATTGATTTTGTAACAACGGTAAATCGTGTAGAATAAACAAATGCTACTATATAACCTATATGATTTCGTTTTGCATTTATCGTCTACAATTTAATCCTTATATATTTTTCCATGAACGTTTTTTTAATAGTCAATTTCCAATGTATAAGCCCAAACATTACTTTTTGAATTGATTTTAAATTTAGGTCAATGTTTTAGAGCACATATGCATAGCAAAGAACACAATGTGAACATCAAGAGTACCAAAAATAATATTAACATAAAAAAAAACACTACATGAACATTAAGAACACTATATGAATTATGAACCCCAATTACATTATATGAACATTAAAAACACTATAATATGAATGTCAGGAACACGAAAAAATATCCACACACAAAAAATCCAAAAAAAAAATTCCTGAACAAAAAATATGTGCTTGAGGGCTTAAATGTCAAAATTTGGCTAAAACCCTAAAAGCTCATGTAATCGAGATCTTTGTGTGCCAAGCTTTTTCTTATTTATGAAGATACCTACTTACAAATATTAGACCTCCCTACAAATTTTAATTGTATTGAATCAATAAAGGCTACTATGGCCCAGTATTGTATTGTTGTGTTGTTTTCAAAGTATTGTCAGAAAAAGTGTTGTAAGAGAAAATAATCCACTGTTTGGTTAATCAAAATAAATAAAAATTAATTTCTTAAAATTTGTAGTATTTATTTTGGTAAGCGATTTTACTTGATTAGCTTGTAAATGTTAGTTTTTTTAAAAAAAAAAAAGTTTCAGTTTCATGCTTCTAATTGACGATAATTATTGTGACTTTAGTTCATTTTAAGCTTTGATTTATAAAAAAGTGTATATTCCTACTCTTTTGTGGTGAAAGTGCCAACTAAAAAGAATTAATACTTTAACTACAATAATAATTATTATTTTTTATGCTTTTACGTTCCGAAAAGAATTGGTAATTTAATTATAATAATTTAAGAATGTGAAGGTAAAAAAATAAATTTTACCACAAAAAAAGAATAAGTACTTTAACCATAATAATAAACTATTTTTTGATACTTTTTCCACCCAATAAGAATTGGTACGTCAACCGCTGTAATTAAAGAAATTACATGGATGTAAAAAACCAAAAAGAATTAGTACTTTAACCGTAATAAATTTAAAAAATATGAACATAAAAAATTGATATGTTTACTACTTAAAAATAATTAAAATTTTAACTGCAATAATATGTATGCTAAGTACTTTTACCCCCTTAAAGAATTCATAGAGAGAGAAGAAAAAAAATAGATTTTAGAAAACGTATCTATTAACTACTTTCAAAAAAAAATTATATAAAAGTTAAAACTTTTTATTAAAGTACTTATATTTTAACTTAAAACTCTAAAAATAAAAAATAAAAAATAAAAACACCTACTATTATTAATAACCAATACCAAAAGGGGCCTATATGTAATAAGAATCAATTGGAATCAATTGGATACACTCGCATTTTTTTACACTAGTTTAGATACCACAAGCTTTTAGACAATATTTATAATTTAAAAAAAAAACACTAAATTTATCCTATTTACATTCTTGCAAAGAATGTTTTACATGTTCAGCATTTAGTCAAAATTTCAACCCCAGTACGGGTGATCAAAATGGTATGCTCACACTGGGCGGCGGAGCTACCATCAGCCGTGATGGTTGTCCAGTTGTCCGGCCATGTAATACACTCGGTGCTTCCTGTTGTTAGTATCGGTTCTGCATGAAAAGAAGAAGGAATTTTTCATGTAAAAATAAATGGCCATAAAATACAAATTTTCAATCAATGTAATTAATGTCTCCTACTCACCAATCGTAAATGTTTCGCCTTCAACCATGCTTCCCGGGTTATCGTTTCCTATTAAGGGACCAGAAATCATGGACAACGAGATATTAGTTCGAATTACAACGATCTCTAAGATGTTGATGGTTTTTTATTTCTTCGTTATCTTTAACTGAAACCTGTAATTCTTGAAAAACAAGGAAAAATCGAAACGGTGGAAATAAAAAATGGCACATACGGGTATGGAATATAAGTGGTTGGGAATGAAATACAGTTCCCACGCCATGCCCAACAAAACGTTCTACGACACCATAACCGTATTTCTCAGCATGCTCACTGACAATCCACAAATAACATGTTAAGAAGGATGAAATAATACTGAACAGAATAGGCTTATTCTATTTGATTCGGTGTATCATTGTTCAGGGAAACGATACCTAATACGTTTTCCGATTTTCTTAAAGCTAGCACCATCTTTGCAAAGTGATATGCCTCTTTCCAAGCATTCTTCAGTCACCTTCATAGAAAAATAATGTGTTCTGAGATTGAAAATTTATCAAAGAACTGAAAAGTAGAGAAACATCCACATCGGACCCGTAAGAGAACTCACCCTCACGAGGCGTTTAACTGAATCAGGGACGTCCCCGCACAAAAACGTCTTTGATGTATCTCCATGATATCCCTATCCCAATTAAACAAAAAGAAATAGTTTAGAAGAATGTACGATTTATTGTTTAAACGGCCTTCGGTTTGTGTAAAGTACAAAATCCAGCAATGCACAAGGAATCAACGACGACCCAATTTTATATGGATATATTGTTTATTGATCCATATTTTGGTAAGAACTATTAAAGAAGGATCTGTACAAGGTCTCTAGTGAGGAGGAGAACAGAGCCTAGGTAACGAGCCAGGATGAGCCAAGGAGATGATCGGCTAGGGTTCAGCGTGGCCGAGTAAATGCTTAGGTTCTGTAGTATATGTTTTAATCAATTAAGAGTTCTTTTTTAATTAGGTGTATAA
Source organism: Parietaria judaica (assembly GCA_954871525.1). NCBI lineage: Eukaryota > Viridiplantae > Streptophyta > Magnoliopsida > Rosales > Urticaceae > Parietaria > Parietaria judaica. The sequence continues at coordinate 30,097,406 of OX940870.1, forward strand.
TTTTGCAATTTCCTTCCCGTAATTAGATTTATTATTTATTAATTCCGACCTACCGACATATAGTTATTTTAGCTTAATGAGAACTTACTTTCCAATTCAATCAAACTTAATGTCTCACGAGAGGGGAGAGTAGGCCCGTGAAAGGAACACGAAGGCCCTCATTTCGAGATCAAGATCTCGGGTCGTAACATATATATACTATGAATACTCCATTTTTACTACATAATTTAAATGTCCGATTCAATCTTAACATGAAAATAAACTTAAAAGCGTACAATATTCAAGGGATTTTTCCTCAAAAACAGCAGACAGAAGATGAGTTCAAGGAGAAGAAGCTTACATTTAGGTATACTGTGACATCAATGTTGATTATATCTCCATTCTGCAGAAAAGATGATAAATTAGTGAGGACGGATTTCCATATGGAAGCAAAGAAAAACGAAGCAGGAACCAACCAGCAACTGCCGAGAATCAGGTATCCCGTGGCACATGCACTCGTTAACGGACGTACAGACACTCTTTGGAAAGCCACCGTACCCAAGAGGTGACGGATAAGCACCATTCTCGATGATCATTTCGTGCACTGCTCTGTCGATTTCATTTGTTGTAACTGACGGCTGATGAAAAACAAAACAATTCTTGAGAACTCGTGTCTTGATGGACGTCTGTCATAGCAGAACATTATAGAAGTGCATACGACATTAAAGAAGACGTTAATACGGCCAGTTCCTGCCAAGATTGATATTACGAAATCAGGCCCGGCCCCGATCCGGACACCGGGATTGTTGGATCTTTTAAACAGTCCCAGTTTTTTGGGATTCCAAAATCAGGCCCGTTCTGATCCGGGTTTTGGTAAATCTCAGTTTCCATGTAAACCAAGAACCTTGGCTATACTAGGCCAAAATCGTGCTTTTCTGGTTCGTATAAGATCTAAGTAACTTAAGAAAAATAAATAAGATTAGTCTAGCTATTCTGAACCCTTAATTAATTACATAAACCGGGATACAGGAACCGAGACAGACTTTTTTTTTTAATCTAGGTTAATCACAGGGACCTGAACAATGTTCTAAATCCCGCAAATAATCATTGCCTCATGGGTAGCCCAGGGGAATCCCGCTTTTGGTGCGAGTGCAGGCTTTTGTCGCACAAAAAAAGACCCGTTTTCCCTATACTTTTTGGCCCTCAAATTCTTTCTTTGACCAAGAATACCTCGTACTTTCTTCAATTTTATCACATCAACCCCTATCTTGGTAAGAAAGTAGAAAATTTTCTTAAAACCTATGGTATTAATTTTGAATTCTAACTAATATTTAAAAAAAAATCTTCAAAAACCTCATTAGCATAACCATTTATTTTGTGGTATACCCATACAATCGGATCACCACAATCGCTACTGGTTTTTAAAAATCTTAAGAAAACCCCATCAGTATACTCGTACCCCCCTGGGTATGCCCGTAAACTGGACTTGCAGGCGGCTTTCGTTAAGCAGTCTCTAAAACATTGGACCTAAACATGTCCGCTTTCCGGTTCGTTAACAACTTGGGTTTCTAAAACCATAAAACCGGCACACCAAGAATCGGGGCCAAACTCTGGAAGTGCCGGGCAAAGTGTATCACGCTCAGAGGCTAACTAAATTGTTTGTTAATATTTAATAATAGCATATCGAACTCTTGTTCAGCCTAGAAGCAAAAACCACTCAAGCCAAGAGACTCGCTTGCTTACCCTAACCAGCGTCCCCGCGAACTCCAAAACCCTAGCGGCCAGCTCTCCGGCGGCTCTCATGCGCCGAATGCCTTCCTCGTCGTGAATCTGCCGCGCCTTCGAGATCTCCGGCAGCAGCGACGAGCCGACGTACGGGGGCCTCGCTATGTGGTCCGGCACGGGCAGGCGCGGCGACACTCGGCCGCGCCGCAGAGGCGGGGAGCTCCGCTCCTTCTCCTTCCCGCGCAGCTCTCGCTCCCTGCCACGGCGAACATAGCACGGAGCGAGTCGGAACCCCCAAAGCTTGAAATCCAACAGTATAAACAAAAAGGGGCGGAAATGCGTACCGGTTGATCCGCAAGGCCTCTTCGAGCCCGGAGGGCCTCTTGGCGAAGACGAGGAATCGCTTGGCGTGGTAAGCGCGCGGCGGTGGGTTAGAGAGAAGGGTCGGGTCGCCATGGAAGGAGGAAGAGAGGTGCACGGAAGCTGCGTGGGCCACAGCACCAGTGAATCCCATTGAAGAGCTCCGAGCTATGCGTGTGTGTGAGAGTGAGAGTGAGAGTGAGACAAGGAGGATAATAGGAAGCTCTGTTGTTCAACATTTTCCCCTCACCAAGTCTGTTTGTCTCTATTTTTACTTAATTAAATTAGACTTAATAATCTATTATACAGGAATCAGGATGACCTATATAAATTAATACTCGATAAATTAATAGTCGCGATTAAACAATATTTTTGTCCGGTCCTAACTTCGGCTTAACTAACTAAATTAATAATTTACTAAATTTATAAAATAATATTTTTTTAAAATAATTATAGGTCCCAAGTGATATATATAAATAATTATAGAATCACTATAAACGACTATAAACTCACATTAAATAAAAAGATAACATTACATCACTAATCATGTAGTTTTCTTCAAATATGATTCTATAGTAATAATTATAGCCTTAATTATTACTATTCTTTTTTTTATTATTATTTTGGAAAGATCCTTAACTATCACTCTTCTAAGAAGTTATTGTTATACTTCTTTAATATCCATGGGCCCTTTAATATTTCTGACATTGATACGATAATATCTTTTTAAATTATAATAGTCTCTTTTTATATTTTTAATATTGATACTTTAATATTCTCTATATAATAAATAGAAATATTTTTTGCTAGTTAGGACGTGTGTATAATTATAGTTGATTAATAATTTTATTCTTTATTAATATATAAATTAATAAATTATTAATTTATATGTTAATTAATAATCCGATAAGATAATAATTTTTTTCCGATCCCAACAATATTAATTTATAGAGGTTCTATTGTACTATTATAAAAATTTAATCTTAATTAAATGAATTTAATAAAGGGTAAATGAATCATGTGCATTTTGATCAAACACTTTCAAAGAAATGCCTAAATCTATAAATAGTAATTAAAACCATCAGTAATTTGATTAATGGAAAAATATATCCCTCTTAATAATAGGATAATTCAAAATAATTAGTCGTGTTTATTTTCATATTTGTTTTTCGTTATTTAATTGACCAAAATCAATTTCATGAATTTATATATATAATCTTCCGTAAATGCAGTGACTAATTATTAATAAAATTTCTTTAAACGTGGTATTCAAATGATATCCAAAATAATAACTAATTAGTCAACCTTAATAATAGGATAATTCTGTAATGGAATATGTGTAGTTAACGTTTTTTTGCTTCGAAATTTTCCAAAAATTTGTAACAATATGTTTTGAACTTTTTTTTCTTAAATATTCTTTACGTAATTATTTTTACGATTTTGTATTTATACGACTCTGTAATTATACTTACGTAACTATATTTATGATTCTATATTTATGTAAATATATTTACGATTCTGTATTTTTGCGTATCAACATATTTACGATTCATCGTCCCATGTACAAAAACCAGAGGCTTAAAAGGAAATAAACACACAATAATCCAAGGATCTCACACAAAACGTAATTGTTGGTTACTATATTTACGTATATTTAAAAAATTATAAATATATTTTTGAAATTTTATTAATACGTTGAACCTGTTGAATGGTAAATATGTTTACGAAAAATTATTAACGTATGTTCACCATCGGCGACCTGCACGAGAAAGTGGTTCGCGACAATCTCGGAGATGGTTTTCCCGGTGAGGGAGCAGAATTCGGAGCGGGTCTACTCGCCGTGGGAGAGCGGGTCGACCTCGCCGAGGAAGTGGTGCGGGACGCTTCAGCGGTCGGTGACTGGGATCTTGTTGGTGTTGACGTCGAGACCTTTGTGGACCTACATCTTGTCGGAGTTGAAGACCTCGACGGAGGAGTGGGTTGCGATGTCGACGGAGAGGCTGGACTTTCCGGTGCCAGTGGTGCTCATGATGACGACGATGGAATAAGGCGCCCATGATGACGACGACGAAGAACCTTCACGAAGGAAGAAGGCGACTTGGCGATGGAAGAGGAAGACGAGATTGAAGGCCGAACGATTCGGGGAGAGAGAAAGTGGAAGGTCGATACCACAATAAAATGAAATCGTGATAAATGATGAGATTTTTTGAAAAGTAACATAATTAAATGAAATTGTAATTAATAGGTGTAAGTTTTCGACCATAATTATGGTAAAAAGTAATTTTTGAAATTAAAATATATTATTAATAATTATTATACGAAAATCAATATTAATAACTAATATTACGGTTAATATGATCTAAAAAAGTTTATTGATATAAATTAATTTTATAAAACTATGAGCATTTTTCTTAAACTTTAAGTGATTTTTAAGGCATTTATTTGGTTTTTTATTCAATAAACTATATCTATTATTAAACCATAATGATCATTATTTATGTTTATGAGTGATAAATATATTTGTTTACTAATATTTTTACTGATGTGCTGATTCTCACAGCCCTAACCTAAGTGAAGGGACAATAGCGGACCTTGCCCCATGAAGTAGTTTCTTTTCTTGCATTTAGAGTCAATTCCTTTTAAAATAGAAAGTATAGCTTATTATCCGATAAAACATATAGGCGGACAAAGCTCTCACCTTAAGGAATAAGGAGGAAATCTGTCCTAGAATGCAGTAAAGCAAGGACGGCTGCACTCCCTCTTCCTCTTCACCTGGCCAAGCCCCCTCCATCCGTAAAAGAATTTCTCTTCCTTCCGATCGAAAAAAAAAAAAAAAAAACAAAGTCGATTAGTTCGATCAGCAACACCTTTCTCTGCAGCATTGGAACCAAGATCGGGCTTGGCATAGTTACGAGTAAGGTTTAACTTACCGAACTTGCCGATAAATCGCTTGTTGTTATCGACGGATTAACTGATAACTTACCGGATTATCGACGGAAAGCTAATAATACTGTAGCTTACCGATTACTGATACTTTTCAATGATTATCGACACTTATCGAGGATTATCGATGAAAAATCACTAAAATATTTTTAAGAATATATTTACTAAGTTTATAATGTTGATAAAACATTAAAAATGTAAAAAATATAATCATTTCATAATTCATACTCAAACATAGGTAAATAAAATATAGTTTCACTCTCACATTTGTAAATACTCGAATAAAATCATCGAAAAGTGCAAAATTTCTTGAAAAGTATCATATTTTTGTTATTTTTCAAGATGTTTGCCGATTTTCGGCAAAAATCGTGAAAAAGTACTGGCATGGCCGTCTTGCCAATAACTACCGGTAAGACGGATAATCGAAGATAATCGTGGAAAAGTCGAACTTTGGTTACTAGGTTCCCAGTATAGTTAACTTACACAAACTGAAGCTAACCGGAAGCCATCTTATCATGCGACTCTTGGATCGAAAAGAGCACATTGTGTTTTAAAAACTAAATATATTTATAGTAAAACACATACACTGTATTTCTAAATTATATCAATATATTAACCCTTAAATTAATTCATAACAAAAATGGAGTTTATCTTTTTAGTATTCCTCAAAAAAATCTATAGTCTTGGACCATTATCGAATACTTAATGGAGCAGCCCAACAGTTGAAAAATGGGCTTGAGCAAGAAACAACTCGGAAAAAATGATCTAATATTTCTGGACTGACATGAATATTATTATGTCATTGTCATTTATTATAATGGTTTGGGTTAAGCTTCGTTTAAAAAGAATGGAACCACACTAGAAGAAGCAAACTTTAGCTGTGAGACACACCGTTACTCTCTCTAGATAATAGGTACGAATGCTCCCTAAACTCTATGTGTAGTGTCGGTGAAATTTGCCCAACGAATTTTTATTTTAAAGCGGTACTTAATTATGTGACATGGTCCTTTTTAACGAAAACAGCAAAACTTGTTAGTTAGAACACAAAATAGAAAATTTCTTTTATCTAAATTAGATCGTCTCCGCGATATAAAGCTCGTTACTTGGTTTTAGTCATCCATTCTACATATGTCAAAATAAATATGTAGTTTGGAGAAAAAAGAAATGAACTTATAAGTATAAAAGGCACGTGTTTGCATGTAGGGAGCTTGCACTCATGATTTAATTTTGAAAACAAAAATTGTGAGATTACGACTAGACCAAATTAACAATCACTCAACGTTATCTATCTATACATCTCTATAACTTTGTCCTTTTTTTCTTTTCTTTTTTTTTCTTTTTTCTTTTAAGCGATAATAAGCAATACCTTTGTTGTAGCAAAACTTTGAGAACGAAGACTCGTTCATGTCATGCTTTAGAATATTATAGTACATAGTGGCAGTAATATAATTATAAAGTGACACCCAAGCATCTACTTTTTTTTTTTTTACTTTCTCCCACCAAAAGCGCAGCTTCTTTCACTAATTTAATACATAAATATTAATTAGCTTAAGATTGAGATTAATCAGCTGTTGATGATGCCTCGAAGAAAAAGCCGAACATAATAACTATTGTTTTACCTTGTTCAACTTGTCACCGCTAGCTAGCTGTCAGAATATAATATATATATATATATATATTTATGCATTAATAATAATGAAGAAAACACATTTTATGTGTGACAATCTCGTGCCCATTTCTAGTCATGCATTCCTTCAAGTGAGTGAACGTGGACAAATCTTGCTGTAATAATAATGTATGAATGAATGAATGATGAATATAATCTCATCAATAACTCCATTTGACCATCACCAAGATTAATGTATATTTATTTATTCTCCTTCTCTCTCTCGATGGGCAACCGACGTTGACCACGACAAGTGATGAAACTCAAAGCGGGTCAATCTCAAGGGCAGCTAGGCCAAACCATTTGTGGGAAAACGCGTGGTTTTTGAGAGAGAGAGAGAGAGAGAGAGAGAGAGAGAGAGAGAGAGAGAGAGAGAGAGAGAGAGAGAGAGAGAGAGAGAGAGAGTTAAATATTAAGCATAACTAGAAAAGTAAATGTGAAAAAAAATGTAAGAAAAATTTTAATATTTTTACTCATCCGCCATTTACTCTAATAGTAGATATGTCACTGAACACTGCTTAGTCTCGTGTTTTTTTAGATATGTTATTTTAATATGCTCTCTTCAAGATAGTATGACATCATATCGCTGGTATCAATTTGAGCGTTTTCATTTTAATATCATGGGGTTCGTCACCTTTAAAACTAGTTGGCGGACGGGACGAGAGAGAGAGAGTATGGACCAGCAATAATCAGTGGCGGGAGCACACTCAAGGGTGGGGTGGTTGAAACCACCCCCCAAAAAAAAAAATAGTGTAATTATGGTATAGTTTTATATAATTTTAGTGTAAATACATATAAAATTTTACCTCAACCCCCCCTAAAGTTTCTCTAAAATGTGTATATAACCCCTTCAAGTGCAATTTTTGACAAAAAAAATTAAATCTAACCCCCCCGAGATGAAATTCCTGGTTCCGCCACTGGCAATAATACGTCTCACCGTCCCTCATGGCCTCATCTTATTGAAGAAGAAGACACGGCTTGGAAAGTCCAAACATTACTAATTTTCCTTCCTTCCAAACAAACAAAAGAAAGGAAAAAAAGAAAGCAACAGACAAAAACCCTAATCAACTTGAACCAATAGTTACTCTCCAATCACATTAGGTTTGGAGTTTGGCAAGCAAGTTGCAACAATATCAAACCAATTATTTTTAACCTAAAACTATTCAAACAAGCTAACAAATATATTGTACGTAATCATGTGACATATTTCCTTCATCGAAACTCTAAGTAAACGTATGATCTTAAAAGGGTGTTAGATTTTCAAACTTTTTGCATGAAACTTAGTACTAAGTATAAGCTAATAGAGACTGATTATCGTTACGTATAAATTACTACACGCAGTATATATCAACTTTATTGTGATTGTTTTTTCCCCGAAATTCTTCGGGTGAACGAATAATGAAGCTATTTATTTGTTTATCACATGGCATTTTTTTTTATATGCATAGGTATTTGAATTCGTCAAAAAAAGAATCTAGAGAGAAAAGTCAACAACATTAAGTGGATTTTGAGAGGTTGAAGTAATACTTATTATAAGTAATAATTCTTCCATTGATCGAATATGTTTACTTTGACCAATAAAAGTTTGGTCGACGCAGTGTGTAATGTCAAACAGCAGTTTTTATTATGAATGAATTAATTAATGGTTATTCATATCATAATTTCAAATATTATTTTATAATATGTAGCAGCTCTTACTAAGTCATACACTGCTGCAAGGAATGGATAAGAGGAGATCAATTAAATGTAAATATAATTATAAATATAAATATTCAAAGTAAAACATGAAGAAGTGAACTTTTATTGGTTGAGTAAATGGAAAATTCATTTCTATATACAAAAATTTCTTTGACAAAAAAAAAAGTTAAATGAATAAACATAACCCCAATATTAATTTATGACCCTTCAGGAGTGTTTTATTGATTGTACCGTCGTACTTGTACCAATTGGATTAAAATAATAATGGCTTATATCATTTGCACATGTTTTATTTTTCTGGGATCAAGATTTAAAATTTAATTGATATCATTCTAATTTGCGGTATATGCTTAAATGTTTAAGATTTTTTGGATTCTCTAAATTTTTTACATATTCTAATTGGTTATTCTATTTTAATCATTGATTTTTTTATTTATTTTTTACTACTAAGTACGTACCACTACGCACTACCTATATGCAATTTCTATGTCACAAATATGCAAGCCATTAGAAAGAGAAATCATCAAAGCAATAAAGCTCGGATATTCATGAAAAGAAATGACACTACAAGAAACAAGGGTCTCAGACCATCACACGGACGTCACTATTATAGAAAAAGAAATTGTACGAAATGCTCAATTTAGTGTCAAATAATAACAGTAAAATATTCAATTTTTAGTCGACTAAGCCAGCAAATATTCATGCATGCTGTTATTGAAGTATATTCCGTTCAACGTTCATGGACCATCTAATTATTATTAAAAACGTTATGGGGGATCAAAACAGGTCACTTCTACACAATTTTACTTTAATTTTAATCTCCCCTGTTAATGATTAATCGAAAAGAAATTGTTAGATGGAATTGGATGAATGTAGCTACTTTTTGTATAAAAAATAAAACTAAAATATTTTTACCACTACAAAAAGAACAAACAATATTTTCGTCTTATATATTTTCAACTTTCACTTATAATATCAGTATAACCTGTATGTACATGCATAGCCTCAAATTTTAAGGAATTAAGGACGTATTAGAAACAACAAATTAACTTCTATATTATTTATATAATCTTATACACAGAAACTTCGAGCTCATAAAATAATAATCAGTATAATCACAAACTCTAATTAAGGCTTGTGAAATGTGTAAAAATGGAACTAATCTGGTTGAAAAAACAAACAAACAAAATAAGATAAATTAGTTCTCGATCATCAATATTCCTTTTGTCTGATCTTAACCGAACTATTGTTTCTTCATACAGATCTAGTGATGATAATTAAATAAAGTTAATTATATATTTATATAGATAATGAGATAGAGATCCACCCATAATTAAAGAAGAAAAAATCATGCATACATACTACACCTACTTCATAATATATTCTTCTAAGTGGTGTGGCGGAATCGGAGTGTTGAATTTAATTTTAAATTAAAGCATCATTACGTGGTTTCAAATTGGCCAATTAATAATAACCAATAAAGGACTAGTTAGTACGTAATGAAAAGAAAAATACTACAAACAACTTGTTGCGAGCCTTCTGATTGGACGCAGTCCCAGCCAATGATATTCTCAACATTCACAGATATTTTGGGAAAGCAACAACACCCACAAAAGCTTCCCATTTGCGTCCAAGATATACTATTTATATACATCCACACATGTAATAAACAACGACATACAATACTAATAAACAGAAACAACTTGTTTGAAGTTGAACTACTCTTATTAAAAAGAAAAAGAAAACTATGTCACAGTTAAAAATTTCAGCTTTTTTTTCTTGGGTTCCTTGCTCCTTTGTCACATAATTTACAATTAACCCCCGCTTCTTTCCTTTTTGGCCACTTGCACCTCTACACCTTCCTTCCTTCCTTCTTCCCTTCACAAAAATGGCGAAAATGGGTGCAGCTAAACAAGTAGAAGAGAGAAAAAGAATAGGGTTTGGGGTTGTTTTGAGTGATTTAGGGCTTTGGTTGGGTAAAAAATGAAAATATATATCATCACAAAGCTCCTATGATCATCCTTGGCTTCTTACTACAAGACTCCATCTCCAACAACTCCATGTTGTTATCCCTAACCCTCTTGTTGCACCCGCTTCCCATCGCCATCGCCTCCCCGGGCATCTTGAAAATGTTGACCCCGAACAGCCGAACCATCTGCACCGGCCCCGGGACGGAGACGGCCGGGCAAACCGGGCCCGCCTCTCGCGGCTTCCAGTCGATGTATAGCTGCTTTTCCGGCCCGGTGGAGCGGTGGAAGCACACAATGTCCCCGGCTTTGAGGTTCTTCTCCTTGACAAACCGGCTCCACCCCTTGGTTAGCACGTAGCTCTGGCTGCTGTTCCAGTACGAGTACCGGAACCGCCACACCTTCCCGCCCGCGGCCACGTCCTCGAAGTTCAGGAGGACCCCCTTGGCCACCGTGGGCGACGAGCTCTGGTGCTGCAGCGGGAAGTGCTTCTCCGCGTGCTGCTTCGGTATCACCAGCCGGTTCAGCTTCCCCACGTCGCTCGGCGTCACCGCCTTCTCGAAGAGCTGCTCGCGGGATTTTGCTGAGCCCGTGGAGTCGACGTTGCGCGCGGCGGAGCAGCGGCCGAATTTCCCGAGGGCGCTGCGCTTGCTCTGGTGGAGCTCGTCGGAGTACGTGTGCTTCCGGAGCATGTCAACGATCTCGGCCTTGGAGTGGGAGTTGAGGAAGGCGAGCTCGAGGCCGCACTCATTCTGATCGCTGTGCTCCGCGTCCGAGAGGGGCTTGAAGTTGGTGACAGCATCGCGTCCACGAAAGCGCTGCGCAGCGACGTCGTAGGCGCGGGCGGCCTCATCCTCCTCGTTGAAGGTGCCGAGCCACACGCGCTGGTGTTTCTCGTAGATCTGCGCGCCCCACCGCCCGTTCGGCTGCGGGACGACGCCCTTGTACTTAGAAGAAGGCAGCTTCCGGGACTCGGCCTCAGCGGTTGCGGAGCCGAGAAGCTCCGAGTCGACAACCACGCTGCTCGCGCCGCTCCCGACGCGGCTGAGCGGGGCCGGCTTGGACACCGACAGGGACACGGGCTTGGAGGCGGCGAGGGATACGAAAGACTCGGTGGTGGTGCTCTCGTCGGTGGAGTTTCCGTCCATTGCAAGAAGTGGCTCTTTCTTGGTTCGTTGGTCGTTGGGGGGGGGGGGGGGGGGGGGGGGGGTGGGGGGGGGGGGGGGTGTGTGTGTTTGTAGTTGTTATGAGAAAAGAGAAGGGTTTGAAGGAGTATATATATAGGAGGTTGGGTTTATTATTTAGTTTAATAAATACGTGTGATGATAAAAAGTATATGTGTACGTATAGCGATATGTGTTTTTATTTATTTATATTTTATGTTATGTAGAGAGATATGGGGATGTGGGCGTGGTGGGTCAACCCAGGGGAGGGGAAGTAGCAGGAAGATTCATAGCGGACTGAGAGGAGAGTAAAAAAGGAAAAGAAAAGAGGAAAAAGAAGAGGAGGGTCATAGTATGTGTGGGTTGTGGGCTGGGTGGGACCCACAGAGGGCAACTTGATGGGGTTCACATGATTGTGGACCTTCATTCACTCAAGTTCATCCCCCCTGAAACTTTGCTCACCCGATCCCTCCAGCATGGATGCCATGGCATTGGCAATGCCATGCCCCTCTCTCTCTCTCTTTCAAACCCCTATTAATATATTCAATGTTTTTAAAACTCTATATATATATATGTATGTCTATGTCTTGTGTATAGTATACCAACCATAATCCTCGATAATCCTCTTTTAGTACCGAGTGCGGAAAAAAAAAAACGCTTAATATGAACCTTTTGTTGTATATATTTTCTTCGATTTTTTCAAGTTCCTTGATAAAATCTTTAATAAATTCATTCCGAAAGTCATTTGTAAATCTATTGGGTTAGTAGTATACTCATAAAATGAGATCACCACAACTGGTATCGAATTTTAAAAGTCTTGTGTAAACTTTGTCGATTTACACGTACAGGTTCAGTCTTTGAATGATATACTTGTAGATTGGACTTGTGAGTGGTATGCGATGATCGGACTTTCTTTTAAACCTTGTTTTAAATAATGATTCATTGATTCTTCACTTCACTTGTTAATATATTATTTTCCTTTTTTTAGTTTTTCTCCTCATACATAAATAAATCTTATCTGATCCTGCCTGCTTCATCAAAATCTGCTCTATTATTTGCCCTGCCTTTATTACACCAATTAGAATCTAGATAAACACTACCAACATAATATATATATATATATATATAATAGATTTTTGGAGTAGAGTTCCCACTAGGATGGATCATGGATGGTTTGTGGGGCTAAAGGTTTAATAAGGGATGGTATTGGATAGGCATTCAAGACAAAGGCTCATCCCACAAGAAATTCCCCCCTCCCCTCTGACCTGGCATCCTCTCATTGGTCCTCCTCACCCTTTGCTTTGTCTTATTGGCTAGGTTCAACCTTAGTATCTCTGAAAATTTATTATAAAAAAATGACATTACACTCCTCTTTCAGCAAAACTACAAACCAAAAACATGTAGATATATTGTAATAAATTTAAGTAAGAGTCGTTGGCACTATTACCCTCAATATTTGTATGTTGGTGTCATTTGTCACCTCAACTATAATTTTTTACCATTATTCTCACTTTATTTCTAATTGTTAAGAATTATGGTGATTGATAGTTTATAATTTGTGCATAAAACATCATCTTGTCTAAGTATATTGCACTTCTGATCTTTAACCAAAATAACAAAACAAAAACATGTAGATAAAAAGTAATAAGTTTATATCAGAAGGCTTACCGGTTATGTGATGACCACTTGGGCGCCATAGGGTGCACATTTCTTGCCTTTGAGAGAGAGCTTAGCGCCCTCAAGACATGCTTTCCGTGCCCTAGCGCGCGAATTTTGTGCCTTGCGGGCGCGATGACGCCCTCAAGGCATGCTTTATGCATCTTCGGGCGCAAATTTGGTGTTTTGAGGGTGCCAACCGCACTATCAAGGCATGCTTTGCGCGCCCTGGAGCGTGTATTTCATGCCTTGAAGGCACACATTTGATGCCTTTGTGGGCACGCAATGCTTTGATGGCGCACATTTTCCTTGAGGGAGTGTTTGCATGTTAATCGTGTTTCCAAGATCGAGCTTGGGTCGGGCTTGAGTTTAATTTTAAATTCCCGAGCAGGTCAAAAGTTGACTTTCTTTAAGTGACTTTTTTGGAGTTGGGCTTTATTTATTTCTAGACTCCAAAAAAGTTACCCATACAAAAAACCCTAATGATCTCTATGTTCTTTTTTAAAAAGAATTATTATCCTTAATACTTAAAAATTACGATTTATTTTATTACCTTGTGCACAACACATCTTTTTGAGAAAAACGACAAAATATTTTGTATGAGTTTTAGTAGTAAGGAACAATGTGGTACTATTTGATAATATAGGTGCATTGCCCGTCAAACATCAAATTTCAAGGGTAAAACAACACCAACATAGAAAGTTTGGGCATTAATGCCGACTAGACTTTAAAATAAAAAAATAAAAAAATAAAAATAAATGATAGGAATCCTCCATAATTTCCAACCAACATTGACATTTCTCCCTCCAAGTGGGTTTCCCTTCGTTTCTCTTCACCCATTCATTCACTGCCCAACTTTGCTGTCCGATCCAAATGCAATGTCTTAGATATCAATACGCATATCTTCTAAATATTAATAATAATATAAATATATAAATTAAATAAAAGAGTATCAAAAGTACGGTACTATTATTATTCTCCGATTCAATTATCAGCTTCAATTCAATCACCACCGTCCGATCCGGGGATAAAAACCCAATCATAGTTTTTGAATCGTACGGCGTACTGTGGGGTTTCGGAACTGAGTTCAAGATTAGCTTGCTCATCTAATATTATTTCCAGTGGGTCCAACAAAAGATTTATAAATATAAGTAAATAAATAATTAAATTAGTGGTGAAGAGAAGCTTGTCTTTTAGCATGTAATTAATAAGTGAAAATAATATGGGATGTTTATTTATTTATGAGGGCGATCCAGTACGGATGAGTCCTTGGTCTAAGAGGTGGGACCCACCAACCATGCAACTTGATGCATTGCAATTTGCAAACCAATAGCTCAAGACGGTGGTTTTGAATTTCCATGTCATTATTTTTTCGTCTGAAAAAATATATTGCGGTATAAGAATCTAATATTACTAAAACTGTACTTTTGAAGTTCCCAATCTTTTTTCTCCTTGTAAATATCCAATATCGTTATAACTGTGCTACTTAATCTCTCAATATTTTTTTCAACCAATTTAGATAAACTTTAGGTACTTATACTGCAATACCATTAAAAAATAAACTATTTTCGTATGTTGTTTACTTGTTTTTAGTGTTGGTTTCCTTAGTGGGTCCCACATTTTGTTTCTTCTTTTCCTTTTATAGATTCCTCTCCTTTCTCAATTCTTGATGGTTTCCGTTAATAGAAACGACACATTTATTTTGGAAAAGAGTCGCAACTTTGTTTTAAAAACAGTTTATAGTAATTAATTATTCATTAAAATTATCAAATAGAGAGAGTACGGTATTCCATTTCCTGGTATATTTGACACGGAGGCTTGTGATATTGCCACTCCTCGCAAGTGGGAAATGATGAATACGTGTGAGCTGCGAGTGAGCCATTATTGGCTGCCACGTGTCACGCGATATGAGCTGGAGCTATGTCAGCTTCGATATGACTTGTTATTTCTTATTATTGTTTGATTTATTAATAATAATACCACATAAAAGTTAAATAAAAGAGTGTGATAATATTCAATAATTCAAATTTGCAAACCAAATAATTGTTATATAGTAATTTTAATGAACTAGAAGGAAATCCAAAAACATCAGAAAACCCACCTGTAAAACAAACAAATCAACTCAAACTTTTGCTTATTAATTTCAGTAGTGATTGATAATTTTCAGTTTTTTTTTTTCACAAGGAACTAAATAAATAATACATTTTGGGGGTCGGGCATAATCAGTAAATATATAATAATTATTTTTAAATAAGGATCAAACAAGAACTAGTTAGGCCATTTCCAATTAGACTACATAGTATTAGTACATACACACAGTGTTAGTATTCATTCCTCATTCATATTTATATTTTACATTTATTATTTATTTTCAATAATTTATATGAATTATGTACCATATTCATTATATAGTGTATTCATTATTTCATCAGTATTATAATATTTGCTTATATGCTATATAATACTACAATATGTATCTTATAATATATTTAATCTCAAAAACAAGGAAGTTGAAACTCTGCATTTTCATAAATTAAAAAATAGATATTATTTGTCTAAATAGAGAATAATTGGACGTAGAAACAAAAAAGAGAGCTGTATATAAGAATAAATTATAATTTACAGTATTAAAGTTGTATGTTGGAGATAACTTATAACATTGTCGTATAAATATTTATATTTTGAGATAATTTATAAATTATGTCACTAGAAACAGAAAGAGCTAATATACCATCACACTAGTTTTAATATTTTATACAGTATTTTCCTATATATATTATATATATAAACGTTTTTAGCTAAGAAAAAATTGATAAACACAATCAACATACGTATTACGTACTCGCCTAAACTTCTTCTTGTTATTATTATTAATATTAAATTTGAAAATAATTTACCTTCTACATATACTTGAAGAAGCGGAATGTCCACTAATGCAAATAAAATATTTAATTTGTTTTATACATGTAATGTCTCAAAACTCTTGTCACCCAATTGTAAGATCGCATTTCATTTAAGAAAGGGAAGCAAATTTATTATTTGATAGTTTGTATCTGCTAATCGAGTAGCTCATCATCTTCTTCTCCACTTTGGGATAGATATTACGTCATATTTCTCATCAAATCCAACCAAAAGCTAATTTTTTAAAGAGAAAAAAAAAACGCGTAATCACTTGGATAATGAACTTTTTGTGCACGAGTCCGACACTTTTCTAGCTAATTTGGTGTATTAATTATTTAAAATTATAAAGTAAGTGCCACAAATTAAATTACAATATCTTCTTGGCATCACTTGAAATTTGATCCCACCCAATTAAACAAAATATCTGAATCATAGTTTAGTTTAGATCTCTCCTTTCTTAATCACAATCTTAAATAAATAAATAAATAAAAAGGCACACATTTTAAAAGATTTCTTAAGTTGCTATTACAAGATGTTTTAAGAGCACAATTTCATTGGTGGGATCAAGCAAAATTCCAATTTGGTGCCACTCTACTCATTTTTCCTATCTTTAATCATAATCACCTTGTACTACTTGGTCCTCATATTTATTTTTTTGTGTGCCTTATTGCCTTATCTTTTAATTAGCCATCCTTTACCTTTCATTTTCACTTGTCAATATATACCCATGTTTTCATTATTCTCTCCTTCTTTAAAACATGCAACAACAAGTGTTCCTCAAATAATTGGAGCATTACCTTTTATTTAATATACAAAAGAAAGTTTTGAAGTTAATCTCTTTCTTTCTAGAGATTTAGATGAGCATGCACCTAATTAGTGGAAAAGATTACACCACTCTAAAGGGCGCCAATCACTAAAAAGAGAATAATTATTGCATGTGTTAATTGAAAACAATTAATAATATGCTCATGATTTACTACTTCAGATGGGTAGTGACGAGGTTATGAGCAACTTAAACTTCTTTATTGCATAATATATATTATTCTTAAAAGTATATATCAATTTGGGTATTTTCCCTCATTTTTTTTTTTCTATTTGTCAAGTAAACCATATTTATATAGAAAAAAATATTAATACGGTTGTGACTTTATTAGCTCTTGTAAAAATTGTAGAAACTTATTGGCATCATCTTTGGATTTTATAATTGGTATTGGTACTTCGAGTTCGAATCAACATACGGAATTTTTTAACTTAAACTCCGACGAATACATTTCCAAAGTAATTTGGATTGTTTAGTTAGGTGGATAAAATAAATAAATAAATATTTTTTATTCGACCTTACTGAAGCTATTTTAATGTACTTCAAGTTATCTGAATGAACAAAAATTATTCAATATGAACTAAGCATGATTTGGCCTAACCGTTGCACATCTCTAAAAAAAAAAATTAAATCAAAGAGAGAAAAGCTTGTGTATTCGTTATCTTTATTTGATTGCAATTGATCTTAATGCAAATCTTTTTGTGATTATCTAGAGGGATTTCAAATTAAAAATATTACATTCCAACTCCCTAGGGTTTTTTAGTTGTGTTGATGGCTTATGATCATTATGCCACATCATTCCCAACCAGTCCCCATAATATAATACATTTGTACGTGGGTGATGCAATGCATGTCACGCTTACTAGAAAGATCTTACACGTTTTTTATGAATAAATAAACACTTGAGAATCTTGGGTCGATTTGGATGCTTCAAGCGAATTGGGTAATTAATATATATATAGTATAGCGATAAGCTATACATATCATGAGTAAAATCATTTTTAAACAAGATAGGATTAGATATGTGTAGTACCACAATCTTTAGTGTTGCCTTTACAAATTTTCTTCATTGTCTATAATTTTTTTGTATGATCTCATAGCTACTCAAGTTTATTCCAATTACCAGAGACATCACGGTCATGAACATCTCACTTAATTTGCCCTAATGTTATATTTATACATTTGATTGGTTTTAGTTCAAGTTCATCCACGTTGTAACGCACAAAGCGCCTTGATAATTACAAGGATGAAAACTGAGAAAACAACTCTTAAATGAAAATTGTGTTAATACGTTAGTTTATTTTTGTTCACATATATATATATATATATATATATATATATATTCTTGTACAATGTTCGTCATGCAACAATTGCACAAATGATACTCATAGGGCAGTGAGAGTTTTTCACTTTGTCGTTTTTACAATCGGTTATACTCGATTATATTCTTATACGCGGAGAAAAGATATATAAACAAATTTCCGTAAATTAAATAGTAACATGTATATCAATTACAAACATCATTATACACTTAAACGTATTAAGTATATTATATATTAATTTTACGTCTAAGAATTACAAGTGTGTAATAGTAACGACTTAATTAAGGGTTTTGAGAATGTAGAGAGAATGAATGAATATGTATAGTAAAAGCTACTTGACGACATTGGACGAGGAATCCCTCCGTCATTAGTGGAGGTTTAGCATTACTATTATAATTTATAAAATTTGAACCTAATTTGCAGACACATATATTTTATTGACAGTGGCATTAATATAATATCATATTAAAAGCGTTATTCATGGATATGATGATTATAAATCCAATGTAATATCATATGACAAAGTGCTACTAATCACTATATTAATCCTATAAACTAACTAATTGCATTGATAAATATCTTAGCAATTAGCACCTTAATTTCATGACACGCATTAAATATCTTAAAAAGGCTTGTATTTAGATATTTTTTTGCAACTTGCACCCTAGACAAATAATTTCAGACACGCTAATTATCGTCACTTATAAAGATCTACAATTACTCCATTATCATGCATATGTAATTTTCAACATATGTTCTCTCCAATTCTTTGGTCCATGAAAACTCAGAATAATAAATTAAGAAAGCTGAAGGAACACATTTTTCTATACCCACAGATAATTTTTACGCAATATATATATATATATATATATATATATATATATATATACATATATAATGGATACTATCGGCAAAAATATTTAATTTTCATGATAGAAATTGCACTTTACTACCTAAGTTCAAACGTTGACGGTAAAATTGATTCACAAATGTAGCAAAATATTTTTAAGGGTCACGTGAGAGTCTAGTGTGTCATGCCATGCCACAC
Organism: Parietaria judaica; assembly: GCA_954871525.1. Taxonomy (NCBI): domain Eukaryota; kingdom Viridiplantae; phylum Streptophyta; class Magnoliopsida; order Rosales; family Urticaceae; genus Parietaria; species Parietaria judaica. The sequence continues at coordinate 30,116,654 of OX940870.1, forward strand.
GTGCAAAAAGAAATTGTTAACTACGTCAAAATACTTTATTTTGACATTATTTACACTTTAATATATACCATGTTTAAGTTAAAAAATAAACCTAATAATTACGGTTTTGTTGCTCCGTCAAGTTTTTTTTTCTCTGTATTAACTTCGAGTTGGCGGGCTACGTGGCGATCCACAGCGAATTTAAGTCTTCAAGTATTATTCCTTTTTAGTTTATTTTACTTGTTTCTTATAATTCTCAAAACTCGATTCTTTCATCGACCCTCTTTCACACGCAAACCACAAAAGCAAAATAGATATACATATATATATATATATATATAAATAAGTAATCACCAATAATGAAGTTAATGATTAAGATAACAAAAAATAAAAAGTGATTAAAGAAAAATGAAAAAAGTCGTTGATATATAGGCTATCTTTGACTGTTGCTTCTCTGTATAACTAATAAGATGATGGGCAATGACCCACCTTTCCAGGTCAATCCACGTGATCCTTTGATTCCAATTTTCAGCATCTAATCACACTCTTGATTATCTTATTATGCTTATATATATTCAAAATTAATCTGCTGTAACTTCGTTATATGTTTTTTAATATACATCTATGAACACGCAATATATAGTACGTATACTTTACATGCAAATTGTCCTACAAGAAAATTAATAATATTTTTATTATCTAGGGCTTGCACACGTGAACCATCGTGGCCTTATCGCGATTTGATTCTGATTTATTTATTTTTCTCCAAATTAATATTAGGATTTGATCAAAACTCTTTGAAGGTGGTCAGCTTTATTATTATAATTAGTTATGGACATCAAAGGTATAATATATACTAACTTGAGTGTAATTATGCTATGGTCATTAGCTGTTTATTTGGGTCGATTAATATCATTATATATTATTAGTTATCTATATTAAAATTATAGCTATAAAATATATTTTCTTTATGTCTCCGGCAAGGTTCAACTTACCGAACTTGCCGATAAATCGCTTGCCGTTATCGACGGATTAATCGAACTTACTGGATTAATCGATAACTTACCGGATTACCGATTACCGATCTTTTCGATGATTAACGATGGATTATCGACACTTATCGAGGATTATCGATGAAAAATCACTAAAATATTTTTAAGAATATATTTACTAAGTTTATAATGTTGATAAAACATTAAAAATGCCAAAAATAAAATCCTTTCATACTTAAACATAGGTAAATAAAATATAGTCTCACTCTCACATATGTAAATAAAATCATAGAAAAGTGCAAATTTTTTTGAAAAATACATATTTTTGTTATTTTTCAAGATGTTTGCCGATTTTCAGCAAAAATCATGGAAAAGTACTGGCATGGCCGTCTTACCGATAACTACCGGCAAGACGGATAATCGAAGATTATCGAAGATAATCGTGGAAAAGTCGAACCTTGGTCTCCGGTATATGTGTAGATACATAATATACCACAACATATACGTGCAACTCTAAATCGGAACACAAATTCAAAAACTCAACCACTTCTCGAATTAATTGTTTAACAATTTAAAAATAATTTATAATGTCACAAAACAATTAATTATTTCTAATCTAGGTTAAATTATTAACTTCTAGAATAAAACATATAAATTTGATTATTTCAAAAGAATATCAATTTGGCCCTAGTGTCTTTTTTATAAAAATAGCAGAAACAACTTTCGACTTTTGATTTTTGTGTGAATGTTTGCACCTTTTTTTTTTTACAAAAATAGCAAAAATAGTTCTTCAATTATAATTTTTATATGGATTAGCCCTTATTTTGTAAAAATATATATATATATTTTGATGAAAATATAAATATAAATATACACATGTATATTCATATATAATAAGAATATTTTAATAATCTGAAATTATTTTCCTATTGTATGTCATCAAGTTTTGGCGATATTATTGTCCTTTAGTCAACACATAATTAGGCTGGCAATTTCTCAGTTTTTTCTAGTCATTGATCGCGTATATAACGATTATCATTGGCGTGAAGTTAGGTTAGTAGTGTCATTAAATTTGATCGGTCACAACAACAAAGAGAAAGTCCTCGACTTGGCTATACATAGTCAAAGAAGTGTTACTCGGTGCAGTCTTACCTCATGCTTTTGTTTCAGACATCAAAAATAAAATAAAATAAAATAGTAGGACTTGGAGATAAAAGATTCTTCAAAAGAAAACCAATAAAAACAACATAGTTGGGCAAAAGAAATTGTTTCTAAGCGACCAATTATTAGTATCACTTGAGCCACTTGGCTATAAAAATAAATATCATAATGTCTTAACAAAAAAGATATTTTGAAAAAAATAATAATTCAAAGGGAAGTGAGAGATTTTGTTTGTAACTAGAAGTTGATTTTGTTGACTAAAAGATAATAATAGTTAAATTAGATGAGTTGGTGTGGGGCCCATAATCTCCTGTGTGCCACATAACTCCTCCCATTGGTTGAGATGTTAATGTCAAACACAACTGCCCACAAATCACCCAATAGGAACTCACTCTCACATGATAAGAAAGAAATACCATGTACTCTCTCTCTCTCCTCTCTAATTCTACATTTGTACTATGTGTATTATGTGTGTGTGTGTGTTATATATGTATGACTTTCCTACAAGAATAGCTACAGTATGTACAATTTTTGGATCAACTTATGTGTAGCTCCAAATTTAGATGAAAGAAAATTATGTTGTATTTATTGGTGAGTTTATCTAATATAAAAGGAAATATTTGTGGTAAAAGTATACAAATTTAGTTATATGAAGTGGCATGTATAAAATTTATTTTCAACGATCAAACTATATAAAGTTAGAAAAATAGGGACGGCATGTGTACATGGTTTTTTTTTTTTTTCAGCTGTAAAAATTAACAAAGTTGAAAAATTCTAAGATGGCTATTTTCCATCCATATGTCTTGTTCACGGCCGGGGTTGTATTTGCTTATTTTGTTTTTCTAAATTCGTGGTACTTTTTCATTAAAAAGATATATTGGGTACATGCCGCCTCAATTGACCAACTTTTATATATTTTTGCCATGAATATTACAGAACAAATTTTCTAAATTTAAAAAAGACCTATTAATTTACACAAATATTTTCTAAATTTAAAAAAGATAACTCCAAATTAACCTAAAATCAATATTTCTAATAGCCATAAAAGTTAACATTAACTTTTGCCAAAAAAAAAAATCAAAGAAAATAACTTATTAGTACACTACACAGTCTACACATCAGTTGCCAAAATAAGAGTTGTTATTTTTTTTCTTTCTATAATTCATAACTTTTTTTTCTCTTTTTTTCATTGCTAGTTCTATCTCTTCTTTTCTGCTTTTAGAATCCTGCTACTACTAGATCAGTACTGATTACTGATAACTGAATATATTTGAGAAAACTAATTATTCATTTGTATATATATGTATGTAAAGTATTATAACATATTGAAAGTTGAAACATAAGAGCAGACATTTTGAAAATTTGGACCTACAAAATAAACTAATAATGGGGTCTAATTAGATTTGACCTGATGCAAAAACCTATCTGATTTCAAAGAGTGTCAGTGTCACATATAAATGCTCTTTTAATTTTGGTAATTCTGGTTTTTGTTTGAAGTTTCATTGGTGTGAGAATAATATTTTTTTTTTCTCCTGCGCTTTCATTATCTGATACATGGTTTTGATGTGATCATTTGTTTTATTTCTTATATTTCCGCATAAATTTACAACCACAAATATGCATGAATACTTCAAATTTTGTAGCTAATAATTCTGCAATAGGGCTATCTTCTATGACCCACTATTTATGGAATATAGTATATAATATATATAATTATATACACTTTTGCAAACCGACGCGTTTGTTTGCCTTTCTCGATTTAATTAACTGGAAAAAGAAGAATAATCATTTTAACTGATATTTAATTTTGATGTACGATCGGGATTGAGTTTATCGTCTTTTGTCGGAAATTTAGGCTAAATAACTTTTTATGGCCTTTTAAGTATATAAATATGTCGATTGTGTTTTTGTAAGTGTTTTTCAAATTTCAATTTTGCGGATCCAATTTTATGGATATACAATAAAATTGATTGATGGATATAAAGAAGAATTTTTCGTTAAAAAAATGTATACAGAAAACTCAGTTAATATAATTAGAAAAATATACACGGTGAATAAATATAATATATAGAGTGATTATGGTAGGGTTTGGTGTAAACAAATTATTTTTAAAAATATAGAATTTTCATAGTTGAGTAAAAAACTTTAGGGAGAAAGAACCGGAAGAAAAGACGTAATAATATTATCTTTCATGCATTAATCGCTAATTTAGAGTGAAAATGATATGGCTCTGAAGCATATGCGGCACACCCGTGAGTTTTTACGATTTCACGTAAAACGGTAAAATTTGATATCAAATTCTAACTGCATTTCTCATATCCACAGGCTTCTTCCGGCACACCTCACATTTTAGAACAAAGGTGCTTATAATCAACATTTATTGAGAGTTACCCAACAATAAGCTAAACAATGAAATATAGAGAAAGCCAAAATATTTATTAAAAAAAAAAAAAAGAAAGACCTATAGAACTAATAAAATATGTGCATGTTGCAATAATTGATAACTAATCACAATAATCGGATTTTAGTCAACAAATTGAATCACATGCAGAAATAGAGCAGATTAAAAATGCTAATTAAATTTAAAAATCAAGTGGACCCCAGTCTATCCTGATTGTAAATAGAATTACAAGTGGACTATTTATTTGGGGTTATGTTGCCGACATGGCACGCATGAACAATACGTCGAAAAGTCAATTATATAATATATTATAATTATATTATCAAGTGGGTCCCACTTGATGGTTGGCCAGCATTAGCATTACCCTCTTTTGTTTTCTTCTTCTGTTGCAGATAAGCATTTATCTTTCTTTGTCAATCCCATACTACTAGTACTACTTGCCCATCCTTTTCTTCATTATTACCTCCATTCGTCCCTATATTTTCAAATATGCGTGGATATAGCTCATTTATTTTTAAAATAGCAAATATAACTCTTTCAGCATATGATTTTATACAAATAAACTTATAAAAACATTATTAGATCTTTATACCGACAAAATAAACATTGAGAATACATACCTCAATCAAAGTACAAATATATAGTCTTTTTGCTGTAAATATCTCATTTAATCTTAAATACTCGTATTGAATACATAATTTTATTTTATTTTTTTTAAGAACACTCCATCCAATTTAACAGTTGCGGGGCATGTACCAATATCATATTATCGAAAGGCTATTTCTGCTATTTTTATAATGAAAGAGTCCAAATTATACACACTTAATAACAGAGGTACAAATTATGTATAATTACTTTTATCATGTATATATACGGTTTGTACGTATTCATGTGTATACTTTACCGAAATTAAATATAAGATAGTGAGAGCGAGCGTGGAAGACAAGTGGAAAAAGATATGGCACCATTTTGGAGACTCTTCAATTAATTTTAATATATATATATATATTATAAATATGCATTAATCGAGGTCAACTAAGTCAAGTAAATGCAACAGCTAATTTTTCCGTCTATATATTTCGTATACGCCATTAGTGCAAGACTAATTATTTGTGTATTTTTGGGAACATAATTTCAGCAATGTGGCGCAAGTTTAAAATTGTTAATCAAATATGTAAAAAATTGAGCAGATAAGCTATATATTATAATGCATGGGAAGTCAAAAAGGTATTTTTGTGGCTTATATTTTCTTAAAATAAGATTTATTATTGGGGAACAAAGGAGTTGGCTGTATGTATATATGTGTTACCTAATTGAGGGCAAGTCCATTAAAAAACTAAAAAGCAAGGCATTTTTTAAGGGTCCACTTAATTATTATGTTAATATGTTTAATAAATAATCATAGTTTAAATTTGAAGATTCAAAATAGAGAAAGTAATTTAGAATTATGGTTCTTCTTTTTTCCCTTTTCGATTACGTTTAACTTCAAAGCAAGCAAGGTTTTAATGAGGCTTGTTTAGACCAAAAGAAAAGGAGACTATCTATCTAGGCAAAGAAAAGGTTTTAACGTAGTTTAGAACAACATGCAAATAACTTATGTTTATGAGACACAAACTACGCACTTGTTAAACGTTATTGCGTTATCTAAATTTATGCCATAATTTTCTCCCTGTTGTTCTTTCCCCTCAACTTCCTTTTTACTTTTTTTTAAGTCTATATTTAAGGGCTTTTTTTTTTGTACAGTTATAGAAGTAGCTCAATTTCGAGCCATTTCATACATTTTTACATTTTTATCCACATTAAATTTCTATTCTTGAGAAAGAATTCTGAATATATATATATATATATATATATATATAATATGTGATATTATTCATGTTACTCTATGTTGAAACGTGAATTTCGCTTGTATTTATTAATTCATGATTTCGTTTTGTCTATTTATGGTAAGTCTTGACATCCTTAATGTCATGACAGCTGTGACGTATTTCAAGAAAGTATCTTAGTCGCATCCTCAATCAATTAGTGATTTGAGTCGACCTCTCTCTGCAGTTATTGGTGAATATCACGCTGGAGTTAATGAAGTTTATTGCGTGATGATTCTAATTAGTGGAGAGAATCATGGAGCTGATTTGCGTTCCCTAGACGGAAAGTTTTTCAAGGTCATCTCCTATTAGTCATTCCGTTAACACTTACAGAGATAATCTCTAAAATCATCGGGAGAAGTCAATCAGCAATTCACGAGTGAAGTGGAGAAAGACATGACGTTCGTAGTTGATTGTTTGCAAGGGGATCTTGTGTTTCATTAAGAGTTCACGTGATGGATGTCAAAGTTGTTAGCGTGACAACAAGGAGGAGTTTCCTTTATATGCTTTGGGTCCATATGATTTATTGTTTGTAATCATCTCTTGTAACTCTTGGCTGATTAATCTGAGTGCGTGCCCCGCAAAGTAGTGGCAGGTAGTTCGAACTGTAATACCAAAAAGTAATAGTGTTCTTTTACTTTTCTGCACTCACTTTATTCATACCGTTCACGTTCATAACTTCATATTAGTACACTCTATTTTATTACCGCATTTTGCAGCTAGATTGGAGCGTGAAATACCATAAATAAATTACTGCATTTTGCAGCTAGATTGGAGCGTGAAATACCATAACTAAATTACTGCATTTTGTAGTTTAACGGCTACAATGGCAATCAACTTGGATACTTGTCATTCGATTTCCAATGTATCATAAATAGAATTGTTGTTTGATTTTAATATTTCTTGCTCCGACATAACTGCAAAATGAAGTTAAAAATGAAGTAATGAATAGTTTTACGCCATATATGGACAAGCAATATTCATAACTCCATTATCATTCATACTTTATTCAAGCTCTTTTTCAATAGTTTACATTTTGATCATGCTTTATACTTTATAATTATTTCTTATAATATTATTAAATATTATGAATGATTTTTTTAATTTTTACAATACTATTAGTAAAAAAGAATATTATTAAAACAACACATACAACTAAAAAAAATACACTCATTCAACAAATACCTTAGAAATTGAAAGTACATACACATGAGCACTTAAAATTTCACATACATGAAATATTAAAATCAAACAACAATTCTATGTGGCAATTAATATAAACTAAAAGTACCCATGACATTATTAATATATATATATATATATAAATGAAGAATTGATCATAGATGAAAATTAATTACATAAGTCAAAGTTTGGGCTACTTTATAAGTAAAAAAAATGAAGTTTTACATCGGAGTAAAAACATTGTACTCGCTGCATTATGCGTTTGTTACATTATTGAAGATCAGAGTAGAAATTATACATAATTCTTCATCATTTACGAATTCTTTATCATGTGCAATACGTATGTACATCTAGGGAAAGACACGAATTAGTTAAGATACTATGACACTAATTAATTCCTAGCAATATAGATAACAGAAATAATACATATCTTATGTTTTGATTTGATGTATAGTTAGAATCTCCTAATAATTATGAATAATAAATATAAGTCTAAAATCTAAATAACTACTCAAAAAGTCAAAAGACATAAAGAAAAGTCTCATTCAAAATGGTGGTTGAAAATTGAAATTAATTTAAAAGAGTAGAAAATATCACTCGGAGAACTCAACGCTATTACATCAAGTAGCAAAACATATGTTTTTTTTTTTTTTGGGTAAAGTCTTGAACTACTATTTCTCGTTATATATTTTCCTTTTTGGTAGTTCCATTTTCATGGATAGCAATTAATTACGAAAGCCATCAAGGCCTTTAAAAGAAAGTGTTAGATTTGTATTTATTGATAAATGAAGAGGTCAACTCGGTTCATTGTCAAAGGTCAGGCCTCAGCGCAAAAAAACAAAGAACTTTTGCCTCTGACTTTTAAAATGTGATTTCGAGCCACAAATTTTTGTTAGGTTGATATTTATTATCCAGAGAACACTGTTCTTACATATAAGACCTGACCCGTATGACCATATATATTTTTGTGATCTTTTCTGTATACATCTATATGTGTATCATCTATGTAACATGTGTTGACATTTCGGAAGCTTCGTGGTACAACATTTTCAATAAAATCCAAGGTCAATATAATACTCGAAATAATTAATATTAATGCTGCTCAAATTTTACTAATAACTTCGCTAGTTATGATTTCCTAAAATAGTCTTGCTTGATTCTCAATCCTCACCACGTTAATATAAGAAGATATCAAACCCTAATATATATATATATATATATATATATATATATATATATATAACAATAATACATTATTTTATTCAAATAATATATATAAGGGTAAACTAAGGCTAATGTACCAAATATTTAATTCTCTGCGGATTATGTACTTAATATTTATTTTTGGCGGTTAATGTACCCAATGTTTGATCCGTGTTTTTCATCAGTTGACCGTTAGAGAGTTATCCTCCTCTATACGTACAATTTTTGTATTTTTGACATAACTCACTCATTTTTTGTCCAAATTTTATGCACGATCTATGGTTGGAAATATAAGATATATATCTACAACTTTGGTGTTTTAAGTTTTGTAAAAACAGGTTTTGAAAAATATGAAATTTTAATTACAATGTAAAAAATGGACATTAGTTGTTTCGAGCAAATTTTAATATACTTAATGACTTTTTTATGATGAAACGTAAAACTAAAAAGTTATAGATTAATTTTTTATCTTTCCAACGAGTGATCATTTATAAATTTTAGACAAAAAATGAGTGAGTTATGCCAAAAATATGAAAGATTATTTCACATCACATCTTTCATATTTTTGGCATAACTCACTCATTTTTTGTCCAAAATTTATAAATAAACACCCGTTAAAAATATAAAATATCTATCTATAACTTTTTAGTTTTACGTTTCATCATAAAAATTCATAAATTATATTAAAATTTGCTCGAAACAAATATTTTGCATTAAACTAATGTCTAGTTGTACGTTGTATTTGAAATTTTGTATTTTTATAGAAATTATTTTACAAAAACTAAAACACCAAAGTTGTAGATCTATCTCTGATCTTTCCAACCATGAGTCGTGCATAAAATTTGGACAAAAAATGAGTGAGTTGTGTCAAAAATACAAAAAAGTGTACATATAGAGGAGGATAACTCTCTAACGGTCAACTGACGGAAAACACGAAAATATCTAACGGATCAAACATTGGTTACATTAGCCACCGAAAATAAATATTGAGTACATAATCCGTAAAAGATCAAACATTGAGTACATTAGCCGCAGTTTACCCAATATATAATTGTTTTGTTCTCTCTAGTTCCTACTACTTGGATTAGCTATAGGGAACATATTAGGTCATTAAAGATATGGTGTTTGTCACTGGTCATGTATAAATATATTCTAAAAATGTTCACGTTGATTTTGAAAATTAAAGAAATTAGAAGCGGTCAAAGAAACAACTACCATGATGAAGAGACAAAATTGCAAAAACCATTTATTAAGCAAAGTCAGTGTTGAATTTTGAATTTTTTTTTATTCAATCACCAATTTGCACTATTTTAATTTAAATAATATTTTCACGAACTCTTGTGTTTGAGTTTACGTGTGTGTGAATGAGATTCCTTTTGAATTCAACCATGCATTTTTTTGCTGCGCTTACTTAACATCTTCATGCCGACACACGTATGACAAGAAATGCCAACTTGGTTTCTTTCGTCCTCTCTTTTTCACTGATATTATTTTTTGGCATACAGGTGTTAAATTTAGTACTTTATATATTTTAGTATCAATATTATTACGTAGATGAACATCTCAGCAAGTCAAAGACATATAATAATAATAATAATAATAATAATAATAATAATAATAAGTATAAGTATAAGTATAAGTATAGCTGTAATTAACAGATCAAATGATGTTCAAACATGAATAGCTTAGTAAATTTAGGGATATTATATGCAGCGTATAGGCATCTTCAACCCACTAACACTAAATTTTTCTTCTTCTTGAACCGTAATATAACTAAAAAAAATACATGTAAAATCCCTAAAAAAATACATTAAAATACGTTTTATTATTATATTATTAATATAAAAGGTCTTTAATATTCATATGTACCTAATGTTTCAATTTTGTGGCTATATAAATCTATCTTTTTAATGTACTATCAACATTTTAAATATATTTAACAGAATATTTAATGTGGTATTAACGAAATTTGCTCTCTCTCGACAGTGACATGAGTCTATGACTAAAGGGCATATCTAAAATTTAGTTTTATCAATTAAAAATTAAACAATATTTAGAGAGAAGCAAAATAATGAGAATAGAAAATTTGACATCAAACATTAAATACTTATACCGATATTTATCATATGTATGATTAAATAATTATCAAGTACTTATGCCGTTATTATAAACTATTAAAATAATAAATGGCGTCTCTCCATTGCCACTCCAAATTTGGTTTGGTATATAAAAGAATTGTTTGCACCATTTTGGCGTTGTATTTAGCGTTCGGTTGGAGTGGAATTCTAAAAAAAAACTTGCACCATTTCAGAGAGCCGACATAAAATTATCTCTTTCTTTTGAGGGAATAACATTTAAAAGTCACAAAAAAATCAATCAGAGTCTCGCGAAAGTTGCACGAGATATGTGTATGTCTATTGGACAACACTACGATTAAAGTTGAGACATTTATGTATCTCTAACTTATAACAAATGTTTTTTTTTAAATATAATTTTGTAGTCTTTGAGTACTATTACAGTTGGAAAAAAAGAAGTTGAAAATGCGCCACCACACCTAGGGTCGGAGCTAAGTTGGCCGTATAGGAGTCAATCGCCTCCACTTTATTTGAGCTCGTTATTTTTTGACGTATTAACATTTACATTAATATATATATATATATATATATATGCGTGCTCTTTATAAACATAAACTGGACTTTAGTGCAGTGGTATTTTCAATTTTGTACCCGTTTCACTTTTTCTTTCAACCCCTCACCCGGGGATCATTCCCACTCCTGGCATAATTTTTTTTAGCAACTCGTTTCTTGTAATCACAGTTTTTTTTTCTTTTTCTTGTGATCTTGGAGCTTCACTTATTTTTTGAAAAGAATAACAATTATAAAACTAACTAGTAGATGAACAATTTAAGAAGTTAGAATTTGAGTTGGACTAACTGTTTTTTTTTAGTTATTGTAAATGTATTATAGATATATTAATATGACTTATCAAATTAGAGAATCAGAATCACCATTTGCCTTGAATATTGGAGAGAAAAGAAACTTACCTTAATTTTTGAGAGCGTAGAATCATGTAGAGGTCAATTTTGACCGAAAAGAGATTGTTATGAACTATTATCGTAAATCGAGAAGTTGTAAAAGATTATTTAATAATGCAACATGCGCTTGTAGTTCCATGTCTCATTTTATATTAAAACTTATGAACTAATTATGATCTAATATTTCGACTCCACCACTGAACACACCTTAACATACAATTAGATACTTATAACACAAATATGCCATAAATATATATTCCTTATCTAGTTGTGACATAAAATATTCTAAGAAATAAAGTCCCACGTGATTCAAAAGAAGAAGAAGAAAAAAGGTTCGTAGTTTACTTTATCCCAATCGCCAATAAAAATTCAAAGTTAAAATATCATTACAAACCCGCAAAAATACTACTCATGAAGAGAAGTAAAAAAAAAAAAAAACACTAGAAACTTGTAGGTTAGGGAATTTACCAACCTTTCTCTATCCAAATAAACAACAATAAAAGTTAATACTTACTAATAATTTAATTACAAAAAATAAAAAATAAAAAAGAAGAGGAAAGTAGTGTGTAGAACAGAAGTTCAGAGTGCCACGTGGGTTATGGTACAGTAATGTATATATATATATGAAAGGGATTTTATGTTGGTGATGGCTTTTGTTAGTAAAACGATATATATTCCATACATTGAATTGAAGCCTCAATCTATATTCTATGTGATCTGTTTCTGATTCATGACTTCATCAGATCAACCCTCCAAATCACCAGATCATCATCATCATGTGCTAATGGGTCAGTTTCAAGATTTAATTTAATTTTTTATTTTATTTTTGGTGTGGGAAAATTGGGTTAGCGAGGAGTCTGAGGAATAGGCATTGCCTTGGCATGTTGACTTTCCATTTCGAGATGCATCAGCGACTTCTGCCTCTGGTACCGGTTTCTCTTCGCGTATAGCGCTGTCAAAACAAATCGAGGTGTCAATAGAGAGGTGGTACGGCGTCAATACGGTTGAACTAATATTCGTGAGGTGCAGAGTTCAAGCCCCATGAACTAATATTTATGTTTTAAGCTTAATTTTGTAAGCCTCGGCTCCACGCATTAAGTTGTAATGTTTGTTTTGCACCTCGACCCGACCCGACCCGAGTAATGTTTGACTGTCCGTAAGCAGTAAGAAAAAGAAACCAGAAATTATTTTGAAATTAGTTTTCTGAATTAATTTAATTTCTCTCTAGGGTTTTAGGTAGACGAGGATAATAGATTCATGGTTCAAGACCCGGTGACGCAGAACAATAACACTTTAGATTCATTTTTTCCGAAATAAAGAATCATTTAAAAAATTCCCTTTCTGTAACATAGCAGGATGGCTTTCTTGATTTTAAATTGGCATATGCCTAGAGTATATCTTCAGGGATTACAAAAATTTATTAGTTATCGAGGTTGTTAATTTATTGAGAATTGATTTACCACATCGGTCCCTAATTGGGAAAAGACAAAAGTATAATCTAATCGAGGTTATTAATTTATCGAGTATTAACTCGACGAGGTTGTAACTTCTAATGTAGTTTATAAGTCACAAGGCAAGTCATATCATTATATATAAGCAAATGAAAAGGATGGTAAAGCAAACTTACACATCAAATCTTGCGGTAACCCAAAGTCGTAGTCGTTTCTTCCCCTCCGGACGCAGAAGATGTAGCAGAGCACGAACAGCAGAGAGAAAAAGAGGACGGCTGATACCCCTATTGCGATTTTCCCCTTCGTCGATAAACCGCCGTTCTCCCAAAACATAGGGCATTCCGGTAAAGGAGGCCCTCCGCACAGTCCTTTATTTTCGGAGAGACTGTAGGAAAAATAACCGTAGAGAATTTCACAAGTTAATAAAATATTTTCAAGTGACTTATGTGTTGAATAAATAGCTGTTAAAACACCTTGGTTTACGGTTGTGACTTACTCAATGGCTCCACCGTGCACGCCAACTGAAAATAGCTCCTCCGGTACTCGCCCTTCTAATAAATTGTCATTTAATAGCCTGTTGAGAACAGTTTATGTAAAAAATGGCTTCAAACATAAAATGATTTCGCAAGAAGAGAGTGAAAGGGTCCAGGGACATGATTAATGTAATTAACTATCGAATATTATTTGTAAAATATATTTCATGTTATTTTTTTTGTATATTTACTCATTAAGGAAATTATTTTGTAAGTATTTGTGAGTTCCCTCAATTACTGCCTGGGAAATTATCCCCATTAATTTTAGTAGGCAGGAACCAATCAAGGTAAGGGCTGAAAGTTCTACATGAGAAGCCGATTCATACACCAAAAACCCGGTCTGTGGGAAACAGAGTAACCTAAATATTGGTTTTATTGGAGAAAAGAATACAATCTATATTAGGGTTTTAACCGAAACTAGTTGTAAAAGCCATATTGGTACTGATGTCATGTGTTAGCTACAAGTATGTAATCGAAACAATTATAAAACCGGTCTTTCGCGGATGTAAAAAATAACTTTTAACAGGTATTTTAAGCTTTTGGACATGCTAATTGGTGATTTCTTAGTCAATATAGACTGATATTTTTTTAATTGTTTTAGGATATAAAAAAAGTAGATTTTTCTATAATTAAGTAGATTTTTTTGGCCTAGTTTTCCTATTTTTTTTTTCAAGCTTTGTAGAAACCGGTTTACACTGGACCGGTTTAATATTTTTTTAACATCAGATATCATATTCCGGTTTAAAAAATGGCAATAAACCGGAACCGGAACTCCAGTTTCACATGTCAGTGCAGTTCACTTACACAAGCTGCAGAGATGAAGATGTCAAACTTTCCGGAATAGATCCTGTGAACTGATTGTACGACAAATCCCTGGAAAACATCCAGAAAAGAAAAAGAATATTGATACAAATTACAATCATACAAGAGTCGATAAAACGAAACTAACCGAACATTAAAGCGCAATGATTCTATAATATGTTCTATTCTGCTCCACCAAAATGGCAAACTAGAACTCAAATAAAGAATGCTAGGAGTATAATATAATTGGTGTTTATTTTTTTTCATGTCTTGTAATAATAGTTATTATATACACTGAACCTATTGATCATTTATACTTACAGCTTACTGAGAGACTTTTGACCCAATCCATCAGGTAACGTGCCTTCCAAGGAATTAGAACTCAAATTCCTGGCACAAAAACATTTCAGTTGTAATTGATAAAACTAACCCATAAGCATGACTGCAAAATTAAAAGATACAAATATATGAAAATGGCACAAGGCTGCATAAACCGAGTTGAAGAGAAAGCCGTATTAGATGGTTTTACAGTCACACCATCGATCTTTTTTTCTTTTTGTTAAATTTTTTATTTGAAATTCTATTATACAATTAAAAAAAAATCCAAGTGCAAGAATATATAATGTAAAGAAGTAGGAAGAAGTTACTTACAGGCTTACCAAGTTTGACAAGTGACTAATCTGGTCACTGATAAACCCTTTTAAGCCTTGACTTCCAAGATCACTGCAATTTGTTAATGCAATCAAATTAGTAATTAATTATGACAAGAAATAGACTAACATTTATTTTAAATTGGCAATGTTCTACACATGTTCAGTGTAAGACTACTACTCCAGCCCAAATCGAAGCAACCTAAATTGCAGGGTCATTTATTTGGCACAAATATCTCCCAACCTAGTCGGTCAGTGATCCCATCATTTGTCACAATATCTATGTAACTATCACAAGATATATTCATATAGAAAAAAGAAAAACAAAAAATTAAACTCTAATAATAGACTACATAAGTCTTGAGGGATGCGTTTTTGCATTTACCAGTCAAAGTCGGGAGGAACATTGAAAATATGTTTCGTACATTGAAAATATGTTTCAAGACCTTCGAATTGTATTAATAGGGTTTTACTTTTAATATGATGTATTGAGAGTGGTGTAATTATATGTTGCGTTTTTTATATTTAAAGACATAATGGAATTTAAAATTAGGGCCAAAAATGACAAAAAATACCCTAAATGTATATGATCCTGTTTCCTTCAAAATATAACGGAAGTAAACGGAGAGGACGTAAATGCACAGCAAAAAAACATTGTGGGGAGAATTTGAGGCAAAATTTTGAATGTGGGAGTATACGCCCTCTACCCGACCCGATGGGCGATAATTTGTGCGAAAAACTCAATATTATATCATCCACTAAGCTCATTTCCAGTTTGCTACATTCCTAAAGCGTATCTTTTGCAAGTATTTTCAGTAGTCAGAACAAAACCAGAGCCTTCGGTATCGTTTTCTTATGTTACATTGATTTCAAGTATTCAAATATATTAATTTCAAGAAACTTAATCATATTAATATCTAGTAATTCATGACATCAAACAACAGAAGCAAAGTGAACTCTTACATTTGAGAGATGACGAGGGCAGTTCCATTCTTGGGGAGAAGACACGTAACTCCCTCCCAAGCGTCCCAAGTTGTTGGAGCACACGGATCGCCATTCCACCCCATTCTGTCTGGAACACGCAGAGATTCTTTCAGTGCTTTCATGGCGTTCGCTGCAAATCAACTCCAAACAATAAGTACCTTATTATGAATCCAAAAACTAGTTCGCATTATGTACTCTTCTTGTTTCCTTACTGCATAACTCACCTGTTTCTTGTTTATACTTTTCATTGCTATACTTGAAAAGCGAATTTCCCCCTTCGAGTGACATACGTTAGTTTATTTATTCCCGCTTCGAGTGACAAGCTATTAAGCTTGTCTCAGTGCTTATTTATGTTATTTAGATTATTTATTCGCGCACAGGATTTGGTCAGTTATGTTTAGCATTTGGGATCTGACGCATTAGTTTGTAACCTCTTGCCTATTTAACAGACCTAAAGTTATAAGAATCGTATCTAATAAACATTCGCAAATAAACTTAGTCTCTCTCAAAGGAAACAGAAACTCGACTTTGAGAATATTGGCGGCACTCCCACGATCGAGATCACGGGTCATAACAATTCAGTAAGGGACTACAAATATTCCAAGTACGAATATCAAGAGCTAAAAAATTACCAAATCTACGACTATGTTGATTAGGGGAGATAATTCAACCGAAACAGTTCCTAATAACCCAATTAAACTACCCATCAATTAACCAGAAAACTTTCCTTTCAATGCCCTAATCGTTATGTATTCTTCTTTCTTAACATTTTGCAGTATATAGCAAGAACTCATTGAACTAGTTTAATCACTGTTCGCCACTATACCTAATAAGCAAATTTCCCGCATTTGGTAAGAGAAAGCAAAGACCACCAATAATTGCAAGTATAAATATCAAGAGCCACAAAACACCCAAATCTATGTCTATCATTCGATGTTTGTTAGTGCAGATAATTCAATCCAAACCTTTCCCAATAACCCAATTTTCCTAACTTGTTTCCCAACAAATTTTTCCCATTTCAGGCTAATCTTCAAACTCCCATTGAGGAATCACAAACGAGAAGAGCACGGTACCTTGTTCAGGAACCGTGGCGACATCGACCGGGACCAGAGCATAATTCTCCAGTCCGCAGATCATGGCGGCACCGGCGACGGTTTGCAGCGTCACGGTCAGGACGGTGTTGTTCAAGTCCTTCACGGTGTAATTCCAGCTGTAGGCACGGAATCCGCCGACCTCCTTGAAAATGTCGATCCGCGAGACGTTGTTCCCGTTGATCAGAACGTCGAACACCCGCTCGCCAGCCCTCGTCACGCTCGAATCCAGCTCCGCGAAATGCAGCCACACCAGATAGTCGAGCTTGGCGTCCACCTCCAATTCGTACTCCAGCCCGTCTCCGGCGACTCCCGCGACTACCGCCGTCTGGAACAGCTTCATGGGGAAGTAATTCGGGCTCTCCTCCGTCCCGCCGACGATCGCGCTCTTCGTTGCCACCTTCCTCGCCGTCTTCCGCGTCGCCGCCGACTGAAAGTCCTCGTCGGACTGCCACGACCGGCCGAACAGATCCGTGTCGTTGCTGAACCCCGGGCCCCACTGCTCCGACGCCATGGAGAGCCTCCCGTAGTTGACCAGCACGAAATCCCCAACCCCTCTGCCGCCGTACGATTCCGGATCGACCTGAACGAGCTCTAGGGTTCCGATCACCGGCGGATCGGTGGCAATGCTGTAGAAACAGATATCAGCGTCGCCGTCGGAGACGGAGACGAAGAGATCGGAGTACGCGCCGGCGCGCGAGAGGTCCTCCTGCCACGGCGAGCGCCACGAGAACACCACCGTGCCCTCCACCGACGCGTCGAACGACGGCGCGTGGGACTTACCGTCGTAGTTGTCGTAGACCGTGAAGGTCCGGAGGTAGTACCGGCCATTGGGGAGATTGGGAACGACGTAGCAGTTCTTCTTGCCGGAGGAGAGAGGGAAGAACCGGAGCGTCTTCTCCTGCGGGTGGCTGAAGCGGAGCGGCTCCGACACGATCGCCGCCGAGCCGCCGGTGAAGAACCGGTCGGAGACCCACGAGGTGTTGAACCGGTCCGTGGAGTCCGTCAAGCTCCCACAGTCGATGTGAAACGACGCCTCTGCACAACAAAACCATGAGATTTTTAAAGAAAAGCTTCCATGGAAGGGAATTACAGAAGAGAGCGGAGGCTGGTTACCGAAGGGGTACGGCTGCGGCGGAGACACGGCGGCGGAGATCGCGAGAAGCGAGAGCAGAGCAGGTACTACGAAGAGCGACATTTCTGAGAGAATTCAGAGGAAGTGAAGGTGGGACATTTAGAGAGGAGAGAGGAGAGACGATGTGGCGAGATTTGCGGAGAAATCGCAGGAAAGACTGAGAGTGTGGCACTGGAAGAAGACGAAGAAGAAGAAGTGGCTTTTACTGAGATTAATTAATTAATTAATTAATTAAAGATCGGAGATTAGTGGCTGTCACGGCGTTGATGACGTTGAAACAGGACTAAAAGTCCACTCTTTCATTTCTTCTTCTTCCCGCTGTGAATTATCGTTATATTATATATTGGGTTCACGACGGCGAAAATACTTAAAGTTTGGTTAAAGAACTCCTCGTGTATTTAAAATTTAAAAGAGGTGGTAAAAATATCTAAAATTGTATTTGAGACATTGACTATCCATTCTCGTAACGCTGTTAACTTACCTGTTAACTCTGGCCACATGGACAAACGTGGGTTGCTGACGTAGTAATTATTTGCCAGGTGGACGAGCCCTATTTGGGGTTTAATTCGTTATTTTGTCGTAAACGAGGCTGATGTGGGCTCGTCCACGTGACAAAAAATTGATATGCTAGCAGTCCACGTTTGTTCACGTGGCCAGAGTTAACGGATAAGTTAATTGCGTTATGAGAATGGACTGGTCAACACTCTAAATATAATTTTAAATACTTTTGTCACTACTTTTGGAATTTTAGTACACGAGGAGTTCATTATCTAAACTTTGAGTATTTTCGTCGTGATAAAGCCTTATATATTTTACAATTAAATTATTTATTTATTTAACTTTTCTGGTTCTAACGAGTACTTTTGACTTTCGTTAGTACTGTTCTCTTGCAAACATGACAAGTAAAGTATAATAGTATATTACAACAGAAATTCAGTTAAATTAATAATATTAATTCATTTGTATATTTGGTGAACCTGATTAACTATATTAATTATTCAATGATTTTCGATAGTTTCGTTATTATCCATTTATTACAGCTTTATCGTACTTTATTTTATATTTTTTAATTTTAAATTTTTAATCAAAATTTTTAATATTCGGAATTTGAAAATTACTTTTTTAAAATTTTAACTAACTAATTAATTTAGAATATCAGGTCGTTCTTAAAAACAATCTATATATTTTAAAATATTAGAATCTAAAATTGTTATCCCGGATTCAAGAGTCAGTATTTATTTGATAATTCTAATAACGTCGTAGTGTGTAAGTAAAGATTTAAATAAGGGAATAATATCTATCTAGCTTAAGAGATTAATAAAAAATAAAAACCTATAGTAAGGGAATAATAAAAGAAGTGTCCACATCGTAATGAAATAGAATTGGGATTGAAAGTCGGGATTAATTAATAGAGATGAATGAATATTGTCAACCAAAAGTTGAAACAAAATGTGAAGATTTCAATTTAAGGGTCACTAATAGCATCTCTCTCTCTTTCATGTATTTAATTGGTTGTGTGAATTAAATTGATTATTTTATAATATATTTACTAAGAATGGAGCCATGAATTATTATTTTTAGTTGTTCGGCCCTTTTAAGAAAAATAGCCCGATCATAACTTTACGATGGTTCAAATTTACATCAGTACCATACGTAGTTTATGGGCTAACCGGCGAATAATGGTGAGGCCGATCAATCTCCATCTTTGATTATAAGCTTTTGAATACTATGCAAATCCGCGAGTATTAATAATATTTAAATTTCAAATTTTCCGTGAACTATGACAGACAAAAAAATGAAATTATAATTTAAGCAGCAAATATGAAATGTAGATTAAATATTTACGATGAAGATAAATTTAGCTAAAATAAAAAAACAATAAGAAAAAGATTGGTTCCAAACCTCCAAATTTAAAGTCGCATTTTTTCTTTCTATTGTGGATGACAACTTATATTATAACTTAAGCTTTGATTATATTTTTCTTCTTCATTTTTTTGTAGTTTTGTAAGAAAATAAACCCATTTTCAAATATCATAATATGATTATCATATGACTAACTATTTGTCTAAAAATGGATAAATGGTTCAATCATCTAAAATTTATTTAAAATGCAAAGTGTTGTCAATCAAAACTAATTTTCTCCAAGCGGACGAGTGTGGACAACGCCAATTTAAAATCTTTCTTTGTCGGTACCGCCACGCAACGCCCACATCACACTGCGGGTTGAGCTGCCACATGAGTGTGCAGATTTAGCCCGCGCGCTCACCAAAATAATTATTTGTATTTAAAACAAACATATTACTTAAGAAAATAAAATAAAAACAAGTTGCATGTTTTATACTAGCTAGCCGGTCTTGGATAAACAACCAGCGCACGGATAGCCCCGTGCTCACCAAAAATGTGGGACGGGCAGCGTACTCGTCTCTAGGCTGCCGGTCCCACACGAAGAACACAAGTGATAGACTGATAACCATCTATATAAATGGCAAAGCAAGAAAGTTTTCCCTCATTTCCAAGTTGTTGATGGCAAAGCAAGAAAGTTTTCCCTCATTTCCAAGTTGTTGAAAAGGTGACCAATTTCTTTTGGGTAATGAATGAGAGAGACAACAAATTGACATGAGTTTGGAATACATACTGGTTGTGTCACGTTCGTTTTTTTACTTTTTCTTTCTATGATGCTTTATGAAAACAACTATTTATATAGAAGAGGAAAACGATCATTTATTTATCAAAACATTAAAAAAAAAAAAGTTCATAAATTTTGAAAATTTCACCGTAATCATTAGCTACCAAACAATATTCAATTTTTTATATGTACTGAACTCAACACTTTATTGTGGAATTGAAATCTACACTTTTAAGAGTAGGCTTAAATGATAAACAATTGGAGAAATACATTTTTAACTCACATTATGGGATTACGTTATAAACCCTGTTGCAGATTTATAGCATATACACAATAAAAACAATTTTAATACAATTACTACTATTTAAATTTTCTAATAAATTTGATGAAGACAGTTTAGAATAACAAAACAGAGAAACAAAGTAGAACATGTTTATATTAGAGAAAATTTATTAACTGGTACTACATGGGAAACTTCATAAAACATCCCTCAAAACACCATAAATTATTTTATTACACCTCAAAACATCATAATTGGAAATACATCCTTTTTAAATTTTATGTACCAAAATACCCTTATTTGTGTCCATTTTTTCGGACGCGACTTGTCCATTTTTCAGGAGGCAATATGTCCATTTTTCAGGACGCAATATGTCCATTTTTCAAGGGTATTTTTGTATTACAAATTTGAAAATGATCTATTTCCAATTATGATGTTTTGAGGTGTAGTAAAATAATTTATGGTATTTTGAGGGATGTTTTATGAACTTTCCCTATTACATTTAGTTGAAAAACGAAAAGTAATATTCAAAGTTATTAAATTTCAAAAATTGGAACATTTACTGTTTACGTACGAAAATTTTCTCGACATTTTTCTTTTGTCCAATCATGATTCTCTCAAACGTCAACCTTTCTATCACACCTAAATGCCGACACTATTGGCCTCGAACGGTTAAGGAGACACATCTCATTGGAAGAGGAGCCGACTAGAGGCATAATAAAATAACTATAAAGCAGTTGTTAATATTTTTTCCGTGTGGTAAAATTAATAAATCAGTACTATAGCGTTTTTCTTTTTCTAGTATATATAAATACATACTACATCCATTATTTTGAAATGAATTTTTTTTTATAATCTTTAATATCCTAAGGAGACGTTTTATTTTTATTTTTAAATATTTTTTCTTTTTAATACGGACACGGGACACGTTTATTATTATTAATACTTTTATTTTATTTTCAATCTATTCGTCAATCTTTTTCCTTTAAATAAATTACAAAGTCTATAAGCTCAATCCTTCAATATATATAGGTGTCAATAATAACAAATGTATGAAATAATAATATAGAAAACTAATGTATTCTCCTATTATGAATAATGATAAATATATTTAAATAAACCTATTATAACGAGAAGCAATTTATAAACCTATAAATAAGGGCAACTATTGAAATAATCTTTGTGGCAGAGATATTGAAGGAGAAACTTAATGTTAAGCGTTAACCACAAATTATTTGATATTCATCTAGTTAATTTCTCTACAGAAGAAAAAGAAAAAACTACAAGTTCTTCATCTGTCAATCTCAATTCTCAACAATCTTCAATCCCAGCAAGGTATGATCTAATTAATTTTTCTGAAAAATAATTAATTTCACGATTTTTTAGGTTCTAAATCGCTTAAAAGTTAAAACCACTGTAGATTTTTAAGTATCTCAAAAATCGTGTAAATCTGATTTCGAAATAAATTTTGTATTTAAGATCCATAAGTCCGAATTAAGATTTTCTTATAGAGATAGAAGCTGTACGAATTTCAATTTCGAAAAACTTTCAAGTTTCAAGTGTACGGATATTCAAATAAGACTGGGAATCATTTTGAAATTGTATATTAATATTTTTGACGAAATAAAATTTCATTAAAACTTAATAACTTATAGTTACAACAAGTTTCTGCCAGATATTAAAACATAGAACATGTTTGATTTCAAAAACGAATGATAGCAATATAGCATGACCAAATATTTTTCCAGTTTCGAACCGATTATACTGTACTTTTAAAATACCTCAAAAATCATTTAAAATATATAAAAAAAATTCCTTAATTAGAAATCAAGATAATTTTAAGATATGTGCTAGTAAAATATTTCCAATTACTCTTGTTGGGTATATATCTAGGAATGTTCATCAAAATCGCAAGAAAAATCGACTTCATCAACGTGAGTACCACCTCGTTGCAATAGGAACTTGTTTTTAAACTAAAATTGTTATTTGATATGTTTAATGATGTGGAATGTGAATTGTTAAAATGTGCTAGATGTAGTCGAATATGTTCAATTATCATGTTGTTTCATGGATGCATGAGTAATTTTATAAGGATTAATGTGCAAAACTGATGTTTATTATGACGATCAAGAATACTTGTCGAGAGATGCTGTATTCCATTTGATCATGAAATGAGATAGGAGATGTTATGGATATACTATAGTTGTGGTTATATTAATAATCATTTATGACATCGTAAATGCATGCTAATATATATGTAAAATAAAGCATAAGAATTAATAATTGAGTGCTAACAGAAACTGCACTTGAATTTTTTTGCCGTAAAAAGAATAATAGTTAAATATTGTTGTGTTTAAACTTGTAAAATTTAGAAATTTACACCATCATTTTCCCTTTTTAATTGTTAATAAATTAATGGGTTCTTAAGGGTAATAGCCAATCTTGAAAGTGGGTTTAGCAAAATAGCCAAACTTTGGTTAATTTTGTAAACTAGCCAATTAACCATTTAAGTGAATTTCTAATTACATTATTACCCTTAATAATTAAAAACGAAATTAAAAATAAATACAAATTAACCACGTAATTTGTGGGTTATTAATCTGAAAAAATCAATGACATTAATTATGAATAATTATATTAATTAAAAATTCATTTATTTTTATTAATTAAAAATATTGCTATTAATTGAAATAGCTATAAATATGGTAACAACCAAAACCAAACATTTTTTTTATATAATTCAAATTTTTAATTCAAAAAATTTATATAATTTTCGGATTTATTTTTTTTCAAAAAATATCAACAAATTAAAGACGCGAATTAACGTAAATCAACAACGAATCATAATAAATTAACATCGAATTAACGTAAATTAACAACGAATTTACAATGAATTAACAACGAATTTACGTTAATTTACGTAAATTAACAACGAATTTACAATGAATTAACAACGAATTTACGTTAATTCGTAAATTAACAACGAATTAACGTAAATTAACAACGAATCAACGTAATCTCATCGTCGTTGGAGGCGCCGGAGCCGGCGGTGCTGCTCCCCCTCGGAGACGGGGATCCCAACAGCCTAATAAAAGGTCTTACCCTCGGCGCTCCCTTCCTCATCTTCGCCGGAATCGTCGTTGTCGTCGGCCAAGTCCTCGTAGAACCCGACGAGCTCGTTGTCGGGCTGCAGCGCAGCGTTGGGGGAGGATCTGGGTGGGGCTTGGGCGGCGTCTCGCAGACGCAGTCGTCGTCACGGTGGAAGAAATGGACGGAGGTGATCTCGGTGTCGGCGAAGCTCACCCGGCGAGCGCGCTTCCTCTTGATGCGCAGGGACCTTCGCTGCGAGGGATCTCGTCGGGGACCTTCGACGCCATGGATTGCTCGGGATTCCTTCACTGGGTCTGTCTCTCTCTCTCTGCCCGTGAATGGCGGGGATCTTCCGATCTCGAAGCCCAGAGAGGCAAGGCCTCACTTGATCACATCAACGCAGAGAGAGACGCGGTGGTGGTGGAGCAGAGAAGAAGGCGAAGCAATGGGGAGATGGGTGTGAGGAGGCTTGGTGGCCGACAAGCATGCTTTCATATCGTCGCTCTCATTGCTCGCTCGCTCTGTGTCTGCATATGGTAGAGAGAGAGGGGGGGGGGGGGGGGGGGGGGGGATCGATGGAAATATTCAAATTGGCTATTAAATTCTTAAATTTGTGCATAATTAATTAAGCTTGATTTGTGTTGATTTTTTTTAATTAATTACGAAAATTATAATTAAAATATTTAATTAAAGGGTATTATAGAGATAAAAAAATGTTATTAAAATGCCACCTCATGTTAATTGGCTAGTTTACAAAATTAATCAAACTTTGGCTATTTTGCTAATCCTATGTTTCAATTTGACTATTTGGTGCAATTTTTCTAAATTAATTAATTAATTAATAACCAATATAATATGGTGTAGATCTGAATATCTGATAAATTAAACGTGTAAATTTGGGTGAACACCCACAAAAACCTTACCTTGAATTACTGATTATAAACAATTGAGCTATTCATTAGAATTTGGCGCCAAATTCGGCAATTGTTTCCTATAAAGACTTCATCGCCAAATCTCAGATCACAATTAGGTCACAATGTCCATCGATCTCGTGGTCCTGGTGTCTTTGATCATCGTGCTGGCGAATCCGACGGTGGCGGTGCGCATCGAGCTCCGATCTGGAACAAGCAAGTGCATATCGGAGGACATCAAGACCGCCGCCATGAGCATTGGAAAGTACGCTGTCGTTAACCCCAACGAGCCCTCTCCGATCCCCGACTTCCACAAGCTCGCCGTCAGGGTATATATTTACACATAATATATATATATATATATATATATGTGTGTGTGGGTACAGCCTCCTCCTCCTAAGGTATTAAAAGCGGCAATCATGATCGATTTTGTAGGTGAGTTCGCCTTCGGGGAAAAACTACCACTTAGGAGAGCGAGTGGAGTCGGGCGATTTCGCATTCACAGCAACGGAAACAGGCGACTACACCACTTGTTTCTGGGCGCCGGAGCGAAGGCCTCCGACCACCGTTATAGTGGATTTCGATTGGCGGAGCGGCATGGCTGCGACGGACTGGTCCAACGTTGCCAAGAGAGGGCATCTCGAAGTAAGACTTTATTATGCGCTTCTCTCCAAAAATTATTTTCTTAAGATACAAGATCATATTTATTTTATTTGGAAAAACACTCATTAACACAAGAAAAAAATAATTAGTTTGAAACATTTTGCATGGTACAAGTTGATCATTTTTTTTAAATTCTACGTACGTGATTGAATCATGAAAGGGTATTTGGAGCGGATTATTATATATGTTGATGAATAAAATGAATAATTTATTTATCATATACTGTATTTTCATGTGTTAGGTTATGGAACTGGATTTGAGGAAGTTGTCTGCCACCGTGGCATCGATCCACGATGAGATGTTCTATCTCCGAGAGAGGTTTGTGATCCTCAACTTCTTCTAATTCTTCTACGTTATACGAAACTAGTGTTTTCTATTTTCGTTCTGTCACTCCCATTAGTTTATGGTGACGGATTATTGTAGCCTCATTTATTATTCATCCTCATCGTAATTCGTATATGACGTGTAATAAAACCTGATAAAATGGGAATTCGATGACACGTCACAAATATATATAGTGAGGACAAAAATACAGGCTCTATACATCTCTGCGACTTGGATAACTCAGCCTTTACAAATAGAAGTTGAATATATAACGTTAATTATGCCTAAACTTGAATACATAATATATAATGCCTATATATATAACAGAGAAATAATAAGCATGATTTTTTTATTATTATTTCAGGGAAGACGAAATGCAACAATTGAATCGATCGACGGACAAGAGGATGGCAACATTCAGCTTCTTTTCGCTGGTGCTTTGCCTCTCTGTTACTGCCCTGCAGCTATGGCATCTCAAGTCATTCTTTGAGAAGAGAAAGATTATTTAACTCCAATATAATTAGTCATATTTCTTTAATTTTCTACTTTGCCAGATGAGCTTAGGAATTTCCTTTCAAGAGTCACGTTTTGACTCCCATGGCTTGTCACTTGTAAAAAAAATAAATGTATATGGCTTGTTATTTTACTCACTCTACATTGTTAAAGAAAGTTTTGTAATTAATCAAAATAATAATTTTACATGATGCTTCGTAAATAAATTTCCCGGTATCGTGTAAAGTAAGAGCTAAGTTCCTGATTATTAAATATATATATATATATATATATATTTATATTAACCTACAACTAAGAAGTTTATTGAGGCCTAATTTAAAACTGTTATGCCGCGTACTTAAAATTATTTTTGAAAGTGATTTAGGCACAGATTGAGATTACTGTATAATTTTTAAATTACTTTTTAAAAATAATTTAATAAAAGTATTAATAGATAAAAGTAATTTAGTGTTCAATATTTTTTTTATTTATATTTTAAATATTGAAAAGACATAAATATAATATATATATATATTAAAATTGTTTAGTTAGGTGTTATGTATTTGAAATATTTTGAATAGTATTTTAAAAATTAAAATATACTGGACAAGTTTTAAATATATTATTTTAAAATACATCGAAATCACATTTTCACTTATTATTAAATTCTTCTCCTACAAGCTTTCCAATGCTGTTTTTATAAGTGAATCAGATTTTTAAAATTAATTATTTAAAAAACAAAAGTTATAGGAAAAATAATAAATTTTATCATGAAAAAAATGATAAAAAGAAAAAAAAATGATAGTGTAATTTATAAGCTGCTTAATAAAATATAATAATTTCAAAATTTCAATTTTGAGTAAGAAAAAGGAAAAACACCTTAAAAATAATTTTATTTTAACTTACTAATACTTATTTATAATGAATTTGAGTGGAATGAAGTGTCTAAATTAGTTGCCCGAATAGACTGTCCCCACTAGGATTTGCAAAATGTGTTAATAAATATTGCATGTTTAAAACTCTTTTTCTTATGCGCAATATTTGTTAAAATTAAAATTCAGTGATTATCACATATGTAGAGAAATTTCAGTGTTTATCATATTATCGTAACGATCTCATCAACATCATTGAGTATCTGGTTTTAAGGACCACGCCTCGTAATCGCTATCTCTCTCTTAATTATGTTTTCTCTGGTGGTGTCAAACTAATAATAATAATATGATTATGGACTTAATTTAGAATGTCTAAAGTTAAACTCACTTATTTTCCTTTTTTTTTTTCCCACATTTAATAGTAATCAAAACATACAACCAAACAAGCAAAAAAAAACCCCAAAAGGACAAATAGTTGCTTTTGTCATTATTCATTGAAGTAATGCCAAGTTCCTACAACGCCTGAACATGTTCAAAAATTATCAAATCCTTCATCATTATTGAATCTGTTTTATTTTATGTAAAGAAACAAAACTATAGATACACTACATAATTCGTATCTAAAGCGTTTCCATTGTGGGTCATATATTTCAGACGAAAACCTAACAGAGACCATTTTTATAACCATATAGCTAAGTAACAAGTTTACTCCAAACACAAACATGTATATTAATTAAATTGTCTCAACTAATTGGTTGAAAAATTATGGCCGAAATAACTAATAATTAAAATTTACAACAACCAATGAACCATTAATAAAAATTGATAATAAAAAAAATACCCGTTTAAATGTGAGGCCATAAATGAAAACCCTAAGGTGATAAATGTCTCTGACATAAGATATTTAAATGTCTCTCGCTTTCCAACCACTAGAGTCTGCAATTTAACGTCTAATTGAGGAACAACAAAAACAAAATATATTAATAGATTTAATGCAAGGTTAGTAGGGGAAACATTGGAACCTCCTAGGGTATTACACTTCCGTATTATTAATTTTATTGAAGAAAAAATGAAATTACAAGGCAAATATCAAATTGATCATTAAGAAGTCGAAAAGGCCCATGTCTGCAATGCAATGAACTTATCGATAAAATAGCATCCACAATGAGCCCATCTTTCAGAATGTGTTTTTTCAGTCGCTATTTTGATTCAATCTGGTTTTGTTATCACTTCTTATATTCTCCGAAGAACATAAAATTTAAATAGTAAAGACTCATCAAAGTAATAATGTCAATTGGACTTTCTCAAGTGTGATGATATTTTGTTCTTTCAAAAAAAAAAAAGAAGTAATAATGTCAACTATTATTCACAAATTGAGAGATTTGATCGCATTTCGGGATCTGAGAAAAAGTCGAGTAATTTTATAATTTATCCCATCCCTCACAATAAGATTTATATAAAATAGTTAAAATACTGAGGAAATATTATCATAACTGAGTGAGAGCTCCTCGAACTAATTGCCTTTTATTTGTCGAAAACATCAATAAATGGTTGATGGGTTCTAACTTCTAACTTCTAAAAAATGAAAGTGTCACGTGCACATCTTGAGAGGCATCACAATTTGATTGGTCATTTATGTCTTTATATCATTTTAATTAATACACAATAGAGCTTGTTTTTGTTAATTGAAATGATAATCAAGTATTGAATTCAAAAGGCTGGTATATTGTTACTTCCTAAAAATATAAATATTGAAAAATGTAAATTCTTTGAAACACTAGTGCGAACGATAATGGAATATTTAGCAAAAACTTGAAAAATAACAACTAAAAAAAAAAAGTTGCCTAATACTCGTTATATACTTAGGAATTATATTGTTCTCTTGAGTTTCATTGGATACTTGATAGCTGGAACGTGGATAGTACTGTATATAGTGTTGTATAGCAATCTAGCAATATTGTGGAAATTATTCTATGATCAAATCCAATGAAACTTTGAGCCTCTTTTTGGCTGAATCAAGATGAGATTGAGATTACCTGTAAAGTGCTCATAATTTGTTCCACTACAAACAAGATCTCCAGTGCCAAACTGAAACATTTTTTTTATCGACTATCAATAATATATAATATATAGTATCTATCTTCTTCTTTCTTTAGGCAATCACTTATATCCTAATTAATTTCCACTCTCAACTACCCTAAAAAGTGGCAAAAAATTATTTACAAATAAAAACCGATGCTCCGAGTTTCAGGTTCGGTAACCAAGGCACATATCACCAGTCATGTGGGTATCAACAGTGGCGGAGCCAGGATTTTAGTTCAGGTGAAGTCTAATTTAAGTATTTTTATTTTATTTATCGCACATAAATAACATGAATTACATAATAACATTATAACACTTATTAAAAATATTAAGGTGAAACACGATATAAATAAAAAAAAATATACGGTTAATATTAGGTACTTCAATCTTTATCAAGTTTAAATTAAATGACCAAGAAAACAATGGCGATTTTTTTTTCTCTCGAAATAAACCGTTTTTGAAAACTTGATAAAATATTTGGTACTTGTGTCATTCATCCAATTAAAATTATTAGATACTCATGCCATTTTAATTTAGGTACTTAATTATTTTGTTCAATTGGTTATTTTAATTTAATGACTTAAATGTATTCACTGGCAAATGACAATGACGAAGATTTTTAAATTACATTATAGAATATAATATAATTAGAAAATAAAAAATATCAAGCATTCATGTCGATTTTAAATTTTTATCAAAGAAACATGGATGAAATTTAAGCTCAAACAAACGATTAATATTAGGTACCTTCAAAAAACATTGGGAACTTATAGTGCTATTTTCTTTAAGAAGAAAGAAAAAAACAATTAAAATGTTTGCAAGAGCATGAATCGATACATTGTTGCTAGGCTTCAGCTAAATGTCTACGGCCACTGTGCTGTAAGCTTTTGTATCATTAAATCAGTTAATTAAATAATTATTCATATACTACTTATGATTCATTGGTAACATGAACATATTAATATTTTTTTTCAAAAAAATTGAGGCGAAGCCCGTGCACACGCTCGCGTACACGTGGCTCCGCCGATGGGTATCAGGCACAACGGGCAGTCCAATGCCTAGCTATATGGTCGATAAGGGCGTGATAAATTAAAACTACAATGTGTATTAAGAATTGTGAAAAGTAAAATGTTTTACATTCACGTTGAAAAAACACTAATGGCAAGAAAAAATTGTGCCACTTTGCAAGATTGATAAGTCTCAAGAACTAGTCACTTGACACTCTATGGTTGCTTACAAACGCCGCCTTCGTTGGTGGTTGCTTACAAACGCCGCCTTCGTTGGTGTCGCCACGACATTGGCTTTGGCTCGGGAGCGAGACCGAAGACTTCATATTAGAAGCGCTAGTGGCATTTTATAGGTGCACCGTGTACTTAAACAACATCGGGGCAAGCGGCTTAAGCTCGGATCTCGTGTTAGGAAATAACTAAGTGAGCAATAATATTTATGTAATTATGTTTGCTATTTATTTGACGTTTTATTTCATATCATAAATAGCAATATTTAATATCGATAAATGACTTTGTAATTGATATGGAAATAAATAGGTAGATACTAAATTATATTAAATAAGGAAATTATGGCCAATCAAGAAAAAAACAATGGGATTCCTTATAATAATATTAGTAGTACGTGAAGCGTTTTCTATTTTCATTTTATAGTTGCATTATATATTTTTTGAAACATTTTCATGAAATCAGTTTGAAAATGAGACTGATTAAAGTTTTGTTGCACTCTATTTTCAAAAAGCAAAATTGAAATAGTGTTTAGTTTAGTTTTTCTATTAAATTATATTTACAACAATAATGAAATCATATTTCATTTATTATTTTTTAATTTTAAAAATATTATTAATTAATTAAGATCAATAGAGACATAAATATATAATATCGTCATCTCCGAACCAAAAGTACCCACGTATTACGGAAAGTTTTTATATTTCCAATCTTCTATTACGTGGCACAAACAACCATTCCGCTACCTCATGTCGTTCACCAACTCATCAGAGTACGACATGTTGATGTCGTTATGTTAAAAAAGTACGACATGTCATTTTGTAACTGGGAGTGAAAAAAAAACACAGCTTCATCGACAAAAAACAATCATTCCCTCAGAATATCAATCCATCATCTCCGACGAGCTTCTCAACTTTCCCTCTTCTCTGTCATAGGCTCTCGATTCGCATTCCGGCCCAATCAATCCCTAACGAAATCCCATTCCAAATCTCTCAGCTTTTCACAGTCGCTGGGAAGAGAGTTATGATGGACTTGCGCAGGGATGCTTCAGGAATGCCTCGCTGGGAGTTTCCGATCCGGTTTCGGAGGTATTTCTAGTGCTATGAGTTTACACATCCAGGCTAGTTCGGTCGATGATAGTAGTCTTAAAGTCTCTCTTAGATCCTTCCGATAACTACACACTTACCATCTTAATTGTCTGGGATTCAGTTCGTCTGTGTTTGGGAAAGTTATCAAACCAAACACAGTGACCATGAATACTCTCCTAAAGGGGTTTCTTGGTGAGGGGAAGATTGATGGTTGACGGAGGTTGTAACCCGGACGTTATTACTTACACAACGTTGCTAAATGGTTTTTGCAAGATGGGCAACGTTAGCGGGGCTGTCCGGTTGCTTGAAAACATGGAAAAGAGCGAAACCTGCAAACCGAACATAGTTTCCTATAGCACAGTAGTTGACGGCCTTTGTAGGAGCGGATTAGTTCTCGACGCTCTCGATCTCGTTTTAAAAATGAAGAAGAAAGGCATCAGTGCAAATGTCGTCACTTACACAACATTGATTCATGGATTGTGCGCAATCGGCGAACGAAAAGAAGCCATGCGTTTATTCGATGGGATGATGAGCAAAAAGATCACTCCCGATGTCCAAACTTTCAGTATTTTAGTCGATACTCTCTGCAAAGATGGCATAGTTGTAGTTGCACAAGATATGATGGAAATAATGGTTCATCAAGGCATCAAACCCAACGTGATCACCTGTAGTTCACTTATGGACGGCTATTGTTTGAGAGGAGAAATTGACATGGCTAGGAATGTGTTAAATAAGCTGATTACCGAGCTTTGTGAACCTGATTTGAATAGTTTCAACACTTGGATCAATGGATATTGCAAGACAAAGAAGATTTCCGAGGCCTTTGAACTATTTAAAGATATTTTAAAACAGAGATTCTTACGAGATGTTGTTACTTACAACACCCTTATTTGAATAAAATCCTAATCCCTTTCGGTTTTTGTCAAGAATTAATAACAAAAAAGTTGTTATACTATTTATAAATGATGAAAGCGAGCATCAATAGATATACATGATTATCTTTTTGCACATGTCTGAAATATAGCAGAGAACTGTAATTAGAATAAACGATAAAACGACATCAATCTGAATAAAAAAAAAAGGTAAAAAAGTAACCAAAACATTATGATAAAAAAAAGTTAATTAAAACATCAGGCTAATGAAGTTAAAAGATATCAATTAACAACTTCTACAATGAAGAAATACATTAATTTCAAAACGACGGTTGAAAAGGATAGCTCAAGCGAAATTGAGTCTAAACTGTTGTTCAGATTTCAATGACAACCCAAAAAATAAAATCGAAACGACATACTAGCGATATATGGAGAAAAATGACATATAATATATTCAACAATTAAACGACAAAAGAAAAAGAAAAACCACAAAAATCAAAGATGTATTCAGAACGACATCAATCAGAATACAATAGCAACGTAGTAAATCCATAATTGACCAGAAAAAACTGTAAAGATTTTATTTAAATCAATCATAAAAAAAAAAACCATAAAAAATGTAAAAAGAAATTGGGGTTAAATATCAAATTCTAGGAGTTAAGGTTTATAGTTTTGTATCGGTTTGCGGTTTCACTTAATCCTAGTCCCGACCCGATTAAGAAAATCGGGAAATCTTAATTTAAACGAAATTTAGACATTTGGGTTCCCAATTTTGAAACTAGGGTCGGGACAAAGCTCAAGATTCCTTATTTTCGCCTTAGTTCTTGATTTAAAAATATACGTATGTATTTGTATATCTTTAAATAATAAAATTTTACTTTAACCTAGGTTTCTCCTCACTGTCAGTTGATTCAACTTTGACGGCATGCTCCTTTTAGACGGTGATTCGCACCTCTCCGCGCTCCCGTCCTTTTGTGATCTGTGCGAGTTTTTCCGTGCTCTTTTATTATAATATACTTTTTATATTTTAGGTCTTGTATGAACATATATAGTTGTACTATTATTATATAGTTTTACTTTTTACGAATTTGAATGTTTCCATGAATTATTTTGTCCCGGCCTGAATATGTAGTAAAATCAGTTGTTGTTAGGTTGACAGACAATTATTTACCCACAAATCATGCCTAAACACTACAAAAATAATACATTTTTCAGATTAAAAAAAAAATCTTAAAAAAATTTGAGTTGCGAAAACCCCAAAATAAATAATAAATATTTTTATTTTGTTAATACGTGGTTAATATATGTTAATAGGATTTATATTTGTTAATGCACGTAATGAACAAAAGGTGTCTATACTGGAGAAAAATATTTGTCACGAAGTTAAATTTGCTAGATAAAATTATATTAAGAAACATTAACATGAATTCCTTGTTCGAAATAAGCATATTAACCATTCAAAACAATTCAAAACTTTATGCATTATCACGAATTAACCATATTAACCTTATACATTAACACGAAGTAACCATAGCAATTTGATCCATTCGAACTGCATCTGCCTCTCCTCCTCCGTGATTTCTTGAATTTCCGGAGCCACAACCTTGAGCGGTTTGTTTTTCTAAGAACGCATTGTTTTCTGTCATACTTTAAAGTTTAAACCCCGCCCCGTTTAGGCCAAACGAAGCTGAATCGTCTTATTTTTATATGTTAATCCAGGTATATTAATACGAAATTAACGAACATTGACACAGACTAACACAAATTAACACATATTTATAGTGCATTAAATTGAACATTAACACGAATTAACAAACATTAACACAAATTAACACGAATCAAATCAAATAAAAATTCATCCAAAATTCATCACAAAATTGAAAAACTACAAGCTGAGATATTGAATCCAAATTCCAATTACTTATATCATACAAAGTTACGATGATATCCGTTATTATAGGAAATATTAATCTAATTTTTTGTTAATTTAAATATTAAAGCAAAGAATTTTTAATTTAAAACATGGATTATTAAAATAAATATCAAAAGGGTAACATTTGAATGAAATTTGTGTTGAAAATACCATGTTATAAAAAATGGTCATTTCCCAAACAGAATACAGAAGTTGGCCAGAATGTAATCTCAACGTTTGTATTTGACTACTACGTGCAATTTTTTCAAACTAGGATCGAAACTGGGACACATTTTTACCATATGAGCCAGGACAAGAAATGGCTAAAATCCTTATTCCGGATCTGAATTCACCACTACTTATATTACTTTTTTTTAAGTAACATATGCTCTCACACCATTTTACATAGTTTACAAATGATTTATACGGAATTTAAATTTTTATAACCTCCAGTTTTAAACTTTGCGAAAATATACTCTCTAAATTTTTAAACACCTCAAATATAATTTGTGATGTAATTTTTCAATTTAGCTCTTCAATTGAAGATTTACGGCACACCCTTTTGTTCCAAAAATCTCAATTCATTCCGTTTTTTTTTCTCTTTCACTTCTTCGTAAGCTTTGTTTGCCTTCGCCTTCGAGCGTTGGGATTATCTCATGACCACTCGCAACAATCTTCCATGGGTCTCCCGCAAGATCATATAGGCCTTGGGTCATTGTTCAAAAAAATTATGAATAAAACCGGCCCCTGATTCTTCAGTTATGAATTTTTTCTGCCCCCGTTCGTTGTTTTAAAATTCTTGTGTTATGAATAGATGATATACAAAGAAAATTAAGTAGAAATTGAGGGTATATTATCTGAATAAAAACTTAAAAAGTATATTTTTATCAAAAATAGAACTAGAGTGTATAAGTTTTTTGAATTCCCTTAGGCATGATGCCAATGCCTAAAAACGACGGCAAAAGTCTCCAATGTACACTAATCACTCTAATCACAAAATTCCATCCAACTAATTGGATGGATGTTAGTCAACTGATGATGTGGCAGTGTTGACCATCTCGCGGACAACCACATGGCAGGCCACGTCATTTTTAATTTGTTTCCACATCATTTCTTTTTTCAATTCTTTAACCTGGCCCACTTTTTGTCTCGCCTTCTCTCACGTTGCCATGTGTCCATTCTCTATTTCCCACACTATGACATGTGTCATCCAAATATCTAGCCTTTTTTTTGCATTTATAAGGTTGAAATCCAAAGTCCAAAGAAACAAAACACTAAACCACCGAAGTTATTTGGTGACAAATTGTAATGAATATAACAATTTAAATAACAAACATATTAAGAGATTATCAAGATAAGTATAATTAACTAAATCATTAGGAAATAATCTCGTATAATTAGCATAACAAGTAGTCCACATTATCTAAAGTTTGGTTTTATATAGTTGGATGTTATCAAGATAAGTATAAAATTTCTGAACAATCAAAAGGGTTTACGTTAGTCGAGTCACATTATTCATTTTTTTTAATTTCTATAGATTTATGATCATCATGTTTATTAACTAATCATAATAAGCTAGTTACAGTAGCTATGCTAAACTCATTTTATTTATTTAATTAGTCGTGATATTGTTAATAATTAGATAAATTTATTTCATATTTATTTTACTTTATTAAATTATCATAAGATGTAAGTATTTAAAACTCTTAAGTAGGATTTACAACTTTAGTAGTATTTTCAGCAACTACCCGAAAATAAACTTATAAGTAGGATAATATTTACAACTTTAGTAGTATTTATTTACAACAACTACCCGAAAATAAACTTATAAGTATGATAATATTTACAATTTTAGTAGTATTTTCAACCACTACCTGAAAAATGACGGATAATAATCGAAAAGATATCTCACCTATTAATGGATATGTTTGCTATTTAAATTGTCATATCCATTACATTTTAACACCAAATACCTTTGATGTAGTAATTTAGTGCTTTGTTTATCTAGTTTTGGTCATGGTTCCAAACTACAAATACAAAATATAAAAGACGTGGCAATTTTTAAAAAAACAAAATGACATGGCGTGCCACGTAGAGGTCCGCGTGTTAGTCAACACCTCCATATTATCATTTGACTAAGAATCATCCAATTAGTTGGATGGAATTTTGTGATTAGAGTGATTAGTGCACATTGAGGACTTTTGCCATCGTTTTTGGGCATTGGCATCATGCCTAAGGGAATTCAAAAACATTGGCCACTTATGCCGCTAATTACCCTAAAAAAAACTTTCAACGCTCATTTAATAGTATTTAAAGTGGGACGATGGAAGTTTATCAGAAATACACATGGGTGATTGGCTGATTGCTCATTTTCTTGAATATTAACTCGATAGCATAGAATTTGAAATGGTCCTAAAGAAAATAGATTGTAACAAAATAAATGAAAATCCAATGCAGGGTCCACAAGATCATGCAATGTTCTGTTCCCATTTCCCTTGTTTTGTTATTGCATTACAGTACACCCTTATTTAGTTTTCATATGTTTTATTTATTAATATACAGCTAGGGTCCCATACACTGATAGATATATAACATTAACATCAATATATATGTCCATCAAACAAACTTAAGTCTTCACATGAGTGATTGTCATAAATGATCCATCAACTTTCTATACTATGCAATTTTTACATATGAACTTTTATTCAAGCAGTGTCTCACCTAAATTTTTATAAATTGGCATATTTCCCCTAACCAATTAAAAAAAAGGACAAAAATTAGTAAAATTACTACATTACTACTAGGCATTAAAAAGACAAAAATATTAATTTGCAGAACACATTACTTATAGTTGGGAAATAATTATACGTATGAGTGATAGAGTAGCTTATGTCACTCACGGCTCACTAACAATTAAAAGAATATATATTTACATATATATAATATTTAATTAAAAATAAAATATTAAGTTTTTTTATTCTTTTCTTAGGCTTTGGGTTCACGGTTCACCCGTGCCTACGCAAGATTATTTTTATCAATTAGTTATAAAACAAGGACGATACAGATTACATGACTATTAGGGGTGTAATCAGAGTGGATATCCATTTTTTTTTATTTTGGAATACGCGATTAAAAAAGTTTTGTTCAAAGTGCTGAGATTAATTTTAAGGTTAAAAGTGAAATACGTACCATATATTCAAGCTAGTACTAAAAGAGGTATTTTTATTAAACAAGCGTGCTTTCCACTAAAAAACGACAGTATTATCTCTAGTCGTCTACAATCAAAGCCCACCCGTACGAAAAAAGGCCCACACGCCTCCAACGTGAAGCCGCCCGCTCTGGATCAGCTCCCCGAGTTACAGTGACTAGACAGAGCAACGCATGCCAGCCTGGCACCTTTTCCCCCTCTCTCTCTCCTCTCAACTTGCCTTCTCTCTTTCAATTCCTTTCTCGTCCTCTCTACTCTCACGCGTGGACCCCACGTCAAAAAATACCCTGCGAAATACCCAAAATACCCCTGCCATCTCGGACAAATACACGCAAAGCGCAAAACAGCTAACAAAAGCCTCGCATCGCTCCCTCCACAATGCCACCACCACCGCACCGACGCGCGTTGCTCACACTCTCTCTCCTCCTCGCCGTCGCCGTCGCCGTCGCATCCGCGGCGGCGACCGGCGAAATCCCGGAGTTTCGAGAAGCTCCGGCGTTTCGAAACGGCAGGGAATGCGCTTCCCCGAAGAACGACTCGTCCTCGATCATCCACATCGCCATGACGCTCGACGCGACCTACCTCCGAGGCTCCATCGCCGCCGTGCTCTCCGTCCTCCAGCACGCCTCGTGCCCGCAGAACGTCGCCTTCCACTTCGTCTCCGGCGGATCCGACCGCCGCGTCGAGGCGCTCCGGCGGACGGTGGCCTCCACATTCCCGTACCTCCGCTTCCACGTCTACCACTTCGATCCGAATCTGGTGCGGAGCAAGATCTCGTCCTCCGTCCGCCGCGCGCTGGACCAGCCGCTCAACTACGCCAGGATCTACCTCGCCGATCTCCTGCCGTACTCCGTCCGCCGCGTCGTGTACCTGGACTCCGACCTGGTCGTCGTCGACGACGTAGCGAAGCTCTGGCGGATCCGGCTCGGCGCGCGCGTGCTCGGCGCGCCGGAGTACTGCCACGCGAACTTCACGTCCTACTTCACCGCGCGGTTCTGGTCGAACCCGGCCTTCGCGGCGGCGCTCCGGGGAAGGAAGCCGTGCTACTTCAACACCGGCGTGATGGTGATCGACCTCTGGAAGTGGCGGCGGGGGAGGTTCACGGAGCGGCTCGAGCAGTGGATGCGCATCCAGAAGCGACACCGGATCTACGAGCTCGGCTCGCTGCCGCCGTTCCTGCTCGTCTTCGCCGGCGACGTGGAGCGAGTCGAGCACCGGTGGAACCAGCACGGCCTCGGCGGCGACAACCTCGAGGGCCTCTGCAGAGACCTCCACCCGGGCCCGGTGAGTCTCCTCCATTGGAGCGGCAAGGGCAAGCCGTGGCTGAGGATCGACTCGAAGCGGCAATGTCCGTTGGACAGTCTCTGGGCTCCGTACGATCTCTTCCGCCACAAGTCGCTGTTCGGCGACAGCTGAGAGCTCCGATCGCCGCCGCTCACGGCGGATTCGAAAAGACGGAGAAGGACAGTGCGGGAATTACCCATGTACCCCTCGCATTAAAGACTAGCGGCGTGACAGGTGGGAGGGCATATCCGTCCGCGTGTACAAATTTGGAAATTAACTTTCGTGTCTGTTACGCGTATAGTAATAGTAAGTAACGATAGGGATATGGAAAATGTGACGAAATTGTTTTGGGCGTGTGGAGGGTGACAGTAAATAGTAAATACTATTTTTACGGCGGGGCTGTGATGGTGACACGTATCGGGAATTTATGTCTAATGCTGAGAAAGTGGATAATTGTCACTTGATTAGGTGAAAATTTAGAGGTATAAATAAAGCGTAATCAGTCGGTGGCATTTTGAGAAATTAGATTAATGATAATTCGTATTTGTAACTATCTTTTCATTGATTGCATTAGTATTGGCCGGGGCCCATGATGTCCACTGAGGACTTTTTTTATTTTATTTTTTATTATCATAAATAGCTCATCTACGTAAATGTATCACTATATTACTAATCTTTATTTTAATAAAAAATTAAAGACTATAAAATAATGGTGAGGTTTAAATTAGATCATATCCAGCTAACTTGTATTAAGTCAGAGACACGTGTAAGTATTTAGTTAAATCGTAACGAAACCGATGGAATTAGAGTTCAATGCGATTTTGTAACTCTTTATTGAGAATAAACTAATACGCTTGATAAAAAATAAATACTTATTTCGCAAATATGTTTTTAACTATTTATGATTATTGTGTTTCTTTATTCGATATTGGTAATTGGATAAAGGTCGAGAGTTTTATTCGCTAACGTGCTTTGAATAGTCCTTCATAAATTTGCGGTAGTAGTTCGCTAATCCGAGAAACGACCGAAGTTCCGGAACGTTCGTCGGTTCCTCCCATTCCACAATTGCCGTGATCTTCCGTTCGTCCATCCGAATCTGCCCCGCGCTGATCCGGTGCCCCAAAAACATGATCTCTGTTCGGCAAAATTCGCACTTCTCCCTTTTGACGTAGAGCTTGTTTTCTCTAAGGCGTGAGAAAACCCGTCGCAGGTGTCCTAAGTGCTCGTCCAGCGTCCTGCTGTAGATCACGATGTCGTCTAGGTAGACGACGACGAACTCATCGAGAAACTCATAGAGCACGTCGTTCATCAGATTACAAAACGTAGCAGGGGCATTAGTCAGTCCAAACGGCATTACCAGAAATTCGTAAGAACCGTACCTCATAACACATGTCGTCTTCGGTTCGTCGCCCTTTGCTATCCGGACTTGCCAATATCCGGACCGGAGGTCGAGTTTGGTGAAGATGGTGGCTCCTGACAGTCGGTCAAATAAGTCTGTCACATTCGGGACCGGGTACTTGTTCTTCACCGTGACCTTGTTCAGCGCTCTGTAATCGATGCACATTCGGAGACTCCCGTCTTGCTTCCTCTGAAACAGCACCGGTGCTCCGTAGGGTGCCTTTGAAGGCCGTAGATAACCTGCCTCGAGCAGCTCATCCAGTTGTTTCCTCAGTTCCGCCAACTCCAATGGCGACATCCGGTAGGGGGCTCGTGCGGGAGGCATCGCTCCGGGCTCGAGCTCAATCCTATGATCAATACCTCTCTCCGGGGGAAGGACCTTTGGTAAGGCCGAGGGCATGATGTCCTGAAAGTCCTCGAGAACATCCAAGATGTCGGCTGGGATCTCTTCATCCTTGTCCATCTCTGAGATTTCCACCAAGGTAGCTAACATCGAGACTTCGCCTTTCTTCAAACGTGCCTT
This sequence comes from Parietaria judaica, assembly GCA_954871525.1. NCBI lineage: Eukaryota > Viridiplantae > Streptophyta > Magnoliopsida > Rosales > Urticaceae > Parietaria > Parietaria judaica. Next base: position 30,157,976 of record OX940870.1, read on the forward strand.
AAACTGTGCTGCCGATTGCAGCAAGGGTTCCTTCCTTTTCACTTCCCCGTCGTATTGCCCCTGGATGAATTGAGGGCACTTCTCATCATAGAACATTATCCCACCGAGGTGGGGGATAACTCCGGCTTTCGCTTGCAGATAAAACTCGAGACCCAAGATGAGTTCAAAATCGTCTAAGGGAAAGACTATGAATCGGCACTCACCTTGCCACTTGCCCATCTTGAGGAGGGCTTTGGTCGCCCCTTGAGCCGGTTTGGCTCCCGTGTTTACGGCTTTGATGTGGGTCGCACTCTTCGTCGTGGAGAGTCCGAGTCTGTCTGCTACTGATTGCGAAACGAAGTTGTCTGTGGCTCCTGTGTCCGCCATTGCTCGTACTGGCTTCCCTGCCAGTGTCACGTCGAAGTAGAGTAATCCTCGTCGAGCAGGGGCTTGAACCGTCATGGCGTTGAGTGACTGGAGCATGTTCATTCGAGGAGGTGTTTCTTCGCTTCCTTCAGGTGCTGGGTCTTCGGTGATGAGAGCGGTAAGCTTTTGTCTCCTCGGGCACTCCCGAGCAGCGTGAGGGCCTTCACAAAGGAAACAGGCGAATCCTGTCTTGTTGTTCTTAGAAGGTGCTTTCGGCCTCGAAGATCCCTCGTCGTGTCGCTTTTCCCATCGGGGGTTCTTCAGCTTCCCCTTCCGGTTCTCATCCCGAGCCTTCCGACCATCGGTCTGGTTAGAAGGTGGCCCGTACTTGAAGTCGACTAGTCCGTCTGCCGCTGCGATAGCGCCTTGCAAATCTCGGACATTCTGTCGCCTCAGTTCGGTTTGAGCCCAGTTCTGCAGACCTGAAAGAAAATTGAAAAGCTTGTCTTCGTCTGACATGTTCTTGATGTCGAGCATTAGCGAGCTGAATTCCTTCACGTATTCCCGAACGGATCCCGTCTGTCTCAGCTTCTCTAAGGCATCCCTTGCAAGCCAAGCTGCGTTGAGCGGTAGGAATTGCGTCTTCAGTTCCGTCTTGAGGTCTTCCCACGTCGTGATCTCCCTCCCGTCCAGATTAGTCGCATCATCAGTTAAGCGTGTGCGCCACCAAAGCTTGGCATCGCCTTGGAGGTACATACTGGTGATGGTTACTTTGTCTTCGGGGTCGACGTGGGCGGCTTTGAAGTACTGCTCCATGTCCCAGAGGAAGTTCTCCAGCTCCTTTGCGTTGCGGGTGCCGCTGAAGTACTTCGGGTCGGGGACCTTCACTTTGGAGCTGCCTCCTTTGTTGCCGTCATTCGTTGGGTTTGCCAATAACCTGCGAATTAACCTCATATCGGAATCCAGGTCAAGAAAACGATCAGAGAGAACCTTGGAGAGGTCATCCATGCGGTCGCTGGTTTCGTCTTGAGCGGCCTTGATGATCTGCCTTAACTCCTTGTTCTCCTCGGTAAGAATCTCCACTTGATCCTTGAGCGTCTTGAGCTGGTTCACCAAAGATGGTGCGTCGGGAATTGGTTCGCCCACCAATTCTTGAATCGTGTTGACTCGCTGATCTAGCGCGGCCACCGTCGTCACCATCGTGACAATGATGAAGTCTTCAAGCTCTGATACCACTTGTCACAGGGTAATTTTTCGACTAAGTATTTAAACTAAATTCCCTATGCGGCGCCGAATCCTCCCAAGGATCCGAACAGCCTTATGCGGATAATAACGATGATCAAACTTAAAGTAAGCACTCACGACACAACAATCTTACGGGGCACACCCCAACCAAAGCTTTATTATTAATCGTAAGCAAAGGACTAAGAAACTCTAAAGCCTAAAGCCTATACTCGAATTTCCCTCTAAGTCTGAATGAATAAAATAGCCAACATGGCTTAGTATTTATAAGCTAGCTAAGAAACCTAATCCTACTCGAATTACAACTCTGGGGCGTTATCCAATCTTCTAGAATTCTCCTTGGACGCGTTATCTTTAAGCCAGGCGCAATCTTCACTTGATGGCGTGTGCAATCCGCGTGGAAGCTTCCCAAAACGTGTGGGTGACGCTGACCGAAACCGCGTGGGTGAGGCTGGCTACCTCGCGCGGGTGACGCGCGCTGCGTGACCGCATGGGTGATGCGCCCCTTGCTGCCTGCGCGCACTCGCTGCCCGGATGGCGCGTCTTCTCGCGAATGGGCCTGGCAGCCCATTAGCTTGGCCCGTGGACTTGGCTTTTCTCTAACGCTCCCTTGGCGCCCGTGTAGGATTTTTCCCGCTTCTCAAATACTTTGCTCGGCCCACCGAGGCTTTTCTCGCGCTAGGCCTCGTACCTTGCGCTTGGGAGACTTGGTGAGTCTCCCTCCCGTGCGTCACAGCGCTCGGGCCCTTTTATCGGACTAAAGGGGTGTGACAGTAAGTAACGATAGGGATATGGAAAATGTGACGAAATTGTTTTGGGCGTGTGGAGGGTGACAGTAAATAGTATATACTATTTTTACGGCGGGCTGTGATGGTGACACGTGTCGGGAATTTATGTCTAATGCTGAGAAAGTGGATAATCGTCACTTGATTAGGTGGAAATTTAGAGGTATAAATAAAGCGTAATCAGTCGGTGGCATTTCGAGAAATTAGATTAATGATAATTCGTATTTGTAACTATCTTTTCATTGATTGCATTAGTATTGGCCGGGGCCCATGATGTCCACTGAGGACTTTTTTTATTTTATTTTTTATTATCATAAATAGCTCATCTACGTAAATGTATCACTATATTACTAATCTTTATTTTAATAAAAAATTAAAGACTATAAAATAATGGTGAGGTTTAAATTAGATCATATCCAGCTAACTTGTATTAAGTCAGAGACACGTGTAAGTATTTAGTTAAATCGTAACGAAACCGATGGAATTAGAGTTCAATGCGATTTTGTAACTCTTTATTGAGAATAAACTAATACGCTTGATAAAAAATAAATACTTATTTCGCAAATATGTTTTTAACTATTTATGATTATTGTGTTTCTTTATTCGATATTGGTAATTGGATAAAGGTCGAGAGTTTTATTCAAGCAAATTGCTAAGCATTCTTGTATTTAAATTAAGGGTAAACTGCGGCTAATGTATTCAATGTTTGATCTTTTGCGAATTATGTATTCAATGTTTATTTTTGGTGGCTAATGTACCTAATGTTTGATTTGTTAGATATTTTCGTGTTTTCCGTTAGTTGACCGTTAGAGAGTTATCCTCCTCTTCATATACACTTTTCGTATTTTTGACATAACTCACTCATTTTTTGTCCAACTTTTATGCACGACCCATGGTTAGAAAGATAAGAGATAGATCTACAACTTTTTTATTTTAAGTTTTGTAAAATAAGTTTTATAAAAATACGAAATTTCAAATACAACGTAAAATTAGACGTTAGTTTAATACAAATATTTTTTTCGAGCAAATTTTAATATATTTAATGACTTTATATGGTGAAACGTAAAACTAAAAATTTGTAGATATATTTTTATCTTTCTAACGGGTGTTTATTTATTAATTTTGGATAAAAAATGAGTGAGTTGTGCCAAAAATATGAAATATGTGATGTGAAATAATCTTTCATATTTTTGGCATAACTTACTCATCCTTTGTCCAAAATTTATAAATAAACATCCGTGGAAAGATAAAATATTTATCTAGAACTTTTAGTTTTACATTTCATCATAAAAAGTCATTAAGTATATTAAAATTTTCTCGAAATAAATATTTTGCATTAAACTTACGTCCAATTTTACGTTGTATTTGAAATTTTGTATTTTTTGAAAACTTATTTTACAAAACTTAAAACATAAAAGTTGTAGATCTATCTCTTTTATTTTCAACCATAGGTCATGCATAAAATTTGGACAAAAAATGAGTGAGTTATGTCAAAAATACAAAAAAGTATGCATATAGAGGAGGATAACTCTCTAACGGTCAACTAACGGAACACACGAAAATATCTAACAGATCAAACATTGGGTACATTAGCCACAAAAAATAAACATTGGGTACATAATTTGCAAAAGATCAAACATTGTGTACATTATTCGTAATTTACCCTTAAATTAAACTAATGGCAACAATTGAACAAGAAAAAAATTGCGTCCACTTATGCAGTTCGTTAAGTGTGTGATTGAGACTCGAGTGAAGTTAGGCGTTTCGATTTTACCTTTGATTTTTTTTTAGAAAACAACAAAGTGCCGACAAGAAAAAGAAGATAGAAACGACAATAATAAGAAGCCATAAACACTGACGAAATAGGGTAACAACTACCGACACTACCGTAAAATCAGACTGCAACAGTACGGTAAGCGAAAGCAATATCTAATTAATATCATGCAAAATCAACAAAAATCAATCTCAATTCATCAAAAGTTATATCACAATACGGCAAATACATTGACAAATTTTTGCACTAATTCAATGATCAAAACATTATTGTTAATGCTGTAAAATAGATTAACACAAAAATTGATTTAGGGTTTGATCCCAAGCCGGATCTAGAGATCATGTAGTGGTCGAAAAGGGCAAATTGCCTAATTCCTTGTCTGGTATGGGCCGAAAATTGTTTCAAGATAATCCGTCTTTGCTTTCATTTCCGACAAAGTCTTCTTTGTCCCGAGAGAAGTTTGAATGATGTCACTCTCACTCCTGAGCAAATTTTGGAGGAGTTCGTTGATTCCGGACTCCTTCTTGAAAAAAAAAACATCATTTTCGAGGTAAGCTCGAAGGAGTAGTTGATCCAGGACTTTATCCACGAAGAATAAATAAACTTAAACTTAATAGAGGCCGGAGGTGGGACCTCCGTCGCTGACTCTGACGCTCAGTATTAATCGATTACTTTAAAAGTTCAAAAAATGTGAGTAAATAAGAGAGCTTACCAAAAGTATCAAGGCAGATAAGTATTTATAGAGAACGAAAAGTGAAGTTTTGAACCCGAGTATCTTTAAAGACCCTTGAGTTGTGCACTGCACGCCTCGAAAGTGTGTTTTTGTGCTTGAGGCTCACTTGCGCATACAAATCTAAGGCAACTATTTTCATGTTAAATAGATAAAAATAAAAACGTTTTTTTCGAAGGCCCAAACGAGCGAAACTCTAGAAGAAAAAAGATATATTGAAACCAAAGAGTATATGGGTCAACAGTTCGTGCAAGGTCCGTTTCTTTGTTACGTTCTGGTCCTTTCAAATAGGTCTTTTTTTTTTTTTAAATCCCCTTTCAAATAGGTCTATTTGCCCTGTAAAAGACTAATGCTCCATGTATTTCTCAACCCAAACTAAAAAAGTTAGTCACATTCAGAAGCCCAAGACATCATTCAGAAGCCCACTAAAAAAACAAACAAATATTGATTTACGATCTTATTGAGAAAATTATCCGTATTGGATTTGGACCATTAAACTAAATATTTTATTTAGAAGTTATGGATGTAGAGTAAATAAAAGTACTTAATTTTCTTTTCTTCAAAATAACGCAGTATCTTCTAAAACTAAAAGGTGTGTTGGTTAAATACTTAATAATGTAACTTGGTCTCATAGTAACTTCATTGAGGGCCGGCCGTGAGGGTATATATGGTAAGCATGGGTCTACAATAAGTTTTCACCTAATGATACTGAAGGGTCCCAAATAAAAAAAAAAAGAATTTATATTATACACTTAGCATTGAAATTTAATTTTATAATTAAGGCAGGGGCCCCAAAATTGATTTTCGCCTAGGGCCCCGACAAACTCAGGGTCGGCCTCCATTATATACATATTCAAGAGGTCACGAGTTCAAACGTCATGTGATTTATATGAGTTCCCCATTTACATATGTAAACTTTGTCAATAGTGCCACCTGTTTTTTACATTGAATATATCTAGTAATGCGAAAGTGCATTGTAACTGTTATGTGCATTTTTTGAAACATATAAAGATTGAACCCTCTTTGGTAAAAGTCAAAGTCCACCGACGAAGTCGAACACAAGAGGCCCGCGAGCCAACGCATTTGGCGAGACCCGAAGCTATGAAGGCAAAGACGAAGACAAAGGCCCACAAACCAAGACATTAGCGAGGCCCGGAGCCAAGAAGACGAAGAAGGCATAGCCTTTAATCAGAAAGGCACCTCGAGTGACGAGGTTTCTTGCCCTGTCAAACCCCTTGCCTGGCGAGGTACTTTGCCCTGGCGAGCCCCTCGCCCGACGAGGACCCTGGCCTGGCAAGCCCCTCGCCACAGCGTGACGAAGGGGTAACTCACAATTATTCCACACGACGAAGAGATCGGAGCTTACGAAGATTCCCCCGGACTCATTTATTACATGTGTATCTCTCCCATTAAAATATTTAACATGAAAAATCTAAAAATATGAAGAAAAAAAAAGAGAGTATTAATTTAAATTATAAACGTAAAAAATTCAAAATTAATAATGACATACAATCAACCGAATAAAAATAAAATAAAAAAATCGCGTTATAACTTATTACAAACATTCTTAATTTTATCGAAATTATCCTAATTATTGTGTATATAATTAATTATATATAAAAATAAAGGTAGAATTATGGGTCCACGTGGCAGTTGTGGGTGCGAGTAAGGGAATATCGGAAACCTGGATCACCCAAATGATTTCCCTGCACAAAATGAAACTGAAATAACTCACTGTCTTAGAAGATTTGTGGTCTCACGAAACTCTCACTCGCCCATGGCTGCCTCGCTCTCGCCCAGGCTCGTCGGCGTCGCCGCCAAGCCCACCCCGCCGCCGCCGACCTCTCCCTTCCTCGGAAAGAAGCTCGCCGAATCCGGCCTCAAGCTGAAGCCCGCGAGCTCGCCTGCGCGGTCGCTCGCCGTGTCGGCGGGGCTGGTGGAGGCGGCGCACGAGGCGTTCCTCGGCGTGGGCGTGGGGCTGCCGTGCACGGTGATGGCGTGCGGCGACATGATCTACCGGAGCACCCTCCCGAAGCAGAGCGGGCTCACGCTCACCGCGCCCGGGGCCGTGCTGGTCCTCGGCGCGCTCTCGTACCTCTGGGCCACGCCCGGCGTCGCGCCCGGCTTCTTCGACATGTTCGTCCTCGCCTTCGCCGAGCGATTCTTCAGGCCCACTTTCAAGAAGGTCGGTCAAATCTAGTTCTCTTGCTTCAAATACTTAGCTAATTGTAGTTCAGACATGTAAAGTTTTAGGATTTTGAAGAATTTAACGACTGAGAGCTCTATGATTGTCCGTTGCTGATGATCGAGCATTTTTGGGATCTTGTTGTTGGTTTATTCCCTTTCAAGGTCTTTCGAATCCTTATGTTCTGCGCTTTCGGATCGTTTGGTTCGGTTGTTCGATTTGGCTTCTTCGTGTTTGAGTTGAGCGTTTCGGAATCGATTTCTAGTGTCACAAAGCTTTCAGAGAATTTGAGAACTGAGAAACTTTTTTTTTTTTTCGTAGAGAATAAAACAAAGTCTGTGCAGAATTTGAAAATTGATGATCAAACATTGTAAAGTCAATTCGCGGCCTAAAAGCGGTCGAAAGAAAAAATCACGTTTTATGAAACACATGAAGAGATAGAGTACGATGTCTTGTTAAGCAGTTTCTGAAATCCAAGATAGTTTCGGTGTAGAAAGCTCGTGTCGATATGGTTTTGTAGAATTTGAGAATTTACCGGGCACTCGGTGATTTGACGATGGAAGATTTTTTGAATGTTGTTAGTTTATTTTGCTTACAGGATGATATTGTTTTGGGGAAGAAGTTGGGTGAGGGAGCTTTTGGCGTGGTTTATCGAGTTTCATTGGCTAACAAGCCTTCTTCAAAGGTATTTCCGGGATAAGTAGTATATTAATAAGCTCTATTCATGGAGTTCTTCACTTCAGCTGAATTCGCATATTTCTTGAGCTTATATTGATTGAATAAATGTATTGCTTGTCGATTTACTTTACTTTGCCAACTATAATATATAAAACTTTTAAGTTGTAACAATTAGCAAGGAAATAAATTTAATATTGGAAAATAAAATATAATTTGTTTTTTGGCTGATCAATAGAAAGAAGGCGACTTTGTATTGAAAAAGGCAACTGAATATGGCGCGGTAGAGATTTGGATGAACGAGCGTGTTCGACGAGCTTGCGCAAACAGCTGCGCCGATTTTCTGTATGGTTTTCTCGAGGTGTTGCTCTCTAATGACTTCTTGTACCATAGTAGCTAACTATTTAAGGTTTTCATTACTAGTTTCGTTTCAATTCTGTGGCTTTTTTCTAATGTTTACGGCTATTTCATAAAAATTTCTACAGTGCTCTTCAAAGAAAGGTTCCGAGTATTGGCTCCTATGGCGGTTTGAAGGAGAGGCCACTCTTGCGGATCTTATGCAGAGTAAAGAGTTCCCCTACAATGTTAGTAATTTCTCTCTTTTCCGATTGGTCGCTCTTTCTTACTTGGAAATCAGATCATTATCTTTGATTGAAATCGGCATCTAAGATCTGGTAGTTAGATTTATCAACTAGGCGATTGAACTGTTTCATATTTACTAGAACTTTTAAAGGCGTTTGATTCTAGTAGCCAGCAAACAATAACGTGTAATTTAGGGTTTCAATTTCAGGTAGAGACGATGATTCTCGGAGAAGTTCAGAATTTGCCGAAAGGCATCGAAAGGGAAAACAAAATCATTCAGACAATTCTTAGACAATTGTTGTTTGCATTGGATGGCCTTCACTCGACCGGGATTGTGCATCGAGACATTAAGCCCCAAAATGTCATCTTCTCTGAAGGTATATAATAATAAATATATTCCATTGTGCATTTATTTTATTTCCGAGAGCTATTTTTGTCAAGGCGTGAGCGCTGATTCTCCTCAAATATGAGCAGATTCTCGTACGTTCAAGATCATCGATCTCGGGGCTGCAGCGGATCTGAGAGTGGGAATCAACTATATCCCGAAGGAGTTTCTTCTGGACCCTAGGTAAACCCTATATTACACATTAGATTTAATAACAGGTTTTAGTCAGCAAGATTTTTTCCTACTAAATTAAGCGTCTTCCGGTCAATTATGTCTTTAAGATATTTTTTTTTCTCGTTTGAGCACTTAGGATTTCGACATCTCCTATAGGCACCTAACATTGAGCCATTGAGAAGTTTCCTGCTTTGTTTTGTCTTAACTCTCTTAGCATCGTTTAAAGAGCACTCGACCTTTCTTTGAAGGAAAGATTGGGTTTGTTCCTTTGCATCGCAATAAAGGAAAAGGGGATTTATCGCATCGGTGAATATCCGTTGGTCCAAACTTTTTTTTTGGATTCTATCATCCTTCTTCTGTTTTATGCATGAAATAAGTACAGCATTACCCCCAAAAGCTTGAATATAAATGTGGAACTCAACTATCACTTACTTAAGTGTAATCACGAAGCGTTCCTTCTTAATTAAATTTGCAGATATGCAGCACCCGAACAGTATATCATGAGCACTCAAACTCCATCGGCTCCTTCAGCCCCTGTGGCGACAGCATTGTCTCCCGTCCTATGGCAGGTTGGCCTTTAAACCACCCCAATAAAATTCCATTTGTATGATCCTCGACCTTACTTACTTCATCAGAAAATGAAGTTTTTGTTTGTGAATTTAATATATTTTTCTTTAACAGCTGAATTTGCCCGATAGATTCGACATCTACAGCACGGGCCTCATATTCCTCCAAATGGTGAGCTATAAATATACTTGACTATATCACATACTCACTACACTGGTAGAACATTCTTCCAAGTTATCACAAAATCTTAATCTCCAACTGTAATTACTATTGATATAGTACAGCTCTGTACATGGCTCTAGTTTAATGTGAAACATATACCGTCAAGCTAATGTTATGTCCCGGGATCTCAATCTCATAAAGGGAGCCGTGGTTTCACTTTCGAGCCTCACTCTTCTTAAAGCCTTGTCATTCCATTCTAAAGAGACGCTACACTAACTAATTTTAAATTTTAAGAGCATAATCTCCGGCTTCATTTCTCTTTCATTTCGGGTTTCTTAATATATTGAGGTTTACTTACCTAACGGCCCGGGCCGGGATCAAACACTAAACCTAATTATCCCAAACCCTAAAACATAATTACTCAAACCCCAACACAATTCACTAATTAAAATAACAACAAAGTAAGACTAACATATCAACTGATACATAATTAAATAATACTAATGTTAATGTTAAATTACAACTAGATCACTTATTCAGACACAATAATACACTTCTAACACATTACATGTATCCCCCAATGTTATTATAGGCATTTCCGGGCATGAGGACGGACAGCGGGCTGATACAGTTCAACCGGCAGCTGAAAAGGTGCGAATACGACTTAGTAGCGTGGAGGAAGACGGTGGAGCCCCGAGCGGCCACTGAATTGAGGAGAGGGTTCGAACTCTTGGACTTGGACGGAGGGATCGGGTGGGAGCTGTTGACATCCATGGTGCGATATCGGGCGAGGCAGAGGATCAGCGCCAAGACGGCTCTGGCCCATCCCTACTTCGACCGAGAGGGCCTCCTCGCCCTCTCCTTCATGCAGAGCCTCCGGCTGCGCCTCTTCCGGGCCACCCAGCAGGACTACAGTGAGGCCGCCACCTGGATCATCCGCCTCATGGCCAAGTCCGGCACAGAACAGGATGGTGGCTTCACCGAAGCTCAGTTGCAAGAACTCAGAGTATGTTGCTACTTAAAAAAAAAAAAAAAAAAAAAAACCAATTGCACTTGGCCCCTAATAACTGGGGGTTCAAGTTTGACATCAAAAATCGGATTCTATTACTTGTAATATTTTGAAAATGGGTTCCAGTCTCGGTTTATATTTTGTTCATAAACAATTTTTAATTCTTAAAAATTCGGAATTTCGGTATGGGTTTCTAAAATTCATAAAACCAGAAACGATTACGGGTTTCTTACCTGCTTAAAAACATACATAATGGGTGACATGACATGCAATAATGTTAGGCAATAAGTGTTAGTTAAGTAACCTTTTTTATTTCTGCAGGAAAACAATGACTTTTTTTCCCCTTATAATCGCGCGTAATTAAGTATTTTTGTCACGTCAATTCCGAAAATGCAGGAAATAAAGCCTAAAAAGAAGACAAATCCGCAGAGGAACGCGCTGGCTTTGGCGCTTCGGCTTCAGAGGAAGATCGTAAAAACGGTGAACGAGAGCGTGGACGAGCTCCAACGCCGGAGGAAGAGCATGTGGTGGAGCCGATGGATCCCAAGAGAGGAATAATGTGGTAAAAAACCGAACTGCTTATATATGTTTTTTTTGTTTTGTGTTGTGTAAATTTTGTGTAGCAGTAAATTACTGAAACAATAGGGGATCCTTAAGATAAAAAGATAAAATTAGCTGGAATCTGATCATATAAACATACCTGGAATCTTTTGTACACACGTGTACATGTAAATGTAAATGCCTCGATGGGATATATCTATATACATAGTAAATTTCATCAACTCGGAGATGTGCATTTTTTTTACTCTTCTAATTTGAATAATTGAATTATTGGTTTGGTCCTAGAGATTTCTTATATAAAAAATAAAATGGCAATAATGCCCCCGTGGACTGAAGTTTGCCCCCGTACTCCAAAAATGTCACACATTGCTCCTTGCAGAGTTAAAAATGACAAATTTTTAATTCAAACTTAATAAATTGCTTGAGAATAATTTTATAATTATAAGGGCAGTAGTACCCCTATACTTTTATGATGCAAAACATTGTGGACATTTTCTTTTTCTTTTTCTATAATTTGAACGCAACATAATTTATTTGAGGATAATTTCGTCTATCTTATTAAATTTTTCCGAATTCTATGAGGTTCTGACATTTTTTGTATAGCCGAATCTATCAATTACTTCCCACCATTTTTATAATTTAGTGTATATTTAATTTTTTTTAAAGAATTATAATTTAGTATATTGATTGTGCCTGGCTATTAATTGAGGAAAAAACAGTCAAGTAAGTAGTGTAAATGATTTTTTTTAATCTCTTGAGTAAGTAGTTAATATTTTTTTATTTTTCATTTTAACTCACAGGCGGTCATGTGTTTTTTTTTTCATAAAAAATATATAGATATTATAATTGTTCAAAAATACAACAAAATTAAAAGTAACTTTCGAAAAAATTAAAAAAGGTATAGAGACATTTTGGGCCAATTACTCTTACTAGAACCCACATGGCCTTCTTTTTGGTCCTATTTTACCAGACTGAGGCACTTTCATTGATACTGATTTGTCTGCAGAAACTCAAACAACAAAGAGCTTCATCAATTTTTTTTAATTTTTTTTCTATCTTTATGCATTGTAAGAAGAAGAAAAAAAACTGAAACTTTTTTTTTTAATCAATTATCATGTTACTATTGCTATTTCGAAGAAACTCGTGTCTCCTAAAAAACATATAATCTCAAATAATTCCAACAAATAATTGTCCAGCCTTGCTACACATTGTTCATTGCTATATGAATTATTTGCCCAATTTCCTGAAATCACAATTTTGTACATTGATAAGACCTATGAAAATCTGTCACTGCATTACAAGTTATAATAACCAACAATGGCATTGCTGGCTTTTTATAGACATATTTTGCATGCAATAATATTCATTTTTTTTTGTACGGCACAAAATCAAAATCTAATAATAATAGTAACACATGCTACAATATTAGATTAATTCGTTATTATTTATAACTCTCAACGACATGTATCATTTATTATACAAGCTACTTTGCTGTCAGATGAAGCCTCAAAATATCTGATTACATTAGGGAGAATGACAACTGTAATTCACTAGATTTATTGTAAGTTCAACTCCAAAAATAAATAAAATAAATAGAAAAGAGAGTTTTTTTTTTTTTTTTGAGAGAGAAATAAAAAAGAGAGTTATTGACGCTATTGGACCTTATTTTATAAACTATGTGCGGGTTTGGCTCTTGCTTTTTACAAGCAGCAAAAATAGTCACTCTGTTATGACATTAGTACTGAATATGCACCTCTCATATAAAAATAATTTCTTTATGATTTTAGTTTAGAATTGGCCTTTTAGCGTAAAATTAACAAAAAGCAAAATTAATTTGAAATATATAAATTTTTTAAATTACAATTTGTCGAGATTACAAAAATACCACTTACTTAAAAAAAAAAGCTCTAAATATTTTAAAATGTTCTCATTTCTTTCAAAATTAGAAAAAAATCTGAGTTTTTTATTACTGAACGGTAGAATGGTCAAATCCACACTGAAATCGTAAAAGACGGGTCATTGCCATTTGCCACTTTTTTTTAAAAAAACGAATGGATTAAATCCACACATTTACTATTTATGAAACGAAAGGGTCAAATTCGAATTTCCGTCGTTATGAAGGGGCTTATAGTAGCAATAATTCTAAAAATAAAGTATGTCAAAGTGATGGGCAATTTGAATGAATGCGTTGAAAAAGAAATAAGCACAAACATGTGGGGTTGTGAAGTTCCCTTTAGCAAGAAAGCGCCATGAACAAGCTTGGTCATGGAGAAACTCATAGATAAATAATCAGAGATTATTTAGAGATAACACAATTGAATAATAGTAATAAATTAATATGGTTCAAATGTTGAGTCTTTCGCAGGCAACGCCATTGTAAATCACGAGAACTTCACGTGCAAATCTGACATTATTTTCTCGTTCAGAAACCAGTACTGTTCTTCTATTACAGCCATGCATTTTTATTTTATTTTATTATACTATATAATATATTGTTTAGTAGTACAATCAAACAGCATGAGAGACAACTAGAAAGTGAATTTTCTGGGAAAATTCGAAGGCTTTAATTTGATTCTTGCTTCAATTTATGACCATTCTCTTAGTTTTTTGCACTTTGAACTCCCAAAGCCATAAGAAGATATTACATATAATCAAGGTAATAAACTAATAATTGATCCATAAGTTTTGTGGATAATTATTAATAACGTAGCTAAATTTAATAAATTGAATAATTAATATGCATGCAGATTCCACTATCTTTCCACGCATTTATCAATTAATATCATCATTATATATAGGAAGAGGGAAAGAAGATGACAAATAATAATGAATAAAACTGAATGTTAATTAATTTAATCTTCAAAAAGGTCAAGGAAGTGGCAGGAGCACGAGACTCGGCAAGTGGGTTTGTGTTGCTTTTACTTTTGGTCAAGTAAGCCTATAAATTTAATTAGTATTTAATTAATCAATTATTTTCTCTAATTTAATCACTCACTTAGTTGGGTCTTGTGCAGTTGTGCTTGCTTTATTTTATATATATATATATATATGTATATATGTGTGTGTATTATCCTTTTCTTTCGGTAGTAAATGGAATCTTGGTCATAAATTTAGAAAGTATTGCGTCTTTGCTTAGAGTTTGAGCATTGTTTATCACTACTTCGAATTCGAAGTCAGCAAAACCGCTAATCTAATCATCCACAAGCCAAATTTACTAGTATCCCGAGAATAAGAATTCTAAAAACAATTACTATTGTGCCGATTCAACTTTTAACAGATGTGCAACCAAATCGATTGGTATATTGATGAAGTTTTCGTTAAAATAAATAAAATAAATATTATTTAAAATTTAAAAATAATAATATAGATTTCAATAATAAAAATTTGAATTTCATATTAAGATTGAATTTTGGAAGGATTTTGAGAGATAATGTAGGGTTGATATAAAAAACGAATATATATTTATATGAGATTTTCTTGATAAAAAATTAAATTGGAAAGATAAAAATCAATTTCAGAAAACGGTCATAATGCTAAAAGAGAGTTACTTACCGCAAATCACCAGCGCTCATACTAAAAGAGGGTTACCACTGGAATACTATGGGTATATGGAGTTTTTAAAATTTTTGTTTACGAGTTCTTAAAAAAAATTGAATGAAACATAAGAAAGAAAGAAATTTAAAAAAAAAAAGTTGGAAAAATCTTCATTTTATTTACCATCTTTGCCGCTTAATATGTGGACAAAATTTTCAACTCGAGATATTAAGAAAAGAAAATCTTAACTAAGATTCCAAAAAAACATGATTTGAACCCAATTGTGTTTAAGATACCATAAAAGATATGTTTTATTTGGTATGAGAATCAGATAAGTGGAAAATTGAAAGGAACAAAGACTGAAATTCTTGATCATTCAAAGATGTGCATTTGATGATATTATTATATTCTCATTGTCTGATCAGCCACTTTGTCAGAAAATTCCAGCAAGACTTTCAGAGCTCTGCTCTCCAACTCCAAATAAAGGTTTGAGCTTTAAAGGAAATTCAACATACAAATCTCATGAACTCATATCATATCTCACTCTGTCATCTAAAATACAAACAAAATAAGTAAACTTTTCTAGACTGTGATTCATTTTTCATATTGGTAGAGAAATTGTTTTTTTTTTCTTCGTTTCTTTTAATATTTAATACGTCCGAAGACTCGCACATACCGTATACCGAATACTGTAATTCAATATACAAAATTAAATATTCAACAATTTCAAGCAACGAGCTAGCACTTTGAAATTAATTATTTAGAAGAGTAGTTTATTAATAATTAAGTTTTGATTATGTATTGTTTTTTATAAGTGGTTTAGAAAACTCTAATCTCACTTGTATTTGCCGCGTCTCATGTTTTGTTTAGTTTATCTGCTCTAGACCTGCACATTTTCGTGGCCAACCACGACCGCGACTCGTCGGACCTATTTTTGGAAGTCGCGACGCTCGCGACGTGCAGCCCCTTATTCGCGATGCATCGTGACGTGCAGCACAAATCGCGACGTGTGGAGCTCGATCCGCGCACTCGATCCGACGGCCACGATCTCGCCACATCAGCGATCCGATGGGTGTGCGATTTTGTGTTTGTTTTGGGCGTAAATCCCTATATTTTTACCCGAATTTCAAAAAAAATTCACCCACCACAATAATTATTCACCCACCCAACTATCTCCTCAAACCCTATAAATATTAAATACCACCCCTTCCTCCCTCATTTCCTCACCAACAATCTTCTATCTCTCTCTCAATTCTCAAAGTTCTCTCAATTATCAAAGTTCTCTAAAGTTCTCAAGTTCTCTATTATGTCTCGAAGAAGCGGTAATTCCGGGGGTCGAAGGACGGCTAGGAGATTGGAACCCCAATTTCAAATCGGGGATCAAGGCCAACCTACGCTCGAGGGCTACATTCCCGCTATGCTACCGCGAGAAATATTTCCTTCCCCACCAAATCCCGATTACCCCGATGATATGGTACGGTCTCTACGACCTAGTCTAGTCCGGACGATGGGCGCGCACGACGCCAATCCCACACGTGTGCCCCAAGTTTTGGTCGACGCAGTACATCAATTAAGGGCGGGAAACAACGATCCATTTTTCGTCCTCATGCTTCAACAACAAGCCGGTCAAGAAGTCCAACACCCCGACGAAGACGAAACTCAACGCGCCAATGATGCCGAATTTCAGGAAACTCAACACGCCGATGATGCCGATATTCCGACACCGCCCTCTATACATGGCTCCGTTGTCGGCTCGTACCACCGCGGTTCCCCCGAACCTTCCCATCAAGAAGCCGGTGAAGCCTCCGTCGGCCGTCCTCGACGTGCTCGGACCGGGTAATAATTAATAAAACTTAGTCATTTTTGTATTTTATTAATAAGTAATAAAAATATTTTTCTTTTAATTATTTTTTTAATTAATTAATTTGTCACGTCTCTTGAAAGTCTTAGTATGCTATGTGGTTGCGGTTCCGACTGATCTTCCACATCAGAAACGAATTTCTTGAGATTTAATAATCATTTAAATCATATTAGTTTAATTTAACCTTAAATAATTAAAAAAGGTAATTTGTGTGTGTGGTTATAATTATAAAGTTCTTATTGGATAATGGTTTCTTAGAAAGATTGGTTTTTAAATAAGGTTTGCTTTGCAATCTCCTCCAAGCTAGCCTGGGAACCTCGGGGAGTTCTGTCTAGAAAAGCTTGGGCCTAAAGTGAGATCATAGCATCATTTCCAGTCGATCTGGCCGTGGAACCTCGGAGAGTTCGGTCCAAAAGAGCTTGATAATTATTTCCACACATAAAAATTACACCATTTAAGGTTTAATTAACTATATCAAATTTAATGAAATTAATATGATTAATATTAAACTCTTGAATATTCCTTTTGTTTTTTAAAAGAGCAAATACTACGGGCTTGGCGTGGGGAAGACCAAACACTGCGCCAGTGTGGAACTTTTTTGGCGAAGATCGACGTTTGGAGGATGGTAAACGTATTAAACTCGCGACGTGCAAAAAGTGTGGGAAAACTCTAGATGCGATGGGTGACCTTGGAACCGGCTAGTTGAAACGACACGCAAGGGGATGCTTCCCAAGCGGGGAAATTGATGAGGTAAACACAACACAGGCAAGTGTACTCACGACCCCAAATTTACGGAAATGGACACTCGAATGGTTATTGTCTACGGGCGCACCGATGAGTTTAGTGGAAAATCCTGCGCATACACAATACATGCAAAGGATTAATCTGTCTTACCAGCAGTTTTCCCGTACGACGTATACTAGGGACATGGAACAAGCTTATTCTATGCAAAAAAACTATATGGTCAGTTTTTTTTAAAATGTCTAGCATAAACGTTGCTTTCACGACTGACTTGTGGAGCGTTCCGATGCTAAACGATTATATGAGTCTGACCGCTCATTATATAGACGAAGATTGGGAACCGTGTCAAAAACTTTTAAACCTATCACCGTTCGAGTGTCGCCATACCGGCAAAAACATTTCCGAAAAATGAATAGAACTATTAAATGATTAGGGTTTACAAAATCGTGTTATTTCTATTACATTAGATAATGGCTCAAACAATAATGCCGCTATTACTATTTTGGAGGCTACTTTGCCCGTTAATCAATTTCGTAATATTTTACATCAACGGTGTGGTTGTCACATTATAAACTTAATTGCACGAACGGGCAAGCGAGTAATTGCCGATCAAGTAGAAAAATATGCGGCATTATTGATTGGATCTGGCATTCTCAAATTACTAATAGGTGGAGACGATTTTGTAAAGAACACAATCATAAAGCTAACATGTTCGGATTAGATAATAATACACGGTGGAACTCTACTTATCTAATGGTTTCAGTTGTGTGTAAGCAGAGGCTATCGTTGGACCACCTCCTCCACAAAGAACTCGAGCCGTCAGCGCGAATCTCGGAGTCGGAATGGGCAACCGCAGAAAAATTCACCAAATTCCTTAAACCCTTTTATGCTGATACTTTAAATTTTTCTAACCAAAAACGTCCTTCTTTGAATCATGGTCTTTCGGGTCTATTTGAAATTACTAACACTTTTACAAAATACGAAAACGACCCTATTATTGCTCCCTTGATTCAAGGAATGGTTGAAAAATTCAAAAGTTATTGGGATCCACCCCCTTTTTTGTATTGATTCGGTTCTATATTAGACCCTCGTATTATGTTTACTTTCGGTCCGTTAATGTTAGCAATCGGGCAAAACATAGGGGTGGACTACTCTGATTACATTAAGGTTGTTAATGAAGCTTTTTATGAATTGTACATGGAATACGACCGGCGGTTCCCACAGTTCAACGTCGAGGCGGAGCGGAGGACAGTGATGGAAAGCCCAACCAAGTCCGCACTAGTGTTTAGCCGGAGACTCAAGCAAAGATTGGATCGCGGGGAAGCATCGGGATCCGGTACGCCACCGGCACGGACGGACGACACGGACGGCGCACCAGACGAAGTGAAGCGGTACTACGGCCTTCGGATCGACGACCAATCATCTGAGTTCGAGGTCATCAAGTGGTGGAAGAATGAACGGGAGAGATTCCCGATATCTGCAAGAATGGAGAGGGATATACTGTCCATCCCCATTTCTAGCGTTTCTTCGGAGAGCGCATTCAGTACGGCTCTGAATATCATCGACGATCTGAGGTCGTCAATAACCAACACACACCTCGAGCAAGCCGTGGTGATGAACGATTGGATGTTCCGCAACCCCGTAATCGGCCAACGTTCCGAACCAACCGAGCTTGAGCTTATGACTGAAAGGTTTAACGCCTGGTTCCCCGAGTGATGCAAAGTTAGCGCCAATAATGATGTGCTCTTTCCTCTTTTGGTTTTTAGTCCCTAAGGAGAGTTTTACAAGAGAGGTTTTAGTGAGGCATCTTGTAATGTTTATACTGAATATTACAGCTTTCTTCCACCTTATTGTAATATTCACAATGAATAACACAACTTTTTTTTAATACCTCATTTTGTTATTTTTATTTATTTGTTATTAAATTATTAAAAATGATAATATATTACAAATTTGTATTTTTAACACTTAAATTCGGCTAAAAACTAACAAAATTAAACATTGGAACCAAATATACAACTTTTGCCGCAACCATAAACACAAACCACTCTCTCCCTTCCTCCTGAAATCGCGACCAGTTCGCGACTACCCGCGACCACACACGCCACGACGCATCGCAACATTTTTTCTCGCGATTTTGGCGACTAAGTCGCGACGCGTCGTGGAATCGTGATGTGCAACTCTAATCTGCTCTAATCATCTCTTGAAAGAGCTTTATTATTCATAAACCTAAAGATGTAATTTTTTTTTTCTTTAGTACTTCTGTTGTTATTATTATTATTATTATTATTATTATTATTATTATTATTTATTTTTTATGATCACACATCATTTTCAAAGACAGCTGAAATTAAGTAGATCAAATCAAGTTCATTGTAAAACTCAAACGTGCTCTCAAAACACAACTATGTTTTATTGCTCACATCACACCACGAAGAGGCAATAATTTGCGGACTATAGTTTATAAAAATATTCTAACATTTTTTAAATCCGCACTTAGCACGCAACATCACCATCAAAACTTCTTATCTCAACCAAATAATATAATTAATAAATAATATATAAACATATGTGTAATCAACATCAAATGATATAAGCTCTTGTCCCCACAAACTTTATTCCAATTGGTAAATTAATTTAGAGGTAAAAAAAAAAAGGATAAGAAGATGAGCTCATTATTGGCTTTTGGAGTTGCTAAAGTAAATATATGCATGCATATATGCGTCGGATTCAACTCAAATCCAACAATGATTATGAATATATATCAATGGCAATACAAAGAAAACCACTTAATCCTTCTTTTCATACGTAAGAAAAGTAACCTAACAAACTATGCATCACTTATTGTAGTGTATAAAATAAAGTAATTAAACCATTACGTGCATCATATATAACAAAAATAAAAATAAAAAATCAATCGGTTATGTACCGTTTTTGGACAATCATGATAAAAGAAAACTTTATTGAGGTTTTTCCCGTTGAAACACACGAGTCATAATTTCCTAAACACAATACTAATCCTCTTTATTATATATATATATATATATATATATGTATAAGCAAAGCATGGTCTGTAAATCCTACATGAAGGAATAAACAATACCAAATGGCAAATACACAAACTATTTAAAATATATTGTGCAATATACACACAAATGTAATGTACGCTTTATTGTGATAAAATTATGTCTTATGTACATATTTATATGCGTTGAAGAGGGCATTATTTTATATTGAATTATAATAAGCAAAAAAGAAAATTGAGCAATCGTACATCGCTTACGTGAAATACTTAAAGTCAAGTGGCAATGATCTATAATTAATGAATAAGAACCCGCAATAGTCAATAATAGTATGAGCTCTTTTGAGTGAGACCCAAAAAAATATTGAGTTGAAATGTAACCTCCAAAGATAGCCAATAGTATATTGAGAATAAAAAAATAAAAAATAAAAAGGGTGAGATGCTACAATTCGACAAGTAATTATTTAAGAGTATTTTTTTTTCAATTTTTGGGCCATTAATCAAACAGAAATGAGTCATATTTCCTAAACACAAACAACACAACTTTAACCATCTTTATCACTTCTTCGACTTAAAAAAGCAAACAAAACTAGCAGCCTTGCTTTCCTTGCTCTTCTTCTTAACCACTGCACTATATCTAATTTTGGCTCCTAAGAATCCAGAATATTATATATCAAAACAATCATTTTTTTTTTAAATAGATTCGACTATCCGGATTACTGAGTTGTTAGAAATTAATTAAAAATAGTTCGAGAAAACGGAATTTATAAGAAGAAAAAAAATTAAACCAAAAAAGAACTCAAAGTACGGGTTCTCCATATTTACATGACTAATTTTATCTTTACTTGCACAACCTCAATTTAAACCAACCTTATGGATTCGAAGAAGAAAAAAAATCGGATACAGTCCGGATTTTACTAGAACCGGAATGTTCCAACCCAATCCTAGTTTTGTCTCTCTTTTTTAATAAACTTTTACGACCGTCAATCTTAACATACAACTTTCCTGATTAAGATATAAAATTTTACTATATAATAATAAATGTAAATCCGAAACAAATTAATTTCGGAACTTTGTAGCTCCGTTTTTTTTTAGTAATCCGTTTTCCGAGTTACTATATTGTAAGCACTAGTCGTAGGCTCGTAATATAATATGTGTATATATAGCATAGCATGTATGATGTATTGCAATTGTAATATTGTGTTGGTGTGGTATATTTTATGTTGTGATTCCTCAAGTGGGGCCTTGTCTGGTGAGCTTGGGGGCACTGCACGCCCTTTCATGCCCCATCGTTGCCTCTTTACTCGACCACCATTTACTCCCTCCTCCTCTTACTCCAAACCTCCCCTTCTCTTTCTCCTCTCTATATAAACCAATCCCACTTCTCAACTCATCATCTCAAACCAACACAACCATCAACAACAACAACAAAGTCACAATCTTTCTTCTTAATTTGAGGCTGCAGATCATGAAGATGGCGAGCTCAGCCACGTTGGGAGGGTCGAAGAGGAGAGTGTCGTCATCGACGAGGGGGCTCGGAGGAGTGTTGAGAGAGCAAAGAGCCCGGCTTTACATCATAAGGAGGTGTGTGGTCATGCTTCTTTGTTGGCATGACTAGAAACTCTTGCAAGCTCTTCAAGAGAAAGAAGAGAGGGTATTATGGGGTTTTCTTTTTTCTTTTTTGCCTCTCTTCTCTTTTTCTTTGGGGAAAAATTGTAAATAGATCGGTGGCAGGCAGATATTATTATTATGGGAGAGGAGAGACAACAAATTTTGTATGGGAATTTCCGGTATTAGCTAGCTAGATTGTACATCACCAAATAGCTTGAATTATAACTTCAATTTTATTAGTGCTATTCATCCTTTTTGATCTCCAACTATGGCTCTTGTTGTTGATTACTCTTTTGAGTTTCAAGAAATTGGGTGTTCTGAGATCTTTCATTAACCCTTGGAAGACTTTAAGTTGGTCTTCTTTGAATTACCTTGGAAATTTTGGTGAAAAAAAGATGATTGTGAATGTTCCTTCTATTGGAGCAACAAGTACTTTCAAATTCAATACCTTGTTGAGAAGTTCATCTTTTTCAGCCAAAGCTTGAATCAATAATCAGAAAGGGTATGGAGATTGTAAGGAATTCAATTGATGTGCTCACTTTTAATTTGCAAAGGATGATCCAAAGCATGGTTGGATTCAAAAGTTCTTCAAATTGTTTCTTATTGATCATATTTTTATTTTATTTTATTGATCCAATACATTTTAGGAATCTCCAAAAACTTGGAAAAATAAGAAGGTTTATTATGTAGATGGGAAAAGAGGGGAGAGATACAAATAAAATAAAAAGGAAAAAGATAGGATATTTTATTTAATAAAAAAAAAAAGTTGACCCATGATTTCATGAGATCAATTTTGATAAGGGAAAAGGAAAATTGTTCTTGAATCCATTGTTTAATTATGCAAATTAATAGGATTTCATTTGAGATTTCTCCCAAACCTTTATTCCTCCAATTACATGAGGAATCTACTTTTTTCTCCTTTTGGCCTTGACTCAAATAATGATTTAAGAAAAAGCAAACTTAAAAACATGGTCAAAAAAGCAATTAAGGAACACATAACAGTTCTTGCACGAATTGAAAAAGTGCACACCAAGAAAAAAAAAAGAAAAAAAAGCATGCCAATTAGGTACTTTCTTTCCCGAAATGTAATAATGGCATAATCTCTCACAATTAGGACCCAATAGTGCTCCAATCGATACCTAAAAAGATGTCTGTGTTCAAACCTCATACCCTAAATCCTATAATGAATTGATTGATCAGCTTGTAGTGAAATTGAAAAATAAAGAAAATAAAAATAAAAATTGGAGGACAAAATATATGGCATTGGGCTCTATGATTTGGGCAATCATGTAATGTAGCCAGCCTTCAAAGAGAGGACATATTAGAGGTTAAATGGACCCTAACAATCCATAATTGGTGCAATCATGTAGGACCATTCATCATTTGAAGTGAAGATAAGATGTGTATATCACTTGACAAAAACCTAACTATTTTGAACCCCTCTCTTTTGACAAAAATGCCCTTGGAGGGCAGTGCCCTAGACACAAAATGCATTGTAACACTAGCACTTTTGAGTTGACCATGCCCTTTTCTTGGACCTCTTTTGTGAAGACTGAAGAGAGTTTCTGTGTGTGGAAACAATTACAATAATCCAAAAATAAAACACCATTTATTTTATCTATCCAAAACAATTAGGACCCTTCCCCTTTTTTATATTGGATTTGATCACTCTTGTCCTTCAACCAAACAACATTAAGTTCATTACAAAATTAGGGCAATCCTAGGCCTTGTCTCCGAGCCATTATCATAGATTCATAAAATATTGACACCCATGTAAACATCAAGACTCCAATGCGACGAATTTTGGTTATGAGAAAAGAAAGAAAACGAAAATCTTCATTCCTTTGTTTCTATTTAATAAATTGGTGTTTGTTCTTGCTAACACTTGGTGGTCAAAACTCTGTATTGAGCTTCACTTGAACACACTAAGAATGATTGCCCTCCAACTCATTTTCAAGTTGCCACGTGTGAAGCAGGGAGGGCTGGCCCAAGGGCCAAGAGTATAGTAAAACCCTTTTGTCTGTTCTCAGTCACATTGATGGAAAAAGTTGAGCAAACAAGGGAAACAGCTTCAGCTCATCAGAGTTCATAGTGCAAATATAAAGAAAATATAAATAAAAAATTGAGTTTTTGATCCAAATCGGATTCTAAGCCCCAAATAGTCAACAAAACAACAACAGACCAGACCCAAAAATATGACTTTGGCTGTTACAATGTGTTATCTACTTTTCAGGACAGGATTAACACTAAGTTGAGACTTAAGAATGCTCGTATAAGTTTTTTATTTCAATATCTGAACTAGGATTTATGGTTTATGGTTTATGATCATCATTCCTATCGATGTGATTATACCATAGATTGACTTTGTTATCCCATAGTCTTAAGGTAGGGTTTAGGGTTTTATACGATCATACAAATTATTGATGTAATTAATATTTTATTTGTAATCGATAAATAAAAGGGAATAATAAAAATTGATCGTTTTGTATCATCGGATTGTGCAAGAATGATCCATTTCTCTCTCTTCTCAAATCACCCACGGAAAATATTGAAGGAGAGAAAATAATATGCGGGAGAAAGCAAAACTAAAGAGAAAATATATATTTTATCAAAAATTTCCCAGACAAACATTTAATTTTTGAATTTAAGGGTATATATATCCACACTTAAAAAGTGAATTTTATTTTTATGAAGGTGTTTTAAGAGTTAAAAAAAAAAAACAAACTAATCCTCCTGATTTCTTTTAAGTCGTTGTTGTTGGGTTTTTCGATGACTTTTCTCAATCCCGAGGCGGAAATCACGGGATATCATCGAACAATAAAGATCTAGAATAATTACGAGAATTAAGATATCGTTTAGAGATCGTTACCAAACTTCGGTACTTTTGCCAACTGTACCGAATAACTGCCGATTCCTTTGATTCTGGAGTTTGCCGAATTTAGGATTTAACGCCTCAAGTGTTGCGCCTCTATTTCGTCCACCACGTCACTCGGGAACGTCTTAGATGACCGGAAAACACCTCGGAGGATAGGTTAGATCCTTGTCGGTGTTTAGATGATCAACCATTGATTGAACCGGGGAGGAAGCCACGAAATTCGACTCACTAGGGAGGGAGCTCGAATTCTAGGAGGCTAGGGTTTATGTTGTGTTTTTAATTATGAGTCATGATGTGGTATTTATAATACCCTATGGTCATGACCTAGTGGGCTTTCTAAAAGCCCACCTAATGGGCTTTCTAAAAGCCCGTTCATGGATTAATTAATCTATTATTAATTAATATGAATCATAATTAATACTTGGGCCCGAGTGGGCCCATAATGTCGGTTATGGTTATCGGGTCGATATCCGATAACCCGAGAGATACAATATCGGGTTCGGGCATAACCAACAGTTGTTACGGATTTTTTTTTTTATAATAGAAAAAAAAATCATTTTTAGCCAATTTATTTTATCACCTATTGAGTGTGACATTGTTATTATTATATTAAGTTTAGAGGAAGATAAGGTAACGTTGAATTGATAGCAAAGACTTGCAGATATTGAGTAGTAGATGAGGCTAAACTAGAACTTTACCTTTTAATTATTTGAATTTTGAGCTTATAAACTCAACTACTTAACAATGATCGACTCTAGATTTCTAGTTAGATTAGATTCACGTAATATATTTCTTTCGATATGATGCGACGACACAATTAAATAGAACATTAATTGAACCTCAATTATTTAAGAGCATAAAAGTGCATTATATTTCAAAAAAATAAAAATAGATAGTTGAATAAAAGTGAATTATATTTCAAAAAATAAAGAGATAGTTGCGGCATAAATATGTAAGCTTGCATTTAATTTAAGGCATATTCGCAATATTTGTTTTTGCCGACATAAAGATTCAATGTTATAATTTTTTGTATAATTTTAAATTTCGATCACTAAAGAAACAATAAACGTTAAATTGCGGCTGAAAATATGACATGTGTCAACTTTATAAAATGTCACTGATTATTAGTTCAACGTTTCTGTTGTCCGTTTCTTTGGGTCCACAGCATGTCGGATCCCAAAACGGACTTGGTGACCTTGAAGTAACCGGTTTTGATGGGTACATTGATCCTTAGCGGTTCCCATACTCGGAAGCGGATTACATTTAAGCGCCCGAGACCTTAAAAAAGAACTTTGAGAGGTGTTTAGGTGCTCGGGCGCCGAGCACCTGGTTTAGCGCCTAGGTGCTAGAGTTCTGAGGCTCAAATGTTCGGATACTAGCCCATTTGATTGAGTCTCGAAAATGAGCTTTGCCTTGATTGCCTTGAGAAGCCTTAAGATGTTTTGTTCTGGGAGGGCTCGTCTTTTCTCGTTATCAAAATCACCATCAGAATTTTATATGTTCATATTTTTTTACAATTAAAAAAAAAAAAACTAACATGAACATGAATCTCTCAGTACCACGAGTATATGTCGCCAATACCGTCGAGTACGTCATCGATACCGCCTAAAACGCAAAGTGCATTGTCGATATCGTCGCGGAAACTTAATGTTTACTGTATATTTAGTGATGAAGACATGAAATTATACAGAAAATAAAACATTTATTTTTTGTGACGGTTAAATAAAGTGTAAATATAAGGTCCTTATGCCGTAATTATTTCAAGGGTGTAAATGAGTGGGTCATAGTGTCAGTTGAAGAGAGGAAGGGAGAATTTGCTATCGTATATTTGGTTGTCGGCCACGCACGAGAGAAAACGACAAGCCTATATTTTTGTTTTTATTTTTATTACTTATTTTTAATTTTTTACTGTAATTATTTTTTATTGAATTTATGATTTTAATTCACGACGAGAGCGAGGGAAGCCCCGACAAGAAGGTGACTGGAAAATATGGCAGCCTTATCTCTCCCACGTGCGCATCCTAATCCCGAGCCCCACCACTTCTCACACACATGCCACGTCAGATTCTCTTCCAGTCGAACGTGGGACCCTCGAGTTCACCGCTTTCCACCCACGTCATCCTAATCATCAGCATCAAATTATCACGCTCGAAGACTTATTGGTACTTACTTACGCGCGCGTAATATTGAAGGAAAATGTATACAGGGATAATAGCGGCATAAGTCCTCAACCTTTACTTAATTGGGGTGGCATAGCTCCAACTTTATTTAATAGCGGTATAAGTACCAAAAGATGATTTCCGTCCATATTTTGACTAATGGAAGTAGTCAACGTTTGCGTGGTCAGCTTCTCGTCAACGTGGACGCCACGTAATCCGACATGTCACCACACACGTCATCCTCGTGTCATCGCATGGAGGGATTCGAACCATTGCCCTCGCATGTGGTGATGGAGGGATTCAAATTTAATGCAAAATTAATGGTGATAGAGGATGACATGTATGGTGACATGTCGATTACGTGGCGTCCACGTTGACGAGAAGCTGACCACGCAAACGTTGACTACTTTCGTTAGTCAAATATGGACGGAAATCATCTTTTGGTACTTATACCGCTATTAAATGAGGTTGGGGCTATGCCGCCCCAATTTAATAAAGGTTGAGGACTTATGCCGCTATTATCCCTTGTATATATTATTGTTTGTTTGTGTTTAGATATATTTGTGAAGGAACTTGTTTTTAGACATTTTCGTTTTTAGAAAAATATAGTTCTGAAAAGAAAAGAAAAAAAACCTAACTGAACTAAAATTTCAGTTATCAATATTTATTGTTGGTTCATTGTTTATTCATATTTATTGAACAAATTATTCGGAATTGCAGTCGTACCGTAAATGATTACTTATTAAAAATAAGTCAAAGATATATATAATAAATTAATAATTAAGACACATTAAATGAAAAATATATATACCATATAATAGGGGTGTGCAAAATAATCAGTAATCGAATTTTAAAATCATAATCGAAAGCTATCCGGTTTAAAATAACCGTAACCAAATTCTTTTAAAAACAGGTTAAGGTTAACCGTCTCCGGTTTCAAACAAGATAAGGTTACATGTTATTTATTTTTCAAAACAGGTTTACTAATCAATTTTAATATTAATTTTTTATTTAAATATTATAAAATTAAATTAAGTAAGGTTTTCTCTCTTTCCGTCAAAACCTCTTACACTTATTTCTCCTTCTTTTTCTCGCCTACCCTTTCTTCTTTCATCCTCCTCGATTTTCTCTTTTTTCTTTCTTTCTCGCCTAAACATATGCTTGATCTTGTTCATTATCTATTATTGTTATGCTTCATAATATTTATTCAAGTTTTATTATTATTGCTCATTTGGACCGATATGTTGCGATAAACTTTGTTGAATGCTATCATTTTTTTAATAAAAAAACCAGGTTAAGGTTATTAAATAGGTTAATTAGATCTTGATAACCGGAAATTAGGTTAACCGGTTTCAAAAACAGGTCAAGGTTATTAAAATAAGACTAACCAGAATTAGGTTAACCGGTTTTAAAACAGGTTAAGGTTATTAAAACATGACTAACCGGAATTAGGTTAATGATACCAAATAGTGAAAAATAAATAGGTTAACCGACCGGTTGCACCATATATAATGTGCTTATATATCAATAAAATTATTATATACTATATATCAAATTATCAATATACTATTTTACAAATTGATACATATACTTGATTATATAATGTAAACCTTACTATTTTATTAAAGTTTTGTCAGTAAATTTTATATATAAAAAAAATACGTCGATAAACCCGTTACCAATCAATCAATAAATCGATCACTATTTTATTTAAACATTGTCGATATACTTATGAAAAATATGTTGATATATACGTTACTAATCAATAATCGATACAATTGAACCAATATTTTTTCATTGATAACAACCTCTTAAACCTTGAAGCAAATTGAAAACCCCTAAAGTAAACTCGTGTTTTTCTTAGTTTAAACTGAGTCAAATCTGATTAAATTGGGTGTGAATTTGAGCCTAAAAAATCCATTTTAATAGAGAAAAATATTTTTTTTCTTAGTTTTTTTTTTATGAAAAACTAATTAATTTATTCTGTTATTAATTTAAGACTATTCAGATGTAAGCTATGAGAGTAAAATTCACTGATAAAAATAATTAAAATACACTATGAATTTTGCCCCTTAGAACGAGTAATATGGCAATTAGACTTGAGATTTTTATACTATCATTTTTGTAACTTGTTATACTCTACTCTAAATTTTTTGTATATTTCATTGCCTTATAAATATAGGAAGGGGAGTGCTCACTATTAACACATATTCATGTACATGTGGTGACTGCTAGGGGTGAAAGTGGATAGGATAGGATAGGATATGGGCATGTTGACTAACCGTATCCACATATGTGGATATAAAATAATTGTATCCATTAACCATTTTTATTTTCGATTATCTAATTTAAATGCGGTTAGCGGTTAGCGGATCGAATTTGTTAATTTAAGGCGGATAGCGGATATTATCCAATTAATTTTGCTGGTGAAAAAATAAATACATCATATATAAAAATATAGTAAGAATAGTGAAACATAAACATTCAAAAATAATAAATAATATTTCATAAATAACCAAAGTACCAAACTATATTTGCATGACATAAGAGACCACAAAATCCTATGGTCTAACACTAGAATATTAGCTACATATTCTAAACATACAAAAATGAATACAAACGATGATTAAAAAGCCAAGATGAAATCTGAATTATAATAAAAACTATATCAAACAACAAAGGACATAGTAGGAATATAACCTACCTAGGTTAATATAAGGGACAATCCAATCCACCGATGGCACTAATAACATAAAATAAAAATATTTATATATAACATATATTTAATTAATTATTTTTATATTTAAAATCTGGTTGCGGTTAAAGCGGATATCCAATTTAATTAAAAAAATATAACCATTAACCAATCCAATTCTGAAAAGCAGTTGCGGATATCCATAACCATATTAAGCGGTTGATTAAAAATGGATAAAAATGCGGATATTTCGTAGCGGAGCGAATAGGATACGGTTGCGATCAGCGGATGGCGGATAAATATTTCACCCCTAGTGACTGCAATAATTAACCAAAGAAACAACTCCCACCAAAAATATTACTTTATATAAATTCATATGTACGTATACATATTATATATTTACTCGTATAAACGAAACATGTTATATTCAAATAATCATTAAAAAATAATTTTTAGACTGATCATCTTTATTATAAGTCGGAGTGATCTCCATGATATAATAAAGTACACCCACCTATTATCTGATCATTAAGATCTTCCAATCAAATTTATGTATGTTTGATTGATCTATGTATCGCCAAGAAGAGAATCCTCATTTTTTATTATTATTATTATCATCTTAGTATTTTATTGTAATATTGATTATTTTACCGTTATGAGCTTGTGAGTACTTGTCACGTATGCGATATTAATGTATGCCTATCATCTTTATTATTCCCCTCTATATCGTTGAGAATAGCAACTAGAAGTAGGGAAGATTAATTATAGTTATTATAAATATATTATATATATAATCGATGAGACTAATTGAATGTGGTGGGTTATGGTGTCTTCTCATGATTGGAAAGGTTGATTCAAGCATCATATAATATATTATCTTAATTTATATAAGATAGATTATGTCGTGCTAAGGTTAACTACCTACACAACAATATATCTTAAGTAGGTATACATAATATTTAATTTTGGATGATGAGAGGTTATCGGAAATTTTCCAATTAGTTTGGACATTATATTTGATATGATATATAATTATATATCAACATTTTTTCTCCAAATACTATGAAACAACTTTATTACTAAGAATGTAGAAAAATAATCAGAGAGCTATGAATTTGACTTTTGTGTCCTTGCTAGTCATAATTAATATAATATGGCAAGAATTTATTATGGTACCTCAAAACCCTAAAGGAGGTCAGCAATGTCTTAAATTGCTTACTGCAAACCGCTCGGAAGAGTCCAATTCATGAGTATATCAAGGGTGATACAATTATATTGATGGAGTTTTTTGTAAGAATAAATTAAAAAAATCAATATCGATTGCACCGATTTGATTTTATAGGTATGCCGCAACCGATTGGTGTATGATAGAGTTTTCGTAAAATGAGAATATTTAGAAATATTAGTTAGAGATATAATTAATTATGAATATTTTAATTAATAAAATTATAAAGTTTTGAGGGTCTTATAAGGTTTTATTCAGTTTTGAAAATTATCACCCGATTTTTATGCCAGCTTATAGTATCTGCAATATTTGGTAAAACAACTATTGAGCAGGCCCATTTTAATCCAAATACATGTAGTTTACGGGTTTCGTGCGGACAACCCGTTACATACCCCGGTTTTTGCAACACTAGTGTCACACATTCAACATTAAAGATAAGGTATAGAGGGTTTTAGATATTAATTCATAAGCTATTTGCAAAATGCATGGACCTAAGTCTTAATTTGAGATATTTTCTTTATTGGATAACGAATTATGATCATCTAGTCAAATACACATAGTACCAAGCTATATATCAATACAGCACAACCACCTTATTGAAAAAGTTTATGTACTACTCAAACGAAAATTACAGAAACAAACAAAGCAAGGATTGGGATAGAAAGTGGCGCAATGGGGTCATCATCTTGATTAATATTTTGCAGAAGATTCAAATGAGCCAGGTTGTGTAAGACCCTCTTTGTCCATTGTTGAGCCTCCATCATTGCCTCAAAACCAGGGATCTTGAGGCACTCATATCAAACACTCTTCTTGACTGTAGAACCCACCACCATATGGCCTTTTCCTTTTTTTAGTTTCGTGCTTTCCACAAGGAGGTATATGCATGTATATATATATATAATCATGTGTATGTACAACTAGGGTGGCACTCTCTCTCTTTCGTATTTATTAGTGTCGCGTCTTAATCGTTTTAATCGTTTCATGTATAGGTAATAGATCTATAACTATCTATATTCAATTGTGTTTGTAAAATGAATTCCATTTAGAAAATGAATGAGGTTTTATCAATTCAATAATATAATTCATAATCAGTTTAACACAAGCTAAATTACATACATAAACGAATATGTTGTTCATTAATCGTATTATGTTCATTCATCTTTTAATTGTATTCACAGTCCACTAAGCGTAACTCATTATCTATATATCTTTGTGAGCCTAATTATGGCAATATATGAACATAAATGATATATGCTCAATCGTGTCATGTTCACCTATTATTCAATAATATTAATATCGATAAGATCCGATACGATACGGGTATACTCTACTAGCCTAGTTAAGGCAACATATATATTGATAGGTGAGTGGCCTATACTCTATAGTAGTGGAGCAGCCCCACAAGATGTTGCGACCAAGTTGGCCAAAAAGTCATGACGCTTTGGTTGAAATAGCGTAAGGTCTCTTCGGTCACAGCGCGGCTTAGGCCCATTTTTGGAATGAGAGATAGCTAAGAAAAGCTCGAGAAGTTTCCAAGTTCATTGCATGTATGTTTGCCAAACTCCGAGCTGTACTTTTCCATGATAACATGTGACCGATCCGTTATGTGTTTCCTTGGCCTTGACACGCCTTGGCTTTGTCTTACCCCACTCTTATTGTCTTCTTCAGTCTTGTCTTTTCAAGCTCGACCTGTGTGAAACAAGATTGTTTCTTATTTGGAGCTTGTGCATTTATAAAGGCTCTATAAAATTATTGGTTTTTGTTATACACTTTGGTTGAGGCTTGAATTTATAATTTGTTTCGATTAAGCTAACAAAAGCTTACATATTTATGAGTATGAGCATTGAGTGTTGTTGCTTTGACAAAGGGTCCATGGTTTTCTTCTTATGTTAACTCAGTTATAGGGTAGTGATCCTCGAGTTTACGTCCTTAAAAGTCAAGCTGCAAGACGGGCATAACATGTATTCTTGGCCATAAACGCAATGTTCGGTGAGCTGTTGAAGGCGGTACTTGCAAGTTTGGGCGTAATACCGGTTGAGAGATGGAGGGCTTTCGTGATGAGTCCAAAGCATTGTGAAACACGAAATTATCTCCCTAGCGTGGAAGGCTGGTCCGCCAAGATAGACTTCGTGAATGCCGCACAGCCCTCAATTGTCATGTTAGTTTATAGTTCTTGGGAAAATTGCGCGAAAATTTTGACTTGTAATGTTTGTCGCACTTTAATACTTTGAGTCTTTCTTTTCAGTAAAATAACCTGACTTGTAAGTGCGGTAAGGTTTGTTGCCAACTTGACTTCAGCAACTCCCTAACTTGTCTATGACTAACGTTTGTTGCATTTTAATACTTGAGTCGTTAATCTAATCAAAATTGAAATTCAAGTCTTATCTTTTCTTTCAACTGGACTTCCCTCAGCAAGATTGTAGGGTAAGTCCAAAAGGGCATTCTTGAATGTATTGAAGAAATGTGCATGTTTTTGAAAGAAGAAATCACCCCAAATGGTTGAATAGTAATGCACTATAATGAACTTCAAAAAAAAAAAAAAAAAGTAATGCACTATAATGATATAAAAATATTACTAAATTTAATTCTAGATATGTATTTACTACAAGTATGTTTCAGTTTCACTTGCTTATGTTCCATTTTCTTTATTAAAAAAAAAAAAAAAAGGTTAAAAAGTATTATTTTTTATTGAGTAAACTTGGGAACATTTGAATGTAATTGGTACTTGTTTAGATTGAAGACTTTTAGGAATTAAAAATAAAAATAGCGCCCTATTGTTCGCATAACCCCTTCCACGATATAAAAGCATTGCTTTTGGTTTCGGTTTCGGTTGGTGAATCCACGCTAAAATCGTAAGGTTTTTAAGTTTGTAAGGTAATTTAGAAAGAAAATATCAAAGAGCTATGAATCTAGTGAAGAATCTCAATTCCTTAACGAAATCAAAAGGTAATGTTTAGAGAGTTTGAATCATGTCCGCGTTCGATACAATTTCAAACTTTACCTGCTTAACATATTAACGGTAATGATACCCAAAATTACATATTCGCTACCGGTAATTACACTTCAAGCCGACGAACAAAAGATTACGAGATTAATTCAAAAATTAGCAACTAAACGAAGCCTTACGAACTTGATCACCTTAGGGGAAACGTGGATTAGTCAGATAACTTACTACCCCAAGCAAGGAAGCTTTCCTGAGATCCGAAATCCTGCAAAACCCCATTTAAAACACACATCGCTAATTACATTTTCGAAAAACAGAAACTGAACTCGAATCAATACGACATGAGAGAGAATCTACCAGCTGACTCAATCTGAATTCGGGAGGGGTATCGAGCTCGATGTTTGTCGGATCAAAGACAAGATTCTGACACGCCTCGAGATCCTTCTTCAGATTCTCTGATCCTAAATGAGCATAATCAGCAAGCTTCGGCCTTTCAGTCCGTGGTTGACCGTTCTCCAGAGGGTCAACATCCCTGCTCGGTGACTGGCTTTGAAGGAGATCGTCACACAGAGCTAATCCTTCGACGAGCTGTTGTGAATTTAAGAGATTCTGCGACTCGCTGTCCCACCATTTCGGCTCTTCTAGGTTACAGCTAACATTGTTTTCATTGATTCCCAAATCGTCCTCCAATGGGTTTTCTTCCTTGGGCTGATCATCAAGGCCGGGATTTTCACAGTTGGTTACGGTCTTATCTTCCAGGCATTCAAAGCCATTGTTTTCAATTCCCAAATTGTCCTCCAATTGGTTTTCTTCCTTGGGCTGATCATCAAGGCCGGGGTTTCCACGGTCGGCTACGATCTCATCTTCCAGGCATTCGATGCCATCAAACTTCAGTACAAGGAGGCCGAAAAAAAATAAAAATAAAAAAATAAAAAATAAAAAACAAAAAACAAAAACAAAACAAAACAAAAAAAACAGAATATCAGTCGTGGAACGATTAAGTAAGCCTATTCCAGGAAAGAAAACGAAAGAAGCTCGTTTCACCCGGGGAAACTATATATGGGTATTGAAAAAAAAATGAAAATCTGAGTGCAAGATTAATATTATGCATGATATGAACAATGGTTGGTTTAAGTAAATACATGATTAAATTGCAAAATAAATGTATATACACACATATATGTGCACCTGTGTGAAGGTATCTGCACAAGCAGAAGCTGTTTCCACTCCCATTTCTTCATCGGAATTTCTCCGTTCGCCGCGTGGCGGGTCGGGAGTCACCGACTTGGGAGTGACCGGATCTACTTTTGCGGTTACAGCATCAGTGATATCAGTGGCATCTTGATCGGTTTTGTCACCTTGTTTGAGTTGGTTCTGCTGGTAAAATATCTTGGAGATTACGTATTCGTTTTCCAACTCATCTTCCCCGGTGCCAAGGTGGTACTGGTGCATGACCCAGTTTGTTTTCTCGGTTTTACCCCCTCTCGATGCACTCATGTAAAGGACCATAATCTTTTTGCACCCTCTTTGAAGCCCATCAAGAAGCACGGGCTTTGTACGGCCTGTCTTGTGCCAACGAACGTCATTGTCTTCGTCCTGAATCTTTCGACGCTTGCGGGTCCCGGTGCTGTACGCCTTGATTGCTCTGTGAAAGAAGTGGGCCACACTTCCATCTTGCTTCACTCCTGAAGATCATGTTACACTAGGATCAAATGTACAGATTTCATTTTGAACATTCACGGCGAAAATTCCTATAGTTAAGGTTTTGTAGCAGTTTAATACCTAACATTAAATGTTAAATGGCAAAAATAACTAAAGTTACATTTTGGTAACACAGTAGGTGACTGAGCCTTTAAATGCCAGATAGTTTCCCAACTCGTGCACGCCGTACTCGAAGTGAGCCCAAAATGGAATAAAAGTTTCAAGAAATTTTCTAGATGAATGATTAAGTTAATTTTTTTTCTCTCTAGATATTCCAGACGGTTCTAATTAATTTTAGACGTTCTAGAACATTCTCATTTACATTAGATGCTCCCCCCTTCACATAGAGACTTATGACATTGTTAAATAATTAAATAGAATCACAGTCTGCAATTCATAAGAATCCAACAAACCATAAACAAAAGATGATAAGAATAATTAATTAGAAAATAACAACAAAAATAAGCCAGAAATAAAGCTATGTTTCAACGGATCATACGCCAAGAAATAAAGCCATAAGAATAAAGCTATGTCCTTAAAGCTATGTTTTAAGGACATTTAGAAACAGAACCGAAATAAATACTCTTATCACAAACCCGGTAGTTTCTTGGGATGGACGTAACAAATCCCGTCATCTTCATTGACCGTTGGAATAAACTCGTTGATGAAAGGATGAGGCTTTGCATCCTCTTCGCCAACTTTTGCAAGTAAGTGCCATATGATCTCTTGATCAGACGGATCAAATTTTACTCCTCTGGGTAAACCCGGCCACTCTTGAGCAACCTAAACACAAACATACCAGTTAAATCAAATTTTTAATTCTTAAGACTGAAAGAGAAAACGTTTTAAAGAAAGCTTTGAAGAGTCAAAAGGATCTCGAGAGAACCGTACTAACATATATCACTATCAAGCATGAGATCAAAGATTTAAGCATATCCATATCAAACATAAATAAATAGAAACTTCTCAACAACAAAGTGCGTAATCAAACGCGGTGAGATCAAGAGCAGCATAAGCAAAAGATAAATCATACTGTTACGAGCCTCGGTTGAGAGCAAACAAGAATCAACACAAATTTACTTAAGAGGTGAATCTGTGAAAATTTTATTCAATAATAAACGTAACAGTTGTTCCTTCAAGAACACGACTAAAGATGTCCCTAAAGACGTATGAAACAATATGCCGAAGCTCACCTACCATCTCCTTTGGGATTGGCGCCAAAAATAGGACCCTAATCCATATTTACTACAAACAATCCAGAGTGCCCCTAAATTGAACCTATTACACACTCATTGATGAAATGCCCTCTTTTTCTTATATTTAAATGTACTAGTTTCATATCAGTCGACAAAATTTTGATTGAATTTTATTCCGATTCATCAACAAAACATATCCATTTAAACGATAACAGGATAACGAGAAATCGTACATCACTGTTGTCGATCGTGTGTTGGCAATTAGGGCATGATCTGCATGGATTGCTTTTCCATTTTACTCGTTCCGCTTCATAGTTGCTAGATGCACTCTTGATCTTCGTTGCAATTCGCTTACTATCCACTAACCATGACGGTCTGCGTAAATGACATCGAAACATATCCAAGCTTAGTTTTCTAATCAGACAAATGTTATTTAATATAAGTTAAACCAAAACTCGTTAAATCGAATCAAAGACTCGTCCCTTACTGCGTAATTTACATCGAAACGTATCCAAACTTAGTTTCTAATCAGACAAATGTTATTTAGTATAAGTTAAACCAAAACTCGTTAAATCGAATCAAAGACTCGTCGCTTACGTACATTATCAGAAGTCAGAAGACAAATGAGATTAACTCTATTTTGATTAAAATGAAAGTTCTGGGAAACCGTGAGATCTTCAAGACACAAAATCGCTTTATCCGTAAGCAACTCGCGATCCAATGGCATACATAACAAATAAAAATCTAGATTTCAATGGCATACATAACAAATAAAGCAAAGCAAATCTTCGAAAATCGAAACCTTAAACGTTAATCTTATAGCTAAAGACTGTAAAACACAAACACTGCACAAATATCCCTAACAAAGTTACTACATTTTCTATACAATCATTTCTTCTTTACTATTGTTTTGAAATGTAAGAAAATCACATTTTTAATCCAAAAATCAGATTAAAAAAAATGCATGTTCATGTTTCACCGATTAAAGAAAGAAAACCCCAAAATGTAATTTTGGGAGTGATCATGAAGTTATTTCAAACAAACAAAAAGTCCCTCTATTTACAGGGATGCTCACAACAGCCCAAGTCCCAAACCGATTTCTTCGCCAAAAACCCAAGCCCAGAAATGAAATGAAATGAAAGGGGTTGAGAATACCCATCGCTCGCTCATTCAAGTTCATCGCTTTCGCGCAGAGAAGAATAATAGGAAGTGGCATACCCAGACATCGGAGACGGAGAGTGAAGAGAAGAGCGGAAGCGAACAAGCTTCAAAGCCAGCGAGCGTCAAAGCAAGCAAACAAGTCGTCTTCTTTCTCTCAAAGCTACTTTTTTTTTTTAAATATATTATATTTTGGGCTCTTTCTTCGGCGTTTATGAATTTGAGTTGACGCGGACTCGGTACAGGAACGAGCCTACAACTGTAATTTACCCTTCACTTTTCTTAATATATATACAGTTTCCATTTATTTTGTTTTTAAGTTCAAATTTTATTAGAGTAATATTATTGGCCAAAAATTACATTAGATTACATTTAGTCAATTACAGATAATATAGTCTCATTGTAAATCAATTGATATTTGCACTATTTGCCGAAATTATATGTATATATACGCAAAATTAGTGTCTCGTTGGAATCGAACCCAAAAGACCTCGGCGAGTCGTGCAGTACCAACTACCAAGCCAAATTGGTTTCTTTTTAAGTTTAATTAAGAGATATGGTGGGGGCGTATATACTTACGTTGTTATTTTTATTAGGGGTAATAGCGGCATAAGTCCTCAATCTTTACTCAATTGGGGCGGCATAGCCCCAACCTCATTTAATAGTCAACGTTTGCGTGGTCAGCTTCTCGTCAACGTGGACGCCACGTAATCCGACATGTCACCATACATGTCATCCTCGCGTCATCAAATTTAATGTAAAATTAATGGCGACTGCATTAAATTTGATGACGCGAGGATGACGTGTATGGTGACATGTCGGATTACGTGGCGTCCATGTTGATGAGAAGTTGATCACGCAAACGTTGACTACTTCTGTTAGTCAAATATAGACGGAAATCATCTTTTGGTACTTATACCGCTATTAAATGAGGTTGGGGTTATGCCGCCCCAGTTGAGTAAAGGTTGAGGACTTATGCCGCTATTATCCCTTTTTATTAAGTGTATTTATATATAATAAAAAAATAAACCTCATATTGTTGCAAGAGAAGAACAAATTTTCATGTGTGAGCTTAATAGCTTTAGGCTACAATTTTTATATATATATATATATATATATTATATAAGCTTTAACATAACAAGGATAAAAAGCTACTGAACTAAACTACCTTTAACAATAAATTCAATAATAATCATAAATCATATATATATATAATAATAATAATATCCCCAACGATACACCGAAGCATCGAGAGTTTGTTAGCTAAAAAATACGAGATGGAGTGAGATTTCCTCAACAAATCAATAATTTAGTGTGAGGAAAAGAAAATGATAATGTGATGGTTGCGGTCTAACGATGGTGGCGAACAATGTGATAATCAATCTTAATGTGCTTGGTTTGCTCATGAAAAACTGAATTGTGTGCGATTTAAGTGGCGCTCTGATCATCTAAGTACGATAGTGTATAGTAGGAAAAACAGACACCTATTTCAGAGAGTAACCAACGCAACCAAAGAGTCTCACATGTGGTCGAGGCCATCGAATGATACTCAACTTTTGTAGACGATCGCGAAATGACATATTGGTTCTTATCTTATAGTGGTTGACTTGCGATTTGTGGGATCACCGACCAATCGGCGTCAGAGTAAGCACTTAACTCTAAAGATGAAGAATAGGGAAACAAGAGACTCTGAAGCCGAGTGCGTCAAAGATACCTGAGAATATCAAAGATACCTGAGAATACGAAGAACAATACCTCAATAAACTGTAGTAGGAGAAGTAACAAACTGACTAATTACATGAACAACATGTGCAATATTTAGGCGAGTAACGACGAGGTAAACCAAATTTTTCCTACAATTGTATGATATTGGCTGAGGTCAAGCAAATGAGTACCATCAAACAATGACAATTAAGGGTTGGTCTCAAGGGGAGTATCTGTTGGACATGTGTCCTTAAACAAGCTGTTTTAACCCATTTGTAAAAGATTATAACTAGTCGTTGAATAAAGATAATACTTATTATGTTAATCTTATTATAGTTTCAGTAGAGTAAAATAGAATGTTTGATCCATAGTTCATAATGGAATGCAATTATGTTATTATCATCACACCGGAGTCAATGTGAGGAAGAATTGATAATCACAATAAATGAACTTAAATTTTCCGTGACCTGATTAACTGGGTGGGAGCCCATTAATTGAAAAGGTCATTAATGTGACTAAGTGATATAATCCTATTCTGGATTAAGTGTGTGTGTCACATTCACTAGAAGTGCATTAAGTATGAAGCGTCTTCATACTGGACTGGACCTGACTTAAACTCAAGAAGTTATCATATAAGACCGTCACTGATAACTTGAAGTTGAGTCACTAGTAGATAATCAAATGGATATCGATCTAAGTCCTGAGTGATCTTGAGTCTGATCTGTTGACCTGATTGTTCTTTGATTTAACCGTTTAAGAACACAATATATTACCGCTGTTCCCAACACTATTATTTTGGGAACATGATAGTCAACAGTGAAGGTAGCTTGATCATAGATATGGGCATCACATAGCTCTCTTCAGAGTCAAGATGATTCCCTTAATTGTCAATGGTGAGAAGTGAGATTTACCCATGGCCAGCTTATGACTCGTAATCATAATTGGGTTGCTCATAATATCATCCGACTGAATTAAGAATGAAAAAGCAGTGAGAGGCAATACGGTAAAAACCGCCTGCTCATGTACTGGATTATCAAGTGAAAGATCAATAATCGGAATTTGATTGTATCAATGGACACCCTGCTGTTATAAGGGAATAATATATACCGTATCACTAAAGAGTACAACCTCGGGTCTATAGTGGAATCACTTCGAGGTTTGACGAACATCTAGCGGTTCGTTGGAGCTTAAGTGATACGGGTCCATGGTCCTCAGGATAGCTCCATAACGGATGATACGTACGTGATTAAAATACATTCTGGATAATGTTTAATCATTTGGCTCGACTAATAAAACTGACAAGTCTTTGGCAGACGTCAGATAGTTTTATCGTCAGCGTGGCAAAAGTACCATATTTTGGTACACGGAATTAACTGATAAAAAGAAAGTTAGAGTTTAGATTTTCTATCAGCACCATGTTGATGTAAATTAAATTCTAAGCAACTTTGCTTTTTGAACCAAGTCATTCCAACTTACGGTTTGTGATTTATGGATTTTCTAAGTTTGTGTTCGGTACGACAAGCTATGAAATTAAATCACATGTCACGAATTTAAATGATGGTGTGGCACCATGACATTTTAATGTGTGATATTGAGATCAGGAATTATTAATATAATTTAATTATTTGGATTTAATTATTAATATTTTATTAATAATTAATTAATAATTAATAGATTTATATTAATAATAATAATATATATTTCATTATATATTATATGTGTATATCGATATGAGCAGCAAGAAATGTTCAACCACTTCACACGCATTTGACTTGGTTTGAACTTTTAAATATTTTCGGCATAAGTACCTAATATTTGGTATTTTAGCAAAAACCCTAAAATCAATTTAATCCATTGGATCGGAAATGATTTAATATCAACCGTTGGATTAAGATAATTGATTTTTAACCTAACCCTAATTCGAAAATAGTAGCTTGGTGACCAAGCTTAGGGTTTTCGAATTTGACCTAATTAATTGTATCCGATGGATCGGTTTAAGATTTAATCTTTACCGTCGGATTGGAAATTAATTAATATATATAATAATTAATAATTTTTCGAAATTATTATTATTATTATTATTATATATTTATATTTCGAAATTTAAATAAGTAGATAAGATTGGTTTTTGATTTTACCAAGTCTTTCTTATTTAATTAAATCCCTAATTAATTATATCCATTGGATTTAGATAAGATTGAATCTAAACCTTTGGATTAGGATAATTAATTATATTTTATACTTATTTTCGAAATTAAATATATATATATTCGAATTATATATAAATAAGATGATAAGATTGGTTTTTGATTTTACCAAGTCTTTCTTATTTAATTAAATCCCTAATTAATTATATCCATTGGATTTAGATGAGATTGAATCTAAACCTTTGGATTAAGATAATTAATTATATTTAATATATATAATTTCGAAATTTGGGAGTAAAATTCTAAAATTTGGTTACGGGTTAAAGACTATAAATAGGGAGCTCATTCTACACATTTTTCACACCTTTCCCCAGAGCAAAAACTCGAGCTCTCCCTCTCTCTTTGGGGTATGCGAGTTTTCTGCTTCTGATCTCTTTTCTGGTTCGGCTTAGGAGATATTTTTCTCCGGAAGCTTAAAAAGAACCGCCAGTTAAATTTTGCGACGGAGTCCTGCCGGCGAAGCCCACGCTTCGGTACGAGGAATCCAGGAGAATATCCCGGAAGATCACGGGAGTTTCCCTCAGCATCGGCGGAGCCCTGCCAAAGTCAGAACGCGCAGCCGGAAGTCGTCAATGAGGTACGGCCTTATGCATTGGGTCAATAAATGCAAAATTCCTTTTATTGTATTTATTTATTTTCCATAGACATTAGATTAAATAATGTTGTTATGAAATTAATTGTGATAATTAAATTGCCAATTATTTATCCGGTCGCTTTATCCAAATTACTCGATGTCAGTACGTTGTTACGGTGTAACTTTTCCGACTTAAAATTATTTTTGAAGTTACCCGGACGGACTGATGAGAGCGGAATATTCGAGGTAATTTGGACGGGACGTTAAAAGTATTTTTTAATGAATTTGCAATCGAAGCTATTTCGTTATTTTCAAAGGTAAATTGGCATATTAGTATATCCGATTTCCAATAAATGGCGTCGGAGCTATATCCAATTTCCAACAGTATCAACGGTCCGTTTGTCAGTGAGCATGCACGCTCAACTAGATCAATTATATAATTGGACTGATTAGGAGCATAATAAAAAAAAGGAGAGAGATGGGAGGTAACCATGAAACCAACATCTTCTGATTGCATATGAGTATCATCAAACAACCATAACGGATTAGAGAGAATATAAACGAAGGATCTAAATTGAAGACATGTGTTGACGAGCCTCGGAGTATGATCCAAATAGGTGAAGATATATCCGAGGAACCAAAATTATTGGACAATTACAAACCAATATGAAGAGCGAAGAACAAGACATATGGTTATAATTGACCATTTGGCTTACAACTTCGAACCTTACTCCTTCCGATGATCATTTTGCGCTTTATAAGATTGCTAGATAAATGAACTCCATATTCGACTCCCTTAAAATGTCTCATAACATGACTCCAAGAGGACATATCCAAGTGAGAATCAATTGATTGAAGAGTCGTCCTTACAAGCAATGGCAAAAACACAAGGCAATCTAAACAACCAAAGCCAAGATCCTATGAAATCAAAGAAACTCCTTCAAATTCTTCTACAAGTTTATGCTCGCTAGACCAATTTAGAAGGCTCAAAACCACATCTCCTCCGTTCAAAATGTAATTCTATGTGTTATGAATGATCTTCCAACTT
This sequence comes from Parietaria judaica, assembly GCA_954871525.1. Classification (NCBI taxonomy): domain Eukaryota; kingdom Viridiplantae; phylum Streptophyta; class Magnoliopsida; order Rosales; family Urticaceae; genus Parietaria; species Parietaria judaica. Next base: position 30,201,407 of record OX940870.1, read on the forward strand.
TTCAAGATGATATTACGGTGGACAAGTGCGTTATTGCAATTTTTCCAATAGACGTCGCAATAATTCAAAAATCACAAATTCATTCTTTCTCTCGTTTCATCACTTAAACAAACCCTAATCTATAAAGAGGAACCTTACAATAAAAAACTCCTCAACAATAAATTTAATAATGTCTTTAAAGCCCCAACCCCATATCAACCAATGAACAATGCTGAAATTAGAAAACTATAATACTCAAAGACAAGCTATGCAAACTCTTAATAAACAACTAAATAAACATTCGAACTATAAGATCTTAAAAAAAAAAAACATCCAAACTATAAAGAGAAATGAAAAATAAAGAGGGAATGAACGTATATACCAATCAAAATTTTCAATCATTTTTGTGAACGGAACGTGATTCCGATTAAGCTAATAATAATAATAATAACAATAATAATAATAACAACAACAACAATAATAATAATAATAATATACGCTAATACACGTATTGTTAATACCGAAAAATGGATCAATACATTTGGGGCTGATGTAAAGAGTTATTGAACGATTGAAGGAAACACAAACTATCAAGCAAAAAGCTGAATTTTCTTTTCATTCATAAAAACTATGGATTACAATCCAAGAGGCTAACACTTATAGTGCATGAAGAAAGCCTTGATTGACATAGGAAATATCACACACTAATTACCCTAGGACCTAGGAAATATAAACATAGGAAAAACAAAAAAGTAAATAACCTTGGAACTAATACCTTAGTAAATAATAAGTAATAATGACTTAGGAAATATAACATATTACTAGGAAATATAAGATATTAAATAGTTGTTAATTGGCAACGCGGTTTTTTAGGTTTTCGGGACTGGTCGCGTGTGATCACCAATAATTGCTCCGCATCATTCTCCCGGAGTCGAAAATATTCGTCATTGACTTTAGGATGCCGTCCGGTGATGTGACTCTGTGACAGTCACTAATCCCGTGAGCCACGAGGGCAAGACCGGGTAAACTGTGCAGTCCCACATCGCCTGGGCAAGGTGATGTGCTCATAGAACGTTCCCGAGACTGTGCAGGTATGGGACTGCACGGTTATCGGAGATCATACATGTATGGGACTGTATGGTCGAAGAGGCTTAAAAGAATTGATTGGTACTACCTATGTCAACAAGATGCATCTTCTTTTCGGTAGCCCGTTCATAGGAACTCCAAAGTTAAGCGTGTTTGACTTGGAGTAGTCCTAGGATGGGTGACCTCCTTGGAAGCGTGCGATTGAGGACAAAGCACGCGGAAAAGACTCGTGTTGGCCTGTGGGGACAATCATCCATTCAATTGAGCAGCCGGGGCGTCACAGACTCTGCCTTCATCACTGCCATCACCATGCTTGTATCAACGAAATTTAAAAAGTGATAGTTTTGCGATACAAGTAACTGAACTTTCAATTGACTTTTTTACGGGCCAAGTCTTGTTGACTTTTTGGGCCGAGTCCTGTTAACTTTTTGGGCATGTTTTATAGGCTGGGCCTTAATTTTCTTAGGCTCTGAAAAAACATTATTACACGTATCATAAATTATTATCTCGATATCTTTCAATTTGAGTTTGGTCGTTAGGTGCCAGTTATGTTTTCCCAACTTCTGTCCTGCCGTACATCTCCGGCTCCGGCTCCGGCTCTGGCTAAAGTAGGAGAAGATCACGTGACTCCTCTCTAATCGATGACAAAAGATAGCTGAAGAAGAGATTATTCCTTGTTCAGGCTCGCGGGAGTAAACCGGAACCGATGGCTTGTCGATCTCATCTCGTAGTACAAAAGCCCAAGTACAGCACAGCACAGCCCAGACCAATCCGACCCCGACCCGACCCGACCCGACCCGACCATATATCCGACCCACCAACACACCCAAGAAAGAAATTGTTCGTAAGTTTCGTTTTCCCACTCACTGAATCTCACCGCCACCATGTCCACCAAATCCAGAAACTTCCGGCGTCGCGGCGGCGACTACGACGGCGACGACGACAACGACGAGAAAAACGCCACAACCACCAATGGCCCTTCCACACTCAAGTCCCTCACCTCCAAGCCCAAGAAGCCTCCCGCTCAGGCCCCGAAGCTCCTCAGCTTCGCCGACGACGAAGACGACGGAGATACGATCTCCGGCGCCGGTACCGGCTCTAAATCCCGCAATCGCTCGTCCAAGCCTTCTATTGCTGGAAAACCGTCGTCGTCTGGTTCGCGTGCCGCGAAACCTGCCTCCGCTCACACCATGACCTCGCTCAAGGATCGGGTGTTCCACTCTTCTTCGGCTTCGCCTCTCTCTCACTCTCTCCCCTCCAATGTCCAGCCTCAGGCCGGGACTTACACCAAGGAAGCCCTCCGCGAGCTTCAGAAGAACACGCGAACCCTCGCCTCTATCTCCAGGCCCTCCTCCGAGCCGGTCGTCGTCCTCAAGGGTTTGATTAAACCGACCGAGCCGGAGAAAGACGCCAATTCGTCGGATTCCGAGCAAGAAATGGCGAGGAGAACTGGCGGTGACGGGGACTCCGCAGCCAAAAGGATGGCGGCAATGGGGATTGGCAGCGGGAAGGGGAGGGATTTGGATTCCGCGGGTTCGGTGATCCCAGACAAGGCGACCATCGAGGCGATTAGGGCGAAGCGCGAGAGGCTGCGTCAGTCACGTGCGGCTGCGCCGGATTTTATCTCGTTGGACGCCGGGAGCAACCACGGCGAGGCAGAGGGGCTGAGTGACGAAGAGCCGGAGAATCTGAGCCGAATCGCGATGCTGGGCGAGAAGTCTGAGGACTCTCGGAAGGGCGTTTTCGAGGCGTTTGATGAGGAGGCAACGGCGGTGCACGAGGTAGTAGCCGAGGAGGTGGTGAATGAGGAGGACGAGGAGGAGAAGATCTGGGAGGAAGAGCAATTCAGGAAGGGTTTGGGGAAGAACAGAGTCGATGATAGCGGCGTTGTAGCCGTTCCCGTGGCTCAGCAGAGTGTTTCCCGAGCTGCTGTGGCGAGTCCGAGCATCGGCGGGGCTCATGGCGGGTTGTCGCAGGGTCTGGGTTCGGGGTTGATGTCCATATCCCAGCAAGGAGAGATTGCGAAGAAGGCGATTCTCGACAGTGCGAGAAGACTCAAGGTATATTGATAATCCTCTCGAGCTTATGTGTTACAGTTTGCTTTCCATTAATGGTAGTGTAGGATTGGTTTCTGGGTCTGGAAATTACTTAACTAGAGAGATTTTTGTATAAAATTTAACACGGATTATGCTAAAATCGAATATCAAAACGCAACCCAAACTCTTAAGCACACACAATCCGGACAAGTAAACCAACGGGAATCCACCGAATAATTCTTGGATACTTTATTTCAGTCAACCAATAACTGATAGAACTTTCGACTTCTAGAACACGGGTAAAGCTCTCCCTAAAGATTTCTTGAGTCTAGATGACAATAAAACCCTAATGACACTCTTAGGCACCTAATTGCCTGCTGTCAATCAAGGTTTATCTACTTAATTAAATAAATACCCTCATTAAATTTAGTTGCATAATTAGAACATAAAATTTAATATAAGGACATCATACATATGTAATTATTCTAAATTAGAATTTCTAAATGACCACATTGGCCCTCCTCCTCCCCTAGACCTTGAGCTCGGGTGGTGAATTAAGTTCCGGAGATTTTTGGCATGTTAAGATCCTTTCAGATTCAGATGTGTTTTTTGAAACAGTTCAGCGGTAATCCTACATTTCTTTCACTGAAATTCATCGCCATCGAATCCTAAGGCTTTAGCCGTGTGATACATAGAATGTTCCTCTTGCAGTAGAACAATGAGACAAGCAGTTAGTGTACATTTCCAAATGATAAAATAGCTGCACTTTGTTGAAATCTTTTATTTATACTTTGGAAATATTGTTGTATATTGAGAGCACTATGTGATCATGAAGTTCTAGCAAGTGAGTGGCATGGAAGCTTGTATATATCGTTAACTAAGCCGAGTTGTCCGTAGCTTGGCGATGATAGCTTTGCTGATTATCTGTAGCGCGCTGCTTATATATAAAGCTTTCCTTTTCGTCTCAGGAATCTCATGGCAGAACTGTGTCGTTGCTGGCCAAGACTGATGAAAACCTGTCTGCTTCACTTATAAATATCACCGCGCTCGAAAAATCACTGTCGATTGCTGATGAGAAGTACAAATTCATGCAAAGGATTCGCGACTTTGTTTCCATCGTGTGCGACTTTCTCCAGGTACGAGCAGAAACTAATTTATAGTTTGCTATAATATTGTGTCTTCTTTATTTGTGACATATTTGATTATTTTCTCCGTTTGACGTCTCTCTTTGTTGCAGCACAAGGCTCCTTTTATTGAGGAACTAGAAGACCAAATCCAGAAACTTCACGAAAATCGAGCATCTGCCATAGTAGAAAGGCGTTCTGCAGATAACGACGATGAAATGACGGAGGTGGAAGCCGAAGTTAATGCCGTAGTTTCAGTTCTCAACCAACGAGGTGGCGGATCTGATGCCATTGCAGCCGCCAAAAATGCTGCTCTAGCAGCCTCTGCTGCATTTAGAGGGCAGGGAAATCTTCCTGTGAAGCTTGATGAACTGGGCAGAGATATGAACATGCAAAAGCGCATGGAGATGAAACGAAGGGCTGAGATTCGCCGGCGCCGCAAAGCTCGGTTTGATTCAAAGCGACAATCCTCCATGGACATAGATAGTCCCAACCTGAGAGTTGAAGGAGAGTCAAGCACAGACGAGAGTGACAGCGAGAGCAGAGCGTTCCGGTCTCACCGTGATCTGTTGCTCGAGACGGCCGCCCATATTTTCAGTGATGCATCTGAGGAATTTTCTCAACTTTCTGTGGTCAAAGAAATGTTTGAAGCTTGGAAGAGAGACTATCTATCAGCTTACAAAGATGCTTACATGTCGTTAAGTGTTCCCTCTTTGTTCTCCCCGTATGTCAGGCTGGAGCTTTTAAAGTGGGACCCGCTACGCGAGAGAACAGATTTCATGAACATGAACTGGTAATTTGCTGTAACTCTCTCTTCACTTATTAGTACTAATCAACTTATAAGTTCATTGAAGAAGGCTCTTTAATATATATATGTATATATGTATATATACCGAGCAACTATCAGTTGTTCCTTTTAAACTTGCATCGTTTCTGCTTTCCTGCTAATGTTATAACTTTGTATCAGTTTACTCTGAACTTTTCCCCACGTAACTTCTCTTTGTACATTTCCCTCTAAACTCGTCACGCTCTCTCAATTTATCTGACAATTTTTGTCAATGTTTAAGCCACGTGCGTCAAACAATATAATTCAACAGAAACCGTCAGATATTTAAGAAGATGAACACGCTGAGATATCGGGACATATTTAGGGCAACAACTGAGAATTAGTCTTAAATTAATGTATTCTTGCTTGTTTAAGGCTTCGAGCTACTAGGAACTTAAATTGCAACATACACATATACGACAACTTGTATTTTTTATATTATTTCTCTTGCTGATTCTGTTGTTTTATTTATTCAGGCACTCATTGTTGATGGATTACGGTTTGCCAGAAGACGGAAACAGCTTAATGCTTGGTGATGCCGATGCCAACCTTGTTCCCGAGCTTGTGGAAAAAGTTGCTCTCCCAATTTTGCACCACGAAGTTGTTCAGTGCTGGGACATGCTTAGCACCCACGAAACGGAAAATGCGGTCGCTGCCATAAGCTTGGTTACGGATTATGTTCCAGCTTCTAGCGAAGCTCTTGCTGATTTATTGGTTGCCCTTCGAACCCGTCTAGCTGATGCTGTTGCCAGTCTTACGGTATTAGTTACTTCTTCTTATTACGATCTCTAATCTTATTAAGTTTTTTAAGTAGCACGATCATCCACGAACCAATTCATTGCAAGATCATCTATTTAGCATCTGTTTATATTGTGTGGTATAAATACAGGCCCAAAATTACACTCTTTGACCCCTTTGTTTTGTACTTATTTGTTGTCCCGCGTTTTGTGTCTCGTCGTCTAGAAATGGTGTTTTCTTTTCCCCCTATGGTGTCTACTGTAAATCCTGAAATAAAAGAACAAATCTTAAGCTAGTTTTACGAATCTAACTTGGCTTCCATTTTTCATTCCTTAGATAGTGCATCGGGTCGAGCTTTACATAAATAAACCCTTTAAATAATTTAGATAACAATACATGTGTAAAAATAAAAAAGATAATTAAAGTAAGTAAAATTTGTTAAGTCCATAGGGCATTTCTTGTCAGCCTCACAAAAACCTCTTTCTTGGCCATCAACCCCGACCCTGGAACCCACCCTCCCGAGTTTTGTTTCCAGAAATGAGTATACAAAAACTAGAAACTGTGATAATTATGCTTCCCTCTTTATTCCTTGTTTCAGCTCTTAGATAATCACTAAGCTGGTTTTATAATTGTACAGCAAACCCTGGTAAAACACGCTAAGGATTTGGGAAAGCGAAGCACTGAAAATCTGCAATAAATTTAAGTAGAAATCAGCTGAAGAAACGGCTACAAATATGCTTATTTTAAATCTTAGCAGCTCAAAATCAAACAGTGAATAACATTAATAAAATCTAAGGAGTTAAATGAAATCAAACTAATAAACTAAAACAATGTTGTAAGAACTCCTTAATGGAGATTCCGTAACAAAATGTTTATCGTTGGTGGTATGATTTCAAAGTGATGCTCTTAGACTCAAGCTATCATATTTTGACAGGTTCCAACTTGGAGTCCACTTGTATTGCAAGCCGTGGCTGATGCCCCGCGCATAGCGGCGTATCGCTTTGGCAGGGCTGTTCGGCTGATGAGAAACATCTGTTTGTGGAAAGAGATCTTGGCATTGCAGGTTATTGAGAAGCTCGCTCTTGATGACCTTTTGTGTGGAAAAGTTCTGCCTCATCTGAGAAGCATAGCACCAAACATTCACGATGCGGTCACAAGAACCGAAAGAGTTGTCGCTTCTCTATCGGGGGTCTGGGCTGGTCCAAGCGCCACTGGGGATCGCAAGTATGTGGCTTTCTTTTTTCCTTACATTTTCCTAGTCTGGTCTCTGTGTAGATACTATAATAGATTGAACACGTTAATAATTGGAACATGTGCTGATAAAAAGGTTAGAACTAATATGGGGATTTAAAGGGTAGAAGTATTTTGGTCTGGAAGTTCGGTTTTGGATCAGTTTTGGGGCCTTTTTGTCAACAAGGAGGAAGAATGACCTGGCCTAGTCTTTTTTAAACCTGTTCGGGCTGGTTCCCTTTTTTTTCTTTTCTTTTTACTAATTTAATATAGTTTTTACTTTTTAGCTTTTAGGGTTTTCACTTGGCCTCTTTCCGAAAGGTAGATGTTTATTGTTTGATTTTTTTGAAGGTTATGTACTTATTTCAAAAGCCGCTGTAAAAATTTGGATATTTCCTTTTAATTATTGATTAAAAACATATTTTAAAAAACTGGGGTGGCTCAATTTTCGGCCTTGTACCGGTTTTAAAGGAATTTTACAAGCTTTTTCAAAACCATTAGATTGAGTCCAGGAACCGGGTCGAAAAAGGACAAGTAACAGAAAACCTTTTTTTTCCATTGTTTTTTCCTTCAATGAGGCTGCTTTATCTAATAAGCTCTTTCACGAGTTTTCTGAGGAAACTAAAAAAATTATTGAGCACGTTTATTGTTGGGTAATCTGCAGCCGCAAATTGCAACCGTTGGTGGATTACATACTGTTACTGGGAAAACTTCTGGACAAGAAGCACGCGTTGACCATGTCGGAGTCCGAAACTAGCGGACTGGCTCGTCGGTTAAAGAAGATGCTTGTGGATCTCAATGAGTACGACAATGGCCGGCATATAGCTCGGACCTTCCATCTCAAAGAGGCCTTATGAAACTCCTCACCTGCATATCAAAACAACAATGGACAACAAAATCGAAGAGGTAAATCACCTAAGAAATTGGATCTGAAGTCGCCGCTTCACGGAAAGCATGGACACGTCCGGTCAACTCCCGAACAGGTATTGATCGACCTTGAGCTCTCTCACGACGGCTATAGTTTATGGTGACGGTTTAGCCAGAATGTCAACTCCTATAATTGGCATACATAGATTTCCCGAGGTTGTGGTACTGATGCGGATATGCGGGTGAGATTGTAAAATTCTTCAAAAGGTAAAAAAGACTTGTTCAGTTCATCATCTTGTCAGTGGTTCTTCTTTACATTCATCGATGATTGACAGTAGCTTTTTGGCCTAACTATATGCTCTTAAATGATTAAAAAAATGACCCGCCTTACTTATTAATTGTGTTAAATATATTTGGCCCGTTTATAACACCGTGTTATCGTGTTTAATTCGTTCATTTACTGAGTGTGATATAGGTAAACAACAAATTGATTTATTTTTTACTCATTTAATTTAATTAATATATGTGTAATACATTTCTTGGTCAATGAAAATTATAAAATTGACATATCATCTAAAGAATATTAATTTTTTAATCTTGTCTAATGGGTCTCATTATGTTTTTCATTTAAAATAAAGAAATAATTCATTCGGTATTACCTTGGTGTGTTTTTTTCTCCAGTGCCACCAGTAAATGCAACTTACAGGAAATTTGTTTTCAAAAAATTTACACTTTGCCTATTTATTTATGGAGAAATAATTAAAAAAAAATATTTGAATGCTATTCATAACTATTATTATTTACAGATATCCATGGTAATTAAGCTCGTTAAATATGATCAGCAATAACAGTTATTGATTTTTAAAAATGTATATCTGATCCGTCGATGAATCCATGCCGGCTAACTTGTTAAATTGGATTCCCGGTCAGCTATCATGAGGTTTTTTATTTGGTCGTATTCATTCATTATTTGTAGGATTCGATGCGGATGGATTCAGACTCAATTATGAACAATTTAAAATCATTTACACCTTGTCGGTTTTTTGTTCCTTCATCCCAGACTACTCCTCAAACTTTATATGAAATTATACAGAAAGTAAGAAATATTATTAAGTAGTAAAAAAGGGGGTCTACTTTAAAGTTCGAACATATTTTCGTATGGAAGAAGTTGGATTGGATAAGTTTCTTTTTTATTTTGCCTCGATATATCTTACTTATACAGCTCAAAATTATTAAAATTCAGGATGCCGTTATCAAGCTGATTAGTAATAATTAATTGAATGATGGGGCTGCTATCGATCCTTCTAACCATTCTCCACTTTATTAATTTTTAAGTGATTTAGAATCTAATAAGCACAACGTTAAATTCGTTTCCTCAACTACTTTTTTCATTAACTTTAGGGTGATGTTTGAAATATGGTAAACATTTGTTGCCTTTATAAAAGATTGCTTTTTTATTTTTTCGTTAGTTTTTGTTTATCCAAATATTTGTTTCCTTTATAAGAGATTGGTAATATTCCAATAAATAAATAATTATGTGGCGGCGACCATTTAAGTGGGTCATGCTTGTCTTTCCTAAGTGAAGTTGAAGGTTAGTTAGCTATTAGCTTACCTTTTGTGCCGTGCCGTGTTATATAAAATTAGTACTGTTGCCAGACTTTTATTTCAATGAAGCACAAAAATTTATTTGTTATTAATTTTTCAAGTATGTAAATAAAAAGTTCATAAAAAATCATATTAAAACAATTATTAAAATCATAAAAAGATAATATTATTTTTGAAAATAATTTAGATTAAATTTATCGGGAAGGATAAAAGTTTATAAGCTCAGATCCCGATCAATTTTTACTCTTAAACCACACAAGATATCCTTGTTTGCATTAATGAACAACAATTATTATTTTCTTTGTTCAATTTCATTTGAGCCCTCGAAACACTTATTTTACCGCTTATCACTTACGTAGTTGGGCGTGTTAGCTTCGGGTTTCGCTCGTTTGAGGATTCTCTAGCCTTTGTCCGTAAAGTTTTGTTTGATGAAATTGAATGGGTGTTTGTGTGCTCTTTCCTTGCCCGAGTTGCACTCGTTTGGGAGGCTCGGAGAGATCTTAACAAAGTCAATATTGAGATAGTCAACTATGTCATTATGGTGTAATATTCTCATTCATTGTATTTCCTATTTCCACCTCTCTCAAGCCCTATAAATAGAGGCATATGAGGTTCATTGTAACACACATCAAAGAGCAATAATACTCTCTCTATTCTCTCTCATATTCTCTCTTCTTCTTGTTATGTTCTTAGCTTAGTTCTTCGTTATTTTATAATACGTTATCAGCACGAGTCTCTGATTAATTGAGGTAATAGTTTTTGTATTAATTTTGCAATGATGGCACACGACGATAAATTTCTTGTGAGAAATTCAATCATAAAGCCTAGCTATTTTTGTTTTATATTCATGCGATGATGGTATTAGTGAATCTATTAAAAGAACCTTTGGTCAAGAGGGGTTTTAGGTCCCCAACCTTTCAAAGTGTGGGCAAAAATACACAATTTTTGTTAAATGTAAAATCCGTTGGTCCTTCCGTTAGAGATGTTAAATTCTGCTTATGTGGCATCGTTAAACTGCCAAATGGACTGCCAACTTGTAATATTAATTGTATAATTTAATTAATAAGAACAAATTAAACGTATTTTAATTATGATATAAAAAATTAATACTTTAAATTAAATAAATAAGTTTTACTCCCCTAAAAATCTAACAGGCTCTTCATTTGAACATGAGTAATTTTTTGAAAAACGACGGATTATTAAACACGACAAAATTGCAAAGATTACATAACAACGGTTTATTAGAAACAACTAGAATTTTGAAAAAACGACCGATTATTGAAAACAATTGCAATTTAAAAGAATGACATAGTAAAGATGTGAATAATATTGAAGCACGAGTTCAAAAATAAGAACTATGCGTTAAATAAGTATTGCTCGTTAATTTAAAGTTTTAATTTATTTTTTGAATCATAATTAAAATATTTAAATTTATTCTTATTAATTAGGTTATGTAATTAATATTACAAATTGGCAATCCATTTGGTAGTTTAACGATGCCACGTCAGTAGACTTTAACATCCCTAATGGAAGGACCAACGGATTTTACATTTAACAAAGGTTGTGTATTTTTGTCCACACTTTGAAAGGTTGGGGACCTAAAACCCCTCTTGACCAAAAGTTGTGCATTATTGCCGCTATTAACCCTTTTATTTATTTATTTTTCCAAATTAATAAAATATTATATATATAGTATGGTCTTTATCAAATATCGTATACAGTACATGATATATATATAAATATTCTTATAGAGTGCATTGATTACAATATACCATGATTTCATATATATATATATATTTGCATATATATATATAGTATATCGGATATATATATGTATATATATATATATATATACATATAACATGTTCTGAATTTTTAACTATAATTATATACTACTAATACAGTTTGTCAAAAATATATATGTTTATATGCATGCTACTGTTTAACATTACTTTATATATATATATATATATATATATATGTGTGTGTTTTAGCTTTATAACATTTTTTTCCCTTATGAAAATATCTATAGCGTGGATTTGTTATGCTAAAATTTATCTGAGTGCTATGGATCTTGAAAATACCATAAAAGAAAGAAATTTACGAGTTTATGAATATTTTTAAAGTTATGCACTGAAGTGGTGATGATATATTATGAGTAGCTGACAAGTTAAAGGTTAATCTCGCTCAAGGACTAGATCACTCCCTGAAGCGAATTTTATATTCTAGCTAATGAAAAAAATTAAATGAGTCGCCAAGTTAAGCGAATGTTATATTTCCTGAAGCAAATGACATGTGAGTATTATACAATATAAGTAGATAATCGTATATAGTTAAATTTTGTCAAGTTTGGGAAAAGTTTACATTACCACCAGAAGTGGACAAATAATTTTATAAACCCACACCAGAAGTGGATAAATAATGTATAGAAACAGAATAATGACAATATAATTCTTTGAAGATGACATAAATAAGAACTCGAAAAGAAATTCCCTAGAGAGAATTTCTAGTTTTATATTTTGAAAGCTAAAAGTGCTAGAGTAATTTCATTCCTCGAAGTAAATGTTGACCAAAATAGTCGAAGTGTTAAAAAGCTCCTAACAATGTCTATATTTTTGAATTAGTATTCTCTTTTTATTATTTGCTTTATATGTTTATTATTTAATTTTAATTTGTGTATTATCTATTATTATTTTTAAGTGGTTACCCATTACATATTTACATATATTATTCCTTAAAATAAATTGGTTTATGAGCTATTGAGATAAAGCATATTGCAAGCTGAATATTGCAATGCTATTAGTGAAGTTATGTTGACGCCGATCTCAAAGATATGTTGTTGTGAAAATTTCATCTACCTGAAGTAGAAAATAAATTAAGTATATTGGAATTACTACCAGAAGTAGAAAATAAATTAACAATATTGAAATTACTACTTGAAGTATAATAACGAAAATATTTTAAGTTGAGATATATGGCAACAATACACGTATTTAAGTTTTTAACCCTAGAATGGAAGCCTTATATATGAGCTTTATTATCTAAACATGAATGTTTTTCACTTGATGAACTTATTGCATAAGCTCAAACGTGAAAAAGGGGAGAAAGTATCATGATTTAGATACATCAATATTATTGAGATTATAAGTAAGCATAAATGGAACTTATGAAATATCCTCCAGAAGAGGTCTGCTCAAAATAAGAGCTTTAAGTTAAAGAAAGTGAGCATTCCCTCTCCATGTATTATATGATGAATAGATTAGAAAAATGGAACCGGAAATTCACTAATAGAACCAGAAGTTCGAATGGAACAAGAAGTCCACTAGTAGAACCAGAAGTTCGTTAACAGAACCGGAAGTTCACTAATAGAACCAGAAGTTCGCATGGAATCAGAAGTTCACTAGTAGAACCAAAAGTTCACTAATGGAACCAGAATTTCACTAATGAAACCAGAAGTTCATTAATGGAACCAGAAATTCACTAATAGAACATGAAGTTCACAAATGTTGGCATTACCGGTGTGGCTATACCGGATCAATAATGATGCAAAAACAGTTGAGAATTCATATTTGATGTTAGCAATGACCGGTATGATTATCCCGAATAAATAATTTATTAATGAACAACATGGTTCGTTGAATTCTCATATGGTGATTGATTTAAAAGTTAAGAATTTATTGAAACATTAGCATGTTGCGATTAGTAAACCTGGAATATTTATGGGCCCATATATCAGTGAAATATTGTGAGTAGATGTATCTACAAAATGATCAAGAAAAGTATATATTAAGTAGCAACTTGAAGTTTGCAAGAAAATTCCAGATTATGGATTGAATTTCGTTGACTGCTAAAGGAAAAAGACATCTCATTTGATGAGTATATGAATCACCTTATTGGTTTAGTCAAATATTTGGTTAAAAGCTCCATTGATTATAGATAATAATTGAAAATAAGGTTCCCTACGAATTAGGGATATCATGCATCAAGCCAACGATAAAAAAAATTAAAAGATCTCTCCGATTTACAAGGTTTCCATCTATAATATTTTAATGTGCCATATGATATTGTGGTCTCCACCACAACACATATAAGATGGGTTCTCTCCAGAATGAGAGTTGACTAATAATTTTGTCACAAAGAGGGGAAGAAGATCGACAGTTGAATATACATATAGAAATTGAAATTAATATGATCCTCATTTATACTGCCATATAAATATATATATATATATATATATAAACTGTCAGGCTCCAATCCCGGAAGGATATTTATTATTTAGATTGACATATGATATTAACATGTCACTCGAATCCCAAAGGCAATAACGAAATTGCATGGAGCGTATAATTAAATGGCCATATTAAGGAGGTAGGTTTCCCTGCAGAAACCAAGGACATAACTATTACAAAACCATAGAAGCTTATCATGTACCTGGAAAACTATTGAAATATAAAAGAACTCGAAAGTTGTGTCGTTCTATTGAACAAATGGGATCGAGAGTTATTAGAAATTGTCGACAACATGTACATACAAATTAACGCTATATAAATAGAAAAGTAATATAGAGGATCTTGAATGATTGAAATTGAAAAACAATTGGCCAAATATGAAGACGCGATATTGGACCAGTAGTCCAAACATTTTGAAAGTGGGCATGCTAGTGGGGTACAAAGATATATGCGAAGTTTTGTTGAGTTAAATTTATGTGAACATTTCGCGAATCCTAGCATTTAATGTCCTTTTGTGGTGGATATAATATATATGGCAGTGTTAAGTTTATAATATGCGTCCTATAAAAGTGATCACAAACTTATGAATTATGGATCTCGAAGACCCGAAAAATAATAAAATCCTAGGTTATATATATCGGAGCATTAGTTAAATGCTAAAGATGAATTTATAGAGAACGTCCTCGTTACTCTTTCTATGAACATAAGCCATACGAATTCCTGAAGAATTCATTGAGGCAACGTATAGATTGAGAAACTTTTAATGAGAACAAAAGAGTCAGTTGAACTTTATACGATTTAGAAATATTCATTGAGTACCCCAATGATTATGATATTATGAAATATTTTGTTTTTAAGTGATGAATTTATTACATTATAGTATCTTTGGAGTACTTGTGTTTTTATGTTTTTTTTTACAGGTTGTCTATACATAAGGATCGTATATCATTAGAAAATTATCTCAGTTCGTGGGAAAATGCTTACAATGAAGTGAAAGACTCGATTCAAGCAATTGTCTGGCGGATTTGCTCACAGAGGCGCTACTTGCTTCTTCAATCAAGAAACCGGCCCACAAGATTGGAATGATATAGCTCCAAGAAGTTAAATGTTCTTGTCATGAGGGGGAGTAAACGCGCTGTACTCTTTTTCCTTTACCAAGGTTTTATCCCGCATTGGGTTTTCCTGGAAAAGTTTTAACGAGGTAGCTGAAACTCAATTATGCGTATTACGATGACATTGACATCCAAGGGTGAGTGTTATAAATCAAGAGATTTGGTGGATGTCAATATTGAGATAGTCAACTATGTCATTATGGTGTAATATTCTCATTCATTGTATTTCCTATTTCCACCTCTCTCAAACCCTATAAATAGAAGGATATGAGGTTCATTGTAACACACATCAAAGAGCAATAATACTCTCTCTATTTCCTCTCATATTCTCTCTTCTTCTTGTTATGTTCTTAGCTTAGTTCTTCGTTATTTTATAATAGTTACATAGTTCTCTATGGTCGCTACATATTTGCACATGGGGTCATTAATTACCATAATAATGTAATGTATATTCAAGATCTATACATAAAGGTTCAACTTACCGATGTTAAAAATAAACCGATTACCGTTTTCGACGGATTAATCGATAGCTTACCGATTAACCGACGGAAAACCTATAATACTGTAGCTTACCGATTACCGATACTTTTCGATGATTATCGACGGATTATCGATACGTTTCAATACTTTTCGACGGAAAACTTACAAAATATTTTTATAATATCATACACACATATAATTCCATCACTAGTCTCAAATCTAAAACACTAATATTAAGTCACTTTATTAGTTTAAGTGTATAATATTAAGTCAAATTATTATGTGAAGTGAATATGTATGTTAATTAAGTGTGTAATATTAAACGAATATGCATGTTAATTGTATATGTATTTTAAGAAATTTAATATTAGTTGAAGTGTATAATATTAAATGAATATACATATTAAGTGTATATGTATGTTAGGTGAAGTTAATATGTATGTTAAGTGTATAATATTATTTGAAGTGTGTAATATTAAGTTAAATTATTAGGTGAAGTGTATGTGTATGTTAAGTGTGAATGTGTGATATTAGTTGAATAACAAAAAGTCCCACATTGATAGATGACAAGAGTTTGGTGATGTTTATATACCAAATATTAGGGACAAGGGCTTTGGCCCTTTGGGTCATAGGATTTTGTGGATGGGGGAGGACTCACACAAATGTTACACCACCACACGCGCGCACCGCCGCCGTCCGACCGGACGTGACGGGGTGGGGTGGGGTGCTCTTGTGTGAGTATTATTTTTGCCGAAAGTTTAATTCGTATTTTTGCCGCGAATTTTTTTTATTTAACCGAAAAGTCCACACGCATTTGTCAAAAATCGGTTGGAAAAGGTTTTATCGAAAAGCTCGATAATCGTCGAAAAGTATATAAAACGATAAGTATTAGAGCCGGCAACTTACCGGTAACTACCGAAAAGACTGAAAATCGGCGATTATCATCGAAAATGCGAACCTTGCAATACATAACGTCAAATAGTAGTGAGAAGTTTACTTTGAGGAAAAGACTTGTTTTGATTTGATGTGCAAAAATATAACGAATAAATTTATATATGGGATCACGATTTCTTGTTAATCAAGTCAAATATCACGAAATATGTGGTTAGAAAGAGATAGCTTTTGAGTATTTACGGTGAAAATATCCTATAATTAAAGAAATGAATAACAAAATGATTTACTTGATAATTTATTTCCCAAATCACATACCATTTGAAAATTATTGTAGTTTTCTTTATTTGAAATATTATTCTCCAGTACTTTTTTGGACAATTTACCGCTCATTCAAATTGTCTATAGCTTACTACAAAAGTGTCTAAAACCGAGTATTTAAAGCAAGGTTCAAAATTTTGCGAAATTCGGTCGACATTTTGACCGATTTTCATTTTTCGGAGATATGCGAAACGGAAGCCTCGTCGTTTCGCTGGATTTTTACCATTTTTCACAAAATTCGCATGGGCAAGTGGATGAAATATCGTTTTTCGTTTTTGTGAGTAAAATTTGTGAAAAATAGTTGGAATTTCGCATGAAATTACACTTTTGGTATATTTCGGTAAAAATAATTATACTCACCCCACCACGGCCGGCGGCGGCGCGCGTGTGGTAGAACATTTGTGTGAGTCCTCCTCCATCCACAAAATCCTATGACCCAAATGGCCTAAGCCCTTATCCCTAATATTTGGTATATATACATCACCAAACTCTTGTCATCTATCAACGTGGGAGTTTTTGATATTCAACTAATATCACACATTCACACTAACATACACATACACTTCACCTAATAATTTAACTTCATATTATACACTTCAAATAATATTATATCAACGTGGGAGTTTTTGATATTATAACTTCATATTATACACTTCAAATAATATACATCACCAAACTCTTGTCATCTATCAACGTGGGAGTTTTTGATATTCAACTAATATCACACATTCACACTAACATACACATACACTTCACCTAATAATTTAACTTCATATTATACACTTCAAATAATATTATACACTTAATATACATATTAACTTCACCTAACTGCATACATATACACTTAATATACATATTCATTTAATATTATACACTTCAACTAATATTAAATTTGTTAACATACATATACAATTAACATGCATATTTACTTAATATTACACACTTAACATACATATTCACTCCACATAATAATTTGACTTAATATTACACACTTCAACTAATAAAGTGACTTAACATTATACATTTCACCTACATATTTAAAGTTACAAATCTGTTTTCTTTTTCTTATGCTATGCTTGTTAATCATGAGGTTTTGTTAAAATGTCGAGATAGATTCTTGTAACATTATAAAGTTATTCACCAACAATCCGGCATAATTGACTTTAGAATATTGATTGACTCGCTTGGTCTATAGTCTATACTATACAGATTAAAATATTATATCATTCGTGTCTCTGTTACAACACGGCGAAACTAAATGGTTCGAATGAAATCCAATGAGAAACTAATAATATAATTCCTAATAATCAGATTGGAGAAGTATAAAAGAATTAACTTTTTTATTTTTTTTGCAAAATATTCTTGAAAGAAAATAGACCTATAAGTTGTTACATAATTCTCTACGATCGCTACATATTTGCACATGGGGTCATTAAATTACCATAATATATATTCAAGATCTATACATAACGTGGAAAAGTTTACTTTGAGGAAATTAGACTTGTTTAATTTGATGTGCAAAATGTCACGACTAAATTTAGATGTGGGATCACGATCTTCTTCATTTTTCAACTTTGCGAAGCAGATAACTAGATATCCATATAAATAAATTTACTTGTTAATTAACTAATTAAGTCAAATATCACGAAATATGTGGTTAGAAAAAGATAGCTTTATTTTGAGTACTTACGGTGAATATATCATACAACTAAAGAAATAAAGAACGAAAGGTATACTTGATAGTTTATTTCCCAAATCACATGCCATTTGAAAATTATTCTAGTTTTTCTTATTTGAAAAATTATTGTCCAGTGCTTTTTTGGACAATTTCACCGCTCATTCAAATTGTCTACAGCTTGCTACAAAAGTGTCTAAAACCGAGTATTTAAAGTGTTAGAACCTGTGGTTGTTAGGATCAAGGTTCGCATTACCGACGATTATCGTCGATTATCGACGATTATCGAGCTTACCGGTAGTTACCGGTAAGTTACCGGCTATATTACTTACCGTTTTATCCATTTTTCGACGATTATCGAGCTTTTCGATAAACCGAAGACCAACCGATTATCGCTATTTTTAGTGTAAAAATTTGATACTTTTCGGTCAATTAAAAAAATTAATTTTTAGAGATTTTTCGGTCTTTTCGACAGCCAATGACCAAATTTTATACAATTTTCGAGCTTACCAGTGAAAAACCGAGACTTTTCGGTCTTTTCGACAGCCGACGACCAAATCTTATACGAAAACTTGATTTTCGAACTGGAAAGTTGCAAATTTTTCGACAAATTATCATATATTCACTGATTAATCGATTCTTGGCATAAGTTTTGAAAGTTTTGATTTATTCATTTTTAACCGAATTTCTTGGAATTTTTTTGTAGTTTTTGGTAAATTAATGACATATAATGTTAACTCTATATGAATCAATCATTTCTTCTTTGATATGTACTCATTTATACAATTTTTAGGGCATTTCATGTGTTAAAATATAAAGAGTTAGTTTTATATGAGATTTATGTTTAGTAATGAATAAAGCTTGGAACTTTATCATCTTTTGTTTATTTTTTTGCATTCTTATGAATATTTTTTTATGAAAACATGTTTTGATGACTTATTTTATAATTATTTTGTTAGATTAAGGTTAAATTCGGATTATCATGCTTGTTAGGCAAATGTATATAAAGTTTTGAATTTTGGAATTTACTCGAAATGTACATACTTTGTTATAATTTGTTGATTGTATAGGGTTCAAAATATTATATTTCCAAAGAAATATGAATGTTTGAGCTTTTGAGTTCTTGAATTTTCAGATTACAAGACTTTCTCGTGTAAAAAGTCTAAAAACTCATATTTTTTAATTTTTGAAGTAATTTATTCAAATTTTAATGTTTCTATTTCATTAATTATTTATTGACATATTAATCTATGATTTTGGTATATTTTATTTGCATATTTGAGCTTAATTCGGATTTTTTCATAATTACGGCAAAAGTCTTCTAAGTTTATCTTTTGTGATTTGTGAGGTAATCTCTTCATTTTTTTTGGTGTTTTCATTGATAAAATATTTTTTTAAAAAATAATATGAAATCTTGGTGTAACTTATTTTCATATTTGAGATTAATTTGAATTTTCTCATAATTGCGGCAAAAGTCTTCTAAGTTGATGTGATGAGAATTATATGTGTTTGTGTATGATTATATATATATATGTTTGTGTATGAAACTGTTTTTTATATCATGACATTCTATTATTAATTTATTAGATAATAGAATAGAATCAATAATTATCATGACATGCTTTTATTTTTGGTATTTTTAAAACATTATTTTAAATTGGGCAAATACAAGCTTAAAATATTTTATAAGTTTTCCGTCGAAAAGTATCGATAATCCGTCGATAATCATCGAAAAGTATCGATAATCGGTAAGCTACAGTATTATAGGTTTTCCGTCGGTTAATCGGTAAGCTATCGATTAATCCGTCGAAAACGGTAATCGGTTTATCGTTAACATCGGTAAGTTGAACCTTGGTTAGGATAGTTTAGTGGTATATTTTACACTACCTCCAAAGTAGAGGTTGTGGGTTCGATCCTCAGTACAGCAAAGCTGCCTAAAATGAAAAGGTGTTAAAACCTAAATATCAAACTGTCCTAAAGTGTCCGAAATTGAGGGGTAAATTTGTCCCAATAAAATTTGGGGAATAATTGTTCAGAGGAAAAAAAATTTGAAAGAATTTTTAAATATTATGTGATTTGGGGATAAATTATCAAGTTTCCCTAACGAAAAACTATACATTGATCGGCGATCATGTGGCAATTGGGGGTGAAGCTTGGCGATTTGATGTGGTACTATGTATAGGAGTGTAACAAAAACCTAAAAATCCAAGTTTTAAAACAACATCAAGAACATATTCACTTTTAAGAAAACTGCATCTAGATAAAACCAGAATAGACCGAATTCGTTTTTAAAAACGGCATCTGGATTATAACCAGATCCTAGATTAGAAGTTATGGAAACCTAGTTTCTTTTTAGATTTTTTTCCTCTTATTTTATAAGAATTTTTTCTCTTGTTTATGAATTTTGTCCTCTTGTCCTTTTAAAAACCTAATACATTATATTAAGCTATTTTTTATAAAAGTTTAGTTGTATATTAATATAATAATAATTATTATTATTATTATTATTACTAAATCCGGATCCAAAAATACGGATTTTATACTTTAAAAACCAGTTTTTGATTTTTCAAAATTCGTAATCCAGATCCGAGTTTCGAATTTTGGTAAGAATCCAAGTTTGGGACTCAGATTTCACCCTTAGCTATGTGCTAGTTGAAAGATCATAGACTTCACCATATTGAAGAAGACACTTTTGATGCTTGAGAATCTACTGCCCTAATCAAAGATCAGCGATTGGTTGCTTGATGCACAGTTCATAATTAGAGAACCGAAATGGCATATCACACAAATTGGACTACTAATTGGGTTTCAATTGAAAATGGTCTTAAAGGGGATAATATTTTTATGCTTTATTACTTAATATTGAAACTCAAATAAATGTCCTATTAACTTATTTTACGTTGTGATATTTATAATGGAATAAAATATTTGGATAACTATCCCGCAAAGTAGCCAAGTATGATACTATTAAGGGAATCACAGACGAGTTGTCTGAACAAAGTAATATCGCGTGTCGAGTCTCTTTATTATTCTATATGGTTATAACAAGTAGCATTACGGATAACGGAATTGCAGTTGCCATTTATTTATGGAATTTCTAATTTCCAAAGTTGATCATTTTTCATTTCATAAATTTTGTAACATTATATAGTTGTTCAACGATCCGAAGGTTGTGGCATATATAGTTGACTTTTAGAATATTGAGACTAGCTTGGTCTATATACTAAGACTCGCATAGCTGACTTTTATTTCATAATCTCTGCTTCATTCTCTCCAGGTTGTCTCTTACTTTCCCAAAGGAATCTACCTTGAATTTGAAGCATGCAATGAGAATGAGATAATTGCTTGTTCTTATGAAGAAGATAACCAACTTATTCCTTATCTCAT
The DNA here is from genome assembly GCA_954871525.1 of Parietaria judaica. Lineage (NCBI taxonomy): Eukaryota > Viridiplantae > Streptophyta > Magnoliopsida > Rosales > Urticaceae > Parietaria > Parietaria judaica. Next base: position 30,222,993 of record OX940870.1, read on the forward strand.
TGGAAGTCATAAAACAATTATTTACTTTTTGTTAATATTCGCCAAATTATAAAAATATAATTTTCTGGATCCTCTACCTAATTTACCTTTACTATATTCAAATCTGTATAGAATTTTGCTTACAATACAAGTAATTAGGGAAGTAGCTTACTACTCAAACAAATCATGACACGTAAAATACTAATATTTATAACTAATAACTCATTGAAAAAAAGTTCATACTGATTTTTGGCAAAGTAACGTGAAATAGTAATGATAAGTTTACTTTCAGGAAAAGGCCTGGTTTGATTTTTTATGCAAAATGTCATGAATGAACCTATTTCATGGGATCACAATCTTTTTCAACTTTATAAATAGCTATATATCCTCTTTCAAAAAAAAAAGGAGGAAAAAAAAAAGAAGCTAGATATCCTTATATACGTATATATTTTTGACTTGTTAATCAAGTCAAATATCATGAAATATATGTGGTTGTAAAGCTCTCAAATTTTGCATCAAGGCTTGTCATATCTCAAAGCTTAATTTTCTCATACATAAAGTGTCACAGATGTTTAAATTTGAAGTCACTTATAGATCAACTGTATCTTCCAACTTTTAATCCCATATATTTTGCCATGTTGGTTTATACAGTCCTTGCTGATTTAGGGATGATAATTTGTATTTTGATACAATTTATCATAATTTTTCACTTTTTATAAAACGAATGATGCTGTAAGAGGTGCTTTTATTTTACTTTTTATAGCTGTATATTTTTATTATAAATATTGTCTCAGACTTTGTCCTTGTATTGTCGACAAAAAAAAAAAAAAACGATCCGAAGGTTGTGGCATGGATATGACGATAGAATAATGAGACACGTTTGGTCTATGCTTTAGAGAAATGAACGAGTTTTTGCGTTTATCGAACGATTACCGTTCGATTATTGTTGGAATTGTGGTTCTTGGTAGCGATCTCCAATAATCGTTACCTTTTTATACGTTTCGAGAGATAATCGTTGAAAAGAGTGTTACTTTTTCAATCAAAATTTTTGACTGTAATGAAGATATAATCGACGGACTTCATGCTAAATATTCAAAAAATGGAGTTGTGGTATAAATTCTCAAACGAAGGCATAAGTTCCGAAAGTTGATGAATTCGCATTTTAAAGGTATTTTTTTATTCTTTTAGTGGATCTTGAGAGATTTGAAGTTTTAAGGTTGTATATGTATGATTCCTTTAGATTTTTCATAATTTTCTTCACGATTTGTAATAGTTCCTTGGAAATGTATTAAGTTGAATCAAAGTTAAAGTTAAGCTTTCATATTAGTTTACTTGTACATTTGTGATTTTGATGTTATGTTGATGAAATTGATTTTATTTTTTTATGTAGATGATGGAATATAGATGAAATAAGATTGTGTGATTTTTTTGTGTGTGTGCAGATTTTGGTGATATTATAGGGTTTTTCCGAATTGTACTTTAATTAAGGCAAAAGAATATCCGTTTTAGGAAATTGTGAATTTGAGCTATATTTTCAATTCTTCGATGTAATTTCATCTGGTAACACTGTATATATAATTCGGAAATTGTGAGTTTGACATAATTTTTGTGTGTAATTTGACGTTTTCCCTAATTGTCCAATTATTGTGGCAAAAGTAAATATTTTTCAGAAATTTGTTAAATTGAGCTAGTTCTAGAATTTTTTTTTATGTAATTTCATTATAAAACATTGTATATAGTTTTGAAACTCTGAGTTTGACATAATTTGTGTTGTAATTTGAGACTACGTTTATGTTATGTTTTGTATGAGACTTTCATTATGATTATGTTTTGTGACCTTAGTATTTTATGTTATGTTTTGAGTATAAATATATATGAAAATATTTTATAGGTTTTTTTTATCAATAAACAATAGTTAATCCATCGATAAGTATTGATAAGTTCGATAATGACAAACGATAACTTTTATAGATTTTTCATCGGTAAATTCATAGGCAAACGATTAGTCCGTCGATAACGGCAAACGATTTACTAGTCAAAACGAAATTCAGTTCCTTGCTTTTAGAGATTAAAATATGTATATAATTTTACCAAAGGAATGTACCTTGAAGCATGTAACGAGATAATTGCTTGTTCTTGTGAATTGAAGAGAACAAACTTAATCCGCGTCTCATTAGAAAGCATAAAATAATCATGTATTTTTATTTTTATTTTTGTAAATATTCGCCAAAGAGAACTTCAATTTTCAAATATCTATACCTATTTGCATATGGGGTTCTTACCTTATACTATAGATTCAAATCTATATAATATTTTACTTACACTACAAAAGATTGATACGTAAAATTCTAGTTATATATTATAATTATAGCCTATAATAATAATAATTGAAAATGGTGTTTACGTTCAGCAAAATACTTGTTTTTATTTTATGTGCAAACTGTCAAAAATATATTATCACCTACGGGATCAAGATCTGCTTCAACTTTAGAAAGAAGATAGCTAAATATTTTGACTTATTAATTAAGTGAAATATAATAAAATATGTGGTAAGAAAAGCTTTTCTCATACAAAGTGTCACAGATGTGCTTATATTTGAAGTTACTTATAGTTCAAGTGTATTTTCCAGCTTGAGGAAGGCGATGGGCGCTCGTCGGCAAGTGTGGCACGCGTTCGGCGGAGGAAGGCGATGGTTTAGTGTTAAGATATTTAAATTTTAATTTCGTTTGTGTTACGTGTTGAATACGTAAATGAAATTACATATTCGGGTCTTCAATATTTGTAATTAAATTTACAGATGTTTTGGTAATTTAATTTACAGTTGAAATTGGTTTATATATTCACAAGATTCGTAAATATTTCGTAAACATATTTGCGTTATTCGTAAATAAATTTACAATTTTTCAAAGTTGTTCATATATTTACAGTATTAGAATTACATCTTTCTTATACTTTCGTAAATATGTTTATTGTTTAATTTCGTAAATATTTCTACAGTTTAATGCACATTGTTGTTGAAAATCCTCCGGAAGCTCATAAACAAGCAGAGTGTCCCGATGTTCATCACGTTATTAATTTTCGTAAATATATTACAGTTTCATAATCATGTAGCTCGTTAGAATATTGATTAATAGGGAGAAGATATTTCAAAATTATTAAGGGAGATTTTTTTTCTCGAAATTTTGTTTTTAATATTAAAATCGCAAAAGGACTTATTAAAAGGGAGAAAAAAAAATCGAAAATAAAAAAAAGGAAGTATAAAGATTAATCAATTATTTACTTTGCTATATTTAAGGAAAAAATTGTTTTTTATTTTAATTTAATAAAAATTCAAATAATTAGAAGGGTAGATTGGTCCATATTTCAATTAGTTGGTGGTTTTGTTAACCATAAATAGGTTTGAGCATTTTTATAAAACTTTCAGTCATAAATGGGCATTTGGCTCATTTAGTTATTTGATCTGATTCGTTAAACTCTTCAGCTTAGACAGTTTAAAAAATAATAAAGGGTTTATTAGGAAAATGCCTATTTCAATAAAAACATTTTAAAAACCATCCAAACTACTTATTTTATAAAGTTAAAATGGGTAGTTTTTTTTTTAATTGTTTTGTACAAAATAAGTATTTTTATAAATTTCTAATAAATATATATGAATTGATGGTCCAAATATGACACCTAACACATATAGTTTAATTGCATGCCTCGTTGTATATACTCATATCATCTTTTTTGGAAAGTTGAACACTATATAATTTGATAGAACCATGTGCGAAATTTTAGTCATATACTATACATTAATATCACTAAAAGTATTAAACTTTATTCATTCTTTTATTGAAATATAAGGAATCAATAATTGTTAAATTTTCTTCTTAAGCCTCGTTTATGAAGACTCAATTTTAAATTTCTTTTATGAGATTTTGATGAACAAAATTTGTGTTAGAAATATATAAGTTTATGTATTATTGATTTAACATATTTCTAATTAAAAATTTAATATTGAATATTTTTTCTCTAACATATAAATTGTGATTTGTATTTAGGTAGTTATTTTCTCACGTTAACAAATTTATTATTTTTTGTTTAAATTTTAAACGCTTTTATATAAATATTGCAAATTATATAATCATATTGATAATTATATATATTTTCAATTTTTTTAATGAAAGAAAGAGAAAAAAATTTCGTTTAATTTGTTAAAATTCTATATATTAGTTAATATGTTAATTAAAGGAATTGATGATGTATCATAATCTTGTCTACTGAAGAAGATTAGGGAATTTTTTAGAGAAAATAAAAAGTTTCAAATTAATTGATGATATTTCTCTTTATGATTAACAAAAATTATAATATGGGTTATTAATTTGACTTATTCTTGGTGTTTGGACTTGTTGTATATAATGAGAAGAGTAAAGTTAAATTTTTAAAAACCTAATCGTGTGTTCTAAGAATTGGCCGTCATGACATTTATATAACACAACACTTCTCGAGTTCATTCCCTCACTCCTCTCTTATGCGATTATCTTTTTGTGAAGAGCCAAAGAAATAGCTTTTTTTTGCGATCTCTTTATCTTGTTATAAAATAGTATATTCTCTTTGTATAGAAAAATCCCGAAAGTTATAATATTGAAATTCTTGCGGTCATAATAGATTGAAGACATAAAGAAGACTTGTGAAAATTTTAAATTTATAAGAGAGAAGACTAACGCGCGCTGCAATGTAAGTAAACTTATTCTCATAAATGTTATGCGAGTTATCGGTTTTTGCAAAACTCAAGTTACATTGGATTTGCAAATATAATCGGGTTTTTATTTTATTTTATTGTTTTCGTTATTTTAAGTTCAAAATTTTGTTTTCGATATTAAAATGATTTTTTTTTTTAATTCTACGATAATGTAACGTTCGATAGTTTAGGAAACACGCTAATATTATTACAACAAGCTTGTCATTAAGAAAAATTAACGTCTCGTTAACTCACCACATTAATGAGACAATTCTAATGCATAATGCATTCTTTAAATGAGACTTTCAAAAATATCTAGGGGTGAACTTTCAAAATGATTATTGTCCCTTTTCCTTTATGAATTTTTGTCTACATTCACGAGAGAATTTAAACTAATATTTCGTGAGAGCTAACTATTTAATCCGGAATAACTGCATGTTCATTTCGTGACTATTGTGTGGTAAATTTTGACCTCAAACGTGCACAATGCTTTCTCTACAAATTATCTAAAGGAAACAACTATTTGATAGATAGGTAATTACTCATTTTACTTTTTATAATTGCATTATTTATTATAGATATTGTCACGAATTTTTACTTGAATATGTAATCTAAATTTTGAATCTTAATTCCTTTCCCGATTTTCCATTTCTAAAAAAAACTACATAAATAAATAATTATATATATACAGCTAAAATTCAAGTTGTCAGTTCCTCATAATTGATTTAATTTTCTTCTCATCTCTTGTACCCATTCCAATTGTTTTTCCTTACTCTATTTTTTTTTTAAATTTATGATATCCATTTATATCTGTTGTTACCAAAAAGTAATTAAACGATAAATTAGATAAGTTCAACAAGTCTAGATGTGCTTGATAAAGTTTAACAGTACAAAGAAAGTTTGTATTAATTAATCATTTAAATTGATCATACGTCAAGCTTTACAGGTAAGCAAATTAATAATTATATGTATTATAAAGTTGATGGCGCAAATATGACATATTGCATATTGCATGCCTTTCTGTATATATATTCGAGCTCAACTAATCTCTCTCTCTCTAACATCATGTGCCAAATTTTTACTCGTATAGTTTTATATTAACAGTAACACAGTATTGAACTTTATTCATTCTTTGATTGAAACATGAAGCATCATTAAATGCAGATATACGATTTGGTAGTTGATACTTGATACTAATAAGATAAGAAATGAAGAAACTAACAAAAATATGAAATTGAATGCTTGAAATCCAAGAATTTATGTATCTTTGTTTGATTTACAAATATGTAGTTGTATATTTATACTTTTTTGGTGGGTCGTGGTTACGTTCATTAGCGTAAATACAATATGATAACACCACGTGAACCTTCAAAATTTGGTATCCTTGGTCTTGCATTAATTTATCCACGGATTCTTCTACAATTTTATATTTTTCAAGAAAAAGATCATAAAATATCATGACTAAACATTAATCACTCGTGTTGAGGTGAAACAAATCACATCCGCAGTCACGAAGTTACGATTGCTGTAATTTTGTTTTTAAAATACCTCAGAACTCGGGTCTTTCCGTTAAAACTAGATCACGTTGAATGAGATGAGTTTTTGAAATGAGTTAGATAACTTTTTTGGTAAGAATTGTTCCACCTTTTTTTTTTGCATGGTTTAGCTCGTCATCAGCCCTGAAGCGTCGTTTGCGCTGCGTTAATTGCTCTGTGCTTATATTAGAAACGACAGAGACAGATGTCGTCGTGTCAATACAATAAATTGACGTAGACGAAATTGTACCTCAACAAATAGCCCCCTATTTTATTAATTACTAGAAGTAATTGGTAAAATATGAGACTAAAATTTTGTTTCCTTCGATCGAGTCGATGAGGTCGTCGCTTCTTCCACAGGGTTGTCAAGGAAAATACTTTTTTTGAGATAGTATATTTTCCATCTCAAAAAAATATTATTAAAAAAATAGTACTTAAAAAATATTATTAAAAGATTATAAATGGAAAATAACAAGAACATATAAGTGAGATGTTTGTAAGAGAACGGGAACATACGCTGATATTAAGGGCATGGCATGTGGCAAAAACTAGACATTGATGGAAGTATTAACGGAGGTTGACATTGAGAGTGTTTTAAAACTTATCGAATATATGTCGCGAAAAAAAAAAAAAACAAGAACATAAGTAGGACGTTGCAAAATTAGTACTTTAAAGATCAATAATCAATCCTTCATACTCCCAAGTCTTTGCATTTGGAGGGGCATTATCAAAGACTCAACTTTTAAAAGAAAGTGTATCGGCACTCAACCTCACTAGAGGTGTTTAACTTTAATTATAACAAGAGATTTTCCTTTTTTATATATAGATTATTGTTTGAGAACCTTTTTTATACACTATTATTTTCAAAGTTAGTTAAAGTATATTGCTCTCGTATATAGTCACGACCGTACGTAAGTAAGACGACACTGCGACAAAGTTTGGCCATGAGGGAGAAAATGATGCAGCTTTACATCAGTGACTATCTTCACAATAAAATCACGTTGTGCGAGTCCAGTCGAGTGGCGTTATAGAATTAAGCAATATTGGGCTTTTGTTTCACGAAGACGAGGGTTTGGTTTAGTGTCGTAGCCAGACATTCATTTCAGGCGAAGCGTAGATAATATTTCAACCGATGCTTTTCAAATACGTAAACAAAAACAAAATCATGAACAACTATATTAAAGCGACTATTCGACATATAAATAAATAATATTACTTTTCGAATGATAGTAGAATAGTTATTTATCGAGTCAAAAAAGGAAAGAGAATGAATAGTTTCTTTAAAGTGAGTGTATGCTCACTGGTCTACATGTAGCTCCACCCCTGGTTTGGCTGGCGCAGTTACGAAGGAAATAACGGCGGTAAAAGTGTGTTATGGTGAGAGTGTGTTCGAGGGATGATTTACCACCGCAAATTAAAATTTAGATTTGCATAGTAAAATGTCATAGTCATTACAAGTAGTCGAGTACTTTTGCGGAGTAGCGTCCAAAGTCAAGCAATGGACTTATCGTTCACGAATAAAGGGTTGGGTTAGTTGGCTCATAGTGTTGCGATGGCAAGAGTGTGATTGAAGGTTGAGTTGCTATCGCAAAGGTTTAAAGAGTGATTAAAGTGCAACAAGCGAACAAGTACTACACTATCTTCGTCTTGTTTTTGCCTAGCTAACATATATATGTAGTGGTTCTTGAGTTTATATATTAAAAATAGGTATAATAAAGGATCACGACTGAGCATAAACACGAGTATATCACATGCATGGATGTGAAGATCATAAACAAATACCTCAGACCATATAAACAAGGATGCAATTACAATTATATGTATATATGTATACGTGTAAGTTGTAACTATATACCGAATTGACGAGTGAGCTTAGTCGTTTCTCAGCTGTCAGTCAAAATGCCGCCAAGAACAGCACCAAACGGAACTAGCTAGCTAAAAGTCAAAGCCTTAATGGGACACGTGTAAAGCATCGCTTAGACATTGAGGAATAACGAATAAATATATGGTTATACTTATATGGTATTCACCAAATAAATCGGATATGTTGCTTGCGTTTGAAGAGAAGGGTAGATGAAAAAAATAAAATATTCACAAAACCCTAGCAGGACCAACTCTTGTTATTTTCAAATTCAATAATCATCTCATTAATATCATATTTATGTCTCACTTGATCACTTTGAAGCTTCATTATATATTTGACCCATTTCCACAACTTTTTTCACTCAAAACACACACACACAACCCTTTTCAACAACCCTTCTCTGATTTCTCTCTCTTACTCGGAATTATTCCCCAAAAAAACATAAACAGATACTGGCAAAGCCAAAGAGCAACGAGAAGGAAGCATAAAAACTTGTGTTTCCATCTCAATAATTGTCATTACTAGCTGTGTGTACGCGCCTCGCTTCCATCATGACCGTGTCGTCGATCGTGTCTTCCGCCAAGAACAGCCGGGTTCTTATTGTGGGAGCCACCGGGTTCATCGGAAAGTTCGTCGCCGAGGCAAGCATTGTGTCGGGGCGATCCACCTACGTCCTTGTCCGCCCCGGCTCCGGAAACAACCCGTCCTCAAAGAGAAGCGCCACTCTCAAAGCTCTTCAAGACAAAGGAGCCATCCTAGTGCATGTAATGAAGTGTATTCCATTTCTAATCTAGTATTTACATAAGTAATCAAATATACAGATTTCGAACTACACGACATACAAAGTGAAGAACGTTTTGCGGTTTTGTGTTCTTGTCTTTTCCGATTTTAGGGTTTGATAAACGACAGAGAAGCGATGGAGAAGGTTTTGAAAGAGAATGAGATTGATGTGGTGATTTCAGCGGTGGGAGGGGCAAATATCTTGGACCAGATTATCCTTTTGGAAGCCATGAAAAATGTTGGAACTATTAAGGTAAATAAACAATATAAATATAATATTATAATATGCTTTAATAAAAACTCTCCTAAAATTATTAATTAATTAATTAATTAATTGGTTGAGTTGAGCTTTGTCGTACTTTATTTAAATTCTATTGCATAGCGTGAGTCTATAAAAGAAGTATATATTATTAATGAATTTAGGTCCAGATAAATTGTATCACTATAATATGAAGACGTTTATTTAAAATAAGATTTGTATATCTTAAAATCATTATTGTGTGACCTACCACCAAGTTTTTCCTTTGGTTTCTTCTCCATTAATTTATTATTATTTTAACTGTCATCGCCATTATTATATATCCATTCCTATCATTTTATAACATTTATTGTGGCCATGGTTTTGGACTATGGTTGATCGCAGATATATATATATATATATATATATATATACATTATACACACACCATATATTAAGTACACAACACCAGGAGCACATGCTATAATATATTTTTCTCATTGAATTATTTATTATTAAAAAGAGCAGCGGTTTAAATACGCAAAGTTTATCCAACCCAGTCATTGTTAATCTTCTATTAATGTGATAAGACCCACTAAAAAAGTTTAATATAAATCATTTTGAAAAATTAACTTTTCTAAATGACACGTGGCAACATAATAGGCTGCCACAAACGTCATTTGGAGTTAATAGACGAAATTTATAGTCATTCTAATTTTGCAACAATATTGAATACTTACGCATATACTATTTGATAGTGGGGCAAAATTGCTCCAACAAACCCAACTATGAGAGTGCTAAATGGGATTTTCCCTTTTTTAATTATTACTTCTGCAGAGATTTCTGCCGTCCGAGTTCGGGCATGACGTGGACCGGGCTGACCCGGTGGAGCCCGGGCTGACGATGTACAGAGAGAAGAGAGAAGTGAGGCGCGCGGTGGAGGAATCGGGTGTGCCCTACACCTACATATGTTGTAACTCCATCGCATCCTGGCCGTACTTTGACAACACGCATCCCTCGGATGTTCTTCCGCCCTTGGATAAATTCCAGATCTACGGCGATGGCTCCGTTAAAGGTACATTACCCTGAGCCCCGTCCCACACGATCACTCAAGCTCAACTATGTACCTATTTCAGTCTTTTAAGCTGTTTTTTCTTTTCTTTTCTTTATTTAAGTAAAATTTTGCTGTATTGTGTAAACAGTGTTTCTATTAAGTACAAATATAAAAATATTTAAAATAATGTGACTATTAATTCGTGTACGTAGTTTTCAAAGCTGTCCAAAGGTTGTTTTCAATGTTCCAAATTTTCATCAGAGCTAATCTTGAAACTTTTATTTTATTTATTTACTTATTTTCTACAAACCAAATTATACTATAATCACTGTTATAATATTGGTTATATAGAGTTGCCTCTTTTGACGACATTGGCCACTATTTTGGGGATATATAGGGAAACTTCAGTTTGTATGCCCGGTAGAACATGTGTTTTCAAAAAAGTACCCGAGTTTGTTAAATTACAAAACTATGCCCCCAACACACTTTTTGTCTTTACATAAACAGTTTTAAACACTTTTGAACACTTTAAAATATGCTCCAAAAACTGTTAATGTATACATAAACACTTTTTGTCTTTACATAAACACTTTTGGGGCATAATTTTGTAATTTAACAAATTCGGGTACTTTTCTAAAAACACATGCTGTCCGGGCATACAAACTGAAGTTTCCCTATATATATATATTCTTCATATTTGAACATTATTTAATTAGCTGTGGTAATTGGCTGCTTTTGGAAATAAAATAAAAGAAGAAAAAAAACAGTAAAAGAAAATTTAGAGTCATTCAGAAGCTAACAGATCCATAAATGCAATATAAACATAATATATATATAAGCTAGTACTCTAGAGTATAGAATCTAGAGAAAAAAGTCAAAGCCAAGTCATATTAAATTGAAAATAATATATGTTTTTGTCAAACTAATTTCTTTAAAAATACTTTGAGGTCACATTATTTACCTTTTATCTGATGACCACTATTTACTTGCTTCCTTCTCTCTGTCTTTTTTGTTTTTGGTTTTTTATTTACTTGCTTTCACTTCAATAATAGACTACTTTTGATTTCAATATATGCAAATAAATTAATAAATCCATACAGCCAATAAAACAAGTCTTTCCTAGTTTCTCTTCTTTATGACTGCAAAAACAACAATTATTATAATGAAATTATACATCATAATTGGGTAATTACTAATTATTGTATAATTTGAGTGACCCAACCAACATTTCAATTTCATGATTTCATCCCATGACGTATACAATAACCAATCAAAATCAATGATCAATAACAAATTTTCATTAATATCAAAAAATAAAATCCGACAAATGAACAATAACAACCAAAACCACTAACTTATAATTGGCCACTAGTCATACAAGGTCTACGCACGTGGTAGTACCGTAGTAGCAAACATTCGTCTATGATTTTAGGGACTTTTGTTTTTATTTGTTTTTTGTTTTTAAATATTGCTTTCATATATACTTTCTAATTCTATTATTCAAACTAGACCTTCTATATTAACTTCTCACCATTTTAATTTTTTCAACACCCAAAATTAACCTTACTCATAAGTCATAATCATAGAATTTTGTCTTATATACTAGTGGCAATTTTCAATAAAATATAAACTAGAAACTAAAATACTACAACTGTCAATTTAGAGATTTTTTATGAAATTACTTACAAATTCATAAAATGAGAGTAATATTGTCAAATTACACTTAAAAAGGTATATTTTGGCTTTTATTTTTTTAATTTTATTTGATAAAATGTATATTTTTTGCAAAAGAAAAGAAGAATAAATGTGTATAAACAAGAAATTTTCTCTTGTTTTGGTAAACCCTTTATTTTATTTTTAATTTTTGCATAAATATATATATTTTCTATATTATAAAGGGGCCAAAATATTCCCTTACTCTAGCTTTATTTTTACATCATCTTCTTATTTTATTTTTCAAAAAGCAAGAATTGTACATCTTTATTCATAATTTATATATATACCTTCTTCTTTTTTTCCTTTTTTTTTACAAAAAAAAATATACGATCTATTTTTTAAATTGTCAAAATATTAACAATATAGTCAATTTAAAAGATTTTAATTTTTCTAAGATTATTTTAAAAAATTAGAAAAACGGAGGGTACAAAGTCAAAGTATACTAAGGGAATTATTGTAGCTTTTAAAAATATTTGATATATTTTTACGAATATAAAATAAAAAACTACATAAAAAAAATCTCATTTTCTATGATTGAAAAGTGTTAGAAACATGAGAATTAAGTTTTCATGCCGTTGCCAATTTTATTTACTCCCATCTTACTAAACCGTACTCGGATTACAGCTTATTTCGTGGCTGGAACGGACATTGGAAGATTAACAATGAAAACGGTGGACGACGTCCGAGCCACCAACGTGAACGTCCACTTCCGGCCAGCCTGCAATCTGTATAACATCAACGAGATGGCTTTACTTTGGGAGAGAAAGATTGGAAGAACTCTTCCTAGGGTTACAATTACAGAAAATGAACTACTAGCTGCCGCTGCAGGTATTTTTATTATTATTCAATCAATTCACATTATTTTTTCTTATATTTCGTTGATAAAATCTTTTTATCTATTGAATCTTTTCAATAATTTTCTGATCTGGATTTCAAAGTTACTGCAAATTATTACGCTTTAAGTCTAAAGAGTGTGACTAGTGGTGAGAGCAATATTTGAGATCTTGAACATCTCAGGTTCGATTCCCCCTGAACGCGATAATTGAGCTCACTGGGGTATTATCTCGATCGATAACATCAGGGCCCCATAGTTACTAGTCGGGTGTATAAAATTACCAATATATAAAAGATTAAGATACATTTTTTTTAATCAATTCTAATTTAGAAAATAAACTTCGGTTACGAATTTACCTTATTAACAGTATTTAGGAATTTTCTTATTTGATAATTAGTAGAATGAGACCATAACTCTATTTATAAAATCATTTAATTGCAAATTCTTATCTCTCATAGATATTGTAATTACCCGATTGGTATCTATAATATAAATACATGAAAATAACACCCTTAAATCACATTATTTAATTACAACTTAATCACTAATTGTAACTTATATTATAGTAGCACATATACAATTATTTAATTACATATATATGGACCCATGACGTGATCAGTACTACAAATAATCCAAACAAAACATACTTTTTGAAATGTCATCTTTCAACCCTAAATATCACAATAATTTAGCATATCATCTCAGTAATTTTGACGTTTATGTTTCAACCCTAAATAACATAATAATTTAGCATATCATCTCAATAATTTTGAAATGCCATGTGGTATATATAGAGCTGCGTTTGGCGACTCCGCGACGCGTCGCGATGGAATTCGCCAAAATCGCGAGAAGGCGCGTCGCGATGCGTCGCGGCGAGTGGAGTCGCGACTCGTCGCGATGTTGATCGAGAGAGAGAGCGACTGTGTGAGTGAGAGAGAGTGAGAGAGAGAGGGAGAGAGCGGGATCGTGACGACGGAAGAAAATCGCGATTCGTCGCGACTGTGACGCTTGAATCGCGACTCGTCGCGACGGTGACCCCTGAATCGCGACTCGTCGCGATCTTGTGTTTCCCGTCGCCAAACGCAGCTCTAGGTATATAGAGTTTGAGTAGCTTATGATAAAAACAAAAGGACAAGATAAAACTTACTTGTTGAAATGTCATGTTTCAACCCTTATAAGTACCACAATTTTATCTAGTATTTTATCTCAATAAGTTTGATAAAAACAAAAGAAGAAAGATGAAAATTAATGTTGGTTTTGCAGAGAATATAATCCCAGACAGCATAGTGGCGTCGTTTACACACGACATCTTCATCAAAGGGTGTCAAATCAACTTCGCCATCGACGCCACCACCGATGTCGACGTCCAAGCCCTCTACCCCGACGAGACCTTCACCACCCTCGACCACTGCTTCACCGAGTTTCTCCTCAAGCTCAAGGAGAAAACCGCCCACGCCCCCGAAAATGGCGACGTCTCCTCTGCCAAAGCGCACGTCGTGGAGGCGTTCCCGGCCATCGCAGCCACTTGCGCTTGACCGGTAGTTTTACATGTTTGCCCTACTATTCTTTCTCAATTTCCATTCAAAAGCTAAAAAATAAAAGCAAGCGTCTTTATTAATTAAAGCGATAATATGGCCGTTGAGGATGTTATTGTTAGGTTGATTAGCATCATCAATATTTTAATGTCGTTTGTGGCTTTTGGCTCCTCGTGCTGTGTATGTACCTACGCTCTCAATTATTTTGTAATTTCATGAGTGGTTCGAATATTATTATCTAGCTATATTATTCCTTTCAAAGCTTGTATAATATTGTGCTCCATTGTTATTTATCATGTCTTTGCATTTTATTAAGAATAAATATTACAACATATCTCTAACATTCTATCTTTGTTATTATATGATAGTGACTATAACTTTGTATTTTTATCCTTACATGGTTCTTTAGTTTGTAATGATGTCTTTATGTAGTCTTTTGTTAAACCACCATGGTATTCAGGAAGAGTGAAATAGAGATAGAGTGGAACATGTATAAATTATTGTTGGGATCGACAAAAAATATTATCTTGTCGGTTTATTAATTAAATAAATTATTATTTTTTTAATTTATACATTAATGAAGAAAAATGTATTAATCAACTATAATTATATAAACATCTTTAGTAACAAAAAAATATTTCAATTTATTATATCGAGAATATTAAAGTATCAATTTCAAGAATATCAAGAGAGACTATTATGATTTTTTTTTGTTATTAGAGTACCGATGTCAGAAATATTAAAGAGCTCAATAATATTAAAGAGGTATAACATTAGCTTCATAAAGTAGTGATAATTAAAGCTATAGAATCATATATTAAGAAGACTACATGAATAGTGATGTAATGTTATCTTTTTTTTATGCGATTTCATAGTTATTTATGTTATATTTTATTTATAGTAGTTTTATAATTATTTATGTAATTTTTATATTGAATTATTAATTTATATATCACTTGGGACCTATATACTTTCTAAAAAAATTATTATCTTATAAATTTAGCGAATTATTAATTTAGCTAGTTAGGCCCGAGTCGCGACCGGACAAAAATATTATTTAATCGCAATAATTAATTTTTTCGAATATTAATTTATAGAGATTATACAGTACAAATGCGAAGTCAAAGACTATATGAAATAAAAATATAAAGTCATAAGTTACATAAGAACAAAAATAAATAAATGCAAATAATTTTTTGATAAACTGCGTGTTAAATTACTAAAGTTAAGTTTTAGTAAATAAAATAAATAAATTAGCCCCTCGTACACGAGGTACAAAAATTAAAAAAATAAATTTATCGTTTAAAATTTTATGAAACGACTACATAAACACGAATAAAATTAAATGAGTTGTTTTCATTGTACATATGTAATAACAAAAAGTGCAAAATGAGGGTTTTGGAGTGAAATTTTTCGCTTAATTAACAACACCTGTTTGTCAAGAGATGGACACTTGTCGACAAATAGATTGTCGCTGTGATAAGTTAATCTTATTTTACTGAAATAAATAAGTACATATATTCCTAAATGCGTGTATTAATTAAGAATAGAGCCTTTTATAATCACTAATCAATCCATTAGCTAAAATCAGTTGGTTTTACCTTTTTTTTTATAGTAAAAAAGAGTAATTAATCTATGCATGGTGAAACTCATTATATCATCAAGGTTAGGTATATCACGTGCAAACCACGGGCTCTTCCCTTTTTATTCCGCTTTATCTTTTCTTTTTCTCATTTTCTTTTATTTTTCTGTGAGAGAAGCTTTGACTGTTAGGTCATTAGTTTGGTTGGTGGCAATGGCATGTTGCTTCTCTTGTTTTATGGGAATGTTGACATGTCGGACGTGTAGAATCTGGACAGAACTCGAGATTATTTTGAAGGGACAAATAGTCAAATAGCCAAACTTCAAATTCTAATTAGCCAAATAGCCAATGTTTTTACTAATATTGTCAAATAGCCAATTAACTATGTTAATAAATCACGAAAGACCTGATTACCCTTGTATTAACGTGTATTAACGTGGTTAATTTGTTTAAAAATAATAATAATTTTTTTAAAAAAATTATTTTTTTTTGAAAAAAAAAAATATTTTTTTTGTTAAAATTTTAATCACGATTTTTTATTTTTAAACAAATTAACTCCGTTAATACACATTAATACGTTTATTAACGTATTAACGTGGTTAATTTGTTTAAAAATAAATAAAAAAATTTCAAATAAAATAAATAAATTTTTTAAAAAAATAAATAAATTTTTTGTTAAAATTTTAATCACGATTTTTTATTTTTTAAACAAATTAACTCCGTTAATACACATTAATAAACGTATTAACGTAGTTAATTTGTTTAAAAATAAAAAACCTTGATTAAAATTTTAACAAAAAAATATTTTTTTTTAAAAAAATTATTTTTTTTCAATAAAAAATTATTTAAAAAAAAATAAATTAACCACGTTAATACCGTTAATATGTTAAAAGGGTATTATAGGTATAAAATATGTTATTAAATAACTATTTGGCTATTTCACAAAGAAAAATAAAAGATTGGCTATTTGGCTAATCAAACATTTCAATTTGGTTATCTCATGCTATTTCTCTATTTTTAATTATTATTATTATTTTGGAAAATATGCTAATTTCATTTTCATGAATGGATCGAAAGGGTATGTTTAGTTGTGTCGCCTTCTTTCTTTCCATATTCATGTTTTATTCGCAAATATCTCTTGATCAATGTAGAGGGCGATTCGCACCGCCTTACAGTCACAAAAAGACACTACTCAAACACACGAATAAGTACGAATGATGGGGTATCTTTGATTGATTTATGATTACACAGGGGATCGGTCTCTTCCGTTTATAGCTTGGAACAAAGAAGAGGAATGCGATTAACTAAGACGGACGCAGCCGAGCTGTTGACACCAAGGGATTATCAACACTATGCGATGACTCTATCTTTCTCTCTTCTCTCGATAATTGCCAGCCCCCTCACAACTGGGAGCTCTTCCGTTATTTATGGCCCCCTCTGGGACCTTCTTGGCTCGAATCCCTTGGATGATCTTCAGATGGTCCCCCCATGGGATATCCTGTGGTCCTCTTCTCTGACATTCTCGACGCCTGCCAAAGGGGCTTGTTTCCACTAACGTTGTCCCTTCTGACACATCCCGCGCGCGCTACCCTGCAGTGGTCCCCTCGGACCGTACCTTCTTGTCGTATCCTAGGTCGAAGCCCTAGACCTCAATGGGCTTGAGGCCCATCCTCGGTCATCGCTCTCCCCGATGGGCCGCGAGCCCATTGCGATATGACCATCTTCGAGGAGCCCAGGTCCCACTCCTGGCCACTAACCTCCATCAGTGGGCCGAGAGCCCATCGCCATCGCGCCCAACCCGACCCTCGTCGTTTCATAGGAAAACGACAAGTGTATAGTTAAGAATGGATTTAACCAAATCCGACCTTAACAGTTAGTCCCCCATTTTGCCAAGTGTGGGCACTTGGAAATATGTAGGAGGAGGAAATTCCGCGCGACGACCCTCGTCGGGCGACGAGATCACCCCCTTGATAGTCGTCGATCACCGACGAACTCCTCGCGATGAGAGAAGGCTTGGAAGCCTGTTGCGCGACGGCTATCATCGGGCGACGGGACCGAACCTCCGAGGATCTCCCCTAGACGACGGTACCTTCGCACTTGGGAAAATGTAAGAGGAGGGAATTCCGCGCGACGACCCTCGTCGGGCGAGAAGATCAACCATTGAGGGTCGTCGATCACCGACGAACTCTTCGCGATGAGAGAAAGCTTGGAAGCCTGTTGCGCGACGGCTATCATCGGGCGACGGGACCGAACCTCCGAGGATCTCCCCTCGACGACGGTGCCTTCGCGGTGAGAGATCGGCTTCCGAATCGATGCGTCGGCGTCCCATCACTGCGCATGCAGGCGACGCCTCGAATCCCCCCCCCCCGCATTTAATGCGGGGTTCCCCAGGCACTCGAGTACCTGCTTTATGGGATTCCCAACGGCTCCTTCATCTCGACCGTTGACAGCCTACGCACGCCTCCATCCTGGGCCGTTCGATCGAATCGCGCCCCTTCGGCTTCTCTCTCCCCCCTCCTTATATTCGAAATGCCTCTCTATTTCTTTCTTTCTTCTTTCATTCGCTCTCACTCTTCTCACTTGCTCCTCTTTCTTTTTTGCTCTCGAAGCTCCTGCTCCTTCCCCATCTGTCCCTCAACTGTCTCAACCTTCTTCCGATCATGGCAATGGCCGGGAAAATCTTCCAGACCAAGTCCCCTCTGTCTATCTTGACGGAGGCGCACCGGGACCACTTCATCAAGAACTATATCGACAGCGAGAAGTACCTGCTCCGGCTCCCGTATCCAGGCGAGCGCGCCGACGAGCCCCAAGACGACTGTATTGCCGTCTATGAGCACTTCTTCACCGACGTGGGCCTTCACCTTCCGGTGCCCAACCTCATTGTGGCCTTCCTGGCGGCCTTCAACGTGCCGATAACCCAAGTAAGTCCCAACTCCATCCGTCTCCTCCTGTGCACTCTCGTGCTGGGATTGGAATAAGGGGTCGAGGTCACTCTGGAGGACCTCATGACCCTATACTACTTCTCGAGGAATCCAAAAAACATTGGGCGCCTCTCGCTGTCGCACCGCCACAAACCCCACATCCTCCTGAACTCCCCGAACAAGGAGGCGATGTGGGAGAATCGATATTACTTCACGCGCGTGAGTGCGTCGACGTTCGGCCCCAACCACGAGGAGCTGCCCCGCGCCTGGGTCGGCGATCAGGATATCATCAAGTTCTCGCCGTCGACCGACGAGGGCGTCGTGGCCCGTTTCACAAGCGTGCGCAACGCGCTTCTCGCCAACGATCGCCGCGATTGGTTCCTCGACTTCAACGCCGCCCGGATCGTGAACTCGGGTATTTACCGCCTCTGCAACATTATGGGGCCGCCTCCTCGCTCGCTTTTCCCGCCTGGATTTCGGGCCGAGGAAGGCGAGAAAGGCTCGTCGGCTCCTCCGCGGAAGAAGATGCCCAAGGCTCCTGCGAAGAGCCGCAAAAGGACATCCCGCTTCGACGTGACCGGCGAGGAGCCCTCTCGCCAGAGGAGTAAGCCCTCCCCGACGCCGGTGCCGCCCCCGCGAGACCGGTCCAAAGATGGCTACCTGGGGTTAGTCCCCCGAGAGGGAAGGGACCGCGTGATCTCGCACGACGATCCTCCGCTCCGTGACGCTTCCTCCGAGCATCGCTCCGAGCCCGCGGCCGACGCCGATGCTCCCCTTCGAGCTGTCGACGCGATGCCACCTGTCGCGGGTCGCTGTCCGTCGGAGGCTCCTGCCCCCCGAGAGTCCCCTCGCCGCGAGGACTCCCAGGTCGACCTCTCCCCTCGTCAAACTCCGCTCGGAGCCCGCGCCGATGAGACGGTTGTCCCCGCTCCTGGCTCCGAGGCTACGCGCGAGGACCTCTCGCCAAAGGGATCCGACGCGGCGACAGAAGTTACGCCTGGCGCGGGGACCGCCTCCGAGCCGATCATCGTCACGCCCTCCGTCAGCCCCGCGACCGGGTACTCCCGGCGCACCCGTCGGGAGGTGAATTTCGACGATGACTTTGGCAGCCTGGACTTCTCTGACGTCGTCCCGCCCGTCGTCGACTTTCAGTCGACGGAGCCTCTCGCCGACCCCGCTCCTTCTACCGCAAAGGTTACCGAGCAGGCCCTCCTGGATCCGACCCCAGGAGCCGTGAGCGGCGAGGACGCCGGAGATGCCCCTGCCTTAGGGGATGAGAAGACTCCCGTCCCGCCGGCCTCTCCCCGCGAGGGGACCGTCGCAGCGACTGAGGGTACCCCCTCAGCCGCTCTCCCGGCGGTTGCTCAACCTGACCAGGCAGAAGATGCCCCGCCGGGCGCCTCGCAGCCCGCAGCTGGGCCCCAGGGCGAGGCTCCTCGAGAAGCCGTCGGCGTTCCCGCCTCCGGCACTTCCCTGCTCAGGACGAATGCCTCCTGCGACTCGTCTTCGATCGAGGTCTCGCCCGAAAAGGAGGCATCGGCGGCGCACGAGACGACGAGCGGCGAGTGCTTGCTCCTCGACAAACCTCCCCACCCCTGGAAGAAAGCTCCCGGAGAATCCTCCAAAGCGGGCGCCCCCTCTCCGGACGAACTTCTGCCCATGTTCCCACAAGGCATGGTGAAGGGTTCGACCGTCATCCGCTATCCGAGCTTCCCCGATCCGCCCACTCAGGCTTCTTCCAAGGAAGAATGGGAGAAGTATTCGGCCGACGCGATCCACGGCCTGTCGATGTCCTCCCAAACTTTTCGTCCCGCCGGCAGCTCACTGGCGTCCTCCTCTCGCTACCGCAAGGCGGCAGCTCTTACGCTCCAAGGCATCGCGCTTCTTAATGACATGATCCTCGACGAGCGCGACACTTCCCACGAACATGCGTCGGAACTGCTCGAGATGGGCGCCCGGGTCGGTGAGCTCGAGTGTCATCTTCAGATTTCCATTGCCGGGGAGCGAAGGTACCGGGATGAGGCCAATCGGCACCGTCTGGCCCTTGAGGAGGCCAAAGCCGCCCTGGAGAAGGAGGCTTCCCTTCGCCAGCAGGCCGAGCTGCGAGTTGAAGAGCAGCAACGCGCCCTCGTCGACGAGGCGGAGCGTCATCGGAGCGCGACTCACGACCTCACCGTGGCCCTCGAAAAGAAGACGAGGAGGCTAGCTCGTCTGAGCGAGGCCATCGGCGCACCTCCCGATGAAGAGAGCCGCTTGGTTTCTCGGGTAACCAACGCTCTGAAGAGGCTCGCCGATGAGCTGGAGGGCGCGCAGGCGGAAGTCGTCGAGGAGCGTAACGCGCGGCTGCGTCTCTTCGAGAAAGCCAAGGCCAAAATCCAGCGTCGCGATGAGAGGTTCGCGGCTCTCGATGAGTCCGTCGACCATCACCGCATGGTCGCCGGCTACAAGGCCAACCTCGACATGGTCGAGAAGCTTCCTCCCGTCGCGACGGTGGGGAAACTCCTCCCCCTCTTGCCGAAGTGGCGCGGGATCATCGCGGAGCATTCCACGAGGGTGAAGGAGCTAGAGGTGAGGTCTGCTCTTCCTCTGGATTCGCCGCCTCTCTCGCCTTGCGATCCTCCCTCCATCGAGTCCGAGAGGCTGGCCGCCTTCGCCGCGGGGACGACTGCCTCGGCTTCGGACTCCGTCGACGAGTACGGGACCAACGACAAGACCCTCTCGATCCAAGAGCCGACGGTACAGGATGGCCTTCCCTAGGGGAATTGTCTTTGTATATTTTGGTTTTCCTTTTGCGAATTTTGCTGTTATATTTTCTTTGTTGCTTTGGCCTCGGCCCCTTTTTTGTACTTCACGAACACTTAATGAATGAAAAAGATCTTTTACCTCCTCTGCTGAATTTTAGTTATCGGCTCGCGACCGTCGTTTTCCTAACTTTCACGCTTCATTGGGGTTGACTATCCTCCCCCCTCTTATCGCAGGCCGGCGAGCTAACTTTCGTTTCTTGGCCTTCGAGGCCTGACGAGTGCGTGATCGCGTCGTTCCTCTCCGAGGATCCTGAGCACTACGACCTAGTGCGTGACCTGATCAACGATCTAACTCTTCGGGTCGCGATGCCTTCTTCGACGGATCTCGAAGACAACTCCTCTGCAGCTGGACGCCTAGACCTGTTGCCGCCAACTGCCTTGACGAAGTTCTTAACCCGCGACCCTCGTCATCTGGCCGCCTTCTCGGACTTTGCCGGGGACATTCTCGACCGAGCGATGTCGGATTGCGTCGATGACCTCGCCGACTCCATTTTCAAATCCGACGAGGGCTGACGCTTAAGACTGCTTGTGTTTTTCCGATTTACGTGACTTGAGCCGGCTTGCTTACGAGGCTATGATGTAAATGTAAATGTTATAAACTTATAAGTCTTTTTGGCACATGAATACACGAAGATCTTTTGTAATTACGTCACTGTTGTATATGTATGTGGCTTCCTTTGTATGGGGTCTTAGTGTGGAGGATGCAGGCTTGAGCATCCTCTCCTTCCCCCCCCCCCCCCCCCCCCCCCCCTTTTTTTTTTTTTGATAATGAAACGAACATAGTAATTGACGGTGGAGGGGAAACTTGTCGCGATACTGCTTGCTATCGCTGGCCCTTTCGATTACCTACTTCGAGGCTCTTTTTCTTTGCCCTGATGCCCTCGAGGCTTTTGTCAAGGTTCTTTTTTCTCTTTTCATGGTGCCATCGACACTTTTGTCGAGGCCCTTTTTCTTTTTCATGGTGCCATCGAAGCTTTTGTCGAGGCCCTTTCTTTTTTCTTTTTGTTGTGGTGCCATCGAATCTTTTGTCGAGGCCCTTTTTTTCTCTTTTTCATGATGCCATCGAATCTTTTGTCGAGGCCCTTTTTTTCTTTTTCATGGTGCCATCGAATCTTTTGTCGAGGCCCTTTGTTCTTTTTCATGGTGCCATCGAATCTTTTGTCGAGGCCCTTTTTTTCTTTTTCGTGGTGCCGTCGAATCTTTTGTCGAGGCCCTTTTTTCTTTTTCATGGTGCCATCGAATCTTTCGTCGAGGCCCTTTTTTCTTTTTCGAGGTGCCATCGAATCTTTTGTCGAGGCCCTTTTTTTTTTCTTTTTCATGGTGCCATCGAATCTTTTGTCGAGGCCCTTTTTTCTTCTTCTTCCTCTAAGTCACGCGCGGTGGAGAGTCCGATGAAAATGTCGTTCTCGCCACGGCGGCGTTCTTAGAGTGTCGATGACGGTGGCTGTTCATTTTTTGCTATTGATTTTGCTTTCGTGCCATTTTTAGGCTCTGTTATTTTCGCTTTCGCTTCGCGCTTTATTTTAATGTGTTTGATCTTGCAATCGACGCTCGGCTCGCGGCTGGCCGTGCGCTGCTCTTACTTTGAGGTTGTTCATAAATGTTAGCCTGCAAGATTGTTAGAAAGATAATTTGCCATAAAGGCGAGCCTCGTTAAACCCTTCGAGTCCCCCGTACGGGTGCGGCTCGCGAGGGAAGAGTACTCCCTGTTTTTATTAGAACGAGCCGGGGCTATGAGTGGTCCCGAACATGTGGGTCGGGACATCCCATTAGGACGATAAGGTATGTAAACATAAGGAATTGGGGCGACAAGGCTTACTGATAAAACTTTTTGAGGTGCTTGACATTCCAACTGCGAACAACCTCGAGACCTGCCAAGTTCTCGAGCCTGTAGACTCCCGGTTTGACCACCTCCACGACCTTGTATGGGCCTTCCCAATTTTGCCCTAGCTTTCCCGCATTCAGCTCCGCCGTGTTCTGGAAAACCTTGCGGAGCACCAACTCTCCGGCCCTGAATTGCCGAGGGCGGACGCTCTTATTGTAGAACCGAGCGATGGTGTTTTGGTAGTTGGCGATGTGCACTTTAGCCCGCTCCCGCTTTTCGTCGATGTGGTCCAGCTGATGGAGTAGTCCTTGGCTGTTATCGTCGGGGTGGCTTGGAGCCCACTCTCGTCGCAGACTGGGCACTCCCACCTCTGCCGGTATCACCGCTTCGACTCCGAAGGCGAGTGCGAAAGGGGTCTCGCCGGTGGCCGAGTGGGGAGTTGTGCGGTAGGCCCAAAGGACTCCAGGGAGCTCGTCGGCCCACAAGCCCTTCTTCTCATCGAGCCTTTTCTTGATGCCGTCGACGATGGTGCGATTAACCGCCTCCGCGTTTCCGTTCCCCTGCGGGTATCTCGGCGTTGATGTGTTCAGCTTGATCCTCCATCGAGCGCAGAAGTCCTGGAATCTCTTCGAAATGAACTGGGACCCGTTATCGGCGATGATCTCGCGGGGCAGTCCAAAACGTGTGACCACGCTCTTCCAGACATAGCTCTCGACGTCCGAATCCTTGATGTTGGCGTACGCCTCTGCTTCGGACCACTTAGTGAAGAAGTCCGTTACTACCAGCATAAATTTCTGCTGTCGGGAGCCAGTAGGCATCGGACCAACGATATCCATCGACCACTTCATAAAGGGATATGGGACGGACACTACCGACAGCTTCTCGGCTGGGCAGTTGATCGCGGGAGCGTGGCGCTAGCACTTCTCGCACCTCTTGGTATGGTCGGCACAATCTGCGACCATGGTTTCCCAAAAGAACCCTTGACGCTTGGCCTTTCGCAGGAGGGATCGGCCTCCGGAGTGATTGCCGCACTCCCCGCCGTGGATTTCTCCCATAACGTACTCTGCCTCCTTCCTGCCCAAGCATCGCAGTAGTATTCCTTCGAAGCTCGCCCTGTAAAGCCTGCCATTCAGAACAGAATACCTCGCGCTCTTGGTTCGCAGCTTCCTGGCCTCCTGCTTGTCATCGGGTAACGTTCCGTCGAGGATATACCTGCGAAGAGGGGTGCGCCAATCCTTGTCTACGTCATCGTCTACGATCCCCCGCTCATCGGGACTCAGGTTCTCGCATTCGATGTCGAGGATTTCTTGAGCGTCGTCCCCCTCGTCCTGCTTCCTTGTCGTGCCGTCGCTAGCCCTGCACTTCTTTTTTGGCGGACCTTCTTCTCGCTTGATGCTGGGCTTTTCGACCGTCTCGACGGTAATCGAGCGGAGCTCGTCGATTTGGGTTGTTGAGCCCAAGCCCGCCAGCGCATCGGCGTGGTTGTTGTCGCCCCTCGAGACCTGCGTCAAAGTCCAAAAATCGAATTTCTTTGATAGGGATTCAACAACCCCGGCGTATGCTTCCATCCTTTCGTCGTTCTTCTCGTACTCCCCATTAACCTGCTTGACCACCAGCTGAGAATCCGAGAAAGCGTTTACCTTCCGCACGCCCAGAGCCAGGGCCGATTGCATCCCGACGATGAGAGCCTCGTACTCGGCCTCGTTGTTCGTGGCGCGGAAAGCGAGGCGGCAAGCTTTTTCCACGACCTCTCCGACGGGGGAAACGAGCCTGATTCCGATACCCGATCCGAGCGACGTCGCCGACCCGTCGACGAGGAGCCTCCACATCCCGGTCTCATCGCGCGAGTCTATGAGTTCCTTCGGCAGCTCGATGAGGAAGTCAGCAAGGACCTGTGATTTCAAGCTTGTCCGGAGTCGATACTCGATGTCGTATGCTCCCAACTTGATCGACCACTTTGTGATTCTCCCTGACTGGTTTGGGCTGTGCAGAATTGACCTGACGGGTCTGTCTGTCATGACGACGATGGTGTGCATCTGAAAATGGAATCTCAACTTCTCCGATGCGTCAAACAGCGCGAGCGCCAATTTTTCGACCTGGGGGTACCGTGTTTCGGCGTCAAGGAGCTTCCGACTGATATACGAAACAGGCTTCTGCTCGCCCTTCTCTTCTCGCACCAGCACCTGGCTTATCGCGTGATCGGACACCGCGAGGTACAGATACAGAGGCTCTCCCGGCTCTGGCTTCGTCATGACTGGCGGCGACGAGAGGTAAGCCTTCAGCGCTTGGAAGGCCTCCTCGCACTCTCGCGTCCATTCGAACTTCTTATTCTTCTTCAGCAACTCATAGAAGAGGAGGGTCCGGTCTGTCTGCCGCGAGATAAACCGCCCGAGCGCGTTGATCCGTCCCGTTAGCTTCTGGACCTCCCTACGATTACGAGGCGAGGGCATGCTCTGGAAGGCTTCGACCTGGTCGGGGCTGGCCTCGATTCCGCGACGGGTCACCATGAAGCCCAAGAACTTTCCGGACGAGATGCCAAAGATGCACTTCGTCGGGTTCAGCTTCATCTTATGCTCGTTGAGGACCCGAAAACATTTCTCCAGATGCTCGACATGCATGGCAACCTTTAATGATTTGACGACCAGGTCGTCGATGTACACCTCGAGGGATTCTCCTATCTGATCGTGGAACATCTTCGTCATGAGCCGCTGATAGGTGGCGCCGGCGTTCTTCAGCCCGAACGGCATAACTTTGTAGCAGTACGTCCCTCGCTCGCTGATGAAAGCGGTCTTCTCCTCGTCGTCGGGGTGCATCCTGATCTGGTGATAGCCGGAATAGGCGTCCATAAAGCTCATAAGCTCGTACCCGATGGTCGCCTCGACTAAGCGGTCGATGTGGGGCATTGGAAAGCTATCCTTCGGGCATGCCTTGTTGAGATCGACGTAGTCCACGCAGACCCTCCACTTGCCGTTCTTCTTCTGTATGACGACGGTATTGGCTAGCCACTCGGGGTATTTGACCTCCCGGATAGTTCCCATCGCCAGCAACCTGTCTACCTCGTCGTTGATGATCTTGTTTCTGTCGGCCGCCATTTTCCTCCTCTTCTGTATGACCGGTCGATGGTTGGGGTCGGTGTTGAGCCGGTGGGTGATGACCGCGGGGTCGATCCCCGGCATGTCGTCGTTGGTCCACGCGAAGCTTCCCTTGTTCCTCTTCAGGAACTCCACCAGCTGGGCCTTCATCTCCGGGTCGAGTCTCGCGCCTACTCCGACGGTTCTCGTCGGATCGGTCTCGTCGATGCAGACCTGCTCGACCTCCTCGACCTGCGGCCCGCCGCTCCGCTCTTCTGTCGTCGGATCCTCGATGTCCTCAGCGCTAAGGATCCCCGGAACCCCAGGATCTCCTCCTTTCCCTCTCTTCTTGCGCCGCTTTCTTCGCGTCGTCGTCAGGGGAGGCGGGGCAGCGATGGCTAATTGCTATAACCCATCCTTGCGGCTTTCGAGAGCCTTCTCGGGCCTCTTCCCGCTGCTTGCCGCTCGATGATGCATCATATAGCAGATGCGGTAGGCTTCTCGGCAGCCTTGTAGCTCCTCGATGGTTCCCTCATCCTTTCCAGGGAACTTGATGCACTGATGGTAGGTGGAGGGTACGGCCCTCATCGCGTGAATCCATGGCCTCCCGAGGATCACGTTGAAATGCGATTCCACGTCGAGGACCATGAACTCGGTCATCCTTCTCACACTCCCGGCGTACACGGCTAGCTGGACCGTTCCTAGTGAAGTGGTGACGTCGCCGTTGAATCCTGACACCTTCCGGGGTCGGCCTCCGATGGCGAGGTCGTCGATCTTCATGCGAAGAAGGCACTCGTGGGTGATCATGTCCACGGAGCTGCCGTTGTCGACGAGAACGCGCGCTATGTCGTACCCCCCGATGTTGAGCTCGAGCACCAGGGCGTCGTCGTGCGAATCCGCGCAGTTATCGTCTTCGACGAACTCGATCGTCGCTCCCGCCGTCTCCCGCGCCAAGTCTCCTCGGCTATGCTCTCGCCCCCGCCTCTGGTAGGCCTTGATGCTGTTAACCGTGTCGTCGCAGAATCGTGATCCACCCATGATCACGTCGATCCTCGGTCTGCTCGCCGGGCGGGCGGCATCCACGCGGGCCGATGGCTCCGCTTCGATCGCGAAGCTTCGCTTCTGAGCGCTCTGCCCCCCTCCGGAGCTCTGAGGCGGAGCCGCCTGCTGGTTGGGGAAAGCCCTGTTTTCGTTGCTCCATGGTCGCGCCTGCTCTCGCGTGGCTTCCCCGTAGTCTCCTCGTTCGATCCCCTTCTGGATGAACCTCTTGTACGCGGCGCAATCCTCGGACGAATGGCCCCAGTAACCGTGGAACGAACAGAATTTGTTCATGTCCCTCGGCCACGGAGTCCTTTCGTAACCTCCTCGGCCGCCTGAGCGTCCTCCACGGCCGCCGCCGAAACTTCCTCTTCCTCCGGAGAACCCGCCGCGTCCTCCGGAGTATCCCAGCTGGCCTCCGTCGGCCTCTCCTCGGGAATATCCTCCCTGCTGGCCCTGGGGCCTGCTGTCGTGATAGTCCGCCCGCTGCTGATTCTCGCGGGCGGTGTTGTCGCTTCGCTTCTCGTTTACCTGGTAGACTTTGTGTCTCGGAGCCTCGGGGGCGCGTCGCTCGTTCTGTGCTCCTCGATCTTCTCTCCTTGCTCTTGACGACGAGCCGTCTCGCCCGTCCCTGCTCTTCTCGGACTTGGCCTTGGCCTCGCCCCTATCGTCGCTCTTTTTCTTGCCGAGGATGCTCTCCTCGATGTTCATGTCGATCGTCGCTCGGTGGAGTGCGTCCTCTATCGTCAGCGGCACTGTCCTCGTGATCTCTTTGCAGAAATCGGAAGTGCAGTGCAGGCCATGCCTCAGGGCTTGGACGGCGACTGCGTCTTCGAGATTCGGCACCCGAATCATCACTCCCTTGAACCGCTCCACGTATTGGCGCAGCGTCTCGTCCTTCCCCTGCTTGAGATCAAACAGAGATGCTAGCGTCGCCTCGCTCTGGGCGTGGATGGAATAATGCTTCAGGAACATGGCGACGAGCTGGTCGGAGTTGTCGATAATCCCTGGCGCAAGCCGCGCGAACCAGTCGCTGGCTGGGCCCTGCAAATGGTAAATAAAAAGGCGACAAAGGATAGCCTCCCTTCTGGTCTCCTCGCCGACGATATGGTCCGTCGCTATCCTGTAAGATTTCACATGAGTTGTAGGATCGGACCCTCCCTTGTACGGCGCGAGCTTGATCTTTGGCAGCTCATCGACTTCGACTCCTCGGATCCTAGGAGTAAAGGGGGTCACTCTGGTGTCTCTCACCAGCTTGTCGATCTCCGGACCGGCGCTCGTCGCCTGGTGCACTCGCGATGCCACCTGTCCTATCTTTGCCTCCAGGGCCGCCGCCATGGCCGCCATGGCCCTCATGATTTCTCCGGTAGCGGCTGGGTCGCCCGCCGGGACCAGCGCTGGCACGCTCAGGGGCGTGCTTGCCGTCGTCGTCGGCTGCGAGGTCGATGCTGGCGTCTGGAACAGGTTCCGGACCAAGAGGTCCCGAGAGGCGCCGAGCGCCTCATTATTCGCCGCGTCTCCGGTCAGGGCTCCTCCGCTCGCTGCGATGGGGGAGTCAGCAGACCTGTTCGCCGCGTTCCTGCCCTCCGCTTGGGCGAGCAGCTCGGCGAGCTTCCGACTCTCCGCAGCTTGCTCCTCGGCTATTCCCTGGGTCATCTGTCGCCGCATCTCGTCCAGCGCCTCGCTCTGGTCGCTCCGCCCCTCGTCTTGAGGCATCTTTCGCTTTCCCTCTTCTTGTTCCTGGCTGTGAGATAGGAAGAAACTATAGCCCCTCGGTGGGCGCCAAACTGTAGAGGGCGATTCGCACCGCCTTACAGTCACAAAAAGACACTACTCAAACACACGAATAAGTACGAATGATGGGGTATCTTTGATTGATTTATGATTACACAGGGGATCGGTCTCTTCCGTTTATAGCTTGGAACAAAGAAGAGGAATGCGATTAACTAAGACGGACGCAGCCGAGCTGTTGACACCAAGGGATTATCAACACTATGCGATGACTCTATCTTTCTCTCTTCTCTCGATAATTGCCAGCCCCCTCACAACTGGGAGCTCTTCCGTTATTTATGGCCCCCTCTGGGGACCTTCTTGGCTCGAATCCCTTGGATGATCTTCAGATGGTCCCCCCATGGGATATCCTGTGGTCCTCTTCTCTGACATTCTCGACGCCTGCCAAAGGGGCTTGTTTCCACTAACGTTGTCCCTTCTGACACATCCCGCGCGCGCTACCCTGCAGTGGTCCCCTCGGACCGTACCTTCTTGTCGTATCCTAGGTCGAAGCCCTAGACCTCAATGGGCTTGAGGCCCATCCTCGGTCATCGCTCTCCCCGATGGGCCGCGAGCCCATTGCGATATGACCATCTTCGAGGAGCCCAGGTCCCACTCCTGGCCACTAACCTCCATCAGTGGGCCGAGAGCCCATCGCCATCGCGCCCAACCCGACCCTCGTCGTTTCATAGGAAAACGACAAGTGTATAGTTAAGAATGGATTTAACCAAATCCGACCTTAACAATCAACATATCACAGTCGCACCACGTAAACATATTAACGATGTGAAAAAAGTGATGGAAAATAATTTATCTTGCAATTTTACTTTGCAGCTGAAAGTGAAAGATAACGTTGTATGAATGACGTCGTCTCAATTTTTCTAACTTTGTATATTTATATCATTAAAACAAAACATTGTATGAGGTATACACACCACTCTAATTTTCCTATTTGTTAAAACATAAATTTCGATTATTGTCTATTAGTTATTCATGTTATCTGATTGACTCATTCATAAAAAGTATTGACATGGTTGATGTCATAACAACTAGAAGATTGTATTTAAAAAAGTCTCAAAGTCGCATATGTTTAGGTTTCGTGGGCATCTTCAATCAAGGAGTGATTGAGTCGATATCTCCTTGCACTGAATGAACTATGAAGATTATTGTGCTGAAGCTAATAAATAATATCGCACATTATTACTGATCAGAAAAGAGAATCAAAGAGCTGATTGCGCCATCAAGACAGAAAGATTTTGAAGGAGGTGATTCACACATTATTGTTGTAGTTAGTCAAACTCAAGAGAAAAAAAAAAATTAAAATATATTTTTCGTTAGAAATCATGATTTTGATTCTCACACAAATAATTTTCATATTTTTTTTTTTAGTTTGATCGGTTTTCACACTCAAATAACTTTTATGCTAGTTAATTATTTTTAGATTTTCTTCACTCAATATTATTGTAATATTTTTGTAATTTTTATGTGCCCGTCCTACCTAGTATTGCTAGCTTCGCTACTTAACCGCGCCATTGGAGAGAGGACAGATCGAAGCTCTTTCTGATTTCTATTGGTAAGGCAATGTTTAATGGAGTAGAAAAAATGGTGGGCTCCCTCCCAGTCCCACTTCCATTTTATCTATCTTCTCCTTAAATTTTTGCTTATTATATATTATTATATTGTAGCGTTATTTGTTTCAAGCAAGGTTTTAAACACCGCTTGTCGATGTCGTTTCGCACTTTTTCATTTTACGGATATATCGTTTGTCGATTGGTATCTCGATAGGTATGTCGATGGGTATGCCCATGGATATATTGTTTCGCATATCCTGGAAAAAAAGATTTTCGATGGGCATATCGATGGATATTCAAGAAATTTAGGTGGCGTTTGGTTAACTGGTTTGGGAAACCAGTTTTACAAATTGGTTTGGCAAACCACTCTGAGAGTTTAGTCTACCAAACCAGTTTGGGAGTTTGATTTTTGAAACACTGTTTGATTAGTTTTTTGTTAATCTGTGGTTGAATATAAATGAAAAAAAATGCAATAAAATAAATTTTATGTTATTAAAGAGAAAGTATGTTTTATTTGAAAGTAATATATTAATATTATGTCTAAAAAAATACTAGCCATATAATACAAAAATTATTCATATTTCATGACTCTAATTACATGTTAAATAATGTAATATAAAGTAGTAAATATTCCGTTCAAGAGTTTATATCATTGTAATTAAGTTAGTATTTAATAATATACATAATTTAAGTATATTTGTTAATATGATAGTAATACGATTAGAATTTCTTATTATATATAAAAATGATTTTAATAATTTATTATATAAGTTAATTTCATAGTTAATATCTTCTTATAATTAGTACAATAAAATTATAGAATGATAATATAATATTATTTTTTTTATTTTGTACTATTGAGTTGAAGACCAAAAACAGAAAACCACTTTAAGTCGTTTTCTGTTTTCCTTTATTAAAATTCCAGTGGTATGCGAGACCGATCTCAGAAAACAGAGATAACTGACAACTAAACGTGGTCTGCGAAACCAATATGACACTGTTTGAAACCAAAACTAGAAACTTGTCTCAGAGAACATAACCAAACGCCCCCTTCCTTGGTTTCAAGTAGTGAAATCATCTTATCTTGGTGGGGCTCATTTTCTTATTAATATTGTTTTTCTTATTTTTTTTCATAATTCTAGATTACTACTAATCGTTGCTTATAAAAATACTAAATTATAGACTCAATCTTTAAGAGAAAAAGTATTCATAATTGTATTTTATACTTAATCTTTAAGAGAAAAAGTATTCATAATTGTATTTTATACTTAATCTTTAAGAGAAATGTATTAATTAATTATAGTATAGTTTGTTAAATATTATATTCTTCGTCCGTCAGCTTTGAAGTTATTTCTTAGGTCTGCCTTGCTTTTGCGGCTGAAATAAGAATTGATGTATATACTCGCCTCTGTTGACGTAATATTATATTATTTACCTCGAATATCTCTTTGAATATATAATTTTAAATGTATGGAAATTTTATAAATGCTAAAAACCGTTCAAACAGTTAGACAAATCAAAATGTTTGAAAATAGATCTACTATTCAATGTATTAAATTTCTCGAATATCCATTGTCATGCTCATCGAAAATCTTTTTCTGAGGATATACGAAACGATATATCCATCGGCATATCCATCGATTTACCTATGAGATACCAATCGACAAGCGATATATCCGTAAAATGAAAAGTGCGAAACGACATCGGCAAGCGGTATTTAAAACCTTGCTACTATCAAGCCTCAAATTGTCAAAAGATAAAAAAACATTTTGTGGATTTCTTCAAAACTCTATAACAAGCTATCATCAAACAATGCCACACCAATAATCCTTTTCATGGTGATTACAATCTATATACAATCCACCGGAACGCAGAAGACGGTAAGTAAAACGACAGGCCGTATTTCCGAGCCCCCATTGCCAGCTTCATCTAAAATCACAGGCAATCCTCCCCATCTCTAGCCTTGTGTGTCAACCCAAAGTTATACATATATATTATTATATATAGACTATACATCATATACGGGCAAACGCTCTTCGATGACGACGCGGCAAATAGGGCACCGTTTGCATTTGTCGCAGCAAGTTCTGAGATCCAGACAGAAAACGTTAAATCTTAAGCTAAATATCAGAACATAAGGTTATTTGATCTGACGAAACGCAAAGTTTAATAGCGGAAACGGGGTTTTCGTATTACCGGCAAAGAACGTGGTGCCGGCACGGAAGGAGGACTATGTTAATCTGCTCCTCGAAGCAAACTCGACAGAGAATCTTTTCCTGAGTATCACAAAAAAACCACAATGATAAGCTCAAAAATTATTTTTTTAAAAATCACAAAAAATAACTTAAGCAGAGAGAGAGAGAGGTGAACTTAGTACGTTCTGAAGTCTTTCATACTCCTGCTGGCTGAATTTTGTAACTTCCGTCTGCTCGCTTAATGCGGCTTGTAATCTCCAAATCTACATATTGACGAACACAAACATACGATGAGTGATACTAGAAAGCAACGCGATTGAATCTACAAACGAGAAAAATAATTTACCTCATCGACAAGATCAGATTTGGGCATTTTCTTCACAACGTCAGGTGAAAAGGTGTTATACCTGGATAGAACATTCAACAAAAAACGAAAAAGCAACGAAGTTATTACCCATGCGTAATTCATGAGGGGTTTTCCGTTTGGCACCTTTATGTACTTATTTGTTCTATAAGCGAAACATAATACTATAGTGGTAAATAGTAGTGTCGAATACAGACCCTGAAGTTCCTTCACAATACAGCCTCGCCTGTTCCTCTCGACTTCCTTCATCAATTGACCACCAACCAAGCAATCTATAACCACATGAACGCAATCAACGGAAAAAAGAAAGTGATCTAGAAGCTCAACGAGATCATCAAAATCAATTCAAATTAAAAGATTTTGCGGGACAGATTGTTACCTTGAACCACGATGAAAGAATCCAAAAGAATCTTGAAATTTTGATGCTATGGAGAAGTATCTTCCCGAGCCAGCGCTGTACCTTCCCGAGCTACCATTGTATACAAGGATGACAACTTTCTCGGCGAATCTGTATGCAGCGAACAAAACCCCGGCGCCTTGCAATAAAAAAAGAGGAGAAAATACTCCCACAAGTGAGAGACGCTCAGCGCCGGATGGCGTTCCCTGAAACGTGTACGGAATGGAAACAACTAAGAAGTTATCCACACAGAATTCGAAACAAAAACTAGTCCATTCATAAACCTTTAGGCCTAGTTTTAAAACAAAAATATTTTCCTTTATGTTTTGTCAAAACTTGGAGAAGTGGGGAATATTTTGAGGAAAATATTTTAAAAATTTATTTTCCAAACAGAAAATAAAGGAAAATATTTCGTTTAGTTGATACGTTCTAACAAAAATGTATTATTTGTTCCAAAAAATAACCTTCCATGCCGATTACCTCGACTGCATATACGCACTCAATGAACTAGATTTTTTTTTTTCAGTTTCTCCTTATTTTCTAAAATTTATTTTCTCTATACATTTCATAAAAAGACAAATATCTAAGCTCCAAACATAGACTTGCAGCATACAATACCTCTAAGTACATAAAAAGCAGGACCTGGAAGAGAATCAGTGGAACTTTCATAACATGGCCACCGATATCTTGCAGATCACACAGCCCGTTCTGCTGGCTGTCGTCCGATGCAATGACTAAACCACTACTCCAGTTAAGATATCTCATACTCGTACTGATAGAAGGTTCCGGGAATTCTGTGATGTGAGAATGCCTATGAATTGACGGATTATACCACTTTGTGCAAACAAGAAACGCAAATCCTTCTGCAATTCTACAAGGACAAAAAAAAAATATGGCCAGTTGATACATGGTAAAAGTATTACGCGAGCAATATTAGCGAAACACGAGTATTTTTACCCAAAGTTTATAAATAAGTCCCACCAGCCTAGAGCAGCTACATCACCTGCATGACATTGATGTGGAAAACTCTATGAAGCAATTTAAAAACAAGAGAGACTGGGAAGGAATGTAAGTGCAACAACGTATTTGATTATGAACTAAAAGTGATTGAGCCGACCACAAAAATAACCGAAACACATGTACCAACGGAAATTAACCTAAGTTATGAATTCCGGATAATCTTATTAAATAAAGAAACCAGATAATGATAGTAACAGACGCTCCTTTGAGAACACGGCGTTCTCCCGAAAGACGTAAGAGACGATATGCCAAAACTCACGTGCCCCCTTTCCCCTTGTGATTGGCACCTAACATAACCCAAACCCGTAACCCCTACTAATTACAAACTACCAAAAGGTCCCAATTACTTAACTAAGATAACCCAAAGAGCCCGTCATAACCGAAGATATAAATGGAAGGTTTTATTTAAATAACAATACTTAAAGGTATAACGGAAAGCTCACCACATATCTTAAGAAGAGTGAAGATTGTTGCGGCGATAAAGAAAACCATGGATATTGAGACCCAGAAGTGCTAGAGATAAAGAATCATAATCAGCACACTGATCAAATAGAGAGTGGCGTTTATATAATGGTGAAGAATATGTCAAATTTAATAAGATAATACATTTGTATCCCTAAACTACTGGTATATAATTGCAAACTTACAGGAAGGGTCTCCCATATTACATCGTCACTCATGGTTTCTTCGTCTCCCGGCATTAGAGCCCTGCACATCCTATTCCAAGATAAACATAAATCACAACACTTAAGGCGTAGATTGAAACGGAATTATGACTGTGTTGAACCAAAGTCCGTATTTATCTTTTGGGAGACAATAACAGGGCTTAGGACGGAAATGGAAAATATTGCAAGAGAAGAACCTGATATTATCAATCAATATTGCCGCCTCAAAAGCTAGCAATGGAAGAAAGACGATCTTCAACTTCAGAACTACAGCAAGGGAAGCAAAAATTATACGAGCCGTTCAGTTCGAAAAGGAAAAACGATAAAGGATGTTAACTTTAATTGATTTCTAGATACCATATGGCCTTGTTTGGTAAGAAATGGGCCCAAAATAAATGAGGGAAACAATCGATTAACATAAATGTTGATGTAAATATGGAATCTGACAATTATTTCCACATACCGTAATAATTGTCGAGATAGATACAAAGAAGAATCTCAAAAGCGACGAGCAGCGGAGTTGCCACGACAGAATGAAATGGCGCCCACTGGAAGCGAGAACAAATATATGTTTGTGATTATATTTTTATACTTAACACTTCGATACATCGAACAAAAACACAGACAACAATTTCAGTACCTGTCGACCGTGAGGCGGGGATGGAGCAGGCAACGAGAATCTGGCGCGTGCTACAACTGCATGGAAAAGCCACAGAGGAGAAAATATTATCCTGCAGAGTAATGGCGAAACTCATATCACAAATTAATACCGAAAAACGAGTTTAATACGTGATCGGAATTTCCAAACGGAATGTAATCATCAAACAAGTGCACAGAGTTGTCCATTTTTGCGAAACTACAATGCATTCTTCGGTATCAACATCGGTAAACATCAATATGAAATTCTAATTTAGATTGAGTGATCTTAAAATGTGGCACAAAACAAGACTTTCCTGGCTTACTCTGACCAAATCTCATCTCGAAAATCACAGTTTCATCGATTCAACATGTTCTTAGGAAAACTGAATCGCAATTCAAAATCGATACTTACAGACAATAATTAGGACCTAAATCACAGTTCGTAAGCAGATACAATAAGCTCAAAATTAAAAAGCTTGCGACAAGAAGCACATGAATCGATACATTTGAATTTCCAGTTTCCAGGAGAACACAATTCGGAGCTAAAACTACAAAATTTTCGTTTGTTTTCTGTTGAATTTCCCGGCAACCAACCAGTCAACTGAAACTGAAAGGGAGGATAAGAGGAGACGACGACGAACCACCATGGATATCGGAGGGCGTGGCTGAGCTTGAGCACGAGCAGAAGCGTGAAGGCGAAGAGCAGGCCGTGCGCCACCAGCGCGTGGAGCGCCTTCCCCACGCGCCGCCACGTCATGATTCTCCTCTGCACGAACATTCTCCCCCACGCGCCGGAGCAGAGATCGACGGCGGTTGCGGAGGCGAAAATGGATCGTCGATTGTCCCGAGAAGACGAAGAAGAAGAAGAAGAAAGCGTGTGTTGTGTGCTTGAGTTTCTTCAGATTAAGCGTTTTTGATTGCCTTCGCCAAAACTTCACTTTCACGCCAAAAGAGAGAGAGAGAGAGAGAGAGAGAGAGAGAGGCTATTTCTCATTGGATTAGAGGAGCGCGGCTATTGACGAAACTGCCCTTTTCTTTGGCGGTGAGCGAGCTGGGAAAGTATGGGCAAAAATGGACAAAGAGGGTGTGGATTGAAAATGGATTTATTTTGTGGGTCCCACTAATACTCAATTGTTTGGAATTGCAAGTTATTTACTTAAGGGAAAATGGCGGTAGAAGTATCTAAAGTATTTCAAAGTCGACATTAAGTTCTTATTTCTATTCTTTGAGTGGCGAAAGTTGTCAAATTGTTACTCTATGTCTTCCGTCATGTTTCCGCCCTGAACTGCATCACGAGTTACGTTGTTAAACCTATTAATATATCATTTTAATTAAAAAATTAAACTGATTTATCAATTATAAACAAAAGTATATTCAATGGGTTTAAAAACGTAACACGTGGAGATATTCTAGACTAAAATATGAGGGAATATGAAAATAAGAGTTTAACAACTTTCACCACCCAAAAAAATAGAATTTATCGTCAACTTGTCAAAAAAAGGTACTTATGCTGCTATTCTTTCTTTAATTAATTTGTATTTTTATTATACTTAAGTAGATATAGATAGATATAGATATGCTTCAATCAAAGACTTTTATATCAACGACGTTAATTGCGGGGTAAATATTTCGATTTTTTAATGCATGAATTGTATTTTACATTTTCATGTTTATTCTTATTTTTTATTTTGTCTATTTATGATTAAAATCCTGTTACTAAGACATATTCATACTTAACAGCACATATAAAATTTTATTACATCGATAATGTCATTTAAAAAAGATAAAACAATAAACATTACAAATTTAGCCTACAAAATAATGAATTTAATAAAAATATTAGATACTAACCTATTAATCTTTTGTGTATTATTATTTACATAGTAGTAGTAGATATTTGGAGGACATTTGTATTAATTATTGGCGCTTACTGGCTCTAAACAAACAGCGTGGCACGCTGATTGAAAGAAGCATTGTTGAATATGTCACCAATTATTCCTATGAGCTCATCTCGTAATGTTCTTCTTTTAAGCTTTTATTAGATAAAGAATAATCATATTATCAATCAATTATATATTATAAGCCTTCTTATTCCAAGTCCAACATATTATCCAACCCTAAATATCTTGTCATCCGAAAAAGACATCTATTTAAATGCTAGATCAAGAAAGTCAGAAACAAACAAACAAACAGACTTATCTTTCAAGTGAAGTAATATTACAATTTCAAGTACAATACTACAAAATTAATTTGAGCTTTGTAATGTTCATATAACAATGACATAATATTATTACATGTAATCTGATGTGCTAGATTTCATTCCGCCGAATAACGTATTTGAGAAACTATAAAATGTAAAACAAACTGCTTAAAAAGTATTAATATTTAAAAAATAATACTTCAAACATTTAACAACTTCCAAATTACTCTTTAGATGTTTTTTTTACAATTTAATATCGTTGAAATATGATCTCTGGTGAAGTGGCATGCCATATAATACGCCATTGCATTCATTAAGAGAGCTAATAATATATATATATATATATTCCATAAATATCTTCATTAAAACTTTTATCTCTACCCTATTTATTTGGAGATTTTTTTTATCCTATTCAAAATGGATAAAGTTGACAGTTGTGCTGTGGAAAATGGGAACAGAAAAATGGATAATAAAAACTATATATTCCAACCACATGCCATTTTGAATTGATTTGGTAAAAAAAAAAAAAAAAGCTTTTGCTTCTCTTCTTTTATGGAATTGATATATATTTTATTGATTTTTTGGGGGTCATAAACAAAACAAGGAAACTTCCCAATAGAGAATAGTCCATAAAATGTCAGATTCTATATGGGTTTTGGGCTTTTTGGCCACAAAATAACAAGTGCAAAAAGCAAGATCAAATGTACATTTATATTGCTTCAAAAAAAGAGTGCTCATTTATATTTTTATTTTTATCTTCACTCTTTGGAAGAAACCAAACCAAATAAAAACAAAACACTTTTCTTCTTCATAATACATTTAGTTCCATACAGAAGTGAAATTCCCATTTCTCTAACATATACTATCTCCGAAATAGACCAGGATAAAATACAATATAGTACACAATAAATAGAATAAGAGAAATTGCACCAAATAGTCAAATTAAAACTTTGGTTTTGCAAAATAGTCAAATTTTGTTTAATTTTGTAAACTAGCCAATTAACATGAGGTGTCATATTTAATTCAAATTTTAATACTAAAATACCCTTTAATAAATCAATTTCGTTTATTATTTTCGCAATTAATTATATTGGTAATTAACATTATCCCACAAATCATGGTAACTGATTACTTATTAGTTTAATTAAAAATAATAATAATAATACAAATCAGCTCCCTTAATTACACGTTTAAATGATTAAACGTGAGACCAAATCTGCCCTATTAATTAGGATAGTAAATCGTGCAAGGTGAAATTATACAACTCCAATTTTTTCAAAACCAACGTAAAATAAGGAAGCTGAGAACGTTGGGTTTTCTCCAGAACAGAACTGCAGATTTTTCTTCCCGTCCAGCCCAGCTCATCGATCGTTCTCCCCCCGCCGAGCAGCTCATTCCGCCTCCTTCATCGTGTCGCAGTCATAGCTTCACACGATGGAACGAGCAGAGCATTGCTCCATTTTTCAAGCAATGTCAAACCAAATTGTCAATTGGAATGAAAATCGTGATCTTCATGTCTCAAACGCTGCTAATCATTGTTTCTTGTTAAAGTTTACGTTTTCAGTTTTTTTGGATACCAAAGTCATTATTGTATTTGATATATGCAGATTTTATTTCCTATGATGAAGAAATGCTTATGCAAAGAAGCAGCTTTACGAATCCTATAACCACGAAACCAATCACAACTATTGCTTCCGGTAGTCAGACTTTGTCAATCCTTGAATCAGGTATTTACGTGTTTATTTAATGTATTCTATGTTAATTCTCGTATATTCGTGTTTATTTTCTCTTGAATCATCATTGACTTATGAACGTGTTTACTTATATTTTACCCAATTCTCGTATTTATGTGTTAGCAATGATTAATAACTAGTATTTTTTGTTTATTTGTTGCAGTTACAATCTTCGAGAGACAGTATATGTATTCGGTTGGATCATCACCTACTTTTGTATAACCTGATGACGGAGAGAAGGACGACGTGTCAGTTATGTACGATAATTTAGATTTCACAAATTTGCCTGAAGATTTTGAAGTTAGAGTGAACGACAAATTCACGTGAAAAGATTTGTTGACTACAGCCATGAAAATCATAGCAGTAAAACATTATTTTTCATACAAAACTCGTCGGTCTAGCCAGTCTCGTTTTGAGATATACTATATAAATGAGGATTGTCGATGGGAAATGAACGCGTCTGTGAGTTAAATTTCTAAGATTTGGTTTGTAAAATCTTATATTAATGATCACACATGCTCTGGACGTAATACCCAAGAAAAAAATTGCCAGATGACATCGTCCCTGATCCGCAAGTTGGTTAAACAAGATCTAGCAGGCTGTTTGGGAGATAGATTAACATCAAAGGGCGTGGCAGAGATTATGCAAAGTCGATATAGAGTAAAAGTAAGCTACTTCCAAGCTTGGTTAGGACGGACTAAAGCTTTGGCGGATATTCGTGGCAGTTTTGAAGAGTCATATTCTCATCTTCCAAGTGTTGGCAAAATGATTTGCGAGAAAAATCCGGGTAATGTAATGTTTTTATTAGTGTTTATAATCATTAGTGTTTAAAATCTGCTTTTTTATTCATATGTTTTGGTGTTAGTATTATGTAATTTTCGTTAACAGTTGTTGATTTAGATTTAAAATACAGCATATGTTTTCATTTACCAAATATATTTGTTAAAAAATGGGGTTAACAGTAGTTGACCTTCGTGTTTATTTTCTCTTATTTCATCAATGACATATTTTGCCGTTTACTTGTATTTTACTCAATTCTGAAAATAAATCTGCATTTCTGTTAACAGTGGTTGATTTTCGCAGTATACATGATGTGCTATTACCCACTATGTGAACGAAATTTTCACCAATGTTGTTCATCTTTCCAGGAAGCTATACTGAAACCAAGCTTGATTCTGAAAGGAACTTCAAGTACTTCTTTTTGGCGATTGCTGCTTCCATTCATGGATGGAAATTTCGTCGGCCGGTTATCTCAGTAGATGGTACGCATTTGAAAGGCAAGTACCATGGTACATTGCTATTGGCTGCTGGACATGATGGGGATAATCATATCTTCCCGTTGGCTTTTGGAATAGTTGGCTCCGAGAAATATAAATCTTGGTCGTGGTTTATGAAAAACATAAGAAAAGTCTTCGGGGTTAGAGAGGATTTGGTTATTATTTCTGACCGGGCTCCAGCGATACCAAAGGCTGTTAAGCGTGTCTTTCCGGAAGCCAAGTACGATGTGTGCATGCAACACTTGTGGGCGAACGTAAAGTGCAAATATGGTAAATCGTCAATTCAACAAATGTATTATAATTATGCTAAGGCGTACACGCATAAAGAGTTCCATTATTGGTTGGATCAACTTTCATCAAAAAAGTCATCCATAAAGAAGTACTTGCTCGAAGCTGGTCCGGATTTCTGGGCTCGTTCGCATTTCCCCGGAAAACGGTATGGATTAATGACTACTAACATATCTGAATCCTTGAATTCCGTAATAAAAGAAGCTCGTGGGTGGCCAGTAAGCGCACTTGTCTTGAGTTGGCGTTGTTTGTTACAAAGATGGTTTAACAAACAACGTGCTTTGATCCCCAAGATGGTCAATG
Source organism: Parietaria judaica (assembly GCA_954871525.1). Lineage (NCBI taxonomy): Eukaryota > Viridiplantae > Streptophyta > Magnoliopsida > Rosales > Urticaceae > Parietaria > Parietaria judaica. Next base: position 30,264,915 of record OX940870.1, read on the forward strand.
GACTCACTGCCCATGCTCAAAGCGTACTCGTCGAAGCTGAGAGTAAAGCACGTAGAATGAACGTAAGTGTATTTATTATTTCACATTAATAGGTAGTTATTAATGTGATATTTTAGTGTTTTTAGTAGTGTTGATATTTATTAATTACTGTTAATGGTATGTTTATTCAGGTTGAGGCTATTAATGACAACCTGTTTGAGGTTATTGAGGGCACGGTGCACAACGTCGTTAATATTGCATTAAAGACATGTTCTTGCTGCGTTTGGCAACTTGATGACGTCCCGTGTTCGCATGCTGCAGCAGCTCTATATAAGATGAATTTAAGGCCCATCGATTTCGTTCCCGAATATTTCACAAAAGATGCGTTTATGGCGATGTATTCACATGATGTTAATCCGGTAACACATGACGTTGCTTGGGATCTGTCTACCGATGCGGATGTAATAAATCCTCCTGTCCAGAAACGTCAACCAGGAAGACCCAAGATGAAAATATTCCGTTCAAAATCAGAGTTGCATCATCCGTACCACAATCGTTGCGGGAGGTGTGGAAAACCGGGGCACAACAAGAGGAGATGTTTTTCGTAGCCAATTTCGTGAACTTGATGATATTAGTTTCCACTAAATTGTGTATCGAATCATAATTAATTTTCAGTTTAAGCATTTACTTATTTTTTATATTTTATTTGTTCCTAAAATGCGATGTTTGCTTCATGTTTGTTATTCATAGTATTGTTGTTTATCATCGTTAATTTCGTGAACTTGATTTTATGGCTAGTAAAAAATTTTATCTTCGTTAATTTTGACATAGTTTTGGTTCAAATTGATTATATGTCAACACATAATGAATGTTAGTTATATTTCTCACTTAGTAAACAAAATTAAATATCCGAATCACGTAATAAAAAGGGCCATTCAAAAGCCTATTTGTATTTGTAAATCAGAAATTAACCGTACATGTCTTATAATAAGGAAACGGTAAAATTAGAAATTAACCAAACCGTTGAGTCTTCATTTTTCTAACTTAAATCGTCATTAGATACACAATTATAACCGAGTTTTAACGAAAATTAACAGTGTTTAATTATATTTCTCAATATAATAAACAAAATTAACGACACGAATCACGTCAAAAAATTGTCCGCAGAGAAGACTATGTGTTTTTTTGAGTCAGAAATTAACCGTACATGTATTATAATAAGGGAAGGGTAAAATTATATAGAACTTAAACTGTGAGTCTTCATTTTACTATTTTAAACCGACATTAGATGATTTTATAAACCAGTTTTAACGTAAACTAATAGTGTATTTCATATATATTCAGCGATAACCGTGTGAAATTAAACAAAATACTTTGTAAGAATGAACAATACAAATAAAAATTAACAATATATGTTAGTTATATTGATTAATAACTACTTCAAATCGTCCCAAAATGACAAAGTCGAATATACGGTGCGTAATGAAAGAACAGACAAAATTAACTGGCCAAATTGTTTTGCCATAAAAACTACATGCTGCAAAAGGATGAAATAAAGTCGACTACATAGCCCAAATTACGAAACGAAGTTCAAATCCCCAGATCGAAAGACGATTGACTTTCACAGACAACTCCCTCGTCGTCGTTTCCATCTTTTTTCGGCTTTTTTCCTTGAGTGTATGGCGGCCTCATGGACGGTCCTGGTTTGACAGTCCTCTTTTCTCGGAAGCTAACGACTTCCGGTTGTGTCGGTGGTTTCTCTTTCTTCACTTTCTTTCGTGTATAAGCCAATGGTAACACCTTAGTTTTTGGCACCACTTCATTCTGTATGGTTTCGTTTTCTGCCTGTGAATTAATCCCCGCATCATCAATCAAAGAAATGTTGTTAAGAATAAAATGTAAGTCATGTTTTGTTGATTCGGCGCTGGCCTACAAAAAACAGATTTATAGTTTGTTCATATATAACTCCAATACACTAATTTGGTAACATATTATCCATGGGAAATATTTATATTTAATTATTACCTTTGGACTGATGAACTGATTTAAAAGATTCTTATTCGGCGTTGGGCTTGGAGTTGTGTGAACCTATTTTTGTGAATTCAACCATTTATTAACTCTAATCAACCCAGACTAATCATAAAAAAAAATCTGAAATGTACAATATGTTACCGGTGGACTGATGAGAAAACCTGAAAGATTCTTGCTCGGCATTGGTAATGGTGTTGTGTCAACCTAGATTACATAAATCAAACATTAATTAACTCCAATAAACAACAATAATCACAATTGTCAGTTACAAGACCTGAGATTGTTTTGCAGAAGCGGCTTCATTCATCAAGTGAATGTTTGATACTGGTAAGGTATTTGTGTCATCCTAAATTTTAATATATAAACATTTATTAAACTAAATTAATGACAATTAAAAACAAAGACAAAAATTAACGAGTACTTTTCTGCTAAATGAATTCAAATTTTTACAACACCTGAGTTTGTTTTGCAGAAGCGGCTTTAGTTAACAAATGTTGGTTTGGTACCGGTGCACTAATGTTTGAATTTGCTCGCTCAGTTCGAGGCACAAGTAAGGGAGTTGTGTCATCCTAAATTTCAATATATACACAATTAGTAACATAAATTAATCATAATTAGTTTACATTCCATAAACAAAGACATTCATTAACGAGTACGTTTCCACTACCTGAACCTTTTTTGCACAATACAAGCACCTTGTTTTCTCGAGAACAGAAATTCTTTCTTTCAGGAAGGCTATTTCAGCAAACAACTGCTTACTCTCGTCCACTGTCACACCCGGATTAATACGCGAAGCGGACCTCGAACTCTCCCCAACAACATGCTCCCGCGAAACAGTCCGTACATTGTAGTCGACAACTTGGACCTTAAAAAAAATATAATGTCGTTAATACGTAAAGCTGTTAATACGTAAAGTTGTAAACAAAATGAAAGTGAATTTTGGTTGACTACGCTTACGGTTTCGCATTCAAATATCTTCTGCGTCAATTCTTCCCAGTCCGGTTATGAGTCATAAACCCACTTAACTAATGGGGGTTCGTCGTATGAACTATTCCTTGAAGTGAACCCGTCTTCTTCAAAGCACGGAACTATCTCAAAAGCCCACGCAATTAATGGGAATATAAACCCATTAATATCGTAGCCGGTCACTCTTGAACCGAAACTTCTCGTTTGGTAATCAATTTATAAAAAATATCTTCAAGTAATTCATATGTTATGAATATATAAACTATTTTTCACATAAGAGACAATACGCTACTTTTGAAAGGTATAGAGAACGTTGTTGGTAAAAAAAAAAAAAATTAAAGTTATACAACAAAGTACCAACATATACAATTGAGGTGAAATTCCTATCAATTATTTTATTACTCTAATATAAAGGTTATGAATCATGGTAATAATAACTCAATCCACTTTTTGCTATGTTTATGAATAAAATTTATATACCAACAAATTATATATATTTTATATAGAATTCAAGGAATTAGAGATTAAAAAAAAGTCCCATGCATAAACATTAAAAGTTAAAAACCCAACTATGATACTGAAGGGAAAAAGGAAAAAAAACTACCACAAAAAAAATTGAAATTCATATTAAAGTTGGTGCGAAATCTAGCAAATGGCCTATTAGCTCAGCTGGTTAGAGCGTCGTGCTAATAACGCGAAGGTCACAGGTTCGAGACCTGTATGGGCCATTTTTTTTGAAATTTTGACACATGTATTTGAGGGCATTTCTGATAATATTCACGGTCTCCTCTTGAAAGGCCCATTTATATCAAGCAGGTTTTAGGCCCAATGAACTCGCATTTTTCTTCGACACTTTAAATGGCAATCCTAAATTCCTAATCATTGCCCTTTAATTTGTGATTTTTAATTTTATTTTAGAACTAATTAATGCATCATTTTCCCAAGTCCTATTAATATCGTTGAATATGGATTCATTGGTACACAATCAATTGTTTATGACCAATTATTGCAAGATATATTAATCCATCAATATGATATGGCAACAAATATCAAACAAGTACGGCACACATTAAATGCTACCACCAACAACAATTGAATAAATTAATTTGTATATGTATTTTTGATATGATATTAACCAAAAATCAAGTTATCATATTGATATACACGACATAATAATTATATCTTCATTAACCATAAGATAAAGAATCTAAATAGCCCTGAAAATAATAGGCCAATCATCACAGGAATATAAACCAAATATGCCAAACACACAATTATTACGCACGTACATAATGCATGTATATATAGTTATATACTAGGTATATATATACAGTAATGATGTCGCTAAATCAGTCATTCACACTGCTCTTACTCTTCAAGCTGAGCCATGGCATGCCCTTTAATTACTAGCTTCCTAGGGTTTGCTTCTGCTTTTCTTTTCTGCTCTGAAATTCCAAAAGATGCCAATTGAGAGACTAACTGGACAACCCAGAAAGAACCCACAAATTATATACAGCTATATATATATATATATATTGGTGGGGCTGGTTTCGTGGGAAGCGAATGATGATGAAAACTACGTCGATCGTCACTATATATTGTGAGAAGAATGACTATAATTCCACAGGGAAGTGAAGTACAATCTGAGCAAGGAGAGAGAACATAGAAAGAGACACGACTATGCGTATCGTATGTATTATTAATCACTCTCTCTCTGCCACAAAACTCACTTCAAATAACTGGATGACCTGACCAAGATATCATTATATATCACACACATACACATATATATATTTTCCATCTTTGGCATTTCCATTAGGTTTCTCGCCCCACGAAAAAGATCCTTCATTTATTCTTTCCCTTCCCATAAATGTATCACCATCTCATCTCTGAACACTTTCACTTTCACCCAGCCACAAACATACATACCATATATATATATATATATGTATATATGTATCGTTTGAAGAAATGCAAGTACGTACACAAAACACCACACCATCATTACGTACCTCATTTATATATGTATAATATATTGTTTCTTTCACCAATAACAGAAAATACACATTAACCATCAAACACGCCACGAAGAAGGATTGAAGAAGAAGAAAAAACCACACCCCAAATAAATAAAGTGAAAATAAAAGAAAAGGATCGTATACAACGACATGATGACAATACATAAAAAAGACCTGATCATGTGTTGAAGGACTCGATCACGTAGTTTCTTGTAGTACTAGCATATGGTGATGGAAGCTCTCTCAAGGGTTATATATGGCGATATTATTGGCCGTCCTTTGCCTCTTCACGCTCCCGGAAGAAGAGTCGTTGTCGCCGCTTTTCTTCTCTATCACCGCCTTAAGCGCTTCCTGGATCGACGTTATACAGTACTGTGACTGATGACCGTTGTTGTTGTTGTTGTTGTTGTTGTGGTGATGCTCGTGCTCGTGGCGAAGGTGGTCCTCCCCGCTGCAGCACGGGTCCTCGTCGCCGGTGATGAACAGGACATTCTTCACTCGCCCGCCCAGCGTCGTGATCTCGGCCTTGAGCGTCTTCAGACGGAGCGCTTTCAGCGTCTTGATGAGGTCGGGGATGAGATCCGAGCGGTCGTCGCAGCAGAGCGAGGCTTTGATCAGGAACCGGCCCTCGTCGTCGGACGCGTCGTCCACGGTCAGCTCGTCCGTCTCCGTCGGGACAGCGCTCGTCTCCGCAATCGCGGAAGTCTGTCGCTTCAGCTCCTTCACGTGCTGTATCACTTCCGCTAGCAGCGATGCCTTGTCCGTCTACAAACACAAATAAGCGTACTTTAAACTACGATTTCGGTACAACATACAAAAAATTGAAAAAACGCTCCAAATAAGAGAAAACTAATTAACCATTAAGCTAGGTGCAATGTTAGTAACTTAGTATTAAAGCCCTAATCCCAAACGAGAAACCATAAATTACCACAAATCGAAAAGCGAATAACACTAGGATTATAGTTGCATTATAATCCGTATTCCGAGTTCTTCGGTACAATACATTTTGCCCGCTCTCTCTTTTTTGTGAAACAACGCACACAATAACGGAATATACTCGAAAACTAGGCTCTACACACCCTAAAACATACTATATATAATGTATATATTAAACTTAGTAGGAAGATTGAAGGGTATCTTTCAGAAGAACCCTACATTGAAATGTCATGTCAATAAAAGAGAAAGGAGAAGAATAAATTATGGGAATCATGTATGTACTCTCACTCGAGACGTGACAAGGCTGCAGTTTGAATTCTGTTATGCTTTTGGATCGTATTATTCTCACCAGAATAAAAAGAAGATATAATTTTCGAAATGGTTATGTTTTCGAAGGTATATATACATACATATATATATATATGTATTTGTATATCGTTAAAGAGAAAAGACTGACAATCATGCTAGCTTGTCTACGAGCTTCATGTATGTATACTCTACGATGTGTGTGTATATATATATATATATATATGTATATATACACGCTTGTGCCCGGCAAGAAATTTCCATGAAAGCTTTTCGACTGTTGTTTGGTTCCTCAAGCGAGCGACATAATATTCCCTTTCTTCTTCCTCCTCGGAACTAACAAACGACTAAACAAAAGAGAGAGAGAATAACAAACCCAAAAGAAAGAAAAGAAAGAAAGAAGAATAAAAGAGACGAAAAAGCAAGAACTTGTATTGGTGGTGGGTTTGGAAGAGACAAACACAATAAACACAAATGCTTGTATCATCAATGATCAATCCTCACTCAAATCTCTCAAAAGATCCAAAGGAAGATCTCTTTTCAATATAGAAAGACAAATCGCATCGCTATAAAACAAACTAAGCAAAAAGGCCACATACACATACATTTGATATTTGTTATGTGTATATATATACGCCACAACCAATATAAAAATAACATGTTGTAGGCGTGATCGTATATAATATTCTACTAACACCACATAATTCCCTCATACTATGGCTGCAAAGAATATTCAACATATAATCATATAAAAATTAAATTAGGACCATGATAGCGAATGATATTATATAATATATATGTATATATATGTATAGCACATTAGTGGAGTAGAGTTTTAGTTGAGGACTTGAGGTAGAAGCATTTAGTTAAGATAGAGGTGAATCTCTCAAATGATCCAAAGCAAGATCTCTCACTATATAACAAAACCAAATCAAAAGACCATATATATATATATGTATAACCATAATATACATGACCATTATCATTATATATTTTGTGATAAAAATTAATTATTTTAAAGCATGATTTCGAAGTTCTATCTCAAACTTTCAATTACTCAACCACTTGAACATCAACAAGAATATAATCATTTACATATGTTTATATTCAATTTCAATTTTAAGGTGAATCCCAATCCACATGTATATGCATGCAATACACATATGTGCATGATATACACACACACACACTTACTTTAGTGGTGCTTGGCAGTAAGCTTCGGAGCTTGGCGAGGTGGTTGTTGATCCTCTCTCTCCTCCTCCGCTCAGCCTCGCTGTGGCTCTTCGAAGCCGCCAAGGCCTTGGCGTCCATGATCTCCTGCGCCGTCATCTTCCCGAGCTCGCCCTGGAGCCCGAACGGGCCAACCGACCCGGGGCCCGCGATCGCCTCGGACAGGATTCGGAGCTGCTCCGAACCGGACGCCCCGTCGTACGCAAACTGTAGGGACGGGCCGGCACGCGCTCGCGCGAAGAGGCCTGCGTAGGGCAGCGGAGGCGGTGGGGGCAGGAACGGCTCGTACGGGAGGCCGGTCCAGGGCGGGCCCTGCGGGTGGTGATCGGATGGGTAGATTAGGGTTTGCTGTTGGTGGTGGTGCTGTTGCATGATTTGGTGTTGGTTTAGAAGGAAGTGGTGATGGTCTTGGAATGCTTGGATTGCTTGCGAGCACTCGCCTTGCTCTTCTTGCTTCCCAGTGCACATCATCTCTCTCTCTATATATATGTGTGTGTATATATAAAGAGGAATTTGAGTTATATATGAAGATAGGGACAAACCTTTGATTCGATCAAAAGGGTATGGGCTTATGGAACTAGTAGTAGGCAGAATATGAGAGGAAAAGCTCTCTCTCTCTCTCTCAGTGAAATGTCTTTCACTTTGTATGTTTGTGTTTGTGTTGTGTGCTATTTATTATGAGCCCTTTTGGTTCGCAAGTTTGTTTTTTCAAACCAAGCTTCACTTTTGTTGTTCTCTCTAGCTTTCTGGTTCCTTTGTATTGTATATTTGATTTGTATTTGTATTTGGTCTCTCTCTCTCTGTGTGTCTGTGTGAAACCTTTCCTTTCCACCACTCTAAATACATAGTCTGTTGAGTACTATACTGCTAGTCTCTCTCCTTTCCTTTCTTCTTACGGCATTCTCTTCATAGATGTGGGCCATACTTCAATGTCACTTTATTTTCACAGCGCGGTAAATGTATTTAGAGTTTAGACATAATTAGCAGTACTACTCATGTAACTTATTCTATTTGTAAAGCCCGCAGTACTCTATTATTATTATGGAAACTTCATGAAATAACTCTCACAAATTCTATTACCAACTCCAAGTTTCCATAATTCTCTAAACAACTTTTTTAAAATTTCATGTACCAAAATACCCCAGCAAATGGACATATCGCGTCCTGAAAGATGGACATATCGAATCCTGAAAAATAGACAAGTTAGGGGTATTTTGGTATATGAAATTTGAAAATGTTATTTTAAAAACTATAAAAAAAATTGGGGGTTAGTAATATAATTTGTAGTTATTAAAGGTAATTTTATGAAGTTTTCATGTTATTATGTCTTTTCCCTCGTCGAACTCTCATTTACAACATTTTAAATTACATGTCTTGTTAATTTTTATAAGGGTACTTGATAACGAGAGTATAATAACACGTCCAGATAAATTAACATAACAAAGACGGAAAACACCAGCTTTTAATATATGATCGCAAATTTTGCTTAAACATGGATACATTTGCCGCTATAAACTGTTCTGATGATTGTTTATATTTTCCAAAACTGTTAAGCCACTTTCCGAGTTTCATACTCAGAAATGGCTAATCAAGGAGAGCAGTGGGGTGTTGCTTTGTGATTGGCCATAAACATATAATTAGAGTGTGTTTAGTGCAGCGAGAGAGAGACACACAAGACACAACACACAGATTGTCGACCGACCAAACACCCAAAAAGGCTGAGAGTGTCATCATGATAAAAGCCTTAGCTAAACCCTCTCCTTTTGGTCCTCTACACGTATATATATATGTACACATATATACTATACACGAATTAACATACCATATTATATATAACATATATGTGGCTTTTATTCTTTCTCAATAATCGGTCAAGCCCCCACGTTCTTCCATACTTGTGGCTATTTACCACGCCACCCTTTCTGCTTCCCCAAGACCATGTAATCATTGTGTCTTGGAACACACTCCATCCACCGTTTCTCTCTCAAGTTATATATATATATATATATATATATATATATATATATATATATATATGTATGTATGTAATGTACCCTCGTCTTGTTTTCATTCATTATATTATATACGTATATAATGTTGATGACATTCTTGAGAAAGAGATCATCATCAAGTTTGAGTCTTGTAACATGTCATGCATATATATATATATGGACCATGCATATTGGGAAAGATTAGGTCATCATGCGTATAATATGGGTATGATTCGAGTTGTGTATATAACTGCATTTATGTACGTGGGGTTCTTCTAAATTAGGGTTCCGAAAATGAAGAAAATAATAAAAAATAATTAGGTCATGGAAATTTGTCAGATTTTACATGAATTTATTGTACGTCGCTGTATAGGCTTCTTCTTGAAAAAGAGAGAATGTACATGGCATGCACACCCTAGAGCTATACTTAATTATTGCTGTTTTATGAATTTTTTCTCTATATATAAATAATAATTATTATTATATATTAAGTTATAAGCTTGTGAGGAACCAAATAATGAAGTTTTGTGCATTCGCAAAAAGAATTAGCCATTATAATATAAGCCTTGTACTCTAAGCAATACCTGTACTCATTGCCATCCAAAGGTAGATTTTTGGAATAGAGATCTGGTTAATTTTTGGAGCCCTTTTTAGAACTAAATTATTTATATATAAACGCCGTTCAATAACAGTGTAAGAAAGTCGAAAAGACAAAGCAAAGTTAATTAATTTAGATAGGTACTTCCTTTCCTTGACCAATTTTTGGCTTCAAAAGTGATGCTTCTTTTTTTCTCTTCCTTTAGCTTTGTTGATATTGTTGCAACTCCAATGACTTGTCTCAAAAGGTACTTTGTCTCTTGAATGTAATTAGACTACATAAGAATTCATTTATCCGAAAAAAAAAAATCAATACGTGTATCGTTAACGGCCAGCTCTTTTCACAAAAAATTACGATTACGCAAGGCTCTTCAGTAAGTAAATAAAATTAAATAAATTACTAAGTAAATTTTTCAATAAAAAAAAAACTCTTTACTATATTTTATCTTTAGTAAAAGGTCTCGTTTTAATTTGAATTAATCTCAATAATTTCTTTTATACCCAAGGCATGAAAATTATTAGGCCGGACATAGAATTACTAGATAATGATGATATGAGCATTTATAACCTTGATAAATTAACAAACGCTGGATGATTTTATTATATTGTAGTTATATATACCGTTTAAAAAGATTATTAATAATTTATAAAGGTATTCATTATAGAGTATATTATTTAATTTCTTAGTAAAAAAATACCACCAATTAGAAACTAACCAAACTGTTATGAAACCAAGAATATCAATAGATTTATCTAAATACCAATCATAAACAAAGAATCCAATAGATTCATCCAGACATATATTGTGTCTTAGAAAATCTAAAACTTCAAAATGTGTTTAGATATATGTAGTTTAAAATAAACAAAAGCAAATAGTTAATACAAAGATTAATATTTAAGGAAAGATTTTATAATTAGTTATGTAATGTTTTTTTTTTTTTTGTTTATTTATAATGATACTACATATAGTCATGAGATGTTATTTGATTTTGATATTGTAAATTACTAATTAATAATAATTTTAAATTTATTGTTAACATTTAGCTCGTCGTCCATGCCGAAATTAGACAAGACTATAAGACAATTGAGTTTAAATTTTATCAAGCATAATTTAATGAAATTTTAATGTAACATGATTTTCTTCAGTAATTTTAATTTTTAACTCTTAATTCCTTCACGTAATTCGAAATGTGTGCTATTAAATACCGATCAAAGAGAACCAAAATCAGAATGTGTAGGGTTATTCTATGTGTGCTTTGTGTCCCAAAGGTGTCTCTTGTTGGTAAAAAAGATTAATTAATGTCATTGAAACTTAGGAAGAGGCCACAACACCGAGGAAACAATGGATGTTTCCAATATCACTAATAAAATAAATTAATGCACATTTTTCAAAGCTCATATCATATATATTATAATTATACATACACTTTTGTAATGGTTAAACCAGGAAGCTGTAGAATTGGCTTGATGGTTTGGCCGAAAGAAGGCTTCGCAAATCTTTCTATTTTTCTAACTCAAATATTTTGGCAGCAAAAACAATATTAAAGCACTCTATGCAATAACCCTATTTATCTGAATCATTACATGTTATTTAATTTTCTTGTATTGAGAATTTGAGAATTATGAAAAAGAAAGTTACAAAAGCAGCATGGCCTGCGAAAATCATGAACCCTACACGCCTTTTTATTTACCCTTTTCAACACTATAATTGTTGTCAAGACTCATCAAGAAAGATTCACATTATAATTACTAAATAAAAACACGAGTTAAATTCTTTTTAAGTAGTGGCTTGACCTAATTATTTGAATGAAACTAGTTTGTGTTGAACAACTTTAATCATATTATAAGTGTTTGGAGAAACAAGGTCATTCCCAATGTCTCCTTGTGTGGATTCTCATTGCCTTAATCGTTGGTACGGTTTGTCTTCTCTTTTACCACATTATATGTCAGTCACAATTTTGCTTCTGCAATTATACTATTTACTTATAAACATGTTCATTTACTACAAGCTTATTTACCTTTTCACTTTTGCTCTTCCACAAATAATTTTTGTTTAATCTTTTCTCCCACTTGTATGTATGCATATAAACTAAGGGCCGGCCCAACATTTTTCGGAGGCCTTGTCGAAAAGTTAAAACGAGGCATTTTTCAATTTCTTAATGATAATATATTTACTAAAACATAATATGCTTAAATACAAATATTTATCGTTCTTCCACGGAACATGTTTTTTTTCTTGATTTTTCTTCTAAATATGATCTTATTCTTGATTATTCAAGTTGGATAACTTACAATACCATGAATAGACTTCTTTCATCTTATAAGTTTTCTTTTAATTGAGTTTTTTTTTTTAATGTTGAAGTTATATAATATATATGGGTCTTTAGATATTGAGGGCCTTGGGTGCATATACTTTTCTCCTACTCTTTGGCACATGGACTTTGAATTGATGCAATTTATCCCTTAAAAAAAAGATTGATCTCCTCAGAAAATCATGTTACTTTGTTAGTATCACATGTATTCAAAGATATTTTTATCAATTAATTACCAAGAGATGAATAAGGGACCATTGAGATTTGAGAAGCCACAATCAAAGAGTCCATTTATTCAAGAAGTATTAAACTGAAGTCTTAGTATAAGATTGGACAAGGATAATAAAATTGGTGAATATACCCTCTGATAAATCATATATTTCACATAAATAAATAAGAAATGTATTTTCATATTATATAAAAATTATTGTGCTACTTTTTAAAAATACAAGAAACATTGCTGTCAAAAATTAAAATTCATATCATAGCATACAAAAGTTAAGGTATTATACTGTATAGAGTATACACTTATTTAGTGAAGAAAAAGGCAAATGGGTTGGTCACACACACGCATGGCTAGCCACTTTGGTCCCCGTTGTTTTCGCTTTGTATATGTATATGTATTATATATCAATTATTTTTCTATACTTTATAATTGTGGGTATTATTTTAGCATATGCTTGTAGTTTGTATATAGATAAATAAATAAATAAATAAATAGCATGCACTAATTCAAACATTTGATGATAGCTGCACCACCACTATCTCTAGCATAGCCCACGAGACGACCGCTTTGTTTGTGCCTGTGGGGCTCATCATGACATCACTCCCACCCTGTCATGACGTACGTTAGGGTTCTAATTACTATTATAATTTATATATAAAATAGCCTCAACTTCAAGCAATGTTAGTGCTGGCTTATAATGGCTCCTGAATTTCTCATGTCCTTGCATCGAGAAGCAATATTTGTATATATAAATAGATATGCATAATGAGTGGTCTTTGAACTACCTTACATTTTACCAAAGTTCCAATTCATAGTTCAAATTGGATTTCGCCATTTCCATCAAACAAACAAAAAAATTGCAAAAAGAATCAACTACATATATGTCATATTATTAAGAAACCTAATCATGTATGGATTTCATATCTCATTATAAGGTCTCTCTCTTTCTATATAGTTTAGATGTATTTTGTTATGTGCTTGATGATTTAGAAAAAAAAGAAGGAAAAAAACTAAATATTTGAACTTGATGTTTGAATTTATTTATTCCTAAATAACTGAAGGTAATTATAAAATCGTATATATCCGAGAAAGGAATTAAATAAAAAAACCAGAAACAAATAATAAATATCAAAAAGTCGAATAATTAAAACAATAAAGACATAAAAATAATAAATAAAAAAGGAAAATTAGCAAATTTTGTTAAAAGTGCCGTTTTGAGGCTCGAAATATGATAAATTCGACCAAAATCTCGAGACCTCAGCACAACGCAGGAAGTCCTTTCTGTCAGCCCGTTTCGACTTAAAAGATCCTAAGGCCACATCATTTTTGGTTACGTTGATCCCACTGCTCCAGTAATAATAGATTGCTTCGTGTGTTTCACTAATTAATTAAGAAGCTATATATACTAATTAGTATACGATGATAGTAAAATGAAAATAAGTTTAGGATACATAAGAAAGTGAGGATACATAAGCATGGACCTACCTAAGCCTCATCCTATCTTCCTCTATACTTCTTTCTTTTTGAAAGCGTATTGTCCTTTAAGGTGTTTGAAACAAGGCAAAATCCACTATCATGTTTTTTTTTTTGGACAAAACAATCCAAAGTCATTAGTCTTCTAGTTTTTTATTTTGTCTCTTTGGATGGCCGAAAATGACATCTTTTTTTCTAGGATAAATGAGGCAAATGCTCATTTGTGGCTCAAGGTTTAAAAAAAATGCCCATTTCTAATTATGAAAATCATAACTACCAACAAATTGAAATATGGACTAAATTGTCCTTCTAATTTTTAAACCACATTTAATTATAATTCGTTTTTTAAATTAAAATAAAAAATAATTTTTTCCTCAAATGTAGCAAATTGAATAAATTAATTAAAAACAAATCTCCCCTATTAATTAGTATTATTTTTTATTAGCTCTAACAAATCACTTTTAATATTCCCTATTTTAACGATTAAAATCTTAAATTTATTTTCCTATTAATCTATATTTATTTCGAATTTTTATTTATGAAACTTGATTTTCGTTTGCTTAATTTTATGTAAATTTGTTTACGAAACTTGGTTTTGGTTATGCCTCATTATGTGTAAATCTGTTTACAAAACTTGGTTTTCCTTCTGCCTCATTTTATGTAAATCTGTTTACAAAACTTGGTTTTCGTTTCTCCTCATTTTATGTAAATCTATTTACGAAATTTGGTTTTCGTTTTGCCTAATTTTATGTAAATCTGTTTACAAATCTGTTGACAAGATTTTAAAATTTCATATACATATCCATAAATGCAAATTTGTGTAAAATAACTCCAAAAAAGTGTAAAAACATTTACAAAAAGCGTGTAAATCCAGTTACAAAAATATTGCCCCTTTAAGAGAAATTATCACTTCAAAATATCGTAAAATCATTTACGAAAATCAAATATATTACCTTAAAACTGTAAACATATATACAGAAAACTGTAAATAAATTTACAGTTACGATTGCGTGGAAAGGATCATCGCGCCGCGACGGAGAGCGATGGAGGAAGGATGCGCGACGGAGGGCGACCGCGACGGAGGAAGGAGGCGCGATGGAGGGCGACCACGACGGAGGCCATGTCCGCCTCTTCGGCAACTGCGACAATGGTCGCCTCCTCGGCAACCGCGACCATGGTCGCCGAAGCCACGCACAAAGTTGCCGCGCTCTCGGCCCGAATCCGGCGATGGTGGTCAATCCGACGTGAGAAGGAGAGAGAGAGAGAGAGAGAGAGAGAGAGAGAGAGAGAGAGAAATATTTAATTTTTGGGTCAAAATAACAAAATTAAATGATAACCTAATTAATAGGGGAAGTTTTCAACCAAAATTTAAGAATAATTAATTTAATTTCGAAAATAAATATATAATAAATAATTAAATACGAAAATAAATAAATATAATTAAGATCAAGGTTAATATGGTCCAATATATTTTTAAAATGGGTATAAATGAATTGTTTGAAACTATAGGCAATTCCCTTAAACCTTAAGTGATTTTTTGGGATTTCATGAGTTTTTCTTTTTTTCTAATAAAATATCTTATTATCATTATTCTTATTAAAAGACTACTCAACCAATTATTCCGTTGTATGCTGCGAATCATGCCTGCTCTGAGAGTTCGAGACATGCATGCTTGAAACCCTAGCAGACCCATTTCATAGCATTACCCCACTTCCCTGATCACGTTGAGTTCCTAGCATATATGATTATACTCATAAGCCACACACACATATATATATATATGTACCCTGTACATACACACATTTATATAGAAAGTTTGTACAAAGCATGCAAAGACATAATTCTTCTTGAAGGAAAGTGGTGAATGGCAAATTCTTGCGATACACTCGCGCGTTATAAAAGGCTTTACGTAAATATAATAATCAATACCGAAACCTCTATAATATGATATGTATGTGTTTCGTCGAGTTATAATGATACATTCTGATTCTTGCCAGACCAGAAATCGACCATATTATTGTGAATAATGAAGACCATAAGTACATAATAAATAAATAATTAAGCGCCATATGTAATATATATACTAATTGGCACAGAGTAATTTGATCATGCAAAGAAAAATTAGCCCCATGCATGTTTATATGTAGTTTAGCCATATGTTTAATAAATATATTTCATCGTCCAATTAACATTATCTTATGTTCAATTTTAAAGTTTTTTTTTTTATATACAACTGAGATAAATATTTCTTTTATATAAATTACGTAAAGATTTAAATTTAAAAGATAAATCATAAACAATAATTTTTTTCCTTGGTGCTAGAATGAGTAAAATTAAAACCATAACAAAGTATGAAAAGATATGTAATTACTTATTATAAAAATAAACAAAATATTTTTGTAGCAAATATCTTGTATTTAATAGAGGGATATATGCGGTGTAAGGACGTATTTTCGCGTTGCACATGTAATATGACCTTATGAACGTGAATGATATGAATAAAGCGAGTGCGGAAAAGTAAAGGAACACCAATACTTTTTGGTAATCTACTTCTGTCACTACTTCTGCGGGGCACTCATCCAGATTAATCTACCAAGAGTTACAAGAGATGATTACAAACAGTAAATCATATGGACCCAAAGAATACAAAAGAAACTCCCCCTTGTTGTCGCACCAACAACTTTGACATCCAGCACGTACAAACTCTTGATGAAATGCAAGATCCCCTTGCAAACAATCAGCTATGAACGTCCCGTCCTCCGATTGAATTCTCCCGAAGGTTTCTGAGAATTTCTCTACGAGTGCTAACGAAATCGGACCTAATTAGCTGAGACTTATAATAGTTGGCCTTGAAAAACTTTCCGTCTAGGGAACGCTAATCAGCTCCATGATTCTCTCTACTGATTAGAATCATCACGCAATAATCTTCATTAACTCCAGCGTGATATCCATTAATAATTGCAGGGAGAGGTCGACTCAATCACTCCTTGATTGGGGATGCGACTTAGATACTTTACTGAATTATCTACAAGTTGTCATGACGTCAATGACGACAATACTTTCCATAAATAAACAAAACAAAATCATGAATAATTAAATACTCAATAAGCGAAATTCATCTTTCAACATGCGGCATTAAGAAGTTTATCAAAGTCGGGCATAAATGACTCAATTTTTTTTCACGGTTTTAAAGCGAAAAACTATATCAAAGTCTTGCACAAAGGACCTAAACCCTTTGTTTTTTCACGGCATAGAGACCCAATAATAGTCCAATACCTCAAAAAGTGCCATGTATTAGTTTTCACCCCTTCAAACATTAAAATATAGTAACTTAAATGTTCTCCTCAAAGTAATAAAGAATGTCTTATTCAGGGCGGAGCCAGAACTTTGACTAAGAGGAGGCAAAAATTAATAGACCATAAATTTCAAAATAAAACGAGACATTGAAACTATTATTATACATTGCATTACAACTATTTTTTTTTATGAACTTTCGGTTTAAGAGTAACAACTATTAGTTTTCAACTATTAACAAATAGTTGTACAACTATTTTTTTACAACTATTAGTTTTCACCCCTTCAAACATTAACATATAGTAACTTAAATGTTCTCCTCAAAGTAATAAAGAATGTCTTATTCAGGACGGAGCCAGAACTTTGACTATGAGGAGGCGAAAATTAATAGACCATAAATTTCAAAATAAAACGAGACATTGAAACTATTATTATACATTGCATTACAACTATTTTTTTATGAACTTTCGGTTTAAGAGTAACAAGATTCCACTACACTATAGGGATATTTAGTTTACAAATGTTATGTTTATTATTTATAAATAAACTTATGGTAATTTGAATAAATTAAAATAACAAGCTTGGCTCCGCCCCTCTTATTGATTATATATAGAAGATGTGTTTGAATATATGCTTTCATATTATTAACATTGAAATTATATATATTTGCCTCATGAAATGACTGTATATGAAGATTAATAAATACATGAATAACTAATGTCAAATATTTAGAGTTATGAACTTTTTTGTATGTAGAGGAATGTACTCGGAGAACTATTATAGACACGAGGGAGACATTTGCAGGACATTATTCTCTCCAGTCTTTGATAAAGTATATTTTACAGCTAGTATCAAATCAATGTTCTTTTTACTCCACCCTCAGAGTGAAAATTATTTCTTATCTTTTAACTCTTTTAGATCCAATCAATAAATTTTTTTCATCTTTTGATTTATAATTTGGATCGTCAAGCAAGCAAAGTATCGGAAGTTGATGCTCGACACTTTGTGAAAATAGATTTATTAAATACTATGGATTATACTATTCAACACTTCTATATATAAATAAAAAAGCTGATACATTGACTCAACATGGTGCTAATAGTAGAAATTGTGAGGTTAAGCTCGATTTGGTTTAACTTGGTGGTCAAAGAGCGACCAAGAAGGCAGACAGACTAGTCACCGTCATGCGGAAAATCACGCCAGCCAAGAACCATACGTACATTCGGGTTAATTCATGTCAGCAGGACCAACATGCCGGTTTCATCGACCAAGTAGGTGAATGCACGCACTATTCGACCAAGGAATGACAACACGGTCTAGCCGTCCTTTTTCAGGAGAGCGGATCGGGTGAAGCAAGTGAAGACAAATGGAAACAAGTTGCATTGTTCAGAAGTCAGGCACAGTACCTGAGAGTGTCGGTTCCTGAAAAGATCTTAGCCAAAGAAAGCACGAAGAACAGTAAAAAAATATAATTTTTGGGAGAAAAAACCTTCTCTGATTAATAACGTCGATGACAAAATACAAAGTAAGAGTTACAAAAATAAACAACTAACTCTAGTATTTCAAGTAGGGCAACACCTAACCCTAGCAAGAAAATGAAACTTCCTAAATTACAATCAATGAAATCTCCTATAAATTACTCACGTTTCCTAACAGAATCAGGAAACTAAATCAAATCTTCAAACTTGCTCCTCAAGTTTGGCACTACCTTTTTCTAGAATAGCTTCTACCTGACTTCTCGTGATTGTCCTTAGCATACCTGCTAGGGTATGTAGAGCCTTTTCTCGAGCTCATTTATGCTAGGGAACTTTCCTGGTGGAGAAATTTATGGTGGGAAGATTCTTGGGGGAATATTTGGGGAATATTTATGCTCGGGTCTCATTTTGGTAAGGGACAATCTTGCTAGGGGTTCTTTATGTTCGTGTGTGCTCACAGTTGAAAGGTCTAATTTGGAACCAACATAAATGAGATTTTTACCAATTTAACTCCAATTAGTTTTATAAAAGTTTTCTTATACTGAATCAAACATAAAATAGTTATGTAAGGTATTGTTAGGCTATTCCTTATTTAGCTGTCGGCATAAGGTCGTTATGTTGTGTTTTTAATTTGACCTAATCAACATATGTTTATATTATAAGTCTCGTATATTCTTGTGTCATTACAATATTTTTCTACCAGAAGTGAGTTACAAAATAATAAATTAAAGACTGGACCATAAGTAAAACTAGTGGTTACTGTTTAAAAATAATAATATAAAATGAATTATAGGTTATGATACCGAATCATGATTAATCTCAGATAGTCCCATCAACAAAAATAGAGTAATTTTAATGATTATCTCAATTATTTAATGATTAGCTTTGATTTGAATAAATGTTATTTAAAGTGTAACTCTTACAAAATTTACATCGATAAAATATCCATTTTATGGATTTGATAGTTTAAAATTGATAAAATAATTTATGTTTGGTTAATATTTGTAAAATAATCAATTAATCATATCAACTATTATAAAAATAGTCATATTAATCACTATAATCATATTGACCATTAATAAAATAGTCAATGTTTAGTTATTTTGCAAATAAAAATTTGTTAAAATATAATTTAAATATATGAATGTGGCTATTCATTATAATTTCTCTAATTATAATAAAGAATATATATCGCTAATAGCTTTAAAAATATATTAGAATTAGTTAGGCGGATAAGCAGTACTAGGACCAACTTATATGGTTGATATCTTGCCTGCACTCAGATAGATAAAGGCAATATCTTAAGACGTACGTACACTCCGAAATAGACCAAACCTGATCTTATCAATAATATGCTCAAATAGAAATCAAAACATGTAGATTTTATTTCATTATATATGTATATGTATTGATATTTGATTCTAATGAAACCAACGAAAATAATTTAGACTTTAGCGCTATTATCATATATGTATAATATATGTATATTGTGAGTTTATAATGATCATGGAGATCTCTATGTGGGTCCGTACAAAATCCATGTTTCTAGCTTTCACCATCAATATAATAAAATTTTACAAGCAATGGAATTTCAAAGTCGTGTTAACTTGGACGACATGAATTTACGCAACAAATTTTAACTGTCGTGTAATATTCCATACATAAAACAGTTTGTGTAAACTACTTTTTTGTAATTGAGTAGTATTTACATATAGATATACACACGCTTCTTTTGAATGTATATGATATCATCACATATATTACTGATCACCAAAGTTTGTGTCCCCAAGGCGGGACAATGCGCTTCTGCATCCAATTATACTTTCCACCTCTCTCTCTCTATATATATAATTAATTGTACTTATGTCACATATGAGTATATACAACAGTGATGTGAATGAGATTTCATATTGTCTGTGGCCGATATATGAGCCTTATCTCGTTTCTATCCATAAATACCAGAGCCGTGTCTGAGATTTTCGGGGCCTTAGGCGAGGAGAATTTTTGGCCCCCCTACCGTAATTACAAAATTCTCAATTCTCAAATTCTCAATTGTATATAGTACAATTATATACAATCTTTATATATGAATAAATTCTCAATCAAATATGACGAATCTAGCAGTTTCAGAAGCAAAAGTACTAATCAACTATGCATAATCGAGTTTCCGACCATGTCTCTTTCGATAGACAATGTAGTTAAACTGCCCAACATAACTTGAGACGTGGTTGATCGAAGATAAGACTTATCAATTTTAACTTTGAGAAGCTGATTTCTGCATGCACAAATGTGATTGGTATAGTTATCATAAGGCAATTTTAACTTATCTTGTATGTAATTCAAAACACCGATCACCCTCTTCATGTCGATTGGCACGTTCACACTTAGGATTTCAAATTCCTTCAAGAGATCATCCGCGTCGATATCATAAACTTAATTGTACTCTTTTTCCTTTCTAACATTGGTGCAAAAACTCTTCAAACTATCTCTATCTATAGCTTTTAGCTTCTTCAAATCAAGTAAAAGTCCAAATTGTTTTTCAAATTTCAGAAATTGTTCTAACTTAAATGGAAGAAAAAGAATCACTTCAAATTAGGTGAAATATAGAGAGCAAATAAGTTTTGGATTAGGGAAATAAATGACGTGAGCATATTATTGAGTAACGTGTGAATAAGGGACCCTACTTAATTTAGGAATTGGGGGCCCAAATATTAAAGTTAAATGATATTAATAAAAAATAAATGAGGAGCCCTAAATAATTTGAGAAGTGGCCCAAATATTAAAGTCGAGTGATTTTGATTATATATTTTTAGAGCCCTTAAATTTAATTTAAGTGATTTTAATATAAAAAATTAATTTAAATGATTTTGGGACCCTTAAGTTTGATTTTTGGGGGCCCCTAAATTTAAGATTAATTTTTTTTTTACTAAAGGAGGGCGCCTACTTCGCCTCCCCTCAGGCAGAGCTCTGTGTGTCACATATGTGTAACAATGATGTGAATAAGATTTCATTAATTTGTCTCCGCCTTATCTAGTTTCCGCTCATAACTATCTGAATTCCGATCCACGAGCAACAAACTTCGAACAGTTAAAACCGGAAGGCTGGTGGGACTTTTCTATATGGGCTTGGTTATGTTGCGCGTATATGAAACCTCCGTGTGTTTGTTATAAGCATGCCTATAAAACATGACCAAGAGGAAAAAACGACTGAAAGCCCACAAAGACAATCCGGGCCCGCCACTAAAAAGTCAATGGACCCGCCCAAAAAAATCTAGACCAAGCTCAGCCCAGAAAAACATGGACGCGCTAGAAATGAGCACTCTGGAAATGAACACCCTAGAAATGAGCGAGCCCTAAAAATGATGGCGCTAAAATGAGCGCATTGGAATTGAACACGCTAAAACGAGCGTGCTGGAAATGAGCGCACATATTTTTTTCACAACAATTACTTGATTGCTCAGTGGTCCAATAAACTAATTATTAATTACATTAATGTTCCTATACCCTTCTATAAAATTGGAGATTCAAACTCATCAAAACGACATTTGATCCCATTCTAACTCAAAATTCAAACACAACTCACCTAATGACTCTCTTATCAAAAGTACTATGTGAAATCTTTGTTTTTTACTTCATGTTTTCTAAACTCTCGACTTAAATACCCGACTAATATTGAGCCTCGGATGTGGATACGGAGGCACCCCCTCCATACCCTTTTAAGTTCACGTTTTCTCATTTTTCTCAGAGACAAAAATGAAGGCGAAGACTCCGGAAGATAATTCTTGACTATCAAAAACTAAGAATAAAGCTTCAGCCCCCGATTTGACCCTCAAGCGGACATTGGGTCCGGCCCAAAATCAAGACTTTGGCCGCTTTAGTATTGATCCATTTTTCGGCATTGATACATCCCTAATATACATAAATATATAAACTATTAAACAACCCCATATATATATAACATAAATAATGATAAACAATAAATAAATATAGATGTATAATCTTGCATAGATGAACAAATAATTTTTTTTTTTTACCTTTCAATTCAATACTAAGATAATCTAGTTCTGTCTTAATTTAAAGAAATATAATAGATTAATACTTATATTGCGATCAAAAAAATTTCCTTCGTCGGTCTATTGATTCGCTCACGGGTAGTAAATTTAAGGCTTTAAAATTGTACCTCTTAAAAAAGAAAAATAAATAAAAGGTTTCAATTTTTTTATTTCATTTTCAATGAAAAATTATAAGTGTTGACGTGGTTTCCCACCTCAAACAGTTAGTGTCATTTGTGAATGTATGATATATTGATTTTTATTTTGATGGAATTCGACCCTTCGCGTTGCGAATTCTCGAGCACTCATATATATATATATATATATATATATATATATATATATATATATAAGCGAATAAATGAGACGGTGGATTTCTTATAAGAGGTTCGTCCCAAGGCGGTAGTTTACTACGTCCTCTGTTAGTTTATTGCGACTATGAACATGGGCGGACTACTACAGGTAGCAATCACGTCTAGAAAAAGAACGAAGAGAAGAAGTAGAGAAAATACAAGGGAAAACTCTCAAGAATGACAAAAAAAATGCCGGACAGAAAAGCTCTCGATGTATTCTCTCTCAAACTATGCGTGTGTAGGTCTTCGTCTGAGGTTGGTATTTATAGCCTTCAATCCTCATGTTGGACTTCCTCAAATCTTTGAGTCGTCCTTTCGAGTTAAAACGGGCTGATTGGCTTGTTTTGTTACGCCGAGCTGGATTCTTGACCGGATATATCCGTTGAGGATTTGACTTCGTGTTCTTGGTCTTTCGTTCGTTTTTTAATTGGTGGACCCGGATAGAAGATATGACGATTTCGCCCATCTTTTCTTCTGGATATAGACAGATAGCTTTTGAGCTTTTATCCGAGTAGCTTCCTGTTCGTGGGCTTTATGATGGCCAGGTGTCCTAGTGGGCTTTGGGCCTCGTAAATGGGCTTATGCGAATACTAAATATTCTTTTAAGTCTTTTACTTGTTGTATTACGAATTTAATTAAACCATAATTTCTACGGCATGTCGTATTAATAAAACGACAAATTTGCATATCGACAATAAGGTATAACACTATAGTTAATACTAGGAGATATAGTCTAAGTTTGCCCAAACAAAACTAAAAACATGTTTAGAAAGGAGAGCGGGAATCATATAACATGCCAATGCAAATGGGAAACAAAATAACAAATAATATAAATACGGAAGCAAATAAGTATTGGTAATTGCTCTGCATCATATCATAAAATAATCATAATCAGTTAATCCAAGTTTCAAGGAATGTTCAAATTAGATCGATATAGGGAAAGTGTCGTAGTGGATGATGGATGGTACAAAACGATGCTGTAAAATTACAAATAAAGAAGAAATATCCACGCATGCATGCATCATTACTCATGATATTTCACTTTTTATTTTCTTACTTTTTCTTATAATCTGTAAAAAATAAATTAAATTAATTTGTGTATAAATGTATGGTCATATCATCTATAATCTCGTGACTGTGAATAATACACGATAGTGGATGATAAGCAACTACGCAACTATAAGAGACACGATAATTCTTTTTTCCAACTATAAGAGACATGATAAGCAACTACGCAACTATAAGAGACACGATAATCCTGTATAATCTCACGCCAAACTAGATATGCTCATGAGTTTTTCCCACTTTGCAAGTATTATTTTAATTAATCGTGAGTAATCTTATGTATTTACAGTAACATCTCGTTAAATGCCTACTTAATTGAAAATAAGAGAACCGCATCTACCGTATAATCGATATTCGGTTTCGATTGCGGTAATATCGGTTTTTTGTACCACATTTATCGCTTCTAAGATCCATTACACATAACTATTATAGAAAAAAAAAAATCCAAAAATACATAAATAGCATTTATATAGCTCTTAAAAGTCCATACAATATTGAAGCAAGCAGTATAAAATATTAATAAAAGTAAGTCTAAAATTTTACCACACGCGCTACACAATAAAACAAGTATTGCTAGAAAATACTCGTTGGACAAAGGAATAACCTAAATATTATTTTCGACATTGTGATGAACATGACTATTACCGATAAAATATAATAGAAAATTAAGTGATAAAGTAGTATAAACGGGCGTGGAATAGCGATTTCCATATCAAAACCGAAAATCCTATTTTATTCTAATCCTAATATTCAATTTTCTTTCGATATATTTTATTTTAACCGCTTTAATTCGATCTGTGGTCTAATCGGTATTTAGTAAAAAATTCGGTTAATAATTTCCTTAGTTCTCCCCTACTTGCTTTCAAAAAAAAAAAGAGTACGCGGCAAAGTTGTGTTGTACATGCACCAAAAAGATTTTACAAGTTATTAATTATTGTCTTGTTTTCAAGACGTTTGTACTGAAATTACTTATTTGGATCAGTCAAGATTTAATATAGTACTTAAATTACTGGCGGATATATGGTCGAACAGCCCAAAATGTCGGTAATTGGCACTAAAAATCTAAAAAATCGGTGAAAAAACATAGAAAATACGAAAAATCCATACTTTTTTTTTAATATTATTATTGCTCTGTGGTTTTTCTTCTCCTATTATTTTTCACATGAAAAGCACAAGCTCAAAAACTAGTTACAAAGGTGGGCCTTATTAATGAAACAAACAATGTGATACCCTTAACACAAAAGCTCTTGCTTTTGCACCAATCCTCTGAACAATGGAAGTCCTTAAGAAGAAGCTGATTTCTTGACGTGATTCTCAAGCCATTCCATTGTCACACTCTTTGGCCTCTCCAACGCCAACCCCAGAGCTCGGTCCCATATTAACTGAACCACAAAATAAGTCCCAATTTTTAGAAAATTTATTATTATATTTCTAAGGGGTCAAAACCGGGAAAAATCCAGACCTGTCCCTTCCGGGCCAAATAACGGTTTTTTTTTTTGTAAGAAACCAGGAAACAGGCACGACAATTAGGCCTAGGAGGAAGAAGAAGAAGAAAAAAAAGGTCCATGCCTGGTTCCCCATTTTAACAATCAATAATGTATTATTTAAAGTTTAGATTATGTTTACTATTTGATGGTCAAGTGTATTTTAAAAAACCGGGCTGCTTGGGTCTCAGCCTGGTTCCGGTATTAGAAAAACCTAGCTTGAAACTAGGACCAGCACTGGTTTTGAAAATCCTAAAAAAACTAGTACCGGGCCAAAAAACGGCAAGAGCCCAGTACCGATTTTTCCCCTAGAATAATGTATTTTTTCTCACATTATGGACAGGGAACATTGGAAATAGAGAAGGCCCTACGAACCTGAGAGCAAATTCCAATACTCCTTGATACACCGAAGAGAACGGTGTAGTACCTGATCCATTTCACATGAGAAGTTAGCAAAACAGAGCTACAATATAATTCAATTTCATCAATGGATGTGAAAGTATAAAGTCGTACCTTGCTTCAGTCAGCCCGAAATAGTTCAACAGGACACCACTGTGAGCGTCAACATTCGGCCACGGGTTCTTCACCTAAAAGAATTAAGTCAACAAATTACATCACTTGACCTTCATCTTAATCTATGAGAGAGTCCACAATAGTAGAGCAGTATAAGGGCAGATCGGTCATTTACCTTTCCTAATTCCGTAAGAATTGGGGGCACAACTTCGTAAAGCTTGGAAACCTGTTTGTAAATAATATTTTAAGCACATTGTGGAATGAAGCAATCGAATCTGTTGGGAAAAAAAAGCTTTGAAGGCTGACCAGTTGGAACAAAGGGTCATCAGGCAAGTGCTTCAGAGCAAATTCCCTCTGACACGAGTATCTCGGATCAGTATTGCGCAATACTCCGTGTCCATATCCCGGAACAACCTGATTTTTTACAAAGAAAAAAAGAACAGCAATGTCAGTAACACAGGGTAAAAAAAAAGGAAGTTGAAGATAAATTTCTATTTTCTCAGGAGACCGAAACACAGGGTAATGAAATCTGCGATTCTTGATAACAACACATAGCAGAAATATTATATCATTTCAAATGAATATATAGTGAAAATATACAAGTTTGTTTACTATCAAGTAAAATAGCTTTAACGAGTAAAGAAATGTTGTAATATAATATTTATTGACGTAAGCAACAAATTTTCCCTTTGTCACATCCGAAATTTTAAGTATTAGCAATAATAATAAACATTAAAAAGCGATATAGTCATTACATATGTAAGCTATGTCTCATAATTCACATAGAATAGTTTAATAAAACAGTAAAAGAAATTCTTCCTTATTAAATCTCCCAAACAAAAAAATTCAACAAACAGGTAAAGAAATGCAACTTAACATCATTACCGTCCGACGTTGTATAAAAGAAACTTTTGTACGAAAACTTGTATCATAATGTATACTAAAAAGGTAAAAGAGACTAACAAAATAAAAGGAGCAGGGATTGATAATCAAAGTCATAAAATGAATTTAAACATCACATGAGTGTGAAATGAAAATGGTGATATTTACCTTTCCACTATTCAATGTTTTCCACACATAATCTTTTAATTGCTCTTTCGTTATGTTCTCTCCGCATTCTTCCACCACCGACTTGATCCACAGCAAAACTTCCTGAAGAACCGAAACACGATAGAAGGCCAAGTAAGGCACCAACTTAAACTAGATAATATATATATATATACGTATATATATACACACCCTAACCTCTTATATAATATAATATGTATATATATATATATATATATAAACGACAAAAACTCTATAACACGGTAGCTCCAACGTGGACTGCTTGCCATTCCTTACTAATCTCAAGCATGAGAGCATTATCTTAAGTAAATATGATTTCCAAGGTTCATTAAACTCAAAACTTCAACTCTTGAGCAGAAAAATGCATTAGACAAATGTAACAAAAGATATCATCTACTGGTATTCGGATACCGATTATTAAAAAAGTGTTTGGTGAAAACAAGTTTCTGATGGAAATAGGTCAGAAAAACCGGCTTCGATAGAAACCAGTTATCCGGTCTCGATAAACATCGATACATGCGTTTCTTTGGTAAAACCAGTTTTAAGGTTTTTTGGCTATCAGTTTTTGGGTGTAAATTTTCTTCCTCTTCACGAAAATGTTCACCACAAACTTCATAAACCCAAAAATAGTTTGAGATGAAAGAGAACAAAAAAGGGCAAACTCTTAACCTGATTAGCCAAACCATGGAGTGGACCAGCCAAACCGTTCAATGCCGCCGCAAACGAAAGGTAAGGATCTGAAAGCGCACTTGCCACCTGGAATTATAGCCATCATGATAATATACAATGTCAATATTAAACAAAGTCAATACTTTATAACTTCATAATTTAAGCCCACAAACGATTTGACAAATTAATGCGAAGTATATAAACTTACTAAATGGCCTGTATGAGCACTAACATTCCCACCTTCATGATCACTGCAACACGATGTTGGTAAATTCTAATATAAATATTAGAGTATTCAAGTTTTTTAACAATTTATTAACTACATAAATTTCAACTTTAACGAAAACTGTTACTACGTATTTAAAGAAAAATAAGAATTAAACCGATGTTGCTACAAACCTGTGGATGGTTACGTAAAGCCTCATCAGTTCTTGCATCTTAGGATCGTCAAAACCTAACATGTGCGAAAAGTTGCCACCATAATCTAGAGTATCATCGACAGGTATAATTTTTCCGTCTTTGTAAATTCTGACGAAAATATGACGCAACATTAGAAAACAATATATACATACATCATAGGTGTTTCATAAATGTAAAAAATGCAGGAATCACATGAGCAAATGACACGGTAAAGTTATTTTCGATCACCAAAATGTGAAATATACTTTGCTGACCTTCGATAAACATAAGAAGCTACTAAGGGGACCCGAGCAATCAAATTAAGTGAGTCCTCATATGTAGCTTCCCAGTACCTGAAAAAAATAATCAATATTTCATGCTTCCCAAATTTATTATGTATTTTAATATAGGATGTTGACTAGGAAAGAAGCCCACTTTGATTTATGAATACCCTTCTCATAAGCTTTCTGAAACTCGCTCTGAACCTGAACATCAGACAATCTAGTAAGTTATTGTTAATAATCGGCTTGTAGGAATGTTCTTGTTCGTTAGGTTTTCTTAAATAATCCAGAAAAACTATCCCATTCCCACAAGAATAATTAGAGCTTAAAACACAAAATTAGAAACGGCTCATAGACATAACTTGCTCAGAAGATATTTCTCTGTAAATTAAATAATATTAACTAATAAAACTATTTGTTAATAAAACTTTGAGCTCAACATTAATATTAAATAATAAAACTTCTTTTAATACATAATATTAACTTCCTTTAGATTTTGAAAATTAAGATTAAATCAATAGCACAATGAGCAGAAACAAACCTGGAGGGCCATAACACCAGAAGCAAATTGAGTCATTGGATGAGAGGTAACAGGAAGGGCATCAATAGCCTTATAGACATAATCTGCAAGTATGACATGTAACATTTTCTACTTAAAGGGGAAACAAAAAGTAAAACAACTAAGTAAAAACTATCGTGGATGAGTATTTCGGTTTTCCATTTTTTTTCCATTTTGTTCTTTACATAAGGAGCATTGGAGATTTTTTTTTATTTTTTTTCTTCTTACAGGAAACAAATCGAATTAAGTGAAAAGGGGCGTAAAGGATATTTCAAGTCCCACGAAATGAATATATGGTACTATAACAATGGTTTTCTATCTTTTGATGAGCTATTAGATACTATCGAAAAATGCGTCACCAATATTGTCGCTTCCTGGTTACTAATAGTTGTATGGTTTACTAAATGATAATTAATCATTTCTAGCTAGATTATTACACAGCAAAAAAAGAAAAAGTTTGTAGTACTATATCTAAGATTGCATTTCTAGGAAAATAAATCTATTTTGTACTATTTCTAAGATTGCATTTCTAGGAAAATAAATCTAGTTTTGTAGTACAAAAAAATTAAGATGGAAATTAACCAGGCACTACTGCACGAGCACGCAAATCACTGGACAATGCATCAACTTGCTCCTTGGTAGGAACCTGGATTCACAGAAGCAGATTTTTCTATTAAAGTTCACTTCAGAAAATACAGCGCTGTGCTAAGAATGTGTTTAGGCAATTTGTCAGCAGTATATCTCAGGATGATCGATTAAATTAAGCAGTTCCGGAAAGTTTTGAACTTAAATTTCCATGGATAACTTGATACTCCACTTACAGAGGGAACCATTTTAATATGCAATAGTAAATGCAATAGAATAACAATAACTACTCACCTCTCTAACACAATCGATCACAAATTGAAGAACAAATAAAAAAATAATCACGTCGATCATTGAAAGATAATAGGGTAGTCAAAGCCAGAATATTATGATCATAGTTGGCCATTCATAGCTGTATATCATATCATGGGTTTTTAACATTCAGTAATGAACAGTCGAATAACATTATTGCTGAAAACGGCTAGTTGATATACTAAACCGTTTCCAATAATATAGCAAATTTAAACTTCCAGTTCAAAAGTAAGTTGGGAGAATAGTCGAACCTTTCCGGTCAAAAGGAGCCAGAGAAGACCCTCAGGCAAAGGTTCTCCTTCAGGCTTAGCAGCCGGTAGGAGTTTCTGGCATTCAGGAATCGAAAGACCCCTAAAACGAATCCCCTGAAAAACCAAACATAAACCCGTGGTATTTACATTTCAAGAGAAGTAAATAGCGATATCAGAGAAATCTCCAACCTATAATTTTACGACAGAGCATACCTCATCAGCGTCAAGTAGAGAGGTTTCCCAGAGAAGCCCGGTCATTCCTCTCATCCCGCCAATTACCTTTCAAACAAAATTTATGACATGACATATGTTTATTATTGGAAACTTATCAAAACCGGAAAGAAAAAGATATTAGGCTTACCATATCAACAGTAATATTTCCCAACTGAACCTTTCCATGTTGTGACTTCAGTTTCTTCAGACGTTCCTGATAGCCAAAAAAGAATATTAAAAATCATCGAACACAGCTTCACTCAAATGCTTATCTAGAATACAGAAATATAATGACCCAAGTGTAGAATATAGAGTATAGATTCATATACAAACCTGTTGTTCAGGAATCAACTCCTTGAGCTGAGAGTGAAGATCCTGAGGCAAGAACCAACAATTTTTTTTTGAGAAAATATAAATATACAACTTATAACAAATGCATATAAATGTATCAAGTCAAGTAGTCGCATAATTAGCACTGTATATTCGCTTGAATGTAAATGTTGATAGTTCGCATGGGTTTTTGCATATTGTCTTTTAAGATAGCTCGGATCGTGTTCTCGAAGGAATGATCACTACGTCTGTTATTCGATTTCTTTATTCAACGAAATATTTCGAAATTCATCTCTTCAGTGATCCTATGCGTGTGCTTTGGTTATTTTTCATAGTCAATTCTTAGCGGAACGATGCAGAGTTTTTATATAAGCAATCGAAGAAATAGGTTTATACATTATCAAAGAGCTATTTGGGTCTTGTTAAATTCACACAATCTCTTAAAACTATATATCGCGCTTTCTTTCAGATTCCGCAATACACACCATGGCTTCTCGAAAAGAGAAAACCCGCATATACCGATCAAGAGGTTAACTTACAAGATCCGAGGACGTCTGGATTTGAAGCCATCTGACCGTGTTCCTGAGATGAGCCTGGTCGGCCTGAAACACGAAATTACAAGACAATGCTGTAAGACTCTAATCAGAAAACCACAACGCTTAAAGGTGGATTTTCTAGTGAAACATACCACGCGAGACCGAAGCCTGGAAAGCACAGAGACGCTCTTATAGAAAACCATCGCTCAGTTAACGATATCTGGCTCAATCACAAGACACGGATTCAACAAACAAACAAGCAAAAAATCATTAAAATCATAGTCTAAACTAGAGGTTAGCATGGGTGGGTTGGGTTGGGTTGGGCCGCCCTGATGCTTTCAATGCCCGAACCAAACCGACCCGAGAAAAATCGGGTTGGTTTGGGCCGTCAGGGCCGATTAATTAAAATCGAATTTTACATTATAAAATACAATATGAAAAATATGCATCAATGTAGCTCAAAGTTGAATTACAAATACACCGAACATAATCAAACATAAACACGAAGACATAATCTAACACAACAAAATCATCAATCAGATATCCAAAATCAGATCTATCAAACATCAAAACTGAGTCACTGTTTATGTTTAGCTTGGCAATTACTAGCCTGATTTTCAGTGAATCGAAATAATCTAGATCGCCACTGAGTCACTGTATACGTTTTGACAGAGAAAATCGAGCTTAATAAACGAAATGAGATTTGTAAATACTCACGATGGACGGGAATTTGAAGGGAAGTGGTGAGAAGAGGAGAGAAAGGCGAGGAGAAGAGTGGATTGGATTAATTGTTTGTAACCCTAATCGGGCTGTGTTTGTATTGGGCCTGAGTCAATCAGAATTTCAACATCTTATTCTCATCTCACGTATGATTCGGTCAGACAGACGTGGTGTGCTTCCACTACGAACGCCTTTTATTCTCTCTCTCTGGTTTGTTTCAACTTTGAACATCTCATGTGTTGGCTTCTCGAATCTCTGTTTTTGGAGAATCATCTTCAATCTCACATGCTACTTAATTTGTCTTCGTAACAGTTCGTATACACACGACACGGCTATGGATTCGGGGTGAGCTAGGCGTCATAGTGGGATCTAATTGGGGTCAAGGCCTTGCTTCTTGAGGGCTGGACTCGCCGTTATGCCAACCAATCTTCCCTTTGTCAAAGAACGGGAATGGCGGGTGTCGGAGGTGGAGACCGATTGTCAAAGAGCGACTCGTTTGGCGAATGGATCGAATTTTAATTGTGTGCAAGGTCCCATCATAGCGGGTATCGGCATTTTAGCTCGGGAGGTCTGTCCGCTCGGAGGCCGATGGGCCCTGAAAACTTGTAATGAAGCGGCGAACCATGTTACTAGGTCCCGCCTCTCGGATCTAATTCCCGATATGTGGTCGAATAGATGTCCCGAGTGGCTTGTAACCTCTTTTCAAAGGGATTTGATCCTTGTTCCTCATTAACGAAGTTATCTTATTATGTTTGTTACGGAATAATAAAGAGTTATATTAATATTATTGTTACGGAATTATTTTTGCGGTTTACTCTATACCATTGTTTTTTTTTTCCGCACCCCCCCTTAAAGATTTCTGGCTCCACCCCTGAACAAGAACATAATATCAAAAATCTTGACAATATGTTTGCCGAATGAAAAGCAATCGAAACGTAATTATAAACACTATTTGCGTTAAGAAAAAAAAATTGTGTCCCCATTAAAACCAAATCGAAGCCCGCACCGAGCCGAATCGGACAAAATCCCGGCTTCATCCCTATCAACACCGCGCAACACTAGGATCGAAAGAAACAAATTATCCACATAAATCACCTCAAAAATAAAAATAAAAATTACTTACACCAATGTGGACAATTTAAAGCACCAACAAGAAATAAAATGACAATCGAAATTGCAATGGGTCACGACAAGGCACAGCCGTGACGCGTGAAGCCAAGCCTGGCCCTGTCCCTGTCGAACTCCAACAAGAAGCCCTGCTGCATCAGATTCCCGATCACCGACAACCCACCCTCCGAGCTCGCCGCCTGGATCGCCAGGCACTTCACTCCCTCCCCCACTTCAATGAAGTAGTTCCTCGCCGGCGGTGACAACACCGAGCCCCCGCCCAGCCGGAACCGCAGCCGCGGCAGACTCGGCCGCGACTCGCCTGATACGTTAACGCAGAGCTCGAAACCTGGGACCGGCTCGCTCGGACTCGGGAGCTTGACTCGCCGTCGAAACGCCGTCAGAATCAAACGGTATGCCGGCTCGACTAGGAAAGTAAGAGTAGTTCCGGAGTCGACGACGGTTCCGCCGTTACCCAGCTCGTCGAGGGACCAGACGGAGGGGCTGATCGGTAATTTCTCGCCCCCGACGTAGACGCTCTCGATCCCCACGTAGTAGAAGGTCGGCGAGAGAGGGTTCCTCAGTAACGGCGTGAACCTCATCCTCTTGCTCGCGGTTTCTCCGATGGCGAGATAACTCGTCGGCGGCGGAAATATCGTGTAATCCATGAGACAGTACGAGAACTTGTTTCCGTATCGTTTGCCGAGCTGCGTCGCGAACGAGGTGGGCCCGTTTCCGAGGCCCAAGACTCCCTGGGCCCCGTTAAAGCTATTCGGGCCGGAGCTCCGAAACGAGCACCCGAAGTTAACCCGTCGCGTCATTGTCGTCGTCTCGTTTCCGGAGCTTAGTCTCAATGTCGCCGTTTCGCTTGAAAAAAACCCGTCCGTTACCGACCCGTCCGCGTACGAGTACTCGTACCAGCACGGGCTGTGGAGCCGGGTGGGTTTGCACTCCGGGGTCGGGTCTGGCGGAGGGACGAGCCTGCACTCGTCAGCATAGCAGTGGTACGGGGAGAAGGTGGCGGAGTGTCGAGCGAGGAAAGCGGATCCGGGGCTCCGGCCCGAGCAGTTTCGGCACGCGGAGCAGCGGAGCCAGACGAGATCGCTGCCAGTGTCGGCAACGAGGAGGAGCTTCTGCGGCGGCGTACCGAGCTGGAGGCCGACAAAGTACTGGCCAGCACCGGTAGCAGCCCCGGAGACTAAGGGTGATTTGGTAACGCGGCCCCAGCAGAGCATAGCGGAAAGACGACGGGTGTCAGCTGCTAGTGTTTCGGCTGGACCGGAGAGGTTGCGGTGAAGGAGCGGAATCTTGAGGTATTCCCCGCCGGGGATGGCGGTTCCGGCGACGCATGAGAGTAGGAGAGAGATTGAGAGATAGTAGAGCTTCAGCATTGTATGGTAGAGAGAGACAGAGAATGATCAATTGGAGAGTAGAAATCAATGATCAGTTAAGGAAACCTTCTGTAATTAATTCTATTGGATGATGATCATATCAGATTCAGAGAGCTTCAACATTGTTGAGAGTTCCAACATTAAGTTGAGAGAAAACAAACTAAAATATGATCAATTCAGGACACCTTTTTTGTTAATTGGAGTGAAGGGTCTCATATTATAGGGATATCAGTGGCAAATGTACTCAAATTATGGCGAGGTAACTCGGCGGGTACCTAAGTTTCGAGATGAACAGTAGCAACCGTGTTTTTCGGTCCTATTTTGCCACTCCTGCTAATTTGAAAGCTACATGTCAGCAACATATAATTATTAGATTCCTGTTATAAAGATGATAATACATGATAAACGAATTAAATTAGAACAATATTGAAGCTTTGATATGAAAAGTGCTCATAATATTCCGTAATACAAAAAAACATTAGCAGTTTTTGAGATGATTTGGCGCTTTGGGCACCATCTTTAAATTTGTCTTCTCTACATGCTTGATGTTAACTAAGACGATAAACTCGGGATATAATATGACAATCGCAAACTTCGTTACAATTGGAGGTCAAGTTTTCTGAACGTTGTTGCCCAAAAGACTCAAAACATTTAACAATGAGGAAGCATGCAAAACTTTGAATTTGGGAGCGTAAGCCGAATATCAAATTTAAGTTCGAAATAGATCAGTCAATGAATTGATTGAGTATCAATTATGTAACATTCAATAATAAATTGTGATGATTTAAAACATAACAAAATCAATTCAATTTACATAACGCTCACAATTTAGAGAGAACGCTCGTATTGAGTGTCCAATTCAACTCAATTGCATAATAATAGCTATGAATTTTGATGAAAATAAATAGTATAATTAAATAGTGTTGACACGTCGCTTATAATTTAACGGGATGCTTTTGTTGCTCTCGACTTAGTCACTATAAATGAAATTTGAATACTTGCCATCGTCGATTCACTTTGTCGTAAATTTGAGTATATTTGCCGCTATTATTCTTAAAATATAAGAGAGAGAGAGAGAGATGGAGTTAAAAGACTTTTGGTGGTAAGTGGATACGAAGAAATTGCGCATTCGACAAAATATTGATGTTTGGGTATGGAACTATGGATAGACATGTCTACGTGACGGTGAAGCTGGAGATATCCCATCCCGATCAGCCACTCAAAAGCTGCCACGTGTGCATCTGTCAGGGAAGAAAGGGGATGGTTTCTCTTTCTCCAAAATAGCAGGCTGTCCTCTCGGGACGACAATTAAAAGCAGAAAATAATGATCAGTGACAGCCTGTTTTAGTGTGAAATAAATTCGAATAAAGTCTTCAAATATAATAATTGACGTTGAATAAATAATAAGAGAATGGTAAAATAAAATGCAAGACAATAAAAGAAGAGAAAAGATTGGGTCTATATTATTATTTATGGGCAGAAGTTGAAAAATAATATAAATGTCGAGTCCAGAACAGAAGTGAGCCGTTGCTGAAAGCCCACTGATAAGCGACATTGCTTTTCTGTAGGGTAGGGAGATATGCGCATTGATGTAGTTTTATAGGGGTGGAAAAAATCCGCCCAAAAAAACCGATTAGTGAACGGAAATTGGATGGACCGAATTCAATTAAAATAGTAAATTCGGTATTAATTGAAAACCGGATATATTTGGTGAAAAACAGAAACTAAATTACATAAATATGGTACATTTTTTGGGTAAATTTGAACGTTTCAAAAATTTAAGGAGACATAAAACAAATAGTGACATTCTATTTAACTGAGTGTTAACTAGTTTGATTAAAATTTGTTACTTTTGTCGCTAAAAACGTGCGTAATTTTAATTGGGGTTGAAACGTGAACAAAAAAATTATTGATGTGGAACACTCGGGCATTGACGGACTTAAATGAATTGAAAATGCAGACTAGAATAGAAATTGATACATTTGATACTTTTACTGCAAAAATTATTTTCAAATAAGCCATAAATTAGTTTTGGAATATGCCGCATCATTACATTGTGGTATTTAATACCGTTAATAACACATTGTAAAAAAAACAAAAAAAACAACTACTTGTATATTTGTCTGGATCCTATTATAATGGATAAGTAATTAAATACAATCACTATTACAAGTAGTGTTTCGAAGTGGACAAACCACTAAACTCACTCACGCAAGTCTAATTTATTGGTATACCGAAGACAATACGGATAACGGATATATCGATGTAGTTTTCATAAAAATAATCCGAATCCGATTATTTAAGGATATACTACAAAATCGATTAGTATGTTAACGAGGTTTTCATAAAAAAAAATACACAATTTAAAAAATCGAACTTTTACTAAGATCATTGAGTTTTGGAAAGGAATTTGAGACATTACGTAGGAAAAGTTGAATAAGATTAATTGCGCTTTGACTCCGAAGAAACCATAGTCAACTATCTTATGAAAAATCGAATAAGATATCAATCCTTGCATATGGCAAACCAACGAGAGGCAGGGAAATTGTTGAGCAAAAAGCCGCCATAAATCTAGGTGAAGGGACCCAACAACCAACTCCACTTAAAGCATTTTATCTATATATGTCACATCGAGTATGATCTTAGTTTATTCTAAATTTCCCAGAACATAGTAACAACACAAGGAGACCAAATTTTGGAAGGAAATAAGATTCAGTTCCTCTAACTCCAAAAAGGATATCCAAAAGCTCCTTGTGTTAGTGGTGTTGCGAGATTTCTTGAAATGGAGACTTACGTCAAGGGTAAAAACCACGAGCGCCTTGGCTCGAAGATTCTCTTTGAGCACCACACAAGAGGCATACAGACATTACATCACCGTACCGAATTCTTGATTTTGTAACTCTTTTCAACTTCAAAATATGTGTCGAGGCATAATTTGCGGTAAAATATGATATTTCAAAAGTTTGAGGTAAAATATGAGCACCGACAAACATGATATTTCAAGAGTTTGTGGTAAAATGTGTGTAATATATGACGTTGGAGGTAAAATATGAGCACCAACAAACATGATATTTTAAAATGTGTGTAATATATGATATTTCAAAACTTTGAGGTAAAGTGTGTAAGTTTATGTATAATGAACAAATAAGTTCATAATTTGTGTTGTCTATCTTGCGAGGCTATAGCTGTTACTTAAGCTGTCTCATGTAGAATTACGCGACTCAAGTCTGTTAAGTATTTATTGCGAATTATTTTCTGATTTATTTTTCTTATTTTCTCTAACAGATTTGAGTTCGCAAAGTCTCCTCAAGTCTGTCGACACCGTTTGAAGAACCAGTGCGGAAGGAGTCAGCTGGAAGTCGACCAGTGCAAGGGGATATTGCACCGCACCGATTCTCACAAGAGAAGTGGTCATCTACATTGAAGTCACAAGTCGGAGCGCAATCACCGATTCAAGACCAATTTATGTTACCAGATTCAAGGGAAGCCCTTTCTTTTAGCTAATTTAATTTGTTTGTAATTGGTGTTTATAAACATTATTGGTGATTAATGGTGATTACTCTGAGTAAATGTCCCACAGATTAAGTTTGTCTACATTGGATATTCGCGAATTGCGTTACAAAAACATTGAGAGTCTATTTAATTTTCCGCGTATATTGGTTATTAAAACGTAATCCACAAAGCATTGTAAACTGACTTTACAAATATGATAATAACTTAAGAACTTATGAATGATAATAACTCAAGTACTAACGTCGTCACTAATAACTAATGGGCAAAATGTGAATCCGGGTTAAACCCGGATTCGCAAAAAAAAAATTAAAAAACCCGGATACCGAAATATCCGGGTCCGAGTTTTTTCGGAACCGGATATTTCGGTATCCGGGAAAATTAAAACCCGGATAGACAAATATCTGGGTTTTTAAAAAAAAACGGCTCAGATTAAAGAGCCGTTAGGGGGCGGCGTAAGTCACAGGCCACGTGGCGAAAAAAGAGCCGTTGGAGGTGCAACGGTCAAAATTGTTGTAAGGTCCCTGAAATAGCCGTTGGACCTCAAAAAACACCACTTTACTCGAATTCCTTCACATTTTCCCTATAAATATCCCACTTCAACCTCATTTTTTTCACACAACTCTTTCTCTTCATCTCCAATTCTCCCAAACTCTCTCAAGCTCCCATATTTCCGAATTTACTCCATAGTTTAGCTACTTTATAATTATATAAATACTCTCTATTGTTAGTTTAATATATTGTCGTTAATATGTCGAGTGGCAACAACCGTTCTCGAGGACGTCCCGATGTCCGAGGAAAAGGACGGTCCACTATTCCGTCGCCGCGATCGATTAATAGCGGGACGGGTTTTAGCCAACATAATTATAATGTCGGAGTTATGAATCAACACAATGTTCCCGGTTCTTCTAGCCAACCGGTTCATGGTCAATATGGTACCGGTGGCGTCGGGCCGAACCAACAATTACTAATTTATCAAGGTCAAGGCGGTATGTTTACTAACTTACTCAATTTTCAAGGTCCAAATATTCCGGAATGGAATAGCCTTAGCAACAAGCAACAACAATATGTTCTCCACAACGACGCCGAGGTACGTTATTCAAATTGCAATTGTTTTAATTATTTTAATTATTTTAGTTTAATTAATTAATTTAGTTTAATTAATTTAATTCTTTTAGTTTAATTAATTTAATTATTTTAGTTTAATTAATTAATTTGTCACGTCTCTTGAAAGTCTTAGTATGCTCTGTGGTTGCCGTTCCGACTGATCTTCCACATCAGAAACGAATTTCTTGAGATTTAATAATCATTTAATCTTATTAATTTAATTAAACTTTATATGGTTACTTAATAAGTTAAAAACCTTCAAATTTAATTTAATTATTTTATTTTAATTAATTAATTTGCCACGTCTCTTGAAAGTCTTAGTATGCTCTGTGGTTGCGGTTCCGACTGATCTTCCACATCATAAACGAATTTCTTGAGATTTAATAATAATTTAATCATATTAATTTAATTAAACTTTATATGGTTACTTAATAAGTTAAAAAAATTAAAAAAAGGTAATTTGTATGTGTAGTAATAGTTATAAAGTTCTTATTGGATTATGGTGTCTTAGAAAGATTGGTTTTTAAATAAGGTTTGCTTTGCAATCTCATCCAAGCTAACCTGGGAACCTGGGTGAGTTCTGTCTAGAAAAGCTTGGGCCTAAAGCGAGATCATAGTATCCTTTCCAGTCGATCTGGCCGAGGAACCTCGGGGAGTTCCGTCTAAAAGAGCTTGATAATTATTTCCACACATAAGAAATACCATTTTTAATTTTGTTAACTTTTTTATTTAACTATATCATATTTAATTAAATTAATATGATTAATATTAAAATTTAATAAATGTAATTGTAATATTTCTTCATTTTCTTGTAAATTTGCAATATTTTAATTAATATGTTCTTTTTAGG
Organism: Parietaria judaica; assembly: GCA_954871525.1. Classification (NCBI taxonomy): domain Eukaryota; kingdom Viridiplantae; phylum Streptophyta; class Magnoliopsida; order Rosales; family Urticaceae; genus Parietaria; species Parietaria judaica. The sequence continues at coordinate 30,305,103 of OX940870.1, forward strand.
AAACGAGGTCGAGGAACCTATCCAACGACCCCGATGCCCAGTACGATGATGATGATGATGCAAAGGACCCGAACTACGTTCAAGGCGAGGAGGAGGAAGTTGACGAAGTTCTACCAACGCCGCCACCGCCAGCTAGACGTGGTCGTGGACGTGGACAGGCCCACAACAACCCTTGGTTCCGGTTGAGGGCGGTCGGCCCCCCCATCCGCCGGCGAGGAAGCGAAAGAAATTAACGGGAGCGGTTTGGCAGAACGACTTCATACCCGACTACAGATACAACTACGAAACCGGCTTGGAAGATAGGTAAGGGATTTGCCGACACTGCAATGCGGAGTTTATTGCTCACCCGAAGCACGACGGAAACAGCCGCCTAGAAAACCACGTCAAGAATTGCTTGAAGAAAAAGCGGGCGGAGGAGGTAAGTCACTTACCCGATGATCTTTATAGAATGTATGTTGCTCAGTGGGTTATACGCGATGGTTTGCCTATATCGGCGCCCGAGGGAGAAGGTTTTAACGAATTGACGATGAAGGTGGCGCCGATAAACTATAGGGAAATCTCGTATTATATAAACCACGAGACAATTATCAAATTTTATAACGAGCAAAGGGCCGCTTTACAAGAAATGTTCCAACAATCTTCTTACAAAGTGTCTTTAACGTCGGATTGTTGGAAAGGCCATGCTAATGATGATTATATTACGGTTGTAGCTCATTTTATCAACGATAATTGGAAAAATGGAAAAGCGTATAATAGGTTTTAGGCCTCTGAGGGTTAGGCACACATCAGTAAACCTAGCCGAGACGATACTAGAAATTTTGTCGGATTGGAACCTCAAGGATAGGGTAGTTTCTATTACGTTAGATAACGCAAGTGCCCACTCCAATGCCGTAGAAATAATGAAGGAAAGTTTGACCAATTTTAGGGACGATTGTTTTCATCAAAGGTGTGCGTGTCATATTATAAACTTGATAGTTCAATCCGGCTTAAAAGTTATTTCCAATATTATTGCCAAAATTAGGAACACGATTTTGTATATACGATCATCTACTATGCGTACAGTTTCTTGGGAAGATTATTGCAGGGCTCACGGTTACCTGGTAAGAACGTTTCAACCGGATATGCCGATCCGTTGGAACTCGACCTACATGATGTTGGATGCTGTCCTATCCTACAAGGAGCTTCTTACAAACTGGATCAACAGCCCGGAACAAGAAGACCGCGAAGACATCACTCCGGACGATTGGCTAATCGCCATCCAATTCCAGGCTTTTCTACAACTTTTTAATCAAATTACTATTGATTTATCTCATGTTTACTCACCCACGTCGCAGAGAGCTTTGCCCGCTATTTTTGATATACTTGGTCATTTTGAAACCGCTAAACGTAATGCTTTATTTACCGATGTACTAACCCCGATGATTGCAAAGTTTCAGAGTTATTGGAGTCCTGAAAACCTCTCATTTCTATACTGTGCCGCTGTGATCGTGGATCCGACACTTAAGCTTTCCAGGCTGCAGGAGGTCTTAAATTGCATGCAAGAAATCACGGGGGAGCCCTACATGACGCACAATTACTTCGATGCGGATCAGAAGATGAAGGCTCTTTACCAAGAGTACGAGCAAAAATATAACGACATTGAAGATTAGCGGTAGGAAACGAATCAACAACAACAACAAACTCAAGTAGTTTTTAACTTTATTTCTTAAGATTAATTATTTTTATTTCCTAACATTACTCTAAACTTTAATATTTTTGGTTTAATATAGGGCGGACGCGGGGGCGGTGGTTCACAATCACCATACGTGTACAATCACCGTTTATTCTACAACCTTACGACTATTGGGCGCGGCAATGCATCGACTTCTTCACCGACTTCACAAGGAAGTGGCGCTTTGGGATCTCGAGTTCTTGGTCGATGTCAACGACGACACAACATCGACGAGCACGCCCGATTCTGCAACCTTCCTCCGACACCGTGCCCAAACGAAGGCCTCGACATTCTTCAATGGTGGCACGCAAATCGATTGGAGTATCCGGTCTTATCCTTGTTGGCTCGTGAAATTCTCACCATCCCGATCTCAACGGTATCATCGGAGGCGGCATTCTCAATGGCCGGAAGGATGTTAGAGCCTCGTCGCAAGTCTACAAAATCATTGATGGTCGAGATCCTTATGCTTTCGAGAGATTGGATTATGGCCAAGAAATGACAACAAGAAAACGATATGTACGACCGAGAATTGGCGAATTACTTTTCACAGATTCAAATGTAATTCGTTTTCAATTGTTCGTTTTCTTATTGTACTTTGAATTTGTAACTTCGTTTGCCATTGTAGTTGTACTTTCCCGTATCCTACCTTCGAGTTTGTTGAATAAAAACACATATTTACTTTCTTTTGTTTTGTTGTTGTATGTTTTATTTATCTCATAATTATTTTTTAAATATTTTAAACACTTAAAATAATTTTAAAATTTTATTTTTTCAAAACCGAACTTAAGTACCAAATGTTTAGATTTAACCAAGTAAACGAAACGAGGGACTAAACAATAAATAACACAATTAAAAAATTAAAAAAAATACAAAACCCGGAACCGGATATATCCGGGAGGTAGGCAAAAAGGCCTACATTTTGGGGACTACTAATAACTTAAGTACTTATTCCGTAGTAAATATTGATATTTTGTGAGAGTTAACAGTTTGGTACTAACGACATAAATATATTTTAATAGTTTGCTATTTTTATCTCTAAAAAAAATTAAAATATGCCAAAAAAAATTAGTTACTTCAAGGTATTTTACTTGTATTATCTCTAAAATTATTGAGTGAAACTTTTTTTTCTTTTTCAAATAGCCAAAGATCACCAATATAGTGACCATGTCTCAAATTTTTAATCGAACGCGCATTAATGGCGAAGAACGCGCATTAATGGCGAAGAAGAACCGTGGTAACATGATAAAATAAGGGATTTGCAATATTCAGATAACAAATGCATCTTAAATACAGTAAAATATCTATAAATTAATAATATTTTGACTGCCAAAAATTATTATATTATCGAATTATTAATTTATAAAGTATTAGTTACATAATAATAATAATAATTAAAAGAAATAATCCCTATATAATTTGTCAAGATTAATATTGTAATCAAAATACATAATTCGAAGATGATATTACTAAAATAGAGCTTGGTTCATGACTTCATAAAATGATGCAATTGTAGCGACAATCACTTTGAACATTTTTTTTTACTTCAAAAAAATTCAATACCGGACATTCTAATGTTGTGCGGAAGCTTAAAGTTGAAGTTTAAGGATATATAAATTTCAAGAATAGACAAATAACTTTATAATCATGTTTTAAAACCATTATATGATTAGATAATTACGGTAATTTTTTTAGGGTTAATGCGCCAAGATCAAACCTTAAAAAAATGCTCAAACCTATAAAAATAATAAAAAAAACTAATTAATTCATTAATTTGTAGATAATTATACCCTCCTATTTTAATTAGGGGTGACCATGGGTTGGGTCGGGCCGCCCCGATGGTTTTTATGGACCCGACCCGATCACTTCGGGTTCCTAAAAAATAGCCCGATCCGACCCAAATTTTTTTAATGCCCGAACCAAACCGACCCGATAAAAATCGGGTTTGGTTGGTTTGGGTCGCTATGGCCCGATTAATTAAAATTTAATCTTAGATAACAAAAAATATTATGAAAACATGCATTAATATAACTCAAAATTCAAGTAAAAATACCTCAAACAAATTTAATCAAACAAACATATACCAAACAACGTAAAACATAAAAATGAGAGATTAAACGGTCTTTGAATGTAAATAAAATTGAGAATGTGAAGTTTTAAAATACTAAAGATTGCACTACTTGAAATAAATATAAATATGAAATATATTAATTATATTGGTCGGGTCGGAAACCCCGACCCGACCCAAGGTTTTGGACCCGACCCCGACTCGAATAATAGTCGTGTCCGGCCCGATTCGACCCAATTTTGAGCGGGTTAGATTGGACAGGTTAGATTGGGGTTGGGTCCTTACCGGATTGGGTTGGGCCATCGGGTTGGGTCTAAAATGCTCACCCCTAATTTTAATTACGTAGATCTTTTTTTAAAATTTTTACTAATTTTTTTAATATGAAATGAGAAATCTAATTAATGAACAAAAAAAATCTCCTAACCGTTATTCGAAATAAATTCTTTTAATTAATCCAAGGATTTTGCATTTTTTTCGTGATATGTGTCATTTTTTGTTTTGTTTTTTAATTCGAAATAGTTATATACTATGGAACTATAACTACATATACGAAGCTAGTTAAATTTCTTCGCAATTTCATAATTATATATACGATATTGTGCCTATAAATATGAAAACATAATGATTAATGTACTCGTAAATTTATTTACGAAATTGTAATTATAGTTTTAAAGTTGTATGAACGAAGTTAAACAATAAATACAAAACTGTAATCGAAATTATGAAGCTGTCATAATAGTTTAAAAATTGTATAACTAAAGCCAGTTTATTGTAAATTAAGAAACTGTAAATATAGTTACCATACCATCATTGTAAGTTTGTTACTACAAATATTGTTTATACAAAATTTGTGAAATAATTTTCGCAATTGTAGTTAAAAATTTGTAATTATATAAAAGATGAGCGATAAGCGATAAGAAAGATGAGCGATAAAAGATTTGCCCATGTATAAGTTCCAACATGATGATCCTCCGATTCGATGAGGTCTTCTTCCTCAACGACGGCGCACTCGCATTTTTTAGCGCCGGCACCGGCGGCGCCGTGCAAAGAATCATTGAGCAAGAGCATACGGGAGCCGGGCTTGAGCAAGCTGGAGAAGCGCGTGGATCAGGACTCGTGCGAGTGGCGGCCGTGAGAGAGAGAGATAGAGAGAGAGAGAGGACTATCGTCAAAAGGGAAACTGAGAGAAAAGCGGGACAAAGAGAGACAAATAAAAATACTAGGGATTTGATTTAGTTCAATGAATACATTGGCCAAAATGACCTAAATTAGTGGAATTGTATTTTACTTTTTACTATTTAAAATTAATAATTATAAATAGGGTTAGTTTGAAAAAATAATAATAATATAAAATAGGCGAAAACTGGTTTTATGAAATTATGGGCAAATCTCTTAAAAGTTTGTTACATTTTGATATTTCATGAGATTTCTTTATTATTATTATTACGAGATATTGCATGAGATAGGCAAATTTAAACGTTTGATTACCCAAATAACCAACCTTTCATTTTTCTTTGCAAAATAGCCAAATGGCTATTTAATAACATATTTTATACCTATAATACCCTTTTAACATATTAACGTATATTAACTAAGTTAATTTTTCTTAAAAATAAGAATATTGACTTGTATAATAACATATTTTATACCTATAATACCCTTTTAACATATTAACGTGTATTAACTAAGTTAATTTTTCTTAAAAATAAGAATATTTACTTGTATAATAACATAGTTTATACCTATAATACCCTTTTAACGTGTATTAACTAAGTTAATTTGTTTAAAAATGAAAAATCGTGATTAAAATGTTAACAAAAATTTTAATTTATTTTTTTCTTCAAAAAAATTAATTTATTTTTAAACAAATTAACTTGGTTAATACACGTTAATACACAATAATAAACCTTAATACAAGGGTAATTTGGTCATTCGTGATTTATTAACGTGGTTAATTGGCTATTTAGCAATATTTATCAAAACATTGGCTATTTGGCTAGTTAGTGTTTGAAGTTTGGTTATTTGGCTATAATGCCCTATTATTATTATTATTATTATTATTATTATTATTATTATTATTATTATTATTATTATTATTATTATTATTTAAGATGATTGCATAACTAGTTATGCAATATTATATTTTATTTATAGTTATTTTATAATTATATATGTAATATAATTATATTTGTATTATGTTATTAATTTATATATCAGTTGGAACCTATACATGTGCAAATCTATTAAAAGTTTGTTACATTTTGACATTTCATGAGATTTCTTTATTATTATTATTATTATTATTATTATTATTATTATTATTATTATTTAAGATGATTGCATAACTAGTTATGCAATATTATATTTTACATAATTACATATGTAATATAATTATTTGTATTAAATTATTAATTTATATATCAGTTGGAACCTATACACTTCTAAAAAAAATATTATCTTATGAATTTGACAAATTATTAATTAAGCTAGTTAGGCCTGAGTCGGGACCGGACAAAAATATTATTTAATCGAAGTTATTAATTTATCGGGTATTAATTTATCGAAGTTCTACTTATATCAAAATTGTACAATACATATACATGCACCAACTAATAAAAGACGAACTCGATAATTGAGTGAACTTATGAAGTGGTTATAGGACTATAAAAATTGAATAAATCAGTTAGTTAAAATTTAATATTCTCGTATTGTATATTTGTTTTAACATGTGACTTGATAAATCAATTAAAATCGGTAACGTTCCAACAGTATCAATTTGAAGAGTTTTCTATGCACAAAAATTGTCGTGGGCACGTCGCTTATTTAAGGCATGTGGTTCGAAAACTCATATAGAAATCTTTGTCGTTTTCTAAAACCAAAAACTGAAAAATATCATTGTAATGCCTCTTATAAACCGCCAACTTATTCGCCCTATAGAAGTGCGATATGAGCTTAAAACCCGATAAATTGAACTTATGAGGCGAGAATCGTTGCAAGGAGCCTGAGACCCGATCCTACGCTGCTCGCCCAGATGCCACGTTCTTAAGTGCATCAATCCAGCTAGAAGATGCCAATTGGCGCCTCTATGCCCCGATCTGGAGCCGGAGCGGTGGGCAAAACCGGCGAGGGGGCGGTGCGATAGGGAAAAATAGCATAGCCTCACAACCTCGCCTCGATTCGAAGTGGCACACCTCTCACTCATTTACTCGTTGAACTCATATGATCAATAGATTGCTAATTTTTTTCATGTGCGACTTTTCATCTTAGATTTACAACTTACACTCTCTACAATAAAGTCTTAGTATTTAATCAGTGTATAAGTTATTATCTTTAACTTTTATAATAATTGTAATCCCATATTACAAGTATTCTTTTATTGTATATAAAAAATTATAACCATAAGCTATAAATATAGTATAAGTATCATTAAACTTTAAAATATTCATCGATAAGTGTTTCCAAAAAAACAATCGGTATAGTAGTTATCTGTCGGCAAATCAATAAAATAGAGATTGTGGTCCTGATCAAGTTTTAAAATTTAAATCCTTGTTCGGAATTACACTAAATTAGTTCTTACTTTCAATATCCAAATTTAATTCAGCTTTATAGTTCTTCACCATCGCCGAGTTGCGGGTTTTTTTTTTTCCTAAGAGATGATTATATATTCGGTTATATGTGTGTGAAATCCGGTTAAATTAGCTTTATGTTTGTTAGTAAAACTAAAATCATGTCCTAAAATATCATCTTAAATAGGGATAATAACGGTTAATGTACCTAAAATTTAAGTCAATGGAAAAGCGGATGAAGCTAAAATTGAAACAATATCGACATAAGTGATGTCTCTCATCCAAGATATTACAGACATGGGTTGATCAGAAATTCCGCCCAAGATATTAAAATAGATGTTTCTCAAATGCCACTTGGCGTCCAATTACCTGATAATATATATATATAAAATATTATTCTAATAATCAATGCACAATCCACATGTAACCAAAAAATAAGTCAAGCAATTTTAACCAAAAAATAATAATAATAAGTCAAGCAAGCGAATCTTTTTTAATTAATTTTTTGGGTTTATGATTTTTTTTTTTAAAGTAGCACTATTGGTTAGATTACATAATATATTCAAATAAGACATATATATTTACTGAATTTACATATCATTAAGATTGAATTAAAAAGGAGATATGGTGTGGAATTACTATAGTCCAAATTAATGAATACGTATCAAGTTCATAAGTGGTAATTTAAGCGAGAGTTTATATGACATATTGGTGATTGTTGTGGGCGGAAACTGCTTGTTCAACAATCATGGCGTTACACATGGTAACACTGTTTTTAGAGTATTTTTCGGTGAGCAAATATAGGCCGTGCGCTTCCGATAATATCGTATGTGAATAATAATAATAATAATAATAATAATAATAATAAGTTTAGAAGAGATGAAGACGAAATAAAATGGCGAAATTAGTTATGAAAAATGCATTTCTATCGCTCCATTCCTCTGTAAAAAAAAATAATTGTTAGAGAAAACCAAGTAAAGGCTTAGAATTTCATTTTAAACAAAAATGGTTGGATTTGAAAGAGAGGATGTTCTTGTGATTCGAGAATGTCATCTTTCTAGGGTGAAAGACTTAGTACTTGTCTTGATTGACTATCTTTGGCTTTTATGAGTGATATCATATGCTATTTATAGGTAGGGATTTGGCCTCATAATGGGCTATGATAACAAGGTGTTAATCAAATCCTACTTCGTTGGTCCCCTCAGAATCTGTTAGGGTGACATGGACGTGTGCAGAGTCTTGTTATTCTTGATGAGACATTCTTCATTTAGGCGAGTTGATGTTGTTGTTTGGTCGGGACTTGGACGGGAGGCTCTTACCTAGACGACTAGGTAGATTGGCCCATCCCATTTTGCGCAAGATGTCCTTTATTCGGCTCCAGCTAAGTCTTCACATGATTGTGTCTTCTTTCAACCAGGTTGGAGCGGGTCATTGAGTCTTTGATTTGGATGGTCCTCTGTTTAAACTGGCCTCCTCCTGAATTCACGAAGGATCTTCTTCTCTCTGACCCCCTATCTCTCTTGCTCCCCCCTTTAGGCCTAAGATATGCGCGTGCGGGATCATTGGGTATTAAGAACCAAATTCGACCCCAACGTGATCTAAACTTTGGACATGTCTAAAAGTTGAAGGGCTATATGAAAAATATACATATACCTTTAAGAAAGGTTCGACTTTTCCACGATTATCTTCGATAATCTTCGATTATCCGTCTTGCCGGTAGTTATCGGTAAGACGGCCATGCCAGTACTTTTCCACGATTTTTGCCAAAAATCGGCAAACATCTTAAAAATAACAAGTAGTTTCAAGAAATTTTGCACTTTTCGATGATTTTATTTACACATGTGAGAGTGAGACTATATTTTATTAACCTATGTTTAAGTATGAAAGGATTTTATTTTTGGCATTTTTAATGTTTTATCAACATTATAAACTTAGTAAATATATTCTTAAAAATATTTTAGTGATTTTTCATCGATAATCCTCGATAAGTGTCGATAATCCGTCGATAATCATCGAAAAGATCGGTAATCGGTAAGCTACAATATTATTAGTTTTCTGTCGATAATCCAGTAAGTTATCGATTAATTCGTCAATAACGGCAATCGATTTATCGGCAAGTTCGGTAAGTTGAACGTTGCTTTTAAGCCATTGGCAATGTTCAAAGGCAGAGCTATGTGGTGCCTAGTGTACGTCCGGGCACTACCTAAAAACGTGAAAAATATTAAAGTAATAGTGTTTGAGTAAAAAATAAATAAATTATATATCATTATAATATTTTATTAGCCCAAATATGAGGTCATAGAGCATTCAGCCCAATTGACAAAAGTGTTTTTTCCAAAAGAGAGGACTTGAGTTCAACTCTTGGGCTAGTCATAGTTTTTGTTTATTTTTCTTTCTAAGTTTTAAGTTTTTTTTTTGTTTATATAGGTGCATTTTATACTCACTTATTATATTATTAAAAATATGATATTTACTATTTATTATATGGATACGTTATTATGCATAAAAATATAGATAAAAAATTTCTTTACATATATATATGTTGCAATGTTATTATTGATTGTTGTTAATTGTATGCTTACTTTTTTTATAATTTTTTTTTATAAGGCACCACCTGAATTGAAATCCTGGCTCCGCCACTGGCAATGTTTGCCGACTTTGAAACGACACTCTTTGCCCCCTCCAAACCCTGCATTATTCATATCCACTAATTTACTCATTATTTTAATAATTAGGGACAGATAAAAATAGGGACCGCTATGGAGAGGAGACGCGTACACTGACAATGACATGCCCATTATTATATGTTTTCCTTTCATCTTCACATATATAATTGTCCTCTCTCTTTATACATTTAATTATATGCACAAACCCTAGATGATCATGTCTTCTTCTTTTAGTTCTTGACCATAAGAATCTCAAGTCGCCTCCTCATTTCCATTAGCCTAAGGCCCTAAACCAATACATATATAGTATAAGCTATGAAGAAACCTCCTTATCTTCTTCTTTTTTTCCCTTCTGAAAAGACATCATTTATCACGATCTAATCTGTTCGACATTCATGGTGCATTTTTTGCAACCAAACAAACCCTAGCTAACCCTCGTGATAGAGACTTTGGATCTTATTAGTTATTACCATTGTTCATAATTAGTGTAATAGTATTAAGAAAAAGACATAAAATAACAGTACTACTATACTACTGTATACCACTGAATACTGATCATCTACTCAATCAGCATTGGCTTTATTACAAACAAGCATACCCTAGCTAAGACTGTTAAGTCATGCACATGTGTAGTCCTCACGTTATATATATATATATATATATATATATATATATATATATATATATATATTTCTCTCTTGCTCTTTGTGCCCATTCAAAGGCAAGCTCTACTTAGCTAGGGCATGAGTAGATGCATAGGTCAATGTTGAATTCACTACCACTTCACTTCTGTTGCTCTGAAAAGATGATGATTAAGCCATGAATTATCAACATAATAAAGAAAGGCAAGCTTTGAAGTTGAACTCACACTGTCAAATTTCTCAGTTGGCAAAGCAAACAGTGCTCTTCAACCTCTCACCTGGGAATTACTAGTTTTGGAGTATTTTCAAACACAAGAAAAAACTCTCATTTTTGTATACCTATACCCAGATTGTTAAACCCTAATTCCTTATAACCTCCCTTCTTCTTTTTTTTCTCTCTCTTCAGTTGGTGTGTGTTTGTTTGTAAGTTCATTTCAATTTTTACTGTTTGTTTCCTTTTCCTCTATCTTCTTGATCACTATAAAGTACTTAATTAGTACCCCACATGTTGAACTCTTATCAACTCAAAAGATATTTCCCTATAGGAGCAATATTGACCATACTTTCTCACTAGCCAACCAAAACCTGAGCATTAATGTTCATGAAACCAACACCACCACCTTCCAAATTGATCATTATGATCAAAACCCTATCATGATATCATCACACCATGATCAATGTTATCATCATCACCGCCAACAAAAAGATTCTTCACCTCATTCGCACAATACTATTCCGCCAATCTTCGAAGACGACGGAGTGATCTTGAGTCACTTGCTCTCCCAACAGCAACTCTTGTCGAGTAACATCGTTGGTTATTCTCAAGCTCTCCCCGACGAAATCAGCCCCGTCGTTACGAACGCCTTACCGGAAGTTTCAGATCTTGGCTCTGCAAGGGCGCACGATGATCATCGCAAGCCGATGAAAGGACAGTGCTCGAAGAAGCAAAGAGAGAAACCTGTCCCGCGGAAGAGGACAACGGGGAAGAAGGACAGGCACAGCAAAATCTCCACTGCGCAGGGCCTGAGGGATCGAAGGATGAGGCTTTCTCTGCAGATTGCCCGGAGATTCTTCGATCTCCAAGACATGTTGGGCTTCGACAAGGCGAGCAGAACCATCGAGTGGCTCTTTGCAAAGTCCAAAACCGCCGTTAAAGAGCTCAAGGATTCGTTTCTTGTAAGCTCTGCGAATTCAACATCAGAAAGCGAAGTTATGGCGAGAATCATGGAGAACATTGGCCCTGAAAATGACGACGAAGAGTGCCAATTCGCCACGAGTGTGCCTAAAGATGGGAAAAAGATGAGAAAAATTTACAAAGTTGTAGCGAGGGAATCGAGGGATAAGGCGAGGGCAAGAGCGAGAGAGAGAACGAAAGAGAAAATGCTTGAGAAAATGAAGCAAGTTAGTCGAAGCACCGTTACGAGTGTAACGATCTCTGAAGCAGAAAATCACAGTACTGAGTTGAAAGGTGAAGAGGAAATTACTTGTCATTCTGATCTGAAAATGGCGGATCCAAGGTTCGGTCAAACCGACCTGATCAATCAGTTGGGGCTAGAATATCACTCATCTGTTCATGGGGCAAATTTCGAAGAAGATGGTCTAGTGCTTTGTGAGAGCTGGGACTTCATCACAGCCCCAAAGGCCCAATACCCTAGCTCACTTTGCATGTCAGCCTCAAGTGCCCAAAACCCTAACTCAGTTCTCATGGAGATCAAAAACCCTAATCCCATTTTCAGCATGCCTTCCTCAGGTTCTCTCGAGATCGATCATGGTGAGCATACCTCGGCCACCGATCTCCTCGCCGGCTCCGACATCTTTCGCAGCCTTAACTTCTAGAATACTAGAAGTGTCACATGAGCAAGAATCTTCCTGTTTTCTCGTAAGATGAAAAGTCTAGAATGTTATTTTTTTATGTTTTTGTCTTTGTTACTACTAGATTTCAAAGCTGTTTTAAAAATCATCATTAATTAATGCGTTTCTGATTATTGATCCATCTCTCGGAATTACATGTTATTATTGATTGAATCGAGTCATATACATATTTTATCATGAACAAGACAAGTTGAAGAGCCATTTTAAGTTCCTAGATTTGATAGATTAGCTATATATATATAACTAAACTAAGTGACTTATATGCAGAGAAATATTACTCAAACAAGATTAATTATTTATCAACATAATCTAAGAGATTGAGTCAATTGATTTTGAACTAGAATCCCCTTATAGCCACAACTTCACACGCCTGAGGCATGCTACATAGTTTCAGAGTATATTTTCTTTAGTTTTGCGGAAATGTAGTATATTTATGTCACTGATCAGTGCCTGAGGAAAAATTTGTCAGCATGTTGAAGTCAATTTAAATGTTTAGTGCTCGAAGTTAATGTGATTATTACGACATATCAACTTGTTGTATCATATATATCTATCTATATATATATATATACGCTAAAGTTTTGAAGGGTCTTACTTCATTAACTAAACTGAACAAAAAGTGACCATTTACCGCGATCTAGGGTGTGATTTGACACAAAATGATGTTTGAAGCTGTGCTTTCTATGTTCACTACTAAAATGAGCTGGTATATATATGATCTCTTTCAATGTTGCTATATATATGCAATAGTTTTTGTTGGTATAATCAAGTATAAATTATCTATAGGATTCTAAACTTTCAGATGTGAAGTATTATACATTTAAATTTTCAGATATGATCAGACAATAAGAAACTTTTGAAGCTAAACTTAATAGTTAAATTATATGTAGTTTTATTCCAGTCTTTTCTTGTAACAAGAATATTCCAGAGACAGATAACTGAAGCCATATATATACAATACATATACATGTTGCATGAACATAAATATACATTAACTACATGCATGAGAAGTGACCGAACTATTGAAATTAAATTATGAGTTATTATTGTACTTAAAGCACGAAATTGAATAAATAATACTGAGCAGAATATATACTTTTGTAAGCCTTTTTCCAGTCGTTATGGACATTTATTTTTTGGTAAATAATAGTATTTATATATCCATAATATGTACTATACTCGTCGTCATATTGTATATATTAGTAGTATCATCAATGATAATGATCCTTAATGCATCAAATATTCTGACTGCTGCACATCAAATATTATTATACCTTTTATGTTCAACTATGCACCTTATCATCAGTTCATAGCTCTTTGTTGTAGCTATAATTAGTAGTCAAACACTGACTAATTATAATCTCAAAAAGAAAAATAATCTACTGAATCCAAATCTAGTTATATAGTTATAACTTCACCCACCTGTATTTGGAAAGTTATAAGAAATATATTCTTTTTCACAATAATAAAAAGTCCCTACATAGTACATACATAGTTCAAGTTTAAATATGTATAGTCGATTGCTAGGATAGTCTAGTGGTAGTTTCATGGAGGTTGTGGGTTCGATCCCCACTGCAGCAAAACTGCTTTAAATTTTTTTTTAAATATGTATGAAGATTAAATTCAATCTAGTTTCGCATGTATATATATATATATATGAAGAATTTAATATTTGCCTCAAAACTTTTTTTTTCTTTCCCAAAACACTTGCTCATAACTTCACACCAAAATAATAGTCGCACTCTAATATAATTTCAGCTCTAAGTTTTAAATCTATAAATGTCATACCCAAATGATAAATGCTATATATGAGAAAGTTGTGATAGGTCGTGATGTGCCGTATTTTTTCCAAAAAAAATAGCCGGGAAGTCTTTAGAACAACCCTTTTTAAGAAAATTTCAGACTATTTTTCATCGAATTACATGCTTCATTTGCAAAAGGTTAAAACTAAGAAAATTGTAGATTTTTTAATGAGATATGAATTGAATTTCAAGTTTTTTTTCCTCCATTATATTATATATTTGTGAAAACTTATAAAACTAAAGTTGTAAAAGTTCGTTTTATCTTTTGGAATGACAATTGAAGTCATATAATCGATGTGTAATGTCTAAAATACAAGCGGTACGCGTTCACGAAATCCAATTGGCCTGAATAATATGGTGAAACATCTAAAAGAACACGGTACAGGGATATTCGAATTATATATTTCCAATATCGAAGTTAATACTTTTGATAGTTTTGGCATACCGTCTGACTGATATTCTATATCGGAGTTACTGATTCGATCAGAGTTTGTAGACGTTTGTAATCTTCATTCATGAAACGACTAACTTATTTCATGTTCAAATTGTACGTTTGAACTAAGTTTATATAAATATCAATGTCGCTATATAACTATAATTATAATTCTATGCACAGAGCCTTTAGATGGATGAAAAATGCCTAAGTTCCAACAAGAGACTTGTCTTTGTCACTGTGTCTGTACTAGTACAATTGTTATCTATAAAGTTCCAATGGTCATATTGAGAAGAAAACACTGATTGAGACAGAAAGTTTAAATTTTTTGAACAATTTGGGGGAAACTGAAATTAGAATAAAACTTGAAATTTTGCAAAAATAACACTCGAAATAGATGAAAAAGATCTTACCAGTTTCAACTTCTTAAAGTTTCCTTGTAAGATCTTTCATGAAAATCCCACAAAGGAAAAAAAAAATCATGGAAATTAAAACGAAAAAGAAAAAGTTGGGCTAAAATCAGACAGGTGGTAATAACTTAAAACTAGGTTAAGCATTTAAAATCAAATTAGAATAGATCTGTTCTAGAGCCAAAATTTCACATTGAGACAAAAGTGAGACACTTGTTCCTTTAAACGGGAGAGAGAAAAAAGAAATCTTACAAAATGCGACTATATATTTCGATTTCTAGTTTCGAAATGGAAACAATCAAATGAGACCTTAATAATTCTTGAAAGAACTCTCAGTCTCAACAGTTTATACATTTTTTTATATTGATATCTTCTATTCTATTTTGTTTTCTTTGGAGTTAAATACACTTTATAATTAATTAGATAAAGAAAACAGACAGGTATGCTTAACATATGTTGATGACTAGAGAAAATAACTAATATTCACGCAAGACAGAATTGCTATAGAAAGATGCTAATAAATTAATAATAAGCTTTTTAAACCGATCATATATATATATATATATATTATATATATGATCTACTTACAAGAAAGAGTGCTTTCTTGGAGATTCTATTTTCCCCGGCGATTGCTCCAAATTATACAAAGCCTTCTCTCTGAAGAAAAAGAAAAAGAAGAAGAAGTAGAAGCAGTTTATAGCTTCATGTATTGTATATGCCTACAACATCTGGTAAAAATACCATCTTTACATGTTCGGGAGAAAGAAACCATTATACATAGACGTTTATATCCTTAACCACATAATGATATAATATATATAATATATGTATATATAACCTGCTTAAAATAAGAAGTAAGAACCTTTTGATTCACTGCAAGTAAAATGACCGATCTGTATCATTTAACCACGTAGCAGTGAGAGAACCAAAAAAATATGTCTCCTCTCTCAATACCTACGTATAAATTAAGGATATTTCCGGCAAAAATACTTCCATGTTATAAAGCATATGATTTATGCTGTCAAAATGTTTTTGTAAGAATTTCCAATGATATAAATTTTTGTAAGAGTAATTAAGTCATTTCATTCACTCTCTACTGTTAAGGTCGACGTGGCGAAACATTATTTATCAACGGTTTCTCTTATTTTGACCATGCGGCGGCATGTGTGACCTATAATACTTGAATTCTCACATTCCAGAACATGTTTTCGCTACCACGCAAGAACTAGGTGTTCATTGCTAACTCGTTGAAGTTCTTGTGGCTAATACACATTCAAAAAGAAGAAGAAAAATAAAGTGGACGATTCATATGTTGCCACATGAAACTTAACAATTTTGAGTTCACGAAAATATATGTTGCCACATGAAACTTTACAATTTTGAGCTCAAAAAATATGTTAAATCACTTTTATCAAGATTTTTAATATTATTAAAAATTTTGCCAAAAAAATAAAAATAAAAATTGCTTTCTCATATGTAATACGTGAATGACTTGGTGGATGGTAGTGGGAGAGTGTAGACCTTCCTAAAATGTATATGGACACTATGTAATTATATATACATATATACATAATATAGCTTCTGTGAGTAGGAGCTTAAGAGCTTATGTTACTCGTTTTATGTCATGATCAATGCTCTTTCTTGTGTGTGTATATATATATATATATATATATATATATATATATATATATATATATATATATCCTATTCCCGAACGTCTTCGAAACCTGTACCTAATTCACAAGAAATATTTTCAAGGTACTAAGCTAACAACGATTTTTATTTTTCAAAGAATTGACAAAAGTAGTAAGTACCCTTTCGCAAAATTTACTTAATTATTTAAAAAATTTAATTCATATATATAGTCTAAGAATCTCGGATAACTCTTATATATTCATGTATAAAAATGTTTATTATTTATAGAGCTAGTAGCGTGGTCAAAGTTGAAATTGAAACTCATATATATTAAGAAGAGTGTGAAGAAAAGTAATAGATAAAACACAAAATATTTTTTAATCGTATTTGGAACTGACAGATTGTAAGTCTCTATGAGAATGTTAACATTCTGTATACATCCAAATAAAAAACATGTTTATTGTATTACATTAATTCCCATCACAGACAGTTTTGGTTAAGTTAAAAAAAAAAACAAGAACATCAGAGAAAAAAAAGGAATGACCGAATGAGTAATCATTTTATTCTGCTCAGCAAAGTACTAGCTACTCCATAAACATTTTAGGAAAGTTTAAGTGTTACTCGTTATTTTTTCATGACCACGTATGAACAGTACTGATTCCAAAATAATTGTCAAATCTTTGCGTTATTAATAAACAAAATATCGGTATAAATTCTCAAAGTTATTCAAATTTAAGAAAGAAGTCCTCAAACTTAATGAATTAAGGTGTTTTATGAATGAGAAATTGCTCCTAATAGCCAAATACAAAAGTTTAATTAGCAAAATATTCAACTTTTACTTTATATTTGTAAAATAGCCAATCTGTACGAGTTGACATTTTAATATCAGTTTTTATTCCTATTATACCCTTTTGATTATCCTTTCTTTATACGCTTAAAATTCTAACGAATAAACGGTTAATATACTAAAAATATGCGGTTAAAAAATTGTTCCATGAATCGTGGAATATCTTGATTTAATTTTAAAAAATTAAATAGGAAATATCCTTAATTTTAGTCACGTATAAAAGTTGTAACTACTTTGATATCAATATTGATATTATTTTTTAAATATTAAACGTGATATAATGCCCATTAACATGGAAAATATTTTGTAAATATAAATATAATCTTTAGAAAATACGTTTGATAAGTATAATCCACTTGTATTACCAATTATATATGTATATAAACAAGTATTAACAGTTTATGAATGTATATAAAAAAGTATTACCAGTTTATAGGTTAACAAGCTTCATATATATGTTCACAATTTATGCATTATGATGTTATTACCGCATATAGATGTATTAACTGTTAATATTAAAATTCAAATTTTAATAGTGAAAAGGTATTTCGTTAATTGTAATTGGATATTAAAATCAGAATATATAAATGTGATAATTAAGGGTATATAAGTCATTTTAGAGTCATTTGTTGGAAATCGGTGGTATCAAGCCGACTTCCTTACCATGATAATAGCCTCCGGGCCGTCCCGGTAACATTTCAAAATTCATTTTAAAGCGGAAATCTTGTTATCGGACCGACGACACGGATATCGGGTAACAATCAAAACGAGATCTGATAAATATTTCGAATTTAATATTTTCATATTCATTAATAATAATCTAGTCGAACAAGAAATAAATAGAAAGCAGTAAATGGTCGCATTTATTTACCCAATGCATAAGGCCGTACCCCAGTTGACGATTCCGGCTGCGCGTTCTGACTTGGGCAGGGCTCCGCCGGGGCTGAGGGAAACTCCCGTGATCTTCTGGGATATTCTCCTGGATTCCTCGCTACCGAAGCGTGGGCTTCGCTGGCAGGACTCCGTCGCAAAATTTAACTGAAGGTTCTTTAAAAGCTACCGGAGAAAAATATCTCCTAAGCCGAACCAGAAAAGAGATCAGAAGCAGAAAACTCGCAGACCCTAGAGAGAGAGGGAGAGCTCGAGTTTTTGCTCTGGGGAGAGGTGTGTTAAATGTGTAGAATGAGCTTCCTATTTATAGGCTCAAGCTGTAACCGATTTGGAGATTTTCCCTCCCATTATTCGAATTCTTTTAATTAAATATAAATAATTATTTCAATCCAATGATCCAGATTCAATCTCATCTAGATCCAATGGATGTAGTTAATCAGGGATTTAATTATTTGAATAATATAAGATAAGATTAAAATATTTAATCTTATCATCATATTATATATTTTCGAATTATATTATATATATATATATATATTCAAATTCGAATTTGTTAATGATTATCTAGATCCATAGTTAAAATTAAATCTTAAACCAATCCAATGGATCAAATCAATTAGGGATAAAGTCAAATACCTTAGGGTTTTACAAAACCCTAATTCGAACTTTTATCTCATGTTTATTCGAATTTTAATATCATATATATAATGTTAATTGATTTCTAATCCGGCGGTTTAAAGATAAGATCTCAAAACCGATCCAACGGACATAATTAACTAAGCAAATTCGAAATACCTAAACTTGGTCACCAAGTTTCAATTTCGAATTACATTAGGGTTTGAATCAATTATCTCAATCCAATGGTTGATACTAAATCATGACCGATCCAATGGATTAAATTGATTTTAGGGTTTTTGCTATTATACCAAACTTCAGGTATTTATGCCACAAAAATAAAATCTTCAAAATTGGTTATTCGAATTTATCTAGGGTTTGTTATCTCCAAACCCTAACTCGAAATACACATTAAATAATACATGAATATACATTATTTATTTATTAATATAAATCCTTTAATTATTAATTAATTATTAATAAGATATTAATAATTAAATTCAAATAATCAAATTATATTAATAAACCCTGATCTCTTTATCACACATTAAATGTCATGGTGCAACACCATCATTTAAATTCGTGACATGTGATTTAATTTCATAGTTTATCGAACCGAGTCATAAACTTAGAAAATCCATAAATCACAAACCGTAAGTCAGAATGACCTTGTTCAAAAAGCAAAGTTGCTTAGAATTTAATTTAGAACAACATGGTGCTGTTCGAAAATCTAAATTCTAACTTTCTTTTTATCAGTTACTTTCGTGTACCAAAATATGATACTTTTGCCACGCAAACGATAAAACTATCTGACGTCTGACACAGACTTGTCAGTTTTATAAGTCGAGCCAAATGATTAAACATTATCCATAATGTATTTTAATCACGTAAGTATCATCCGTTACGGAGCTATCCTGGGGACCAAGGACCCGTATCACTTAAGCTCCAACGAACTGCTAGTTGTTCGTCAAACCTCGAAGTGATTCCACTATAGACCCGATGCTGCACTCTTTAGTGATACGGTATATATTATTCCCTCATATACAGCAGGCTTTCCATTAGATTCAATCAAATACCGATTATTGTCCTTTCAGTTGATGACCCACACATGAGCAGGCGGTTTATACCGTAATGCCCCTCAATGCATTTTCATCCTTGACTCAGCCAGTAATATTATGAGTAACCCACTTATGGTTTCGATTCATAAGTTGCGCACGGGTACCTCTCACTTCTCACCACTGACAATCAAGGGAATCATCATGACTCTGAAGAGAGCTATGTGATGCCCATATCTATGATCAAGCAATCCTTACTACTGACTATCATGTTCCCAAAATAATAGTGTTGGGAACAGCGGTAATGTCTTGTGTTCTTTAACGGTTAAATCAAAGAACAATCAAGCCAGCAGCTTGGACTCATGACCACTCAGGAAGAACTAATATACATTTGATCATCATTTTGCGACTCAACTACAAGTTGTCAGTGACGGTCTTATATGACAACTTCTCGAGTTTAAGTCAGGTCCAGTCCAGTATGAAGACGCTTCATACTTAATGCACTTCTAGTGAGTGTTGACACACACAAAATCCAGAATAGGATTGTCACTTCAGTCACATTAATGACCTTACCGATTAATGGGCTCCCACCCAGTTAATCAGGTCACGGACATTTTAAGTTCATTTATTATGTTTATTAATTCTTCCTCGCATGACTCCTTTGTGATAATAATAACATAATTGCATCATTTATGAACTAAGGAATCAAACATTCTATTTTACTCTACAGAAAATATAATAAGATTAACATAATAAGTACCATCTTTATTCAACGACTTGTCATAATCTTTTACAAATGGATAAATATCTTGTTTAAGGACACACATGTCCAACATCATTAACATGGTTAATTGGATATGCTTAAATATAAACCTAAAATTGGCTATTTAGCAAATATCAACTTTTTATTTAGTTATTACGCTATAATGCCCTTTATCAATAATAAAAAGATTAATGGTTGAAATGTGAAGTCTTGATTTTTTTTTCCTATAAACACCTAGATCTATGTCCGAATTGTACGGCCATTATAAATATTACAGAAGGGAAACTTGCAAAAATGTCTCAAAAAAACATCATAATTCAACTTTTAAACCCATATTAAAAAATACATAATTCTAAACTTTGCCCAATTTAGGACATTTTTACCCCTGATTAACATTGGGGAGGTTGTATGATCAACATTCTTGGGACAGTTTCTTATGATCCTTGGGACGGTAATTTGAATTTAGGAGACAGTTTTAGATAATTTAGGGACAAATTTCTAGGCAATTTTGTGGGAAATTGTATGAGTAACATTCTTGGGACAATTTTTTCATATTTTGTGGACAGTAATTTGGATTTTTGTGGACATTTTTTGGTAATTTAGGGACAATTTAGTGGTTAAATAATCAGGAGTAAAACTGCCTTAAATTAGACAAAGTTTAGAATTATGTATTTTTTTTAATATGAGTTTAAAAGTTGAATTATGATATTTTTTAGCCTTTTTTGCAAGTTTCCCTTACATAAATGTCTACAACTTTCTAGTTCAAAAATGTTTGGAAAAAATCTTTTAAGATGATGAAAAATGGTCCAAAACATAATTTTTTTTAAGAAATTAATATCTACTATTACTTTTCGGTCTGTTTTTTTCGTTTATCTTAAATAATTAAAAAAAAAAAAAACTTATAACTACAAAGATATAGATATTTCCTTTATCTTCAAAACCAAATCTGATCTGTACAATTTAGACGAACTTATGAGTGAAATACCAAGTATTTTTCTTCTACTTAAGGAGTGCCTAATTTAGTTTTGATAATAACTCGATCATTTTTTATTTCTTCTAAATTTTATGATATAGCTTTATAATAAATAAAATATCTACATCTTTATAGTTAAGATTTTTTCTAAAGTGTATTTTAAGTTTATGCAAAGGCGACCGAAAGGCAATAATGGATATAAATTTAGCTTTTTAAAATGAGGTTTTAGGGATAATGACAGCAAAAAATACTTAAATTTTGGTTAAAGAATCTATTGTGTATCTAAAATTTTGAAAATGTGGCAAAAATACCCAAAGTCACTTTTTGGGAGTTGACCACTCCATTCTCGTAACGCCGTTAACCTACCTGTTAGCTCTGGCTACGTGGACAAACGTGGCTTGCTGACATAACAATTTTTGCCACGTGAGCGAGCCCACATCAGCCTCGTTTATGATAAAACAACGAATTACACCCCTAATGAATACTATTTAATACATCTAATTAAACCCCTAATGATTACACTTAACCAAACAGATTTGTCCACGTGGCCAGAGTTAACGTGTAAGTTAACGACGTTACGATAAGAGTGATCAACTCTCTAAATGAGACTTAAGGTATTTCTGCCACTACTTTTAAATATTAGGCACGCGAAAAGTTCTTTGACCAAACTTTGAGTATTTTTATCGTCATTAACCCTAATATTTTATATACTGAAAACTGGTATCCTTTATGGTAAGATGAGAGTTGAATTCGCGTACAATTTTAATATAATGAGTAATTTACACTAACAATATATATATATATATATATATATATATATATTTACATGTTTTAACAATATAAAAAAATAATTTAGCTATTATCGTTTACCATTATTTATGTTTCCACAAAACCCTATACACAAGCTATATACATATATTTATATATATATATGGATTAATCCCGGCAAAAATACTAATACTTTCAAATAACGGACCAATAAATATCAATTCTTTTTTTTGCCCGGACAAAGTTCTAATTCTTTAGTTTTGTATCCCTATAGGTACCTCCTTAAAAAAAATTGTCATCCAACGTTACTCACGCCACGTAAAAGTTTTGGTTTAGTATTCCAATGCTTTTTTTACCCGAATAAAGTTCAAATTCTCTTGTTTTGTCTCCTCATATCACTTTCGTGAAAATTTCAAACCATGGATTATGTCGATTTCGGCGTTGAATTAAAAAGTAATTTTTCTCCCTTTTAAGTACATATCCATGATTATATTTGCTCGTCCAACTTTCCGATGGCTAATTTACTCCGGAAATGTGGATCTAAATTTTGTAACGGTGGCATGATTAACAACGGAGGACGATTTTTTTTTCGGAGGTACCAATAGGGACACAAAACTAAAGAATTGGAACTTTGTCCGGGCAATAAAATGAATTGGTATTTATTGGTCCACTTTTTGATAGTATTGGTACTTTTGCCGGGATTAACCCTAAAAAATAATTTAGCTATAAAAAATAAAAATAAAAATTTAGTTATTATCGTTTACTATTATTTACGTTTCCACAAAACCCTATACACAAGCTATATATATATATAATTTATATATCCGATTAAGACCAAAAGAATATTGTATTTCTATAGCTATTGGGAATCCGTAGAATAATAGCTCAAGTTGTGCAAGGAAACAAATACTCTTCTGAAACCAAATCCTCTTTGAGCAACATAACTATTAAATAATTCAATATAGAATCACTAGCTATCTGAATCTTTGATATCTCACTCAGACACGAGAGACTTCAACATGGTTTTGTTTTTTTTCATTAATTATTTACTAAACACAAGAAACATATTAAAGTTGTAAAGTTAGGTACTTGTGCATAGTTGACATTAATTAATCGGTCAAATGCGCCAAAGTACTTAAAGTTTACTTTTTTTGTGATTATGTACCTAATTTTTTTTTTGGTAGCTAATGTATGTAAAGTTTATTCTGTTAAGTAATTATGTTTCATTCGTCAATTTTTCAATATCGACGTTAACGAGAGCCTAAGTGCCATGTATGCTGCCACATAGGAAACCAAAAAAATAAGTTAATAAATAAACAAAGTCAGCCATTAATCTCAAAACGTACCAGCGGAACTTCAACCCCAACATCACCGGTGAGTCGACGAGCCCACGCTCCAGCGCATCTCGATGCCGCGCTGCGGCAGCGTTGATGTCGTCAATGGCACGTCCACGATGAACTCGGGCAAGGTGGCATCGCACAACACCTCGGCCCACACGCACTTCCACACCGTCGGGCACTTCTTGTTCTTCCCCGGGAGACCGGTGTGGCCTGTGTGGCAGCGCGACCTCACGTACTCAATCGCGTCGGAGAACCAGCTATCGAGCGAAGTGCAAGCCGTTTTCACGCAGGCGTTTGGGCGGGGGGCAAGCGTCACGCCGTTGACTTTCACCCTCAGGCCATCTCCAACCGATCACTCTATTGTTCACTCTATTTCTCACTCTATTTCTCAGTGAACAGTAAATCATCTCCAACCGAACTATATTTCTCACTCTATTTTCATTCTCTTTATATCATATTTACACACATACCCTTATATTTATTTCCTGATTCATAATTAGATCAACTTATTCATAAAAATAAAAACCACTCACATTTATTAAAATAAAAATTACAACACACCACAAATAAAATAAAATTACAACACAAATAAAAGAAAAATACAATACAAACACAAACACAAAATAAAAGACACAACACAAATAATATAAAATTACAACAAAACACAACTATGCATCGGAATGACTATATTGTTCCCACAAGTGTTCAATCAATGCATTCCGAAGTTCGATGTGTGCATCTTTATCTCTTATTTGTCTATAGCGAGTAACAAATTGTTCGAATTGTGATTCGTCGTCCACCACCATTTCGACCTCCGCTGGTGGAGTTTCACTCGCAACTTCAATTGGAGCACTAAGATCACGTTCATCCTCTATTATCATGTTATGCATAATTATGCATGCAGACATTATATCTTTTAAGACGTCTTTTCTCCAAAATCTTGTTGGACCAGCCACAATTGCAAATCGTGATTGGAGAACTCCGAAGGCACGTTCTACGTCTTTTCTACAGGCTTCTTGCTTCATTGCAAAATACCTCTTTTTTGGGCCGCGGGGCTCTCGGATAGTTTGCACAACAGCTGACCATTTTGGATATGTACCATCAGCCAAATAATAACCCATATTATACTCTTTTCCTTGTATGACATAATGAGCGGGGGGAGCGATACCTTGAGTGAGATTGGAAAATAAGTGGGAAGACTCTAAGACATTGATATCATTGTTGCTTCCTGGCATGCCAAAATAAGCATGCCATATCCAAAGATCATAATCTGCTACCGCTTCTAGTATAATAGTAGGTTTTCCACTACGACCTGTGTATTATCCGGCCCATCCGGTAGGACAATTTTTCCACTTCCAGTGCATACAATCTAAACTTCCTAACATTCCTTGAAAACCACGTTGTTGACCAATGTGTAGAAGTCTAGCAATATCATTAGAGGTTGGTGATCTTAAATATTGCTCAGAAAATACCTCAACCATTGCCCGACAAAATTTCTTCAAGCTTTCAATCGTCGTTGACTCTCCGATTTTGACGTACTCGTCTGTGGCATCTGCCGGAACGCCGTATGCCAACATACGAAATGCAGCTGTTATCTTTTGAATGGGTGACAAACCAAGTTTGCCTGCACGATCCACCCGTTGCTCGAAGTAGTTGTCATGACCTTGAACAGCATCTTTTATGCGTAGGAATAATGAGCGAGACATCCGGTATCTCCGATGGAACGTGGCTTCATCATACATCGGGGTTTCTGAAAACTAATCATTGAATAGTCGACGATCTGCACTCACTCGATCACGGTTGATGAAAGCACGTCCTTGAACTGAGCCTCCCGCTCGCACAGAAACTGAGAGAATGTGTAGAGAATTCAGAATAAAATGAGTGTGTGTGTTAAAATTCATGATAGAATTGGTATTTTATAGGGGAAAAAATTAGTGATAAAGGTAAATATGGGTTGAGAAACGTGAGAATATTGTAAGTGAGTTGTCAAATCGCGTCAGAACGAGTTGATAAACGTGAGAATCTTGTAAGTGAATTGTCAAATCGCATCAGAGCGAGTTGATAAACATGAGAATCTTGTAAGTGAATTGTTAAATCGCGTCAGAACGAGTTGATAAACGTGATAATGTTATAAGTGAATTGTCAAATCGCGTAAGAACGGTTTGAAAAACGTGAGAATCTTGCTATAAATATTGTCTTCACAAGTTGTAATTTCACCACAACACTCACCTTACTAAAAAAATGTCTAGAGCTTCTAATTACTCTCGAGATGAAGACAAACTCCTTTGTCGGGTTTACATGGAGATTGCTCAAGATCCCATCATCGGTGTATATCAAACATCTGATCAGTTTTGGACTCGTGTTGCGGAAGCATACAACAACAAAAAAAGTCCTGATTCAGAGGAGCGTTCAACAAGATCCATCAACTGCCGTATTCAAGTGATTGAGAAAGCTACAAGGAAGATGCATGCATGCATAAGACAAATTGAGAGTAGACACCCAAGTGGTGCTTCAACTGAAGATATTGTGAGTATTATAGTTTTTTGAAGAAAGTATTATAGTTTATTGTTTTGTCACGATTAATTTTTATTTAACCAGTTTTTTTATCAGATTTCAGATGGATCAAGGAAAAGTATTGCTTTCAAAAGATGAAAAATTCAAGAAAGGTTGGAAGTTTGATCATGTGTGGAACATTATTAAAAATTTTGAAAAATTTCAAGATGGAGCCTCAAGTACAAGACAAACATCTCGAGGGTCATCTTGCCCACTAGAGTCAGAAAATCCAACTCCGGAATCTGCTAGACATCCATCTCCTCCTGAGCGGCCAATTGGGGTAAAGAAAGCTAAGTTAAAAAATAAATTAGATGATGGGCTATTGTCTAGAATTAGTGGTATTGAGGAAGGAAATAAAGAACTTCTTGAGCAATTGAAGAAGACAAGTGCAATGAGGCAACGCCACTTGGAATTAAAGGAAATCAAGGAAGAAAATAAAATATTGTTCCGGGATTTAAGTTCAATACCAGATCCACAATTACGTGCATATGTTCAAGCCGAACAAGCAAGAATTATGCAAAAGAGGCTTGAACAACAACAGTCCCACGCACCACCTCCAACTTTCGATTCATATTCTCAATATTTTACCAATCTAGGAGGATCTGGCACCAATCTTCCAGAATATTAGTCTATTGTAATTTTATTTTGTTGTATTGTGTGTTTTAAATTTTAATGTTTTTTTTCATTTCCTTGTTGATTTTCTATCAAATTGCTAATGTACTTGTGTTTGGTATTATTTCATTAGAACCGTTTTAATATTATAATTTTCTTGCAATGTGCATATATCATTGTTCATTTTAAATTATTATTGTCTTTTAAATTATACAAATTAATAAATGTTATATAACTTAAATAATTTAAGGGATAAATATGACATAATTATATATAGTATGGGTATTGGAATAAATTTTAGAATTTCGAAGGACTAAAAAAAATAAAAAAAAAAATTATAAAACAGTGAACAGTGCAGCGCTACAAATAGCGCTGCACTGTAGCACCACCTTATTCCACGCTACTTTGGCGTGAGTTATAAAGCTCCACTGGAGCTCTAACTTTAAAATAGCGCACGTTTTAGAGATCCACTGGACATGCTCTCAGCCAGGATTTTTCTTCCGCGGATATGAAGGCCGGGTTTTTCGTCGGTGATCACGGCGACGGGGTGCTGACGCTCGCGCACGCGTTCTCGCCCCTGAGCAGGCGGTTTCACCTTGATGGCGAGGAGAATTGGGTGATGGGCGGGGATATCACGGCGACGAGTATAACATCGGCGATCGATCTCGAGTCAGTAGTCATTCCATACGACATTAATTTCAACATGAAGAGCTTCGACTAGCTACACTTCGCCGCTATTAGCAACTCGTGAAGTTCTACAGTTAATGGTTGACTTTGTTTTTTGATTTGTTTAATTATTAACTTTTTTTGTTGTTGTTTTTTACGTGGCATCATACGTGCGACTTAAGCTCCCACTAACGTCAATGATGTTGAAAAATTGACGGATGAAACATAAATACTTAACAGAATAAACATTAGGTATATTAACTACCAAAAAAAAAGATTAAGAACATAATCACAAAAAAAAAGTAAATATTAAGTACTTTGGCCGCGTTTTACCCTTAATTAATATTCTTAAATTTGACACGATGTCTTTAGCTATTTGATGGAAGTTCCAAAATCCAAGAATTAAACTTACTAACGTTATGTTGTCTAAACAATTATAATTAATTCTGAAAACATTAGAAAACAATAAACCTAAATTGAAGACGACTAAAGTAACAATTCAAATTAATTTCACTCTTTTAAAGTGCAACAAATTCAAAACCATGTATTCCCCAACTGCCGCCCGGGCTCAGGCAGCCCACGCCCGGGTTTTGATGCTAGCAACCCATCTTCCCTAAAGACGCAAGAGTTCCATCACTTTTATCAATATACATTCACGCTAAACGCTATGATACAAGCTATTCTAGGTACTGAACACCAAAATCCGAATATCAAATAAATGCCCTTAGAGCTCTACAATGGTGGATTAACATATATCGTCAATCGAAAAGCTATGAGCGCCTTGAAATGACAGAAACGCCCTTGGGCTTGCTCGGAGCGGTCACAACATTCGACCAGGGCTTGAACTTCCCGGTTAGCAGTTTAGAGGCTGTTGAAGCGCTGATTTTTCTTCTCTTGGACTCCAGCTCGAGCCGCTTGGACGAAGCGGATGTACCCACAAATATTGAAGATGAATTGATGAGTGCTCGCTTGTCTTTCCGGTTCTTCTCGAACTTGGAAGAAAACTTTGTGTGCAAAGCGGCAGCTGAATCCTCCTTGGAAGCTGGAAGCAATCTGATGCCGAGACCCATTTTTTTAGAGGTGGCCTCTTCTTCGGCAACTCTTTTCTTTTGCCCCTGAAATTAATTTTTTAAAAAAATATTAAGTTGTGCGTCTTTACCCGTACCTTTTGAAGTAAGTTATGTACGAAAGAGAAAAAAAATGGTCAATTTTATGTTTGAGTAAAATACAAAAAACAGGGTACATGAGTCAGCCAACTATTCAGTGAATAAACTACATATAAGTATTAGTCAAGCCACATAACGTACTCGAAGTTTTGCACGGAGTGCCTTGTTAAGAGCGTAATCATCTGAATGTCGAGCATCCGAGACTCTCTGCAGGCGCACTAGCACTGGCTCGGCTTCTTTCTTCTTCTTCAAGTCTTGTTCTTGGTGTTCAAGCCGGTAAAATGGATCTGCAAGCTTTCCTTTCTCTGTATGATATAAAGAACGTCAAGTTAGAATGTTAGAGATCGTAAAATGTAAATCATCACAAAAGCATTTAAAATTTAATGTTTACTGCTCAGATTTTTACATACGAAAATACCCTAAATCATCACAAAAGCATTTAAAATATAATGTTTACTGCTCAGATTTTTACATACGAAAATACCCTCGAACGCTCAAGGAATCGTGCAGTAAAAACAAAACCTACCTTCCTCAGCAGGAAGTTCAAGAGTCTCTGCGTCCTCAACATCATACTCCTCGTGCTTCCGTGTGGCACCACTAACAACTATATACTCACAGTTCTTAGGGTCTGTCTGAATGACGATCTCTTGTCCACAGCAAGCAGATTTCATGGTAAAGCTCCATATCTGAGAAGAAAAAAGATGAATGTCAAACTTATATCGTAGAGAAAGCATAGAATAATACCGTAAACTCTATGATTAATGACTGAAATATCAAAAGTACCTTTGTGGAGTAGTAATTTCCCACTTGCTTTTTTTCAGCGTTAAATCTAACACCCTTGGCGATCATAGAATTGCATCCCCCACACCAAATATTGAACATCATCTCGAACCTGAATGCAAAAAGAAAGAAAGTAAGCAATCAAAAGACTATATCACCCCTGTTTTCAATCATCTAGAAGAATATTAGACCCCTGAAGCTGTCTCCAAAAGCCCAGCCTAGTACATGTTAAGTGCACCGAAAACCTTGTTACCAAAGACCCTGAAAACCAAATAATAGAGGTTTTCGGTCCAATAGGATCGTATTGGGTCTTCGGTTTGCATTTTCATAACCAACACCGAAGACTCTTTGGGACCGAATGCCCTATTTATTCTCTACTTGGGTTATTAGAATTTATTTAACCTATGATTATATATAGGACCTACAACAAGCAATCATGTAAAAAAATAGCTCGTTCTCTAATGAGTAAGGTAAATATTTTTATGCATTATTATAGATGAAAAAGAGAAAAGTAACATGGACGAAGATACAACTTTCAAATGAAAATTTTAAAAAAGCCGAATACCACACCTTTTTAAAAGTAAAACCGAGACAAAAAGTTATATAACACAAGGCTAATTTTAAGTATAAGTCAATATGTCGCGCATACCCAAGAATAAGAATAAGAAAAAAACTATCGGAAGTTCACCCCGAATGATAATCATATAGATATAGCATGACATTGCGCTTAATAAAAGACCCCCGATCATTACCTTATAACTAAAATTCCCTGGTCGATTTTTTTCGCCCTCTCCCTCAAAGCATGCTGACCATGGAACTTGTTCAAAGAGCCCTGAAAGCAAAACAGATGTAAGGACCAAACCAACCAACAATACAAGTCCATGAAATCTACAAATCAACATAAAGGAAGACCAAAGCAGACATACCTGTTTGGGTGTCCATTCCGGGGGGTAGTAAAAGTTGTCCGCTCTCGCAGCTGCCAGCGTCGACTGTCCAAACACGAGCAAGTTCAACGAAAATATTTGAAAAAGAAAAAACCCATAACAAAACCAGAAAAAACCAAGACATATAAACATTATTATTATATTTCACTCATATACTAAATTCAATAGCTATCAAGAAAATTCATGATGATATACGGGCAGCGAAAATACAACTAATTCCGAATTTGTCCCGAAAAAGAGAGAAAGAAATCTGATGTTATTGTGTATCAATAAAACTGATCCTGGTTAACAAGTGAGACTAAACTATCTATAATCAACCATCAGAAACTCCTACAAGAGTATAATCATCCTAAATTCCAAATTATTATGTAAATATATAAAGAAAACGATAATCAGTAGCCGAAGAGTTCTGTATCTTCAGGTTGATCGGCAACCCAAAATCAACCAACAAATATCAAGAAGGAACCGAATCGAACATAAATTCAAAGAAGAAACCCTAATTAACGAAATCGCAACGAGATTTGGGAGTACGTACCATCTTCAGGTATTGGAATTGATGCGATTGGGTTCAGGTGACTCAGATTAATCGTCAGATAGCTTCGGAAGAACAAAGGAACCAGAAATTCGTCGATACAATTACAATGATTTTCAATTTTTATATATAAATATTTTCCGCGAGAATATATCGATATTTTTTATTTTTTATTTATTTATTTATTTAAAAGATAGGTCGGCGTTTTATTAGCGAAATTGTAGACAAAACTGTGTCGTTTAGTTCCAGTTAATGTTGGGTTTCTTATGATAAGGGCCATTTTTTTGTTCTACTTGGTAGTATA
The DNA here is from genome assembly GCA_954871525.1 of Parietaria judaica. Lineage (NCBI taxonomy): Eukaryota > Viridiplantae > Streptophyta > Magnoliopsida > Rosales > Urticaceae > Parietaria > Parietaria judaica. The sequence continues at coordinate 30,336,713 of OX940870.1, forward strand.
GGCCCATTTCTAATTTAAGCCCATATTTCTGCCATTTTACTTACTAGAATTAGAGTACTTTTTTTAGAGAATTTTATGGTAATTTACCGTATAGTGATTTTTTTTAGCAAGAGTGAAAGTGATAACCAGGTATTCGGTGCGTTTTTTGTAATAGAACATATATCGCATTTAAGTTTCAATTTATTTTGTGGCTCAATTACTATAAAAACTGAAACCTCAACCGAACGATATGTAAGTATTTTAGTTTTAATTTTTTTTTGACGAAATAGAATTTTGTATTAATGAACGGGATTTAAGTCCTTAAGGATAGTATTTTAGTTTTAATTTGGTGCATCCGGTTTTACATGAATAATACGAGAATGACTCCTTGATCATCGATCGATGACTTTTTATTTATATCTTTTTTCTTTATTTGATGAAAAAAACACGGAGATGCTTCACATAATAACCCATACAAGATACATAGGCCCTCTCACGTGTTTCATGAACTTTCTTTAAAGTATTCGACCTTTCATTTGTGATATACCATAAATTGGCAATTGTCCTTCCCATGTCAGAGAACTTATCAACTTTTTGCATCCTCAAAGATATTAGATAACAAAACTTATAAGAACTACAATAGAATCTCTATAAATTAGTACTGTTGGGACCGGTAAAAAATATTATCTTATCGAATTATTAATTAACATATAAATTGATAATATATTCATTTATACATTAATGAAGAAAAAATTATTAGTCAGCTATAAGTATATAAACATCTTTGGTAACAAAAAATTATTTCAATTTATTATATCGAGAATACTAAAGTATCAATATTAAGAATATCAAGAGAGACTATTATTATGATTTAAAAAGATTTTATCATAGTACCAATGTAGAAATATTAAAGAGCCCAATGATATTAAAAAGGAATGACAACAACTTCTTAGAATAATGATGGTTAAAGCTGTATAATAATTACTATAGAATCATATTTAAAGAAGACTACATAATTAGTGATGTAATTTTATCTTTTTATTTAATGTGATTTCATAGTTATTTATATATATTTTTTATAATTATTTATGTAATTTTTTATATTGAATTATTAATTTATATATCACTTGGGACCTATATACTTACTAAAAAAACTATTATCTTATAAATTTAGCAAATTAATTTAGCTAATTAGGCCAGAGTCGGGACCGAACAAAAATATTATTTAATCGCGACTATTAATTTATCGAGTATTAATTTATAGAGGTTCTACTGTATATTAAATCAAGTAGAAACATAAAGATATAACCGTAACTTTTTGTACTATATAGTAGAGTTTGACAAATAAATAAAATTCTTAAAATTACTTTTCGGTTCATCAATTATTTTTGCCGCAATTAAATTAAAAATTTGATTTTTTTTTCCAACGATAATCGTTCGATCATCCGATGATCGCGAAATTTCGAACAATGATTTAACCCTTCGGCTTCTACCAGAAAATATGTAAATTTTGTTTGACTTCATGATTAGGTGGTCAATTGTTACACACCGAGCTACTGTTTCTACGTCGTATATATAGCTAGATTTATCATTTATGACTTTGTGCTCTCCTTAATTAAAAGAACAAAATAATATTAAACAATAACTTTCATAAAGTTAACAAAATATCAAGAGCTCACACAATAACTTATTGAAATATCGATGTAAACCAAAATATGAGTTGAGTAAGAGTCATGCCACTAAATTTTATAATTGAGGCTATAATAGGAAAAGAAATTAAATTAGAGAGTGAAAATGACTCTCATTCCTCCATTACTTATTCTAGAAACGTCTTGAAAGAAACTTAGCAATTTCTCAAAGATAACTTAAAAGATTAATATAACAAAAAATGGAAAAGGAAAATGTGTCTTTTCCTTATCTAGCTAGATTCCTCAATGCCCACTACTTCTTGAAAAAGTATTTGATTTGTCATTCACTTGTGTTCCATAAGCAGTCATGGAAGGTTTTTTTTTTTTTTTTTTTTCATATTCATGGAAGCTTTGTCCTTAGAAAACGTGGATTGCATATTCCCCACTCTTTTTAGTTGCATTTCACTCAAACCCAAGCATAATGCATATATGATCTTTTATAATGCCTTAATTAAATAAACGTGTATGATTCAATGAGTACATATAATGACTTAATTCCCAACATAATCAAGCATATATATATAATATATGATTCAATGTTTGACAATCGTTATTATGACCTTTTATATTTCCTTGATTTTCAAGGAACTTCCATTCTCTCTCTCTCCATTAACTTTAGCTAAAAGTCTACCAACTGATATGCAAACAGAAATATATTTCAAGCATCTTCTTCATCCTCTATATATTATAGATATGCCACCATTATATATATAATATAAGTATATTCAAGAAGAAAAAAAACTCTCATCTAAATCACCTGTACAATAGTAGAGCTCATATCCACATATATGTCTTCTTTATCAATATCAAACCCTAATACATCTCATTCTCTCCCTCCATGGCCTTGAAGTTGAAACCCTACCACGCCATCTTCTTTGTTCTCTGGCTCTCTCTTCTCTTCTTTCTCTTCCGGGAATCTCGGAACTTCAGGTCCAAATTCAACGCCGAGCAGAACATCACGACGCTCATGGCCTACTCGTCGATCTCGGATAACTTTCGACCTTTGATCGGAAGCAGAAAAGTCCTCGCAAGCTCCTTTGACTTCACCCCTTTTCTGAGCAACCAAAAAGGGCATGAAAAGCCGCGTCGCTCGCCGGAGCAAGGCCGTCGGGATCAGAACGAGATCGATCCGCGTTATGGCGTTGAGAAGAGACTCGTCCCAAGTGGTCCGAACCCTTTGCACCACTGAAGGAATATGTTTGCATGAAAATATGGATCACGTAGATTCTCAGGTGATATTAGACACTATATATACTTCATGATCCTCAACATTTTTGAATCACAAAAAGAAAAGACAAGTTTAGATGGAACTTCTATATAGAATTATTAAGATGTCTTTTTCTGCATGCATATACATATACAAATATACAAATATATATATAGCTTCTCAGATTATATTGTGATTTTTTTTACGATTATTCAATGAGCATTATGGAGACACCAAATCATAGTAGTGGATAATATGTCTCTGTAAATGGATTCATGTGTAATTTTGTGATCTATTATTGTAATTATTATTGATATTAAATGTTTGTTTCGGTCACTTTTTTCAGTGCATGATTACTTTGGTGTAAATGTCACGACTAATTAATTGTACTGTTTTCACTTTGCAACCAATGTTACTATTATAATTCACTCTCATTAATTCTTCTGAAGAAAGTTGTTTAATTGGGGGAGACATGAGTAGCTGTGACGGCACGTAAAATATTTATATGATATTTATGCCATTATTAATCACATAGATCTTAATGAAAGGGTTTGCTTCCCTTGAAGATTATTCATCAAAGGAGTATTGTGAATTTCACGTGACGGTTTGGTTTCACAGAATCAGGTGATCATAATATTTTAATTTTTTATTTAAATGATTAAGGGGTCATTGACTCTTATTAGAATTTAGTTTGACTTTTATGAGATTATAAGTGAAAAATGATGCAGTAAGTAAATGACACTGAGATACGTTTTAAAGAGGTTCACTCGGATTTTGCGATCTGGTAAGTCCTCTTGCGCGTATCGATCTTTGAGTACAATCAAACATAGACAAATACAACAGTTATTAACGTGCTACAAAATGCCACTTTTGTGTATCTTCAACATTCAAATTTTAGTCTTTTGCCATTATTTAGATTGATTATTTCTTTTAATGCTGTGTAACTATTTATAATGTAAGTTCTATATATTAACTCATTATCTCGTAGCTACTATTGTCTTTACCAGGATGATTGATTTTGATTAATCATTTTTTTGTTTAGGGGTGCTTATGTACACATTAATTAGGCGATTAATGCCGAGTTCGGTGATCAGCGAGTTGATTATTCCGGATTATTTCTGAGTTTTATTTCTTAAAATGTGCCTAAGCGTTGCAATTATCTTGTTATAATTGCTCACTAGGCTAAGAAAAATTGTACACACAAAGCGTAGATACGACGAACATTGTTTTATTTATCAAATTCGGTCTAGGAAGTAAGAAACTTAGCTTAAAAAGATGTGACGATTACTTATGACATATTTATCTATGAGTTGTCATCTAGAATATGATCATACATATATATATATATTTGTCTTTGGCTTTTCTATAAATAGAAAGGAACATCACAGACACACTACCTAACTTCAAATAATAAATTGATATTAAAATGGATTAGTGCGAATTAAATTAAATTAATCTAATCAAGTCGTTGGCGCTACAACATCATCATATCCTATAGCTAGTAGCTATTAAACATATACAATTTTGTGACTTCGGAATTTTAAACTTTTAAAACATTTTGTATTGCTTTCGCAATTTTTTTTAATTAGATTGCACGTAGAAACCGTATGCGTAGATAAACAATAATGTGGTCGATGTAGACTCGTTTTCTTGTAGTTCAAAGTCGACTCCATTAATTTGGAAATATTTACAAACATGTGTGATATAACAAGTGAAGTGTAGGCCCTTTGCTGAGTTTCCGATATGATAAAGAACGTGACCAATAACCGCAAACTTCCGCAAACTTAGAATTGAACACACACTTTAAGAGCAACCCTGAAAACCCAAAAAAAGTTATCACAAAGAATTTATTGAATCTTCGAGATGAAAGAATACAATTGAATCCACAATCTCCATCTCTCTCTAATTCTCACATTACATATTGTCTCTGTCTCTCTAATCTGATTGTAGAAGTTCTAGATATTTACAAGTAATAGTACAACTATTTATACAAGTTACAGATCAGAAAAACTATCGCTCCACAGACTACTTCAACCCAAGGTATTAAATTTCTCGAATATACATCGGCATGATCATCGAAAATCTTTTTTCGAGGATATGCGAAATGATATATCAATCGGCATACCCATCGATTTACCTACCGACATACTCATCAACAAGCGATATCTCCGTAAAATGAAAAGTGCGAAACGACATCGATAAGCGGTATTTAAAACATTGCTTCAGCCGTAACTATAGCTTTCAGGGTTACGCATTAACAAGAAGTAAAAAGTTTGTGTTATCATATCTACTCTACTGTACAAATCATTTACTTGAACAACATTACATGTGTGTAAAAGAAGAAGAAAAAAAGCAAACTAATACGAGTCACTTGTCTTTTTTAGAACAGTGTATCACCATAAATACTCGTCCTTGTTTTGTATCAATACTTAAAAAAGATGCATATACAAATAAATTATAGCGGGCATAATATAATATGATGGTAATTATCAATCATTTTCATATACATCCGCGAGAGTAAAATCATGCAATTCCATAATACATACACAAACAATACACACTTAAAATTCTTTTACGAGAAAATAATAATCCAAAAGTTTATAAACTAAATTATTATTGACTGTTAATGCGTATAAATAACTTTAACTTAGAGTCGGATTCAAAGTTCGGGCCCGAGCTGGAACCGGTGAACACG